>CM049437.1:98345601-100745601 GCA_026929855.1 Poa annua
GGGAGCAGCCTTCTCTCTGAGAAATAGTTCGGGCTATCTTAGGTTTTTACCTATCTTTGGTCTTTGCTTGTGGCGCGTGAGCTGTGTTGTTAGACACAACTAACTACGGTGATGAGATTATCTTCATCTTTTACTTGGTGTTGACCTATACTTAACCTTTTCAAGCCAGAAGCACGGACTTGTTACATATTCATTTTATAAGCATGCTGTTCTGATTCAGGCCAGATTCTATTTTCCGTCCATTAATTCGTGAGAGTAGAGGCTGCTTCAGCTTTATATACAGATCAAGATGTGCAAAATTACATTTTCTATGAAAAAACATGAAAGCTCGTGTCAGTACTTTTGCTTCATAATCGATAAATCAATGTTCTTAGGCCTTAGATCAAAATGAAATAGAGTAATATTTTTAGAATGGGTTATTTCAATCCTGTAGTATATTAGCATCTTCAGATCACAGTAGTAACAAACTACCCGTCGTATACTCGTATGCATTAGAGCTATGCTTTCCTTTGATAAGCTACCTGTTTACAAACGTGATTTGTGGTTTTGGCATGCTGTGTTTCTGCAGTTCCATGGGCTCCTGGTGGCACTAAATTCACAAGGAACCCTCCTCCACCTGAAGGGGTAAGAACATATATACAATCTATTAAAAATATATCGGATGCGTTTTTGCACTACTTACTGTTTGAAGTGTTGTGCTGAGAGTTTCTACTGTGAAATACTTATTAAAATTGCACAATGTAATCTTAGTTCAGATTAGTTGATTAAAATAAAGTTTACGTTATTTAGCGTTTATATCTGTTAAAATGCACATTTTTTATTTTTACTAAGCCTTTTGTATGTTGCCAGAGATATGTTCAATAAAGCTTAAGTCCTCAACTAGTTAATTAGTTGAAGTGCTGAGACCATTTTCTTGATACTATTTCATGCAAGCTGTTGTGAAGAGGCGAATTTTGTGATGCTTTCTGTCTACTGTATACTCTAGGAATAATAGTTTGGGAGATGCTTCCAACTGCATTATCTGTGATGAGTTTACTAGTTCCATTTTAGTGATGTTATACTGTTTTCCTTTGATCATGCAATATGAAATTGTTCCACTACCGTTAAAATGGTAATATTGCCTTTGCAGATTGAGATTATCTACAACTATGGCAAAGAAGATCAATGAACAAGTACCCTGCATTTGTGAGCAGAACCCTGTACTTGCAGATTGCAAAGAACTTACTTTCCCTTTTCTATGCAACCGAGCTGCTGTATTATTATTAAGAACAAAATAAATTACTCGCCTCCATCCATGAGTTTCTTTTATCATGGATGTTGTATGAAAACTATTTTGTGCTCATCAGCTAGTTCAGTTGCACTGTGCATAAAGTGTTGGAATGCACAAAACATTGATATGATGCTATGTTTGGTGGATTCGCTGATAGCGTCTTTGGAACCTGTCGTTTCGTTTATTTATCAGCCCTGGATGGCCGATAAGGGGTAACCATAATCGTTCCCACAATTCAAGAATTCTTAGTTAAATTCTCAAGGATTTGAATTTTTTACACCCCAAACACAGACAAGCAATACTACATTGGTCTTTTAGTGAACAGATTTGTAGCTTAGTTTCGAATATCGGTAGCGAGAACATCCAAAGCATTTCAATGGTTGGATCTTCGACAATGAGCAGCAAATGTATAAATGGGCCGGTGAGTAGCTCAAAAAATGACGGAGATGAACTCCCCATGACAATGATTAAGAAGCACCCAGCAAAAGATAGAAAATGATAATGATAAAGGAAATTATTCATGAACCCAGGGAAGACAGAAATAATGAGTGATCGCGTAATAAATGGAAAACAATGATACAGTACTATGCCACATAATACTGATCGAATTAATCCATGTATAAAACCGCAGGATTAATTACTACAGTAATTAGCTATCCAAAAGACACATTTCCTCCGTTCGCCCCGCATTAATTCTTTATAATCTAATTTAGGCACGCATTAATTCGCCTTCCCAAGAAATGTGGTGATCGATTGGTCAAGATAAGAAACCACCATATAATATCGGCACCAAATTACTTCTATACAAAGAAAGAAAATTAATATCGTAAAAAAAGTTCATTCTCTATATAAACATCAGCATAAGGGAGATAGCTGCCATGAGAAGAACAACCTGGACGAAGAGGATAACTACTCCTTATGGCGCTTACCAAGAACAGCGCACGGGCTATGTTCTTGGTAGCGCTTCTTGTCATGTCTACCGCTTTCTTACCCTCTCATGCAGGAGGAAGCAGGATCATAGGTAGGTTTCTTTCTTTTATTTTTATGTAATATTTACATACACTTTGGATGACAGTTCTAAATAGGATGTCATTGTTGTGATCTCACCTGTGCGTAGGTACAAAGGAAACGAGTCTCTCCACGTGTTTTCCTTTGAATGGCTGCACAACCGTGCTATGCGATGAAAATTGTGGACTTCGCGGATATGATACGGATAAAGGCGATTGCGTACCATATAAAGTGAGCTACTGCTGTTGTGCAAAGACTTGAATGGCAGCTTGACGATGAACAATGTGCACCGTGCTCGTGCTACAAAATTCTTGGTTGCTAAGGGTGAATAAAGTTCTTCGGCTTTGGTTGTATTGCAGATTTAATAAAAAATGCACTTGTTGATTCGTGAGTATCGAGTATATATGTGGTTAAGTGGTTAGTTTTTCATGAAGTGGATCAGTGGAGTTGATGTGCATCTCGTCAGATGATTGCACTGAATGAGAAAACAATACATATGGCCTTAACATACATATGCATCTTTGCCAAATGATAATAATCCATAAGTATAAACAAATGTTCTCTACCATGAGGAAATGAGGATTAACATCACAACAACGGGCTTCAGTCTCCGCGGAGGTCGTCAAGCCACCTGGTCGTTCTCAAACCCGCGAGATACACAACCTCCTCACTTGTCTTCTGCCTATTGCGTCAAGCCACCCTGCGCCTCAGACTTTGACAGCCACCGCCCCTGGCTCGAAGGGCACGCCACGAGCATCTAACCATGCGGAGATGGTGCCAGGGGGACAATGATTAAGAAGCATCAAGCAAAAGATAGAAATAATGAGTGATCGCGTAATAAATGGCAAAAAAAAAATGAAATGCCACATAATACTGATCCAATTAATCCATGTATAAAACCGCAGGAGTAATTAGCTATTCAAAAGACACATTTCCTCCGTTTCGGCCCGCATTAATTCCCTTTAATCTAATTTAGGCACGCATTAATTCGCCTTCCCAAGAAATATGGTGACCGATTGCTCCTGATAGAAACCACCCTATAATTTCGGCACAAAATTAATTATTTCCAAAGAAAGAAAACCAAAATCGTTAAAAAAAGGTCCATTCTCTATATAAACACCAGAATAAGAGAGATAGCTGCCGTCAGAAGAACGATCTGGACCAAGAGGCTAACTACCACTCATGGCGCTTACCAAGAACATCGCACATGCTATGTGCTTGCTAGCGCTACTTGTCATGTCTACCGCTTTCTTGCCCTCTCATGCAGGAGGAAGGATCATAGGTAAGTTTCTTTCTTTCTTTCATTTCTATGCAATATTTACATACAGTTTGGATGATACAAAAGGGGATGTGGTTGTTATGATCTTACTTGTGCGTAGGTACGAAGCGAACGGCTCTCTCGACGTGTTTTCCTATGAATGGCTGCACAAAGGAGCTATGCGATAAAAATTGTGCACTTCGCGGATATGATACAGATAAAGGCGATTGCGTACAAAAAGTTGGCTACTGCTGTTGTGCAATGACTTGAATGATAGCGCGACGATGAACAATGTGCACACTGCTCGTGCTACAAAATTCTTGGTTGCTAAGGGTGAATGAAGTTCTTGGTCTTGGTTGTATACCAGATTTAATAAAAATGCACTTGTTGATTCGTGAGTATCGTGTATGTGGTTAAATGATCGTTTTTTCAATGAGCGGAGCTGATGTGTGTCTCGTCAGATGATTCCACTGAATCGGGAAACAATAAATATATGGCCTTAACATACATATGCATCTCTGCCAAATGATAATAATTCACATAAGTATCAACAAATATTCTCTACTATGTAACCATCACAACCGCAATTCGATCTTTACTGCCTCCTATATATAGTGAATTGCAGGTCTTGCGACAACTATGACGGGCTTCCGTCTCCGCGGAGGTCGAAGACCAATGCAAGACGTCCTATAAGACCTGATTGTTCTCAGACCGGTCAGATACGACCTCCTCACTGGTCTTCTACCTAGTGCATCAAGCCAGCCGCACCTCAGACGTCGGCAGCCACCGCCCCTGGCTCGAAGGACACACCACGAGCATCTAGCCGCGCGGAGCTCGTGCCAGGGGGCAGCACGGAGCTCGAAGAGGCAGGAGGTCCTATAAGACCTGACTGTTCTGAGACCGGTCAGATACGACCTCCTCAATGGTCTTCTACCTAGTGCGTCAAGCCAGCCGCGCGGAGCTCGTGCCAGGGGGGCGGCACGGAGCTCGAAGAGTCGTCTATGTCCTCTGTCGAGAGGTAGATGGTGGATTCTTCATAATCTTATAGCGGGGGGGGGGGGGGGGGGGGGCTTGAATATGCCGCTGTAAGCCCATCTAGTCGACGTCGGGGTCGCAACCCGACGAGTTGCCGGAGCTGGCCAGGGTAGAGCCGAGGGGGAGGGAGAGGACTTGAAGGGGAGTGGAGCCATCTATATGTTGGTGTGAATATATGAGTTGTGTTTTAAAATTAATTTTAAGAACGGAAATGGAATTGTATGTGTTATGTGTTTTAATCTTTCAAATATTGTGTGAATGTTTTCGACAAAATATTATATGAAGCACACGAAAGCCAAGATGTATACAACGCGAGATCTGCACACCGATAAACCAAACTCTCCACAAGCATTCACTACTAGAAATATACCCATCTAGTACAGTTTTTTTTTGTAATATAGAAGTGCAATTTTTTTGTCTCCAAACTTTGTTTTTACCATGAAACTTGAAAAAATCCCTAATTGCTCGAAAATGCAAAGAATAATTTTAAGTTCCTTGCGCTTTCTAAAGCATATTCAAACATCATGATTGTGTCGTCAGCCTACTGAATAATCAAAATGCCATCATCTACTAGCTCCGAACCTAGCCCTTTCACGAGACAATTTTCCTGGGTTCTTTTTTATTAAGACATCGAGAACTTCAGCCACAATATTACAAAGCAAAGGCGAAAAGGGTCTCCTTGTCTGAGCCATTTTATAATTTGAAAATAATTTTCTAGCCTATCATCGATCATAATGCAGACTTTGCCATTATCACTACTGCTATGGTCCACTGCACAAACATGTCAGGGGACCTTTCATTTCTAACACCGAAAACATAAAATCCCAGCTTATTTTATCCATATGCCTTTTTAAAATCTATCTTTAAGAAAAACCTATATTTCTTTTTCGGAAGAATAAATCTGCCTGCTTTTCCACCTCACTTTGATTCTCTAACCCTTTCGTGCCTGATTAAATTCTGATCCTGCAGTTAATCACACACGGATTCGTTTTGGCTCATACAGACTGTGGGTCGAAAAGTAAATGCTTGATTTGTGATTTGAGAGAGCAAACCTGAATATCAATGTTAAATGAACGTCTTCCTGGCTCATCATTCGAACCAATAACTATCTCCACCAAGAAGAGTTGAACTCTATATTTTCCGCTAGATAGGCCAACCACGTAGTACCTCATATCACTTCTTGTTTTCCTTGCTGTTCGACACAGATCCTGATTTTTTTACTTCATGAGATGCAGATTCTGAACTTTCTACTCGTATTTTGAGATGAAGATTCTGAACTTCTGACGCTGATGACATGGAAAATCTCCACGGGGAAGCAAAAACTCGAGCACAAGCAACCCCACCTTTTGCCAAGCGTTTGTTTTTTTGCCGGCGCAAACCTCACAGACAGGTGGGACCCACGTGCACGGCTCTCTCACTGACAACCCGGCCTCGCGTGCCGTTGGCATCTCGTTAAGCTAAACTACTCCTCGGCGTCACGGCGAAAAGAAGAAGGAATTGGAGCAGACGCAACAAGCCCGCACGAACCCCAATCGGATCAACCCCAGCACGGAGAGGAATCAACCGGTCGACGCCGGCGATGCAGGCGCAGAGATCACCGGCGATGGTGGGGGGAGGGCCCGGGCCGGCGCTCGGGTCGCCGTCTCCGGCGACGGTGCCGGTCAGGCGGCGCTGCGAGGGCACGGCCATGGGGGCCGTCACCCTCGACCTCCGCCCCGGCCTCGGCGTCGGCCCCTTCACCCTCGGTGAGTTCTCTCCCCCCCAATCCTTAGCTAACCCCCCGCCGCCGCCACCGCCGGATCGGAATTCGGAACCCGCCAGTTGCTTGTTTTCCGCTTCGTACGCTACTACTACCGTAGAAGGGGAAGAAAAAACCTCTGCTTCAAGCAACCGCTTAGCTGAAAGTTTCGATTTTTGCGGCCGGCTCTGACGCGGGAGCTTTTCGGCGGTGGTCGGTGCAGGGATGCCGATTTCGGATGCGTTTGCTCAGATAGAGCACCAGCCCAACATCTATGATGTTGTACACGTGAAGTACTTCGACGAGGTTCGTGTTGAGCAGCCCTAGCCCTGTTTGATGTCACCAGAGCCACCGGATTAAGCTCGACTGAAATTTGTTGCCCCTTCTGTGATTCCAGGAGCCACTGAAGTTGGACTTCGTCATAAGCTTTCCGGATCACGGGTTTCATTTACGCTTTGATCCGTGGTCGCAGGTATGCTTGTGCTAGTGCAGTAATATGCCTGGGTTCTCCTTTATACCGTGGTTGCATTGTAGACAGCATTGACATCATGTATAAAAGAGTTTTTTTTTTTGTTGATATCAAATAATGTACTGAAATGTTTATATAACCAAATTAGGCTGGCTTATTTTTCTAAAAGAAATAGAATGTGCAATACAGTTTTTGTAAGATCATTGAAATTTTATTCACCATCCTTCAGAAGTTTTTAAGTTTTATTCTTTTTCTTCGCAGAGGCTCCGTCTCATTGAGATCTTTGATGTTAAGAGACTACAATTGCGATACGCAACATCTCTGATTGGGTGAGGGATCAAAGGCATTTGTTTTTTGCTGCTTAGTTCAAGCACCCTCATTTTTTATTGGGTCGAATAGAAGTTATATGTCGCATGGCCACTCATTTTTACCTTAACCATTAAGCACAAGGTTATGTGCTGTGTTACTAATACTTTTCTTCTTCCTTTTTTACTTTCAGCGGCCCATCGACTTTAGCCACTTTTGTGTCTGTTTATGCACTATTCGGTCCAACTTTCCCTGGCATATACGATAAAGAGAGGGGCATTTATACCCTCTTCTATCCAGTAAGTCGTGACAAAATAGCCCTGGCTTTGTTTTATTTCCCCCAAATTTTGTTCTCTGTTCTTTTTCTTGGTTTGTTTAGGTTTATCTTACTCATAAGATTTTGCAGGGTTTATCATTCGCATTCCCGATCCCCAGCCAATATACAACTTTCTTCACCAACGGGGAAGGTATGCTGCTAAATTAATCACATTCATGTCCGCATACCTGTCATTCTTAACATTGCAGCTCAGCTTTCTAATTGCAATCACAGGGCTTTCTAATTTGCCCCTAGAATTTCCCGATGGAACAACCCCTGTTACTTGCCGGGTATCTATATATGATAGCTCAACAGATAGCAAGGTTGGGGTTGGGTCACTGATGGATAAGGCAGTGGTCCCTCCATTACCTGCTGGCAGCTTATACATGGAGGAAGTGCATGCAAAGGTACATTGCTTTTTATTGGTGACTTTTCCATCCTATTGACCCTGTGGAAAATGCAGACATTTTCTTGTTTTATGATTCTATAACCTGGACATCTGGTTTTATAACTGCCAATCCTTGCCACACCCACCCAAGCACATTCTCTTATTTTTTATTTTCAACGAAAGTACATAAACCTTAAAGACAGAACACAGTAGTAAAGGGAGAGTTCCAAGCTGAACATGTGTTGGTGTATGTGTCATGCAATCATTATACTGTCTTTTGTGCATATGAGGAATTATCCTAAGCTCTCTACAATATCTTCATTACTGGAGCAAACCTTTTTTACAACTTTATCTTGTTTTCAGCTTGGTGAAGAGCTTTGCTTCACTATTGGGGGCCAACATATTCCTTTTGGAGCATCACCACAGGTGTAAATCATTGTACCATCTGCTCTCTTTTTCTGAAACATGCTTTAAGTGTTGCTTATGTAACATGTTATCTTTGGCAGGATATCTGGACTGAGTTAGGTCGCCCTTGCGGTATTCACCAGAAGCAGGTCTGCCTGTATTTTTGATTGTTTTGTTTTTATGAATGACTGTGGTATGGATTTTCATAGAGGTTGTGACGTGATAATCTTTCAACTGCTACAAATAACATGTGCGAAAATTACTTGGTATGCACTTTTCTGGTGTAGTCATTAGAAGCATGCATTTGGGCCTCAATGTTTTCTCATATATGGATCTCAATTCTAGTTAATATTTTCTAGGCATGCTAGATAAGACATAATTTTATCCTGTTAATTTGAAGATCAGTATACTAGGAATGATTCCATGAACTCAGGCAATTCAACACATGCTCCAAAAGGTCTGAGGACATCTAATTTCATAATTTAGTACTCCCTCCGTATCTAAATATAAGATGTTTTGGTAGTTCAAATTGAACTACCAAAACGTCTTACATTTAGTTACAGAGGTAGTAGGTGTTAAAAATTACTGCAACATGAGAGTGTTAGTACTTGGTAGAAAACAACATGGAAATTTCATCAAACAAAACCAACAAATATGCTGGAACATGTCAACTATCAAATGTCATGGTTGAACAAGATTTTCAGGCACTTGCAGATTGCATTGGGAGATTTGAGCAGTAGGAAGTCTATGTACTGCATTCTCATCTGTAATGGTTATTATATCGTGCTCTCATGTTAGGTGGACCAAATGGTCATACACTCTGCATCGGATCTCCGCCCTCGGACTACTCTTTGTGGAGATTACTTTTACAACTACTTCACACGTGGTATAGATATCTTATTTGATGGACAGGTAAGGATTGTTTTAGCAAGTGTGCCTGCACACTTCAGAATACAGATAGCATTTCTGTTGTGAGCTTCAACCAGCATGTTTGACGTTTCTCTTGCTGCAGACACACAAGATAAAGAAATTTGTTTTACATACAAACTTCCCTGGTCATTCGGACTTCAATTCGTACATGAAATGCAACTTTGTTATTTATGACGCTGAAGGTATGAGAGTGCTCGGTATAGAGTGAATCTGCTGGTGATAGGATCATTACTAATTAACTATTCATTTGTTTCAGCTGAAGGGGCGCAGCAGCCTGGTAACGTTTCAAAGAATTGCATAACACCTCGTACAAAATGGGAACAAGTCAAGGTATGGTGTTTACCATGAGTTTGCGCTGCGAGGATTGCAGTGTAGATTTATAACTATCGCTTTACTTTGAGTTACCACTTCATACTCAACCTTTTGTGCTCCCTCTGTGCCAACGTTTCCCCCCTTAGATTGCTTTATGAGATATCTTGCTCTTTTAATGGTGAATGGCTGCCTTTATGAAAAAATGTCGAATGAGAAACTTGTTTACCTTGCACACAAATAAACGATTTACTGGTGCTTCCTTGCACGGAATAACATAAGAGTAAATTAGATCATGGTTAATGATCCCATGTTTAAGTGGTAACGTTGTCATCCGTTCTTTTACTTGAGCAGCTCAAAATCTTAGCTGTGTGACAATATTTTTTTTTGACAAGTTAGCTGTGTGACAATTGTTTAAGTGGTAACGTTGTTTCTCGGTAGTGGCCATATATGTTTGCTTTCCATTTCCATGCTTCTTTTGCTAACCGACTCCTTTGTGTTGATTCGGCTGTATTAGGAAATCCTTGGTGATTGCGGCCGAGCAGCAATCCAGACACAGGGCTCCATGAATAACCCATTCGGATCAACTTTCGTGTACGGATACCAAAATATCGCTTTTGAGGTGGTTGTTTATTCTCCTACCCCCAAATCCTTCTTTTTCCTGTCTAAACCGCATCGTTGACGCGTTGTTCAGATGTGACACTGCAATTCATTTGTTTCGTTTGATCAACAGGTGATGAAAAATGGATACATCGCCACCGTCACTCTGTTTCAGTCATGAGTAGCGTAGTTGCGCCTGATGTACGCGGCATGATAAATCTGTCAAGAAGCGTGCCCCTTCTTTATGTGTAAATTAACCTTGTATATTCCACTAATTGTACAGGAACCGTGTTCCTTGGTCTTTCTGTAAATATATTGTTCCATCACTACTATTTTTATCACAAAAAAATGATGTTGCTCGTGATGGTGCTGTGGTGTTGTCCAAGCTGAATACAACCTTCTACATGACTTCTCTCTTTTCCTCTGCCATCATCCTTGAACAATATAAATCCATGTAAAGAATTCTTGCATCTTGCATTGGCAAACTGCATTCTTTAGTAGCACAGCCAACTGGCCTAATTAACCTATTTACTAAATATTTATCTATTCAGGATCAGAGTTATATCTCAGAATGTTACTTCCAAAATAATATCCCAAAAAGCGAACAACGAAGAACCCTGATCAAACTGAACGCAGATTTTCTGTTAAAGTGAACAAAACGAAATGGAAAACCAAACACAGGAAGAGGAGCTTCGAGTGAATAAAACCCAGAGGCGGCACCTCGAACGCGAAGCCCCTCCACCTCGCGGCCCAGATCAACCAACTGCCACGCCGCCACCCCTGCTGGCCGTTAGCGGATACATGGAGCGCGGCGGCGGCGGCGACGGAGCCGGCGCGCCGGCGGGGGTCCCAGCGGCTGGCGAGGGCGCGGCGGCGGCGGCGCCACCCACTACGGTGGCTGGACCCGGGCTGGTGGAGGCGGCGGGACTGGTGAAGGGGAGGTCGTGCAAGGGCTGCCTCTACTACTCGTCGGTGCTCCGGTCCAAGGGCCGGGGCCCCGTCTGCGTCGGCGTCACCCGCTCCATCCCCCAAGGTCAGGAAATCGCGCCTCTCCATCTCGATTGATTGCCTGATGCTTGTTTTCGGGTCTCACGTGGGCTAGGGTTATGCTGTTCATGCGCCAGATTTCGGTTGCTGCGAACCATAATAGGGAGGAATAGAGATTAGGGCTTCCTGTGTTGTTTGCAGATAGGGATACCCATTCCCATACAAGAGGAAGAAAACAACTTGATTGCAGCTCCTGTCTTAAAAAACTGCACTTTATTCACAATATAGTTTCATCTGAAAACATGTACTACTATATATGGTTGGTGATTCTAGCAATCAAACTTTTTTCCAAACCGGGTTTCTCCATTTCGTGGGACTCAAACAAAGTTGACAACCAGATAAAGGGAAAACGAGAATCAGTGCATAAGAACAGCCGTAACCCAAGAGGGCTTTATTACTTAAAAGGTTTAAGCATCACACCCTTCCTCTGCATAAGAATGCACACAGCCGTAATCCAAGAGTTCCAAAAACAAAAAACCCGGCACTAAACGAATTACAATCATGAAAGAAAACCTCCAAACCTAAGGAGGGCCAAGCCGCCGATCAAGCGACCATCCATGTGGACCATGTTGGATAAAAATATCCCTCACGATCTCTTCGAGTCGTGCACATGCCTCCATAAAGAGGTCTCGATACCCCGGTCGTTGTAACGTGGACCACACACCAGTAGAGTACCTGCAAACGAGAGAAATTTTTATCATTAAGAACCTTGTTATTTCTACACCGTCAAAACGACTATCCCTCCACCCTAATAACTGTTATAAGTTTTTTATCAATCCCATGTAGCAAATTGCCAAATACATTTGCAACGGACTTGGATGGATATAAGTTAGAAGCTATCTGGCTGACCATAGAACGTGGAAAGCTACACTCAAAGAATAAGTGTTTTATTGTCTCAAACAAAACATACACTTTGTACTTCCATCCCAGTTCCGTTTAACAAGGTCCTTTGTTAATATGACACCCTTACGAAGATACCAAGTAAACACTTTCAGTTTTATCGGAATCTTCATTTGTCATTTTTTTTTTGTTATTATCGACTGGAACACCGGATTGGACTAGGGCTCTATACATGGAATCTACCGATAATTTACCATTCCCACATAAATTCCAATAAAACTCATCGGGACCCTGTGTTAGTTGAACATGTGTCAACCGAGCTAAAATCCATAACATCAGTGCCACAAAAGACTTGTAGCAATCGATCTAGTAGGTTGCCGATCACAGAACACTTAACATGCTCTATAACTGTGCGCATAAGGATCCCACATCTTTCTGTACAACTCCTCTCTGTTACTTTTGTTAATACTTGGAGCAGTAAGTACCCGGGTTAGTTTGTTGACTCCCCAGGGCAGTACACGAAATTCATTACCTTTATGTTATTTTGTGTTGGATTTGGAACCCATGCGTGAATTCCGATAATCTCTAAATGATTGCTGCTTCATATCACAAAATGTTTATCTCTGTCCATGTACACCGGATTGATTCTCTCACCATAGCAGTACCAATACTTGACTCAACTTCATGACTTGTCTTCAATCTAATTTTTGTAATTATTAACTGTTTGACTACCAGTTCCTGATCGCTTGGTCGGAGAAATTGAGTTGGGGGCTATTCAAGAAGGTCGCCACCTGTCCAACTTCAAATATGCATGCGCTGGATATTCTGTATACCTAGATGACAAGGATAACCCTCCTGGTAAAGGAGAGAAGCATGCGCAGCTGCCTATTTGTGTTGGAGTTGAGGTATTATATTATTAAGCATGTTATTGCTCTGAAATTATGCGTAACTTGTCAGTTCACAAGAAAGCAATATGTGAGTATTCCTTAATGTGCGCTCGAATTATGGTTTAGTGTCTGCTATATGGATTTTTCCTAAACTCTTAGTAGCAGACATATCATAAAATATGATTAACAGCTAACAGTTGATGAAAAATGTAATTCAGTGTCCACGCCTAGTTCTGTAGTATGTACAAATGGTTGGACTGCATACCTTCTATTTGGTTACCATGACGAGTTGATAGCACTTCCGTTCTTTTGTCAACCACAGCAGAAATGTATGCTGACCATGCCATTCCATCAGTCATGTATTTATTACTCTCCATCCATATACAGTTGCACGCTTTCCAAGATTGAAGTTTGATCATTAATTTGATCTACGAAATAGTATGGATTATATGTCATGATGTCACAAAAGTTATGTCATTGAATTCTTATTCAAATAAAGTTTCTAATGGTATAATTTTTAAAACAAGTGACACGCGTTTTATTGGTTAAATTAGTGGTCAGAGTTGAAACACGGAAAACAAGGGCGCCACATGGATTTGGGACGGAGGGTGTATTATTATTACTGAATCTGCTTGGTCATTATCGTACATTAGTGTATTTAAACTGATAAATTATGTGTAAACAAGAAGTAACTTCTTTATTTGCAGCTATTGGCGGACAGAGCGCCAACTAAACAAGCACCAGCTCACATTCAAAAAGAAGGTAAAGAAATCATTTATTTTATCATCTCAAAGAATATGTTACCATGTACTCCCTCCGTTTTTTAATATAAGATGTTTTAGCTATTGCACATGTTGTCTATACACACACCAAAAATGCGTGAATATGAATACTAAAACATGTCTAGAGACAAGTTTGGACATGTGAATGTGGAAAAAGGCTAAAATGTCTTATATTAAAAAGCAGAGGTAGTATATAATACTATAGTAGCAACTCCAAAGCTACCATGGTAAGGCGGTTTGCCAGAGGTGCTCATCACGTCACACATGCCTTCTGTGGTCTTGTACTGCAGATGTAGTGTAACATAGTAAATTTCTCTATAGAACGTAATGAGCTGCCTTGCCTGTAGAATGTAACGAGGCATATGCCTGAAATCCACGTCGATGCCCCACGAGAAGTTAGTTGAAACTGAGAATTAAGCTTAATGAAGAAATGAATGGTTATGCTGCTGTTGCACCCTCTGTTATTGCATGATTTGAAGCCATGAAATGTTATTCTTAGAGTCAATGTTGCCTTAGTATGCAAATAATACAGTAAATGTTCCTCATCAGAAATTGCAGTTTGACTAACTCGTTGTGATGATTGGATGAACTGGATCCTGAAGTACATTCCGAATCCTGAGTTGAAACCATCTTGTCACCTGAAAAAATATACCTCTCCAATGTGCCTGGAACTTAACTTATGTTTGTCAATAAGACTATCTCTATGACAGAATGCATGTATCCACAGCATGATTGTTTATTGAAATTTTTCCTTATCTGGATAATACTGCAGCTACTCAAGCACATGCAAACAAACCTGGGCATATTCAAGCACATGCAAGCAAACCTGGGCATGCTCCAGCACGTGCGAACAAACCTGGGCAGAAAGGAGATGGTTTCCTAACCAAGTGCGCCCCTCTTATTGTTTGAACCTGCTTGAATCCATTAATTTTCATCAAAATTTAACAAACGACAAATTTTCAACTGAACCTGCAGATTCCAGAGGAACGCTGGACTTGTGGCCAATGGCGTGGCTAGGAACATGAACAGAGTTGGGACATATGTCAAAGACACGGTGGACGATGTCCTGTACCCATACCGCAAGCGTCCCAAGTAAAACATTCTTGTTCTCTGCCGGAGTAGAAGTAGGAAAAATGTGGGAGGATGTAATCCGTTACTTGCGGAAACAACTGGCGTAGGAGTAGCCACGCTTGGTTCTTGAGGCTCATGGCTAATGGTAGCATGGAGAGGCCATTGTTCACTGGGACTTGTCGCTCTTTTCCAGTGGCTATTGATCGTTTATCATGTTACTTTTGAAGAGCCCCTCCCCACTCCACCTGCAATTTGATATTTTCCTCTAGATATGTATAGGATGCAATGTAACAAAACAACAAAAGAGCTCATTTGTGCCTATGCTTTGGAGAAAATAAATTAATAGTTGGTAGCTGTTGCGGCCTCCTGCTACTCAATTGGTTTGGATTAATGGCAGTATCTGGTGAGGACGGCTTAACATTTGACACATCTTATTGTTAGTGGTAAGAACATTTTAGATAATATCATGAACTGCTGTTTTGTTTCTCCTGGCATGCTGACTTGTGCATATTGCTGGGACCATGTTAAATCAGAGCGTGCATCATGTGTTCGTCGCATCCTCGGCATGTGCCATAAGCCAATGATGAATGATTCTTCTTTTTTATCATTCTGCCAAACTCTTCTGCACTGGGGTTCCTCTGCCAATGTTCTTTTGATTTAGCTTCTATCGTTCAAGCCAATGGTTATGGAGCTTCCCGCTCCTTTGATTTTTCTAAACAATTTAAGCAGAAGCATCCAAGAGAATAACTCAATGCCAGTACAAAATAACATTTTCTTGAGCCGACTAGTGGAGTAACTTTGATTCTGTACAGTTCATCGAATTATACAAATCGGTGTAACTGCCTCTTCACATCCTCAGTACAGTACTTTATTTACTACAGTAGCGTGAGCAACTCGTAGAGCCCATTTTTTGGTATAATTATATACTACTTAAATCATACTTATATCTGCGTGTGTATAGCAGAAATAAATCATGTACTATGTGGGTCAGCTGAGGTTTTCAGCTTCGCTGGAGTTTTGCCGCGGCGCCGTCGCCGGCCTTCTCCCAGACGGCATAGTCGTTGCCGTGGGCGCAAGTCGCAAACCCGTCCGGGATCACGGCCCCGACGTCGTACCTGGACCCGATCTTCACCACCACCTTGCCGTCGATCTCGGCGACGTAGGCGTCGCCGTCGTGCATGAGGATCCTGAGCGCGCTCGTCGCCGTGATGCCGTTGCGCTTCCTCACCGCCACCAGCGCCGCGATCTCCTCCTTGAAACCCCAGTCGAAGAAATGGTCGTAGAACTGCACGCACACAGATCATCGACCGTTACAGTTTTACCGGAGAAATGGAGGCGTTCAGACGGTGGTGATCGATGTTGCTTGCTTACGATGCATGGTGTGCCGGGGTGGGTGAGGATGTAGGCGTAGCCCTGCATGACCTTGTCGGAGGGGAAGGGCCACATGGCCTGCGTGGAGCCGGTGTCGTGGTTGTCGACGAAGGTGACGGCCTTCTCCGGCCACCACCCGAGCACCCCGGGGGCCTTCCCCTGCGGGTCGATCAGCCGCCACAGCTCCCCCTCCACGGCGGCGTTCAGGATCCCTTTGGTGGTGAAGTCGAACACCATGCCCGCCGACGCGGCCCCGCCCACCCCGTCCACCCAGTCCACCAGCGTCTGCCGGTGCGCGTCCTGGTCGTACTCGGGCTTCCCGTCCCCGCCCGTCGGCATGGTGTCCCACACCTCGGCCACCGCGAGCCCCGGCGACGTGCCGTCGATGTACGCCTTGGCCACCGCCGCCGAGTACCCCCTCGCGAAGTCGAGCCGCCACGCGTCGAAGCCCAGGTCGGTCTTGAGCCACAGGAGCCACTCCTTGAGCTCCCGCTGCACGCGGTCGTTGAGGTGGTCGATGTCGGGCGCCGCCGCGAAGTCGGCGCCCGTGTCGAGGTTGGCGGTGCCGTCCGAGTAGACGGTGTCGTCGCGGCAGATCATGTGGGGGCCCCAGTCCAGGCGGCTGTCGGAGGTGCCGCCCTCGAAGACGCAGTAGATGCCGCGGCTGTCCTTGTAGTCGGCGCACCGGTGGTTGATGACGATGTCGGCGATCGCCTGCACGCCCTTGCCGTGGAGCGCGGCGACCAGGGACTTGAGCTCCGCCGCGTTGCCGTACTTGGACGCGTCGATGTCGTACAGCCGACCGGGCATGTAACCTGCGCAACCAAGCCGATCCCTCTGTTACTGAAAGTACTGTGCATTTCTTTCTTCACTTGTTTGATCACTGGTGTAATCTCATCGTAAAACACTTCAGGTAGCTGCCGAAACATCGTATTCAGCGAGTTATTTAATAATTAATTAGACACCAAAGCGATTACACGTCGCAATCGAACTTAGGTTGTCGTCAACTCCACGCTTCTATGATTGCTGCGCTTGTTTCTTTATTTTTTGCTACTAGGAGTAGATGTTCGGACACGAATAATGGATTTGGGTGAAGAGAGAGAGAGAGGAACCGTGGGAGGACCTTCGTTGGAGACTGAGTGTGACGGCGGCGGCAGCCAGACGTGGGTGACTCCGGCGGCGGCGATGTCGTCGACCTTCCCCATCATCATGTTGTACCACCCGCCGCTCTGCTTCCACGACTCCCAGTTGAACCCCTGCAGCAAGACAGACGCCATGAACGACAGCCACACAGTCAATCAAGCTCCTCCTTAGCTCAGATTCTCTTCCCCACAGAAACCAAATTACACGGATCAAATCGAAATGCGTACCTGAAACAGAACCTGATGGTCGGAACCGGAAGCCAACCCGACGAACAGAGGCAGCAGCAGCAGCAGCAGCAGAGAGAAGCAGCGGCACAGCAGGGTGCTCTTCGTCCCCATCGCGCTAGCTAGCATCGACGCCATGGCAGGGTCCTCCTCCTCCTCCTCCGGATGGCTGGCTGATGGTTACAAGTGTACACCGTGCTTGGTATTTATACGCGAGCTACGACGAGTGTTGCTTGGAGGCAATGCCCGGGTACCGGACTCCGTTGTGGAAAGCAAAGGGGGTAACTGATGACGGTCAAGACGATCGGGCGAGCATGGAGCCACGGACTCCGAGGAAAAACAGGAAATCCGATCGAAACGCTGCATTCGCCTTTTGGGGGCAACCGATTATCAGGATTTGCATGCAGAGCAAATCGGATGCTGGCGGAGCCATGGTGGAAACATGGGATTACAGAGAGGATGCTTGGTTCTTTGGTGCGCGAGGAGGAATGGACGTTGGGGAACGAAGCCGTGTAGCTCCGCAGCAGCGCTTGACGACGACGATGGCTCATGCATGTGCAATGTTGTCGATGAATGAGTGTCAGATACTACCAGTCTTTGGAAGGTTTGCGACGTGTACACTGTTACGTGCCCGCGAGAGCGGATATGAAGGTGACAGCTTCTGTTCCCGATACTCTGACAACGGGCAAGTAACAATTTGTTTTGTTTAAAAGCCCGTACTAATCGTCAGCAGAAATTGTTCACATCTGCGTCCTGGTGTCGGAGCGTTAGATGTGCCACGTCCAAGATGTTCATTGCGCACTTCATTCAGTCTCTGCAATTATTTGTTACTCACGCAGATGATTCATCTAGTACTCTCTCTGTTCTAAATTAGAGGGCTTTCCAATTGTTTACATGTGGATTTATCTACACATGCACCTCTAATTTAAAACGGAGGAACTATGTTCTTGAGTTTTCAACTTTTCACACGGTCTAGGCTGTGCTTCTCGAGAGATTGGTACCAAGACGGCAAGGCAGTGGCCAAGTGGAGATCGAACTCCACATATCCATGCTGCCAGTATTAAAATTTGCAGTTGGGCAGATTCGATCAACCTTTGGCGACTCAACGATGGGGTGCTAGAAAGCATATGTTGGTCCGAGAAACGTCTATGCCGCGGATAGGAATGCAGAGAAAGTATGAGATTGGGATCATTGGAATGGATGAGCCGGCAGCCGGTTGACATCTGTGTGTTGCATTTAGACGGAATATTCTTTCAGTGGGAGGCGACGTTCCCGTCGACAGCGAGGCGTCCGTGGTGATTTCGTCAATCTCAAGACTCGATCCGCCGGCTCAGTTTTCGGAGGTGCTCATATGGGTAGGGTGTGCGTGTGTGCGTTCATAGGGGTGAGTGTGCGCGCGTGTATGTGAGCGTCTGTGTTTGTACTGTGTTTCTAAAAAAAAAAAAAAACATTTCGTAGAGCGTTCACGGGACTACACGTGTCTCTAGGAAGGAGTGTCGGTCTCGTTGTCGTTTAGAAATTAGAAGTGTATCTCTCCACGTTTCACGTGGGCAAGCCATCCATTTTTTCTTCGACCAGACGACGTTCATCGACTCACGGGGCACACAACTCAGTCTTGGATAACCTCGCCCCCACCTTGCACAAAAGATGTTCGTCACTTTGTAAACATTCATTTTTTCTCTAGATTTTCGCTTAACTAAGAATAAGATTAGATAACGAGTGTTGTCGTTTAACTGGTTAATTAAATTTAATATGCAATGGATAGTGACAATGAGATGATGATCCCCAACGCATTGTTCCAAGCTCAAGCCCTCCGAGATTCATCAGAGCTTGACGTTGATCACTTGTCTTATTGGTTTGCTAGCCGAGATGAATGCCACTCCACGGCTTAGAGGTTGGAAGGAAGTGAGGAAGAGAACAAATAATCGTCGAAGATGGAGGGTCACTTGATGGTAGTGGCCGATTATTTAGACGACAAGCCAACACATGGGCCGAAAGATTTTCGGCAGCGTGAAGACCCGCGCCGCCCGAGGACCATTTGATGGGCCGCACTATCACGGCCCATTAACATGTGAGTTTTTTTTTACTTTTTTTTGTAAAACTGCTATAAATTTAATACTCCCTCCGACCCGAATTACTGTTCGCGTTGGATTTTTTTGCAAAAACCCCCTCCTCTTTTTCACCTGAAGTAAAACGTCCTCCCACCAGCTCTGCACAACATCCCCACCGCCGCCTGCTCCGCCCGCATGCTCCGCCCCTCCCGGCCGCCTGCTCCGCCCCTCCCTCGCCGCTGCTCCGCCTTCCTCCTCGTCCCCCTCCGCCCCCGGCGAACCAGAACCAAGGACGAGGAGATCAAATCCTTTTCCCCCAAGATCCTAGCTTTGACAGGGAGGCTGCCGCGCGCGCGGGCAAGGTGGTCCAGGAAGTAGATCGAGAGGAGGGAGACGACGAGCAAGCAGAAGCGGAGCACGCCAGGCCTGCCGACGCGCGTGCTGGCGTGCGCTAGCTAGCAGTCGATCCACAGGCGGCCGGCGACGATGACCGCTGCCGGGCGCGGCTTCTTTTCCATGTCTACTATGCTCTTCCATAGCCCGGCCGGTGCTCGGTCGCCAGTCCGCGACGGCCGAGAAGCGAATTAAGCAGGTCCGGCCGGGAGGCAAGCGAGCGATGGCGGAGCCCTCGGTGAACGACTCCAGGGACTGCCCGTTCATGGACGAAGGGTTCCGGTGCTCCGAGAACGGCCGCCCGGACGCGGCCTACACCAAGTGGCGCTGGCAGACGTCGTGCTGCCATCTCCCCAGGTTAGCGTGACCCTGCGCGCCCTCCCGCGTGGCCGGAGCGCCCCCTCACCGGCGCCGTTGCTGAATATTTGGCCATGAAGTCGCTCGGCATTCAGAAGGACCCTGCTTGGAGCTCCGTGGAAATTCAGGGGAAGAAACATGTCTTCCTTTCCAGTGCGATCACCGAGCAGTCAGTACACAGGTCAGCTTCTGCGATTCTAACTCTGTTTGCAACCGCGGTTGCATGTACTCCGTATTACATTTCCCAAGTGCATTTGTTTACTGCACTTAACATTGACAGCACAGGTAGAAATTTAGGTAAACATGTAAGGGATACATCATCTGCATCTATCTTAGATGGGCACAGTTGAGGCACCGGACACTTTATTCCTTACTCTTCTCACAGCAAACCTTGGCTGCTCAGAATGAATGAAACAAACCCTCTTTTGTCATGCGTGGCGGTAGAAGTTATTTGAGCTTTTGTGATCTGGATGCAAGTGACCAAATTATGCAACTTCTGCATGTATACATGCCAAAGCTTTTGTGTTGTTTGGTTCAGAATTATAATGTCCCGCATCACAAAAAAATCCAGTGTTGTTTGGTTCAGAATTATAATGTCCTGCATTGTCCGGTGATCTTGCCCATACAGTGATGCTAAACTGGAGTACAATACACTGGAGTACAATACAACCTGATGTAACAACCTGATGCTTGGTTCAGAATTATAAAATGGAGTACAATACACTAGAGTACAATACAACCTGATGTTTGGTTCAGAATTATAAACTGGAGTACAATACAGTTTTGTAAAAAACAAATGCATATATCTTGACCAGAATGTACTCCTAATGCAATATAATTCATAGCAACATTCTTTGTTATTCATAGCAACATGGTAACAACCTGATGCAATAGTTTTGTCATAACACCTCAACTTTTGTCACAAATCATGAATATTTGTCTTTACAACATAATATACTCCCTGTCACTACCATGCTTATAATTTACAATTGTTTGCTCTAGTATCACATGCCAACTAATTTAGACTGTTTGTTTTGTGCCTTCCTTGGGTTCTTGTATTGCCCTTCATCTTCTCTTCCTCTTTTCCTCTTGATCCTCTTCTTCTCCTCCTCTTGTCCTCTTGATACTTCAGCTAATTTAGGGACTATTATTGGTTGTTTTCCCTTCCTCTTCTCCTGCTTAGGCTTCTCTTCTTCTATTCTTGGTTGTATTGCAGCTTCAAATTCGCCTATTTGTGCTTCCCGGATGAGATCAAGTTTATGTCAGTAAGATGAGATCAAGTTTCTGCAAATAGTAAACATAATTAGAAGCAATAAGACATTGACATACACTCTTCACTCGACGGAATGGACGGACAATGCTTGATGGGTCCTTCAACCATGTGGCATATTCTTTTCCTGCGATAATAGTGTCATCATCTAGGATAACTTGGGACCTTCCTTTTCTCTTTGATGCTTTCTTTGCTTGTTTATCCTTCATCTTCTCCTCCTCTTTGTCCACTTGTTGTTTCTCATAGTCGGCCATTAGCTTTAAGGTTTCTGAAGGGGATCGCAGGCAGAAAACAATAAATTTTCTAACAACGATAACCTTAAACTAGCCAGGATCTATACTATGCAGATATAGTAATACGGAGGAGATCGATATACATACCCTTGTAGACCGAAACGCGGGGATTACGCTCCCGCACAAGCGTTGTCAATGAAGCCGATGAAGACGACCTCGAGGTCGTGTGGAGGAAGAAGACCTCCGAGCACCACTAGCGTGGCACCTCGCAGGGATCCACACACGTACGGTGAAGACGACGACCTCCGGGCTCCGATCCAGGGACGAGCAGCGGAAGACTTGGACCGGAAGACCAGCAGCACGGCGGTGTGCGTATGGTGGAGAGAACTTCACCTTGGCGCAACTCCAATGGAGGAATCACGTTTTCAAGGAGAAGAAGAGAGAGATTGGGGTGTTCTTTTAAAAGCCAAAGGGGGCACCTCTATATATAGGTGGAGGGGGGCTGCCAGCCTTGCTGGCTGGGTGGTGTGGGACTATTCCCACACCAGCCCGCCCCCAAGGGGTGGCCGGCCCTAGGTGGGCCCCATTTGGCCCACCTAGGGCAGCCCCCTTCCCTCATGCGCACCAAGGGGGGGAATTCCCCCCCTATGGGCCTTCTCTCCCATGGGAAGGCCCATTTAAGGTGGGTTGCCTTTTAAATTCCGAAAATCATTAAATAAAAATGTATTTAACTATTAATTACACTAATTAATATTAAACACACATTATCTAATTTATTCCGGCTCCGAAAACTATTTCGTCGCTCTCCGATCTTCATCGGATCTTTCCCGGGACGCTCCCGGTGCTCTCTTCTAATTTCTCTTCCGGTAAACTTGTCGACTCCCCTTAAGTGTGTTACCCTAGCGGTTCGAGATCTCGCCAGACATGATCGAGACGCGCTCTCCGATCAATGACTAATTCGTGGACCTTGGATACCCAGAATTAATCCCTGTGAGATAACGAATAACTTTGTCGTTCGAACCTAGACGTCGAGTCTTAAACCTTTTGCCATGGCGATACTTAGAGTGTCCGATACTCGTTCATAGATATCGCGATACCTAGGTTGATCTCGTTACCGACAACACTATCTTCTACTCGTCCATGATATTATGTCCTGGTGACCTAGTCACATGCTTGCAAGCTTATTTGACATAATCTCACCGAGTGGGCCCTAGAGTATCTATCCTGCTATGCGGACTGGCAAATCCCGCTCTTGATCCCTCGTCTCAACATACTCCATTCCGATACCCGAGATGGACACCTTTATTGTCATACTATTAAGACATGACGTTTGATGCAATCAAAGTATCTTTCAGGAATAGCAATAAGAGTTGATCTCACGGTCGAATGCGTAATGGCTACGTCCTACAAATATTGGGTATGTCCATCACATCGTTCTACCAACGATATGACTCCATTGTCAACTGACACCATGTCACATGATCGGGAAACCTCGATCATTGATTGCACAATGAACTAGTCACGTAGAGGCTACTAGGGACCTGGTTGTCTTACGTATCACACGTGTATTAATGTTTCCGCTTAATACAGACACAAAAACGTATTATGAACAAATGAGATATGATAAATAAAACACTTTATTAATTGCCTCTAGGGCATATCTCCTTCAGTCTCCCACTTGAACTAGAGTACAATTTATTCTAGATTACAACTTGGTAAAAGCCTAACACTCATGGCATTTTGGTGTTTTACATGCTTGTCAAGTAGAAGAGGTTTCGTCAGAGGATCTGCCACATTCAGATCCATATGCACTTTGCAAATCTTCACATCGCCTTCCTGTTTGTGACTTAGAGTCATCTGGGTCTGTGCAGAAACTTGCATCAACGTAACCTGTTACGCCAAGTTCTTCTTCACAGTCACCATACACAAGGAACATTTCATTTGTCTTCGATGCTTAAGAATGTTCTTAACAGCTACCCAATGATCCTTTCCAGGATTACTTTGGAACCGGCTCGTCAAGCTAAGAGCCAATGCTACATCAGGTCGAGTACTTAACATGGCATACATGATCGATCCTATGGCTGAAGCATAGGGATGTTTAGCCATCTCGGCTCTATCATGTTCCGTCACCGGACACTGAGCCTTGCTCAATGTTTTATTCTTGATAACCGGTAGAGAACCTTTCTTTGCCGTCTCCATACCGAACCGTTTCAGTATTTTATCAAGATAAGTACTCTGACTCAACGCTAATAGACGTCTTGATCTATCACGATAGATTTTAATGCCTAAAACGTATGCAGCATCTCCTAAGTCCTTCATTGAAAATTTACTATTTAAATACTTCTTCACGCTATTCAGAAGATCCACATTATCCCCTATTAGTAATATATCATCCACATATAGAACTAGGAACACAACTGAGCTCCCACTCATTTTCTTGTAAATACAGGTCTCTTCTATATTTTGGATAAATCCAAAACCTTTGATCACCTCATCAAAGCGAAGATTCCAGCTCCGAAATGCTTGCTTCAGTCCATAAATGGAACGCTGAAGCTTGCATACCTTGCCAGCATTTTCTAGATCGACAAAACCTTCAGGTTGTACCATATACAACTCTTTCTCAATGCTACCATTTAGGAACGCTGTTTTGACATCCATCTGCCATATTTCATAGTCGTAATATGCAGCAAGTGCTAGCAAAACCCGAATAGACTTTAGCATCGCTACCGGTGAAAATGTTTCATCGTAGTCAATTCCATGAACTTGTCGGAAACCCTTTGCGACAAGCCGAGCTTTATAGACGGTCACATTACCATCAGCATCAGTCTTCTTCTTAAAGATCCATTTATTCTCGACGGCCTTGCGCCCTTCGGGAATCTCCATCAAAGTCCATACTTTGTTGTCATACATGGATCCTATTTCGGATTTCATGGCTTTAAGCCATTTCTCGGACTCAGGGCTTGCCATAGCCTCTTTGTAGTTCGTAGGTTCGTCTTGTTCAATTAACATGACGGTGCAAACCAGGTTGCCGTACCACTCAGGAGCGATACGAGATCTCCCAGACCTACGAGGTAGAATAGTATTCTCGACATTTTCTCCCACTCCATCTGTGGAGGACGTTTCCGGAACAGTTTCCGTTGCGCCACTCGGAATTTCGAGTTCAGGATCAACGATCTCGTCGAGGTCTATTTTCCTCCCACTTACTCCTTTGGCGAGAAACTCCTTCTCGAGAAAGGTGCCGTTCTTCGCAACAAACGTTTTGCCCTCGGCTTGGTTGTAGAAGGTGTATCCTATGGTTTCCCGCGGATACCCTACAAAGACGACTTTCTCCGATTTCGGTTCGAGTTTGTCGGGCTGTAGTTTCTTAACATACGCCTCACAACCCCAGACCTTCAGAAACGACAACTTAGGTTTCTTGCCATGCCATATCTCATACGGTGTCGTTGCTACGGATTTGGACGGAGCCCTATTTAAAATGAATGCGGCTGTTTCTAATGCATATCCCCAAAAAGATACGGGCAAGTCGGTAAGAGACATCATAGACCGGACGCTATCTAATAGGGTACGATTACGTCGCTCGGACACACCGTTGCGTTGCGGTGTTCCAGCCGGCGTAAGTTGCGGCACGATGCCACAGGCCTTCAGATGTGTGCCAAACTCAAAACTCAAATATTCGCCACCACGATCGGATCGAATGTGCTTGATTTTCTTGTTGAGTTGATTTTCAACTTCACTTTGAAATTCTTTGAACTTTTCAAATGTTTCAGACTTGTGTTTCATCAAATAGATATACCCATATCTACTCAAGTCATCGGTGAAGGTGACAAAATAACGATAACCATTGCGTGTCGACACACTCATCGGTCCACACACATCTGTATGTATGACTCCCAATAAGTCCGACGCCCGTTCCATGAAACCATTGAACGGTGTCTTGGTCATCTTGCCCATAAGGCACGGTTCGCATGTGTCGAGGGATCCAAAATCCAACGAGTCTAAAAGTCCATCGGTATGGAGTTTCTTCATGCGCTTTATACCAATATGACCGAGACGGCAATGCCACATATACATGGCGGTATCGCTACTAAGTTTAATCCTCTTGGCATCAATGTTATGGATGTGAGTACTACGATCGAGATTCAACAAGAATAAACCATTATTCATAGGAGCATCAACATAAAAGATATCATTCATCGAAATAGCACAACCACTTGATACTGAATTGAATGAATATCCGTCTTGCAACAAGCAAGAACCACTTATAATGTTTACACGCAAACTTGGTACAAAATAACACTTATTTAAAACCAAAACTAATCCCGATGTTAGATGTAGAGGGAGTGTGCCGACAGCCACCACGTCAACCCTTGATCCGTTGCCGACGCGCATCGTCACCTCATTCTTTGCCAGGCGCCGTTTATTCCGTAACTCCACCTGTGAGTTACAAATATGAGCAACAGAGCCGGTATCAAATACCCAGGTATTGCTACGGGCGCATGTAAGGTACACATCAATAACATGTATATAAAAAATATACCTTTCTCTTTTCCGACAATCTTGCCGGCCTTCTTATCTTCCAGATACTTGGGGCAGTTGCGCTTCCAGTGACCATCTCCCCTGCAGTTGAAGCATTCCACGCCAGGTTTGGAACCAGGTTTGTCAGTCTTGGATTTGGCAACGTATTTGCCATCCTTCTTATACTTCCAGTTCTTCCTTCCCTTGCCGCCAGATTTCTTGAAATCGACGGTCTTGTTGACCATTAACAACATGTGCTCCTTCTTGATTTCCACTTCAGCAGTCTTGAGCATCACGAACACCTCAGACAGGGACTTAGCCATGCACTGCATGTTATAGTTCATGACGAAGCCTTTGTAGCCAGGAGACAACGATTGCAGCACTCTATCAATCGCCAGCTCATCAGGAATCTTGCATTCCAGAGCATTCAGGCGTTGAACGTAGCCAGACATTTTGACCACGTGCTCGCTCACACTGCTATGCTCTTCCATCTTGGCTGAGAAGAAAAGCTCAGAAGCTTCATATCTCTCAGCCTTAGCTTGCGGCACAAAGACAGCCTTGAGATCAGAAATTATCTCAAAAGCACTCATCTTCTCAAAGCGCTTTTGCAGGTCGGCTTCCATGGCGTAGAGCATGCCACTCTGGACAAAAGAGGAATCGTCCGACTTGGTCTGATATACCTTCTTCTCATCATCGGAGGCATTGTCTGCAGGAGGGTCACCTAGGGCGGCTTCAATGACGTAAGCCACCCTGTGGGGAGTGAGTAGGATCCTCAGGTTGCGGAACCAGGACACGAAGTTTGACCCATTGGTCTTAAGCTTTTCTTTCTCAAGAAACATGCCTAGGTTAAAGGTGGGACGAGACATCTACAATGGAATTTGCAAAATATAAGACTTTGTCCATAAAATTTAGAGTTCAAGTTTTTAGAAAATAACTATAAGAACTCCCACTCAAAACGAATATCCCTCTAATCGCTTTAGTGATTACACGACCCTAATCCATTGTGCAACCCCTCATCGTCAGAGCCGGCAACACAACTTCAAAGGTAGACATCGAAATGTCAATCACAACAACTCTGTGACTCATGCTCGACCTTTCGGTCACCGTGTTCCGAGGCCATGTCTGTACATGTTAGGCTCGCCATAATAACCTTCAACGTATACGCTTGTGCAAACATGTCTTACACCCACTGTATGCGAACGACGATATGTATGACACCCGATCGTCACGGCCTGCCTTATAACGTAGAACTTTCTTGGTGGTGCATGTCGAAGGGAGAACACTAATGGTATTTTGGAGGGATCATCTTATATTACTACCGCCGTGTAACTAATATATAATAATATATATATATACACACAATATAAGATGCACTCAAAACATCAATATGTAATGCGACGTGACATGGTCCTTGCGCCGATGGTCTCCTTCGCGCCCACAGTTTATAAACAATTTAATAAACCTACCTTGACCATATCACATTGCGCCTGCAAAATAAAGTTAGACGCGTTCTACTTTATCTTTTGCATATTTTACGTGGCTTGGGGGTGTCGTAAATAGAACCGCTTCATACCTACGAACCTATGACCACAACAACGATCAAATAATTGCATATTTATTTATCCCTCTTGTGCCCTCCATTGAAAATGTAAAGCCAACTAATGAGAGAGAGACAGACACCCGTCAGCCACATATACGGTACAAGCCGTATGTCAGTTGTGGAACCAGTCTCGCGTAAGCGTACGCGTAAAGTCGGTCCGGGCCGCTTCATCAACTCAATGCCACCGGCAATGCAAGTGCACGCGAGAGGGTAGCAAATAAAAGAACGATGTCCCCGTGATAAACACGGGTTCTAAAAGCGTACAGCTATATCTACGCATAGATCGGCTCTGATACCACTGAAGGGGATCGCAGGCAGAAAACAATAAATTTTCTAACAACGATAACCTTAAACTAGCTAGGATCTATACTATGCAGATATAGTAATACGGAGGAGATCGATATACATACCCTTGTAGACCGAAACGCGTGGATTACGCTCCCGCACAAGCGTTGTCGATGAAGCCGACGAAGACGACCTCGAGGTCGTGTGGAGGAAGAAGACCTCCGAGCACCACTAGCGTGGCACCTTGCAGGGATCCACACACGTACGGTGAAGACGACGACCTCCGGGCTCCGATCCAGGGACGAGCAGCGGAAGACTTGGACCGGAAGACCAGCAGCACGGCGGTGTGCGTATGCTGGAGAGAACTTCACCTTGGCGCAACTCCAATGGAGGAATCACGTTTTCAAGGAGAAGAAGAGAGAGATTGGGGTGTTCTTTTAAAAGCCAAAGGGGGCACCTCTATATATAGGTGGAGGGGGGCTGCCAGCCTTGCTGGCTGGGTGGTGTGGGACTATTCCCACACCAGCCCGCCCCCAAGGGGTGGCCGGCCCTAGGTGGGCCCCATTTGGCCCACCTAGGGCAGCCCCCTTCCCTCATGCGCACCAAGCGGGGGAATCCCCCCCCCTATGGGCCTTCTCTCCCATGGGAAGGCCCATTTAAGGTGGGCTGCCTTTTAAATTCCGAAAATCATTAAAAAATGTATTTAACTATTAATTACACTAATTAATATTAAACACACATTATCTAATTTATTCCGGCTCCGAAAACTATTTCGTCGCTCTCCGATCTTCGTCGGATCTTTCCCGGGACGCTCCCGGTGCTCTCTTCTAATTTCTCTTCCGGTAAACTTGTCGACTCCCCTTAAGTGTGTTACCCTAGCGGTTCGAGATCTCGCCAGACATGATCGAGACGCGCTCTCCGATCAATGACTAATTCGTGGAACTTGGATACCCAGAATTAATCCCTGTGAGATAACGAATAACTTTGTCGTTCGAACCTAGACGTCGAGTCTTAAACCTTTTGCCATGGCGATACTTAGTGTGTCCGAGACTCGTTCATAGATATCGTGATACCTAGCTTGATCTCGTTACCGACAACACTATCTTGTACTCGTCCATGATATTATGTCCTAGTGACCTAGTCACATGCTTGCAAGCTTATTTGACATAATCTCACCGAGTGGGCCCTAGAGTATCTATCCTGCTATGCGGACTGGCAAATCCCGCTCTTGATCCCTCGTCTCAACATACTCCCTTCCGATACCCGAGAGGGACACCTTTATTGTCATA
Organism: Poa annua; assembly: GCA_026929855.1. NCBI lineage: Eukaryota > Viridiplantae > Streptophyta > Magnoliopsida > Poales > Poaceae > Poa > Poa annua. Next base: position 98,374,992 of record CM049437.1, read on the forward strand.
CTATTAAGACATGACGTTTGATGCAATCAAAGTATCTTTCAGGAATAGCAATAAGAGTTGATCTCACGGTCGAAGGCGTAATGACTATGTCCTACAAATATTGGGTATGTCCATCACATCATTCTACCAACGATATGACTCCATTGTCAACTGACACCATGTCACATGATCGGGAAACCTCGATCATCGATTGCACAATGAACTAGTCACGTAGAGGCTACTAGGGACCTGGTTTTCTTACGTATCACACGTGTATTAATGTTTCCGCTTAATATAGTTATAGCATGACACAAAAACGTATTATGAACAAATGAGATATGATAAATAAAACACTTTATTAATTGCCTCTAGGGCATATCTCCTTCAGTTTCTTCATACAGTGTGCTATCAACCTCTAGTATGTTAGGCAAGTTTCCCTCTTTTATTAGCTTGTCCTTGCCCATGTGGGGTAGCTTATATGTGTTTCCATCTTGGTCTTTCATAATCTCCAGCAAGACAGACTGCAAGGTGACATACACTTTGGCAAGTGTCTTCACGTCATATGCATCATAAGCTTGTTCGACTGATTCTATCAGTTCTTTGAGAGTGTTAGGTGCACTCTCAAATGCCAAAGATTGGATGGAGCTGAAGAAGCAAAGGTCCAACACATTCACATCCGGCGAGTTTGGAGGTTGGAAAGTTAACCTGATATCTAGTCCTGAAGCTTTTACGGCGGCTAGAAATAGAGGATCATCAGGCTGAACATGTGTTCTAGCATTGTCTTGTTGTATCCATAGTGTTTCCACATATCCATCGTCAGGCCACACTTCTACAATTGCTGGAATTACCTTCTCACAGAGGTATTCCCGCATGACGTCTCTAGTAACATTGACGTTCTTTAGTTCCATTGTGCCTTTTGTCCTATACTTCGAGTTGTATTTGGCTGCATCTTCTGTGACAAAAGCCCAAAGGCCTACCTTTCCGTCAAATGTCACATTTCCTTGCGCATCATGTCTAGGTCTTGCAACTATAGTTAAGAACATGACCTTGCCGATGATGTTTTTGTTATGGATAGTGCGAACTGGTTCTGGTTCTTCTCGTGTTAGGTAGTAGATCCGATCTCGCTTAGTCATATCAAACCATTTTTCATCCATATGCATTGTGTTCCTCATCTTTTTGAACCAAAGCTTTGCTTGTAATATTGTTGTTTCATCGACCATTGAGATGCAATATAGGAGCCTTCTTATTCTGTTTTCCAAAGATAGATGTGGTTTCAGGCTATTGGTATGGCGCCTTAAATCGCCCCATTCCAACCTCCTTTGCAGCGTTGAGAAAGGGATATCAAGGGACCTTGCCAAGGCCCTCAATGTACCCCTTTTGTTGAAGGGAACTTGAGGCACCCTTTCATCGAGATTAAGCTCTCTCCTCTTTCTTCCGCACCTGCCCTTCCGCTTATTTGAGAAATCAAGCACTTCATTTCTGCCCTCTTGGTCTATGGCCTTCTTCCATATCTTCTCGACAGATCTAAGACTTATTCCCAAAAGTTGAGCCACAATTTCTTTATCCGCCTTCACCACGGGTCTATCTTTGCCTAGAGCTTTCAGTGCAATATATGCTGCAAATTTAGAACTCTCCGGCACATCTTTATGGTGCCTGTGCACAGCATGTTCTTATTCTTCTTCTTCTTCTGGAACATGAGCAGCTTCTTCTTGTTCTTCTTCTTCTGGAACATGAGCAACTTCTTCTTCTTCTTCTTCTTCTAGAATGTGAGCAGCTTCTTCTTCTTCTTCTTCTGGAGTATGTGGACTGAAGTTGAGATCCAACTCTTGTGGAGGAGTTAACTTGATATCAAAGAGGACCATCTTGTCCTATGGTGGACTGGGCAACCTGCAGAAAATCAGAAACTTAGTTAACTGAATATTTGCTGTGAAACTGAATATACTCACAAATGGTGCTTTAATAAGTGTGTTATGTAGATATCATATGTTTCAAGTTATCTAAAGCCAGCCAATTAACAACACTGCTCTAGTACAAAGTTAATATACAACTTCAGTTTTCTCATTGCAGTTTCAGTTTTAGCACCTGCTATTGCTATGCAGTTTCAGTTTCAGTCATGATGTGCATTATGCATGAGGAGTAGTTTCAGATTTATCTCTGTTGGTTTATGCAGGGTGGCTATGGTGACATGTACTGCTATCCTCAGTATGGTGTTGCTGCATCTATGGTTCTATATTGCCAAAGCTGCTCATGGAGTTCAGGGAGTAATTTCTATGCTAATTTCACAAGTACTGGATTCAAAAAAGAGGCTGGGGTACTTGAGATGTTTTCCAGGCTTCTTAATGAGTTACTGCTCTGAACCTAAATACCATGGTAAATACTTGTTGTCCTAATTCTTTTGTTTTCCAGGCTTCAACAGGGAGTGGCAAGACTCTATATGTAAGTTGTCCAGAGCTGAATGATCTGAACCTCAACTCTTGCACAAATCATAATCCAGGTGTGACATCCTGTTCTAGTTTCTGTTTCTTAATGAGTTACTGCTCTGAATTTTTCTGCTGACAGAAGATGAGTCACCTGGAGGAGACGAGCACAGCTGGCGGGAGGAGCCGGCCTGGAGCACGGCGGCCGGCAGAGGATGCGAGCGGGGCCGCGTCGGCGGGGCGCCAGGAGGTAGAGCGCGCACCAGGCGAGGAGCGCGAGGAGGGCGGCGAGCGGGAACGGGTGCGCGAGGAGCGCGGCGGCGAGGGAGAACGCGAGGTTCCTGTGGGCGCGCGCGGCGGTGGCGGCGAGGGTGTCCGGGCGGGAGAGCGTCGTGCGGTCCAGGAGCTCCGCCCAGGGCCGCCACCGGATCGCTCGGGGAAGGCCAGCTCCGTCCGCGTCCTCCCCTCGGTGGCCGCCGCCTGATTCGCGCCGCCGTGTGAAGGGGAAGCTTCCGTGATGGGAAGGGGAAGCGGCCGGCGGCGGGAGCCCTCCGAGGGAGCCTCCCAACTGCGGGCGGAGCTGCCGCGGACTCGCTCTCTCCGGCGAGCTGCGGACTGCGGGCTGGCGCGGACTCGCTTTCTCTTCTGCGCTGGAGGAAAGAGACGAGGACTTGATTTAAAATATTTTCGAACTGGCGGGGGGTTTTTGTAAAAAAAAAAAACAGAGCCCGCCCAGTAATTCGGGTCGGAGGGAGTATATATTTTTATTTTTTTATTTATTATAAGTTAGTGTAATAATTAAAAATAATCTAACAAGCGAATATTTTGTGGACCACTTTAATACTTTTTTTAAAACTGTGAAACGTATTTTGAAACGAGAACATTTTTAACTTGTGATATTTTTTTAATCCTGTTAATGTATGTTCGAAGCCATGATTATTTGTAGAAACCCCATGACCATTTTTAAAATCACCGTGAACCTTTTCCGAAAGTTATGAAGATGTTCTTAGACCAAGCATAATGTTATAAGCCCGTGGACGTTTTTCAAAATCATTAAATGTTTTTAGAGTGAACATGAAAAGAAGAAGAAGGAAAACAGGGAAAAGAACGAGGAAATCTGAAATCTCTTTTTTTTAAAGGGCCGGGGGGTATATGTACTCCCTCGAGTCCGTAATGATTTGTCGTGAGAAAACAGCACAGCTAGCACAACTCGCACGTACAACCCGCGACACTTTTTCCGGGTAGCATCTTTCAGTTCAGGCGGACGTTTGGCGCCGCATTGGGCGGCGTATAGAATTTCCAGTGCCGGGCACGCAGTGTGTTGTCTAGCCCGTCTGGCCGTGCCGCAGCAAGAGCGACGGCCTGGATAAGGAGGCGCCGTGGAGCGTGGGCTGACTTACCTGCCAAGCCCATCGGTCCTGGACCTGGAGACGTGGGCTCTGCTTACCAGACGGCGCACGTGGAAATGTGGACGACGGCGCCACGACCGACGGCGACGCGTGTGCAAGTTATTAGACGAGCCATTGTTTGCCACGTTGAGCACGTTTCACCGCGTCCGCGTCGGAAATTCAACTCCAGATTCTCGTCATTCGCCGCCGGTCGCCAACTGGTCTGCCCGCCGCGGACCAGGCTGGGCCAACTACCTACACCAGGTGGCGCAGCCGGCTAGCAGCACCACCGCAACCACGACGACAACACCAATAATGCTGAACCGTAGCAACTCTCACCCTTCATCCACAGCATCTCGAAGTAAAATAGAAAATAACTTTCATACAGAGAATCTGTCCGCCCATCCGTCGACGCTGATACCGATACATGCTACCAACCGACGAGCGCCAAAGTTTCGTCGCCGATTCATGCCCTCGACGCGCCTATCCACCAAGAGATACGGCCGCGCAGATGGCCCCACAACGTTTCCCCAAACTGACCCGCGCCTGCCTTCGCCGCGTGAAGCAACACCGGAGCCCTATTTTGCATCAACTAGAAAATCTAGAAAATAGCCAAACACCTATTTTACATCTCATTGGAACGTGTGCCCTAAAACCCAAATGCAAAAAGAGTTCTCGAAAAATTCTCATGAAAACAGTTTCGCCCTCCTCGAAACTGCATCACTCCAGATTTCGGTTGTTCAACTGATGCCTCCCATATCAGATCTAGTCCATGGTGGGAATAATTTACGACGTCATTTTACAAATGAGAAAGAATGCCAGAACACTCGAATATGGATTTGTTAAGTCTCAACCGACTTTTTAAAAAATCTCAGTCATTTAAAAAAAGTATAACTACAATTGAAAAAAAAAGTCAATTACACTTTCTAAACAGAAAAGTGCAATTGCACACTCCTTTAAACTTCCACTGCACCTCTCCGAAAGGCGAAAAGTGATCGAAAAGAAATTAACCGAGGAGAGAGAGGGAGGGAAGCAACAAACAAGCACGAAGCGGTTTCGTTTCTTCCCAAACACGTTCTCCTCTCCTTCCCCTTTCCCTTCGGCGTCTTCTTCTTCCCCACGCCTCGCCACCATCCCCAACCTCCTCCTCCTCCGCCTTTCCCAAATTAGCACCACCGCCACCCTCCCTCAAACCAAGCCGAGCCGCCCGAACCGCCCGCTTATAGCCCCGCCCCGCCCGCCCCCCACCGAGCCCGCCCCGCCCCCCCTCCGCCCCGTCCTCCTCCGCGCACGCCCGCCTCCTCCGGTCGTCGCCGCCTCGCGTGGGAGGGGAGGGGATGGCCGCAGCGGCCGCCGCGGCGTGCAGGCGCGGCCTGCTCCTGCACCCGCACCACCAGCACCACTGGCCCACGCGGTGGGCCGGCCCCGCCCGCACCATCTCGCAGCTCGTCAAGACCAACGGCCGCCGCGCCTTCCTCGTCGACACCCTCGCGCTGGTAACCAACCTCCCCCCCGCTGCTACTACCACCACTCGCTACCTCTAGCACCGTCTCTCCTCTCTCCCTCGGAGAGCTCGCGCGCGCCCGGCAGCTGCTCGACGAAATGAAATGCTGAGATCTCAGCGCGAGGCGACGTCTCTGCTCGCAGGTGAGGAAGCTGGAGTCGCAGGGCGTCCCGACCAAGCACGCGGAGGCCATCACCTCCGCCATCACCGAGGTCCTCAACGACAGCCTCGAGAGCATCTCCGAGTCCTTCGTCTCCAAGGCCGAGATGCAGAAGGTCTATATAACCCCCTTTTTTTTTTTGCTTTGCTTAGGATGGATAAATGGATGTGTTACTCAGTCTTTTTTTCCTGTTTTGCAGAGCGAGATGCTGCAGGAGGCCAACATCTCCAAGTTCAAGGCGCAAGTGCACAGCTCGCAGGTATTTTGTCGCAATCAACCAAGCTACTCTGACTTAGGGCAATGTGGATTGGATGGTCACTGGCGTTTATAGCTGCTATTTGTTCCTAAGACTGTTGCTGCGTTTCTGTTGCACTTGATCAGATAGCTCGTACATGTTCTACTTACAATTGCTTCTCTGGTTTACGCCACATTACTCCATTTCGTGATTGCCTGTTGGTACGTAGGAAGAAGTAGCCCCCATTTGGGTCATGCAGTAAGCTACTGGTTTGTGGAAATGGCTGGGTGGGAATGTGTTTAAGGGTTGGGAACTTGGGATCACTGTTGCCTGTTGTTGCTTTGCTCCAAGTTCAACTCGCGAGTGCAGAGCTCGCAGGGATTGTTTGAAGAACACAGCTAGGTCGTTCTGAATTAGATGGTTGATGACGTTCCAGCAGCTATTGTTCTTATGAGTGTTTCCACCCTTTTGTTGGGTTTCATCAGATAGTCTGTACAAGTTTTACCTGCCATTGCTTTCTGTTTATTCTGCGTGTTTCCATTCTGTGATTGCCTGTTAGTACTTGGGAAGAAGCAGCCCCATTTTGCCTATAAGCGATTGGTCTGTGAATTGGATGATCACTGATGTTTGTGCAGCTATTGTTCTCAGTTTCTCACGACCGTTGCTTCCCTTATGTTGACTTGATCAGATAACTTGTACAAGTTCTACATACCATTGCTTCGCTGGTTTATTCTGCATTACTCCAATTTGTGATTGCCTATTGGTACTTTGGAAGAAGTAGCCCCCATTTTTCTCATAAGCGATTAGTTTTTGCAAATAGCTGGCTCTGAATGTAATTAAGGCTCAGGATCACTGTTACTCCAATGCCTAACCATTTTGTGCTTTTTAATCATAGTTATAGTCACTTTATAATTTACATTTACTCTTAAAAAATTCTAGTTTATCTTGAGACCTGTTTAGGTTACTGTTGTTGGTAATTTTGGACTCCCTGTATTGAACAAGCATGTAATCTAACAATGTTGGCTAGTCTTTTATAGGCTGCCATCATTTGTACATGTGACCTTCTTTTTTCATGTGAGATTACTAGGTTTTTCTTGCTCTTACCATGGAGAACCTGTATTCACACGCTATAACTATTGTTGCCACGTGGAAGAATAATTTGATTCTCATCAATGGTTTTATTTTCTAGGGAAGTTTTAATTGGACTTGCAAATGCTAACAAATAGACAAATATAGAACCGAACCAGTCAACACAATATAGGGATATTTCCTCCATTTGGTATTCAAATGTACAGTATTTCTGTAAGTTTGTTTTTTCTTCGCATTTGGCTATATCCAGTATTGCGAGACAAAAATGGGACTGTCCACTGAACTCATGAACTCTCGTTCGGCTAATAAGTCACTCCTTGGAGCTGATCCAGACAATATTATGTCATGTTTTCGTATTTACTCCATGGTGTTGGATATGTTAGTTAGTAGATTTGAAAGAACAGAAAGCTTATACGATGATACTGCTTTGTGGCTTGTTGAGTTTCAGTTTTGTTTTGCTCAATGCTTGCAATGGTAATGCTCAACATTGTAGAAACGTGTGCACATGTCATAAGGACTTGACCAAAATGTAGTACACTTCAATTATCTTACCTGGTTTTAATGCATGTTGATTTTTGGTTGTCTCAGACTCAGTGCAAACGTAAAGTTGGGTATAGTAGTATTCTCTAGAGCAGGAATAGGGCATAACATTTCAGCATTGATATCTGCATTGATTGCAGATCATACGTTCCTTCTCCATATGTTGGCATGTGTAGCTTCTGTTTTGTTGAACCTTTCGCATGTACTCATTTCTCTGTGAGCTGCGTTGAAATAAGATATGTTTAATAATAGCTACACCATACAACTCACAGTTGCCATTTCAGTCAGACCTGATGTTTTTTGCTAAAGAAGTCATGAGTGGAATTTTTCTCTATGCAGGAAAACCATTTCTCTTTGTTGCAGCGGGAGACTGAAAAACTCCGTGGAGATATTGATAAGATGAGGAGTGAACTGAAGTAAGTATTAGCTTCCGACTTTACCAAGCTGTTAACACGGGAATCTCTATTACATACTCAAAACTAACGGATCATTTTGTGTGAAACAGGTATGAGATTGATAAGGTCACTGCAGGGCAGCGGTTGGATCTAAACCTTGAAAGAGGGTAAGATTATGTCTATTTATACATGCTGACTGTGACATCCCATGTTCCTAGCCTACTAAGAAATTGGCCCATGTGTGTGTGAGAGCATGGTTGGGATTGTCCTATCTTGCTAGTTTAGGAGGACCAACACCAACATATAATCCCGTAGGTTCCATAGGTGGCAACTCTGACTAACCTTTTGCTTGAAACGATGAGAAAAAAATGCAAGAGAGTTGCTACTTCGTGGCCAACCCTGTACACACGGGTCTAAGCCAGTATGGACCTGGAGTATCACACGGACTGCTGTTTGTTTACTTACCTTGCTATTGGCTAACAGTAGCAGCAGTTGCTGACTATGGGAGCATGATAAATTATATTATATGTGGATTTATGTAAGAATAAATAAATGAATGGCTAAAGTTAAACTTCTCCCTTTGAAGGTATATTTGATATCTACTTTGCCATCTCCTTTGTCCTTGTCCTTCAATCACTGCTTATCTCCTCTATGCAACTGTCGATCAATTCTGTGTAACAAAATATTGTGCCGTTCAGTATGAAGGTTTGGGAATCAACCTAACCTAACACAGTGTAGGATCTAATTCGTTTTGCTGTATTAAATTGTCATGTTTTACTTTTTGGTTGCGTTGCTCACAGTTTTTCTTGGCAAAATGCTTACAAGGATGCAAATAGTATTACAAGATTATTAACTCTTGCTTTGGCGTTGTGCATCTTACTGCTCCTTTGAGTGAATGACAGACCATTTTATATTGCTACAATGAGAGATTTTGAATTACATGCGTAGTTGATATTTGAAGCATTAATGAATCATGGGAAAGCGAACTTTTTCTAGAGTAAATCCAAATAGTGCACACTAGTAGCAAGTGGAACCAAGTGGCACTTGCTCATAAGTCATAAAGCTTGTTATCACACTGCATTAATTCCATTGTCCTTGTGATGATTGTTAATTCCACTTCCAATTATCCCTCGTTGACCTTTCTCAGTGAAACCAAGTAGTTTCATCTGTGAAAGTTATTACACCGGGCATGAGTTCCATGATTATTCAAGTGTTCCTTTGTATTTGGCACATTTCTGTTTTCGTATCTGATTAAAACGGAATTGCTCTAGGCGCATTCGTGATGAACTCGCCAAGCAAAACGAAGAAACTACAGATCTCACCACAAAGCTTGACAAGGTGAGCAAAAAGCCTGCATATCTGGGTTTTTAGCATTTAGCTCTTTATCATTAGACGTAACTGGATCTTTCTGTTTTGACTGCCTGCAGGAAATTCATTCGCTGAAAGCCCAGCTGGAGGCAGCAAAGTATGATGTCATCAAATACTGCATAGGTACCATCGTTTCAATATCAGCCGTTGGACTCGCCGTTCTCCGCATCGTGATGTGAAGCAAACACAAGTTATTTTCTTCACCCATTTGATCCATGGAAACCACAAAGAGGATAGTTCCGATTCTGTTCCTAGTTTTTTCAAAGGGGGCAAAACTTGGTCAGGGGAATGTTGTAACGTCTGCTAGAGAGTGAAAAAGTTCCTCAAAACCTGTAAAAGATAGATCGACTTGCAGAAGGAATACAGCCGAAATGATTCTTTACCTGTGCTTGAGTTTCGTTGTATTGTCGGTTAACTACCATGCTTCCTCTGTCTCTGCGGAGGCGAAAGTCACTGTTGTGTCGCAGTTAACACGCTATGTTCTGTCTCAAACTATTGATGTTTCCCTGTCTGGTCCTTTTTCTTTTCCTGCCGTCTTGCTTCACCTCTTGTCTTTCGTCGACATACCAAGAAGTTTGGTTAAGATTGATCAGAAGCCATAGCATATATTCGAGCCCTTGATTCTCTACGCCAAAATAATATTTGTGTCGCAGTATCATGTTCTCGGAAAATTATATTGGTATCAATGACGTCGCAAAGCGCTCTTGGATTCACTGCGAATGTGCGAAACCCCAAAGTTTGTCTGCTTGTAACTGAAGAAAAGGTGCGCTCCACCAGTTTATACTCTCTCGGAGGAGCCAGTGCTGTGCTGCTAATAATAGCACACTCGCAAAACCAAGTTCGTACCTGAAAAGGATAAGAGACTGGACGCAACGCAAGGTGCCACCGGCGGCCCGGTCACGTGGGTACGTCACATGGGTGCTGAAAGCTACGTGGAACCATCGAGGCTGTAGCAGTTTCTGTTGGAACCTAGAGCCCACCTGAAGCTGACATTCATCGCCTATCTTCTTCGGTGAGACGAAACCCTTGAGGGCTTCTTTGGTTTGCGCAGAATTTGGTCACGGTAGCACTATTTGATTCGTAGCAATAAGAGCATCTTCGAAGTACGCAAATGTAGTACTCCCTCCGACCATACTTTATGTATCTAGACATCTTTTAATCATAGATACATATAATTTAGATAAATTTGAGACATTCTTTTATAAACGAAGAGAGTATTAGATTTGGGTAAAAGGGAGAGGGAGAAAGTGGGTAGCAAACAAATCTGCATTTACGGCGGCATACCCGAACCAGAATACCTGTGAACTTTCTGTCGTGCGTAAAATTCTCAACTATTGAATAACAACCTTCATTTGCTTTTGATAGTCTCTTGACATTAGCAAATGAAAAATAGAGTAGATCCCAGGGTGTACCTAATGGTTTCATTGATTTGAATGGATATCAGTTGTCCGTTGTATGTATAAATCTCGTGGAGGAAGTGGAGAAACAAATCCAATTATTTTATTTTGATAGGAGGAGTATCGATAATAAGGAGGAGCCAATCTCTTCAGTCATGAAGTTAATACAAGTGTATTGATTTCAGTTATTCATATCATAAATAAGAGGAAGCTGAGAAGACATGCTTCCTCACTCTCGGCACATCGACGATAGGGATTGTTCGAAGCGGTTTGACCTCTGTGCTTTTCTCACGGTACAATCATCTTGCTTCTCATCCCCTTTTTAGTACGTGTATTGTCAAGGCAAAGTACATTGTATTTACTATGTACCTATCATGGGACCAATCTAGTTATTGTTGGAAAAGAATCAGTAGATGTATTTCTTATGTAACAACTCATGTAAAAAAATATCATGTGTTTTTCAGTTGTCTGATCCGCGCTTTGCGCACCCATTTCAATTGCATTTCTATATATGTTTTACCTATCCCATGTTTATTAGAAACACTACCGAAGTCCAGTGTCCAAAATTCCACGGCCTTTGATTTCTCCTAACTAAATCTTGATCAAGTTGAGCTCCATCTCAATAAGTCCAGCAGGAATCTGATGCGGTATGGCTGCGCTGCGCGGGCGTTCATAAATAATCGTTGGTCCAGTGAGTGACCAGGCCCATGCTAAAATGTCTCTAGTCTATATACACTGGCATATCCCCATCCCAATCGATCTAAACCCCAAATCTAACGCTGCAAAACAATCGGTATCACGCGCCGATCCGTGTGTAAGACGATGCATGGGCTCAAGAGTCGCGCCATAACTAATCCGACGCCGACCTTATTCGCCCCCATGCCGCCGGCTGGTCCCGGCCAACCTTAAACCATAGTTTGTGATCCTCTGCGGTCCTTGTCGTCGGGACGCCCACCTGTGGCGGTGGCGCGGCGGCCGACGTGCTGACTTCTCGCCGACGCCGGCGTTGCTGCATCGGTACGGTGGCGCCATGCACATGGTTCCTGCTTGAAGTAGGAAGGGTCGTCGCTCCACTTAGAGAAGAGATCGTTGCTTGGAGCCGAGGTTTTTGTCACGGGGTCTGGATCTCGAGCTCGGGTTCATCGAGCGAGCTAAACCCATGTGCAGGAGAGACCAATCATCGTCTTACAGATGCATTCGGTATGGATATGTTCAGATTTCCCGTCGTTTTTTCAAATGAGACTCCCGAGTCTCGAGACAACCACCATCTGTGCGTGCACATGCGCGTCCCAAGTCCCAACCAACCTGGATCGCTCGTCGCCAGCAACGAATGTTTATGCTGGGGGTGGAAGACGGATTGGAGAGGGCTCCTGGAAGACTCCATGCATTACCAGTGTTTTCTTTTTTGACAATCAATATCATGATATATTTATATTGCCGAATAGTACATGGTAGCTAGAGATACATGAGCTGACAACATCCAATTAACGAGCAAATCTTCAAGATCTACAAACTCTTTCTTTTTTCGTAACACGATTTTGTACTTTTCTGAAATCAATCGTAGAACAACAACAATAACAAACCACATACCTGTACATATCAACGAGGGTTTTCCAATAATTTTTATAGAATTATTTCAGAATCCCGCTTGTGTAGTACATTTCTCTCCAGCTCATTATGAGTTTTACTTCATTTCTATAAGATTTTCTCTCTGTCCTTCAGATAGGTACGAACTACGAAGGTGCACGCACCTAGCTGGCTTGGGAATGGGAAGTTGGGAGTATGGACATTAGCCCACTTGAACGATCGAGCAACAAAAAATATAGACATCATCACCTTAAGCTGCTCCCCTCCATGCTCCATTGGAGCAACAGACAAGTATTAAGCGTATGTCGCCGTGGCAACCGAATTACTGTGCTTAGCACCAGTGGTACAGTTGGTTGACTATCTGCGATCTGGATTAATTTGCGGTAGTGATCGCTTCAGTACGCTAGCTACGGCTGGAGTACATCACCATCAATGGATCGCTAGCCCTAGAACAAGCCCTACACATCGATCGTACTACTTCTAGTTCTAGCTAGCACCGGACCAGTCGTGAGCTGAAGCTTCTCCCGACTTTTCAGCCTAATCAAGCACGTCCCAACTGATGTTGATGCAACGTACTTTCTGAGGACCATTAGCTCCATTTTTTCTCGATAAAAACATTAGCTACATGTGTCTCCCTTTTCGCGAATAAGTGTGTTATTTGTTCAGATAAAGGTGTTAGAACGTCCGACTTTATATAAATAAAACCCCACACGGCCGATTTTAATTACAACGGTGCTCACAAACAACTTACAATTTGTAAGTTACAAAGAAACGATGATTACAAGCAATCAACAAAAAATGAAATAAAGCACAACTTGTAGACCTCGAAACCCTTTTGCGTAGACGAAGCACTCGAGGGCAGCTATACAATAAGTTTGTTTTACCTATACCGGATTTTGACACGTATTATTGTTTTTCACACAAATGAGTCTGTTGCGCGTAAAGTGCGGTTTTGATAGATCACGTGGAATGTCGATGGAAAAAAAAGCATCTACGTTTTCCTAATTATATGTTAATCAAAGATTCACTCACCAGTCACCACCCTTCTGCTCATCTCTCAAAGAAAATATATGTTTTCCACTCTATACGGAGTAGAGGTTTTGACCCCCAAGCTTCAGTGCTTCTGCTATTTAAAAATAATAATCAAAAATCATCTTTACTAGTTTGAAACAATCTGAAAAAAATTCAGATGCAGCCAATGGTGTATCCCACAAACGTGCAAGGCATCAATTTCAAATACTTTGTATTTTGAGCTACACGGAAAAGATGGATCGGGAGCCATACCATCACGAGAGATTTATCTCCATGAAAATAGATCACTGCTTCTATGCTTGACTCTCTAGTTATTAAGTTTGTAAGCAACGGAGTATTAATTTAACCTTAGCGCATGATGTAAATGGTTGCATGGTTAACACCAATTGTTTCAATTTTAGTGGTGACAATACAATACCCCTACTTGCATGTTTTCACTCGAGCGCTGAGAAAGCATGGTTGAACCCATCACTATTGGACAATTACCGCCTCTTGGAGATTATATAAATTTGGCCAGAGTGTGCCCTTGCATTGCCACATTGGTACGGTGGCGCCATGTTATTCGTGCTGAAAGCAGGAAGGGTCGTCGCTCCACTAGAGAAGAGACCGCTTGGAGCCGAGGTTTTGTCATGGGGTCTAGATCTCAAGCTCGGGTTTATCGGGCGAGCTAACACCATGTGACCGGAAGACCAATCACCATCTTAGAGATGAATTCCCTAGATATGTTCAGATTTCCCGTACGTTTTTTCAAATGAGGATTCCCGAGTCTCAAGACAATTCCCGAGTCTCAAGACAACCCACAATCGAGCACCAGTTGTTTGGTTAGACTTTTTTCTTGGCTTTTGCTTTTGGCTTATAAGCCATAAAAACACCTAAATATGTGCTTTTGACTTTTGGCTTTTGGCTTATACCATAGTGTAACATAAGCTAAAAGCCAAAAGTCTTTTATGGCTTATAAGCCAAAAGCAAAAGCCAAGTATAAACCCTAACCAAACACCCTCGAAGTTGTATACGTTAAAATTATTTCAAAATCCAGCTTGTGTTGTACCTTTCTCTTCAACTCGATCATTATGAGTTTTACTACATTATTATAAGATTTGCTCTCTGTCATTTCAGATAGGTACGAAGGTGCACGCACCCAGCTGGATTGGGATTATAATATAGACATAATTAGCAAGTTGATCGATCGAGCAACAAAAAATATAGGCACTATCACCTTAATTAAGCTGCTCCCTCCTGCTTCTATGAGAGCAAGAGATATATAAGGTTAATTATGTCGCCGTGGCAACTAAATTACTGTGCTTACTGCCAGTGGTACAGTGGGTTGACTATCTGCGATGCTGATTAATTAGCGGTAGTTCGCTTCAGTACGCTCGGGCTGCAGCACAGCACAGCACCATCGATCGCCCGATTGATAGAACATGCCCTACTTCCCCGCATCAAATCGTACTACTGTCATGAACTGAAGCATCTCCTGACTTTTCAGCCTAATCAAAACCGTCCCGGTTGATCTTTATGAAATGTACTTATTGTGGACTATTGTCTAACCACCTGAACGTTTGGTCCGTTAACAAAAAAAAACCACGGTTATGAAGTCATGAGCACCATGATCAACAAAATTGTGTATTTCTTGGATAACACATATATGAATAAACTTTGTAATCTCCGAGGCGGGGCGATTAGATTTCCATCGCCTCTCGTCGGCGCCACCGCTCATCAGTCCCGCCTCTGTGGCCTTCGGGCCATGGAGGCGTGTTGGATTCTGCCCTCATCGGGGGAGGGCTCCCTTTTCGGGTGTTAGGATCAAGTTTTGTTTGGGCGCCGCTCAGATGACAACAGCGCAACGGTGTCTCGTTTCAATAAGGTCTCCTCGACTTTAGTCTTATTTCGGCGGCGACGTCTAGAACCCTGTGAGAGTGATGTGCTCTCAACAATTTCTTCTGATGGCGGCGTTGTCCGAATCATTAAGGAGTTTCATTGATGGTTCTTCCTTCTTAGTCCCCGGGATGAATGTGGTCTTAGAGACTCGTTCGACAACTCATGTCTGTAAGCAAGAACGTCAGGCTGGCTCAGGGAGGAGTGGCAGCGGCGGCGCGCCGCCAACATGGTATGACGAGGTTGAAGACGAAGGACACCGCAAGGATTTTATTGTATTTTTTTGGTTGAGGTGTTTTGTAATGTTGGGTGTTTCTTTTAATGGCCAAGGTCCCTTTTCACAAAAAAAAAAACACAATTGTGTATTTCTTGGATAACATATAGGTGAATAAACTTGCATTTGGTAAAGACAAGAATACATGCACTTTTTTCCATATAAATAATAAACATTGAGTGCATTTTTCTTCACCATTTTGATCATGAATGCCACTCCTACAAATTTAGATATTTAGCTGACCCACTTGAAATGCCAACCTCTGGCTTCGTCGTTTGCGGGAATGCCAGAGTGGAGCAGATCACAGCCTAGATATTTTTGGTTAATTTAAGGATATTTTGGAGTCCCACGTACCCCACCCTGTCCTATCTTTTGAACAAACCCATGCGGGCATAGACCTATCTCTCTCTCTCTGTCATCATCATCGCGTATAAAATAGCCTCACCACCATTCTCACGCTCCTCTTCCACCTTCCGCGCATCAAGCGACCCACTCACTCTCTCCCCATCGAGCAGAGCTTTGACTTGATCGCTCGCCATGCGCGTGCAGTGCGACGTCTGCGGCGTCGAGCCGGCCGCCGTGCTCTGCTGCGCCGACGAGGCCGCGCTCTGCTCCCCGTGCAACCGCCGCGTCCACCGCGCCAACAAGCTCGCCGACAAGCACCGCCGCATCACCCTCCTCCAACCCTCCTCCGACACCGACGACGCCGGCCCGCTCTGCGACGTCTGCAAGGTGCGTGCGTTCTTGCCTGCTTTCCCTGTCCGTCCGACGCTATGCAAGCGTACACTGAGCTTCGTTGAGCTGACTCTGCTTCTGGATCGCAGGAGCGGAGGGGGATCGTGTTCTGCGTGGAGGACCGGGCCATCCTGTGCGCCGACTGCGACGAGCCCATCCACAGCGCCAACGACCTCACCGCCAAGCACAGCCGCTTCCTCCTCGTCGGGGTCAAGCTCTCCGCTGACGAGCCCGTCCACCAGGACATCCCCTCCCCGGACGGAAGCTGCGACGATCAGAACAACTCCTCGGCCTCCGTCGCAGACGACGCCTCCGCAGCAGTTCTTAAAGCCAGCCACGCCGCCGCCGCCACCGGCGACGGCGACGGTGGAGGCAGCAGCATATCGGACTACCTCACCAACATCTGCCCTGGCTGGCGCGTTGAGGACATCCTCCTAGACGACGCCGCCTTCGCCGCCGTAAGTCTCCAGCTATTCCTCTGTTCTGTAACTTCTGTCCATGGCATGGGTAAAACAGTAAAACTGAACACCGAAACGTTTGCTCTTTGGTAGAAGCAGAAGGGCCGCGACGACGATCAGGTGCCGTTCCTGGACGCCGACCTGTTCGACGTCGTCGCCGGCGGGCGGCCGGGGAAGCGCGGTGGCGCGTGGGCGCCGCAGGTGCCGCAGACGCCTGCGCCGCCGGCGTGGGGGCTCGAGGAGGTGTCGTTCTATACGATGGCGCCGGCGACGGCCAAGCCCAAGCAGGGGCACCTGCGCGAGTGGTACCACAGCGACAGCGACGTGTTCGCCGTGCCGGAGATCTCGCCGCCGCCGCCGTCCAAGAGGGCGCGGCCATCGTCGTACTGGTGCCTGTGAGCGAGCGTTCTCTCACGCCGCCGACGCAAGGTGGCTCGAGCTCGATCGATCGCCAGTGTAATCTTTGCTCGTTGTAGCTTGGTGTGACTGAACTAATGCTGCTAGCTGAACTCGATCTACTAAATTTTGCGCAACTATGCTATGTTGTTTTGTACCATGAGATTGAGATGCTATTGTTTCATAAATAAGTAATGTATCTCCATCTCCTTCATTTCTCGCATTTATAAACTAAATGTACTCCTAAGCAAATAATATATCAGACTATTTTGTACTTTTGTTCATCAGACTTTGAAGAAAATAAATAAATAGAATACAGTAGAATGAATCCATCAGACTTTAGGAGAAATTTGCAGTTTTCTTATTGTTAATTATATTGGGTCTACCCATTCATGTCATTATGATTCCAATAGTTTAGTTTAGAAGAGGTTCCAAGTTAGTGTCTCCTCAAACCAAAGAAAGTGAATTTGTCCTTTAAGAATGTGAATACTGAATAGTAGGGAAAATACTCCTATGAGGCCGTGCAACAAATAGATGTCCCATACTTTGCCTTTGCAACTTTTGTGGCATGGGTATTCCATAGAAATTCCGGAGAAAAATTCTCCATTATTAGTAAATGGATTAATATTTTCTAATGATAAAAAAACTGGAGAAACAACAAACTATGAGTTGTTTCTGTATTTCTTCTCCTTGTGGCGATCTTCTTTTTTGGGCAAATCACTGCGTCCATCTTGAAGTGTTCGTTTTATCCACAAAGGAAATATATTAATATTGAGCAGACACTAATTACATCGTCCTCTATAATAACCTAATGTAAACAGAAAGCCGATACACCCACGATGCACGCAACCAAAATAGTAGAAATAAAAAGAAAGAGAAGAAAGGAAAAGGCATTGCCAAAGCGACGAGTGACTCACAACGGTAGGGAACAACCATAGATAGCAACACCCATAATTCAAAAAATGTTCTCTAACACCAATGCTTCTAGAAAGAAAATAGTGCACACGCGTCATTGTCTCCTAGCTGATCTAACTAAAAAAAATCACATAATGGTTTTTACGCTGGGAGGAAGTCCGAGTAAAAGTGTGACAATGGCGCCTTTATCATGGTAATATCCCGGTACAACAAATGAATATCAGACCCGGGCTTTCACCTAGAGACCAAAACTTCCTTCTCGAAGAGCATCACGGAAAACAAAATCATATTGTGTTATCACCTAGTTTGCCGAGAATATTGCTGCAATGCACCAATCGTGAGGCTCACATACACCATACACACAACTTTGACATGGACATCGCCATGCAACTAAAACACGTTGCATAATGTGTTGTAAAGTATCTTCTTCTTCACATCCATTAAAAACATCTCGAACACAATCTGAGCCATCAAGATTGTGTTTTCACCTCAGAAGCATCGTAAATTTATTTCACCACCATGACATTCCCCGCCTTTGGCCTCACCATGGTAATCGTGGCGATGGATTCACCATGGTAAACATACCCAGTGGTGCCGACGAAACATAAGGCAACATATGCAAATGGATATCGCCAAAGTGAAGTATGCAATAGCGCGTCCTAGCCTCCCATATTGAGCAGCTTGCCTTAAGGATGGTGATGGCATGTCAAGAAAATCCACTGCAAGCCAAGAAACCCCTCCTTGTTCGAGATGATCTGGCGGCCCACCGATAAGAGAACAAAGTGCTTAGGACACGCAGATCAGCCGTGGCCGAGACAAGCGACATCGATAATTGGAAACAAATGTGGTGTGGGAGGATGGAGGCCCTAATAATGGATGAGCGATGACAACGACTGGGTTCCCGTCTGAACCTCCTTAGGGAGATGATGTAGAAGGTTGAAATGGACTCCCTCCGTTTCACAATATAATATGTTTTGGACTTTTTCCACATTTACATGTACATACATGTATCTAGACACATTTTAGTGTATGTGTATATATACTTATTTTAGTGTGAATCTAGATAACATGCACAACACCTACAACATCTTATATTATGAAACAGAGGGAGTATCAAATGGTGGAATTATCATCTTAAAGTGTTCCCATGCTCCATCGTGTATGAATCTAAAGAACATGACACTCAGACTCTCATCATCTTAATTTTTCATTCCGAAAATCTTTTCTCCCGGTATGAGGTATATACATGCGTGCATGGGGCTCGGAGTTTGATCAACCAAGATCACATAAATCTCCTACTAATATCAAGAATATGTTCAAGAATCAACTGAAATGTGTGAATTCCTGTGGAAGAGTGTGCTTTAGTTTGTTCCACGTGAAATTGTCGAAATAATTTGGTTTTTAACAAACCTGGAATATTTCACTTTCTGCATGTTATTCACAAAGCTACTTACTTAATCCACTATAGTGCTCATATCTCCTTCAGGTGGGGAAGGTGGTCGCATGGAGATATATACTTGCGTATGCTATCACATTAGAAATTACTTGCTCCGTATCAAAATATTAAACGTTTTGGTAGCTAAAATTTAGCAACCAAAACGTTTTACATTTTGTTACAGAGGGAGTAGAAGATGTATCCACTTCATGATGTTTAGTTTCCGCTGGCTGGTTTTGTGGCCAGCCCGTGAGGTCTATGATTTGTAAGTTTGGGCTATTCAAACGGTGTAATAAGATAACTATATGCATCGATTGATGCGGAACGGGTTATGTACTTCCCTTCTAAAAAAGTGATATAAATCTTGTCAGGTAATATTATTAGGCCACAACTATCAAGAGGAGGTTCTCAACAGAATGCCTTATTGAAGGCAATCAAATGGCTACTATTCGTCTAACAAATTAATCCCATGGTCCATGCATGCTCCTGGGTATCAAAGAAAAGGCAACAAAAAAAGGGAGAGGAGTGCCCTTGGTGCAGTGTAAGCACATTTATTTTCTCCTACATTGGGGCGCATGTATAGTCAGTGTGACCATTTCAGATTGACGCGTTTGGGAAAGATAACGCCGCCACTATTCTTGTCGGAAGTTATTGCGAGCAGAACGCATGCGATATCTTTCGCCTCCTTCACTACTGGCGGGTTGGCATGTCCTAGTTCATGTCGAGCACGTCAGAGGTGTTGCTGCGATGGTAGAGAAAGGAGCAAGCCGGATCTCGCGACCAACAACACCATGAACTTCGTGGTAGTGAAGGACGCGGTCGCCTTCCCCGCCTGCATGTGTCTGTCGGTCGCCACCCATCCTGATGGCCCACGTCATCGACGAGGAACGCTATAACGTGGTTCCTGTGGGTCTCTCCCACGAGAAGAGAGACCAGACAAGAATAGGGAGATGATAAGATGATATCCTTAGGAGAGATGACAAATGAGAGTAAGGAATTGAGAAACGACGGATTTTGAATGCATGTGATGCTATGGTCAAGTGATGTCCTACTCCAGCCCATAATAGCTTCACGGCGATGGTGATGATCTAGCGCGCTAGTTTTAAACACTTTTCAACACTATGTAGTGACTTGGCAGGAAATAGATTTTCATAAATATAATTATCTATACTTAACTTTTCAAGTTGTTTATATCATACTTCTGTGAACTCACAGTCATAGCTAATATTTTGTGCTAAATCAAACTCATGCTATGCAATAAAATTTGGGTCTTACAAAAGTATTTAAACAAAATTATCTGAAATGCGAGAAAAGTAAATGGCATGCGTTCTTGAATTAATTTGTTTCACTTGCATGAATATAATCATATGGTTGTGCGTGCATCATTACCTACCTTCGCAAATATCTCTAAATGGTATGATAATATCTTGATAGAGATTTCTAGTTCACGATCAGGTATACTCGGACTGAAAAATCTAGAGTATGTATCTGGTATTTTAAGAGGGTACTGTCACCAAACCATTCCAATGTCCACCGTAATTTCTCGGGGTCAGATGTGTCTTACATAATAGTGAATTCAGTAATCCGTTGGGACCCTTTCTGCTCCGTCCTCCTGAAAAATAGAAGAGCGTCTCGGTCTCATCTCTCATCCTGACGATGGATCCGTCCGCATCCATGGCAATAACGGCTCCTCTACCGGCCGCCTCCGAGGTGGATGTGGATAGCTAGCGTCGTCCTCAGCTTAGCTCCGTTGACGATTCCTAGCTCCGCGTCCGGTGATGCATCAGTGCCGGTGTCGATCGCGACGTGCGGCGCCATTAGTCCGCCCGTCAGCAGAGTTCTCTTTCCTGTGTCATCTCATCTACGCTGTTACCTCAATAGGGTGTGCTTCAAACAGAACAAAAAGTCGATAACCAATCAATCAACTGAGCAGTTTATGCATCGCATGCATTAAGAGAGAGGAATAATTCCCAGATTAGAAGTCTGTTCTGAAAACGGTCTATATATATGCTGGCCGCAGTGGGGGAAATGCTGTAATTAACTTTGATTCTGTTCAACGCGGAATCCAGGCCGAGAGATGCATATTTATCTCAAACAAAAACGAACACTGCACGTGGAATATAAATTTATATACATATATGCGCCGTAGCTGTCAGAAAAGATTCCGCAAACTCCCCAGATCGATTCGTCTGATTAAGGGCCTCTTTGGTTCACAGGAATTGAAAAGCACAGGAATAGGAAAAACGTAGGAATAGAATGTCATGGCATGTGAAATCCTACAGGAACTGAAAACGCAGGAATTGGTCATACTAGTTGTTTGGTTGTAGCACATGAAAAACACAAGAATTTTCTATAGACTTGGCTACAAGTCATAGTTGTCATAGACTCATAGGAATTTTTCCATGAGGTCTAACCTCTTGCTAGAATTCCTACAGAATTGTAGTGTAGGAAAGCATTCCATAGGAATTTTGGAGGATTCATTCCTTTAAACCAAATGGACTCCATAGGAAAAATTCCTATGGATTGAAATCCTATGGAATTCCTTTGAAAATCCTTTGAACCAAAGAGGCCCTTAGGTGGCAAGAAAAGGTGGCAAGTTGGGCACTCATATGCCTATTCTCCTCGAAATTGATCTGTAATCATGCATGGTGCATGTGCTCGCCCTAATTTGAAGATTTCTGAGAATCTAAACCGAGCAGATTATGAGATTTCTTTCTTGCAATATGCGCGTTTTCCTCGCAACTACTACCAGCTTTGATGTCATGTTGGATCCGACATGAGTGACAACTCAATCTGGCTCACAGATAGGATCATGCATGGGCGCTCTGCCTAATGGTGCGCCCTACATAATCGGATTATATTCGTTCTCCCATCTAACCCATCTCGAGATAGACAGGAATAAGGCCCTACCCATTACAGAGTGCTGTACTTTTAAAATCTATCTTGGGAGAGATAATCTATCTCTGGTCTCCTCTGAACCTGAAAGAACACTTTGTCTTTTTTTAATGATACACACACACAACTTGCCCATCGACAGAAATATTATTTTTCAAGAATATAGCAAATTCAAGAAAACTCACACAGTGATTAAGAAATAAAATGATGTTTAAATTTATGGATGACCAAAACATAAACATTTGATTGATATCTATAATCCAACAAATAATATATTTTCATAGGATGTTTATTAGACTGTGCAAATATTCTAATTTTGTCTATAAGATTGGTCATAATTATACCGCGTTGACTTTAACTAACTGAAATATACGCCTTATTTTGAGAAACGGATGTAGTAGTATCTCCTCGAGGAATTTCATTGCGCAGCCGCATACAAAAAAATGGCGTAGCTTCATGAAGATACTTGAGTAAATATTTTGCTTTGAAACGTCACTGTAGTATGTTGGTGCTCAAGATGTTAGAGAGCTTTTGGTCACATTTCCTCCACTCCACCGTGGGCCATTAATGGGGTTTCCTTCTCCACCAGCCTTTCTAATGTGCCTCTTCCTTTAGGCTTTAGCGCATCATCTCTATCCCTTGGTCACCACCTTATAGATTTAGTGTAGCCAGGGGCGGAGCCAGGGCCCAGCATGCCCGGGCTACAATTGTGAACCAAAACGAGGATTAAAGAAGGTTTACTACGGACAAATGCTGACTGCAACCTAGCTGCGAGAGTGTACTTGAACTTTGCCCGGGCTTCCATGGCGAGCTAGCTTCGCCACTGAGTGTAGCTTAGAAGTGTTCATGTTGACAATGGGGCTCGCCCTTGTTATCATCTCCTCACCTTTCTAGATCCTTTGCATGTCAAGCATGTAAAGGCGCCATATGTGTAATAGGGTTTACATAAGAGCATGTTGTGGTTTCCGAAAGTCTCAAGATATATGAAACATGTGGGTTAATAAAAAATAAGAAAGGATTAGTTGGATATATGCGATTTCAATTTTTTTTTTGTAAAGTGCGGTTTCAATTTTTGCATAGTCCAATAAATGGCGCTGAAGATAAAACTTACGAAAAAGTGGATGTGGTGCTTGTAAAATGCCATTATGTTAATCTCTACTACATATATGGCATATTCTCAACCTTTTTTGCAGCGGCATTTTTTCCTTAACCGTTTTCTACATATATAACATTTCTCGAACAGTCGAATATGCAAAGTTCCTTACCAATATGAACGGGCCTGTACGGGCCGAATATCATGCAGTAGCCCGAGTCCCGCCGAAAGAGCCCAGAGGATTTTCTCTGGGCCGTGACCTATAGGGCCCGTTCTTCAGACCGACCGGATCAGAGTCGCCAACCGAGCCGAGCCGAGCCGGATGCCACCACGGCGCCTCGCACCTCTCCTCCTCTTCCGCTCCCTGAACCCTAGCCCCGCCATGCCTCCGGCCGCCGCCGCCCACCTGACAACGGCTGCCGACCCCGACGAGGATATCTGCTCCAGACCCGCCGCGTCCGCGGACGCCGCTTCCGAGGAGGAGGTAGCCCCGCCAGCGCCCCTGCCTCCTCCTCCGCCGGCGTCCGCGGAGGAGAGGGTGGAGCGCGCGTGGGCGCACTGGAGGCGGCTGGGTGCCCCGAGACTGGTCGTGGCGCCCATGGTGGACAACTCGGAGCTCCCCTTCCGCATGCTCTGCCGCCGCTACGGCGCCACGGCGGCCTACACGCCCATGCTCCACTCCCGCATCTTCTCCGAGAACGAGAAGCACAGGGACATGGAGTTCACTACCTGCAAGGTAACTACTAACTCGCATTTATAGGTGTCCAAGTCGTTGCCTCGCTACAGTTCAGTTCTAGTAGGATACCTAAATTTTGAGCATTATGATTCACCTATAGCTCACCGTGATAACAGTTCTGGTGAATTTTCAATGTTAAGAGTTGAGTTGAAGTAAAGTTAGATGCTCCAAAGCAATGGATTGTCCATGGTAAATGCAAATAGTTGGAATCGTCCCTTTGATGTAGATATGCATGCTTGGACTTAACTGGTGTATTACTATTTCTGCGCGGTAATGTGACCAACTTAAGTCCAGCAACTGGAGAATTGCTGTTATTATGTAGTAGAAGATTAGACGCGTCACTTAATGATAGGAGCGTAGGACTACTGAATGGTTAGAGAGTTATTTAAAAAAATTAGCCGTATTCTCCAGTTACTGTTTGTAATCTACTATACTTTTTAAGGTATTGCATACAGTAAAACGAAAGTCCTGGTGCAGAATGTGACATTGATTAAATCTTGTACAGGAGGACCGCCCGCTTTTTGTTCAGTTTTGCGCGAACGATCCTGACATTTTGTTACAAGCTGCTAAGATTGTGGAAGATCGTTGCGACTATGTTGATATAAATTTTGGGTAATGTGCCAAATCTTTATGATCTTTATTATCTAGCTGTATTTATGCCTTTGTTTGTGGTGACCCATACATGTTAGTTACATACACAAAAATTACTTTGTGCAAAATAATCTGCATCTGATCAATTTTGCTGAAGTAGCTCTCTGACTGGTGTCATCAGCGTGGTTATTGTTCTAGGTCATGCAATGACATAATATGAACTTTTAACTTCTGAAGCTGTTGTGTTTTATTGTTTGGTGAAGGTTTCAAAGCTTTATTGCCGCCTATCTGATTTATTTTTAGGGTGTTGATAGTACACATTTTCCAAGTCTGTGGTGTGCAATTGTTTCTTTAAAATTTTGGTCTTTATGATTTATAATATCGAGCTACAGTGTGCATTTTCCCGAAAATGAGCATTACTTGAAAATATGGTCCAATCTGGATACTCTTCTAAATGGCGGTAATGCCTCTCGAAACTTTGCAGATGCCCACAGCGCATTGCTAGAAGGGGGTATTACGGGGCATTTCTCATGGACAACCTTCCCCTTGTAAAATCTCTTGTGCAAAATCTGTCAGAAAATCTTCGTGTTCCAGTCTCAGCGAAGATCCGCATATTCCCACGACTGGAGGATACACTAGCATATGCAAAGATGCTCGAAGAAGCTGGTGCATCTCTTGTAGCTGTCCATGGACGGACAAGAGATGAGAAGGATGGGAAGAAATTTCGAGCTGACTGGGATGCCATCAAAGCTGTCAAAGACGCTCTGAGGATACCTGTACTTGCAAATGGAAACATTCGCCATATGGAGGATGTGAAGAGCTGTCTGGAACATACTGGTGCTGACGGCGTACTTTCAGCTGAACCTCTGTTAGAAAATCCAGCATTATTCGCTGGTTTCCGGACAAAGGAGTGGAAAGAAGATGGTGATGAAGACAGAGATGGTTGTTTAGACCAGGCTGATCTTGCCATCGAGTACTTGAAACTGTGTGAGCAATACCCAGTGCCATGGAGAATGATTCGATCCCATGTCCACAAGATGTTGGGTGACTTGTTCAAAGTGCATCCACAAGTGCGGGAAGAGTTCAATGCGCAGACCAAGCTCACTTTTGAGTGGATGCATGATATGGTAAAGAGGCTGAAGGAACTTGGTGGTGGAATACCGCTTTATAAAGACAATAGCACTTCACAGTCACATACCACAGCGAATGGGCTTGCTACAAGCAGCACCTGATCAAATTTGCAATCCACATATTACTGGTTAGTGGAGAATGTGAAAGAGAACCACAAAGCATGAGGTGGTAACTTGTATTAGCATAGATTGTAGCAGCATTTTTGTGGTGGAAAACTCAGATTTTTGGCAAGCATCATGAGTGGTGTTTCTAAAGAAAAATGTAGTGCAAACAAAATGATTTTGAGTAAAGATATTTTAGTGATTGCTCAATTGATTCGTTTTGAGCATCTGCAGTGGATCGCCTTATTGTTGTAACAGCACATGTGTACATTTTGCAGACATTATTATACGGTTTGAGATACATGTCGGATTATTTTTTGAAACAAGGCAAAAGATAGATACATGTCGAATTAGCTTCTGAAGTATATTTGAACATGTACTAGCATGTATGAACTCCAAGTAAATCTTGAACTGACAAACTATCAACTGATGCTGCACACATCTCAATTCTCTGCATGAGTCTTAGGTAATTTCTACATAAACCATATACTACATTCCTGATGGGTGCATTATTTGTAAGATAATTACCGCATGCTATATCAATTACTAACCAACCAAATAATGTTAAGAAAAAAAATCTCTATCTATCTTGTGCAAGGTATAAATTGCTTGTCATCCTGGTATGAACTGATCAAGTGACCAGGACATTTTAAGTTGGCTCGGCGATCAGCTCCGGTCGCCAATCCGATTTCTCGGCGTACAACACCCCTTCGTTGTTCTTGGAGAAGGTCAGCCTCACATCCCAGTGAAGCGATCTCAAGAGCTTCTCCACCTCGCCGACAGCGCCGGACTCGTCGCGCAGGATGAGGCTGCCCCCTGGCCTCACGATCCTGTCGATCTCGGCGACGACGGGCAACACGGCGCACCTGAAGAACACATGTTTGTCATGATAAAACTGAACCGGTCATGGCGGAATAAGGTGTTTGTAGGTAAAACTGGGCAGTGACTGACCTCTCCTTTATCTTTGAGAAGAGGTGGTCGGCGTGGAGAAGGTCGTAGGTCCTCGGGTAGGTGCTGAATGACTCGCACCAGTCATGGTACATCCCGAAAAGCCCACGGTCGAAGATGATCGGCAGCGTGTCCGGCGCGTCGACGTTGACGACGTTCATCACCCAGACCTTCTGGTCCCTGAGCGCAGCGGCGAACCTGGCAGAGATCATGCTCAGAATGAAGGAATCGGCGATGGATAGCTTGGTGCAATGGGGAGAGGTTCTTGGTCGCCGATCTTACCCTCCATAGGCAGCTCTCATGTCCATGACGTTCCTCACCCTCGACCAATCGACGCCCAGGCCGTTGAGGTACGACTTGTCCATGATGCGCCTCCAGTGCTGGTAGTCCGCCGCGAAGTCCTCTGGCGCCGGCTTGCCGTACACCCCGGCCAGCGAGGTGTTGAGCCAGTTGGGCGGCGCGCGCACCCGCCGCGGCCAATCCGCCGGCCACCTCGCGCCGCGGTCTGCCACGCCGGTCGGCACCCTGTGCATGCACGCGTTGAGGCGGACGTACCACGCAGCGTTGGCGTCGTCGTCCTCGCTGCACATCGGAGGCTGCTGCCTCTTCCTGTTCTCGTAGCACTCGTTCGACGTCGGCTTCCGGTAGAATGCGGCGCCGACGCCGTTAAGCCTGTCCTTTTTGATCGTCACCAGCTCCCAGCACATGGATTTCGTCAGAGCCGTCATTGCTGGAATTCATTCGTGGTGACCGTGACCGTGAGGAGATTCATAAGGGAAACTGGCAATGCTATTTATCTTGTCTATGTACGTACCTTTCCAGATCTCGGTGTCTTCGGGGAGCTTCTGGTACACCGGCGTGGCAGACCAGACGAAGAGACCGCCGGGGCGGAGGACGCGGTTGAGCTCCAGCAGGAGGGCGCCGCCATTGTCGTGCCAGGGGACGCGGCAGCGGGCGCAGTGGACGAGGTCGAACGCCATGCCGGGGAAAGGGAGGCGCTTGGATCCCATGACGGCGGAGATGGCCGGGATGCCGCGCTCCAGCGCCATCTGCACCTGGGCCACGTGCTCGTCTTTCGGCGCGAACGACATGGTCACCACGCCCCGCTCGAACAGGTAGCCCCCGAAGCTGGCCACGCCGCACCCGACGTCCAGCACCACCCGCGTCCGCTTCCCCCACGCGATGGCGCCGCGCACCGACTGCTGCAGGAAGTCGATGTAGTGCAGCGCGCCGTGGATGAACTGCGTGCCGCCCCCCGGGAAGAGCAGGTACTGCCCGCTCACCTTCACCCAGTTCTGGTGCCCCTTCACCTTCACCAGCTTCGTGTGCGGCACATTGCTCAGCCAGATCTGCACAGGGCATCACCGTCGTCGTCGTCGCCGTGTCAGTAAAAAACATATCCATGGCTATATGGGAAATTAATGATTTTGTACGTGGAAGGTTACCCTGTCCCGGCTCGTTGGCCACTCCACGGGGCGGCGGTAGCCTTGGGGGAGGGCGACGAGGCACGTCGGTCCCTCGTCGGGGCAATGCCGCTCGCGGTGCTCGTAGCGATGGAAGTTCTCCGGTCGCAGCTTCTTGATTGCCTTCTCGTTGTCCAGGCAAGGGATGTAGTCGGCGACGGCCTTGACGTTGCACGTCCGCCACTCGTGCTGTTGCTCCTCGCCGCCGTCGCTTTCGTCCTCACGCCGGTCCTTCTCCCGGTGGGACTGGTCGGCCTGCGTTGCCCACGCGCTCTGTTCTCCTCCGGCGCGAACGGACTTCTCCTCACCGTGTGCTTCCTCGTCGGGCAGCAGCGAGTCGACGACGTTGCTTCCTTCTGCGTTCCCGCCATTGCCGTCCGCGTCATCATCTTTGTGCGGCTCGGACACGTCAGTCTTGTCGTCCAGGCCGCCACTCTCGTCGAGGCGCCCGTCCTCTTCGACCTGCGATTGATCGCTGCTACGCTCCTCTTCCGCTTGGCGCAGCTCACCCTCGTCCGGTTGCCGCTCCGTCGCCTCGTCTTCCTGCGCCTCGCGGCGGAGGATCCCCGTGCCGGGCTGCTCGTCGCCGGCCGCAGCGCTCAGGCGGTCCTCCTCGTCGCTCTGCCGCTGCCGGGCGTTGCTCTCCTCCTCGATGCCGCCGTCCAGGCTCTTCTCCTCCACCGTGGCGCGCGGCATCTGCAGATGCGACGGCTGCTGCTCATCTTGCGCGCCGCCATCCTGATCGTTCTCCGGCGTCTCCTGCTCCGTGCCTGCGCCAGCCGCCGCGTCCTCCTCCTCGCTGGCGGCGACGCGTCCACGCTCGTCTTCCACCGTCGCCGCGTCGCCCTTGGGGAGGTCCTCGCCGCTGGAGACAGTCTCGTCCAGATCGGGCGCGGCGTGAGGGTCCTTCTCCTGCACCGCCGACGCGGTGACAGCGGCGCCACGGCTGCGGTCCTGCTCCTCGTCGGAGCCAGTGAAAAAGCCCTCCTTGCCCTGCGGCGCGTCCTCGGCCTCGCGCTCGCGCGGCGGCGACGGCGCCGCCTTCTCCCTGGTGACCTCGTACGCGAAGGAGGACCGCGTGGTGTGGCGGTACGCCGAGACGCCGCCGCCGCCGCCGCCCGTCTTGTCCCCGCCGGCGCCGTCCGCGGCCGCGATGGACGCGGACGAGGTGGACGTGAGGAAGCACGCCCCCGCGACGCAGAGCGCGACCAGCACCCCCGTGGTGGCGTAGTAGACGCACGCGGACGCCGCGGCGGACGACGACGACGCCCCGCCCCCGCGCTTCCCGGCGGCGCGCGAACTCCGTCCCAGCCCCGGCGCCATGTCGATTGGTCGCTCGATCGATCTCACATGCAGACGAGATGATCGACGTCGACAAGTTTGGTTTGGGCGTGCGTGGGTTTAGCTAGGCTTGGTGATTTGGTGTCGTGGCGTCCATGCGCACAAGTGTTGGGAACGCGGGGTGATCCCAAGGTGTCGGGATGACTTACGTGTGGGGTCAGCAGGTGGTTCGCTGGGTGAGCGGCCGTGGGCGCGGGACAGGACTAGCAGGAGAATCGGGACACCCCGCCATGGATCTCGACCCTGCCGGTTAGTTTGTTGCTCCCGTCCGTCAACACAATCATCACAAGTATTTTCTTAATCACCTTAGAGCATCTCTACCGGGACTATGTGTCCGGCACCCCCAATTTGTCCCCTTTGGGGACACCGGACCTGTGTCCGCGAATTTGCTGGGCGAGTGTCACACCAGCGCCCCCCAAACCAGCTACCCGAGCATAACGAGCATAGTAAAGAGCACAAAAGCAGACTATAGCAAATATAACCAAATTGTTTCTTCTTCATTACGAGAGTTTCTCGATCCCAAAGTAACCTACAGATTTAACAAAGGCAGCCAAAAATCCTAATTAACTAGACGCGAGATGCAGCAGGCCGGCGCAGACGGAGAGAGCTCGTCGCCGGCTAGTCCGATTCCTCTTCAAACTTCACCGACGACGAGCTCGTGTCGTCATCGTCGTCATCACCATCGGCGCAGATGCCCTCGTCGCTGGCCTCGTCGCCAGCAGATGACTCGCCGTTGCTCCCGCTCTCCTCGCAGCAGGCTCGAAGATCTCGACGAGGAGGGTTGAAACCCCGTCGAATTTGAAGACAAGCCGAAACCCCGTCTGCACGCCGTGGCGGCGGGCGAAGTACCTCCACCCGTTTGACAGAAAGACGACGCCGTCCTCCTCGCGCCCGGCGCCACACCAGGACGAACCATTGTGGCATCCATCCATTCGCAGCCAGAAACCCCTCGGTTCGCCTCGGAGGCACCGAGGGAAGTGAAGACGGCGCCGGACACGGCCGCGGAGGGTCACCATGAACTCAGAACCCTCCATGCCCTCACGATAGGGAGGCGGGGCGTCCGCGGCGTTGGCCGCATTGCCGCGACCACCTGTGGCCGGCTTGCGAGCACGACTACCACGTGGCCGGCCTCGGCGTCCTCCGCCTGCGCCACGAGCCATCGCGGGGGAGGATGTGCACGACGAGGAGGAGGCAAGGCGAGGAGAGGGGATGTGCACGGCGAGGTGAGGGGGAGGCGAGGCGAGGGATGTGCACGGCGAGTCTTGAGGGGCATCGCCTTTAATCCTTGGCCGAAGGGCGATGACGCCGTAAATGTGCCGCGTCGTGTCGCCGGAGTAATTGCTAGGCGTGCTGCAGTCCGACGTCCCGTCGCATTGGAACTGGCGAGCGGCGTCCCATCGCTTGGGAACTGGCGACACGACTTCGCCTACCGGCGTCACGCCTTCTTCTTGTCTCAATGACGGGTGGGGGCCGCCTGTCGGGTGGGTGCCCGGACGATGTCC
The DNA here is from genome assembly GCA_026929855.1 of Poa annua. Taxonomy (NCBI): domain Eukaryota; kingdom Viridiplantae; phylum Streptophyta; class Magnoliopsida; order Poales; family Poaceae; genus Poa; species Poa annua. The sequence continues at coordinate 98,405,972 of CM049437.1, forward strand.
GGCGCACCCAGGTAGACCCCCAAGTTTGGCGGGTGGGCTGGGGGTCCGGACACAAATTTGGAGGGTGGACACGTTTGGGGGTGCCGCTGCGGCGTTTTTTTGGTCCGGGCCCCCCTTTGGGGGAGCGTTTGGAGGGTGCCGGTGGAGATGCTCTTAGCTTACCATAAAGTATAAAGTAGATGGTTCCCATGGAAACTGGATGCACTATTTCCATGAAACAACAAGATATCTGGGATCTCCATTGACACCTTGAACAAACCATATCGTCCATCACCGAAGCAAAGTGATTGACACTACTCTCCGGGCACCGATGACACCATCCTTTGGACCCTCACATCTGATGGTTTCTATTCTGCAAGCTCGACATACAGAGCCCAATTCATTTACTCGAACTGCACCTTTGAGAAGGTTGTCTGAAAGGTCTCGGCTCTCCCTAAGTGCCACTTCTTCGCTCGGCTTGCAGTGCAGAACATACTTTGCACATCAAATTGTTTCTTCATTAGGGGATGGCCTCACCAACCAACTTCTCAACTCTACAGATTCCTTCCCGAGACTGGTCGCCACATTCTATTTGAATGCTGGTACTCCAAGCGGATTTGGGCTGCTACGGCCTCTTGGCTTTCATGCCCTGCCATCACGCAATGCATCTACTCTGATAACCCTTATGTGTTGCACTACTGGAAGGCTATTTGAAATGTGCTTCTGAAAGTATTCAAGACTGCTATTGTTCGCATCTCAATAACAAATTCGCCATGCCATGCATACTCATCCAAAATGTCAAGAGCCGAGATAGTGACTGGATTATGGCGGGGTTAAACATCTTGCGAGAATAATCAGTTGATGTAGCACCTTTTATGGGTTTTTTTCTTTTCAGGCTTAGACTTTGCTCTTTCTATATCAATATAAAAGCAAACTCTTTGGCTCGTTTGAAAAAAACAGTCTGCAAAACTTCCCATAATTTTTTTTTGCAGAACTATATTCTTATCGGCCTACCGGTGAAGCAATGATGAATGCTACAATTGAGATCGCCATAAAAGCAATGTTAGTCTCGCTGTTCGATTTCCATTAACATGTGAAGTGTACGCACTCAATCTAGTCATACAAACACAATTAACATAAATCGTGTGCTAAGAGCATCTCCACCGGGGCATCTAAATGTGTGTCCGGCACCCACCCAATTGGGCCTCCTTTGGAGTGTGCCGGACATGTGTCCGGGCAACATTTGGAGGCCGCCCACGGCGGCACTCTCCAAAGGCCCACCCCCAAACGCGCCCAAATTTTGAGCGAACTGCCGAACACCCTGCGGGCGCCGCCGTTCATATTCGTTTACAAAGTTTAAATTCGAATTACGGCAACAAATTTCCCACCAGCCCGTCGGCCAGAGTAAATGGCCTCGGGAACTGCCGGCGGTGTGTCTCCCCCGGCTATATCAGCCACGTCTCCGTCTCCCTCCCACCGACGCCCCCTCTTCCTCTCCCTCCCAATCTCCACCGACGCCCCTATTCCTCTCCCTCCCAATCTCCACCGGCGGCGATGGCGCACAACAGCGAGGCCGGAGGCAGCGGCGGCGCGGTGCCGTTGAAGACCAACATCAGGCTGGAGGAGGCCGAGTTTATGGCGAGTGAGCGCATCCCTGTACCGCCGGGCAAGCGCCTGCCCGGGCAGTGGGTGACTAGCGCCATGGGCTACGCCGTCCCTCCCCTGCTGGGCGAAGGGGTCGGGCTCGACGCGCTCATCCTCGCCTGCCGTCTGGATCCGACGCCGGAGCAGCGCGAAGACCCTGCGTACGCGGTGAACAGCCCGACGTGGCGCCCGCTTCTCGCCGCGGAGCGCCAGGCGTCCATCGAAGACCAGCCCGGCCTGTACAAGCCGCCGGCGTGGAACAAGGAGTGGCGCCAGCACTGGTGGGACGGCCGCAAATTCCAGGCCGTCCTCGCCGAGTACGGCTTCGTCCCCCTCGCGCAGCGGGGCCCGTGGTTGGCGTGCCGGACGCCGAAGCCGGCTTCGTCGCGCGGGTCCTCCTCGCGTTCGGCGTTGTCGACGACGTCATCTGCATCGCGCCGGACGCCCCCCTCGCCGTCAAGAAGGAGCCGAGCTGGTCAGCGCCGCCACTACGCCGAGCTATCCGGGATTTCGTCCACGTCGGCACCAGCACCAAGAAGGTCAAGACGGAGGACGGTGAGGGCTCGTCGGACGCTCCGGCGCGCCAGAGGACGGAGGAGGAGGCCGAGGCGTTGTTCCAGGCGCAGATCGCCAAGGCTACGCTCCTCTCCTTCAACACCGTCCAGCCGGCGACCATGGAGTACGCGGAGGCCTTCTCGGCGCGTGAAGCCGGCATCGTCGTCCTCTCGGACGACGAAGCCAAGCCGCCGGCGACTGGACGAGACGCCGGTGAGGTCAAGAAGGAGGAGCCTACCGACGACTGGGACGAGCTCTACCGCCACTTCGGCTAGATTAGTTTTAGCTTCTCTGATTCCTGTAGTCATGGGGCGAATCACACTGCCTGCATTCTCTGATTCTTTAACACGGGCGCGGCCTGGTCATGTGTATGACGGGCGGGCCAGCGCTGTCAGGGCCATGGCCGAGACGATGTCCGGCACCCCCAGGAGGGCCTCCAAACTCGGAGGCCCTATTGGGGGTGCCGGACACAAAATCGCTCGGGGCGAGGCTTTGGGGGGTGCCGCTTGTGGGCGTTTTTCGTGTCCGTAGAGTTTATATATATAATTTGTAGGGTTACCGTACTGTCAAGAGGGGTTGTTGAGTGGAAAGATTGGGAAATCATTTACCTGCACGCATACACTTATGCCCCGGATATTCCACTTATATACAATGGTGAAGAGTTTAATTCCAGTTTCTAGTGGCTGTTGGAAAACAGCCTGGAGACTCCGGTGCTGTCAGGCCGGAAACTCCAATGTGCAAACATCAGAGTCTCTCACTCAGGGCAGCTGGAGACTCCGTGACGAGGGGTGTCCCCATCAATACCCATGACTGATAGCCTAGGGTTAGAGTTTTGAGGTAGAGAACGCGTAGTGTTAGTAGATTCGTCGGCTGACAAGCGGGAGTTACCCAGGTTCCGGGCCCTCGACTGAGTTAACACCCCTACTTCCTGCCTTTCTGTATTGATTGTGAATATGCGGTGAGTACAATGGTCTAGCGAGATGCGGATCTCGCTAGGGTTTGGTGATTCTGGTTGGGCGTGTCCAACATCGGTTACCCTCCTGTCCGTTATATAGGGGTACAGGTCTCGGGTACGTAACCGACTAGGACTACAAATATGGAAAGTACAACCGACTATGTCTATCTATGGTAAAAATCTTCATGTTGGGCTTTGCTTGTTGGGCTTCTTCAGTCTATTGACAATTGGGCTATAGTCGTCACGTGCACCAGGTACCCACACGATTGGATACCCATTTGGTATAACCTCGTCATTAGCCCCCGAGTGCTTGGCTAATTCGGAGAATCAGTCATGGACTCACTACATAGTGCACGTCTCATGTTCTATGCTTTTGATAGTATATCTTTGTATTTGTCTTTCGACTATGATTTGTGACAAAGGATTTTGACTAAATAGGCCTGGATTTACTCGATGAGTCGAGACCAGTTAACTGCGCTTGGGCAAAACCTTACTTGTTTTCAATCAAGCTCGAGTCCTTGGGCTCGAACCTGGAACATACTGGACAGACTCGATTCAAGCCATTGCGGTCTTATTGATTCGTTCTGCAGTTTCAACTGTGCTACCCAGCGCGTCCGCCAGGATTTTCATCGCGTCTGTCGACACGGAAAGAATAAGGACTTAACACTGTCGGAGTGGTCCTCAGCCCAGCTCGACTGATCGGCGGGTCTTACCTTTGCACTTTACGCATGCAGCATCCGAAGTGTCATCGACTGACATGCTTCAGGAATTCTTTTGCACTTTTGATTCTGACTTAGGCGAGTCTTTTATTTCGACTGCCTATTTATGATTTTTAGAATCTATCGGGTGCGCGACAGTGCTCCCGATGGGAGTAGCCCCGAGATTGTGCTTTTTTTACCTGTAATGAAGGATAATCTCAAAGTTTGTTTTTTTCTTACTCTCATGGCAGTCGAAGACTTTTTACTCACTCCCGATGGGAGTACACTCGACCATTCGAATAGTGTTCTGACTTAGTGCCTAGTCGAGAGACTGTTTGCAAGTTTGTGTATGTTTCTTCTGCTAGCTTGGGTGACGTTACTCATGACGTCTTTGGCGTGTGTGCAGAGTCTATGACAAGACATGTCATTGTGGGCCCATTTGTTTGACCGTGGGATATGCCGGTTCAGTTCTGATTTGACCGGACGTGGCGAGATTTTCGCGTGCGTGATGATGGCCTCCTCATTTTGCGTGCGTAGTGGGCGGCGTGGCCTGTGGCGGTTGCTCTCTGAGAACGCCACGTGTTACAGCGATTTTGCCCCAACGGCTGAGATTGCTTCTCCAGCCTTGGTAAATATAGATCTCGCCGCCGTGTTTTCTTTTACCCTGCCTTTTGCTTCCTGTGCCATTGCCTCTTCTTCTTCCTCACGCGCTCGCGCTCTGCTCGTACCTTCGTTCCACTCCGTCACCATGGCCCCGAAGAAAAACTCCGGTGTACCTGCGGCTGCTTCCTCTGCCATCGTCGGCGAGAAGGGGAAGGAGATTTCGACTGCTGCATCCCTTACGGCGATTTCAAAGAAGATGCCTGGAGATTGGGTTAAGTCCACCGTTACTGAAGAGAAGTTGGCGGCGTTTCGCCAATTTGGATTGCTTCCTTCGATAGATAAGCTTGCTGCCCGTGCTCCTTCCAACAGGGAAGTACTTCCCGAGCCTCTCCCCAGGAACGTGTTTGTTTTGCCGATTTTCTCCCTCACGGTTTTGGCTTTCCTCTACATGATTTTGTGCGCGGCCTTCTTTATGCATATGGGATTCAGATTCACGATCTTACTCCTCAAGGTGTTTTGCACACTGCCTGCTTTGTGGTTTTGTGCGAGTGCTTTTTGGGAGTGTCTCCGAGCTGGGCTCTCTGGAAATCAATCTTTCGGGTGCATCTTATGAGTTGCGAGGGTCTCGTCTTTCCCACTGGTAGTTTCTGTATCGAGGTACGTGACGACTGTCCGTATTTTGACCTGATGGCCGTCGTCCCTGCTCGGACATGGAGAAATAAATGGTTTTACGTTCCCATCGACCAGGAGGTAAAGCCATTGTTTTCGACTGGGAAGCCTATTATGAAGACGAAAGCCTGGCAGCATTCTCTTTCGACTGAAGAAACGGAAGAGGCCTCTCTCCTTATGGTTAAGGTAAAGGAGTTGCTCAAAACCGTTACAGGCATTCAACTGATCAGCACCTTTGTGAAGCGTCGAGTGTGGCCCTTGCAACAACGTGCCCACCCCTTGTGGCGTTATGAGGGTCCATTTGACGTTACTCGTATGAGCGATGTGGAATTGGTAGGTCACGTATTTCATGGTCACGTCAAGTATATTACCAGCGTCAAGCCTGATGACGTTGCTTCCTTCGACTTTTCCGTTTTTCCTTTTAGCCTTGGGACTCCTCTTCCTGAGGTACTTGTGCGGCTTTGTACTTTGCTTATCTTTTTATGTGAGTACACATTTTTTAATGCGCCTTTTTGCTTGGTTGTGATCAGGGGCATTTGACTGCTTCGACTCTTCCTCCCCTTCCTGAGCATGGTGGGACATGAAGGGGATCGCAGGCAGAAAACAAAAAATTTCCTAACCGCGATAACCAAAAACTAGCCAAGATCTATACTATGTGTCGGGGGGCTACCCCCGGGTAGGGTTAAGGCAAGGGGTCCCAGCCAGACCAAGTTGTGTGTTTGGCCGACTTAGTCTTATGTCGGAGGTAGCCGACATGTTCTAACCGACATAACCATGTCCGAGATCTCTATCTATATGTGTTGTGCAGGAAGGAGGATCCGACATACATGTTCGGGCCGGGTGAGGTATGTCGGAGGTCCGGGCCCGGCATAACCAGGCCGGCGCACGGAGAGAAGCCCGATATACTTATGCCGGGATAGGAGGATGTGTCCGACATATCGCATGTCGGGCAACAAGTCAAGGGCAAGTACAAGTGCAGGGCAAGTGCAGGAGCAGGACACTGACCTGTCTGACACGGAGGAAAGGTCACCTCCCGTCTGACACGGGCGCGGGACAAAGGGCACAAGACAAGGGCGACGTGACTATACCTCTGTACTGGCAACGGACTGACAGGAGACAAGGCATGGAGAAGGCACGTCCTGTCTCTGGCAGGGGAAGCGTCATCATCTAGGACGGCGGCGGCTGCAGCAAGAGGCATCATGGCCTACCCCGGCCTATGTCGGATAGCCCGGCGGCTAGGTCGTGGTAGAGGTGTCGACATTACCGTTGGACGGGTGCTGTTGTCTGGGGGGCCCGGAGGAATTAGGGTTCCCGGACAACCCGGCAGGAACTCTATATATAGCGCCATAATTCCCCCTGTGGGACGAGAGGGACGGAAGAGAGGGCCAGAACTATAGTCTCATTCACTGCGAGAGCATTTACTCCTCCTTCCTTAGTAGTTCACCCTTGTTCTTGAGCTCATCCTAGGGAGAGAGGCAAAACAGCTCAAGGAGCACCTTTGTAGATCTTGTGTGACAGATATAGAGAGAAGCAAGGCAGGAGTAGGGGTGTTACCTCCTCACGAGGGCCCCGAACCTGGGTACATCGTGTGTGTTTGTGGTTGCTTGTGGTTTAGAGTGTGTTCTTCGTGTGTTCCTACGGTTTCATTCTCCCTCTAGTCGGTTTGGGTGTTTCCGTGTCGTCCTTCGTGTGAGCTCCTTAGCTCGCTAGCCCTCCCCGGATCCACCAGCGTCCATCGGCCCCACACTTTTAGCCATCCTATGGCATCTGCCGTGATACCACCACGACAGTTGGCGCCCACCGTGGGGCAGGTAGAGGCGCTGGCTGGTGTACTCATCCGGACGGGCCCCGTGCGAGTCCTCTCCGGACTCGTCGTCAAGTTCGGCGACATGGAGTTCGTCAGCGACAACGCCGGCTGCTTTCGCGGCAGGCCATTTCCGGCCAACGGCTGCGTCATCGAGTTCGGCAACTTCGCCACCTATGTCGCCACCGAGCTCGTCTGCGAGTACCCGGCGAAGGTGCTCGTGGCCGAGGATCCCCCAGCTGTCTGTGCGGCTCGCGGCCGGCGTACCACTCGCCCCGAGAGCTGCGCGGTCATGATGGCCGGGGTGACGGCTCCTCCGACAGAGGACCCTGTCTTGGAGCCCGAGGCCAGGTCGACCCGGAGGGCCAAGCAGGCACTGGAGAGGCAGGGCCATGGTGGCGCCGAGACATCTCGTGTCCCGGTAAGAACTGAACCTCTTAGAGAGGCAGTAGAGAGGTTGACTATGCCGGGGGCAGTAGAGTTAGAGGCAGAACGGCTGAGCTTGCTGGAGGAGGCAGAGAAGTTAGCAGAAGTCCGAAGGGACTTCGACCGAGTTCAGCGTGAGTATGACGCGGCTCATGGTTTCTCGCCGGTAGGAGGTCGGCCGAACCGTGAGGCCGAGGTGCGCAGAAGAGGCAAGGGCCTCAATGCCGAGATAGATAGGGATGGCAGAGCTACATCCAATGTGACTCCAAGCGTAATGTCGGTGGCTAGGCCGAATTACAGCTCTCCGGCCAAGACCCTCAGGGCTGCCGAGGCAGCAAGGGCCGAGTTATCCGGTCTAACCGGAGAGGCTCGCCGTAAGCAACAGGACCGAGTCAATGAGCTGGTAGAAGTGGCAACCCGGCAGAATGAGGCTGTCAAGAAGGCCGGGGGTGGATCTCAGGTTGTCCACTCAACCCGGGCTCCCAGTGGCATGTCCAGAGGACAGGCTTCTTCCCCGCATGTCGGTGGAAACCAGAGTCGGAGTAGGAATCCCGGAGGAGGTCAGCAGCTCCAGATGCTGACATATGACCCGGCATATGCCGGGAAGCAGATCGCAGGCCAGGGCAACGTTGGGCAAGCCCAGAGCAGAAGCCGACAAGCTCCGAGTAATCGGCACGCCAAAAATGCCAACTCGGTCGGTCGGGGGTACCCACCCCGATATCCGGCGCCTAACCAGGCCCCGAGGCAGCAAGTTGTTGGAGCACTGCAGACCCGGCAAGTGGGCGGGCAAGACCTGAACTGGTACGATGACGGCAACTCGGCATTGGCCAAGGCCGGGTATCATGTGTATGAGAGTGCTCTGGGGTCTCGACTGGGGACTCGCCAGTTGGATCCAAATGATGCTCGGTACAAGCTGGATCGGTTGTACAGATCCGAGCAAATGGAAGAGCAAGGTCCACCAGGTCCTGCTTGCTTCGGGCCCCGAATCATGTCGGAGCAGCCTGTCCCCCACTTTCAGTTGAACAGGGGAGCCAAGACCTATGACGGCAGCTCCAAGCCAGAGGACTGGCTGACTGACTATGTGACAGCAGTGCACATTGCCGGAGGAAATCGCCGATGGGCGGTACGGTATATCCCGCAGATGCTTGAGGGACCGGCCCGAATCTGGCTGAACAATTTGAGGGAGGGAAGTGTTAACAGCTGGCTGGACTTCGAGGAAGCCTTTGTCAGCAACTTCTCCAGTACCTACAAGAGACCAAACCGACCTCAGCAGCTTGCAATGTGCAGGCAGAGGGACAATGAGACTGACCGAGAGTACTTAACTCGGTGGAGCACCATTCGCAATTCCTGCGAAGGAGTTGTGGAGGCCCAAGCCATTTCATGGTTTGCGCAGGGATGCCGACATGGATCCATGCTTTGGCAGAAGCTTCAGAGGGAAATGCCGGCCACCTTGGCCGAGACAATGAGAATTGCCGACAGCTATGCCCTCGGTGATCCAATGCAACCACAGCTGGACTCGGGAGAACCGAGTAGGAGGAACTCGGGAAACCACAGGTCCGGGCAGGGCAGAAACAGTGACCGGCATGATTTTGGCCAAAAAAGGAGGGAGCCCGACTTTCGCTATGCCTCGCAGCAGGTAGCGGCGGTAACCGGTGAACGAGGCATTACCGGTAACAACCAGCGGCAGAAGACTGATGGTCAGGGTTGGGCAGAAGTCAAGAAAACTTGGGCCGAGCAGAGGAAGCCCTTGACGTATGAGGAGATGCTGGACAAGCCCTGCTGCTATCATACCTTCGAGCCCAACCGACCGGCCAACCACACAACTCGGCAATGCAGCTGGTATCAGCGCATGCGGCAAGAAGGTGCTCCGGGGGGATCTCTGGTAACTGCCCCCGAAAAACCCGCAGCGCCAAGACCGCCGGCACCTGTGAGTGGGGCCAATGCTGTCCGGGTTAACCCGCCAGTCCAGAGGAGACCGCCGGCAAGGCCAGTAAACGTGGTGAACGTCCGGGGTAACAACCGTGTCGATCCCAGCAACCAGGGCAGGTACCCCCAGGGTGACTATCAGGAGGCTCATCAGAGTTACGTGGTCTTCGTAACCGAGCCCACTGACAAGAAAAGCCAGCGCCAGCGCGCTCTGGAGGTGAATGCCGTCATGCCAGCGGTAACCAAGTTCATGCACTGGTCCGAGATGGAAATCACCTGGGGTCGGAAGGATCACCCCCGGGTTATGCCTAAGCCGGGAGGCTACGCCTTGGTGGTGGACCCGACATTCATCGGGCCGAGTATCAACGTCCGGTTCAGCAGAGTTCTGGTTGACAATGGCAGTGCCATTAACATCATGTATAAGGACACGATGCTGAAGTTGGGAGTGTCCATGAACACGCTGTTGCCGACCCACACGACTTTCCATGGCATTGTGCCAGGGGTTTCTTGTTCGCCTATGGGCAAGATCTGGATAGATGTGTTGTTCGGGACCCGGGAGAACTGCCGGACCGAGAGTCTTGAGTTCGAGGTGGTGGACTTGGAGAGTCCATATCACGCCCTGATTGGCCGACCTGCTCTGGCCAAGTTCATGATCTCCACTCACATGGGCTATCTGAAAATGAAAATGCCAGGTCCGAATGGCATAATCACCATCGCGGGGGACTACAAGCGCTCAATCGAGTGTGCTACTGCCGGCTCGTGCTTGGCCGAGTCGTTGGTCATAGCCGAGGAGAAGAAGAGAATCCAGCAAGTGGTAACGCTGGCCCAAGCCTCACAACTCGGTGTGCCCGGGATAACAAACCCGGAGCAGCATGCTTCCTTCCAGCCACCGAAGGAGACCAAGAAGGTCGTAGTGGACCCGGCTAACTCAGAGCACAGGGTGATTATCGGCACCAGCCTGGACAGTAAATAGGAAGGCGAGCTCACTGACTTCCTCCGTGAGAATCGGGATGTCTTTGCTTGGTCAAATGACGACCTTCAAGGAGTTCCGAGGGAGTTGGCCGAGCACTCATTATTCGTGAGGCCGGATGCAAAGCCGGTGAAGCAACCGACGAGACGTCTCTCGGACGAGAGAAGAGCTGCAATCATGGAACATCTAGCCGTACTACTTGCGGCTGGATTTGTGATGGAAGTACTGCACCCGGACTGGTTGTCTAACCCGGTCCTGGTAGAGAAGAAGAAGGATGACCCTCTCCTGGTCAAGGTGTGGCGCATGTGCATCGACTTCACCAACCTCAACAAAGCATGCCCGAAAGATCCTTTCCCGCTCCCCCGGATAGATCAAGTGATCGACTCCACTGCCGGGTGTGAGCTTTTGTCTTTTGTAGATGCGTATTCTGGTTTTCACCAGATACCTTTGAACCCGGCGGATCAATTAAAAACTGCTTTTATTACCCCGTACGGGGCTTATTGCTATCGTGTTATGACCTTCGGGTTGAGAAATGGCGGGGCCACTTATCAAAGGTGCATGCAGAAATGCTTGCATGACCAGATAGGTCGGAATGCAGAGGTCTATGTCGACGACATAGTCATAAAAACGAAAGAGAAATCCACTCTGATCGAGGATCTGAGAGAAACATTCGCTAACTTGAGGAAATTCCGGATGAAACTTAACCCAGATAAGTGCACCTTCGGTGTGCCGGCCGGAAAATTACTCGGTTTCTTGGTATCTAGCCGGGGTATAGAGGTTAACCCGGGCAAGATCCGAGCTATTGAAAGCATGAAATTACCAACTCGCCTTAAGGATGTACAAAAATTCACCGGATGTCTGGCATCCCTGAGTAGGTTCGTAAGTCGGTTAGGAGAGAAAGCCTTGCCTTTATATCAACTCATGAAAAAGAGTAAAACCTTTATTTGGACGCCGCAGGCAGATGCAGCTTTTAATGACTTAAAAAAGACACTCTCAAGTACACCAGTGTTGGCATCCCCGTTACCCAAGGAGCCGATGTTGCTCTATATCGCGGCTACCAACCGGGTTGTAAGTGTGGTAATGGTGGTGGAAAGAGAAGAAGGTGAAAAGGTGGTACAGAGGCCCGTGTATTACCTGAGTGAGGTACTCTCCCTCTCCAAGCAGAATTACCCGCACTACCAGAAGATGGCCTATGGTGTATACCTGGCGGTCACCAAGTTGAAGCACTACTTTCAAGAGCATCCGGTTACAGTGGTGAGCGAGGCTCCCTTGTCCGAGATTATAGGGTGCAAAGATGCCAGCGGCCGAGTTGCCAAGTGGGCCATCCAGCTGTCCCCCTACGCCCCGACTTACGAAAGAAGGGACGCCATTAAGTCGTAGGCGCTGCCGGACTTCTTGGTGGATTGGGCCGAGATGCAATATGAGCCTCCCCCGCCCGACTTCAATTTCTGGAAGATGCATTTTGACGGGTCCAAGGCAAAGATCGGGTTGGGTGCCGGAGTGGTACTCACCTCCCCGAAGCAGGATGTACTGAAATACGTACTCCAAATTCATTTCTCGGCATCCAACAATGTGGCCGAGTATGAAGCACTCGTGCACGGCCTCAATGTTGCTAGGGAAATTGGCATACGGCGGGTAGAATGTTATGGTGACTCGGATTTGGTGGTCCAGCAGGTGTCGGGAAATTGGGACGCCTTGGATGCCAACATGGCGTCATACCGGTTCCATGTGCAGAAAATCTCCGGGTTTTTTGAAGGGTGCGAGTTCAAGCATATACCCCGGGGAGAGAATGAGGCTGCGGATGTATTGTCCAAGCTGGGGTCTTCGCGGGACGTGATCCCACCCGGCATAGCATTGGAACACTTGAAGAAACCGTCTATCAAGCCATCACCCGAGTCGGAGTCCATATTTATCCCGAAGAGCTCGGAGACAGAAGCCGTGCCCATGGAGATTGATGTCGGGAGCATTTGGATAAACTCGGGGACTGTACCAGGTATGTCGGCAGAGGTGATGTCGGCCGATCCTATGGAAATAGATGCCCCAGTCTTCCCGGTGAGGCAGGTACCGGAATGGGCGCAGCCCATCATGGCATATATGGTGTATGGAACCCTGCCGAAGAATGAAGTGGAAGCTCGGCAGGTGATAAGGAGGGCCAAGGCTTACACGGTAATCAATCAAGAGCTGTATAAGAGAAGTGTCACTGAAGTGCTGCAGCGTTGCGTTGACCCGGAGGAGGGGCAAGAAATGCTGCTCGAGATACATCAAGGTGAATGCGGTCACCATGCTTCCTCAAGGGCACTGGTGGCAAAGGTCTTCCGACATGGGTTCTATTGGCCTTCGGCTCTGCAACAGGCAGAAGATATTGTCCGAAAATGTGGAGGTTGCCAGAGATTTGCACACAGAATACATATGCCGGCGGCAGCACTGAAAACTATCCCCATCACATGGCCGTTTGCGGTATGGTGCTTGGATATGGTGGGTCCATTCAAGCCGGCGCGGGGCAACATGACTCATATACTAGTCATGGTGGACAAGTTCACCAAGTGGATCGAGGTGAAGCCAATTCGGAAATGTGATGGAGCTACAGCCGTCTCATTTTTGAAGGATATCATACTGAGATACGGTTACCCGCACAGCATTATCACGGACAATGGCACCAATTTTGCAGTAGGGGAGTTTGCTCGGTTCTGTGCAGATAAGAGAATCCGACTTGATGTAGCCTCGGTGGCGCACCCGGAGGCAAATGGACAGGTTGAGAGGGCCAACGCGTTGGTGCTGGCCGGCATAAAGGCCCGGTTGATAGAACCTCTTCTGCGGACTCCGGGGTGTTGGATAGAGGAAATACCGGCGGTGCTGTGGGGTCTCCGGACCACGCCCAACAGATCCACCGGGTACACCCCATTCTTTATGGTGTATGGTGCTGAGGCAGTGTTGCCAACCGACATACAGTATGACTCGCCCAGGGTGGCAATGTTTACAGAGACCGAGGCAAGAGAAGCTCGAGAGAATGATGTCGACTTGCTTGAGGAAGCAAGAGAGTTGGCCCTATCTCGGTCAGCGATATACCAGCAGAGCCTCCGACGCTATCATAGCCGGAAGGTGCACCCCCGGGTGTTTAGAGAAGGAGAGTTGGTACTGAGACTGATACAGCGAACGGCCGGCATGCACAAGTTATCCCCTCCGTGGGAAGGACCTTTTGTGGTGAGCAAAGCCCTGCACAATGACTCATATTATCTTGTAGATGCGCAGGAAGCTAGGAAAGGTGTGATGGATAGAGCCGGCGAGGAAACCAAACGACCATGGAATGTAGCCTTACTTCGTCCCTTTTTTGCATAAAAGGCACAGTGTATGTATCTCCGTTCCTTATGAATGAAATGCCGGCACCCCAGAATGAATCTCGGGGACTGCCTTATCCGTATGATGGTTCTTTTCTTATGTTTTTTGCATGTCGGCACTCCGGGGTAAACTCGGGGACTGCCAGACCTTTTATCTATGTTTGTATCTCGGTTAGTCCCTCGTTACCTGCATGCCGGCGACTCGAGGTGAAACTCGGGGACTGCCGTGCTTATTTCGTACCTGTTGTCCACGTGCCGAATGAACTTTCAACCTCGTTTCAAAGTTAAGTAATGTATGCTATGTGAAATGATCTTGTGACTCGACTGACGAATGCCCAAAGTGGTAGTCAAGAGCAAAGATAGTGGAAGGTGGTAAACACGAAAACGAACTCGGGGACTCGGTGTAAAAGCAATTCGGCACGTGTTGTGTGTTAACCCCGTCTTTCAATTATTCTTCCGTTATGTCGAATACTTTTGAACCTTAACTCGGGTATTCTCTAGTACCGTATGCTATAGTCGTGATTTTGTGACTCGACTATCGAACGCCTGTATGGTAGACAAGAGCAAAAATCACTAAGTATAGTAAACGAGAAAGTAAACTCGGGAACTCGGTGTAAAATGATCCGACATAACTATGTACATGCTCGATTCAATAAGGCAAACAGCAAAGTATTCTACTTAAAATTGTATATGTTACATATGAACCCGGCATTCCGGGGATTTGATAGATTTGTTCTCTAGAGTTTTACACAGGAGACTGGGCAGCAGGAATATCGTTAGTCGCGGTGGTGTCGGCAGCTCCCAGCTCGACGGTGGCCTCAACGGCGATTCTCGGCTGGTCAGTCGAGGCCGACTTGGTGATGTCGGCGGCGGCGTCCTGGCTGGCTACATCGGCGGTCCCCGAAGTGGAAGCCTTCCCGGATGACTGGGCTTTGCCGGAGGTTTTGGAGGTGTCGGGGAGGTTGCCTTGGGCTTCTTCTTCATCGTCCTTCTCCTCGTCCTCAACGTCGTCGGCGTAATCTTCGTCATCCGAGTAGACTTCGCCCTCGATGTATAGATGGGGCTGTGAGTAGCCGGCGAAGTAGTGCGCCGCGTCTCGCCGAAGCTGGATCTTGGCCGAATCGGTTGTCCACGCCGAGTTCTCGCGCTGCGCCCGCACCCTCTAAAGGTCGATCCCCTCATACCAGGATAGTATGAAGGAGAGGGTTTGGTCCGCACCGGCACGGGCGGCGGAAGACCGCCATTCTCGGAGGCGCCTTTCCGTCTTCATCAGCTCCTGGGCCAGGTCGGACACATTGTCCGGAGGCGTGGCGCCAGGCCAGAGCTTCCGGTAGACGTGAATGCCGGCGTCGAGAAGCTCCGTCCCGATACTCTTAAGCGGCGCGAGGCGCGCATTAAGTGCTACGAGATGGTCTTCTACGTCCCACTCTCCAGAGATGGGGCCGGCTTCAGCCCTCTTCGCACGCGCCCGGTTGATGGCCTTCACAGCGACGGCGTGCGTGTGGGAGAAGTGCTCTGCGGAGAAGAAAGCTGTTGATGAGTTAGAAGGCGGGCCAGTATAATGTGAATGTCGGCAAGAGAGTCAGGCAAGAAGAAGTAAGAGTTTGGAGGAACTCACTGTCCATCTGGGCATTAATCTTCTTAAGTTCGGCCAGCCAGAGGTCACACTGGGATTTGAGGGCGTTGAGCTTTTTCTCGGCCAAGGTGGCGCGAGACTCAGTTTGCTCGAGCACTTCACCCTGAGTCCGTACGGCGTCCGCCAGGGTCTTCTCCAACTCGGCCTTCTCAATCTTGGCCTGCTCCAGTTCTTGTTGAAGCCGAGTTGAATTGGCCCGCTCCTTCTCCAACTCGAGCTGGTGCTCGGCGGCAACTCGGGCGGCGGTGTCGGCTGAAAAAGGCGACAAGTCGGTGGTAAATGTAAAGGCAAACTAGAGAAAGGAAAGATGTTTCAGAAACAAGGAAGTGTACCATGGTCCTGGTGCGCAGCCTGGAGCTCTTTGAACCGCCTCCGGAGGGACCCATGCTCGACCAACAGCCTTTGGAACACCCGGGTGCGTTCTTTGCTGCATGACTGCAATAAAAAGCGAGGTGTTAGAGCAAGTTGGTTGTTGAAGTTTTTCGCCGAATGGTCTTAACTCGGTCGAGTCTTAACCATTCGACCAAAACCTCGGGGACTGGAGATAGTGGATGTGAAAGAGCTTACCTCTGCGGCTGTTGTCAGGTGAAGGACTGCAGACTGAAGTGCATGCAGAGACTGAGCGACTTTCCCGGGCCCAGCCGGGTGGTCGATACTCGGGTCGGAAGAGGTAGCCTCGCTGATGTCGGCGGCATTCCAATCCATATTATACTGCTCCATCGAACCTGAAGAGTCAGCACTAGGTGTGAGGAACCCTGAGCTCTCCAAGTCGGCAGCGCTAGCAACCCGGTCGACAGTGGCCTCCAGCATGCGCAGGGCCGCCGTCTTAACGGCAATGCGGGGAGGATGCACCACTTTGAGTTTACCCGGAGGAAGCTGACCTTTCTTGGCCGCCAACTGATCCGGGGTCGGGGCAGTTTTCTTCTTGGCGGCCTTAGTTGGTGCCCGGCACTGTTGTTGTGCAGATGGCTGCTTACTTGCAGCGAAGGATTGTGGCTCCGGCGGCGTTGGTTGCTGCGGGGGTGCGTCCGGCACCGCCGTGGTCTCGGTTTGTGCAGCGGCAGAGCGCGATTGGTTACCGCCAGCCCCGACCTCTCGGTCCGGGCTGGCTCGGCTCGCTTCCGCTGCCGTCTTAAGTGTCGACGGGGAGGTGTCGGACCCAGCTAAGTCGGCAGCCGCAGGTGTCGCCCGGGAGGGGCTGCCAACTCCGACGTTTGTCGGGGCCGCCGGCTCGTTCTGGTCGAGCTCAAGCGGGGCTCTGAACATGAAGTAAAAGGTTAGAAGGAATAAAGCAAAGAGGTCGGAAGGCGAAAGAAAGGAGGCTTACCCGGCAGCGGTCGGAATCTTCTTGCGGGAGAGTTTCTTGGTGGTTTTGGCCTTCTTGGCCCCCGGGGGATCCGCGGCAGAGGTGCCGGCTCCCGCGCGCTTACGCGTGGCTGCTTGGGTGCTCGGCCCGGCTGATGGTGAAGGCAGAGGGTCAGCACAAGCCAAGGGAGTGGCGTGTGTGATCTCTAGCATCACACAGTCGTCGTCGTCAGAATCGTCTTGGGGACGGGACCGAGTTCGAGGCTTACCCGGGCCGGAAGTGCGGGGTACCGGGATCGACAAGTGGTCCTCGTCGTCCGGGTCTTCAGTGAGCGGAGTTGCCGGCACGGCAGTGTCCGCGCGCCAACTTCCATTCGCCCACCTTTGGTCCTCCCGGGCTTGACGGTCAAACCGCTGCAAAAGAAGAATAGCAAGAAATGTCTAAGGAAACAAGAAAGGCAAGAATGTAGTTTAACCGCTATGTCGGGTGCTCGAAGATATGTCGGAGATGAGTGGCTAGAGCTTACCTGGGGCGGAGGATTGGCGCGGCTGTACGGTTCAAGCCCCCATTCCCAGTCATCTCCCATGGAGGTTTGGGCGATGGCTCGGACACGTCGGCGGACTGCCGGCTTGTCCAACTCGAACGGGCTGATCCGAGTTGGGTCTCGGGGCCCGCTCATGTGGCAGATCTTGTGCACCCGGTTCTGCAGGGGGCTTATCCGGCGGGCGACGAAGGTCCTCAGGAGGTCGTCCGCCGTCAGCTCGTCCTTGATGGAGAGCAGGTGTTCATGGATGGCCTGGGACTCTGCGTCGCAGCCAGACGGATCCCAGCCCCAATTCGCCTGAGAGTTAGGCGGGTCAAGTCGGAACTCCGGGAGGTTGAGGAAGTCGTACCCCTTGGCGTTGTCGGAGGGGTCCGGATTCTTCACGTAGAAGAAGCTACGCTGCCATTTACGGCAGGACTCCAACCCGGAGACCTTGGGGAAGTCGGAAAGCTTGCGGGCGGTGATAGTGGCGGCCCCGCACGCCGTCATCTCCTTGGTCTTCACACCCTTGTTCGGGATGCTCTGCTTCCGGAGCACGAAGTACCTCGCCCAGAGGCCGACCAGAGGCCACAGGCCGAGGTATCCCTCGGAGAAGGCGACGAAGGCCGAGAGGGAGGTAATGGAGTTTGCCGGCAAGTGGTGCGGCTGTAGCTCGAACTTGTCAAGGAAGGCTCGGAAGAACCTGCTTGTCGGAAGGGCGAAGCCGCGCTCGAAGTGCGCGACAAACACCACGTGCTCTCCTTCCTGGGGCGCGGGTTCCACTTCCTCGCCAGGAATCCGGCATATGATGGGCGCCGGGACGCGACGCGTGCGACGTAGCCAGTCAAGGTCGTCTTGCACGACGTCCGAGCCTTCCCATCCCCCACGGATTCCTTCGGCGGATATGTCGGATTGCTCGGAGGTATGGCTTGAAGACATGTCGGCGGATCTGCAAAACAGATACCGGGCAATAGCCCGAGGTAGGGGGTAAGTCGGATAACAGTCGGCGAATCCCGGCAATAAACTGAAATCCACGCCCGAGTAGCATGGAAGAAGATCTACCGAGACCATTTAAAAGGAAGTTAAATGGTTCTAGCAAGGAAGAACCGCTAGCAGTACAATGGTGAATCGCTATTGAAGAGGTATGGCGAGATCTGGTGAAGAGAAACCTATAGCGGTGTTGTGATGACGGAAACAATGATCTGCGGAGAGATTAACACTGGTTCTAACCTGTTCTACCGAAGAAGGGGGATGAACTAGGTTCGGCCGAGCCGCGGTTCAATCTGTTCAAGCCTCGGGAGGAACCTTACCGTGGAGATTGGTGCCGTAGAGCGAGAGGATCTCGTCCCGACGGCAGCGAGGCGAACTTCGGTCGCCGGCGTCGAGCTCCCCGGCGTGCGGTGCGTAGGCGGCGTGCGTCGCGGCGGCGATTCGCTCGGGAGCAGAAGGGGAGCAAAGGAGAAGAGAATGCGGAAGAAGAAGGAGAGGAACCCCGCCGCCGTATTTAAGAGGGAAGGAGAAGAGGCAGTTGCTAGGTTTTCCCGCCCGTTGGTTTCGAGCCGATCGTGGGATCGTGCGTGCGGCGGTTGGCGCGAGTGGAGCGGTTGTGGCCACACGATCGGCCGCACCGTGGGTTACAGAATGGCAACCGTCCACTGCGGATCGGGTGCGGTCGCCAGCCCAGGAATCAAGGAGGCGCCTCGGGTGCTCAAACTACTCGAGTGCCTGTTAGATATGACGGCTGGTGGGACCAGCACGGTGTTTTCGGGACAGCGTGTCAGACCGCGTGGCGCGTTTCTCGGAATGGGGCAGCGTATGTGTGGCACGTCTCGGCGAAGATCTGAGACAAAGATTCAGTGATATCGAGGGTAACGGAACAATAACCCGGGATGGCTAAGAACTTGGTGACAAACCGAGATGGCCATGTCAGATGATTTTTTACAGTAAGTCGGGACAGGCATGCCGGAGTTTTCTCATCAGGCCGACATCGTGGTGTCGCAGGGCCTTGACTGACCGACTTGGGCAAGTCGGAGCAATCAAGTTGCTAGGCATAGTTATGCCGGCTTTTGGTTCAAGGCAGTTGTCAGGTTAAAGCTGATGCAGCCCTTCATCCAAGGCTGTAGGACTACACCAGCTTCGGGGACTAGTGTCGGGGGGCTACCCCCGGGTAGGGTTAAGGCAAGGGGTCCCAGCCAGACCAAGTTGTGTGTTTGGCCGACTTAGTCTTATGTCGGAGGTAGCCGACATGTTCTAACCGACATAACCATGTCCGAGATCTCTATCTATATGTGTTGTGCAGGAAGGAGGATCCGACATACATGTTCGGGCCGGGTGAGGTATGTCGGAGGTCCGGGCCCGGCATAACCAGGCCGGCGCACGGAGAGAAGCCCGATATACTTATGCCGGGATAGGAGGATGTGTCCGACATATCGCATGTCGGGCAACAAGTCAAGGGCAAGTACAAGTGCAGGGCAAGTGCAGGAGCAGGACACTGACCTGTCTGACACGGAGGAAAGGTCACCTCCCGTCTGACACGGGCGCGGGACAAAGGGCACAAGACAAGGGCGACGTGACTATACCTCTGTACTGGCAACGGACTGACAGGAGACAAGGCATGGAGAAGGCACGTCCTGTCTCTGGCAGGGGAAGCGTCATCATCTAGGACGGCGGCGGCTGCAGCAAGAGGCATCATGGCCTACCCCGGCCTATGTCGGATAGCCCGGCGGCTAGGTCGTGGTAGAGGTGTCGACATTACCGTTGGACGGGTGCTGTTGTCTGGGGGGCCCGGAGGAATTAGGGTTCCCGGACAACCCGGCAGGAACTCTATATATAGCGCCATAATTCCCCCTGTGGGACGAGAGGGACGGAAGAGAGGGCCAGAACTATAGTCTCATTCACTGCGAGAGCATTTACTCCTCCTTCCTTAGTAGTTCACCCTTGTTCTTGAGCTCATCCTAGGGAGAGAGGCAAAACAGCTCAAGGAGCACCTTTGTAGATCTTGTGTGACAGATATAGAGAGAAGCAAGGCAGGAGTAGGGGTGTTACCTCCTCACGAGGGCCCCGAACCTGGGTACATCGTGTGTGTTTGTGGTTGCTTGTGGTTTAGAGTGTGTTCTTCGTGTGTTCCTACGGTTTCATTCTCCCTCTAGTCGGTTTGGGTGTTTCCGTGTCGTCCTTCGTGTGAGCTCCTTAGCTCGCTAGCCCTCCCCGGATCCACCAGCGTCCATCGGCCCCACACTTTTAGCCATCCTATGGCATCTGCCGTGATACCACCACGACACTATGCAGATATAGTAGTACGCAAGGGGGGTCGGTATACACACCTCTTGTAGACCGAAAAGCGGGGATTACGCTCCCGCACAAGCGTTGACGACGTAGACGCCGTAGCCGACCTCAAGGTCACGGAGAACTTGGCGCGACGAAGAAGACGATGACGCGGCGATGTCGGTGAAACCGACGACGACCTTGAGGCCGTATGGAGGAAGCAGACCTCCAGCGCCAATAGTGTGGCACCTCGCAGGGCGTTACACACATACGGTGAAGCCGACGAACTCCGGGCCCGATCCAGGGACGAGCAGCGGAAGACTGGGACCGGAAGACCAGCAGCACAGCGGCGGGCTATGGTGGAGAGAGAACTCTCATCCTCCTCGGCGCAACTCCGACAAAGGGAATCACGAGATCGAGGAGAAATCGAGAATTAATTGGGTGAATTAAAAGGCCAGGGGTGCCCCTCTATATAAAGGCTCCCGGGGGGAGCCAACCTTGCCAGCCAGGCAATGTGGGACTATCCCACAGCCTGGTTCGGCCAAGGAGCAGCCGCCGGCCCTAGGTGGGCCCCATTTGGCCCACCTAGGCCGGCCCTCCCCCAATCCGAAGCCCTGGGGGGACTTTCCCCCCCCCCCCCCTCATGGGCCTTCTTTCCACCAGAAGGCCCATTTAGGGAAATCAGCCTTAAAAAATTCGAAAATAAATATATAAAATCATATTTAAACATTAATTACACTAATTAATATCAAACATAATATATATAATTTATTCTAGCTCCGAAAACTATTTCGTCGCTGCCCGATCTCCATCGGACCATTCCCGGGACGTTCCCGGTCTCTCTTTTCCTATTTTTCTCTTCCGGTAAAATGTCGACTCCCCTTAAGTGTGATACCCTAGCGGTTCGATTATCTCACCAGACATGATCGAGACTCCTCTCCGATCAATGACTAATTCGTGGACCGAGGATACCCAGAATTAATCCCTGCGAGATAACGAATACTTTACCTATCGAACCTGGACGTCTGAGTCTTAAACCTTTTGCCATAGCGATACTTAGCGTGTCCGAGACTCATTCATAGATATCTCCATACCTAGCTTGATCTCGTTACCGACAACACTATCTTCTACTCGTCTATGATATTATGATATTATGTCAGCTGGTGACCTAGTCACATGTTTGCAAACTCATTTGACATAATTTCACCGAGTGGGCCCTAGAGTATCTATCCTGCTATGCGGACTGGCAAATCCCGCTCTTGACCCCCCGTCTCAACATACTCCTCTCCGACACCCGAGAGGGACATCTTTATTGTCACACTATATAAATATGACGTTTGATGCAATCAAAGTGTCTTCCAGGAATAGCAATAAGAGTAGATCTCACGGTCGAAGGTGTAATGACTACGTCCTACAAATATTGGGTATGTCCATCACATCGTTCTACCAACGACATGACTTCATTGTCAACTGACATAAATGTCACATGATCGGGAAACCTCGATCATCAATTGCCCAATGAACTAGTCAAGTAGAGGCTACTAGGGACCTGGTTGTTTATCTACCACACGTGTATTAATGTTTCCGCTTAATACAGTTATAGCATGGTATAAAACATATAATGAACAATTGGGATATGACTAATAAAATATCTTTATTAAGTGCCTCTAGGGCATAATCCCTTCAGGACAGAGGAGGCTCGTCAGCTGCCCGAGTTTGAGGCGACTGATGATTTCCCACAGACGGCGCCAATTGACGAGGGGTGTCCCCATCAATACCCATGACTGATAGCCTAGGGTTAGAGTTTTGAGGTAGAGAACGCGTAGTTTTAGTAGATTCGTCGGCTGACAAGCGGGAGTTACCCAGGTTCAGGGCCCTCGACTGAGGTAACACCCCTACTTCCTGCATGTCTGTATTGATTGTGAATATGCGGTGAGTACAATGGTCTAGCGAGATGCGGATCTCGCTAGGGTTTGGTGATTCTGGTTGGGCGTGTCCAACATCGGTTACCCTCCTGTCCCTTATATAGGGGTACAGGTCTCGGGTACGTAACCGATTAGGACTACAAATATGGAAAGTACAACCGACTATGTCTATCTATGGTAAAAATCTTCATCTTGGGCTTTGCTTGTTGGGCTTCTTCAGTCTATTGACAATTGGGCTATAGTCGTCACGTGCACCAGGTACCCACACGATTGGATACCCATTTGGTATAACCTCGTCACTCCGGCTAATTTATTTCGGAGGTCAGCAATATTTGCTAGCGCTTGGCGTTTGCCTCTTGTGTCAGCTCCAGAGTAAAGTCTCCAGCCTGGACAGAATCTCCGGACCGTTTACAGGCCGGAGATTCCATTCAGGACGGAGACTCATGCTTTCTAGGTCGGAGACTCTAGGGTTATTTTCCCGCAACAACTAGATTTCTGGGACATTATAAATAGGCCGTCTCCTACCTTGAGAAGGTCACCACGACTAGAAATATTCCGTCCATCATTGTTGCAAGCTCAAAACTCTTAGATCTCTCTCCCTACCCATTCATACACCTTGTCCTTCTAGAGCTTGGGGGAGTTGACCTAGATATACACTTCCACCAAAGCTATTTGATTTCCGCATCCATTCCATTAAGAAACTTGTTACTCTTTGGTTTGTTGGAACCCTAGATGGTCATTGGTCGTTCTTGTAAATTATTCACGTGCTACCTTTAATACTTTTAACTCATTCTTATTTCTACCATTGTTTTCAGCTCATGAGGAAGTAGTAGTTGGGCTTATTAACTTTCATGCTTAATAAAACTTTACCTTGACTTGCATGCTTCATGTGCTTGTTTATTGTTTTGTAAAAAGATTTGGCGCTTGGGTGCCCAGCCCAATAAAGATAATTTGCTATATAACCATAAACTCTTCTCATAATTTGGTCTCGAGTATTCAGTCAAACACCTATTTGTGTTAACAAAGGAGAGAAGATGTATGATTTGCTTGCAGAAATAACGTAAATAAAGATGCTCTTGAAAAGTTTGTTTTGCATGGAAGTTAATAATTTCCCTATTGATAGTCATTGACGCGGGAACAACCACCACTCAAAATAACTTTTACTTCTGTTTTAAAAATAAAAATCTCTACCACATGAGTAATCCCTACTCTCTACAAAGGGTCTATCTTTTACTTTTATGTTAAGCGACCGTCTTTCTTTGAGCACACCTTCGAGAGCATAGTTGTCATTCTTAGTGTAATGTGCTTGTCCTAGAACTTTATTAATTGAGCTATATATTTGTGACGTTTCTTATCTTTGAACCTTTACTTCTAGTCACCACCTAAAACCTCACAGGTGCTCTGCATTTCTGTTTGGCTTATTAGAAAGGGCTAGCGAGATACCACTATATTATGATTTATTATGTGCATTACAATTTTGTTGATGGTTACATTTCATATTATTATGTGCATTACAATTGCTACCATTTCATTATCCATGCAACATTTTTCATGCAATTGTTAAATACCCAATCATGACATTCAACTTCAAAAATTATTTGGTTATCATCTAGAGGAAGAGCAGGAATTAAGCTTGATGATGTTGATACGTCTAAAACGTATATATAATTCTTAATTGTTTCATGCTAGCCTTTTACACTTATTTTTATATTTATTTGGACTAACCTATTAATATTTGCAGAAGTGCACAATGATTTTGTTTTACACTATGATGTGTAGGAATTACTTGGAAATTGACAAAACGGTAAAATGAGCCTTGTTGGATTTGGACTCTGACTTTCCTGAAATATGTCTACCCTGCGGAGTTCAGAGATCGTCAGTTTTACCATCAAATTTCCATAAGATAAATATGCGGCCTGTGGACCCGTTTTAGCTAAGGACAAATATGTGGACCCGTTGGAGTCATCCTAACTACACACGTACCTCCAACCTTTGAAATAGAGTTAACCAAATGCAATGCTCCAAATCTCCAAACAACCCAGGTGCCCAGTCTATGCGTGAGCCCGTTGTCGTTGCATGTTGACCATGCATGGGTGCCAAGAGCAGGCATTGTCTTCCGAGCAATGAACCAAACCATCCATAGCTAGCTGGTAGTACAAAGTCGCATCCGCATTACCGCATCCACGCAAGCAAAGGAAGAAAAGAGAATCAGCTTTCCTCTTCCTCCCGCTGGGCGCTGCCCGATCGCATTATTCCCCGGTAGTCTGTGCAGTGACGAGTCACGTCAATGGCGCCGGAAACGGCGCCGCGGGCTCATTACTTGTGCCTGGACTGGGAAAGCCGCACGGAGCGTTTCCACTTGTGTCCATGACCATGACCGGCGACTGACCGAAGCGCATGAAGTGAAATCAACAGTATCATGCGCCCGCCCATCACCTCCTGTCCCCGGCCGGCATCTCCCCGTCGGCGAGGTACATGCGCCGCGATTGCTTGATGGATCATGGGTAGATGCATGGATGGATGTTGCCATAAACGATTGGATGGACGTGACTAGTCATGCCGTCGTTTCTTCCTCGGTGGACAGCAAGTTTCGGCTCCATCTTGAATGCCATGCATCATCCTTGCAACCTTGGAAGCGTTAATTCGCGACGACATTGCCTCTACATGCATATGCCAGTTTCGGCTCGGTCTTGCACCGTGAGTACACAAGCACACTGCACTTGCCAACACGTGTTTATCCACTACATCCACTACACACGCTGCGAATTTCCTACACTGGATAGGTCATTTTGATTTTACAATATCTCTGTCATAGTTGGTCAATTTTGTATGAAGTTTGGAGAATATTAGATGCCCCGGTCAACGATTCAAACTATTAATCATCATATACACGAAGTAGTGAAACTCTTAATTCCAATTCTATCATACTTCTCGGCACTAGACGCTCAGAGGATCATCTATTTTTTCCTGCGTATTCCCTTTGGTTCCTTTCGTCTTTAACGGCCTTTCTGGCATCAAAGGACGGTGGAACCACATACTCCCTCTGTCCAATAAAAGACGTCACACTTTTGATCAAATTTGGATGTATCTATACGCTAAGTCATGTTTAGATACATCCAATTTTTTATCAAGTTGAGACATCTTTATTGGGCGGAGGGAGTATAATTGTTAGCGTTCAATTTTCCCTTGCCAGGTACGGTCCCATGTGTTGTTTGGCAGTTCAAGGATGACAATGTCACCGACAAAGACCTCAAATGGCTCAACTACTATCCTGCTATGGTAGTCGTGGATGACATGGGTTGACAGTTGACACCCTGGAGCTTGTACTGCATTGATCTAATCAGCGACCTACTATATATCGTTCAACACTTTGGCATGTCTTGATGGCGATGGCCGCTATTGTGAGAACCCGGATTTTTAGTAGATTAATTCATTTGATTAAATATGGTTAGCTTTTGATTATTCTATTTTATGCTAATCTTATGTTTGCATTAGATGTTAACTTATGTATGCTTGGAAATAAATAAATAAATGGAGGAGATGATCATTCGTGCATTGATGGATGGTTTAGTTAGAAGCTACCTGCAGTGTACAAATATACATGGACGTTTGCATGCATGTATGCATTGCTAAAATAAATAACGTAAGCCTGATCGGATTAGAGAACCAACGTTTGGCTTAATGGGGAAGGGAGCAGTGACGTAGTCGCATACGTTCAAGATGTCGGCAGATATTTCTCCAAGTGGGTCCTACGTGGACCATGCCTCATGCTGTGCTGGCGGCATGCTAGTGGCTGAGTCATCCTTGTCCACCAACGTGGATATGCTGCATGCTAGTCAAAAGAGAAGCGACGATCAACTCAGCTTCATAGCTAGAGGCAAGCGGTGGCCTAGATATTTATCTAGCGCTACCTTATAAATAGAGGCTATGATGCTGCTGTACTCCCGTCGCTCCAACACCACATTCAGCTCTCAGTTAGTAAAGATTCAACATGCGTAGAGGGAGAAAAAGAGAGCTAGAGAGAGTGAGAGTCCGAGAGAAGTGCCTGGAAGTCTACGGCGGCAGGAGATAGACGACGGCGAGCGGAGGTCTGGAGTATTTGCTGCTGATCCATATTATCAGAGGAGGCGATACGTTATTGTCTAAATAGGCGGCGAGTGGAGAAAGTGAATCTGCTGGTGGTATTCTTTGGCTACGACAGCGACGCGTGGACTCGTATGCGGATGAGTTCATACTCGTACACTGATCTTAGCTAGCATCTGGAGCGGTGAAGTGCACAATTATCTTCTGTAAGCTTTGGCGTAGCTATTTAAGGCAAGCGGTTCCTACCTCTCCCATATATTTTGTAGACTATGCTTTGATGTGAATATGCATGATACCCTTAGTGGTACGAGATTTGTGTCGGTATATCGGGGCTATTGCACTGGCGTCGTTACGGTGATGGATCCGTAGGAGCCACCGGTACGAGTCGGGCTTAGCACGTATATTCGACATGGAAAATTAAACAAGTGTTTTACAAAGTAAACTTGGTGCTACGAAGGTGATCGTATTGTACCGGTCACAGTACAGGTATGGGACTGTCTGAGTTCTCCGCGAGGGGCGGCCCTTGTTCGGGAAAGTGTCGGTGATGGATCCATAGGAGCGACCGACATGAGTAGGTCAAGGTGTCCGTTGTCTTAGCGAGTGCAAGAGCTCTGCTCGTTCTGGAACCTGGTGGTTCTGGTCGAGGCTGTTGATGTCGGAGTACCCCTCCTAAGAGTGTAGAAGCGTGGATATTCACCCCTGTGATTCCCGGGTAGGGAAACTCACTTTCATGTGTGTGGCACCATGTGTTTTCAATCTGGCTAATTACTTAACCACACAATGACTTACTTGTATTTATAAAACCTAGTGTATTTTATAAAGTATATGAAAGTGTATGAATTGCTTGCTGAGTATGATTTATCGTACTCACCCTTGCTTCCCTTTGTTTTTAGCTGCAGCCGACGGTGTTATCAGAGTGCGCAGCGGAAGACGACGCAATTCGAAGAGTAGGCTGGACCAGTTGGGTGGGAACGACTAGAGAATCATTTACTTATGTAATTGTAATTAATCTTGTAAAATAAATAAATAGCTGCTTGAGATCCACTAAGCTGGTTTATCCTGCTTTTATAGCCTTGCACGTGTATAGACTTTCGGGTCTATATGCGCGCGGCGGCTGTCATTCTTCCGGGTCGGGTCTCGGGACGTGACAGCTATGATATTGACGCATATGTTTTGTACGAAGATCAGTCCAATTAATAACTTGCTTGCAAGTGTGTGTTTACATGTACTAGGTTTTACGCATTTGGATGGACGGCTTTTATGCGGTTTGGTGTTCTAACTCTGCCCGTTGTATTATCCAGTGGCAGATATAGAATATGATCGGTGGGATTGCCAAGCCTAATCAGCCTTGTTGACTTAACATTCAGCCATGAATAGATGTACTTCTTCATTAGTTTAGAGTTTTCATCACAAAATGTTATCAATTTAGCATTTTTATTCCTCATATACACATAGCATTAGTCAAAATACTAATGGATAAAGAAAAAAAAATGTATTTTGGAGGGGGTGCCACGGGTGCATGGCACCTTCATTGGATCCGCCCTTGGTATTATCAGTTTCATTTTAATTAAAAAATCTTGATTGGTGTTCGACTTTTTCTTCACGTAAGTAATCATGGATCGTCACGATGTAAAAACGTAAATGAGATAGAGACGACGACTTTGGAGAACATCAATATAACTTTTGGTTTTATCATGGATCTCTGTCGCTTGTTTTCTCGTTCATCTCGATCAGGTCAGATTTACTCAGCTTCTTGTAGTTACTCAATAAAGCTGGATTTATTTTTACAAAAAGTGTAATTCTAGAATTGTCCTAGGAAAATTGCATCCTAACCATGAAAATTAAAACAACCAGCTTGTTGGAATTTCTACTACCCGGTCGATATGATGGAGGAGATGAGAGAATGTTTTCTTCACAAAAAAAATAAAAGAATGCTAGGTAAGCCATGCTCCCTTTCTGCTGCATGCGCGTGCGTGGAGTAGAGACAACAGGTCGATCAGCTAGAGCAAAGCACCGACGTACGCAATGATGGCCACAGAGCCCGAACCGTGCTAACCGTTGTGTCAACCTCTGCCACACCGCGTCGGCAACGCAGCAATACAATACCCCCGGGGCAAACGGCGGCACCCGGCCGGCGCTCAAAACCATGGCCGGATGCACGTCGTCGTCGTCGCGTAACGGGGTACAGGAGTGCCCGGGCAGAGGCCTGGCACGGCGCCCCACGCCTTTCACGGATTCGGCAACCGTCCACCTCCATTGCCGCCCCCCACCATCGTCCTCACCACCCCGAAATGTCCACACACACACCACCACCCTTCTCCCTTTACTAAACTAGCTTGCGCAAGAGAGAAGAACCTTGCTATTGCTAGCCTCCTTCTCCTTCGATCCCCATTTCTTCCCCCTCCTCTCGCCGCGCGCGCGCGTCCGTCGTCGATCCAGCTAGCTAGCCGGCCGGCCGGCTCGCCGTGGTCCGCGAGAGTGCTGGATCAGCTGGAGACTGTGTCGGGAGATCAGGGAGGTCCTGGAGCCATGGGGCGGGGCAAGATCGAGATAAAGCGGATCGAGAACGCCACCAACAGGCAGGTGACCTACTCCAAGCGCCGGTCGGGGATCATGAAGAAGGCCAAGGAGCTCACCGTGCTCTGCGACGCGCAGGTCGCCATCATCATGTTCTCCTCCACCGGCAAGTACCACGAGTTCATCAGCTCCGGCTCCGAGTACGTACTACCACTGCATCCGTCCATGGTCCATCCATGTCTGCTGGTTTCCGCTTGCTTGGTTAGGTTGTTAGTTACCAGAAGGTGATTTGCTAGATCTCTAAGCTTCTTCTTCTTCTTCTTCTTCCTCCAACCTGCAGTATCAAGGGGATCTTTGACCGCTACCAGCAGGCACTCGGCACCAGCCTTTGGACCGAGCAGTATGAGGTTCTTGCTTTTTCTTGCCTCCA
This sequence comes from Poa annua, assembly GCA_026929855.1. Classification (NCBI taxonomy): domain Eukaryota; kingdom Viridiplantae; phylum Streptophyta; class Magnoliopsida; order Poales; family Poaceae; genus Poa; species Poa annua. The sequence goes on from CM049437.1 coordinate 98,435,220, forward strand.
TCCATCTCTTTTCATGTTGGCTTGATCTTTTTCTTTATTTAAAACACTTTCTCCTTTAATTTTCCTTTTGCTAGTCAAGCAATTGCTGTTTTCTTGTGATTTGACATGAGATCTGAATATCTGATCCATAGTTGTGGTTTTGGTCGGCTGATTCGTTTTGTTTCGATCTCGTCGCAGAATATGCAGCGCACGCTGAGCCATCTCAAGGACATCAACCGGAACCTGCGCACCGAGATCAGGTCTGTGACTCTCCTGTTTCATTCGTGGATCATTCTTTCATGGGGATTATTCCTCGATCGAACAGGCTTGGTAGAGTGATTTGATGTTGAAAATTGACTTGGATTCATAATTACATATATGTGTCCCAGGCAAAGGATGGGTGAAGATCTAGACACGCTGGAGTTCGACGAGCTGCGCGGTCTTGAGCAGAATGTTGATGCCGCTCTCAAGGAGGTTCGCCAGAGAAAGGCATGCACGCACAAACCCTAGCTGCACACTGATTAGTTTGTTCGGGCTAGCTTTGTTTCCGAGATAGATCTGCCTGTTCTACTGACTGTTCTGCCGTGCATATTTCATGCTCCTCGATAGATCTCTATGTGTAGTTGATCTCTGTGAGAGAATAAACAACTGATTTATAGCAATAATTTGAAAGCATTGGTTTGGGATTTCTTGTTTAATTTCATCTCATGTGCATGTATTATAGCATACTAGTAACATCTTAATTCCTCTTTCCTGTGTTCTATATTTGTTTCCCCTATTTCTTGATTATTTTCGTTTTCACTTTGCAGTATCATGTGATCACCACGCAGACTGAGACCTACAAGAAGAAGGTGAGAACATCACTTCTTATCTGCTAGCTGTTCTCTCTTAAGAATTTCTGCAGTTTTTGTTTGTGGCAAGGTCTTTTCAGCAGCTACCCAATTTGGTATGTATGCCAGTTCTGGTGCACACACATATATATCTCCATGTGTCAGCTGCCAGTTTATACACTAGATCTTTCCCCAATTCATTTGCATTGCTTTGTGTCAGCTGCACTTTATACAGTTTCTTAATTTGGTTATTTCTCCATGTCGCTCTCCAAAAACCATGTGTTGATCAAATCCATGTTTCATTTCGTCACATTAATTTTGATTTGATATTGCGTCTAGATATGATCATTGATTGAACTACACATGTTGCATCATGCATTGGCATTACTAGCGAATGATTAACCACTCCATAACCTAGCTAGCTATCTAGCTTAGAGCCTTAGACAGTATATCCATCACCCAACCCTTAAATGGTTGAACATTCAACCAAGTGACCGGTCGAAGCAAAGATCTCACAGACACCACCATGCCCCCAAGCGAAAACATTGCATGCTAATGTACTACAATGTGCACCACCGTGCGTGTCTGTGCATATTTTACATACTCAACTCCTTCACATCGACAGCGTGAGACTCTACAAACATCTACAATTCTAGATCCAAATCTCGGAGTAGCTTAGCTCTAGTAGTGGAGCATTCAAAAAAAACTCTGGGAGTAGAGTATATGCATGTTATGTGCTTACATGCATGCACACGTACACGAGCACGAACACGTTGTTGATTAGCAATAGATGCAGCACTCTGTCTCCTCTGGACAGAAATAAGCTAGAAATGAGAAAGATCAAAGGACAATAATCTTGGGCTATCTCTCACGCATGCATCTACTCGTACGTGTCTCTTGTTAAGCCTAGATGGTCAGTAGCTGGCTGCCTAGAGATCGACGATGCGTGAGCAAGCAATGCTTGCATGGATGCTTTGTTTGGTCCCCCGGCTATCTGGGAGTAGCATGTCAAAACACGGATTTTTATGAGATTGCACAGTGGCATGATACCCCTTGTAGATGAGGACCGGGGATGAGGCTTTATGGTTTGCGGCAATATGGAAACGAAAACCTTTAGTTACGGCTGCTGGCTTTCTCGATCTGAATGCATGGTAGAAAACTTTGGTGCTTCTTTTTCTTTCTTTTACGGAGAAGTGATCCGGTTTTCAGCATTTGCATAGTCATGTGTAATGCTTTATGCCATTCCTAAATGTGAAGCTAGCAAAATTTGTTGAAGATTCGGGTTCATGTTTGTCTATGCGTTTTGTGTCATATGGGGCAGATAATGCATTCTAGTTTCAATTGTTTGGATAAACGAATAATTATTTGGTGTAGTCAACTACATCAGTATCTTCTAGCCGCTGAGGAATCTTGGCACGTATGCATTAGTATTTTTGTCGGTAGAATAAGCTCTTGCATGATGGGTGCGTACTTGATGCATCCATCTCTTCCTTTTCTTCAATCACCCATGTAATTCTAGGATACATGCATGTTTAACAAAATATCCTAACTAAATTAAATATAGATTGTTATATCAAATATGTTGCTACTTCCTTTGGATATTTTTGACATTTTTGCTCGGTTAAAATTTTATAAGTTCGACTACTAAAATATATTGAAGAATTAAAGTAGCTAGTTAGTTCAAAATGTCAACATTAAATTAGTCTTGAAAATATCTGTGTAAATGGTGACAGTCGAAGTTGTTAAAAGCCCATGCCTATGTTTAAACACCACATATGTACTTACAAATGACGTGTGTATCATGTATTAGAGAAACATTTTTTCTTATCTCTATTTTTTATGACAAGATATTTCCTCATATGAGATCAACTTATTTTGGGTTCTGCGGTAGTGAATAACCAATTAAAATCCGGGTATAGATTCTAGCTAGTGCCTACCCCTAGATCCCAGTAAAAATTTCTAACAGTTATTACTTTTTCTTTGTGAATGTAAGTAAAAGTTCTGGAAGTAATGTAAGTTAGGTATGCTTGATGCTCAACTAAAAAATAGACTTCTTCTGAAAATTGTATTGTCAAATCTCCTTAACTTCATAAATATATGAACAACTAATCATATTGAGCAAGTGAAAATTGTATAATTAGAATTATCGTGCAAATATTTTCATGGAATTTATTTTGAGTTTTTAATTACATACCAGCATAAATTTGACAACAATTGCTACATCCTGGACACCCCATGTGAAGATCCAGAAAAGCAGATAGATGTGTACGTTATTGTTGTTTTGGTTTTATTGTGAAATGACTCATAATTTTATGTGCATCCATTCTTGATTCTTAATGGTATGTTGAAACATTATTGCATTCCTTCACAGCATGCATGAACAAATGACAAAAAACGTTTTAAAACAAATATACGCAAAAGTTTTGGGTATTCTCGATTAAGGGAAAAACTACAATTTAATTGTTTGTGTTTTATGCTTTACTCGCTACTATCCCCCCTTCTTTTTTCGTGGATGCTCTTGTGTGCTTTTGGTCCTAGTGAGTAGACATTTAATGTAAAAGATGATCATGGATATCCCTAATTTTTCCCGTTTAGCATTATGTGACCATATTGTGTTGTGTGCACTTAACTAGTTTAACATAACATGGTGAGGTGGCCTATATTTGACGCCTCCTATATTTTTTCTGAAAAATATTGTTGTATTTTGAATAGAGGAGAAGATTATTGTAGCTGAACTAACCTAAATATAAAAACCATTTTGCACAAACCCACATCCAAACAAGACCTAGAACAAATTTGCATGCTTATGTAGTAGATGGAATTTTTTGTACAGTGGAAATGTGAGAAATGAGTGGAGGCGTGGGTATTTACTTAATTACATAGGGGACTCGAAATATCCCCTTTCTCACACAGAAATTTGTATACAGTTGTAATGCCACAAAATGCAATACAAGTGAGGGTGAAGGTTACATGCATGGTATCTCTTTGTCACAGAACTTCCCCATGTAGTAGCACAACTAGATGGGTATATGGAGGAACTAAATATACCGTGGTTCTCAAATGAACTGGCCTGGATTCCTACTCATTCGGAATGCAGACTTTTACTTGCGAGGTTTCTCAATGCAGTTAGACAGCAACCGTAGAATGTTTGCATATATGTATACTCTGGCTTTTGTCATTCGGTGCCTCCTTTGTTATAGCCGTGTACTAATACGTGCTGCTTACCGGAATGTATTGCATACATGCAGGTGAAGCACTCCCAGGAGGCATACAAGAACCTGCAGCAGGAGCTGGTCAGAGCTCAGCACCTTATCGTAGCAACAAGTAGATCAATATCATGAAAAATACGAGCTGACGATGGCTTGCTGGTATGCAGGGCATGCGCGATGACCCGGCGTTCGGCTTCGTGGACAACCCGGCAGTGGGCGGGTGGGACGGCGTGGCGGCGGTGGCGATGGGCGGCGGCTCCGCCGCTGACATGTACGCCTTCCGCGTGGTGCCCAGCCAGCCCAACCTGCACGGCATGGCCTACGGTGGCTCCCACGACCTGCGTCTCGGTTAATCTCGATCGCTCCTAGCTTTTATATATCAAGTGATCGATCCAGAAACCGCAATAAAGAAGAAAATCCGTGTGTTGTATTATGATGACATGTTTGGGTCTTGTGCATGCATGTAGCACACTCTCTTGCCCGCCTCGGAGGTAAGTCATGTGTACCGCCGACAGTTTTGTGTTATTTGTGTATTGTATCAGTCTTCGGCGACTTGATTTGGTTGTGATTGTGAGATACTAAATTGCTACTTAATTATACAATATTTGTTTTGTACTTGTGACGACCATTTCATATGTAAATGTTTGCTGGTTATTATTGAGTAGTTCTCAGAAAAATCGATACGATTCAGTTTCTTACAAAATTTAGTTATTTGTTTGTATATATACGTGCAAAACGAAATAATAATTATATGCAGTAGAATCCAAATATCTTTAAAGAAAGGTTCTATGTAGGGAGCCCAAGCACAAAGCTTTGAGCTTCAATTATTTTACAATCACTTTGGGTTTTGGATATCCAGTTTTGCTAGTAAACGAGTCAAAGATGAGTTGGAAGAGGTTGCGTGGGCCGTTTTTAATTCTTGGTACACATGTGTATTTTGACACGGCAGACAGAAGTTGTAAAGGAGTATCCAACATTGTTTCATAATTTTTTAATTATATATTTTTACTTAAAAACGCTTTTTTTTGTTAGGTGAAGCAATATTTGCACAAAGCAGACCTTATGGATGGTCATAAAAGATCTGGAACACGTCACTCAGTACCTAGGTCAGTTAGGTGACGTCGGTAATAAATATATGAAAGTGTGTTTTTCCATTTTTAATAACCGACACCGCTTTTTCATGGTTTACTTTTTTTAGCTCTGCATTCGGTTACTAACTAGTTTCATCTAGAAAAAGAAGTTCCATGAACCCTTTAAAATGGTGATAATGAGCTCAAATTGTCACACCCTACATCGATTAGGCTAAAGTCAGTCGAATCGGTAGCCCATTACGTCAAACGCTTTAGAGATGGAAAAAACCAATGATATGGTGTAACATTAAGTGAGAGAGACATAGACTTAGTCCCAAATAAAAACGTAGAGAGTGCTTTGAGTTTTTTTTTACAGCTAGCCAATTCCAACAAAGAGCTTTGGTGCAAGCGTGTCGGAGCAATGAGACTAGAATTCTACTCCCTCCGTTCCAATTTAATTGACTTGCTATGCACCACATATGGATGTATCTAGACATGTTACATACCTAGATACATCTACATATGGTGCATAGCAAGTCAATTAAATTGGAACGGAGGGAGTACAAGCTAGGACAATCTCGAGTGCATGCGGTCATGTATGACCCGGATTCAGACAATAAAGCCGATGTGTGCTTGGCCAAGTTTGTTTGGCCCACTAAGGGAAACCATATGTCTTTCACGATCTGAAGCTGATTCAACAAAATTTTGGGATATACCCTAGAGGCAATAATAATATGTTATTATTTATTCTGGATTTATATTAATATTTGTATCTCTATGCTATAGCTACGATGATACTTAAATATGAGATTCCAATGGAAACTCATACACAGTTGTAGAGAAGTAAACAAACAAGTGTTACTAATCTAGCATCTAAGATTAACTTGCATGTTGTATGATGATGCTGTTTTCCTGAACATGTAGTATGTTGTTGGTGGAACAATAGTACTGAACCGGCCCAGTAAGTTGATATTGCTCTCAGATATTATTCATTACTATTAATAGCGAATGCCATATGAAGTTATCATATATAATTAGTCCTTAGACCATGAGAATATCTAGTGACCACTGCTTGAATGATATGCTTAGACTATCATCTAACATCATCATGAATAAGGGAGATAATAACCATGGTTCTCGTGTGTATCTTACAGTATGCACACAACTAGGATTGTTCAAGATCGGGATCTTTATCGTCCTGACGATGGAGAGATACGCTCTCAGCCCTCTCAATACTATGATATTATCCTATCGTCTGGACAGAAAAAGCTTGAAAGTTGTCACAAGGATATCGAAATACAGAATGTGATACTCGTACGGAGATAAACGGGTGTAGTTATTAAAGAGTTTAATCGTGACGATACCAAAATCTCACATCTAGATATAGCCAGTGTCGTGAAGTTAAGGGATTAGCAGCATGAGAAAAAATAGGTTCACTCGAAGTATTCGTGTATGCATGGGAACCATTGTGGATGTCGATGGCTCCGTTGTTGGTTATTGTCGGGAAGGGTTTTGGGCATCTCTATGTGTTACCCAACCTACGGGGTCACATGCCTAAAGTGCTTTAATATTTACTGAGAGTTATTTTACTAGGTAGGTATATTTGAAGATGGTGTGCATTTAACTTTCTCTTCCCAATTATGTGTTTTTTCGAGTTTTAAATCAAATGTGTAGTTGCATCTTCATAGATTGATCTTGGATGTAATGTAGTATGGCGAAATTTTTGTTTTCCATAGATGCGACCCAACACATAATTAGGAAGAGGAAGTTAAATGCACACCTTTCAACAAAATATGCAAGATGATATAATACATTATGTCATGTTGATGCAAACATAAAGAACAAACAAATCTAATATAGCAGACCCAAAAATCAGACTGCTAATACATTTAAAACATATTTTGATTTAATCCATGCTATTATTATATCATTAATACATATTTTCTCTATCATTTCCTATTATTTTATATCTTTTTTCTCATACTACCATATTAACCTAGTGCAAGTGCATGTTGATGTTGTCTGCCCTTTTTTCAATAGCATAAAAAACCCACGTACATGTGTGAATAGTTTTAGGAAAAAATATAGAATAGAAAACCCATAATTTATTTGAGGTGAAGATTAAAGCACTCGAGGCGAACCAGAAGGGCTCACGGCCAACTACTAGCTTACCTTTTGGCTACCCGTTTGGAGGGGCGAAGCTATATCGCATCCACATACGGCACAATTCCCACCGGCCAACTGAAGCGAGAGGCTTCATGGGCAGCTTTAGAGCGGCCCAATAAAAATAAAATGTTTTCCTTTTTGCGTTTCAAAAATCTGCTTTTAAAATCTGAATATTTTTAAATCTGTTTTTTTTTCAAATCTGGACATTTTTTTAAATCTGAAAGTTTTCCGTATTTAAAAAATCTTCAAATAACTAATTTCAAATATAACTTTTTTAATTCTGAATAATTTCCAAATCTATATTAAATATCAACCATATTTAGATATTTTTAATGAACATCTTTCAAAATTCATAAAAAAGTAAAAAATAAGATTAAAAAGATAAATGAAAAGGACCACAAAATAAGTAAACAAAAATAAAAAGGAGAACCAAAAACATGTTCAAGGCAAAGACTACTACATTTTTATCCTAGTGCCAAGTGCATGTTGATGTTTTCTGCTTTTTTGTGTGTAGAAAAACCCTAAGTACATGTGTGAATATTTTCAGTAATTTTTTTCTGAATAGAAAACCCATAATTAATTCGAGGCGGAGGCTACAACACTAGAGGCCAACTAGAAGGGCTAACAACCCACTACTAGCTTTCCTTTTGCCTTCTCGTTTGGAGGGGCGAAGCAATATCACATCTACATTCGGCAAAACTCCCAACGGCCACCTGAAGCGAGACGCTTCATGGGCACCTTTAGAGGGGCCCAATAACAAAGATAGTGTTTTTTGCGATTCAAAAAGCTGTTTTTAAAATCTGAACATTTCAAAATCTGAATAAAAATTTCAAATATAGATATTTTATAAAATCTAAACATTTTTCATATTTAAACAAACTTCAAATGAAAAGTTTAAATATAAACAATTTTTAGTTGTAAACAATTTTCAAATCTGAGCACTCTTTAGATTTTGTAAATGAACTATTTTCAAAATTCATAAAAAAGGAAAATAATCATTAAAAAGAAAATGGAAAAGGACCACAAAAAAAGGAAAATGAAAAATAAAAGGGAAAGATGAAATAAAATAATAGAATAAGTAAAGAAAAAATGAAAATAGAAAACGAAAACCCGCCGAAATGGGTCGGCCAAGCAGAGGTTCACTTCGGGCTGCGCGAGAGAGTTGCTCGGTTTCACACCGCTAATGAGCGATATATAGTATTTTGAAGTTTGTAGTTAGACCAACGACGGAGTTGCTCGATTTTCATATAGGGAATGGATATCGTCATCCCTTTTGGAATTCTTCACGCGAATAAAATAGAGGTCAATAAAGATTCGACTCTTCCTCGGTGACCCTCCATGTAACAAACCAACGTACTCCCTCCGTTCTGAATTAATTGACTCAGATTTAGTACAATTTGTATTAAATCTGAGTCAATTAATTTAGAACGGAGGGAGTTGTAAATTAAACTAGTGAACCGGTGCCAAAACATCAAAACATGATGAAACAACATTATTAGGGGGTAAACGTCTGATTTAATTAGATTAGGGGGTTAAATACGCCAAAACAATGGTTGGGGAAAATTTGTCCCAAAACTGTTAGTATGGCGGTAAAACAAACTTAACTCTGTTATTTCGCGAAATTGATGTCCAAAGCCTTAAATAGGAGCACCCTGGTCGGTGGGAGCCCCTATCTATCGGCCTCCGCGGAGAAAACAACGCTCCGCATAACCCCTTGGTAGTAGTGGGCTCGGCCCACTTTGGGTTGAGAAATTCAGGTACCGTTCTCTGTTATTTTCTTCATTTTTATTTTCATTTTATAAAAACAAACATTTTAAAATTTGAACTTTTTATGAAAACTGAATAATATTTAAGTACGATCATTTTCATATTTTGAACAATTCTTTTTTGAAAAAAAATATTTTGAACAATTCTTAATTCTGAATATTTCTCAAATGCAAACTTTTTCAAAAAACTGATCATTTTCATAATTCAAAGAATTTTTAAACTTAACAATTTTAATTCTGAGATTTTTTAAAAAGGAACAATTTTCAAAAACCGAACGGTTTTAATTTTGAACATTTCAAATTTAAAATAATTTTTAATTCTTAACATATTTCAAATTTGAAACATTTTTTAGAAATTGAAAATGTACGGTCGAAAATGAGAATAAACAGGAAATAGAAGAAATAACAAGACTGAAAATGAAAACAGAAAAAAGAAAACAAAACAAAACACAAACACAAACAGGAAAAAAAAATCGAAACAGAAAAGCCAGAAATATAGCTAACTGGGCCGGCCTACTTGGCTGCGAGGGTGTGCGGGAGCCATCCAGCTCCGACCTATGCGGCAACTAGGTTTTGCCCTGGTCTGTGCAGTCCAATATTACTATTTGACCAGCCCGGTCCAAACATTTGGGCTGGTTATTGTGCTCTAGTACGTATCATAGGTGACCCAGCCCAAGACCAGCTTTACCTTTTCCACTGGGCTCAAACAAGACGACCATACGGGCCGTTGCTGCTCCGCGGCTTCCGCCTCGCCGCCGCCGCCGCGGGGGTTCCTCCTCTTTTTTTTTCACTTCATCCCCAGCTGACGACGCAGCGCAGCAGCCGAGGTTTGTTCTCTCCGCGTATCCCTTGCCTCGACCTGCTCGCTTTGCTGATTGCAGTCACGTATCTGTGAGAAATTGTAGAATTTTGTTTTGCCGCTGATGTCTGAGAAACGATCGTTTGCAGCTAAAGATCCAAAGGAAACCTTCATTCATTTTGTCTCTGCTTCTCGAAAACTATCAATACCAACAACAGAACAATGTAAAAGGTCATTGTCTATCATTTGATCATCGAAGTTTTTAAGAACATAGAGGGTGCGAATCCCGGCAACTGTATCAAAACGATGCACACAGCCATTCGTAATTGTTAACCAAACCAGACTTACAAGATACAACATTGAAACATCTAAAGTCAACCTCTCGACACAAGGGTCGCTACCACTACGATGGGGATGACCAAGATCAAGCCGATGCCATGATCTCACACCTACGCACATCATCTAAAACCCGGAGTACCAGTTCAGCAGATACTCAACGAACCCATCTTCAGAAAGTTGATCAACATCATGACCTTGTAAAGCCAGCCGTCGACGCCGTCACCGTCCACTGGTCCATGCTGATGCACACCTCCAAGATTGATGCCCCCAAGGGGGAAACGACGTAAGAGCGCCGCCATCATCCGATCCATGGATCTAGGGTTCCCCCGGAGGTTGGCGGAAGGAGCTTGGAGCTTCACCTCAATGATGCCTTCTGAACGTACGAGACATCACCATCACCGGCTCCGGCCAAAGGCCGAGACCTTGGGTTTTCAATTGGTTCTGGCACACCTAGACTCCATCCAGTGCCTTGTACATCCGACCGAACCTTCCACTAGTGACTCCGATGGTGCAAACCTCCAAGAATGATGCCCCCAAGGGGGAGACGACGTTGAGCGTCGACATCATCCGATCCGTGATCAAGGGTTTCCCCCGGAGATTGCAGAGAGACGTGGATGCTTCCTCGATGACGCCCATCGATGGCGCCATTCCTCCTGACCGTCCTCCACCACCTCGAACCCGCGCCGAGGCACGCGGCCGAGAGCCCGGCCGCTCCACCGAGCTAAGCCTCCAATGTCGGCCAGCCACGTCTCTTCTCCGCTCCGAAGCTCCGTGCTGGTTGGCACCTTTTCCCTCCGCCTTTGGCGGGCCGGGCGCCGCCACCGCCGCCGGCGTCGGCGGCGGCAGAGGCCAGGGAGAACAGCGCCGGGGGTGTTTCTCCTCTGGCTTGGTTGGGTCCTACGGAGCCGCCCGAGCGGGGGTGACCCAGGAGGAAAGGGACGATGGGAGGGGAGGGGCAGGGAGGGTGGTTGCTGGCGGCGGGGAGGGGCAGGGAGAGTGGTGGCCGGCGGTGGGGAGGCGAGGCTTGGTGGTGGCGGCGCGGTGGAGGAACCCTAGGCGTGTGCTAGGTAGAAGATCGTTTACAAAGAGTTTTCAGTGGGAATAATTATTGGTTAGTCTGATTATATTAGTTCGCAGTAGTAAAACATAAATATGAAAAACTGCATGTTGCCGGCAAGAGTTCGGCGCCTGCTCTGATTTTCACAGTTCATATATATTACTGAACCATATGGAGTTTTTTTTATGTCATGGTAACCATCGAAGCAGTATTCATCAACAGTTAGTATGTTCAGATATTCATTTTTTTACTTCTGGTTAGTGAGTCAAACCTTTAAAAATATCTCTTTGCGACGATTCTACCGGTTAAGTAAGGATTACTTTCAGGGTCAGATATTTGGTTGAACAGGCAAGGGTTTTACGGTACAACATCGCTAGATAGTTTATTCAGCTGGATAGCTAAGAGATGTATCTACAGCTGGAGTCAAATAGTTCTTCGTAAGAAGACGTAGCAGTTTGCCTCAGTACTGTGACAAAGTTGCAAATGAAGTTTGCCAGGGACAAGCTGGTTTCCATATGAACTCCCAAAATTAAATTATTTCACTTACCGCAAACAATATATTATAGCAGGTCAGCATGTAAGAATCACGCAAGTCAACAACAGAAATCGCTGCAAGACTGGAAGTGCCGGGACTTGGTTTTATCAAGGTTTATCTCTCTATTTCCCTTTTTTCAAGTTCTTCTGAGATTTTTTATCTAATCTATTATATCTAACCGTATCTGGTAACTAGTGCCTTCCCTGGGAATTTCTGCTGTATTTGCAGTGTTCATCGGTAATATGCAGGGTGGAATAGGTTCGAATATTTGTTTCTTGAAGCAGAATGGATATCTAGTTGCATCAACCTGATCGTGAGCTCGATATCACCGTGCCATAGTATGTTCAGTACTCCTGTTCCTCCACCTGAAATTACTGTCCCTTGCGGCCCGGGGTTTCTATTGACAAGCATTGTTAAGATCACATTCAGCAGCAACACAATATGCACGATATCCTCATATAACATATAAGTAATTCACTTTAATGTTGATTTTTGTATATTATCGATTACAGGTCCATTGCACAGACAGCACAGTACCTTCGGTTTCTGCATCGAGGAATTGGAGAAAGGCATGGAAACTCCAGAAATGGCAAGCCCAGTTCTGTTTTTGCGCTGACGCACACACATCTGCATCAGGTATGCTACCACCACCTGAACATTTACTGAACCTTCGAGTAAGATGGACGTACACAGTACATCCTAATAAGGGCATATGTTATTGCTAGATATTGCCTCATCATCCTTAGTGCAAAGATGTCGCCGTGTTTTGTGTTCCACTAGAATTTCTGTCTCCCTTAGCCATGCACATCTGCACAATAGGTGCCAAGCAGGCCAGACAAGCTAAGCTAAGACACTGCTCGTTTTATGCGTATTACTGTTAACTGTTTCCAGTGTGTGTTGCCACACTTTGGAAGTGTCTTGGTTCTCTTTAATCTTTTTTAAAAATCCCACTTACTAGCAGTACCCACTCAAAGTTCACATTCACTGATTCACAGGTCGTAGCTTTGTCACAGATAGGTTCAACAGCTAGATTCCTTCAGTTGGAACTCTGCAGCACCTGGTTTAATAAGTTCAGAACAGTGTGCATTGCATTACCTGGTCACCAGTTTTGCTTCACGGTCAAATAAATCTTTCTCGCGTGCAATGCACCGTTTCGAGACGAGTAAACCCACTGTGTGCAATTATATGGCAGACAAAAACGACTCCAACAGTTTGGAGTTTGGAAACTGCAGGGAAGAAGATAATATTCAGGCACTGCAACGCAACTGTATAGTTCAGAGTTCGGTGTCCAGACTCCAGACCAAGCAAGAAGCAGAAGTGGAAGGCTGCAGGGGATCCGGGCCGGGGGGCCGGGGCCGCGGCTGCAGTACCACAGAGGCCTGGCCACGCGCACGTGTGGGCGAGCTTGTCGGACGGGGCCCCATGGGCCGGCCGGCGGTTCCATCACGCATTCACGCACGCAGCTCTGCTTGCTGGTGCCCGCAGCAGCGCTGATTGACGCGGTGCCTGTGGAGCCGAAACATCCCAACAGGCCAGAGCATTCTGATTGATCGATCGAGATCGATGCAGGAGCCGGTGCCGTGCGTGCGGCCGTGCGGACACCGCACATGCCGATGCCAACGTGCCGCCCCGGTGCGGCGTCGCACTGTTCATCGGGGAGATGGATGCTCGATCAAGCTCAGCCACACTCCATGGATGCAGCTGCTGCGGCTACAGTGGTACGTACTACTGCATCACAGCCTCACAGGGCTTTACCTTTTGCTCACCGTTTTTACTTAGCTAGGAGTAGCTATTTTAAGAGAAAAAAGACTAAATTAGCTTGTACTGAACGTAGGAAGAAGACAGATAGTTCATCCTAATAAACATGATTATAGGCTTTTTTGACGCTCAGAATTATGCATGGGCTTAGTTACGAGGTGGTACTTATTTTACCATGCTTTGGTTGGTTGTGGTTAGCTGTGAGCGCTAGGGTACATGGTCAAATACTCGAATGATTTGATATGCCTGCACTGCACCGGAGGAGACCCCAGTACTCGATCCAGCTGTAATGCTGTATCTGCCTATCCTTCCATGATGCTACATGGTCTTCTTGCACAGGGCATGAACATACTAGTACCTGAACTCTAAAAATTTGGATGATCATCACATAAGCAAATGAAGCAATGTCTCATGTGTACACTATGCATCCATGCAAAGGACATAGAATGGTGGCATGCATGCATGCTTATTCTTTGGAGCGCAGCATATATACAGTTAATTAATCAGGACATATTCTAACTAAGCACTACCAGTGCTACTGCTACTAAGCATCACATGATCACCACCATTTGGAAAGTGATGGCCGCCGGGTGGGTCCTGCCCGCCCCCTAATGATCCTTTTTTAGACCCAACACAGCAGGTGTCTGTGTCTCTAGTGCTAGGAGAGATGATAGCCCTGGTTAAGATATAACTGCCTAGTGATCTTGAGACATGTGCTGCTGCTGCCTACTAATGCTTCATTGGCTTGCAATTGCAAACACACACCCAGACATTATCTTAATTCCTAACACAGGTTAGTTTTGCATGGAGCGTAGTAGACCGTAGCTAGGGGGATGCTGATGCATGATGTACCGCTGCGACCTACGGCCATATATTTTATACGTTTCCGAGCATATCTTTCAGCGATCACAAGAAGCTACGGAAGCCTACCCCTGCTCAACTGCTGGCCCAATGGAGGCAGGGTTGCTACAAATGGAATCCAGGATGCCGATACAGAACTGGACAAGTAAGTTTCTTTTTTCCTTTCTTTGTCCTCCGTTTTCTTTTGCACGTTGGTAGGTGTGGACTTTAATTAAAGAGGCATATATGCGTGGGATATGTAGTCATGACAAGATACATAGTTTATTTTTTACTGTAGCAGACAACTTTGTCAAAGTAGAAGATTGACAGATACATATAGCATGTCCTATACGTCCAAAATAAAACTGTTGATTTGTGATGTTCCGGTAATTTTCATCGAAGAAGGCTTGTCGTGCCGCTTATCCCTGCCATGCAAACATTGATTTTTATAATTATGTATTGTACAATTTTATTATGACACACTCTTTAATTACTAATTCTATCCACACAAGTTGATAGGTTCGTTTGAACTTCTCACAATGTGTTATTCGAAGACTTGGATTATTCTTTCACATGTAGTCATAATGTGGTACAAAAAATAGTACGTAGTCATATGCAATACGCATTACAAGAAAAAAAATGTCTGCAGTAAGATAAATCATACTCCATTGAATTTCACATGTATCACTGCCTCACTGGACGGCCGGATACCTCAGAACGAGGGACCTAGCAACATGTGTTTTGGAGGATCGGTTTGGTGTATGCGCGCCGTACGTAGCGTAGAGAAATACTGCCGGTACTGCACTAGTATACTAGGGGCGATCGATCATCGATCGATGAGGGGGGAGTGTGATGAGGTGTTGGAGTTGAGAGGTGAAGTGAGACTAGAGAGAGAGCATGCATGCATGCGTGCATGTGATGGTTGGCCCAGCTCTATCGCGTCCATCGATCTTCTATCGCGCTTTCTTGTCAAGCGACAAGGGGTATCCCTATTGCATCTATTTGCTTGTAGAAAACCCCGGGCATTTGGATTGTTTTTTGGCTATCGGCTTGGTGGAGTTGGAGAGATCTACTGTTACGCTACAGTGGCGCAACCGACCAGTTACTAAACCGACCATATACACATCCACTCCATGCACTACAATATTGGAGTAACAAATAAGTATATATGTACGTGCATCAATACATATAGCTAGCACTGTGTTTTCCTGCTGGAATTTGAGAGAGGTTGCATGAAAAATCGCATAGGTTAGAGTATATATCAAGTTATCAACCAAGGATTTACTTGGGTTAGATTTGTCTACTCTCTGAGAGCATATATACATGATATATATAGAGCTAGTAATTAATGGACTTGACTATCTAGCAGGCGCATGCTGGCTGGCACAGCTCCACGCGCAAAACGACAAAAGAATCTCAGCTAGCACTCCTGTCGCACCGCGCTGTGTGTGTGAGAGAAATAGCTGGTTTTGCATGCATGCACTAAAATCCGAAACGGTTGACATCAGCGCGCATTAAATGCGAAATTTGAATATTCAAAATATTTTGTAGCTCAAACCGTTTATCGGATTTATGATCTGTTTTCATTGTTGGACTAGTCGCGTCGAGATCTTCAAAACTAGATCCCATGTTGATATGTTCCGACGATATTTATTATGATAAAAAAGTTACCACCCATTAACACGTAAGTTATCAGTCCTATTGTATGTAAGTTACCCACCATATTAACGATTAGTTTTCGGGTTAAAATAAAACCATTTTTCGATATTCTTTTTTATTTTTTGAGTTTTGAAGTTACCGCACCTAATTTTTCATAAGTGAATATCACTTTTGGTTGGTCAATATATTCATGCACAAGTTGGTAACTATACACTAAAACACTATACAACTTCATGAGTATTAGGACGATAATTGTCGATTTTATAATGACAACTACACCATAAAAAATGGACATTGGGATCATAACTATTACCAATAAAGTAGGATAATTACATCAATTTCCTGATGAATAACTATAACATGAGCACATGGGTAACTTTATCAGTATATGGTGGGTAAATATTACCGATGGAGTATGA
Source organism: Poa annua (assembly GCA_026929855.1). NCBI lineage: Eukaryota > Viridiplantae > Streptophyta > Magnoliopsida > Poales > Poaceae > Poa > Poa annua. The sequence goes on from CM049437.1 coordinate 98,451,646, forward strand.
TAACCATATGGATTTCGCGGTGGATAACTATATCACTCCAACCCGTCCGTGGAACCGTGACAAAGTATTCCCCACCCAATTCCTCGCACGAATTATAGAGTAGGGTAACTACATCGATTTTGTTGTGTATAACTATATCATGAACACATCGTTAAATCCATACTGGGGTAACTTTATCAATTTTGTTGTGTATAACTATATCATGAACACATCGTTACTACCGAGAGAGTAGGGTAACTATAACAATTTTGTGGTGGATAACTACACATGAAAAACAAAATGAGATAACTTTTGGTAACTATTATCGAGAGAGTATGGTAAATATAAGATTTTGTGGTGGATAACTACACATAAAAACACATGATAACTTTATTAATACTGGGCGTAACTCTATCAGTATTTGGGTGATAACTATTGCCGAGAGAGAGTATTAGGTAACTACATTAATTTCGTGTATGGATAACTACATCATGAACTCATGGATAGATAAATTCATAGGTACCGGGTGATAAGTTCATCAGTATTAGGTAAAAAACCGAAATAATATGGTAACTATATTTATTTTATGTACCGAGTGATAAGTTCATCCGTATTGGTTCGGTAAATATTATCGAAAAGGTATGGTAAATATTACCGAAATAGTATGGTAACTTATGTGTTACGTACGTGGTAACTTTTGGGCAAAAAAAAAAAGTTCTCAAAATATGTCAACATGGGATCTAGTTTCGAAGATCTCGTCGCGACTAGCTCAACGGTGAAAACGGATTCTAATTCGGATAAATGGTTTGATCTACAAAACATTTTAAATTTCCGATTTTTGTAATTAATACGGGATGACATCATCCATGTCCTTTCTATATTGCACAAACACGCACGACGAGTCACAGGCCACCGGCCAAGCATAGCTCGCTCGTAAATGAGAATCGATGGGTGCGTACAGATACGCCCCACGGCAGGCATCTGCTGTTTAGATATTCCGTAATTAATTGAGCCTTCATATATGGAGGAGACTATCTAGCAGGCGCATGCTGTGTGGCACAGCTCCACGCACAAAACGACAAAAAAAATCTCAGCTAGCGATTCTCGCGTGGGAGAGAAATAGCAATATTTTACACGCATGCACTAAAATCCGAAATTGCTGACATCATCACGCATTAAATGCAAAAATCGAAAATTCAAAATGTTTTGTAGTTCAAACCGTTTATCAGATTTACGATCTGTTTTCACCGTTGGACTAGTCGCGTCGAGATCTTCGAAACTAGATCCTATGTTGATATGTTTCGACGATATTTTTTTATGTCCCAAAAGTTACCCACCCATTAACATGTAAGTTATCGGGCTGTATTTATGTAAGTTACCCACCCAGGTAATGATTAATTTTCGGTTTAAAAGTATATCTCACTTTACTATGTGTGTAATAATTATTTAGAGGACATGGTAACTATATGGATTTTATGGTGGATAACTATGACATGAATACATGTTTAACTTCATCGATGGGTAATTTTTATCGTGAGAATTATATCGATTTTGTGGTGAATAACTATATCATGAACAAATAGGTGACTCCATCAATATATTGTGGGTAACTTCATGAGTACATGGTGGTTAACTGTTTAGTACTGGTATGTTAACTACGTCGATTCTGTGGTGGATAACTATATCATGATCACATGGGTAACTTCATGGTGGGTAACTCCATCTGTACAGTGTGAGTAAGTCTATCAATATTTGGTGGGTAAGTTTTATCGAGGGAGTAGGGTAACTGCATCAATTTCGTTGTGGATAACACATGGAGCAGTACTGGATGGGTAACTTTATCAGTGCTATGTGGATAAGTTTATCAGTACAAGGTGGGTACTCCGTTAGTGGATAACTTTATAAGCGATATGTAGCTAACTTTATCAGTACAGAGTGGGTAACTTTACCAGTACAAAGTGGGTGACTCCATCGGTACTAGGAGGGTGACTCCATCGATACTAGGAGGGTAACTCCATTGGTACTAGGTTGGTAACTCAAATCAGTACTAGGTTGATAACTTTATCGGTACAAATGGTAACTTTATCAATACTAGGATGGTAACTTTATCGGTACAGATGGTTAACTATTACCGATAGAGTAGGGTAACCACACAAGGCACTACTAGCTCCCGAGGGCTAGATAACTTAATAGGTACCGGGTGGTAAGTTTATCAGTATTGGGTGGGTAAATATTACCGAAAGAGTATGTTAACTATATTAATTTCGTGGTGGATAACTTTATAAGTACCGGGTGGTAAGTTAATCAATATTGGATAGGTAAAAATGAAACACATGCTCTATCTTATTAAACTTATTAAATGATATGCACTCCATCTAAAAAAATGCACCGCTGGTTAATTACTTAGGTGCACACCAACAATAGCAAGGCTAATCTCTCATCCAAGTCCAGCACTAGCCGTGATAATGTATCCTAAAATTCTTTACTGATTATGCGGATAGCAAAGGAAGAAAGCTCACTCAAAAATACTTGATGACTAAAACACCATGTACATGTACGTCCTAGTAGCAAACTGGGCCACGTTTTGGCTAAGGATTAGTGGATGGAGGCTGGTAATTACTAGGCCACTGGTCACTGGATACAGGTAGCGATGGGGTTGTGCGGTGGTGTTCTGCTGCTCTGCACCGGAGACGAGGAGCAGAGGGTCTCCACACGGGATTGAGGCAAACGAGCTCCAAGCGACAGGAATGGAGGCGAGCTCGCCGGAGAGCTGACTCCGACCCAGGGCCCCAAGCGATGGGATTGGAGGCGAGCTGCCCGGCGACGGGAGGCACGCTCACTCCCGAGCGAGGGGGAGACCTGGATGAGGGCTGTCAGAGCTGAGGAAGGAAGGGAACGGCGGGCCCTGGCGGCGGTTGTTCCTGACGACAGTGGCCGCGGTGGACAGCGTCTCGCCGGTAGAGTGGGGAAGAGGATTGAGATCGGGAGCCTGAGTCGTGCGCGGAATCAGAGGCGGGGACTCTGCGCTGCGTCATTAGGAACAAATGCGAGGGAGATAAGAGATGGACGGTTCGCGTTGCTGCGTCGACTTATGTCAAATAGAAGGCGCCTGCTGATTAGATTTCTCGTCATATATTGGTTTAGTACCAACTTTTGCACAGGTATATATAGGTCCACTGCACTGATATACGAATACGTGCTGTCAGCTTCATTTTGCACGTGATGCGATGTGTTAGGTCTTAATTCAAATCACCAGGCCGGGCCATCTTCCACTCAAACTGATTATGTAGAGCACCCTTTCGTAAGTCAGTCACTAATCAGTGAGCATCTTACATTAGCAAATCTGGCCAGCTAATCCCCCGTTGATTCCTCAGAGAGAAGAAAAGAATGAGCACCTTCCAAGTTGAAAAAATAATTAACTAACTGTTCACCGCATTGCATCTAATCCAATATTCGATGACAACTAACGAACCTTTTGTGGTGCTTTGGTTGGCTATAAGACACCTTCGTTGAAAAAATGGTCTGAGATACAATTAATATTTAATCAAGTCGTACACTTACTGATTTTCTTAGCCCCTGCATATATGCATGCAAAACTAGCTAGCATCTCCAACCCATAAGTCTAGCTAGCCAAAGTGTGTCATTCGAAAACCTAATGGCACACCTCTCTAGGCACCATCCTCTCACTCAAGAGAGACCCCCAAACTGCAAAGGGAGAATGAGTTAGTTAAGCATAGGGATTTGGGCATTATGGCATCCTCTCCCTCCATGCATGCATCATCAACATCAGCATCATCGTCATCATCTTCTCCATCTCTCTCTCTATGCATCTTCTCTGTCTCTCTAAACTTTTACTTTCTCCTTGCTGCTATGCTTTTGCATATGTGAAAGCTGAGTAGAGAGACGACATACGCGCACATGGAGTAGATACATACAAGGCACATTCATGTGGTTTGGGGATGGGGACAGAAAGGGACTGAAATGAGTGAAAGCGAGTAAAAGAAGAGTCAACTCGTGTATTGCACAGGGCTCGAGGACAAGGGCCGACCACAACACCAAGTACTCAATTATTGGGGCCTCACCCTCACCCACATCACTGTCAATGTCAAATTTTAAGGGCTCCTTTTATCCTTTCTGCACCCAACGACATGAGAGAAAGTAAATAATTATTATAGGTTCTGTAAAAAGAGAAGCCTTCAACTTCTCACCGGAGTACTTTCTTGGCAGATCCTCTGTGTGCAAGCTCCGGCCGGGGAGATGATACCAGGTGTTCTTTTAGTAACTTGGGCATGTTAATTTTGAATGCTAGCTTGAGTTACACAGAAACCAGTTTGGTTCCTAAGGAACATGAAGACATTCTAGAAAGACCCCTGATCTCCTCTTGTGTGCACCTGTACAACTATTGGCCTCAGAGTGTCATGTGCTTAGGGCCTATATATCTAGTCAGCCTAGGTCATGCCACGTTGCCACATTACTCTTTGTGAATACAGCTGAAAACTGAAAATTGAGACTCAAGTACTCAACACAACTTGAAATTGGTAAATGACACTCAAGTACTCAACACATAACATGAAAACTGCCCCCACATAACTTGAAAATTGACACTCAAGTACTCAACACTGACTCTGCTATATATCGACGTCACCTACCAGCTAAGCAACAACATGGTACTTGGAGAATCATAATCTGGATGCACGAACACCTGATCTCAAAATTTGGACCACCAGACCAATCCCGACTGGGGGATCTGTACCAAAAAAGAATAAATGTACATTCCGGTGCACATTTTTTTCTAAACCTTATCAGAAAACACATTTGTAATATCATGAAAAAATCACGCACAAATGTCAGTGTAAAGGAGGCCACTATTCCAAAAAGGTCAAACAATAAGAAGGCCGTTGTTTAAGTTTCAAACTTATAATGAGTTTTTGAGTTTAATGTTAAGTTTTAGAAGTACCCTGGTATATTATAAGTTACAAAATGTTTGCCCGCTCGAATCGTGAACTGGTCTAGTGCTGAGATTTTGAGAATTAGCATCACTGGGTTCCAAAAACTTAATAATGGTGCACACTAATATATACATAAAACTGATTCGACAAATCTGGCCTGCAGAGTTTTAACAATTTACATTATATTAATTTGTAAGGTAATGTCCAAAGAAAAAAAGATGGCTATTTGAATCTTGGCTGAATAATAATATTGAAAATAGGGGTTACCCCACACAAAGTCACTAGACAGCTAACTAATTGGGCATCAAGTGTTCCTAGAATGTCACACTTAAAATCTCTCATCATGAAGAGAAATCACAACAAATATGCTGCATATGTAATAATTCTCTCATAACATGGGAAATGCAATAAATAAAGTGGACAATAATATGATGTTCTCCCTTTTTTGCTTAGCTGAATGACCCATGGTGCCTGTTTGTTGCATGTAGAGAGCACTGTCCATATGTGCACTAATAAAGAAAAGTTAGGCAAGTTTCTTATCACGCGGGGTCCATTACTTGGTGCTCTCGAGGAAAACTGAATTATGCTTTGACCAATGCACAAAGAGATTCCACATGATATTAACATAAATTAATTTTTATCACTAGCTGGTTTAGTCTTATGAAAATATTGCCCTGATTATATCAAAGTTTCAGAAATATTTGTTTTTACAAAGAATTCCGTATGGAGTTTAGGGTTCTATACCCACAAGTATGCAAATATATATTGTCGTGGTGGTATCACGGCAGATGCCATAGAATGACTAATGTGTGGGGCCGATGGACGCTGGTGGATCCGGGGAGGGCTAGCAAGCTGAGAAGGTCACACGAGAACGAACACGAATCAAGCAGAAACCGACTTAACTCGGCTCAAGAACAAGCAAGAACAGCCAACAACACTCAAGAACACAAGCAAATTTGCAAAGAGCCACAAACACACACGATGTACCCAGGTTCGGGGCCCTCGTGAGGAGGTAAGACCCCTACTCCTGCCTTGCCTCTCAATATATGTATCTATCAAGATCTACAAAGGTGCTCCTTGAGCTGTTTTGGCAAGAACAAGGATGAACTACAAGGGAGAGAGGAGTAAATGCACTAGCAGTGAATGAGACTATCGTTTTGGCCCTCAGGTTGGTGTCCCTCGCACAGGAGGAGTTATGGCGCTATTTATAGAGGTCCGGCCGAGTTGGCCGGAAACCCTAAATCCTCCGGGTCCCACCGGACAATGGCTACAGTCCAACGGTAATGTCGACATCCCTACCACGACCTAGAGCCGAGCTATCCGGCATAGGTCGAGGTAGGCCATGATGCCTCTTGCCGTAGCCGTCGCCGGCCTAGGTGATGATGCTTCCCCTGTCAGAGACAGGACGTGGCTTCTCCATGCCTTGTCTCCTGTCAGTCTGTTGGCAGTACAGTGGAATAGTCACGTCGCCCTTGTCTTGTGCCTTTTGTCCCGCGCCCGTGTCAGGCGGGAGGTGACTTAGCTTCCGTGTCAGACGTGTCAGTGTCCTTGCCATGTACTTGCCCTTGACTTCCGGTCCGACATAGAATATGCCGGACGGTCTTGCTCTACCCGGCATGACTACGCCAGATCTTCCGTTATACCCCGGCAGGGATATGCCGGGCTTGCTTACCCAGAACGCCTTCCCGAGTCCCGGCATGGCCATGCCGGAACCTCTTTCCTGCACACAACAGACAGAGATACGACACCGACACGAAGATGTCGGTCCGGTTATGTCGGTCCGACCCGAGTTAGTTTATCAGTGTGCCTTGCCTTGGTCTTTCCCACACTAGGAGTATGCCGGATACCTCCGACATACACCCAAGTCGGCCCTGCATATAACTCGGTCCAGCCAGGACCCTGCTCACCAGTACCTGTCTCGGATGTTGCACCAGAGAATGCCTCTAGGCCCAGCTGCTCGAAGATGTCTTAGGCTTGCTCCCAAAGACATCTTCGAGAAGCTGGTTCTTAGAAGAACTCTCTGCTCCTGCCTGAATGAGAATGAGGGGCTGGGGGTCTATTTATAGTGTCATCAGGGGAGACAGTCTGGCCCCTGCTCTCTCCAAAGGACACCTCTTGATCTCTCCCAAGAGTCACCTCCTGAGTATCCCCAAAGGGCGTCACTTCACTTCCCGAAGGGTCACATGACCTTTGGAGCTAGGCAAAGGACATTTACCACCGTAAGTATGAGTATCTTACCCATGCATTTACCCTACCCGGGGTAGCCCCCCGACATATATTCAAGTTCATTCGAGCCCGAATCAGGAATGGAATATTTTCGCCGATATTCTTTACCTTCAGAATGGTTTCGATTTTAAACCAGCCTTGTGAAGTACTTAAAAGTTGGAATGGAGTAATTCGGCAGCAGAGGACGAATGTGTTTGTACACATCGTCATTGTCATAAACCTTCTGAGTTCTGATGGCACTGAGCTGTACAACTTGGAAACTTGATACAGTCCTCAAGATTAGCCATACTAGTAATGGCGTGTAATTCAGCTAAAAAACATAAATGCAATTAATCAGTCCTGGTCGAACTCCTATGACTACACAAACGTCAGTTACATATTAATTCTGAAGGGCATTTCCGTATACCAAAAGAAAACCAAAGTTCCGCACCCGAACCAAATGTCCATGTGGTCTCCAAACTGAATATACCTGCAGAAAAACAACTATCTATTAACAGCCTTGATTGGATAAAACAAGCCTCTAACCCGCGATTGTGCATCATTCAATATCCGGTTTATGTCACACACAATTATAAGTAAATATTTGTGTACAAATATAATTATTAACCTCTCTTTCATATAACTTACACGTTAATTAATAGAGTTATTTGGCTAAACATTCATGTTAACGAATCAACATACATTTCTATAATAAAACAGATGGTGTATATTAATTGTGCGCACTGGTCTCGACATACTTTTTTTGGTAGAGGAACTCAGAGCATGTATATCTGCATGGTCCAAACCGTTGTCACAAGTTTCTTGGAAACGTGGTGATTCGCATTTTTGGGCTGGTCTGATGGCTGCAAAAACACAGTTCTTCAGATTTGGACATTTTTTGATTAAAGATGGGTCTTAGATAAGGTTCTGGGAGGACACTTGGCTAGGCAATGCCCCGCTCCGAGAACAATATCCGGCATTATATAATATTGTTCGTTACAAAAGTGATACCATTAAGAAGATAATGGCAACCTCACCTCCAGATGTAACGTTCAGGCGAGATTTGATTGGCCAGCGGTTGATTGCATGGCAAACCCTTTTACAACGGTTAGCCAATGTACAACTTTCAGCCGGGCCAGACGAATTTCGATGGAACCTACACAAGAATGGCAAATTCTCGGTAGACTCCATGTATAATGCTTTATCCGATTCTCATATACCGGTTGGTAACAACAAGTTGCTTTGGAAGATTAAGATACCACTTAAAACCAAGGTGTTTGGATGGTACCTTCGTCGTGGAGTAATTCTAACCAAAGACAATCTTGCTAAACGGAACTGGCAGGGAAGTAAGAGTTGTGTTTTCTGTCATCAGAATGAAACAATAAAACATCTCTTTTTTCAATGTCGGTTCGCGAGATCTATATGGTGAATCATCCAAGTAGCATCTAACCTTTATCCCTCACGCAGTGTGACCAATATCTTTGGGAATTGGCTACACGGTATCGATAATAGGTTTAGAAAGCTTATTAGGGTGGGAGCGCTTGCCATCATTTGGTCGCTATGGCTATGTAGAAATGATAAAGTGTTTAACGATAAATTGTCTTCTCCCTTGCAGGTCATCTACCGGTGCACCGGTACACTCCGTTCATGGTCGTCTCTTCAGCGGGTGGAGCACCGAGACCTATTTACGGAGGTCTGTGCACGGTTGGAGTTCACGGCGAGGGATACTTTTTCCCATCATGGGTGGCAGCATAATCTACGGATTGAGCCACCACCATTTCAGGCGTAGTTGCATTTGCTCATCTTGATATGATATGTAATACGCCTTTATTCAGTTTCGGATTGTGTACTGTGAAACAGCTGTGTGCATCTTCGTTATGCAGAGGCCGGGTGTAAACGCTTAAACCTATTAAGTAATAAAGCGCCCTTTATCGGAAAAAAATATCAGCATGGTTTTCTTCGAAGTTATATATTAAAGCTCTACGTCTTTTCATTAAGCAGAACACGCGTGCATACGCAAGTTCTTTGGTCTCCGGGCTCTGGCTAGCAGCAATAGCTTGAAAGGACACGGGTTGAGTTTGTGATCAGCGTCATGCATGAGACGCGCACTGTATTACCAAGAGTTGATAGGGACGCCCTAGAGAAAGAGCAGAGACCTAGCTATAGCTAAGCTAATCGGGCGACCTCTAGCTTAACCAACAAAAGTGGCTGTGGTCGTCCATGGATGCACTCTGGGTGCATGTGTAGGATCAGAGAGCTAGGATGTTCATATGCATGCAGGCCGCAACAGGTGGAGCCCATGTTAATTGCTAGCTTGTTGTAATGTTTCTGTACATATATGAAAGAAGTCGCGATAAGAGAAAATATTTCTCAACTCTAAAGTTGGTAGAAGAAGACATTCATTAGCTTCACAACAAAAATATCGAACAACATGAACCTGAATTTTCAACCCGACAAATTTGACCCCTTTCTCAACAGCAACATTTTTTATGGATAACGTAGCAGTGATTTGGCACACATGGCATCACAAACAACAACAAAAAGTTTGCTCACTACAGGAAATGGTTGAATTGCCAAGCGCTTAATATCTGCCGAGCGTTGCACTCGGCATACAAACACTTATGCCGACAGTAAAATATAACTCTCGACATACAAGCTATTTGTTGAGGGTTTTCCCCAAACGACCCTCGGCATATAATGTCTAGATGCCGATTGTCACATTCGACATAACATAAGCAATCGGCATACATGGACGGAGGGTGGCGGGGCCGTGACATCGCTTATTGCCCGCCAAGCGTATTTCCTTTTTTGCCGAGCATTCATGGCGCTCGGCATAATTTTCATTTCATGTAGTGGCTACAAGGAAAGATATCCTATTTTGCATCCCTTGTACAATAATACCATACATCTTGGACCTCAAACTTTGAATCTTGAAACTTTTTTGGTCCTTGCTTAACATAGCAATAAAAAATATTTATTTATAATTTAAAATATGATAAAATACATGTGAAACATATTGGTAAAACAAATAAAAAAATGTTTCATGTTCTAAAATATATTTTAAAAAAGAGGAAGAACTCATAAGTATTATGAAAACGGAATGCAAGAAAAATTTCAAAAAAAATTTGGCAGAATTTATAAAGATTAGTGATCTCACAAATAGACGTAAAATATGTAATTTCAATAATATCATTTTAACTTAGATACCAAAACTGTCTGCTTTTCAAAGCTCAATCTCCACGACTTGTATTATTTGAGTTAAGGGGTCAAATCTGAAAGTGAGCAATAGTTGGGGGGGGGGGGGGGGGGTGAATGGAGTTGTTCCAGTGTAAACATGTAATTTTAAGTATAATTATGTTGTTTTAATGGATCAAGGGTGCCGACGAGATGGGAGGGGGACATCTTATCAAAAAATATTTATGGGAATTCTAAGGTTCAATAAAATACAAGTCTATGTGAGATTCGATAACCCAGCAATTGTAACAAATGGAAGCAAGTTAGGGTACCTTTATTAAGCTAGAAGGAATAAAACATAAGATCTGAAGTTCGGAGAGACATGATCTAGTCGAAAATTAAATCCTTGGAAAATTATATGTTTCCATTAGAGAGATGGGGACACAAAGCCATGACAATCATAAAAGGACACGATTTATTCCCCTTAAGTTTTTACCTTGAAGTCCAAACTTAACCACTGAGAGTATATTTTGAGGTGACAAACAACCTTCACAAACTTCTATATATGGGTAAATATGGCTACAAGCTTCAATGAGATGCCAATCAGCAGGAAGCTTGTGAAAACTCGTAGGGAGATCAAAGTTTTGATCATGGGATATAGGTCAAATATCTCTTTTCCTTTGCTAAAAATGAGACTTGAGGATTTGGAAGGAGAGGATTAGAGCACACAAATGGCTCAATTGCAAATCCGAAAATATGGACCTTCTCACATACAAAGTTGCGAGTTCTTTCGACACACAAAATCGACAAATCAAGATATAATTCTAATCATAAGTCATACTCTAGACTTTTCTGTCTGGCTTTTTGCACACTCCAAAACAGTTCCATGCGTTTTGGATTTTCCTTGAGCTCAAAGTATAGGGGTATTCAAAAAGGCTTTTAGGCGATACATGTTGTGGCGCTATTTTGGTTGAATCCCTCTTAATAGTTAGGAATCCCTCCGATTCAAGGCGACATATGTCACCAAATCTAAAGATTATCTTCTCATATGTGCCTTCTTCTTTTCTCTTTTCCATTTTGGGGTCCACAAGCCGTATATCATCCATCATGATTAAGGGGACTTCCACTACACATATATACCAAGGAAACATCAGTTCCTTTAATTATACAGTACATAACTAACACCAAAACTAAAAGGCCCACTCAGGGGGGAGATATATATACATACATCCTGTTTCTTAGCTAATGCAGAGACCATCCTGGCCATTTGGGTGCTTTGCGTGATGATCAGCGGGCTTTGGAGGCCAGGGGAGGGGGAGCACTGACAGGTTCTAGTAGACCAAGTGGTGTCAATGCCATGCCATGCCATGCAGCTGCGGCGGCAAGAGCAGAAAGCTAGGGGCCGGCGAACGGCGACAACGAGACATGACACCAGCTGTAGACGCCATACATACGCTAGCACTAGCAGCAACCCCATCTATCCATTCATCGATGAAGCTTCTCACATGCCATAATCACCACTGTTCACCACTCGCTGGCAGAAAGGGCATGCATGCCTCGGTTATCGCCACGTGAAGAGATGTGCGCCGTCGGCTCGTGCCTAGACGGCCGCGATGGTCCCGGGCTAGCTACGAGAACGCCTTGGGGTTTTAAACCTGCCTGGCTACACTTACGCTAGCAGCTTAGCGCGCCAGTTCGGCAGTTCCGTTCCCTTCCTCCCATTTTCTTCCAAGGAATTCTATGCACTAGCTAGCCTTTTCAGTTTCTTTTTTACTTTGCCCTCTTTTTTTAGATAATACATGTTTTATTTGTAGAACAAAAATCAAGTTACCTGCCATGCAAATACCACCGACCTTACAGAAGCTAATAAACATGAGAAACCTAAGCAAGTTGTCGTGGTGGTATCACGGCAGATGCCATAGGATGGCTAAAAGTGTGGGGCCGATGGACGCTGGTGGATCCGGGGAGGGCTAGCGAGCTAAGGAGCTCACACGAAGGACGACACGGAAACACCCAAACCGACTAGGGGGAGAATGAAACCGCAGGAACACACGAAGAACACACTCTAAACCACAAGCAATCACAAACACACACGATGTACCCAGGTTCGGGGCCCTCGTGAGGAGGTAACACCCCTACTCCTGCCTTGCTTCTCTCTATATGTGTCACTCAAGATCTACAAAGGTGCTCCTTGAGCTGTTTTGCCTCTCTCTCTAGGATGAACTCAAGAACAAGGGTGAATTACTCAGGAAGGAGGAGTAAATGCTCTAGCAGTGAATGAGACTATAGCTCTGGCCCTCTCCCTCGTCCTCTTTTTCACAGGAAGAGTTATGGCGCTATATATAGAGTTCCTGCCGGGTTGTCCGGGAACCCTAATTCCTCCGGGCCCCCCAGACAACAGCACCCGTCCAACGGTAATGTCGACACCTCTACCACGACCTAGCCGCCGGGCTATCCGACATAGGCCGGGGTAGGCCATGATGCCTCTTGCTGCAGCCGCCGCCGTCCTAGATGATGACGCTTCCCCTGCCAGAGACAGGACGTGCCTTCTCCATGCCTTGTCTCCTGTCAGTCCGTTGCCAGTGCAGAGGTATAGTCACGTCGCCCTTGTCTTGTGCCCTTTGTCCCGCACCCGTGTCAGACGGGAGGTGACCTTTCCTCCGTGTCAGACAGGTCAGTGTCCTGCTCCTGTACTTGCCCTGCACTTGTACTTGCCCTTGACTTGTTGCCCGACATGCGATATGTCGGACACATCCTCCTATCCCGGCATAAGTATATCGGGCTTCTCTCCGTGCGCCGGCCTGGTTATGCCGGGCCCGGACCTCCGACATACCTCACCCGGCCCGAACATGTATGTCGGATCCTCCTTCCTGCACAACACATATAGATAGAGATCTCGGACATGGTTATGTCGGTTAGAACATGTCGGCTACCTCCGACATAAGACTAAGTCGGCCAAACATACAACTTGGTCTGGCTGGGACCCCTTGCCTTAACCCTACCCGGGGGTAGCCCCCCGACACTAGTCCCCGAAGCTGGTGTAGTCCTACAGCCTTGGATGAAGGGCTGCATCAGCTTTAACCTGACCACTGCCTTGAACCAAAAGCCGGCATAACTATGCCTAGCAACTTGATTGCTCCGACTTGCCCAAGTCGGTCAGTCAAGGCCCTGCGACACCACGATGTCGGCCTGATGAGAAAACTCCGGCATGCCTGTCCCGACTTACTGTAAAAAATCATCTGACATGGCCATCTCGGTTCGTCACCGAGTTCTTAGCCATCCCGGGTTATTGCTCCGGTACCCTCGATATCACTGAATCTTTGTCTCAGATCTTCGCCGAGACGTGTCACACATACGCTGCCCCATTCCGAGAAACGCGCCACGCGGTCTGACACGCTGTCCCGAAAACACCGTGCTGGTCCCACCAGCCGTCATATCTAACAGGTACTCGAGTAGTTTGAGCACCCGAGGCGCCTCCTCGATTCCTGGGCTGGCGACCGTACCCGATCCGCAGCCGACGGTTGCCATTCTGTAACCCACGGTGCGGCCGATCGTGTGGCCACAACCGCTCCACTCGCGCCAACCGCCGCACGCACGATCCCACGATCGGCTCGAAACCAACGGGCGGGAAAACCTAGCAACTGCCTCTTCTCCTTCCCTCTTAAATACGGCGGCGGGGTTCCTCTCCTTCTTCTTCCGCATTCTCTTCTCCTTTGCTCCCCTTCTGCTCCCGAGCGAATCGCCGCCGCGACGCACGCCGCCTACGCACCGCACGCCGGGGAGCTCGACGCCGGCGACCGAAGTTCGCCTCGCTGCCATCGGGACGAGATCCTCTCGCTCTACGGCACCAATCTCCACGGTAAGGTTCCTCCCGAGGCTTGAACAGATTGAACCGCGGCTCGGCCGAACCTAGTTCATCCCCCTTCTTCGGTAGAACAGGTTAGAACCAGTGTTAATCTCTCCGCAGATCATTGTTTCCGTCATCACAACACCGCTATAGGTTTCTCTTCACCAGATCTCGCCATACCTCTTCAATAGCGATTCACCATTGTACTGCTAGCGGTTCTTCCTTGCTAGAACCATTTAACTTCCTTTTAAATGGTCTCGGTAGATCTTCTTCCATGCTACTCGGGCGTGGATTTCAGTTTATTGCCGGGATTCGCCGACTGTTATCCGACTTACCCCCTACCTCGGGCTATTGCCCGGTATCTGTTTTGCAGATCCGCCGACATGTCTTCAAGCCATACCTCCGAGCAATCCGACATATCCACCGAAGGAATCCGTGGGGGATGGGAAGGCTCGGACGTCGTGCAAGACGACCTTGACTGGCTACGTCGCACGCGTCGCGTCCCGGCGCCCATCATATGCCGGATTCCTGGCGAGGAAGTGGAACCCGCGCCCCAGGAAGGAGAGCGCGTGGTGTTTGTCGCGCACTTCGAGCGCGGCTTCGCCCTTCCGACAAGCAGGTTCTTCCGAGCCTTCCTTGACAAGTTCGAGCTACAGCCGCACCACTTGCCGGCAAATTCCATTACCTCCCTCTCGGCCTTCGTCGCCTTCTCCGAGGGATACCTCGGCCTGTGGCCTCTGGTCGGCCTCTGGGCGAGGTACTTCGTGCTCCGGAAACAGAGCATCCCGAACAAGGGTGTGAAGACCAAGGAGATGACGGCGTGCGGGGCCGCCACTATCACCGCCCGCAAGCTTTCCGACTTCCCCAAGGTCTCCGGGTTGGAGTCCTGCCGTAAATGGCAGCGTAGCTTCTTCTACGTGAAGAATCCGGACCCCTCCGACAACGCCAAGGGGTACGACTTCCTCAACCTCCCGGAGTTCCGACTTGACCCGCCTAACTCTCAGGCGAATTGGGGCTGGGATCCGTCGGGCTGCGACGCAGAGTCCCAGGCCATCCATGAACACCTGCTCTCCATCAAGGACGAGCTGACGGCGGACGACCTCCTGAGGACCTTCGTCGCCCGCCGGATAAGCCCCCTGCAGAACCGGGTGCACAAGATCTGCCACATGAGCGGGCCCCGAGACCCAACTCGGATCAGCCCGTTCGAGTTGGACAAGCCGGCAGTCCGCCGACGTGTCCGAGCCATCGCCCAAACCTCCATGGGAGATGACTGGGAATGGGGGCTTGAACCGTACAGCCGCGCCAATCCTCCGCCCCAGGTAAGCTCTAGCCACTCATCTCCGACATATCTTTGAGCACCCGACATAGCGGTTAAACTACATTCTTGCCTTTCTTGTTTCCTTAGACATTTCTTGCTATTCTTCTTTTGCAGCGGTTTGACCGTCAAGCCCGGGAGGACCAAAGGTGGGCGAATGGAAGTTGGCGCGCGGACACTGCCGTGCCGGCAACTCCGCTCACTGAAGACCCGGACGACGAGGACCACTTGTCGATCCCGGTACCCCGCACTTCCGGCCCGGGTAAGCCTCGAACTCGGTCCCGTCCCCAAGACGATTCTGACGACGACGACTGTGTGATGCTAGAGATCACACACGCCACTCCCTTGGCCTGTGCTGACCCTCTGCCTTCACCATCAGCCGGGCCGAGCACCCAAGCAGCCACGCGTAAGCGCGCGGGAGCCGGCACCTCTGCCGCGGATCCCCCGGGGGCCAAGAAGGCCAAAACCACCAAGAAACTCTCCCGCAAGAAGATTCCGACCGCTGCCGGGTAAGCCTCCTTTCTTTCGCCTTCCGACCTCTTTGCTTTATTCCTTCTAACCTTTTACTTCATGTTCAGAGCCCCGCTTGAGCTCGACCAGAACGAGTCGGCGGCCCCGACAAACGTCGGAGTTGGCAGCCCCTCCCGGGCGACACCTGCGGCTGCCGACTTAGCTGGGTCCGACACCTCCCCGTCGACACTTAAGACGGCAGCGGAAGCGAGCCGAGCCAGCCCGGACCGAGATGTCGGGGCTGGCGGTAACCAATCGCGCTCTGCCGCTGCACAAACCGAGACCACGGCGGTGCCGGACGCACCCCCGCAGCAACCAACGCCGCCGGAGCCACAATCCTTCGCTGCAAGTAAGCAGCCATCTGCACAACAACAGTGCCGGGCCCCAACTAAGGCCGCCAAGAAGAAAACTGCCCCGACCCCGGATCAGTTGGCGGCCAAGAAAGGTCAGCTTCCTCCGGGTAAACTCAAAGTGGTGCATCCTCCCCGCATTGCCGTTAAGACGGCGGCCCTGCGCATGCTGGAGGCCACTGTCGACCGGGTTGCTAGCGCTGCCGACTTGGAGAGCTCAGGGTTCCTCACACCTAGTGCTGACTCTTCAGGTTCGATGGAGCAGTATAATATGGATTGGAATGCCGCCGACATCAGCGAGGCTACCTCTTCCGACCCGAGTATCGACCACCCGGCTGGGCCCGGGAAAGTCGCTCAGTCTCTGCATGCACTTCAGTCTGCAGTCCTTCACCTGACAACAGCCGCAGAGGTAAGCTCTTCCACATCCACTATCTCCAGTCCCCGAGGTTTTGGTCGAATGGTTAAGACTCGACCGAGTTAAGACCATTCGGCGAAAAACTTCAACAACCAACTTGCTCTAACACCTCGCTTTTTATTGCAGTCATGCAGCAAAGAACGCACCCGGGTGTTCCAAAGGCTGTTGGTCGAGCATGGGTCCCTCCGGAGGCGGTTCAAAGAGCTCCAGGCTGCGCACCAGGACCATGGTACACTTCCTTGTTTCTGAAACATCTTTCCTTTCTCTAGTTTGCCTTTACATTTACCACCGACTTGTCGCCTTTTTCAGCCGACACCGCCGCCCGAGTTGCCGCCGAGCACCAGCTCGAGTTGGAGAAGGAGCGGGCCAATTCAACTCGGCTTCAACAAGAACTGGAGCAGGCCAAGATTGAGAAGGCCGAGTTGGAGAAGACCCTGGCGGACGCCGTACGGACTCAGGGTGAAGTGCTCGAGCAAACTGAGTCTCGCGCCACCTTGGCCGAGAAAAAGCTCAACGCCCTCAAATCCCAGTGTGACCTCTGGCTGGCCGAACTTAAGAAGATTAATGCCCAGATGGACAGTGAGTTCCTCCAAACTCTTACTTCTTCTTGCCTGACTCTCTTGCCGACATTCACATTATACTGGCCCGCCTTCTAACTCATCAACAGCTTTCTTCTCCGCAGAGCACTTCTCCCACACGCACGCCGTCGCTGTGAAGGCCATCAATCGGGCGCGTGCGAAGAGGGCTGAAGCCGGCCCCATCTCTGGAGAGTGGGACGTAGAAGACCATCTCGTAGCACTTAATGCGCGCCTCGCGCCGCTTAAGAGTATCGGGACGGAGCTTCTCGACGCCGGCATTCACGTCTACCGGAAGCTCTGGCCTGGCGCCACGCCTCCGGACAATGTGTCCGACCTGGCCCAGGAGCTGATGAAGACGGAAAGGCGCCTCCGAGAATGGCGGTCTTCCGCCGCCCGTGCCGGTGCGGACCAAACCCTCTCCTTCATACTATCCTGGTATGAGGGGATCGATCTTCAGAGGGTGCGGGCGCAGCGCGAGAACTCGGCGTGGACAACCGATTCGGCCAAGATCCAGCTTCGGCGAGACGCGGCGCACTACTTCGCCGGCTACTCACAGCCCCATCTATACATCGAGGGCGAAGTCTACTCGGATGACGAAGATTACGCCGACGACGTTGAGGACGAGGAGAAGGACGATGAAGAAGAAGCCCAAGGCAACCTCCCCGACACCTCCAAAACCTCCGGCAAAGCCCAGTCATCCGGGAAGGCTTCCACTTCGGGGACCGCCGATGTAGCCAGCCAGGACGCCGCCGCCGACATCACCAAGTCGGCCTCGACTGACCAGCCGAGAATCGCCGTTGAGGCCACCGTCGAGCTGGGAGCTGCCGACACCACCGCGACTAACGATATTCCTGCTGCCCAGTCTCCTGTGTAAAACTCTAGAGAACAAATCTATCAAATCCCCGGAATGCCGGGTTCATATGTAACATATACAATTTTAAGTAGAATACTTTGCTGTTTGCCTTATTGAATCGAGCATGTACATAGTTATGTCGGATCATTTTACACCGAGTCCCCGAGTTTACTTTCTCGTTTACTATACTTAGTGATTTTTGCTCTTGTCTACCATACAGGCGTTCGACAGTCGAGTCACAAAATCACGACTATAGCATACGATACTAGAGAATACCCGAGTTAAGGTTCAAAAGTATACGACATAACGGAAGAATAATTGAAAGACGGGGTTAACACACAACACGTGCCGAATTGCTTTTACACCGAGTCCCCGAGTTCGTTTTCGTGTTTACCACCTTCCACTATCTTTGCTCTTGACTACCACTTTGGGCATTCGTCAGTCGAGTCACAAGATCATTTCACATAGCATACATTACTTAACTTTGAAACGAGGTTGAAAGTTCATTCGGCACGTGGACAACAGGTACGAAATAAGCACGGCAGTCCCCGAGTTTCACCTCGAGTCGCCGGCATGCAGGTAACGAGGGACTAACCGAGATACAAACATAGATAAAAGGTCTGGCAGTCCCCGAGTTTACCCCGGAGTGCCGACATGCAAAAAACATAAGAAAAGAACCATCATACGGATAAGGCAGTCCCCGAGATTCATTCTGGGGTGCCGGCATTTCATTCATAAGGAACGGAGATACATACACTGTGCCTTTTATGCAAAAAAGGGACGAAGTAAGGCTACATTCCATGGTCGTTTGGTTTCCTCGCCGGCTCTATCCATCACACCTTTCCTAGCTTCCTGCGCATCTACAAGATAATATGAGTCATTGTGCAGGGCTTTGCTCACCACAAAAGGTCCTTCCCACGGAGGGGATAACTTGTGCATGCCGGCCGTTCGCTGTATCAGTCTCAGTACCAACTCTCCTTCTCTAAACACCCGGGGGTGCACCTTCCGGCTATGATAGCGTCGGAGGCTCTGCTGGTATATCGCTGACCGAGATAGGGCCAACTCTCTTGCTTCCTCAAGCAAATCGACATCATTCTCTCGAGCTTCTCTTGCCTCGGTCTCTGTAAACATTGCCACCCTGGGCGAGTCATACTGTATGTCGGTTGGCAACACTGCCTCAGCACCATACACCATAAAGAATGGGGTGTACCCGGTGGATCTGTTGGGCGTGGTCCGGAGACCCCACAGCACCGCCGGTATTTCCTCTATCCAACACCCCGGAGTCCGCAGAAGAGGTTCTATCAACCGGGCCTTTATGCCGGCCAGCACCAACGCGTTGGCCCTCTCAACCTGTCCATTTGCCTCCGGGTGCGCCACCGAGGCTACATCAAGTCGGATTCTCTTATCTGCACAGAACCGAGCAAACTCCCCTACTGCAAAATTGGTGCCATTGTCCGTGATAATGCTGTGCGGGTAACCATATCTCAGTATGATATCCTTCAAAAATGAGACGGCTGTAGCTCCATCACATTTCCTAATTGGCTTTACCTCGATCCACTTGGTGAACTTGTCCACCATGACTAGTATATGAGTCATGTTGCCCCGCGCCGGCTTGAATGGACCCACCATATCCAAGCACCATACCGCAAACGGCCATGTGATGGGGATAGTTTTCAGTGCTGCCGCCGGCATATGTATTCTGTGTGCAAATCTCTGGCAACCTCCACATTTTCGGACAATATCTTCTGCCTGTTGCAGAGCCGAAGGCCAATAGAACCCATGTCGGAAGACCTTTGCCACCAGTGCCCTTGAGGAAGCATGGTGACCGCATTCACCTTGATGTATCTCGAGCAGCATTTCTTGCCCCTCGTCCGGGTCAACGCAACGCTGCAGCACTTCAGTGACACTTCTCTTATACAGCTCTTGATTGATTACCGTGTAAGCCTTGGCCCTCCTTATCACCTGCCGAGCTTCCACTTCATTCCCCGGCAGGGTTCCATACACCATATATGCCATGATGGGCTGCGCCCATTCCGGTACCTGCCTCACCGGGAAGACTGGGGCATCTATTTCCATAGGATCGGCCGACATCACCTCTGCCGACATACCTGGTACAGTCCCCGAGTTTATCCAAATGCTCCCGACATCAATCTCCATGGGCACGGCTTCTGTCTCCGAGCTCTTCGGGATAAATATGGACTCCGACTCGGGTGATGGCTTGATAGACGGTTTCTTCAAGTGCTCCAATGCTATGCCGGGTGGGATCACGTCCCGCGAAGACCCCAGCTTGGACAATACATCCGCAGCCTCATTCTCTCCCCGGGGTATATGCTTGAACTCGCACCCTTCAAAAAACCCGGAGATTTTCTGCACATGGAACCGGTATGACGCCATGTTGGCATCCAAGGCGTCCCAATTTCCCGACACCTGCTGGACCACCAAATCCGAGTCACCATAACATTCTACCCGCCGTATGCCAATTTCCCTAGCAACATTGAGGCCGTGCACGAGTGCTTCATACTCGGCCACATTGTTGGATGCCGAGAAATGAATTTGGAGTACGTATTTCAGTACATCCTGCTTCGGGGAGGTGAGTACCACTCCGGCACCCAACCCGATCTTTGCCTTGGACCCGTCAAAATGCATCTTCCAGAAATTGAAGTCGGGCGGGGGAGGCTCATATTGCATCTCGGCCCAATCCACCAAGAAGTCCGGCAGCGCCTGCGACTTAATGGCGTCCCTTCTTTCGTAAGTCGGGGCGTAGGGGGACAGCTGGATGGCCCACTTGGCAACTCGGCCGCTGGCATCTTTGCACCCTATAATCTCGGACAAGGGAGCCTCGCTCAGCACTGTAACCGGATGCTCTTGAAAGTAGTGCTTCAACTTGGTGACCGCCAGGTATACACCATAGGCCATCTTCTGGTAGTGCGGGTAATTCTGCTTGGAGAGGGAGAGTACCTCACTCAGGTAATACACGGGCCTCTGTACCACCTTTTCACCTTCTTCTCTTTCCACCACCATTACCACACTTACAACCCGGTTGGTAGCCGCGATATAGAGCAACATCGGCTCCTTGGGTAACGGGGATGCCAACACTGGTGTACTTGAGAGTGTCTTTTTTAAGTCATTAAAAGCTGCATCTGCCTGCGGCGTCCATATAAAGGTTTTACTCTTTTTCATGAGTTGATATAAAGGCAAGGCTTTCTCCCCTAACCGACTTACGAACCTACTCAGGGATGCCAGACATCCGGTGAATTTTTGTACATCCTTAAGGCGAGTTGGTAATTTCATGCTTTCAATAGCTCGGATCTTGCCCGGGTTAACCTCTATACCCCGGCTAGACACCAAGAAACCGAGTAATTTTCCGGCCGGCACACCGAAGGTGCACTTATCCGGGTTAAGTTTCATCCGGAATTTCCTCAAGTTAGCGAATGTTTCTCTCAGATCCTCGATCAGAGTGGATTTCTCTTTTATTTTTATGACTATGTCGTCGACATACACCTCTGCATTCCGACCTATTTGGTCATGCAAGCACTTCTGCATGCACCTTTGATAGGTGGCCCCGGCATTTCTCAACCCGAAGGTCATAACACGATAGCAATAAGCCCCGTACGGGGTAATAAAAGCAGTTTTTAATTGATCAGCCGGGTTCAAAGGTATCTGGTGAAAACCAGAATACGCATCTACAAAAGACAAAAGCTCACACCCGGCAGTGGAGTCGATCACTTGATCTATCCGGGGGAGCGGGAAAGGATCTTTCGGGCATGCTTTGTTGAGGTTGGTGAAGTCGATGCACATGCGCCACACCTTGACCAGGAGAGGGTCATCCTTCTTCTTCTCTACCAGGACCGGGTTAGATAACCAGTCCGGGTGCAGTACTTCCATCACAAATCCAGCCGCAAGTAGTACGGCTAGATGTTCCATGATTGCAGCTCTTCTCTCGTCCGAGAGACGTCTTGTCGGTTGCTTCACCGGCTTTGCATCCGGCCTCACGAATAATGAGTGCTCAGCCAACTCCCTCGGAACTCCTTGAAGGTCGTCATTCGACCAAGCAAAGACATCCCGATTCTCACGGAGGAAGTCAGTGAGCTCGCCTTCCTATTTACTGTCCAGGCTGGTGCCGATAATCACCCGGTGCTCTGAGTTAGCCGGGTCCACTACGACCTTCTTGGTCTCCTTTGGTGGCTGGAAGGAAGCATGCTGCTCCGGGTTTGTTATCCCGGGCACACCGAGTTGTGAGGCTTGGGCCAGCGTTACCACTTGCTGGATTCTCTTCTTCTCCTCGGCTATGACCAACGACTCGGCCAAGCACGAGCCGGCAGTAGCACACTCGATCGAGCGCTTGTAGTCCCCCGCGATGGTGATTATGCCATTCGGACCTGGCATTTTCATTTTCAGATAGCCCATGTGAGTGGAGATCATGAACTTGGCCAGAGCAGGTCGGCCAATCAGGGCGTGATATGGACTCTCCAAGTCCACCACCTCGAACTCAAGACTCTCGGTCCGGCAGTTCTCCCGGGTCCCGAACAACACATCTATCCAGATCTTGCCCATAGGCGAACAAGAAACCCCTGGCACAATGCCATGGAAAGTCGTGTGGGTCGGCAACAGCGTGTTCAGGGACACTCCCAACTTCAGCATCGTGTCCTTATACATGATGTTAATGGCACTGCCATTGTCAACCAGAACTCTGCTGAACCGGACGTTGATACTCGGCCCGATGAATGTCGGGTCCACCACCAAGGCGTAGCCTCCCGGCTTAGGCATAACCCGGGGGTGATCCTTCCGACCCCAGGTGATTTCCATCTCGGACCAGTGCATGAACTTGGTTACCGCTGGCATGACGGCATTCACCTCCAGAGCGCGCTGGCGCTGGCTTTTCTTGTCAGTGGGCTCGGTTACGAAGACCACGTAACTCTGATGAGCCTCCTGATAGTCACCCTGGGGGTACCTGCCCTGGTTGCTGGGATCGACACGGTTGTTGCCCCGGACGTTCACCACGTTTACTGGCCTTGCCGGCGGTCTCCTCTGGACTGGCGGGTTAACCCGGACAGCATTGGCCCCACTCACAGGTGCCGGCGGTCTTGGCGCTGCGGGTTTTTCGGGGGCAGTTACCAGAGATCCCCCCGGAGCACCTTCTTGCCGCATGCGCTGATACCAGCTGCATTGCCGAGTTGTGTGGTTGGCCGGTCGGTTGGGCTCGAAGGTATGATAGCAGCAGGGCTTGTCCAGCATCTCCTCATACGTCAAGGGCTTCCTCTGCTCGGCCCAAGTTTTCTTGACTTCTGCCCAACCCTGACCATCAGTCTTCTGCCGCTGGTTGTTACCGGTATTGCCTCGTTCACCGGTTACCGCCGCTACCTGCTGCGAGGCATAGCGAAAGTCGGGCTCCCTTCTTTTTTGGCCAAAATCATGCCGGTCACTGTTTCTGCCCTGCCCGGACCTGTGGTTTTCCGAGTTCCTCCTACTCGGTTCTCCCGAGTCCAGCTGTGGTTGCATTGGATCTCCGAGGGCATAGCTGTCGGCAATTCTCATCGTCTCGGCCAAGGTGGCCGGCATTTCCCTCTGAAGCTTCTGCCAAAGCATGGATCCATGTCGGCATCCCTGCGCAAACCATGAGATGGCTTGGGCCTCCACAACTCCTTCGCAGGAATTGCGAATGGTGCTCCACCGAGTCAAGTATTCTCGGTCAGTCTCATTGTCCCTCTGCCTGCACATTGCAAGCTGCTGAGGTCGGTTTGGTCTCTTGTAGGTACTGGAGAAGTTGCTGACAAAGGCTTCCTCGAAGTCCAGCCAGCTGTTAACACTTCCCTCCCTCAAATTGTTCAGCCAGATTTGGGCCGGTCCCTCAAGCATCTGCGGGATATACCGTACCGCCCATCGGCGATTTCCTCCGGCAATGTGCACTGCTGTCACATAGTCAGTCAGCCAGTCCTCTGGCTTGGAGCTGCCGTCATAGGTCTTGGCTCCCCTGTTCAACTGAAAGTGGGGGACAGGCTGCTCCGACATGATTCGGGGCCCGAAGCAAGCAGGACCTGGTGGACCTTGCTCTTCCATTTGCTCGGATCTGTACAACCGATCCAGCTTGTACCGAGCATCATTTGGATCCAACTGGCGAGTCCCCAGTCGAGACCCCAGAGCACTCTCATACACATGATACCCGGCCTTGGCCAATGCCGAGTTGCCGTCATCGTACCAGTTCAGGTCTTGCCCGCCCGCTTGCCGGGTCTGCAGTGCTCCAACAACTTGCTGCCTCGGGGCCTGGTTAGGCGCCGGATATCGGGGTGGGTACCCCCGACCGACCGAGTTGGCATTTTTGGCGTGCCGATTACTCGGAGCTTGTCGGCTTCTGCTCTGGGCTTGCCCAACGTTGCCCTGGCCTGCGATCTGCTTCCCGGCATATGCCGGGTCATATGTCAGCATCTGGAGCTGCTGACCTCCTCCGGGATTCCTACTCCGACTCTGGTTTCCACCGACATGCGGGGAAGAAGCCTGTCCTCTGGACATGCCACTGGGAGCCCGAGTTGAGTGGACAACCTGAGATCCACCCCCGGCCTTCTTGACAGCCTCATTCTGCCGGGTTGCCACTTCTACCAGCTCATTGACTCGGTCCTGTTGCTTACGGCGAGCCTCTCCGGTTAGACCGGATAACTCGGCCCTTGCTGCCTCGGCAGCCCTGAGGGTCTTGGCCGGAGAGCTGTAATTCGGCCTAGCCACCGACATTACGCTCGGAGTCACATTGGATGTAGCTCTGCCATCCCTATCTATCTCGGCATTGAGGCCCTTGCCTCTTCTGCGCACCTCGGCCTCACGGTTCGGCTGACCTCCTACCGGCGAGAAACCATGAGCCGCGTCATACTCACGCTGAACTCGGTCGAAGTCCCTTCGGACTTCTGCTAACTTCTCTGCCTCCTCCAGCAAGCTCAGCCGTTCTGCCTCTAACTCCACTGCCCCCG
Source organism: Poa annua (assembly GCA_026929855.1). Lineage (NCBI taxonomy): Eukaryota > Viridiplantae > Streptophyta > Magnoliopsida > Poales > Poaceae > Poa > Poa annua. The sequence continues at coordinate 98,476,777 of CM049437.1, forward strand.
GCATAGTCAACCTCTCTACTGCCTCTCTAAGAGGTTCCGTTCTTACCGGGACACGAGATGTCTCGGCGCCACCATGGCCCTGCCTCTCCAGTGCCTGCTTGGCCCTCCGGGTCGACCTTGCCTCGGGCTCCAAGACAGGGTCCTCTGTCGGAGGAGCCGTCACCCCGGCCATCATGACCGCGCAGCTCTCGGGGCGAGTGGTACGCCGGCCGCGAGCCGCACAGACAGCTGGGGGATCCTCGGCCACGAGCACCTTCGCCGGGTACTCGCAGACGAGCTCGGTGGCGACATAGGTGGCGAAGTTGCCGAACTCGATGACGCAGCCGTTGGCCGGAAATGGCCTGCCGCGAAAGCAGCCGGCGTTGTCGCTGACGAACTCCATGTCGCCGAACTTGACGACGAGTCCGGAGAGGACTCGCACGGGGCCCGTCCGGATGAGTACACCAGCCAGCGCCTCTACCCGCCCCACGGTGGGCGCCAACTGTCGTGGTGGTATCACGGCAGATGCCATAGGATGGCTAAAAGTGTGGGGCCGATGGACGCTGGTGGATCCGGGGAGGGCTAGCGAGCTAAGGAGCTCACACGAAGGACGACACGGAAACACCCAAACCGACTAGGGGGAGAATGAAACCGCAGGAACACACGAAGAACACACTCTAAACCACAAGCAATCACAAACACACACGATGTACCCAGGTTCGGGGCCCTCGTGAGGAGGTAACACCCCTACTCCTGCCTTGCTTCTCTCTATATGTGTCACTCAAGATCTACAAAGGTGCTCCTTGAGCTGTTTTGCCTCTCTCTCTAGGATGAACTCAAGAACAAGGGTGAATTACTCAGGAAGGAGGAGTAAATGCTCTAGCAGTGAATGAGACTACAGCTCTGGCCCTCTCCCTCGTCCTCTTTTTCACAGGAAGAGTTATGGCGCTATATATAGAGTTCCTGCCGGGTTGTCCGGGAACCCTAATTCCTCCGGGCCCCCCAGACAACAGCACCCGTCCAACGGTAATGTCGACACCTCTACCACGACCTAGCCGCCGGGCTATCCGACATAGGCCGGGGTAGGCCATGATGCCTCTTGCTGCAGCCGCCGCCGTCCTAGATGATGACGCTTCCCCTGCCAGAGACAGGACGTGCCTTCTCCATGCCTTGTCTCCTGTCAGTCCGTTGCCAGTGCAGAGGTATAGTCACGTCGCCCTTGTCTTGTGCCCTTTGTCCCGCACCCGTGTCAGACGGGAGGTGACCTTTCCTCCGTGTCAGACAGGTCAGTGTCCTGCTCCTGTACTTGCCCTGCACTTGTACTTGCCCTTGACTTGTTGCCCGACATGCGATATGTCGGACACATCCTCCTATCCCGGCATAAGTATATCGGGCTTCTCTCCGTGCGCCGGCCTGGTTATGCCGGGCCCGGACCTCCGACATACCTCACCCGGCCCGAACATGTATGTCGGATCCTCCTTCCTGCACAACACATATAGATAGAGATCTCGGACATGGTTATGTCGGTTAGAACATGTCGGCTACCTCCGACATAAGACTAAGTCGGCCAAACATACAACTTGGTCTGGCTGGGACCCCTTGCCTTAACCCTACCCGGGGGTAGCCCCCCGACACAAGTCCATTGTCAACTAAGAGTAAGGTTAGAAAAGCTACGAGTCAAAACAGAGAGGACGTAATAAGTCCGCTAATGTCAGCAAGCATCAAATGACCCAATGGAAACCCTTAGGTAAATTTGTGGCAATATGCCTCATTAGTACCCAATACAAAGGAAATGACACCAATGCAATGGAAATGATCCTAATACTCTTCTAGGCTTAATTAAGTAATATATGTTGAACCCCTAGTTCACCGGCACGATGGCAAGTACCTAAAGTACTTATACATTGGATTCACGCGCGTGGTTGGGTTCGTAATCCAAATGGTTCTAAGACAGCAGTGCCACCTGAGGATGAACACACCATGGGACAGAGGATCCCACCGCGCCACCTTCCTCTTGTTTGTGTTGTTGCGGAGCCGCTCCTCCCACATAAAGAGGAGCCATCGAGAACGCCTCCTCCCCTACCGCATGCGTACGTCTTGCCACACCTTCTCCTATCCACCTGATCTTACCCTATAGAAGTAGAGGGCCATGTTGTTCCCTTACACACCGGATCCGCTCTCTTGCACCTTGCACCGGAGGAGGAGGCACGAGAGATCTACACCTCGGCAAGGATCACCGTCGGGCCATGTCCAGATGGGGAGAGCGTAAGGGAATAGGGGTTCTTTTAGCTTTGCGGGACAATAAGTAATGTATTAAACATGAACAACAAATATATACGAATATTCGTTTGGGTAGAGGTCCACATCAGAAAGTCATATATATATATATATATATATATATATATATATATATATATATATATATATATATATATATATATATATATAGGACATATTCATACTACTCCCGGGTGTAACTACACCCATGTGTGTTTCACACATGTATGGAGTATCTATCATACCGGGAGGTATGTAACATGTAGTATGGAGTATATAATGCTATTTTAGTACTGTAAATACTTCTTTTTTGGTAGTATGTAGAAAATTTCTACATACTTCTCTTTTATATGCACATATATCGATATTTTGAGTATATAGTGTAAAATATTGGGACAATTGCAATTTTTTCATGAAACTTGTTTTGGGGTATCTTAGATATAGTATATCAACATACTCAAACCGATAAAGTATGACAAATACTTCCGTATGGTGGTATATGGGACGTGGGTGTAGTTACACCCGGGAGTAGAAACCATTTAACCTATATATATATATATATATATATAACACCATCATATTGGAATTGTACATGAGAAAAATAACTATTCTGAATGATAGCAGCCTAGGAGCGCCCCATTTCTACCTGGCCTCATTGGCATTCACAACTATTTTTAACTCTGGGCCTTTTGGCTGTCCTTGCTAATGCGGGAGCGGGGGTGTCCTTAGTGTTTGTTTGTACTAGTGTGAACATGTTCCCCTCAATTGCACGCCTTGCTCGGAGTCACAAAACTTAAGTTGTCTCGGTCCCGGACTCAACTGCCTCATATAAAACATGACCATGTTAGGATTTCACACGGTGCTTAATTACCTGCCAAAAAATTAAATAGATCAAATATGCGCAATGTCAATGGTCTTGGCCTCCACCGAGATTTGCAGTCAACATCCTCCATGACTCTTTACCATGCATGCAGCAAGATTACACTTTCACTAATAATCGAGTTTGTAGATAGTTATTATGATGCAATTTTGTTAAGACCATAGTTTTATGTCTAACAGTAAGGATTATTTGAAGTACCTCCCAAAATGCAAGTTTTAGTCTTCAAATTTTTTAGCACCTACTCTCTCTGTTCCAAACTACTTGACTTAGCTTTGTCAAAATTGTTAATGTGTCTAGACATGTTTTAGTGCGTAGATATATCTATATTTAGACAAATCCAACTCAAGTATTTTGGAAATGAAGGAGTAAGTAAGAAAATTGCCAATTTGAAGTGTTAGTGCTTTTATAACCAAATAGAAAAAATAGCATCTGGATTTTTTAAAATAAGATATCAAAATCGGATTTTGGACACTAGAAATTTGAAAACTGGATGTCAATTTGTCGAAGAGAGAGTGGAGATCCAAGCGGAATGTGAGTTACAACAAAAATCATAGAAAAAACAAATATAGGGCATAGCCTTCGTGCGATGTACTTCTCGCGCGGCTAGATTCAGACATCGATGCACCGATGTTAGTATTTTGATGGAAAATGATTGCAATGTTCACGACATCAATGAAATGGCCTTTGCACTCAACAGCAAGATTGAAGGATGTTCAAAGTGTCATGAATATAGGAGAGCAATTGTCCAATCAATGTGAAATTCTATAAACAATCACAATCAAAGGGGCTTGGAACATGAAACCTCGTGGTAATTTTTCACAAAACATTCTTTTTACACAAGCCACACAAAATAGGGGTTTCTCCTGAAACTTTAGGTGCGCACATAGAACATGCATGGGGATATATGCTCCGAAATTTTCAGAAATTTTTCGACACTCCAAAATATCTTTTTTTGGTATAGGGGTCATACGCACATAGGATTCAAATTGAATTTCTGCTTATGGAATTTTTTCTTAATGGATGCCATTCATCACTTTCCATGGAAAATATGTTGTTGCTTCAAACGATGTGCTGTAAGCATTTAATTAACTAGCTTCAAATGTTTGCAAACATACCCATGTAGCCAATACAGTGGTTTGTATATGTGTCCAGATGGCAGATATGCTGTTGTCCTTCAACACAACAGTCAACACAATCAAGCTAGGCCGTTGCTGTCACTCCCTCTGGGTAGCACCTCTCCATGAGACTGTAGAGATACTTCGGTTATGGGAGATATATAATGTGAAATGGGATTAAGAAACATGCTTGGTGGAAATTATGGCTTTTTATATCACCTACAAACTCTCACAGACGACCCCGTTTCCCCGGTCATATGCCACGTTGAATACGGTCAACCTCTCCTTCGAGTGCTCCAATTACATCGGGACCTAACTGTCCCAGTACTTAACCACTATAAGGACTTCAAAATGCCGATCAGAAGTTTAGAGATTTTGTTTCGGCACAAGCAGGTCAAGCGATCTGCTACACATTTTCCTACAGAAAAAGGACGAAGTAATAATATGAGTATAACTGAAGTAGGCTTACCTATATGGACTATCTGTATACTGCGCTCTATTTAGGATAAGATGATGCACGAACGATTGCCCTCCGTTCAAAATTAGATGACTTCTATTCGGACAAAAATGGATGTATCTAGACATGCTATAAGTCTAGATACATCCACTTTTTGATAAAAAGAAGTCATCTAATATGGAACGGAGGGAGTACGTAGGGATCCATGCATGTACCGATGTACGTCAGTTACTATTGACCACATGTTTCCCCTTGTTTAGTCCAACATCCATATATGATTTCCAAGGACATGCCATTTTGTGTTTGACAGTCACAAATTGTTTGTATAAATGGTTTCATTCCGTCGGCGGAGCTCGGTGGAGTTCCGCGGTGTTGTGCTTGCCCCCTTCGCTCCCTCGGGTCTCTAGATCTGCTAGGAGCGCCATCCCCCTCCCGGATTCCGCGTGGCGGCGGATCTGGGTTGACGATTCTGAAGCCGGCGATGTTCTAGGAAGACGAAGATGCAGCTGGAGTTGGGTGGAGGCTCCACGGAGTTCGAGGTCCGGCGACTTCCCGTCCGCCAGGGGACGTCTTCTGATCCAAGGCTTGAAGGAAGACGCGGTGGCGGCGCGCCACCGGCACGTCCTGCTCCATGCCGGCGTCTCTGAGTTGCAGAAGGACTGGAGTGTAATTTTTATCTTTGTTGGGGTTCTTTCTGTAGTGTTCTTCCTGTAATATCTTCTGGTTTCCTCGCAAAAAAAAACTATATAATTCACTATTCTATGGGGGCCCGTCCCTAGGAGTTTGCATCTATCTGGGAATTTATATATAATACTCCTAGGATTTACGTTTTGGCAATGTTTTTACTCATTTAAAAAATGTTTTACCCGATCGAGTTGTGATGTGACAGAGTTATGGTTTTCACCCTCTTTATTATTTTTCTCAAAATGATTACATGGCCCCATTTGTTGGATATATGACGGGGTATCTGAATAGACAAAAATAACTCAAGGCCATATTTGCTAGGGGTGAATAACATAATGTAGGAGAAGTGTGGTGGAGCTACACATGTTTGGCAAAAATGACACAATTTCATTTATTTTGACCAAATTTAGTTAAAATTTGAGGGAATTTGACACAATTTGCTATGTTACATGACAAGCACGTGTATGAGTTCTCTACCTACTTACCTTCATTTGTCGCCCTAAGAAGTGGATCTAGTATTTCAGTTCGAAAAGTAGGAAAGTGAAGATAAGAATGATCACAATGTCACATCTCTATAATTCTTTTCGAAAAAGAATAAATGAGGTATAAGCTATCTCGATACCACAATTAGGGGTAAACAAGTTGAATATACTCAAAATTGTTGATAATCATTTACCGTTAGTTCTGACCTTGCGATGCCATTTACCATAACAAAATCCATGCAACATTTTACTCATTAGTTGCGACCTTGTGATTAATTTGATATTACTATATTTTTTTCCAAATTAGCTTAAGGTGGGCCTGCATGCATGCATGTATGGATAACATGGTAACTAGTTGGCATAACTGGAATATGATTTTATTAGGGGTGTATCTTACATACGTGGCAAGTAGCATGGTGTAGCTAACAATACATGTTCAAAATGATTGACAAAATTTAATAGAATTCGATGAAATCTGAGAGGATTTGACATAATTTGATACAACAACTATATTATGCCGAAGTTATTCGACATACGTGTAGGTTTGCCACATCATCGTGAAAAGTGTATTGACAGTTTGAGAAAAGTAAGAAAATATGGTATATGTTACCTTAATGTCACAACTAATGAACACAACAAACAATAAAGCATAGATTGTATAGTGGTAGAGAGGTCCGAGACACATTAAGAAATGCACTGCATGGGGCTAGCTGGGCCGGGAAGACGACGACCAAGAGAGCAAAGGTGCATTCTCCTGCCAGTGAAAAATTCTTCCCTGCCGTTTGTCGCCATGTAGTCATACTGTCTTTGACGGGGCAGCTCTTGTAATAATATGCAAAAGTAAAACAAAACCCTCTAAAAATAAATTGAAAATAAAAGTGAGGGCACTCTCTAGTACTACTGCTACTGCTAAGTAGACACACATTCTCTCTTCTCCTTTATTTCCTCTCTTCTCTCTCTCCTCGCATCCTTTGTTCTTCTTTCATCTGGTTGGGTAGGCAGAGAGGGAAGCACAGGGAAAGGAGGAGAGAGATGCGCCGAGCTGCGCGAAGCAATAAATAGAAATTAAGGTTCGAGCCGCCTCCATGGCGGCGTTTGCAGACGCTCTCTAGAATTCCTCCCCGGCAGCAGCAACCCGTCATCCTCTTCCTCCAATCCTTCTTCTTTATATAGCCTAGCCGCGCACTTGACTCTCCTCACCACCCCAAAAAGCAACTTACCCCACTCCTCCTCCTAGTGAAGCAAAGCCAAAGCCTTAGGACGAAAGAATTAACCAGGAGGAGATCAAGAATTAGAGGCAAGATCGATCTACCTATTATCCTCCCAGCCAGCAAGAGTCAAAGGTGAGTAGATAGATGTTGTTGTGTTGGTGGTGCTGGTGGTAGTAACTAGTTTCCTAACTAGTTAGGCAGGCTCAAGTTTGTCACTGGCTGCTAGGTAGTACATGTATGTGTGTCAACACCCGTAACCAAGCCTAGAGATAGATATAAGCTACTAGTATGTGTTGTGCATAATATTGCGTTGAAATCCCTGTGTCCATCAGTATCTCAGTGGCAGATCTATCTAATCTAGCGGTGAGCTATGTTGAAATCCAAGCTGCAATCCCAAGCCTGCCATGTTCTCCTGCTTTTCTCTTACACCCAAGATCTACTTTTTAATTTGGTTTGTCTGTATGTACTACCCTGCAGGCCGGAGGTGAGAGAGAGGCAACGAAGTGAGCGCCCGGCAGAGAGCTTCTTGATGGGTGTTGGCTGCCGTGGATGGCGGGGTTCTCTCTGAGGGGAGGCGGTGGAGGAGGAAGCGCGGGCAGGAGCGGCGACCGCAGCGGCGATCATCCCATCGGGGCAGACAGCCTGTTTCTGTACGCGCGAGGCGCGGCCGCCGCTGCCGCCGACACGGCAGGCGGCGGCGGCCCGGGAGGAGGTGGCATAGGGTTCCAGCTATGGCATCCGCATCACCAGCAGGCGGCTGCTGTGCCGCACACGTCCCAGTTCTTCTCATCCGGCGTGGCCACCGGAGTCGTGCTGGGCTTCTCGCCGCATGACGGTGGGGGAGTGGGCGGCGTCGGCGTGGGTGGCGGCGGCGGCCCGGGCGGCGGGAGGGCCGGGACGAGCTGCCAAGACTGCGGCAACAACGCCAAGAAGGACTGCCCCCACCAGCGATGCCGGACCTGCTGCCGGAGCCGCGGCTTCAGCTGCCCAACCCACGTAAAGAGCACCTGGGTCCCGGCCTCCAAGCGTCGTGAGCGCCAGCAGCAGCTCGCTGCGCTCTTCCGCGGAGCAGCCGCCAACAACAGCGCAGCCGCGGCCGCCGCCGTGGCCAACAAGCGACCGCGGGAGCTCGTGCGCTCCCTCGGCCGCTTTCCTTCAACCACCACCGCCATCGTCGACACTACCACATCCTCAGGTACGTGTGCTGTGTGCAACGTGGTAGCTACTCAATATTGCAGTACCGTGTAAGACACTGCACCGTTCAGGACACTGATTCGTCCGGCGTGTTTGCACTTACAGGCGAGGGAGACGGGAGATTCCCGCCGGAGCTGAGCTTGGAGGCAGTGTTCCGGTGCGTGCGGATCGGGCCGGTGGATGAGCCGGACGCGGAGTTCGCGTACCAGACGGCTGTGAGCATAGGTGGGCATACGTTCAAGGGGATCTTGCGGGACCACGGGCCGGCTGAAGAGGCGCCGGGGCAGCTGCCACCGACGTCCGGGGAGTACCACCAGCTGACAGGGGCCGGTAGGGAGGGTTCATCGCCGGCCGGGAGCAGCGAGGCGGTTGGTGGCGGGCACGGGGCGACGGCGGCGACATCCGCAGCGGTGCTCATGGACCCCTACCCGACGCCGATCGGTGCCTTCGCCGCAGGCACCCAGTTCTTCCCTCATAACCCTAGAACCTAGCTTCAATTCCTGCAATGAATTCCATTTACTTTCAAAGATGACGATCGAGTTGCATTGATCTAAGTGGAGCAAACAAAAGCAAGTCAAGAAGATCGAAGAAGAGGAGGAGAATTGTTGCCTGTCCGAGTACTTGTCGTTGATGATGAACCCTAATGCATCTTGTTAGCTAGAGCTACTGCTGTTACTTGTCGATCCTTCCATCCATCTTAATTTCCAGTTGATTATTTAGTAATGACCTTAATGCATTGGTGCAATTAAAGAGAGATAAAAGTAAGTGTATCTTCCTCACTTACCTTTGAAGTTGTTAACTCAATCCGCATGCAGCACGTGATTTTGCTTAATTATAGTTTACTGCTCCACTGTTATATACTCCTAAGTAAGTACATACCGTTGCATTACTCCATGATAGTATTGTTTGCCTTGCTTTCGTATGTGTGCATGGGGAAGCTTCTATCTGGCTTTTGCATAAAAGCTGTGCGTTTTTATGGTGCTTTTTATATGATTTGTTTCATGTTTTCTATGCTTCTGTAGCTTCATATTTTCTGTTCTGCCTTGGGACGCATGAGTAATCAGCTTCTGCTTCTTGCTCCACATCACAAGATAAAGTACATCAATTCCATGCATTTCTTTGCCTAATCTCTCTCTCTCTCTCTCTCTAGAGTACACAGTGACCTTGTCACACCACTGTTCCTTCTTTTCCTAGGGTACTATTTCCAATATTCTTTGTTGAAGTGACATAGATCAATGTTGCAATGCTAAACAGAGAAAAGAGAAATACCAACCAATACAAGCTAGTCACATGGAATGATGGAATGTCAACAATGTGCATGATTTACTTTTAAGAAACTCAAAACTAACCTAACACTAGCCATTAGGACCTGCATGCATGTGTTAGACTTTTGTACAGTCCATTTCTGGTTCATCGTAACTAGGAGTAGTTTGTCTTCGTCTTAGGTAACTTCTCAGCCTCGTACGGAAATATTTACTATGGGGTGCCATAACACTTTTTTTTTTAGAAAAGGGAATTTATTAATCCCAGCCTTAACACTTCTTAATTGTGCATTGTACATTTATACAAGATTAAGTTTTTCAACGAAATAAATATCACAGTTGGTATGATCTCTTGTCCTTCTGTACAACACTACTCTGCAATTTTGCTCAGCTCCCGGCCGGCCTAGCTATATATACGTATAGAGTGGTACATTGAGTAGTGTCTATATGCTACGTCTAGTTGTAGCCTCAACTCTACTTTGTTTCTTCCCCCCTTCTGCACACTTACTTTCAAGCACACTAGGATTGTAATTCACTGTAGCCTGACCAATGGCCACTAGCTACAAGCAAAACATCATTCAGTTCAAATCCATGCTTCTTTAGAACCGTTTGTGTTTGATTATATACATCCATGCACGGAGGTGTTCCAAAATTATGTGGATAGAAAACTGGGTCCTATTGATGCATGCCGCCAGTTTTAGAATGTCATAATTACAACTGTGCTGCGTGTGCTGCATTGGATAGTCATGCATTTGGATGATATCCATCCCTCGGGGTAGGCATAGGTTTAAGTCAACTTCCAAACCTAGTTGTCCGAAGAATCGACATTATTCCCTGTGTATCCAAGCAAACCTTTAGGTAACTTATTGGTTTATCACTAAAGTATGATTAACTCATCATGGGAGATAAACTAAGACTCGTGTCTTCTTCAAAATTTAGAACATCCTTCGACATTCAAAATAAGAGCATCTGATGTGTTCTTGTTTGTTTATCTGAACAATTGTTGATCTTTATATGTCCTTTCGTGTATTCAAAATCTGAACTGATGTTGCGCATGCATATAAATTATGGTTTACATGATTTTGTGAAAAATCCTTTTTGTATCTTACATTGTAGAACAGTTGACACAAATTTGTAGCAGAGAGGGTTATGTGTTCGTTTATTTATCATATTTTGTTGTGCTTAATGGATTTGGCCGGTAATGTGCAGTTGAGATATGTATCTCGGTGCAGTGCAATGCTCTACTCTACCCACCATGTAGTAATCTGAATTTGTGAATACATGTACGTGTATTTTCAAACAAAACTATTAAATTGATTTAAAGGTGACCTTTACCTACATAATGTAGAAAAAGAACAATGCATGGATATAATGAAAAGGGTCTGAAACCGTATATTTTGTGAATTGATTAGTTTTGAGCATCCACACTCTAACTCAAATTTTAAGGTGGCTATATCTTTGTTGGTGCAACAACATTTAATGGTACTTCCATCATATCCTCACCATCACCTAGATATGCTTGGTGGTGTTGAAGTTCTCTATTCAAAATTAATATCCGAATAAAAAAACATAGAACACATACACCAGTAGAGTGCTTATTTGGTTCTAGAACTACACTTTTTTGGCCATAGCTTCTACCTCTCCCCGACTCCACAACATAGTGTCGAAGAGCTTTGTTAGTGGCTCGCCCACCTTGCTCCATGAGGAGGCCGGTTCCCATGCGGGCACGACCATTTTCCCACGTGCCAACATTGCAAATCCCCACGCCGCTGCCGCATCGCCGTCTTAATGCCATGGCCCGCCACCACTATAAAATCCCTCTTACCAAAGAGGGGCACACCCCTATCAGTGTCGCTCCCCCACACCCTAATCTCCTCTCCCCCACCCTCTCTTCTCTCCAACGCCATGACAAACAACGACGAGCGGGGGTAGTGGCACCTGCGGTGGCAAGTTGCATCGTTTCTTGCTAGAGGTTACGTCAGATGGTGCTTCAAGTCGGCTGACTCCGTCATCAGTGCTGTAAGCGGCATCATGATTTGCTACAAACGGCATCTGGCATTGATGCAATGGGGATGCATGGTATTTTAAGTCATTCGAGCATGATGACCATGTAGGAAGAGGCGCCAGGTGGTCCTACGAGAAAGGACACAAGTTACGGCATGCCAGCGCCACCGCCTAGCAAGCTGAAACAAGCATGACCCACATTGTTGCGAGGCGGCATGGCAAGCGGTGTGGTGCTGCTCCGAGGTGCGGAATTCACCCGAGATAAACGAAATTCCGCAGAAATCCGGCAATTTTGGCCAGGCCCGGTATAAGTATTTACCACCCGTAATCTTTCGTTTTTTGGGCAATTTTGACAAAATAAATTCGAAAAAATAAGCTTTAATGAAATTTGCTAAAAAATTCAAAAATTCGTTATTTTTCATTCTAAATACCAAATTTTGGTTTTGTATTTTTTTGTCTGACATTTCCGAATTCCGACAATTTCGTTCAGGACCGGAAAATTTGCAAAACTGAAATCCAAATCCTTGTGCTATGAGATGGTGTTCAAAGTTGTGAGTCAAGCCTACCGACGATGTAACAACTATTGCAAGTCGACACTGCAAAAAAGGGTCGCTGCTTTGGCGCGCCATGCGAGAGAGGTGGAGGAGTTTTTTCCCGTTTTGGTTGTGTGTGTTTGTGTGCAGCGGAACACAAAGGTCGTGTGTGGAGGGAGACGAATGATTTGTCATTGACCGATTCAGGAAGAATTGGGCCGACCATGATGCGCCCACTCGACGAAGGGGAGGATCCTTCTCCCCCAGATGGGGCGACCGATGCGTAGCACATGCCACTGTGAAAAATATGGCATTCAATATTCTCCCTAATAAGACCAGACATATTACTTTTGGTTAATATGTCAACCGTGAAGCAAAATGTGCAATATATACCCTTTTGTGTTCATGAGATCTTTTATGCTAAGGATCTAAGTTTTCTCAGTTGTTGAGTCAGTTCTCTTTCAAATCTTGTACTTGATATATTGAAGGTCGGATTGATTATCCCGTCGTTCTTATACTACTATATGTAGCAACGAGATACATCAAATTAATTCTTTATACTGTGTACCTTACATGATATGTGTCAAAATATAAGGTTGGGGTCTATTGGATGTATGTTGCTTGCCAATATCGTGCCCATTGTATATCCACATATATTGGGTCTTACAAACATAATGGCTATGCATCTTATTACATAAACCTAGAGCAGTTCACTCTCCATCACATACATGGGGGGAAAGGGACATAAGTTAGGCCTTCTTAGATTTTGTGGACCACTTTCCGGCCCTCTCCATGAGACCATGACTCTAAGAACAAATCCTTGACCTTGTTATAAGGAACAGCTTGCATCAGCTCGCCATCACCAGAATCCTCAGCTAGATCAGACCTAACAAGAACAAAAATTAATTGGCCCAAGCTAGCTATCCACACCCAACACCCTAGCTATAACCCTTTGTACAACCATAGCCTCCACCCCTCTAGCTACGGGGCCCTAATTGCAAATACTCATTTATTCTGAGTGCCTCATGTACTGATTGAGTGCCTCATGTACTGAGCATGCATGTGGGCCTTCTTGGTGCTGGCCCCCTCCTATGGTCGCACTTGCCTGTGTTTGCAAGCACTCCACAGCATAAAAGAAGAGCTCTAAAGCAAAGCTTAGCGAGGGATGGTTAAGAATAGTGTGGGGCTAAGAGACTAAGAGAGATGTTAAGGAATTTCAAAGACATATATGGTCCCAGATCGAGAGGACTTTAAATTGTAAAGTTTGTGTCTCACATGCCTGCACGGAAAGAAAGCCCAAGGATTAATTGGTCACAAAAATTTAATGGAGTAGCTAGCTACGTAAGTACTTTCTCGATGGAACTATCATAATTAGTGTGGACACAATTATGTGTATTGTCGTCTTGGGTATATGGTTCACAATGTTTTGACCTTTTTTTTATAGAAAAGAACCGATCAGATCACGTACGATCACACACATGGTTGAACAGTACGAAATCCACACGGTAGCATAAAAGCACATGACATAAAATTTCAAAAGAACTCTTTCCCTTTTTGTCTTGCATATGCATATGCATGCTATATGCACATGATCTTATGTATAATACTCACGATTTCCCCGATCAATTTGAGCCTAGCTAGATTTGGTCTTGTCTCGCGTGGCATGTTACCACGACCAAGCTTAATTTCGCACTGGGCTAAACTAGTTAGGACAAAAAGATCGCCAGTACTCTCCATAGATCAAACAGGAGGACGACGTACGTACGTCCTATAGTATATTACTCTAAACCTCAAAAAATAGTACTCTTGTGTGCCAATTAAGAAATTATATTAGGTTAAACTGGGTACGTCTGCACATGCTGCGCCCCCCTGATGCGCAAAGCAAAACGCGTTGGAGCTTGTCACATATGCGGCGACACTGTGTGATTAGCATGTGCTTGCGCCGCTTGCTTGAATTATATATAGAGAGCTAGCTCTCAAAAAATTATATAACGCTAGCTCGTTCTAATCAGTAGCAATAATTCTTAATTGCAGGCTATGGATAGTCGTCGTCTAGCTAGCTATAGCAGGGTGAACAAGAGACTACTGTAAGAGTAACCTGGCCACTAGGAGGCAATTGTTAATTAATCGACCTGATGATGGATCATTTGTAAATTAATTAAGCGGCACAACTGGATCATCGGCATTGTTTTATTAGAGGTTGGCGCTGGCAAGAGGGCCGCCTTGGGCAGTGTGATAACACGCTAGCTTTCAGCGCTCGGCTCGTCAGGATCGAGGGTACTTTGTGATTCCTAGTGCTTGCTGATGGGAGGCAACACAGTGATCGATCGATCGACCGCCCGGCTCGCTCTGGTTTGGCATCATTCTCTCCCTTACACGCCACCTCAAAGTTCTCTTTTTTCTTTTACCTTCAAGGACCCACTCACGAGAATCTCTATATCTAGAATCGACCAGGGTAATTTGTTGGGTGAATTGGAATGAAGTTAAACATGGTGGAAATTCATGATACATGTAATACATGAAATTCTCCCCCAATTTAAAGACATATACGAGTTTACTTTGATGGAAGGGAGACCGGCATTCTGTCAGATTTAGCGTCGTTAATTATCCACGTAACAGTTGAGCGCCTAGCTACTAAGATGTTCGACTTCTGGCGCAGAGCTAAATCTACCACGAAAAATGACATTAACCACAAAAGCGGTGTCCACGGTTGAGGTGAACCTATCTATCAAAATAATTCGTGAGTCCAGGTAAATTGTTCTGCCAATATGATGTTGGACATTTCGTTGTGAGAACTGCTTGGTGACGAAAAGTGCTATGAGGCGAATTTTCTAGTAGTGATTTGTGACGACTCAAGTGTGACCAAAATGCCAAATTATATAACCCTTGGGTCATCGTTGGATCGATAATCAACTTGCACGTACATCATATTGAATATCAGCACCCCAAGACATATGTGCATCAAAGACGGCAGGCTAGATGTAGCAACATAAATCTTGAGAACGATCGTATGGGGCTCATGACCTGTGCGGGATGTAGCTACCTGCGTGGGAAGAAAATCAACTCTCACAACTAAAAAAATATCACAAAACCACAACTATTCAGACTATGGTTCCATAAAAATATGATCAAAGAATTATTTTATCACCAAATCAAAAAATTGGTGTAAAATGTATGTTTCATAGAACTCATATCTTTTGATCAGATAGTTGACGCCGTTTACACAAGCCCACTAGGCATGTGCCACGATGGCAAAGGAGGGGTTCCTCTCCAGTTTTATAATGCAAACCGTTCCGAACCTGAAACATAAATTTAGAAAGTGTTTATAATTTTAAAATTTTGCAATATTGGTTCACAAATTTAAGCGTAGAAAATATAAGAAGAATGTTGTTTGTTCTGTGAATGAAGTGAGATTGAGCTAACGTTATAAATTCCAAATCGTCTTAATCCTAATTTTTATTGAATTTTGTCTAACAGATGCAACAAATTATGAAAACTTTAAATCAATTCGGCGAAGCAATCTCAAAATTTCCCAATTTACTAAGTAGATGAACTTTGCATTACTAGAAATTTTTCATAGTTTTAAAGTTTGAATTTTGAACAAAGTTTGGCCAAAAGTTACAATAAGTGCAACAACTTCTAAACAGCTAGGCGAAGTCTAGCCAATTCTTTTTTCAGCTTACTCACTAGATGTAGTTTGAACTAATGGAGTTCTTCATATTTTTCAGAAAAAAAGTTTCAAACTAATTTCGTTTGAAAGTTAATAAAATGTGATAATTTTCATATTGTTTGGTTCATGTTCGGTCTGATCTGCTAAATAGACCCAGAGGGGACCGCCGCCTCTGCCACGTGACACATGACTAGTGTCTAGTGGGCATGGGTTATCATAAATTGTTTCAGCCCGGCTAAATCACGAGATTTGAGTTATGTGAAACAGTTACCCTAAAAGTGGTTCTTTGCTGAAAAAAATTCTTCCGGTTGTGGGTTTGTGCAATTATGGTTTGTGATAATTTCAAAAAAAAAAAAAAAAAAAATTTATGGTTTGTGATATTTTCTCATGAAGCAATGATTAATAAAATATACGTACAGAGCTCGGTGGTCGATCTATTGTGACAATGATTAGGCTACCACAACAAGTATAGTTTGGGGTTGCACTCGTAGTATACTGTTGCACACACATATATACGGCGTAACACTGTATCATATGCATGCATTCTCGCCGGCCGGCCGCCGCCCTACATGTCTCTCGATTCACCTTATGTATTGTCAGCTGCATCGGAGAGAGTATTGTAACCGCACTGACACTGCTCCAGGCATTGATGAACAGTGCCATGCATGCTCGATCGAAATCCGATCATACTGGAGTACATCACAATACAGACATAGTACTGCATGAGTGAATCGAGCGATGGACTAAGCCACATGCATGGGCTATCTATCGATCAATCGATCGATCGATCCAGTGTAGTGTTTGGATCCATCGATGAGTGCTACAGTCACCTGCAACACCTAGCTTAGGTTCATATGCATGGTCCAGCTTCTCCATCTGACAGCGCGTGTACGTACGTACGTGACCGAAAGCAAACGCCAGATCCATTTGGGTGTCAGAATGTGGACAACACAATGTGCGCGTGCATGACTTAAGGGCTCTTTGATTTATAGGATTGTTAGGGCATATCCAGCGGCCCGACGCAAACATACGCTCGAAGTCCGCTTCCGTCTGAAAATGATCGGAGTTGGGAAAAACACAGCCCAGCGGCCCGACATGAAAAGACCGCGATGTTCGCGGCGACGCAAACACGGTCTAAATTTGGACACGGTTTACGTCGCCGTGGACTGACTGCGCTGTCCGCACGCGTTCTCCCCCGTTTGGTCGAGTCACGCGCGTCAGTGACACCGTACGCCAAACGCCACCAAATCACTTCCCTCCTCTTTGTCATCCTTCCCGCGATACCGTCGCCACCCCCCAACCACCACCGCTTCCGCCGCCCGTGCGCTGCCCTAGCCTCGCCATGGCCGTCTCCACCCGGCCGGTGGCCTGTGCTCGCACTTCCCGGCAGCTAGGCACCGCTTCTGACCGGCGTAGGCTTCGTTCTGTGAGACCTGCTTCCGCGCCCACGAGGTGTTCGGCCATTTGCGTGGCCGCTTTTTCCAGTGAGACCTCGGCCGCCTGAGCCATTGTGTGTATGGAATGGACGTAAATGTTCATCATATGCCTATATTTTTGTAAATGGAGTTGAGCAAGCGGATCCGGAAATTCTACGAGACCGTCATCAAGCCATCGTCGGACGAGGAGTCCGACGATGATACTGAGCTGATGATGGCCACGACAATGGTGATCAACGAGTACACTTACGCGAGACCGGTGTACAGGGGCTCGGTGAAGGGGTGCAAGCCCAATCTCGCGCGCAACCGAGAGAGGGGACACTAACAGCTCTACCGCGACTATTTTCATCCTAACAACCCAATCTTTGATGCCACAAAGATTTCGGCGTCGCTACCGGATGTCAAGGCCGTTGTTTTTGAGAATTTTGAGCGAGGCGAGGGCGCGCACGACAGTTACTTCACCGCCAGGCGCGATGCCACCGGTAAGCTTGGTTTCACCTCCTATCAGAAATATTTTGCAGCTATTCGCATGCTTGCATATGGAGTGGTCGGTGATTTGGTAGATGAGTACTTGCGAATGAGCGAGTCCACCTACCTTGAGTCGATGTAAAAATTCTGCAGAGCTGTCATAGAGGTTTTTGGCAATGTCTACCTTAAACAGCCCACTGTTGAGGACACCGCTAGGCTGATGTCGATCAACGAGGAAAGAGGGTTCTCGGGGATGATAGGAAGTATTGAGTGCATGCACTGGGAGTGGAAGAACTGTCCATTTACATGGCAAGGTCAGTATAGCGGGCATGCTGAGGGTTGCACTGTCATTCTTGAGGACGTGGCATCACAAGATCCTTGAATCTGGCACTCTTTTTTTTGGCATGACCGGCTCCCATAATGACATCAATGTGCTCCAGCGTTCTCCTATCTTTGCTAGGCTAGCAGAGGGCGATGCTCTAGTGTTTAACTATGAGATCAATGGTCATCCGTATAACAAGTGTTACTACCTTGCCGATGACATCTATCTCGACTGGTCTACTTTTATGAAGACAATTCGTGAGCCATTGGAGGAGAAAAATAGGAGGTTTGTCAAGCGCCAGGAAGCATGTAGGAAAGATGTGGAGCGTGTATTTGGTGTGCTCCAATTTAGGTGGGCTATTGTTCGCCACCCTGCGAGGACATGGAGCACAAAGGTGATGTGGGAGGTCATAACTGCTTGTGTGATCATGCATAACATGATCATCGAGGATGAGCGCGACGAATACATCCATGACCAATGGTGGAAGTTTCAGGGTAAGTTGGTTGCCCCACATCCAGAAGCATCTACATTTGAGGACTTTCTCTATGTGTATGAGGAGATCCGCGATCGTGCTACTCACCAACAGTTGCAGAACGATTTGATTGAACATCAGTGGCCATTGGCAGGAATCATCTCAGAAGATGACTAGTTTCTTCTCCTCTACTTATTTGATCTATGTTTGTTATTTGAATGTTTGTTTGAACTATGTTTCCACTTCACTCCGATTATTGTAGTACTCATACTATTATTATTTGAGCGATGAAATTTTAGAAATTTGCACTTATTTGTACGCAATTCTATGCTATTTTTCAATAGTTTGAAAACAATTTCATAGAAAGCTGATAAAAAAGAGCCGACGCCCACAATGCGTCGGGCCGCTAGGCTGACGCGCGACCCAAACCGACGAGGGGGGCGGACAGAGCCCATTTTCTGTCTGCGACCCGACGCAAACGGATCAAATCGGACAAGATTTGGTCCCAATATGCGTCGGGCCGCTAGAGATGCCCTTAAAGGATTGCTGTAGGATTGAAATTCAATGAGAATTTTTTCTTCGAGACTGTTTGATTCATAGGATCATATCCTATACAAATAAATTCTATCAGAATCTTATAGTACAAACTTCAAAAGAAAATAACATGAGCCTCCAATCTTTTGACGAAATTCCTGCAGAAATCTTATAGGAGTAGTACAAACTTCATAGGAAAGTAACATGAGCTCCGATCTCTTAGAAAAATTCCCTTGCCAATCAAATGAACTTTCTCTTCCCATAGAATTCAAATAGAAATACCATAATAATCCTATGATTTTCTTATTCCTACACTTTCCTTATACTACGAATCAAAGCAAACCTAGCATCATCTATGCACATGTGTTTCATATGGTCAGCTTGAATCGTACTCCCTTCGTTGCAAATTACTTAAATTAGTTTTATCCATATTCGGATGTATATTCTCTACACACTAAAACATCAAGATCCATTTAAATTTGGACAAATCCAATTAGCATCATCTAACAGAGGGAGTATTAGGTACCCAAATTGATTTTTGTTTCATTCAATTTTGCTGGTTTCTCCGGGTTATATTATTCTACTCCCTCCGACCCATTAAAACTGTCGTGGGAAATGAGCTTGTGTAGTACAATTTCATAGCTGCACTTGCGACAATTTTTCTGGTTCGGAGGGAGTACTCTCCGATTTGAAATGATTGCCACAGTTTTGTCTAAGTACGGATGCTTCTAGACATATTTTATTATGTAGATACATCTATTTTTAAATAAATTTAAGTCAACCATTTCTGATCAGAGAAAGTACTGTTGTTTTATTTATTAGGGAATAGTAAGTGTAAGTAGTAACCCCAACCAGCCTACATGCATTTTGGCTTAAATTGTGTTAATTTGAGTTCAGGTGCTGACTTAACTATGATGCTACCGTATCATCTATGTGATGATGACACCATAGTGAAATTAATTAACTACCACTAGTATATTTGATTTGATCTGATTAGCATCTTGTGACGCTCCTTTCGTTCTGTCGGCTTGTCTCTTTCTCTTCTTTAGCGCAAATTACGGTGGCCTTTTGATGTTTGGCATTTCGTACATTCCGGATTCTTCTATGCGAACGTCCACGCTAACTTCAAGAGCCAAAAAACAAAGGGACCAAGTCCCCGGCTCATGATCACCATTTATATATATATGAGCATCCAGCCAAGAGAACAAATTCTACTCTGAAATGAAGGAACTGATATATGCCGAGATAGTTAAATGGCATAATTGGAGTATAATTGAGTGGTTAACTGTTGAAGCTAGCTAGCTACGCAAGCGCAAGAGGTATCCATCGTCCTCTCTAGCTTAAACTAGACTTTGAGAGAGAACCATCCAAAGAATAATGCGACGCATCATAACTGAGACACTAAACCTTCCGTATCAAACCACATCTCTTTCCAACTGTTTTAGCATTCCATTCATGGAACCTCTCACAACAGCGATAGTACATATCATCGGCTTGCTGCTAATTCAACCGAGAGATCGAAGAGTATATAGCGAGAGAGATCGGTTTGCTGCTAATTCAATCGAGAGATCGAAGATATATAGATCCATGCAGCTGGCATCTCGTAAACGTTGGTGGTGTTTCGTCCAATCATCTTCATCTGGACGTTCAAATTCTGAACCCTGCAACCTGGATGACGTGGAAAGAAGATCATCACTAACTTTTTTTCCTGGTTGAAAGAGCTTCATTAGACCAAAACAAGGTGTCGTCGTGTAGACAAACATATTCCTAGGGTAGGCTAATCTTTGGGGCCGATAGACGCTATAGGATTCGGGTAGGGATAGCGCGCTGAGAAGCATAAATGGAAGAACACATGAACAAAAGGATTTACCCTGCTTCGGGGCTCTCGTGAGGAGATAAAACCCCTACTGCAGCATCTAGCCTATTTGGTGGATTTCTTCCTCTGCATATGAACATTACAAGTAGTCCAAAAGATGAGCTAAACTTGCCTCTAAAAGGTCTTGGGGGGGAGAAGAGAGCAAGAGGAGCCGTGCCCGTGGCTTGGCTGCTGGCCCGGCCGTGGCCGTCTATGGCTGTGTCTTTGGCCTTCCCCCTGGTGCTTCTTATATAGGA
Source organism: Poa annua (assembly GCA_026929855.1). Lineage (NCBI taxonomy): Eukaryota > Viridiplantae > Streptophyta > Magnoliopsida > Poales > Poaceae > Poa > Poa annua. Next base: position 98,497,869 of record CM049437.1, read on the forward strand.
GGAGCCCAGGGGATAAGAGGTGGCCCACATGCCACTATTCTGGCACTGTAGCTGACATGACTACTGGGGTCTTGTCAGCACTGTCACTGCATCATGAGTTGTACTCTTGTTACATCCAGGGCACTGTAGCCACGCTTGGTCACACTCAGGCAGGCAGAACCCGTGCGGCGCGCGTACTTGTCCTGTCCGCTTGCGCCTGTCTTCAGAATCATCCGTACCGGTCGGGGACCATGTCGGGGAAGCCGGGAGTGCCGCCATGTCGGGGAAGCCGGGGTGCCGCCATGTCGGGGAAGCCGGGAGTGGCGGGGTGAGGCCGAGGTCGACGATGGCGCGGGCAAAATGAAGGCGGGGGCGAGGTCGAAGACGTCGTGGTGGTGTTGGCGAGGTGAAGGTCGAGGTTGGAGATAACTCGGACGGCTCAAAGTCCAAAGGCACCATGCCCCTCTGCTGGCTACCTCGATACACCCGAGTTACCCATAAGGAAGAAGAGACGAAGAAGGGCACCGAGGCGCCGCCATCAGGTGGTGGCGCGGCTCACCTCTCTGCCGCGCCAGCACCTGAGGGTGGGCCCTCGGGCCTCCACCGCCTTCGCCCTTTCGCCCATATAAACCCCCCGACGTGAAAACCTTAAAACAATAAGCCTTTTCCCGAGAAGAGTTCCGCTGCGCCGTGATACGTCCAAAAACGTTTCCCGAACACTTTTGCTATTGTTTTACCTCTAATTTGTGTGTTTTGAATGCAACTAACACGAACTAACGCTGTTTTCAGCAGAATTACCCTGGTGTCTCGTTTTTGTGCAGAAATATCAACTTTATGGAAAAACCCCGAAAAACACCTGGGAGTCGTTTTCTCACCCGAAGAGTCCAGGAACCACGAAGATCAAACGGAGGGGAGCGACGAGGCCGCGTCACCCCCTGCCCGCGCGGCAAGGACCTGGCCGCGCGAGGACCAGGTGGGACCGCCTCGGTCGCTTCCTCGCGACCCCCTCTCAGCTATAAGACCCTCCTGACCTAAAAACGCAAGGGGGGTATCCACTTTCGCCAGAAACATCTCCGTACGCCGCCGCCACCGCGAACCCTAGTTCGGGGACCAGAAGTCTCTGTTCCGGCACCCTGCCGGGACGGGGAATCGAAGGGGATCATCGCCATCGTCATCGCCAACGCCTCTCCATCAACCATCCATGTTTCCCCCATCCATGTGTGAGTAATCCACCGCTGTAGGCTTGAGGGGATGGTAGGGATTGGATGAGATCATTCATGTAATAGCTGTAATATCGTTAGGGCATGGTGCCTAGTATCCGTTATCGGTGTTTTACGTCATTGTTGCAACTTGTTATGCTTAATGCTTGACACTAGGGCCCGAGTGCCATGATTTCAGATCTGAACATGTTATTGTATCATGAGGATAATTATTGTTTTAGATCATATCTATGAGTTGTATACATATATTATTGTCCGGAACCGATGGCCCCAAAGTGACAGCAATTGGGATAACCGGAGGGAATGGCTGTGATGTGAGGATTACATGTGTTCACGGAATGTTAATGCTTTGCTCCGGTACTTTATTAAAAGGAGTACCTTAATTGCCAGTAGTTTCCCTAGAGGCCCCGCTGCAAACGGGCTGGCAGGACAAAAGATGATGTGCAAGTTTCTCATTGCGAGCACGCACAACTAAATTGGAATACATGCTTATGATTAGTTAATACTTGGATACTTTATATTATTTATCTGCAAATGCCTATGCTATGATATTACATGAATTATCTTATCCATGCAACGTCCGTACATCCGTCCCTATGCCTACAGTATTTTAATCCTGCTGTCTACCGTAATCACAATCGTTGTCTTAATTCTACTACTGCTATTATTTCACTACTGTCTCTGCTATAAAACTGTTACTACTGATAATCTGTCCCGAGCAAGTCTATTCACAGGTGCAGCTGATCTGACAAATCATCTGTTAAAGCTTATAAATATTCTTTGCCTCCCCTTGTGTCGAATCAATAAATTTGGGTTTTACTTCACTCGAAGACTGTTGCGATCCCCTATACTTGTGGGTCATCACGCCGCCGCCATCGAAGACAAGATTCGGGGGACAGAAGTCTCTGTTCCGGCACCCTGCCGGGACGGGGAATTGCCCCCGGAGTCATCTCAATCAACTCCACCGCCATCTTCATTGCCGTTGCTGACTCCTACGATGAGTAGTGAGTAGTTCTCCCCCGGGGCTGCGGGCTCTAGCGGTAGCTATGTGGTTTATCTCTCTCTCACATGGTGTGATCTTTATGTGATCATGAGCTTTGTAATCTAGTTGAATATGTGAGGCTACTCTTTATCTATTATGCACTCTAGAGGTTACTTTAATATGAACTCCGGGATTATTCATGATTGTAAAGTTGACAGTATGTGCACCGTGTGTGATTCCTTTATGACGTTGTGGTGTTTGTTTACTCAGACTTTGGGTTGTGCTTTTATAGCCCTACGCAATGAATGGTGTTTGTTATCCAACAAGAGAGTGTTTGAGAGTAGTATTTATTATTCAGCTTTGATGTCATTGTTGAGAATGTCCACTAGTGAAAGTATGATCTCTAGGCCTTGTTTCTAAGCATTGAAACACCGTTTCCAACAATTTCTGCTACATGTTTGCTTGCTGCCATTTTTATTTCAGATTGCAATTACTACTTATAATTATCCATATTACTTGTATTTCACTATCTCTTCGCCGAACCAGTGCACCTATACATCTGACAAGTGTATTGGGTGTGTTGGGGACACAAGAGACTGCTTGTATCTTAATTGCAGGGTTGCTTGAGAGAGATATCTTTGACCTCTACCTCCCTGAGTTCGATATACCTTGGGTGATTCACTTAAGGGAAACTTGCTGCTGTTCTACAAACCTCTGCTCTTGCAGGCCCAACACTGTCTACGAGAATAGAAGCGTGCGTAGACATCGTGAAGGTCGAGGTTGGAGATAACTCGGACGACTCGAAGTCCAAAGGCACCGTGCCCCTCTGCTGGCTACCTCGATCCACCCGAGTTACCCATAAGGTCGGCCCATCCCCAGCCTAGGCTGTCCGGGAGAGCGCTTATGTCGGCCCGAGTTGCATCTCCTTGCCTATCATTTTATATTTCACCCATTTACTCATTTAACTTCTCGTTTTCCTCTAGTATAAGCATAATAACACCATAATTTAGGGTACCGGGGATTACATCCCCGACAGGGCATTCCCCGGGTGGAACAGACATATATTACTGCTCCTTACTAAATACTACCTATGTTCCAAAATGTAATCCTTTTTAGCAAGCTAAACAAGCTAGCTAGAAAGGTTTACATTATGGAACGGAGGTAGTATATGACAACCAGTCAACCAAGATAGCAGTTATAAAAAAAACCAAGATAGCATGCATCCAAATTTCACTGACCTTATCTTTTGATATATAAGATAATCTTGAGATTGCTGAAATAAGAAATATTGTTAGCCACACAAAATAGTCAAAAATAAATATGGACATGTGACGAAAAATACTTCATAATATGCAGTTTATCCGGTACCATATCAATATAAAAATGTAACTATAAGGGTTAAATACATCTTAATTAATATTGGTACCATACCTGAAACATCATTTGTTTTGAACTAAAGAGTATTGACAATCTGAGATTGGGCACCCAGTCTATACTTTACAAAAGAAAATATCGCACTATAATCTAGTACGTACCACCAATTTAGTAATATTTAAATCACAAAAAAATTACATTGAAGGTGCTTGGAGTGTTTTATTTCTATTAGCGTTCTATATATACCCACGCACTCTCTTTGGTTGCTTCCAATGATCACGTATGTTGACTACTTGTGGCTATAAAGATGGAGATATATTGGAATGGCAAATGCCAAAGCCAATGCACGATGGACAAACATAGATCCATAGGTAGGTTTCTGATCACTGTACGCAAAGACGACCAGATTGAGACGTAAGGAACTTTTCACTGAGACCACTAGGCCCAGTACCCATATCACCTAGACTAATGGCTGAGGAAAATGAATTCAGAGCCTCATAAACAGGAAGAAAATAACTTAAGTTAAGATCACTCACTACGGGAAACGCTGAGAACGCCGACGGCTATTTCAACGCCGACGGCAATATGTTGGGGCCGTCGGCGTATAGTATGAATGCCTACGGCCAAAAATAACTGTCGGCGTAGTTTTCACGGTGCTACGCCGACGGCAATGCCGTCGGTGTAGTTCTGTCAGAGCTAGGCCGACGGCAATGCCGTCGGCGTAAGAAAGCCGTAGGCATAGCTCTTATTTTTTATTTTCTTCCAAATGACCAATCTATAATCATTATCGTATCATAGTTTGTGATAAAATGGTCATATTTGGTACATATGTGTGCCATGGTATGAGAAACAACGTCGCCGAAGCGATTTTCAAAATTCTTTTTAGAAATATCATTTTCCATTTTTTAAGTGTCAAAAATGACTTTTTTTGTGAAGCAAGTACATAAAATATGGTCCAAAATGACACCCATTTAATTTTCACAAAAAGTAGTACATATTTGATGGATAATACCAGAATATGAGGATTTTCCTTGCTTTCTATCTAAATTCGCCTCTTTAATTGACTTTATGTCAATTTTCCGAAAGTAATTCAAATTTGAACTACAACTGTGTGATAGTTTGCTCTGAAATTCTTACAAAAATAATTTTAAGGTACGCAAGTAGTGGTTACAACATAGAACCGTCAATAGTTTTGGAAAATTCGACCACTTTTGATGAATAGCCATGCTCTCCATTTTAACCGTTTTTTGAAAGAAATGAAGAAATATGAAAAAGTACTCAAAAAAAGAAACCCTTTGGCATGGAGTCCTTTTACGTGTACTAGTTTCTAGTAAAAATGATAAACTTGAGTTTTGGCAAACTTTTCAAAACAAAACTTCATAAAAATGTCAATCATCTACAAACATGCATAAGTTTCAAGCCAAATGACCAATGTATGACCATTATCATGTCATAGTTTGTGATAAAGTGCTCATATTCAGCAAATATGTGTGCCATGGTATGGGAAACAACGTCGCTGAAGCGATTTTCAAAATTCTTTTTAGAAATATCATTTTCCATTTTTTAAGTGTCAAAAATGACTTTTTTTGTGAAGCAAGTACATAAAATATGGTCCAAAATGACACCCATTTAATTTTCACAAAAAGTAGTACATATTTGATGGATAATACCAGAATATGAGGATTTTCCTTGCTTTCTATCTAAATTCGCCTCTTTAATTGACTTTATGTCAATTTTCCGAAAGTAATTCAAATTTGAACTACAACTGTGTGATAGTTTGCTCTGAAATTCTTACAAAAATAATTTTAAGGTACGCAAGTAGTGGTTACAACATAGAACCGTCAATAGTTTTGGAAAATTCGACCACTTTTGATGAATAGCCATGCTCTCCATTTTGACCGTTTTTTGAAAGAAATGAAGAAATATGAAAAAGTACGCAAAAAAAGAAACCCTTTGGCATGGAGTCCTTTTACGTGTACTAGTTTCTAGTAAAAATGATAAACTTGAGTTTTGGCAAACTTTTCAAAACAATACTTCACAAAAATGTCAATCATCTACAAACATGCATAAGTTTCAAGCCAAATGACCAATGTATGACCATTATCATGTCATAGTTTGTGATAAAGTGCTCATATTCAGCAAATATGTGTGCCATGGTATGGGAAACAACGTCGCCGAAGCGATTTTCAAAATTCTTTTTAGAAATATCATTTTCCATTTTTTAAGTGCCAAAAATGACTTTTTTGTGAAGCAAGTACATAAAATATGGTCCAAAAATGACACCCATTTAATTTTCACAAAGAGTAATACATATTTGATGGATAATCCCTAAATATGAGGAATTTCCTTGCTTTCTATCTAAATTCCTCTCTTTAGTTTACTTTATGCTGATTTATGTTGGTTCTTGATTGTTTTAAAAGACATTATTCATTATGCAAATGATGACATGGATGTCATATTTGGATTCCTCTCATTTTTATGATCGATATAGACATTTTATTTAGTAAATTCCGATATATAAATATGAAGATATGAATTATTTCTTATTAAATGGAAAAGACAAAACTAAAGTAAAATAATTGATTATTATTATTATTACTCAAGTATTATTAAACATAGTTATTTTGTTCATTCAAATCTTATTTTTGAAATTTTAAAGATTAAAAAGTGTAATATCATGAATGAGGGTTAATATATGATTGATATCATACTAATTATATCAAGGTATGACATCTCAATTGGAATCTCATTTGAATAGAACTCAATAGTTAAGCGTGCTTTGCCTGGAGCAATCTGAGGATGGATGACCGTCTGGGAAGTTTGACTAATGGTGGATAGTTTGACCTTTGCTTAAAACTCAATAGTTAAGCGTGCTTTGCCTGGAGCAATCTGAGGATGGGTGACCGTCTGGGAAGTTTGACTAATGGTGGATAGTTTGACCTTTGCTTAAGTGTGTGATATGAGATTAAATATATGACTAAATTGTAATTGAAATAGTAATAAAAAAGTTGAAAAAAAAACAGGAAAAAATACCAAATTTTTTTTTTTTGAAAATTTGTTTTCTGAAACTATTTGGTAAAGCTAGGCCGACGGCAATGCCGTCGGCGTAGCTATGAGCCCGACGGCAAAAACTACGCCGATGGATTATACGCCGACGACGCTAGGCCGACGGTGGCCGTCGGCGCACCACTACGCCGAAGGTAGCCGCGGTGAGGCCGACGGCATTTGCCGTCGGCACTCCTAGTGATTCCGTAGTGACTGTTGGAAATTGTAGTTCAAATATAGGTCCAATTAAACGATGCGGGCTGATACTTGGTTTACATTTGTTGTTTGTATGTCATCTACACATGCGAGTTCCTCTTGTGTGCCATGGTTTTACCACATGTCATGCGTAACAAGCTAGATTTTTTGTTTGCGCATACGACCAAGGAGTAGTCGCGGCATTTTAGACCTCCCTAGCGAGGATTTAGAATTCAAGCAGAAGAGTGGGGCTTGCCGAAATTGTGAGAGGAGGAGGAGGTAGTGTGCGAACGTATGTGTTCGGAGGGTGTGTGTGCGGGTGAGGGGGGGAGGGGGGATGATGCGCATACGAGAAAGTTCTCATCTTGTTGCATAATAAAACCTCTGTGAGCACGACTTCACTAAGTTACTTATGTTATCTATATTGATAACCCCAAAAGTTAATCAGATAAAACTCAACATCATCAGTTTATATTAGAGAACCACTATTGGGCCCTACATTACGATATCATGTGACGGTTGGGGGTTGTTGTAGTTTGAGCCGAGAGCCACCCTGTCTCCGGCTTGTGCTGTTTTTTTTTTCATTTGTGCGTGTGTGCTTCTTCGATATCGAGAACCCTCCTTTTCGAATGTGCGAGCCCTCGCACGCTCGTCTCCCCTCTCGCATGAAAGTGGTACACATTCCTTTTATATATATATATACTCGTTTCCTCCCTCGCGAGTAAGCCTTTTTTTAGGGCCAGCGCAAATCCCGCGCGATTAATACTTTACGATTGTGACGGCATCATGTGATGTATCGTCACTTTCTTCATTGTACCAGCCCGCCAGGCAGCCCATGTACTTTCCATATTGCGGATAGTTAGTCACATTGTCTCCAGTTTGTGGAGCCTTTTTTTCATCTGTGTATGTGGGTTTGTCTCCAAATCATATGTGTATGTGTGTCTTCAATTTTATTATTTTATAGATATTCTTATTTGGTGCAAAGAGTAGTATTTTTTGTCAAGTTGCTGTTTCCTGAAATGAATTTCAAAATACTCTACAACCATTGCCAGGGGTCTCATATATGTAAAATCCCCTTTCATTCTCCGGTTTTTAAGCTATAATCTGAAAGTGACTTTATCATTATTACTCCACATTTGGCATACAGGTAAACATATCGTGTAAGTATATCAATCAAGTAGGAGCTTCAATCGGTGTAGCAATTTAGAAATAAGAGAGGGAGATCACGCTGAGAATGCTTGTCCATGTTGTCTAGTCCTGTTGTTTACATTGCACACCTTTGTTATCGACATATCATATATAAAGATAATTTGGCATTAAATGACCCATATGCACTCCTGATACATTTGCGATATCTTGCAGAGAACACACAACCTGAGTACTTATTTCAAAACCTGGCATACAGGACCAGAAACTGTTGGTTGGTAGCATGCAGTCTAGAAACTTCTAAAAATTTGGTGGCGCAATCTATTATTAACCTAATAGAACATGATGTAATTCTGAGGCATGTAGTGGCAAATAGGTTCGCCGCGCACTCCGCCCAGCAGCTCAAAGTACTGCTTGTCCCAGTCGGACGTGTTCATGTGGCACATGGCAGTTGTCGTCACGAGTGGCACGCCATTGTTCTGATCCTTGAGTTGCACCTTGAAAGCCTGCACCTCTTTCGGCCGATGGCAGTAGAAGACCTCATAGGGAAAATCCATAGGGTGGCACGGCACCATATCGTTGCTCAGCTGGGAGATCTTCGCCACGACGTAGCTAGAGCTGCTGGGGGTCTCCTGCCCATGGATCCTTGTGATGGCTGCTCGAACTGGGCGGCTCACTCCTAACGCTTCGGCGGCGAACCTCGCCATTGCTCCGCGAGATGAGAAGCACATGTGTGGTTCTTCCTGCTTGTCACCGGCCGGCAAGGGCTTGTCGCAGGAACGAAGGGTGTCGGCTACCTGGCTTGCCTTCATGGAGTTGTGAGGTATCTTGAAATGTGAAAGGATGGTTGCCAAGGACTTTGGCTCCAACGGGGTAGAGACGGAACCGTCGGACCTTGGCGCACCAGCTTGTGCAAACGTGGTGCCTTCCGGCAGTACAGTGCCAACATGCATATTCTTCTTCAGGAACAACATGCCAGTCTGAACTTTTATGTGATGGTGTTTTCCTGCCGCTTTAGGAACAGGAGAATCTGCATTCATAGTAATGAAACAACGGTTTAGCAAAATCGACATGCTAACGCTCTTTTTGGAGATTCAGTGCAACTCGTTTTATTCTACATGTAGTAAGAAACTAAGATATTATGCAGACTAACACATTTTCAACTTGGTAAGAACTCTCAGCAAAGCCTTCTGCCTTTGCAATATATTAATAAGAAACAATGAGTATGAATTGATCCATACTCAGAGAATATTCTCAACTTATTAGCATTAAAAAGTACTTATGAAAAACATGTTTAAGATAAGAATTTCTTACGAGAAGGTGCAGAATCTTCGTCGTCCCAATCTACCGCGTAAGAACTCTCAGCAAAGCCTTTTGCTTTTGCAAGAAATTAAATAACAAAACAATGAGTTGATCCATATTCAGGAGATTATTCTCAACTTATTAAGCTTAAAAATTACTTATGAGAAACTTATTAAGAAAAGAATTACTTACGAGAAGGTGCAGAATCTTCGTCGTCCCAATCTACCGCATAAGAACTCTCAGCAAAGCCTTTTGCTTTTGCAAGAAATTAATAAGAAACAATGAGTATGAGTTGATCCATATTCAAGAGATTATTCTCAACTTATTAATCTTAAGAATTACTTATGAGAAACTTATTAAGATAATATTTACTTACAAGAAGGTGCAGAATCTTCGTCGTCCCAATCTACTGCGTAAGAACTCTCGGCAAAGCCTTTTTCTTCTGCATGAAATTAAATAACAAAAAAATGAGTAGGACTTTCCATACTTGGAGCATATTCTGAACTTCCACCATGGTCATATTCCACAAGTACTTACTCGAGGCTGAAGGTCTCCAATTTACCGCATAAGCGCTCGCACCAAAGTTGTGTTCTTCTTCTGCAAGAAATAACAAACAGTTAGCTGATCAGATTTAACTTATTCTGAACTTCGTAATACATAAGTACTTACTCTTAGCCGGAGGTTTCCAATTTACCGCATAAGCAGTCACACCAAAGTCACCATCTTCTTCTGCCGAAAATAATAGACAGTTAGTTATTTCCGCCTTAGCTCGTTCTGAACTTGGTAATGCATAAGTACTTACTCTTGGCCGGAGGTTTCCAATTTACCGCATAAGCACTCACACCAAAGTCGCCATCTTCTTCTGCCGGAAATAATAGATAGTTAGTTATTTCAGCATTAGCTCATTCTAAACTTGGTAAGTATAAGTACTTACTCTTGGCCGGAGGTTTCCAATTTACCGCATAAGCACTCACACCGAAGTCACCATCTTCTTCTGCCAGCAATAACAAACAGTTAGTTGATGCAACCTTAGCTTACTCTGAACTTGGTAATGCATAAGTACTTACTCTTGGTCGGAGGTTTCCATTTTACCGGATAAGCACTCACACCAAAGTCGCCATCTTCTTCTGTCGGAAATAACAGACAGTTAGTTATTTCAGCCTTAACTCATCCTGAACTTGGTAATACATAAGTACTTACTTTTGGCCGGTGGTTTCCAATTTACCGCATAAGCACTCACACCAAAGTCCACATCCTCTTCTGCCAGAAATAAAGACAATTAGTTGATGCAGTCTTAGCTCATTCTGAACTTGGTAATGCATAAGTACTTACTCTTGGTCGGAGGTTTCCATTTTACCGGATAAGCACTCACACCAAAGTCGCCATCTTCTTCTGCCGGAAATAACGGACAGTTAGTTATTTCATCCTTAACTCATTCTGAATTTGGTAACGCATAAGTACTTACTCTTGGTCGGAGGTTTCCAGTTTACCGCATAAGCACTCGCACCAAAGTCGCCATCTTCTTCTGCCAGAAATAACAGACAGTTAGTTATTTCAGCCTTAGCTTATTCTGAACTTGGTAATCCATAAGTACTTACTCTTGGCCGGAGGTTTCCAATTTACCGCATAAGCACTCACACCAAAGTCGGTATCTTCTTCTGCCGGAAATAACGGACACTTAGTTATTTCAGCCTTAACTCATTCCGTATTTGGTAATGCATAAGTACTTACTCTTGGCCGGAGGTTTCCAGTTTACCGCATAAGCACTCGCACTAAAGTCACCATCTTCTTCTGCCGGAAATAACAGACAGTTAGTTATTTCAGCCTTAGCTTATTCTGAGCTTGGTAATCCATAAGTACTTACTCTTGGCCGGAGGTTTCCAATTTACCGCATAAGCACTCACACCAAAGTCGTTTTTTGCTGTAGAAAATAACAAACAATTAGCTGACTAGACTTAGCACATTCTAAACTTGGTAATCTTGCACAAGTACTTACGAGATGCTGAAGGCTCACCCCTGTCATTTCCTGTCGCCGGGTCAGCAGTCGTTGCTAAAGCATTTTTTTATGTGGAGAAAAAAAACTGTGAGCTGATTCCTTTTTTGTAAATTATTCTCCGTGTTTGATATTAACTAAAAATAACTATACATAACGGAATTTGAAGCTTCTTCTGACAATTATAAAAAGTCAAGGTATAAGAAGATTGGACTCACCTAAGGTCAGCAGGAGCAAGAAAAAGGCTATAGCAACAACCTTCGCCTCCATGTCTGGATCAGTGAACTAAGTTGTGTTGAACGAGGATGAAGGAATGGTCTAGGTGCTCATTTATACAGCTTGGTGATCTATCTTTTAATTGAGAAATTAATACATAGCATAATGGGAAACGCTATATTTGGAGGGTATAATGAATTTCATTATTGTAGTACTTATTTCAATATTTGAATAAGGGGAAAATTAATTGTGTTAAATATATTGGGAGTGTATTTTGAGGTCTAATAGATCATTGATAGGTCATTGTAGGTCGCCAATTAAAAGGCATTGACATATATATAGTTTAGATTCGATTTTCTAGCATAAAAAGAAACAAATATCTCGATGGTCTGATAGGGAATACATTGACAATGTACTCGATTTGTCCCAAAATATTTGAAGCCTTGATTTTCACTAATCAATGATTTAGAATTTCGACTATGATTTATATTTATAATATATCTAAAAATAGTATAAACATATATGGAATAATATATTTTTCAAACTAGCCAAGATACCATTTATACATTCTCAATCCATATAATTTAGTAAACATTAGTGGTCAAAGTCGTGCACCAAAGATCAGTATGAAAATAGTGTGCCTTATAGTTTTTGATGGATGGAGTAGTAATTATTTGAATATATTTTCTAAAATGAAAACCAAGTGTTTGGAGGCCGTAACAGGTCACTATACTTAGTAAGGCATTATTATAGTTTATGCTTGAATTTCTATCAAAAAGTGTAACCATATATTTAGACAAGGGATATATAGTATACTTTGCCAATTCAAGTACTCAGAGTTTTAAATCTAGCATAAAAAATAATAAATTTGGAGATGAGTAATAAGTTATCGCGCCAACTACCAAGGAATTTATGTAGTTTATTTTAAGTATCTAGCATAAAGAAAAACTATAACAGGAGAAGAAAATAGGTCATAGCGCCAATTGAAATAGCTCATGTAGCGAGAATTTAAATATCCAACATAAAGGAAGCAATATACTCCATTTGGAGTGGTTAATGTGTCATTGTGACAATTTGGAGGCATTGATTTAGTATTGGTTTGAATATAGGGCGTGAATGCAAGCAATATGTTTCGAGGATAATAGATTATTCTGCCAATTAGTAGGCATTTTTGTAGCATTTATTGGAATATCTGAGCGCATAAAGGAAAACAATATATTTGGTAGAGGCAATATGACAAACTAATTGCAAGGCATTGATGTATATATTTTAATATGGGAAATATCATAGTTAGAAAGGTAATTATTCATTATTACAAATTGGAAATAGTTGATGCATATACAATTATAAGATAGCAAAAATAAGAAACAACATATTTGAAATGTGTAATAGAAAATTATGCCAATTGGGAGACATTGATGTCGTATTAATTTTAATATGTAGCATAAATGGGAAACAATATACTTGGAGGTTATAACTGCCCATAAAAGCGTTGATGCATATAAAATGCATACATGAACTTTGCACTTTTCTATTTGATATTCCAACTTATATGCAACATATTAGGGTTTATGTTAATGAATTATAATGTTTTAGGGGATAATTCACATTATACCCATTTATTTGGATTTAACCCTACAGACCAGGAAACTCCTGTTTTGCGTATTTTTAAGTTTCAGTGACCTAAACGACGTCAAATGGACCTGCCAACTTTTGACGATTTTTTTTGGAAGAAGTGAAGGATCAAGAAAAAAAGGAAGTCCGAGGAGGAAACGAGCACAGCTGGCGTGACCAGGAAGCCATGCTGCGCTAGCCATGCCCATTCCCTCCTCGGGGCTCGGATATCGTCGATCTTTGGCTCTAAAAATCTGTCTTGACCTAAAACCGACTATAAAAATAGCCCCCGACGAGTCTCAGAGAGGAGCGTCGCAGAAACACAAAATACACAAAACAGAGTCAGCAACTGCCATGTTGGAGGGGGAAAACTCCGGCGGGAAGCTATCGGTGTGATCTCTTCCTTCTCCATCGTCTCCACCATCGTCACCATGATGAAGGGGGGGGTAGTCCACCTCTGTACTATAGGTTTGTGGAAGTAGCTATTGTATCTCTCTCTCTCTTTTTCCTCATTGTATTAGCACTGTATGAGTTGCCTAACATGATTACGACCATCTATGTATTACCTATGTGGTGGATCTTTTATTTATAGGTTATATTTGAGATTGCAATTGTTTTGAGTATGAGATATATGGTTAGATGCATATTATGTACCCCTACTAGCTATGATCAAGCATGTGTGTGAGAGCGTGTGAGGGGGAACGTGTGCATTAGATGCATGGAGTAACGGGGGTGGTGAATGGGTAGTGAACAGTTAAAAACTTGTGATCTACTCAGGTTTTTACCCTACTGTAGTTACCTCACTAGGGATAAAGAAAATACCATGCTACCGGGAGTCTTTGAACAACCTTTGCAAGATAACCCATGACTAGATCTAGTGTATTATGATTCCAACTTCATGTCATAGAACTAAAAGCTATACTCTGGTTTATTTCTTAATACTATATTGATTGGAGATGAGAGATGAATGACCCTCGTCTTTATGTCAGGATGTGATGCCCATATAAATTCTGTCTCATACACAAATATGTTGCACCAATATTTATATCATCTAGAGTAGTCGTTTGTCCACCACAACTTTTAGAGAGAGTGCATAAGTGAAACCATGAACCCGGTGTATTTTTAATTATAAGAAAACACTTTCCAACGCATTTTAAGGACTTTTCATTTTCATCCATTAAAAAATCCGAAAATGTAAAATTATATTTATTTCTTGCATTTACAAACCAAAACCCAAAAACATAATTATTTACTGTTTTTATTACCATTACATATTCTAGTTTAGTTCTATTATCATTTTTATTGCATTTTATTTTCAGATTTACTAATACCTACACCTTGTGCTTGACAACCACACGGTGGAGTTGGGGGCACAAAATTGAAGGGAATATGCCCTAGAGGCACTTAATAAAGATAGTTTATTAGTCATATTCCAATTGTTCGTTATATGTTTTATACCATGCTATAACTGTATTAAGCGGAAACATTAATACACGTGTGGTAGATAAAACAACCAGGTCCCTAGTTGCCTCTGCTAAGACTAGTTTCATTGCGCGATTGATGATCGAGGTTTCCCGATCATGAGACATGGCGTCTGTCGGCAATGGAGTCATATCGTTAGGTGGAACGATGTGATGGACTTACCCATAATTTGTAGGACGTAGTCATTACGCCTTTGACCGTGAGACCAACTCTTATTGTTATTCCTGGAAGATACTTTGATTGCACCAAACGTCGTATCTTAATTAGTATGACAATAACGGTGATACTTTTGGGTATCGGAAAGGAGTAGTTGAGACGAGGGGTCAAGAGCGGGATTTGTCAGTCCGCATAGCCGGATAGATACTCTAGGGCCCACTCGGTGAGATTATGTCAAATGAGTTTGCAAACATGTGACTAGGTCACCAGCTGACATAATATCACAGACGAGTAGAAGATAGTGTTGTCGGTAACGAGATCATGCTAGGTATGGAGATATCTATGAACGATGCTCGGACACACTAAGTATCGCTATGACAAAAGGTTTAAGACTCGACGTCCAGGTTTGATAGATGAAAGTCATTCGTTATATCACAGGGGTTGATTCATGGGGTCCAGGCCTACGAGTTAATCATTGATCGGAGAGGAGTCTCGATCATGTCTGTTATTATATCGAACCGCTAGGGTAACACACTTAAGGGGTTTCGACAAGACAACCGGAAAGGAAAGAGATCACCGGGAACGTCCCGGGAATGGTCCGATGGAGATCGGACAGCGACGAAATAGTTTTCGGAGCTAGAATAAATTATATATAATATGTTTGATATTAATTAGTGTAATTAATATTTAAATATGATTTTATATATTTATTTTCGAATTTTTAAAGGCTGATTTCCCTAAATGGGCCTTCTGGTGGAAAGAAGTCCCATGAGGGGGGGGAAAGTCCCCCCAGGGCTTCGGATTGGATGGGGGCCGGCCTAGGTGGGCCAAATGGGGCCCACCTAGGGCCGGCGCACCAGCCTTGGCCGAACCAGGCATGTGGGATAGTCCCACATTGCCTGGCTGGCAAGGTTGGCTCCCCCCGGGAGCCTTTATATAGAGGGGCACCCCTGGCCTTTTAATTCACCCAATTAATTCTCGATTTCTCCTCGATCTCGTGATTCCCTTTGTCGGAGTTGCGCCGAGGAGGATGAGAGTTCTCTCTCCACCATAGCCCGCTGCCGCGCTGCTGGTGTTCCGGTCCAAGTCTTCCGCTGCTCGTCCTGGACTGGAGCTTCAGAGGCCGTCGTCTCCACCGTATGTGTGTAACACCCTGCGAGGTGCTGCGCTAGCGGTACTCGGAGGCCTACTTCCTCCACCCGACCTCGAGGTCATCTTCATCGTCTTCGTCACGCCGAGTTCTTCACGACCTAGAGGTCGGCTACGTCATCTTCGTCGTCAACGCTTGTGCGGGAGCGTAATCCCCGCTTTTCGGTCTACAAGGGTATGTATTCCGATATCCGCCGTACTTCTATATCTGCATAGTGTAGATCTTGGCTAGTTTAAGGATATCGTTGCTAGGAAAAAATTTGTTTTCTGCATGCGATCCCCTTCAAAAATAATTTATAACTATTTTGTAGGTTGCCCGAAGAAGGATAAGAAGATAGACTTCTCTACACACAACTCTCCAAGTGTTTGATATAACTCTTGAGTCACATTGTGGGGAAAACCTCCCATACTACAACACTCTCCTCTTAGAGTGCCAACGAGAAGGCGTGTCACCTCAGCCATGAAGCGTTGATCTAGTTTTTTTTGTCTGAGGTGATCTCACTGTCCGAGGTAGCATCATTGATGTACGAGGTAGATCGTTCCGTGACATGATAGCATTGCACGACAATATGGAATGTCACATTGGAGCTCTATGTGCCAGGTTGCAAGCGGGGCAGGAAGCGGCTGTAACAACTAACAAGCGCTATGGGGAAGAATCGATATTACTAACTATAATATAGTTGGTAGAGACGAACATTGGTAAAGAGACTTGACATGACTTGCAACAAGCGCGGTGTTGCGGCATTCTTAGATGTGATGTATGATGTATCACACCGGGACCTAGTAAACCATTCTTTTGGATCACATTAATCTTCTTCGTGCCATTAACCATACGAACGCCCTACGTTATGACTTGGGCATACCTGTAGACCAGCTTACAATGTATAGCGCACCCCCAACGTGCTATTGGCCATACCGGCGCAGTTGAATGATTGAAATGTCGCCTAGAGAGGGTCAATAGACGTTTTAAAAAGAATCTATGAATTTCGTTTGAAAAAATACGGAAAAATTACTCGTTTAGTTTCAAGCACAAAATCTGAAGATACTAGGCTCAAATAAGTTCACTAGTGAATTAAGCTAAACTAAATGAGCACACGCGATATCTCATAAAAGGATATCAAAAGGCAATAAGATTAGGTATAAAGATATCCGAGGCACACGGAAGCAAAGATGTAATCTAATGTTCACTTCCACGAAGAAAGCTACTGTGCCTTTGGAGAGTTGCGGGTTACCACGAAGTACACCCGAACACTACGACGTTCCTTTTTCTTATCGCTAGTTTTTCCTCCAATCCAGAGATGTCAAGCTTTCACACCCACTTCGTAATCCGCATGAAAGCGAAACCCATGCCTCCTCACAATCTTCCATGAAGAGGTCACCATGGTCATAACCATAAAACCATTTTGGAGGAACAGCCTCAAAGAGTACAAATCTAACGGGCTCCCACTTTAATGAATTAACATGGAGAGCTAAAACATAATGCAACAAATGCAAAAAAAAGAGAACAAAGAACACAAGCGAGTGCTCAGCTCCTTGTTTCTCAATTTCATCAAAGCAACAAATGTAATAGAAGAAAACAGAAGAACAAATTCATTGTAATAAAAATTTAGCATATTAAACATATGTCAAACCGAATAAGAATAGTTATCTTATTTTGACGATTTTAAATTTGACTATTCATTATTTGAACTATGAAAATATTCACATATGAAAAAAACAAAAAAAATAGTTATCTTATTGAATGATTTATAAATATGAACTTTGTATTATTCAAAGGATTTTTGAAACATGGAAGTTTTTGTTATTTGAATGATTTTGCAAAAGAACATCCATGTTAATTGAACTATTTTCAATATGAATATTTTGTTATTTCAATCAATTTTCCAAATATGGTTTTTTTGTATCTTATTCGAAAAAACATTCACATTTATCTTATTTGAGCAGAGTAAAGAAACCCAAAACAAGACAAATTTTTTTGGAAAAAATTAAAAAATAAAAGAAAACGGAACACAAAATCTACTCTCTCCGATCCGAAATATGTGTCGCAAATTGCATACATGTTTTGTATTTGGACCGGAGGGAGTAGAACTGATCTTACTGGGCCGGCTCACTTTGCCTGGAGGGTTGTGCGGGAGTGATTCTGCCGCTGTACGCGGCAAATATATTTAAATTTTCAGCATTTTGTACCTGGGCCAAAATACCAGTTTCAGTTTTCAAAGGGCCTTTTCTCCTTTAATTTGGGCTGCCGGCCATCACCGTTCCACTCACCTCTGAGTCTCTGACCAGGACTACCGATTCAGGCCTGTTCGACCATGCCGAACCGCTCATCTTCCTCCTCAATCCCTCAGCCGCCGACTCCCGACGCCCCACGCCCGCCCGCCGCCTGGCAGCCGCCTGGCCGCGGAGATCCGCCAATCTCCCTGCCTCCTGCGAGATTGATTCTGACGCCACACCGGCGCTGCGCAGGGCCGAGCTCGACAGGCTCGGCGAGAGCTACGACGGCGCATATTAATCCCGGCAGGAAATACGAAGGCATCACTATGGATACATAGCAGCAGTTCATCACCCACCGTGAGTAGTTGCTCCTATTTTAATTTCTGTTTTTTTTATTTTCCCTAATTGATATTGAGGGACGGTCTTTAGTTAGTTAATTTTCTGACCTGTAGCTTTTGTTATTGTGAAATTGCATATTTTTTTGCCAAAAGGAATGTGTAGCTTCGTATACGAATTATCGAAAACCTGGCTCCCCACTGAACGAAAGTCATCTGGCCTGTTCATAAGTGTAGGTTCAGTTAATAAAATAGAAACTTGGAAAACCTGCTTGTAAATGCAATGAAACCCTCTTCTACTACAAGCCAGGTCTTGCTTCTCACACCTATTTTGGATCAAACTATGAAGTCCTTCATATTACTAATTTCGAAAAGGAAACACAGTTCTTTACTAGGAGTATTTAACATTTAAGTCTACCACACACCCCCTGGATTTGCTTGGCGATTAATTTATCTCTGACGTAATGTTTTGCTTTCTTTCCCAGGGGGAACAAGCTCACTGGAATGGCGTTCAAAAAAAAACAAGCTCACTGGAATGTTTTAGGCTCCTGCCAGAAACGACAAGCGGGAGCTGAGCGCTAGAGTTCAGGATTTGGTGGCGCCTGAGAACATCTGAACACACCCAAAATGGCCCGCCGCCTTCTCCTCCGTAGCCTCAGCTACTCCTCCTCCGCTGAAGACATAGTCGTCTCCTCCATCCGCCTCCTCTCCGACACGAACCACAACGAATCAGCCCCAGCCCCCACTTCCCTCCACTCCGTTAACCCCAATCCTGTACCAGGAGCAGCTCATCCTCCTCCGACTCCCACCCTCCTCCTGTCGCCGGCGAACCGCCTCCGCGGCGTATTCCTTCAAAAGCCCCCTGGTCGCGCCGCCCTCCACCGAGCCCTCTCCTCCACGGGCCTTGACGCCGTCGCTGCCCTCTCCCCTGAGGTTCTCTCCGATGTTGTCAACTGTGGCAACCTCAGCGGCGCCGCCGTTATCGACCTGTTCGACTGGGCCATCTCCAACGCCAAGCTCCCCCCTTCCGTTCATACCTGCAACATTGTCATCAGGGCTTTGGGCAGGCGAAAATTCTTCACCTTTATCGAGAATGCCCTGGAGATAATGCGGAAAGGGGGCATCATTCCAGATCTAACCACACTGGTGATCATCATCGATGGTCTAGTCGCTGCCAGGCAGGTAAACAAGGCCGTCCAACTGCTCAAAAGCCACCAATTTGGAATAGGAATTGGGCAAACTTGCCACAGAAAGGAGGCCTTCTCCGTTCTCATTAGCTGCCTCTGCCGGAGGTCACATGTTGGCGTTGCCAGCTCGCTCATACAAGCTGCTCGTCGAAATCTTTTTGGTCTTGATAAACAAGTGTACAATGACGTGATGGGTGGTTGGGCAAGGTTTGGGAAGGTTGATAAGCTGGAGCATTTCTGGGCAATGATGCTGGAGGATGGGCTAGCACCAGATGAGGTTTCACATTGCCATCTTATCGAGGCATTGGGGAGAGCAGGGCAGGCTGAGGAGGCACTCAGGGTGTTTGAAAAAATGGTGCAAGAGGGATATGGTCCAACTACGATGGCCTACAATGCACTTATTTCCAATTTTATCTCACTGGGGGACTTGGACAAATGCATCAGCTATTACAAGGATATGTTGGCCAAGAACTGTCCTCCAAATAGTGACACATACTGCAGTATGATTAGAGCCCTTCTGAGAGCACGCAGGGTGGCTGATGCACTTCAAATGTTTGATGACATGTTGGCTCAAGGACTTATGCCAAACACTGGGGCAATCACGTCATTCATCGAGCCACTTTGTACATTTGGGCCCCCTCATGCTGCTTTGATGATCTACACAAAGAGTAGGAAGGCTGGTTGTACAATATCCTTAAAAGCATACAAGCTTCTGCTTGAAAGGCTTGCCAGGTTTGGGAAAAGTGGGATAGTGTTGAAGATTTGGGAGGAGATGCAAGAGTGTGGGTATCCATCTGATAAAGAAATTTATGAGTTCATTGTAGATGGGCTCTGCAATGTGGGCAAGGTTGATGCTGCTGTTTCTGTGGTAGAGGAATCACTTAGAAACGGTTTCTGTCTAGGGAGAGTTGTTTATAGCAAACTGAACAATAGGCTGTTGGAGATGGACAAAGTGGAGACTGCATACAATTTGTCGAAGAAAATGAAACGTGGACGCACACTTGCTAACTCACGCAACTATTGTCGTGCTAATGGTTGGCACTTATGAACACGCTAGGTTGCTGGTGAAAGCAGTTCCATATGTGTTAAAAGTACAATCTTGCATTCTTCGATAAAATTGGTGAAGATAAAATGCAAGTTTGACTGGTGAAAGGTCTAAAGGTATGCACCTATTCTTGTCCCTCCACGTTTTCAACACGTTAGGCTATTTTAGGCATACCATGTCATCGTTTATATGTTTATTTCCTAGTTTTGATGGGGTTATTCTAACTAAATATTGCCTGATGGCGGGTGGAAGTAGTGACAAGGTACATCATATAACGAGACAAAGTAATCAAATCTGTAGAACAGAATAAATAGGCATGCACTGCTTCTTTGCGTACTGCACTACTGCTGCTGCTTTGGAGAAAAACGTACATTAGAGGAATTAGGAAGTTTCAGATCTTTGGTGTCTCAGGAAAATGCAGACAAACTACAGAAAAATCAGATGGATCTCAAATATCAGAACTAGAGTCCCTCTTGTAAACAACTGGACTTACAATAGATCATTATCTACTAATTTTGTTATATCTGGCAAACGACCACGGGGACAAATCCTGGAATGGTACACATCTGCAAAATTCAATGTAATGCCGGTTATCCTGTTACCTACTGCTTTTATACAGTTGGTGGTATAAGGGATTAATATATGGCTTTTATTCATTCGTAATTCAGTTTCTTAGTTACAAATTTTCAATAGTGTTGTTTTAATTGTAGATATGGCTTTGAGGTTATTTTGTTCTGCACAGTGTAAAAATCAGTTTATTTTTGTAGGTTCGTAAAGAAAACTCTGAATATTCATTATGCAATTTACAGATACCAGTATACCACGATGTGCCTTACTCCTTGAGTACTCAATGTATTTAGCATTTTAGCTTGAGATTTACACTTTCCCAAACCATAAAGCAGTTCTCAGTTTTGGTCTATGTAATATTGCTCTTATCAGACTTTCTAGCATTAACCACCACCGAGGAATCACTAGACATTTGGGCTAAAGCTTTTGTTGTTGGTCTATGAGGATTGCGAAGGGTGTGTGCTTAATTAGCTACATTCAGGTTGTCTTTGATTACTTCATGTTATAGGTATTTAAATTGACCTGATCTAAAGCTAGGCGACAAGGTCTCTGGCAGAGGGAAACATTGTCAGGTTGAAGAAGAAGGATTGTCGGTGTTGGGAGATCTGGAGTAGATTAGGAGCAATATTGCTGACCTAAGATTGGGTTTATAGTTGCCTAACCTTTTTACGGTTGTTGAACATGAGCTTTTTAAATGCCAGCAATAATCTTTGATGAAGCTATGAAAGCTCATGTATCAACAGGGATTTCATTGGTGCATATTGATGTTTGAATTAGATAGAGATGTCTACTCCCAAAAGCATTAGCAAGCTAGATTAACACATGAAGTACTGACCATGTGCTATGTGAACCAGAAACGCGGATTCTGATGCAAGTGATTCCCTAGTCCTTGAAGGATCTAGATCAGTGAAATACAAAAGAACGCGTAGTCAGTTCCATCTGATGCTACGTCCAAAGAAAGTAACGCTGCAAAATGCTCTAATTGTGTTGCAGCAGCATCATAGAAAGTATGTCCTCCATCTCTGTGCATGCTGCCAATGTTTCTGAAGGACACAGCAGACTGCAATAGATTAGTTGAGAGGGTGGTAACATATTTCTTCCAATTGTATTCGTTAATCATCAGTGGTTGGTTCATTGCTGCAGGATCAAATCTTATGATAAAATATTAAAAGCATAAGTAATATATTTAAACGGCCACCGCTTAATTTTTGGGAAAGCCATCATGGCATCCATAGGGATGCCATCACTTAATATGGATATTTTGGCCTATATTCAGTATTAAACATCTATGGATGCCATCACTGAATATGAAAATTTTGGCACATACACATTATTAAAAAAATGGAACTATTTTGTTTATTATGCACAAATTATGATTCTGGCTTAGCTTAGCACTGTGCTATGTTAGAGTAAAAAAAAGGGCTATCATGTTTGAGTAACTCAATGTTAGTCGGACTGTAGGTGACGGCGAGATGCTGAGCGCAAAGCTGTGGATTTCTCTCTCTTTCCTCTAGGAATTGTATGCCTTTCCATCCACATGCTCTCCTTATTTATTTGCTCAGTTGGATATAATATCATATCATCTAGAATCGTTTTTGATTATTATAATCTCATGTAAAATAGTTCTGGTTAGTTGTAGTATTTCATATATATTTTTCAAAATAGTTCATGTAAGTTTTCGAAGACAAGGAAACATACAAGAGAAGAATCAATGAAATTACTTGAAAAGTGTACTATGTGCAGACTGCAGAGTAGGTACGTATAGCAGCAGGAAAAGTGTATGACGTGCATACTGCATAGCATATATAATGTCAAAAAATTGCAGTATAGTTCATAGGTGGTTTTCAGCTTACATCTGTACTTCTACATTGAGTGATTTTAGCTGGAGCTTCAGTTTTTTGCAGTTTATTTGGGTTCAGAATCTACAAATGTTAACATAATGCCACGCCTGTTACAACTTGGTGGTATTTTTTATGGACCAATTTAAACCCAATGGTTATAAAGCTACTACATACACCACATGCTTCCTACTTCTGAAGGAGGTCCTTTCAAAAGTGGCACCTTCAGAAGTCAATGTCCTTTTACCAGCTACAATCTTTATAATTTAATCTTGGTTACAATCTTTGTCATTTCGATTGGAAATATTCTCGGTCTCTTCAATGTATTGGGATAAGGTTGTTTCCACCTTGATGGCGGCATAGGTGCCATAGATTAGGGATCGTAGAAATGGCTTTGAATCTTAGTTTGTATGAGACTCGTAGACAAGCTGCACTGCTATTTTTCTTTCTTATCTGGCTTGTTAGAGAACCTTTCATGTTATGTTATTTTTCAGAGACCATAATTCCATCAATCAATCATGTACTTTGTTCAATTCATTAAAAAAAATCATGTACTCTGTTAAAAGTCAGACATGTGATCAGGGCTGCCCCTTTTGTTTGTTTATTTCTGCAGCATACTGAAGCTACGACCAATAGGGGCAAGGATCGTCCAGTCGGTCGTCGAGCAATACGCCTGGATCTTGTTGCCAAATAGGAGTGGAGCTGGAGATTAGATTAGAGCAAGTCCAGTGGAATCTGCAAATTTGACTCATCTATCTCTCCCCATATGCTCCACAAAGGTCGCCGCCGTTTCCCGTTGCACGAGCCACCAATTGACGCCGCTGCTCACCGGTCTGAGCTCATCCCACAGCTCTTGGACAAGGATGCATTTGACTTAATATGTATTCCCTCCGTCGAGAAATAACTGATTATGAATTTCAAAGTTAGTTATTTCTGAAGGAGGGAGCACTTTCCACAAAGCTTAACTGAGGAGTTTGGTCTGAAAGGCATAGTACGACCGCCGGCATGTGTTAGTTTGCGAGTATTCCACAAATGTGGTTGGCAATCCTGCGTAGGAATCTTCCTACCAAGGACCAGATCGTGTGCGGTAGGCCGTTGATGCGTTGATGACTACGGGTACGTGGTAGTACCTCCACCAGTATTCATTGATCCATTTCCAAGTGCCCTCCAGCAAAGAAACTGCCGGATGGTCACGTGGCGCCATGAATCTTCCAAGCAAGCAAATGTGGCAAAGCTGTTGCGACGGACGAGAAGAAGAGTCCCCGAAACGGAATAGGATCGAGTTCTTCTCCTGGCGCCGCTCGGACGGCTAGATCTGACGCCGCACGGCCATCCGACGGCCGAGGGGCGTTGGAGAAATAAACGTCGGTTCGTGCAAAAGGAAAGTGCACGCGCTAGCGAAGCCAACGTGCATGGATAGAGTCGTGCGACTCCTCTCCCAAGCAAGCGCGTGCCGTTACTTCCATGCTAAGCCACTTTTGTTTTCCTTACTATCATCAGGTACCGTGGTTAATAAACTTTTTATTTAAGGTTATAAGTTTGGTTGATCGGTTTTGTACTACTGCATAATTTCCGTGTTTTTATTAATTAATTAAAAGTTGCTCCTATGATAATGGCTTCGATTACATCGAAGAACACTAGTCTAGCTGTGAGAGTCGTCGGTTAGTTAGTTGGTTACAACTTGCAACCGTCTCGATAAACCCATCAATATTATTACCAGATCCCACGGGGACCAAATCGACTAAACCCCTACGGATAATGGTCTTCTTCCCTAGAGATTCCAGCAGTAGTTGCCGATTTTACAAATACCCCCCTGGCCTCTCCCCCGCTCTTCCCACCCCCACCCACACTCTGTCTCCGGTATTCTATTCCCCCTTCCGATTCCGCCATTCTCTAATCCGCTCGCCGAACGTCCTCTGCAGCCGCCGGCGACGACCGCCGCGATCCCAGGGTTCGGGTTCCCGGCGACGCAGTTAGGCGCCGCCGCGCCGATCGCGGGGGGAGATCGATCCATGTCCGCGGACCCGCCCGCGCTCCCTCCGCCGGCGCCGCCGCTCGGCGCGCTGGATCCCGACCTGCCCCCCGCGCCGCCGCTCGAGGCTCCCGAGGTCATGCATAAGACCAGGGCCGTCGAGTTCCTCGGCCGCCGCACCCCCATCGTCTACCAGAACGACAACGGCCCCTGCCCGCTCCTCGCCATCTGTGAGTCTCGCCTCACCTCCTCCCCACTCCTCCTCTCCCTCTCTCCCCCACGTTCGGGTTGACCCGCCATTTCCCCGGACTCCGCGCGCCGCGTGGGCGCCTGCTCGCTCGCGATTTCACCTGGGTTTTTGGCTGGCGCGCGCGTGTTTTCTCCCTGCAGGCAACGTGCTGCTGCTGAAGAACGTGATCAGCCTGAACCCGGACGCGGGCGAGGTGTCGCAGCAGAAGCTGCTCTCCCTCGTCGCCGAGCGCCTCATCGACTCCAACACCGGCGCGCAGGTTCGGTTCCATCCATCACCTCTCCCCTTCTCTCTCTCCCCTGCCAACGAGGTAGGTCTGTCTGCTGTGCTCGTTTCTGAGAACGTACGTGGTCGGGATGCGACGGCTCTTTCAGGGCAGGGACGAGGAGTACGTCCGCAACTGGGAGCACAACATCTCGGACGCCATAGACCTCTTGCCGCGCCTCACCACCGGGATCGACGTCAATGTCATGTTCAGGAAGTGCGTTCCAGCTTCTCCAGATTGTGTCGTGTGTGTTTATGTATGACATGTAGTAGTTTGTTGTTTTGACGTGCGTTTATGTGGACCCTGCAGGGTCGATGACTTTGAGTTCACCCCGGAGCGCGCCATTTTTGACCTTCTGGATATCCCGCTGTACCATGGATGGATAGTGGATCCTCAGGTAGGAGTTACCCTTATGACATACATACTCTTAGGTTCACATGTTGCTTTGCTGCTATGAGAGAACACCCTATATTGATATTGAATTGGCTATTCAGTGACCAACAAGTAACCTTTGATTCTGTTTGGCTCTTACAGAGATAGGTCTAGCCTGTCTCGTCTAATTGGCATTCAACTGCTAAGACAACAATCTGTTTTTATTGAAATGCATTATTAAAATTACATGAGTGGCCAGGTTCATGGACTCGAGAAATAGATATTTTGATCCTGAACTTGATTGAAGGAATCAAGGCTATCTTGTATATAGTCTTTAGATACTTTCTCTATCCACATTAGTGCTTTCAATCTTGGTTATAACAGTATTAGATAGATGAACAATGTAGAGTATGCACACATAGGGAATACTTAATTTATGTGAATATGAAAGCTGATTGTTGTAGAGTGTGCGATGTTCTTGCTTCCAAGGGCATTATGCATGCACAAGAATACACCATCTAGAATATTTTACCCGTTCTCTAGTTATAGATGCTTATATAGTTATATTCTAAAAAATTGGGTTCCCTGAGTTCGGAGGCCTGTTAAGGGAATATATTTACTAAATATTGTTTGTGTGAATTCATATACATCCTCAGAAGCCCGGGATATTGTCTTGGTATTGTTTGTGTGACTATATTTAGCCTGTGGAGCTCGTTTGCTTGCAATTGCATGTGCATTATCTGCATGGCAAAGGAATTGCCCTGCTTTTATTAGAATTACCAATACCTATGTGACATTCGTCTTGTTATTTTCTTTTGACCTCTTTGTTTGGTAAAATGTACATTTATTATGTTAAGTTGCTACCAACTCTATTCCAGTCTGCAGCCTAAACCATCTGTCGTAATTATGAGCTATCATGTTGTGATAAACTGTCAGCTGAGAGAACTGGTTCTCTTACTCCAATGCCCCTATTGTTGTGTTTTATATTGATTCTCACATGTGTTGCTTCTGCAAAAGGTCACGCAGTCATGATACACAAATTATATTATTGCTTTTGGTTATTGTTTTCTATTGATAAAATTCTCCAATAATGACTGCTCTATGTATCTTGTGTAATGCAAAATTAAAAATTCCAGGATGCATGACCAACACGGTTTTTATTTTACATTTTTTAACACTACATGCTTATTTTCAACATCTATACCCGCTTAAAGATGTCATGCCCACAAAATAGATGCAGCGTTACTTTATTAGTTGTGCCTATGACAGCAGCTACATGTTAATACTGTTGTGTGCTCATTTCTAGGATACTGGTACTGCTACTGCCGTTGGATCAAAGTCATACAACGCTCTTGCTTCTGGGCTTGCTGAATTTAAGTCAGGGAAACCAGCAGAAGAGGATAAACATGTTGCAGAGGAAGAAACTATTGATTTTGCTGCTGCAACAACAGCAGCATTAGGAGTTCCTTCACCTAGTGTTTCTATCGGGAGATCATTTGATGAAAGTACACTCCCAGATTCAGCTGAAATGCAAATAAGACGAGGTGACCGTGAGGAAGACGAGGAACTAAGGAGAGTCCTTAGCCTATCCAAAGCTGAAAGCGCAAATGCTGTTGATGGATCTGTTTCCTTCAGCACTTCACAGAGTCACTCATCCTCCAATATAGGGGAGGCACCACGTAGTGAGAGCTTTGGATTCGAAACACATGAGATAGCAGGACCGACAAATAAAGAGAAAGCTACCGATGCTTTCACTCATGGTTCTGTATTACAGGACACAAATTCTGATGCTAATGTGAGTGCTGTTACGCCTGCAGAATCCGAACAAACTTTGACGCCGAAAGAAACAGACAAAGATGAGAAAACAGAAATGTCAGCAGAGCACCTTGATATACCTGTTCAGCCTCCAGAATCTACTCTTACCTGCCCTTCTCATGAATCTTCTGTTCTGGATGACCAAGTTGCTGCTCCTTCTCCTGACCTTGGTGAGGCTAAAAAGGAAACCTGTAGAGAACATTCTGCTATGCAAATTCATGACCCTCAGGCTTCTGATGCTGAGATCAGCTGTGACTTAGCAACTGTAAATAGTCAAGCTACTCCTAGTTGTGCTACACCGAAGCTGGATGAGAAAATTGTTTCTTTAGACACTTCTGAGCTTGCCTCTTCAAGCATTCAGGGAAATGAGCCAATCTATCAAGGAGAAGAACACATACTTGGCACTGGAAACATAGCATATCAAACTGAGGAGCCGGTGTATGAGGGTGAGGTGGTTCTCGCTGAACAGGCTGACAAGACTGGGGAAAGTAGTCAATGCTTGGAAACTGAAGCTGCCGATCATCAATGTGAGATTTCTTCCAGCTATTGATTAGTTCCGCTTTGTAGGTCATAAATATTTAGGCACGGTATTTAACTTTACACTCTATTTGTTCCAGGGGACCTGATTGATAATTTTCTGCAGAGCACTGCTAACCAGCTGACTGTCTATGGGTACACATATATTCAATAGTTTTAAAGCATATGCATTTCTCTTGTTCATATTTAATATGTGGCTAAATTTTATCATTGCAGTTTGTTTTGTCTGCAAGAGGGTCTTAATGAAAGAGAGCTTTGTGTCTTCTTCCGTAATAACCACTTCAACACTATGTTCAAGGTATGGTAATTAATTGAGTCGCTATATTTAGCTACTCTAGTATGCTGTGAAGCTTGCTGGCTTTATGCAGCCCATTCGGTTTTTGCAGTATAATGGAAGTCTATATCTCTTAGCAACTGATCAGGGTTTTTTCAGCCAAACTGATTTGGTATGGCAAAAGTTAGATGAGGTATGTATTATTCCTCTACCACCATTTTATTCACTTGTAATGTAAGTTACTGATTTGGTTTTGTCTCAAACATTAGGTGAATGGAGATGGGGTTTTTCTCACTAGTAACTTCACACCATTTAAGGCTGAAACACCCAGAAATGATTCGTGGAATCAACAGCAGGCCATGACAACTACTGCTGTATGTGCAACATCAATAGATTGTTGTGATTGTCATTGAACTCTAAAATATTATAATATTTAATTTTAATTCTATCCTCAGGACTACCTTGCTCAATTTGACAATTCCACTCTACCGAATTCATCTGGAGAGTATGTACCTCCTACTCTCTTTTTTACCAAGTTCTGTACTGGTCAGATAGCAGGTCTTACCCAGATACTGTTGCACAGCATTATAACCATTGCAGCCATGTCAATATTTGAATAGTCAGCTATGCTGGGATACCAGTTGGAGCTAGAGTATTTTACCACACTTTTATTCTTAGTTATGCTCTCGGTTCTTGGCTCTGTTCAGCTTGTTTTAGGCTTTAGGTGTTTTTTGATCATCGCACGCAAGTCTGTTATGAACCAAGTGCCATGACTATTTCCCACTATTATTTCCATGTGGTAGTTGGCTGGAGATCTTGAATTGTATTGGACTTATCATTTGATGCTTACTTGAACGACCACTTCTGGTTATGGTTTATGGCAAGTATAGAATGTCAATGTACGACTACATTACATGCAGATATGCATCTGGTTACTTGAATACTTTAGGCAAACATAGTGTTAGCTAATGCATGATCAGTATAGTATGTTCAATCTCTGATGCAAACAGATGGTTGTAGCACCCGTTTGGTCCACGTTAACCCCTTTAGACGGCTAGCATGACATGAGCCTGGCTAGAAAAATGTGCATGAGCTATAACCCATTAAGCATGGCATTAGCCTGAATAGAAAAATGTGTATGACAAAGAGAATTGCACATTACACGTCTGCAGGCAAAGTTTAACTGCCAAGTTATCATACGATCATTGAAAAATTGCTCTAGCTGTTCGGATTTTAACCCTCCGATGTACATGTATTTGAGCGTGTATTACCTAAGGCTAACCTGTACTGTTGATTTCCTTTTATTCTGGCAGCCCGGATCTAGCTTTTGCTATAGCACTTCAACAGCAGGAGTTTGATCAGCAACCTCAACAACAACAGCCTCCGTCACAGCTGCAGCAACAACAACAGCAGCAGCAGCAGCAGCAACAACAACAACAGCAGCAGACGCCCAGTCAATCAAATGGCGCAGGCCGGCCAGGACTTGTCGTTGGCCCAAGGGTGAGTTCTTTTGCTTATTACCACCGGCAAACATTTGATTATCACACACGAAATGTTACAATTGTTAGATTGTTTATGAACTGATACCTGTCATCACATAGTTTTGACACTGCTGAGGGACTTCTATTACATAAAGTTAAACATGTGAGATTCTCCAGCTTGTATATACGATGTTGCAAAATGCATTAGGTAGATAAGAGTACATGTCGATTTTGCTCTAGGACTTATATTCTATTCGAATGAGACATGACGACAGCTCCTCCTAGTCCTCAAGTCCCATTGTTTCTGAATCCTGAAAACCAATGCCATGCTCGAATTACTGTTGTCCTCAAATGGTATTATAACTTTTAAGGTCAACTTGTGAACCCTGCGTATTGTTGCTACGGTGTCAAAATTACCTAATTTACATAATATATATAAATAAATGTGTTGCACAAGATCATGAATTCTTGTTGATCCGAAATAGTAAATTCCTCTGTATTTTTTTTTTAGTTTACCTCATTTCCACCATTTTGGTATAAAAAAAAATCTGTCTTGGCCTCCTTCACAACGTTATCTCCTTTGTATTTAACAATAATTTGTTTGCCTAACCTGTTCATGCTATGTTGCATGCAAACAATTGTCTGAATCCTTGAGATTTTCTTTCTCCAGCAGAGGCCCCCACCTCCAGCAAGAAACGAGCCCAAGAAAGAGAAGTGCATTGTCATGTAAAGATATTTCCGAGAACAGAACAGAAAAAAAGGAGACAAGAAGCGCCATACATATACTGTAAAAAAACTTCTTGTTTCGCACGGCAGCACAGCAGACTAGGTTTTTTAACCAGCCTCCTTCAAGCCGTTTCTCAATTGTAGCCATCTTCATTTCTTTTTTTGTTTCCCCTTGTGTACATACCCTCTCGAAAAGCCATAAAATGTTGAAACAGAGACACTGTTCATGTGACAACTGTAACCCTGCAATGTGATTGATGAACCCATAATTTTCCATCACAACCCGTGTGCCGACACTTGGATGCTGCGTGGCTTGTTTACTGTGATCTGTTGAGAATGCTTTCCACACGAACAAAATCTCATCTTCAGACGTATCAGTTACAGACTTGCAAGAGGAAATCATAATTCTCTCCCAAAAAAAATCTGTTTGATGTTACAAGTGCTTTCTATGTGCACATCCAGTTCAACTGACGCTGTATCACACGCAGGACCCAGTGTCAATGTCACGACATTCCTATCTACATAAATCCCCCTCAAGAACAAATTAAACAAAATTGCCCGACTTTACTGGTTAGCCAGTTTGAGATGCGCAAAGCAGCGAGGGTATATGCTTGGCTTTGTACGGTGGAGTATTGCCAATAACCCATCTAAATAAACGGAGGGGTTACGGATCCACCATCAAACTATCTCGATGTAAACTTCCCCGTTGATACGGCCAGCGAAGAGCGCGATCATGAAAGGAAACCTTGCAAGGCATGCCATGAAGTCATCCTTGCTGATTTTATCGTCGTCATCAATGTCAAACCTCTCGAACAGCTTCAGCATCTGAAATCGGAGTACAGACATGGGTGAGTTGAGTCAGCACACTAAGGCCGATAGCATTCGGACACGTTCCAAGCGAACCTGAATGTGGAATACTTACCCCGTCATCAGCCGGCGGAAGCATGCTCGACCGCAGGGCATCGGCTAGCTGTGCCACGGAGATGTCAGAGGTTCCGGGGACCTTGCACTTCTCGAAGGCGGTTTCGCACACCCCCTCAAACAACGGCTGCTTCCTGATGTGTGCACACCCCACCACGAACTGTGTACATCAGGTAGTAACGTGGTAGCTTGTTAGAGAAAGCATACAACAACTACCCTACAACAATACAGGGTAAATATATGGCTATTTATGTAGAACCATAAGCCAGGTACGAGATAAGTTGCGTTCAAGTCGGTACCTGTCGGAAAGTGATAGATTCCTTGTTTTCAAAATCGAAGTAGTGAAATATCTGAAGAAGAAAACGAGTTCAGCAAAGATGACAGCCTTTCAGGTAAGCTTGATCGCAAATTTTCTTTTCAATTAAGTTTGACGGCATTTAAAATTAGAGTATGCATGAAATGGCATACACGGGATAATGTTTAGTAGTAGTACCTTCTTGCATAGAGGACTGTAGTCTAGACCGAAAAGAGCCCAAAAATCTTGGGCTTTAACACGTCCACTGCAAGAGTTGGTCAATGATAATTACAAGAACATTATGAAAGAACAGGGCATATATACTTATATGTGAGAAGCAAAACAAGGTGCATCTTTTAAGCCATCCTTAATAACCCAAGCTTTTGTAATCTTCCACAATAAAACCAGTAGTTGTCAGTTAAGAGATTAGGAACTTACTCAGTGTCTGGATTCATAACCAAAAAGTGCTCCAAGAGTTCCATTACGTCTGATGTGCTTACACCATACGACTGAAAACAGATTAAAATGATGCATTAACCAACGGTGTACCAGAACACTTTCTTCATCAGCACAGACTCATAATCTCACGATATTTCTTTGATAGGTTTGTTCATCAAGCTCTACATGTGTAAATCAAGAAAGACTTACTTCTTTTACCCAACCCATTTCCACCATATAATTTGAGCAATTGGCCTGCAAACGGATATCAGCTTATTAGACTCAAATTCCTACTTTAACTCAAGTGGCCATCTCCAGTTAGTCATTTGAAATTCTGGCAGACTCCAGATGGTAAGGAACTAAGGACTCCAGAAAACAAAGATCAAAGGTGGTACATGAATTCATAATATAAATAGTATTATATGTGGCCTATTACCTTCCCAGCTTCTGCAGCTCTTGACGCAATCATTGAATCGGCATAAGAATAAGAAGTCGGTAGAGCATTAAGGGCATGTGACATAGCATAGCTGGTCTGTTGAAACAAAATGTTAGGATCACGATGCTACAGAAACTACATAGTGATGAATGGACAATTTATTTGGGTGAAACGGAATTACACTCTCTGCAAAATGAAGAGCATTCTCTTGCTTGATCTCAGGGGGGTAGACAATAGGGAGGTACTCTACCTGTAAAATAAATTACATAGCAGGTGAGCTTATTGTGTGAACATTTACTGCCAATAAACATGAGACAGTGCTAGGCTGAGGTATGGCAGAAATGCAGACCTCCATGAAATTGTGAAACTGGGTAAACATCTTGAACATGAGCTTTATTAGCGATATGTTTCCCCTGTAAAACAACGACAATCATGAAAGAGAACAGTGCAAATGGAAACAAAACAAGAATGTACCTTGGTAGGGAAAACTTACCATGATTGGTCAAAGTGCACATGGGGATAACGAACAACAACAGGTTGAACAGGGTAGCCAGGTATGAACGCTCCATGTTGGAATGAGATCAGGAATGTCCCATTTGTTGTAGTGCCTTCAGGGAACAACAGGACGCGGGGAAAGCTATTGCCAGCCGCCTTTCTCTGAAAGCACCTAAAATGTACCATATGAACACAATAACTAATAGACAATCACGTTGCTTCTATTACGTTACAGTATCGCATGGAATGAACTTTAAATTGAACAATGATGTAAACTGTAGATAACAGAAAAAGGAAGCTGAAAAAATGCAAATTGCAATAAGCTCCATGTGTCTTTTCTTCTGGCTAATGATTCTGTATGATAAGCCTACTACTATGACAATTATTATAATTACCCATCCTAAGATAAACAACAGCAGAACTTCCATGTGATATATTAATTCTTGCCTGATAAAAAAGCAAGCTTGGCCCCATGAAAAAAGCATGAATTATCAAAATATCACATATGCAGTTTCATATAGTTAACTAGAGCAAAACAATGGGGTTAAGGCCTGATGAGAACCATTCTAACCTTTATTTCATTCACAGCTGATTTCCTTGAAGCTGGAGAGAATCTATCAACGTATATAACCTGTAATATAGGTATACATTGTCGTAAAATTTGTCACTTGAAAGGAACCTTGCAAATTGTGATGCTTTAAGAGGAAAAATGAAAGAGACATACCTGCATTGCCCTTATGATTGTTCCAACAAATGGGATGGCATCATGGGAATCGGATGAAACAATGGTTGGGAACAATTCGTAGAAGAAGTATATGGGATCTATATATGATACGTGATTGGAAACGACTATAGGCGCTAGCTCTCTAGGTGCAGGCTTTCCTTTCTTTTTGATCCAGTGATACCTGATAGTGTGGCCAACAAATATCAGATGGTACTCAATAACACTATAAGTGGGAAAAATATGATAAAGGATATGCTGTCAAAACCAGAAATCAACAAAGTATACACAAGCAGTAGAACATACTGTATAAATGGTTGATTTTATTTTATTTTATTTTATTTCATAAGCCAGTTATAACTATGTGGAGCGTGCTCAACTGATGATCCAGTATTTTACAGGGAAAATTTATGGTGGAAAGTGGGTCGAGCATGCTCCAATGATATTCTAGCATTTTATAAGAGAAAACTATGGAGAAGAACAAAATGCATGTACTGAAAGATCAGGCAGTACATGACAAGTAAAGAAGACGATGTTCGGAACTCGGCATTGAGCATTTTTACATGCTCCGAGGTCATAACAAATGCCTGCACTTACAACAATATAGTAACAACAATATTCTGACAGCTAGTTTTTCGTTTTATTTGACATGCACGCTTTTCAGGGAAGGTTGATAAGCAAGGTATCTGTCTGCTTCCTCACCAGTCATCATCTTTCTTTTGACATTATCTTATTAATACCAATGAACTGTAACAAAAAATGTCCAACCGAGCAACAGCAGTCGTTAACTAGCGCATACGTCCCCCCAAACAGAATTCAGGACTAGGTCAGTTTGTGAACATCACAGGGTGGCATCCTTGTTTGAATTGTGTACGCAACTACACGTTATGCCAAAGAGACCATCCACAAGACCACCATCGCACACATGAAGGACCACCTGATTCCTGCCTTAACTAGCATCTCGAATCAGATTGCCAAGGCATCATCACCAGCATGTTCTGATCATCTGATGTACAGTAGTACCAAATCCAAGGGAGGCTAACTAGAAGGGCCGTACAAAGATCAGTTTCCTGTCGTCTCCTCCTCCCAGGACCCAGCAACATTAACTGCAGGTCATACTCGTAACAGGCAACATGAGGCACACGGTCCTTGTCCTTCCAAACTGATGCAGCGTCGGCGTCGCCCCCACCAAACAAATCAGCGGCACGCCCACCCACACACGTCCCGCAAATCCGCGGAACTCTGCAAACCAATCAAACTTTTCTCCCCATTGCTTCATCCATCCACAGCTCTGCTATGCTCCGGCCCGAATCGAATCGTGTAAAATTCGAAACTTCCCAGGTCACGTCTCGCAGCTCAAATCTAATATACTACTGGTACTAATCATCGTTTGAAATCGAAACCTCCCACCCCAGCAATCGATCGCCCAGATGTTCAGATCAGATCGAAGACCAAATCAGGCAAGAGCGCTTGCTGCGCTGGTGCAACGTAGCGTAATAGAGAAGAGTAATGAGATACTGACCCGAATGAGAAGAGGATGCACCGCGCGGAGATCCGCGTGACCCACATGAGGCGGCGGCGCCACGCCGGCATGGGTCCGGCGCCCTCCCGCGGGCGCTCCCGCGAGTCGGTCCACCCGCGCAGCGCCACCCAGGTGGCGGCGTACCCGATCGCGATGGACAGCCCGAACAGCACCAGCCGCGCCGCCGCGACCGGCGCGAGCAGCAGCGTCCTGGCCCAGCCGTACGCGCCGCCCCACCCGGGCGTCCTGTTCCGGAACGGGTCGGCCGGGGACGGGACACGGGACCGCGGAGGGTGGTCCTCGGAAAGGAACGCGAACGGGTCGGAGTCGCATAGCGACGCGGCGGCGTCGTCGGCGTCGTCGGAGAGGTCGCCGCCGTGGCTGTACGCGTGGCCGTTGGCGACGCGGGTGGGCGTGTCGGAGAGGAGGGGCGTGGAGAGCGTAGGGCCGGGATGTTGAGGGGCCATGGATGAGGCGGCGGCGGCGGGAGGCCGGTGGGGACGGCGACGGCGGAAGCGCGAGGTTGAAAAGGAGCAATGGTGGAGGCGAAGTTATGGCTTATATCAAAGCGCTAAAAGCAAAATTGCGAAGCCAAGAGGAGAGAGACGATCGTATTTTATGTGGTCGTGGCCTTGGTGGCGTCGCTCTTTTGCGTTCTAGTACCTCTAGATATCGTATTTTCTGTGTTGCCCCAAGTCAGAGAATGGTCGGCAAGGGACTGATTATATTTGGTAGTTCTCTTTCTCAGGTCTCCTTGGTTCATTGGGGAAAAATGTCATAGAAATTAATTTTCTACAACACCAAAAATTGCAAGAAATATAACTGCAAGATAGAGTCGTCAGAGAAATTATGGGTAGTTGTTTCGATGAAGCACAAAATATGTAAGAAAAATATGAAATTCCGAGCAAGCGATAAAAAGATACTACTCCATCCGATCAGTAAGGTTGTCGTGACCTGCTTAAGAATTTGTACTAGTCTAGTGTATTTTTGTGACAACTATTTCCGACCGGAGGTAGTATTACACGGACACGACTTTGAAGATTAATGTCACGGCTGGACTTTGAAAACATCTCGGACATCCAAAGCAAATCCGACGGTTAGAAATTGATCTATTTGTCAAACTCAAAATATAAAGTGCTCAAAAAACTTAAAAAAATCTTTGAAATATACATTATGAGAAAGCTTTGTAAGATTCGGACATACGATTTATGAACTAACCTCATTTTAAATTTCATACCAAAATTTGAATAAAATCGTATTTTAAAATATCTAAATCTAACAAAACTTTCTCAGAATATATAATGCAATATGCAAATATTACTGAATTTTTTCAAATTTTCCTGAGCACTTTGAAATTATGATTTTGTCAAATAGATCTATTTCTGACCGTTGGATTTACTTTTGATGGCCAAGATGTCATCAATGTTTGAGCTTCAAAGTCAATAAAGACGTGTCTCTATTAGACATGATGAAAGCATCACACGAAAACTTGATATCACTATTTTTTATCCAAGGGAGCAGGCCGGATGTAGAAAGTATTTTAATTAGAGGAAACTAGTTAATAGGGGGCATATTATCTACAAAACTAAAAAAATTAAAAATATCTTTCTAAAGATTAAACTATCGATTTTTTGGTGGTGGATTGAGCTCACACTTAGGTCAACACAAGTTCGTTCTATAAAATGGTTACTTTTATGGAAATTAACAAAGACTAAATCCAGCAAATATCTTATGAAAAAATTACACTTCAATGTCGGCATTTGCTTTATTGTATTTTCCAAAAATTATATTATTTAATAGCTTTAATCTAGAGAGTTAAAAAAAATTGTTCAATCTGACGAGCAAGGTAGATAATAAACTCTCGACCTCAACCGACTCCTAAATCTCAATTGCTTTTGCTCTCCCTCCCCCCTTTTCACCGCGTGCGGACTTGAGAAAAAAATTATACGCCTTATCAAAAATCAATAGTCCTTCGCTCCAAAATACTTGGTTTAGATTTGTTTCATTATGGACGTATCTATACATTTTTGAGTGTCTAAATGCATACGTACAAAGACTAAGCCAGATCAACTACTCCCTCCGCTCCACAATATAAGATGTCTTTACATTTTTTTTTTAAATATATATACACATGTATTTAGACACACGTTTTAATGCGTATGTCCACTTATTATATTCTGAATATAGATAGCATGTGAAACATCTAGAACTGAGTAAAACATGTTATATTGTGAAATGAACTAAGTATTTTGGAACGGAAGGAAGGAACAGTATATTTTGTCTATGCCTTCGTTACCTTTTTAGGGGGATTGTTTTCGAAATAAAAATTCCTGAAATTCCCACTTAGCAGAAGGAATGTCATAAAATAAAATGTCTTGTGGAGCCTGTTTGTCGTGGTGGTATCACGGCAGATGCCATAGGATGGCTAATGTGTGGGGCCGATGGACGCTGGTGGATCCGGGGAGGGCTAGCAAGCTGAGAAGCTCACACGAAGGAGGAAACGAACCAAGCAGAAACCGACTTGACCCCACTCAAGAACGAGCAAGAACACTCAAGAAACCTCAAGAACACAATCGAACCCACAAAGAACCACAAACACACACGATGTACCCAGGTTCGGGCCCTCGCGAGGAGGTAACACCCCTACTCCTGCCTTGCCTCTCTCTATATGTGTTTCACAAGATCTACAAGGTGCTCATTGAGCTGTTTTGGTAAGAACTAGGATGAACTAGTGAAGGAGGAGGAGTAAATGCTCTAGCAGTAAATGAGACTATAGTTTTGGCTCTCTGGTTGGTGTCCCTCTCACAGGAGGAGTTATGGCGCTATTTATAGAGGTCCGGCCGAGTTGCCCGGGAACCCTAGCCCCTCCCCCCCCCCCCCCCCCCCGGACAACAGCTTCAGTCCAACGGTAATGTCGACACCCCTACCACGACCTAGCGCCGTGCTATCCGACATAGGTCGAGGTAGGCCATAATGCCTCTTGCCGTAGCCGCCGCCGGTATAGGCGATGATGGATCCCCTGTCAGAGACAGGACGTGTCTTCTCCAAGCCTTGTCTCCTGTCAGTCAGTCGCCAGTACAGTGGAATGATCACATCGCCCTTGTCTTATACCCTTTGTCCCGCGCCCGTGTCAGGCGGGAGGTGACTTAGCTTCCTTGTCAGACGGGACAGTGTCCTTGCCATATATCTGCCCTTGACTTCCTGCCCGACATAGGATATGTCGGACGCTTTCACCTATCCCGGCATGGCTATGCCGGGCTCCTCACCGTGTTCCGGCAAGAGTATGCCGATCCTGGACCTCCGGCATACCTCACCTGGCCCTGGCATGGCTATGCCGGATCCTCCGTCCTACATATCATAGACAAGTAAAGAATCCCGACATGGGGATGCCGGTTAGAACATGTCGGCTATTTCCGACATAAGCTTAAGTCGGCCAAGCATACAACTTGGTCTAGCCCGGACCCTGCACACCAGCACCGGTTTCTGGCGTTGCACAAGAGAATGCCCCTAGGCCCAGCTACACGAAGATGTCTTAGGCTTGCTCCCAAAGACATCTTCGAGAAGCTGGTTCTTAGGAGAAGTCTCTGCCTCTGCCTGAATGAGAGTGAGGGGCTGGGGGTCTATTTATAGTATCACCAGGGGAGACAGCCTGGCCCCTGCTTCCTCCAAAGGGCACCTCTTGACCTCCCGAAGAGTCATAAGATCTTTGGCACCAGGCTAAAGATATTTACCACTGTAAACACGAGTATCTTACCCTCGCCTTTACCCTACCCGGGGGTAGCCCCCCGACACTAGTCCCCGAAGCTGGTGTAGTCCTGCAGCCTCGGATGAAGGGCTGCATCAGATTTAACCCAATATCTGCCTTGAACCAGTAGCCGACATAACTATGTCGGATAACTCGATTGCTCCAACTTGCTCAAGTCGGTCACTTTTAAGGCCCTCCGACACCACCATGTCGGCCTGATAAGAAAACTCCGGCATGCTTATCCCGACATACTGTAAAATCATCCGACATGGCCATTTTGGTTTGGCATTGAGCTCTCAGCCATCCTTGGTTCTTGTTCCGGTACCTCCGACATCAACAAATCTTTTTCTCAGATCTCCTCCCGAGACGTGTCATATACATGCTGCACCATCCCGAGAAACGCGCCACGCGGTCTGACAAGCTGTCCGGCCCCACCAGCCGTCATATCCCGCAGACACTCGAGTAGTTTGACCCCGAGGCGCCTCCTCGATTCCCGGGCTGGCAACCGCATCTGATCCGCAGCCGACGGTTCCTATTCTGTAACCCATGGTGTGGCCGATCGTGCGGCCATAACCGCTCCATCCACGCCAACCGCTGCAACCACGATCCCACGATTCGCTCGAAACCAACGGGCGGGAAAAATTAGCAACCGTCTCG
This sequence comes from Poa annua, assembly GCA_026929855.1. Lineage (NCBI taxonomy): Eukaryota > Viridiplantae > Streptophyta > Magnoliopsida > Poales > Poaceae > Poa > Poa annua. The sequence continues at coordinate 98,537,830 of CM049437.1, forward strand.
CCACCTCCCCTCTTTAATAGGCCCGCGCACGATTCCTTCGTCTCTTCGCCTCCATACTTCCCATCTTCTTCCTCCTCCACTCTCCTTCGCCGCCGCTGCGCCCGAACGCCCGCAGCCGCACACCGGCGACCTCGCCGCCGAACGGAAGACGCAGCCTGGAGCCGCCGTCCTCACCGTCCCTCCAGCGCAATCTGTGAACTCCGGTGAGTTTCCTCTCCTCCCCGCACCCGATTAGATCCCCTAGGACCTCGCCGGCGTGCTCGTGTCCGATGCTTTTCCGCCGCCCTTACTTCTGCTCCGGCCACCATAGATGCCCTACGTGCACCCGCCGGAGAGGAGAGAATGCTCCCCATGCACACCGGTCTTGCTACCGCTCCCCAGATCTTCCTTGTTTATCTTAGCAATAATAGGCGCCACACTCATGGTTCTTTTCCCCTAGTTCATAGATAGGTCTTCCTTTATTTCCATTATTCAGATCTCCTGTGTGCCTTGTAACCGACACCACTCTGTTTTCTTCCCGACATTCGACGACTGCTATCCGACTTACTCTACACCTCGGGCTATAACCCGGCATCTGTTTTGCAGATAAGCCGACATGTCTTCGAGCCATTCCTCCGAGCAACCCGACACGTCCGCGGAAGGAATCCGAGGAGGATGGGAAGGCTCCGACGTCGTGCAAGACGACCTCGACTGGCTACGTCGCACGCGCCGCGTCCCGGCACCAATTATATGCCGGCTTCCTGGTGACGAAGTTGAGCCCGCGCCCCAGGAAGGAGAACGGGTGGTCTTTGTCGCACACTTCGAGCGCGGGTTTGCCCTTCCGACAAGCAGATTCTTTCGGGCCTTCCTCGACAAGTTCGAGCTGCAGCCGCACCATTTGCCGGCTAATTCCATCACGGTCCTCTCGGCCTTTGTCGCCTTCTCCGAGGGGTACCTCGGCCTGTGGCCCCTGGTCAACCTCTGGGCGAAGTACTTCGTGCTCCGGAAGCAAAGCATTCCGAACAAGGGCGTGAAGGACAAATAGATGACCGCCTGCGGAGCCGCCACCATTGCCGCCCGGAAGCTCTCCGACTTCCCCAAGGTCACCGGGCTGGAGTCCTGCCGTAAGTGGCAGCGCAGCTTCTTCTACGTGAAGAATCCGGATTCCGCCGACAACGCCAAGGGGTACGACTTCATCAACCTCCCAGAGTTCCGTATTGATCCGCCTTACTCTCAGGCGAATTGGGGCTGGGATCCGTCGGGCAGCGACGCGGAGATCCAGGCCATCCACAGCCACCTGCTCTCGATCAAGGACGAGTTGACGGCGGACGACCTCTTGAGGACCTTCGTCATCCGCCGGATAAGCCCCCTGCAGAACCGGGCGCACAAGATCTGCCACATGAGTGGGCCCCGCGACCCAACTCGCATCAGCCCCTTTGAGCTGGATAAGCCGGCAGTGCGCAGGCGTGTTCGTGCCATCGCCCAGACCTCCATGGGAGATGACTGGGAATGGGGACTTGAGCCACACAGCCGCGCAAATCCTCCGCCCGAGGTAAACTCTTGTTCTTCCTCTCCGACATAACCTAGTAACCGACATGGCAGCTATATTATCCTCTTGCCTTTCTTGTTTCCTTAACCAGTTCTCGCTATCTTCCTTCTGCAGAGGTTTGACCGTCAAACCCGGGAGGATAAGCGGTGGGCCAACGGTGGTTGGCGGGCAGATCTTGTCACGCCGGCAACCCCGCTCACGGAAGATCCGGATGACGAGGACCACCTGTCGATCCCGGTATCCCGCACCTCCGGCCCGGGTAAGCCTCGAACTCGGTCTCGCCCCCAAGACGAATCTGACGACGACGACTGTGTGATGTTAGAGATCACACACGCCACCCCCTTGGCCTGTGCTGACCCTCTGCCTCCACCATCAGCTGCCCCGAGTACCCAAGCAGCTACGCGCAAGCGCGCGGGAGCCGGCGCCTCTGCCGCTGACAACCCGGGGGCCAAGAAGGCCAAAACCACCAAGAAGCTTTCCCGCAAAAAGATCCCGACCGCTGCCGGGTAAGCATTCTTCCTCTCGTCTTTCGACCCCTTTGCCTCACCCAATCTAACCTTTTATTTCATGCGCAGAGCCCCACTCGAGCTCGACCAGAGTGACTCGGCAGCCCCGACAAACGCCGGAGTCGGCAGCCCACCCCGGGCAACACCTGCGGCCGCCGACACAGTCCTGCCCGACGCCTCACCGCCGACATCCAAGACCGCGGCGGAAGGGGGCCGAGCAAGCCCGGACCGAGATGTCGGGTCTTGTGGCAACCAAGCGCGTCCGGCCACTGCACAAGCCGAGACCACGTTGGTGCCGGACGCATTCCCGCAGCAACCGGCGCCGCCAGAACCACAATCCTCCGTTGCAACTCAGCAGCCACCCGCACAACAGCAGCGCCAGGCACCCACCGAGGGCCCTACCACGAAGTCGCGCACCGATGCCAAGACCGCCAAGAAGAAAACTGCTCCGACCTCGGATCAGTTGGCGGCCAAGAAAGGTCAGCCTCCTCCGGGTAAACTCAAAGTGGTGCACCCTCCTCGCATCAACGTTAAGACGGCGGCACTGCGCATGCTGGAGGCCACTGTCGACCGGGTTGCCTCTGCTGCCGACTTGGAGAGCTCGGGTTTCCTTATGCCTAGTGCTGACTCTTCAGGTTCGATGGAGCAGTACAACACGGACTGGAACGCCGCCGATATCAACGAGGCTACCTCTTCCGACCCGAGTATCGACCACCCGGCTGGCCCCGGGAGAGTTGCTCAGTCATTGCACGCTCTTCAATCTGCGGTCCTTCAACTGACAACAGCTGCAGAGGTAAGTCTTTCCAACATCTACTATCTCCAGTCCCCGAGGTTCTGGTCGAATGGTTAAGACTTGACCGAGTTAAGACCATTCGGCGAGAATCTTCAAAAACACTTCGCATCCAGTCCCCGAGATTCCTGCCGAGTAACAATACTCGCCCGAGTAAAGGTTACCCGGCTGGCATCTCCAACAATCTGCATTAACACTTCGCTTTCTATCTCAGTCGTGCAGCAAGGAGCGTACCCGGGTGTTCCAGAGGCTGCTAGTCGAGCATGGGTCCCTCCGGAGACGGTTCAAAGAGCTCCAGGCTGCGCACCAGGGCCATGGTATACTTCCTTGTTTCCGAAAAACCCCTTCCTCTTTCTAGGTTCCCTTTACCATTATAACTGACTTGTCGCTTTTTCCAGCCGACACCGCCGCCCGAGTTGCCGCCGAGCACAAGGTCGAGTTGGAGAAGGAGCAGGCCAAATCCACTCGGCTCCAACAAGAACTGGAGTAGGCCAAGACAGAGAAGGCCGAGTTGGAGAAGACCCTGGCGGACACCGCTCGGATTCAGGGTGAAGTGCTCGAGCAAACTGAGTCTCGCGCCACCTTGGCCGAGAAAAAACTCAACACCCTCAAGTCCAAGTGCGACATCTGGTTGGCCGAATTGAAGAAGATCAACGACCAGATGGACAGTGAGTTCCTCCTAACTTTTCCCTTCTTGCTTGACTTCTTTGCCGACACACGCCCTTTATTGGCCCGCCTTCTAACTCATCAACAGCCTTCTTCTCCTCAGAACACTTCTCCCACACGCACACCGTTGCGGTGAAGGCCATCAACCGGGCGCGTGCGAAGAGGGCTGAAGCCGGCCCCATCTCTGGCGAGTGGGACATGGAGGACCACCTCGTAGCACTCAACGCGCGCTTCGCGCCGCTCAAGAGTATCGGGATGGAGCTCCTCGATGCCGGCGTTCACGTCTATCGGAAGCTCTGGCCCGGCGCCACGCCTCCGGACAATGTGTCCGACTTGGCCCAGGAGTTGATGAAGACGGAAAGGCGCCTCCGGGAATGGAGATCCTCCGCCGCCCGTGCCGGTGCGGACCAAACACTCTCCTTCATACTATCCTGGTACGAGGGAATTGATCTTCAGAAGGTGCGGGTGCAGCGCGAGAACTCGGCGTGGACAACCGATCCCGTCAAGATCCAGCTCCGACAAGATGCTGCGCATTATTTTGCCAGCTACTCACAGCCGCACCAATATGTCGAGGGCGAGGTCTACTCGGATGACGAAGACTACGCCGACGATCTTGAGGATGAGGAGGACGACGACGAGGAAGGAAACGAAGACAGCCCCCGCGACACCTCCAAGACCTCTGGTAAGGCTCAGCCATCCGGGAAGGCTTCCTCTTCCGGGACTGCCGACATCGCCAGCGAGGATGCCGCCGCCGACATCACTATGTCGGGAGCAACCGACGTCACCAAGTTGGCCACCGCCGATACTGACCATCCGGAAGCGACCGGCTCCGCTGTGCCACCTGCGCCTGAGACTCCCTCCGAGCAACCCTCTGCTACCGCCTCTGCATCGGCTTCCACTCCTGCTGCCGAGACCACTTAGGCAAATTTATTAGATCCCCGAATGTCGGGTGCACATGTAACATACCATTTTAAGTAGGAAATTTTGCTACTCTGCCTTATTGAATCGAACAGGCATGCTGTCATGTCGAATCTCTTTACCCCGAGTCCCCGAGTTTACTTTCTCGTTTACTATACTTAGCGACTTTTGCTCTTGTCTACCATACAGGTGTTCGATAGTCGAGTCACAAAATCACAGCTATAGTATACGGTACTCGAAAACGCCCGAGTAACGGTTTAAAGGTATTCGACATAACGAAAAAATAAAAAACGGGGTTAGCACACAACATGTCCCGAATTGCTTTTATACCAAGTCCCCGAGTTCGTTTTCGTGTCTACCATCTTCCACCACCTTTGCTCTTGACTACCACTCTGGGCATTCGTCAGTCGAGTCACAAGATCACTTCACACGGCATACATTACTCAACTTTGAAACAGGGTTGAAAGCTCATTCGGCACATGGACAATAAATACGAAACATACAAGGCAGTCCACGAGTTTCACCTCGAGACGCCGGTACGCAGCTAATAAAGAAATAATTGAGATGCAAATACAAGTAAAGATCGGGCAGTCCCCGAGTTCACCCCGGGGTGCCGACATGCAAAAGACATAAGAAAGAAACAATCATGCGGATAAGGCAGTCCCCAAGATCCATTTTGGGGTGCCGGCATTTCATTCAAAAGGGACCGAGATACATACACTGCACCCTTTATGCGTAAAAGGGACGAAGTAGAGCTACATTCCACGGTCGTTTGGTTTCCTCCCCGGCTCTATCCATTACACCTTTTCTAGCTTCCTGCGCATCTACAAGATAATATGAGTCGTTGTGCAGGGCTTTGCTCACAACGAAAGGTCCTTCCCATGGAGGGGATAACTTGTGCATGCCGGCAGTGCGTTGTATCAGCCTCAGCACTAGATCTCCTTCTCTGAATACCCGGGGGTGTACCTTCCGGCTATGATAGCGTCGGAGGTTCTGCTGGTATATTGCTGACGGAGATAGGGCCAATTCTCTTGCTTCTTCAAGCAAGTCGACATCATTCTCTCGGGCTTCTCTTGCCTCGGTTTCTGTAAACATCGCCACTCTGGGCGAGTCATACTGTATGTCGGTTGGCATTACTGCCTCAGCACCATACACCATAAAGAATGGTGTGTACCCGGTGGATCTGTTGGGTGTGGTCCGGAGACCCCATAGCACCGCCGGTAGTTCTTCTATCCTGCATCCCGGAGTCCGCAGGAGTGGTTCTATCAACCGGGCTTTTATGCCGGCCAGCACCAATGCGTTGGCTCTCTCAACCTGCCCATTCGCCTCTGGGTGTGCCACCGAGGCCACATCAAGCCGGATTCTCTTTTCAGCACAGAACCGAGCAAATTCCCCTACTGCAAAATTGGTGCCATTGTCGGTGATAATGCTATGCGGGTAACCATATCTCAGTATGATATCCTTAAAAAATGAGACGGCCGTAGCTCCATCACACTTCCGAATCGGCTTCACCTCGATCCACTTGGTGAACTTGTCCACCATGACTAGTATATGAGTCATGTTACCTCGCGCCGGCTTGAATGCACCCACCATATCCAAGCACCATACAGCAAACGGCCAAGTGATGGGGATAGTTTTTAGTGCTGCCGCCGGCATGTGTATTCTGTGGGCAAACCTCTGGCAACCTCCACACTTCCGGACAACATCTTCTGCTTGCTGCAGAGCCGAAGGCCAATAAAACCCATGCCGGAAGACCTTTGCTACCAGTGCTCTTGAGGAAGCATGATGACCGCATTCACCTTGATGTATCTCCAGCAGCATTTCTTGCCCTTCTTCTGGGTCCACGCAGCGCTGCAGCACCTCAGTGACACTTCTCTTGTACAGCTCTTGGTTGATCACTGTGTAAGCCTTGGATCTTCTCAACACTTGCCGAGCTTCCACTTCATTGCCAGGCAAGGTCCCATCCATGATATATGCCATGATGGGCTGCGCCCAATCCGGCACCGGCCTCACAGGGAAGATTGGGGCGTCTATCTCCATAGGTTCGGCTGACATCACCTCTGCCGATATATCTTGCGCAGTCCCCGGGTTTAGCCAAATGCTCCCGACATCAACCTCCATGGGCACAGCCTCTGCTTCCGAGCTCTTCGGGATAAAGATGGACTCTGACTCGGGTGATGGCTTGATTGACGGTTTCCTTAAGTGCTCCAAAGCTATGCCGGGTGGGACCGCGTCCCGTGACGACCCCAACTTGGACAGTACATCCGCAGCCTCATTCTCTCCCCGGGGTATGTGCTTGAACTCGCATCCTTCAAAAAAACCGGAAATTTTCTGCACATGGAACCGATATGACGCCATGTTGGCATCCAAAGCGTCCCAATTTCCCGACACCTGCTGCACCACCAAATACGAGTCGCCATAACACTCTACCCGTCGGATGCCAATTTCCTTAGCGACATTGAGGCCATGCACGAGTGCCTCATACTCAGCCACATTATTGGATGCCGAAAAGTGAATTTGGAGCACATATTTCAGTATATCTTGCTTCGGGGAAGTGAGGACTACACCGGCACCCAATCCAATTTTGGCCTTGGACCCATCAAAGTGCATCTTCCAGAAGTTGAAGTCGGGCAGGGGAGGTTCATATTGCATCTCGGCCCAGTCCACCAAAAAGTCCGGCAGCGCCTGCGACTTAATGGCGTCTCTCCTCTCGTAAGCCGGGGCGTACGGAGACAACTGGATGGCCCACTTGGCAATTCGGCCGCTGGCATCTTTGCACCCGATAATCTCGGACAAGGGAGCCTCGCTCACCACTGTGACCGGATGCTCTTGAAAGTAGTGCTTCAACTTGGTGACCGCCAGGTATACGCCATAAGCCATCTTCTGGTAGTGCGGGTAATTCTGCTTGGAGAGGGAGAGCACCTCACTCAGATAATACACGGGCCTCTGCACTACCTTCTCACCCTATTCTCGCTCCACCACCATCACGACGCTTACAACTCGGTTTGTGGCCGCGATATAGAGCAACATCGGCTCCTTGGGTAATGGGGATGCCAACACTGGTGCGTTTGAGAGTGTCTTCTTCAGGTCATTAAAAGCTGCATCGGCCTGCGGTGTCCATACAAAGGTTTTGCTCTTTTTCATGAGCTGATACAGAGGTAAAGCCTTCTCTCCTAACCGGCTCACAAACCGACTTAGGGATGCCAGGCACCCGGTGAATTTTTGTACATCTTTAAGGCGGGTGGGCAGTTTCATGCTCTCAATAGCACGGATCTTGCCCGGGTTAACCTCAATACCCCGGCTAGACACCAGGAAACCGAGTAACTTTCCGGCCGGCACACCGAAAGTACACTTATCCGGGTTAAGTTTCATTCGAAATTTTCTCAAGTTAGCGAATGTTTCTCTTAGATCATCGATCAGAGTGGATTTTTCTTTTGTTTTTATGACTATGTCGTCGACATACACCTCTGCATTCCGACCTATTTGCTCATGCAAGCATTTCTGCATGCATCTTTGATAAGTGGCACCGGCATTTCTCAACCCGAAGGTCATGACACGATAGCAATACGCCCCGTACGGGGTAATAAAAGCAGTCTTTAATTGATCAGCCGGATTCAACGGTATCTGGTGAAAACCAGAATACGCATCTACAAAAGACAAAAGCTCACATCGGGCAGTGGAGTCGATCACTTGATCTATCCGGGGGAGCGGGAAAGGATCTTTCGGGCATGCCTTGTTGAGGTTGGTGAAGTCGATACACATACGCCACACCTTGGCCAGAAGAGGGTCATCCTTTTTCTTCTCTACCAGGACCGGGTTAGACAACCAGTCCGGGTGCAGCACTTCCATCACAAATCCAGCCGCAAGCAGTACGGCTAGATGTTCCATGATCGCAGCTCTTCTCTCGTCCGAGAGACGTCTTGTTGGTTGCTTCACCGGCTTTGCATCCGGCCTCACGAATAAAGAGTGCTCAGCCAACTCCCTCGGAACTCCTTGAAGGTCGTCATTCGACCAAGCAAAGACATCCCGATTCTCACGGAGGAAGTCGGTGAGCTCGCCTTCCTATTTGCTGTCCAAGCTGGTGCCGATGATCACCCGGTGCTCTGGGTTAGCCGGGTCCACCACGACCTTCTTGGTCTCCTTTGGCGGCTGGAAGGAAGCATGCTGCTCCGGGTTCTCCATCCCGGGCACGCCGAGTTGAGAGGCCTGGGCCAGCGTCACCACCTGCTGGATTCTCTTCTTCTCCTCGGCTATGACCAAGGACTCAGCCAAGCATGAGCCGGCAGTGGCACACTCGATAGAGCGTTTGTAGTCGCCCGAGACGGTGATTATGCCATTCGGACCTGGCATCTTCATTTTCAGATAGCCCATGTGAGTGGAGATCATGAACTTGGCCAGAGCAGGTCGGCCAATCAGGGCATGGTATGGGCTCTCAAGGTTCACCACCTCGAACTCAAGACTCTCAGTCCGGCAGTTCTCCCGGGTTCCGAACAGCACATCTATCCAGATTTTGCCCATAGGCGAACAAGAAACCCCCGGCACAATGCCATGGAAGGTCGTGTTGGTCGGCAGCAGTGTGTTCAGGGACACTCCCAACATCAGCATTGTGTCCTTATACATGATGTTAATGGCACTGCCATTGTCGACCAGGATTCTGCTGAACCGGACGTTGATACTTGGCCCAATGAAAGTTGGGTCCACAACTAGGGCGTAGCCTCCCGGCTTAGGCATGACTCAGGGGTGATCCTTCCGACCCCAAGTGATCTCCATTTCGGACCAGTGCATGAACTTGGGCACAGCCGGCATGACGGCGTTTACCTCGAGTGCGCGCTGGCGCCGACTCTTCTTGTCAGTGGGCTCAGTCAGAAAGACCACATAGCTCTGATGAGCTTCCTGATAATCGCCCTGTGGGTACCGGCCCTGGTTGCTAGGACCGGCATTGTTGTTACCCCGGATGTTCACCATGTTTACCGGCCTTGCCGGTGGTCGTCTCTGGGCTGGCGGATTAACCCGGACAGCATTGGCCCCACTTACTGGTGCCGGCGGTCTTGGAGCTGCGGGCCTTTCTGGGGCAGTTACCAGAGATCCCCCTGGTGCACCTTCTCGCCGCATGCGCTGGTACCAGCTGCACTGCCGAGTAGTGTGGTTGGCCGGTCGGTTGGGCTCTAAGGTGTGATAGCAGCAGGGTTTGTCCAGCATCTCCTCATAAGTCAAGGGGTTTCTTTGCCCGGCCCAAGTCTTCTTTATCTCCTGGTTCTGACCCCAAGCCTGGCCGCTGGTCTTCTGACGCTGGTTACTATCGGCGTCGCCTTGTTTCCCGGTTACCGCCGCCACCTGCTGCGAGGCATAGCGAAAGTCGGGCTCCCTCCTCTTGTGCCCGAAATCCTGACGGTCATTGTTTCTGCCCGGTCCGGATCTGTTGTTCCCCGGGTTCCTCCTACTCGGTTCGCCCGAGTCCAGCTGAGGTTGCATTGGATCACCGAGAGCATAGCTGTCGGCAATTCTCATTGTCTCGGCCAAGGTGGCCGGCATCTCCCTCTGCAGTTTTTGCCAAAGCATGGAGCCGTGTCGGCATCCCTGCGCAAACCAAGAAATGGCTTGGGCCTCCACAACCCCTTCACAGGAATTGCGAATTGTGCTCCACCGAGTCAGGTACTCTCGGTCAGTCTCGTTGTCCCTCTGCCTGCACATCGCAAGCTGCTGAGGTCGGTTTGGTCTCTTGTAGGTGCTGGAGAAGTTGCTGACAAAGGCTTCCTCGAAGTCCAGCCAGCTGTTGACACTTCCCTCTCTCAAGTTGTTCAGCCAGATCCGGGCTGGTCCCTCAAGCATCTGCGGGATGTATCTTACCGCCCACCGGCGGTTTCCCCCCGCAATGTGCACTGCTGTCACATAGTCGGTCAACCAGTCCTCTGGCTTGGTGCTGCCGTCGTAAGTCTTGGCTCCCCTGTTCAACTGAAAGTGTGGGACAGGCTGCTCCAACATGATCCTGGGTCCAAAACAAGAAGGACCGGGTGGGCCTTGCTCCTCCATTAGCTCAGATCGATATATCCGATCTAGCTTATACCGGGCATCATTTGGATCTAACTGGCGAGTTCCCAGTCGAGACCCCAGAGCACTCTCATAAGCGTGGTACCCGGCCTTGGCCATTGCCGAGTTGCCGTCATCATACCGGTTGACTTCCTGTCCGCCCATCTGCCGCTGCGGCATTGCTCCAACAACTTGACGCCTCGGGGCTTGATTCGGCACCGGATACCGAGGTGGGTGTCCTCGACCAACCGAGTTGGCATTTCCGACATTCTGATTACTCGGTGCCTGTCGGCTTCTGCTCTGTGCCTGCCCAATGTTGCCCTGCTCTGCTATCTGCTTCCCGGCATAGGCCGGGTCGTAGGTCTGCATCTGCATCTGCTGATTTCCTCCGGGGTTCCTATTCCGGTCCTGACTTCCTCCGACATGCGGAGAGGAAGCCTGTCCTCTGGACCTGTTACTGGCCGCTCTAGTTGAGTGAACAACCTGAGATCCTCCCGCAGCCGTATTGGCCCTCTTGAAGGCCTCGTTCTGCCGGGTTGCCACCTCCACCAGCTCGTTGACTCGGTCCTGCTGCCTGCGGCGGGCCTCCCCGGTCAGACCGGAAAGCTCGGCCCTCGCTGCCTCAGCAGCCCTGAGAGTCTTGGCCGGAGAACTGTAATTCGGCCTTGCTGCCGACATTACGCTGGGAGTCACACTGGATGCAGCCCTACCATCCCTATCTATCTCGGCATTGAGGCCCTTGCCTCTTCTGCGTACCTTAGCCTCACGGTTCGGCCGGCCTCCTACCGGCGATAAACCATGAGCCGCGTCATACTCACGCATGACCCGGTCGAAGTCCCTCCGGACCTCGGCTAACTGTTCGGCCTCCTCCAGCAAGCTCAGCCGCTCTGCCTCTAACTCGGCCGCCCCCGGCACGTTCAACCTCTCTACTGTCTCTCTAAGAGGTTCAGTCCTTACCGGGGCACGGGATGTCTCGGCGCCATGTCGGACCTGCCTCTCCAGTGCTTGCTTGGCTCTCCGGGTCGACCTCTCCACGGGCGCGATGACAGGTTCCTCTGTCGGAGGAGCCGTCACGCCAGCCATCATGACTGCGCAGCTCTCGGGGCGAGTGGCACGCCGGCCGCGAGCCGCACAGACAGCTGGGGGATCCTCGGCCACGAGCACCTGTTCCGGGTACTCGCAGACGAACTCGGTGGCGACATAGGTGGCGAAGGCGCCGAACTCGATGACGCAGCCGTTGGCCGGAAAGGGCCTGCCGCGGAAGCAGCCGGCGTTGTCGCTGACGAACTCCATTTCGCCGAACTTGACGACGAGGCCGGAGAGGACCCTCGTGTCGGAGTGGATGACGGAACCCGTCCGGATGAGTACACCAGCCAGCGCCTCTACCTGCCCCACGGTGGGCGCCAACTGTCGTGGTGGTATCACGGCAGATGCCATAGGATGGCTAATGTGTGGGGCCGATGGACGCTGGTGGATCCGGGGAGGGCTAGCAAGCTGAGAAGCTCACACGAAGGAGGAAACGAACCAAGCAGAAACCGACTTGACCCCACTCAAGAACGAGCAAGAACACTCAAGAAACCTCAAGAACACAATCGAACCCACAAAGAACCACAAACACACACGATGTACCCAGGTTCGGGGCCCTCGCGAGGAGGTAACACCCCTACTCCTGCCTTGCCTCTCTCTATATGTGTTTCACAAGATCTACAAGGTGCTCCTTGAGCTGTTTTGGTAAGAACTAGGATGAACTAGTGAAGGAGGAGGAGTAAATGCTCTAGCAGTAAATGAGACTATAGTTTTGGCTCTCTGGTTGGTGTCCCTCTCACAGGAGGAGTTATGGCGCTATTTATAGAGGTCCGGCCGAGTTGCCCGGGAACCCTAGCCCCTCCGCCCCCCCCCCCCCCCCCCCGGACAACAGCTTCAGTCCAACGGTAATGTCGACACCCCTACCACGACCTAGCGCCGTGCTATCCGACATAGGTCGAGGTAGGCCATAATGCCTCTTGCCGTAGCCGCCGCCGGTATAGGCGATGATGGATCCCCTGTCAGAGACAGGACGTGTCTTCTCCAAGCCTTGTCTCCTGTCAGTCAGTTGCCAGTACAGTGGAATGATCACATCGCCCTTGTCTTATACCCTTTGTCCCGCGCCCGTGTCAGGCGGGAGGTGACTTAGCTTCCTTGTCAGACGGGACAGTGTCCTTGCCATGTATCTGCCCTTGACTTCCTGCCCGACATAGGATATGTCGGACGCTTTCACCTATCCCGGCATGGCTATGCCGGGCTCCTCACCGTGTTCCGGCAAGAGTATGCCGAGCCTGGACCTCCGGCATACCTCACCTGGCCCTGGCATGGCTATGCCGGATCCTCCTTCCTGCATATCATAGACAAGTAAAGAATCCCGACATGGGGATGCCGGTTAGAACATGTCGGCTATTTCCGACATAAGCTTAAGTCGGCCAAGCATACAACTTGGTCTAGCCCGGACCCTGCACACCAGCACCGGTTTCTGGCGTTGCACAAGAGAATGCCCCTAGGCCCAGCTACACGAAGATGTCTTAGGCTTGCTCCCAAAGACATCTTCGAGAAACTGGTTTTTAGGAGAAGTCTCTGCCTCTGCCTGAATGAGAGTGAGGGGCTGGGGGTCTATTTATAGTATCACCAGGGGAGACAGCCTGGCCCCTGCTTCCTACAAAGGGTACCTCTTGACCTCCCGAAGAGTCATAAGATCTTTGGCACCAGGCTAAAGATATTTACCACTGTAAACACGAGTATCTTACCCTCGCCTTTACCCTCCCCGAGGTAGCCCCGACACTGTTTATAAGTTGCTCGGGGAGCAAAATGCAAAGACAAGGAAACCCGTTCGTGGGCTCCCCTCCACCGTCCTGGTGTCCCCGTAGGCCGCAGTTCGGACAGGTACAGGCACGGAAGCGGCGTACACCATAAAAAGAAGGTACGCGTGGACCCACGTGGACGTTTTTTTTTTCCGGACTCCGGGTCGTCTGGTCGAGACCGGATGCTGGCGCGCCACCGACCGAACGTGCGTCGCCCCCCGCCGCGAGAGGCTGCCTGCCACGCGGGCCCATCGCGGGACGAGTCAAACCATTTTAATCGACCTCTCCGGCTCCTTTGTTTTTTTCTGGTTCGAATAATGGAGCTTGCGGCCATACTCGTGCAACGTGTGTGCGTTTAAAAATGAATCTCCCTCTGTCGTAATCCGTACAAACTTGGTAGCATACGAGTAGGCATTTTTCATCCAGGAAAACTTCTCGTACTTACGTGGAGTCGTAAGCAATGCCATCTCTCTCTCTCTCGATCGTAGATTTGTTGGCAAAAACAGCTTTGAGTTGCCGTTTGATGAATTTCCTTTGGGACCCATCGAAATCTACGGATAGATCTTTGAGAATTGCTGTACTACCACCTCTGCTATAAAATGTAGCCCCTTTTATAGAAAGCTAAAAATACTCACACGTGAACTGAAGGGAGTATTTCAGAACTATTTGTCCGGATCTGATTTAAGTTTAAATAAACACAATTCAACTACGAATTTCGATATCTCATTGCTCCGGAACTACGAATTTGCCAAAACGTTCATGAACCCACCATCACTGTCGCACGGAAGCTACTGTCATCGGGTATGTGGAGACGGAGGTGAGAAGAAAAGTGAACCGGAGTTAGAAGTACGGCGGCCAAGCAGGAGGAAACTACCTCTGCCGCCAAGGACAATAGTCGATCGGACGTGATCACAGAGCACAACAGTCCCAGATAGGTCCGGTTGGGCCCATGAAGCTCGGCCGCCATGCTGCAACAGGTCTACCTCTCCCCCCTCCTATCTCCCATTCTTTTTTTCCTTCCAACCACTTAGCTCCCTTGTCACCAACTTCGCCTAGGTTGTGGCGTGCCCTTTGGTTGGCAATGATCAACAAGGAAGACAACGACCATGGCGCGCGCCATGTGCGGGCGATGCTTGTCTAGTGGACATGCTGTCATGGCTAATAGTTAATTTTACCAGAGACAGGTAGACACGGGTTCAATAAGGATGAAAGTGGTGCGGAAATGGGCCTCCCGCCTAATCTTGACCATCGGGCTTACCGGGATAAGTGGAAAATTATGTCATGGGTCAGACGGATGTCATGGGTCCCGACGATTAAATTGATGCAGTGCAAAAAACTAAGAATGACGTTGCTTGTAATCATGCATGCACATGTTCGGTCGCGGTTCCCGTGTATGCCTCACGGTTCAAATCGGGATACCTGGGCACACAACCATTTATCCCGTAGATAATGACCGGATCAAGTAAACGGGATATATGGGATTTGCACTCGGGATGGGACGTGGGTTTGACGGATTAGCCCATCCCACTTGCATTGTTAAAAGTTCAAGATAGATGGAAGCCGATTCTCATTTTACTTGGGAACTAATTTTATTCATGGAAGGGAATGTAATGTTTGCAATGGAAACACATATGTTTAATCACTCATTCTGAAGCGATACCAATTCCCATAAAACTGAAGACTTTATGTTTGTTATAATGCAAACATGAGACACAAGTGATGGGAGCAAATTAATAATTGAGCTGGAAGAGAAAAGAACTGGCCGGCGCTAACGCAAAATAACTCAAAATTCAGTGTCGCTGAATTTTTTTCTTCAGGTGCAAGAAAATTATTTCCTTCATACCAAATATGCTTCAAAAATATGTACCGCTAGAAAATAATGGGATGCTCCACAAAGTGCATGAGGGATTGGTAGGCCGATTCCTAGGACGTACGTATAGGCACAATATAATTCGAACGGCAAACTGCATATGTATATTCTCTATTTATTTTTTGAGAAACACAGTACAACGCAAGCGCTTATATACTGAAAGTGCATGGTTGCCCCCATGCGTGGTTTTGGTAATTAATGACAATCCTTATGGACTAATGTTTACATTGAGATATTCTTATAGATCTTGTCCATGAGAAATTATAGGAGTTCATGTGTTGGACTCTTCAAGATGACATAATGACCATTGCTCTATTCAAGGGTTTATATGAAGATAGATGGGATGATACGAGAATGATCAAGATGTTGATCAACACACAAAGCTACAAGATGTACCAAGTGGATCATGTATCTCTTGGGATGGTATCTTCCCATGGGCTTGCAACAAGAAGAACATCTCATAGAGCTCATGGACGATCAAGTCATGCGGTGTTCGTCATCAAGGTTAAGAAGTGCAAGACCAAGAGAAGCATTTCGGAGATATCTTATGCTCGAAGCTTCAAGATTGACATGAAGACGAAGCTAAGCGAGGCTCTCCCATAATGGCGTATGGGGGAGTATTTGGAGAAGTCTTCATCAAGCATGTGCTAGCAAGCGCAATCAAGAAAGGTGGTCCACTTGGAGAGACCAAGATCGTCATCATCTAGCTCAAGTGGAATGCTCAAGACAAAGGTATGATCTTGATAGGGCTATAGGATAGATAGGCGTACTATCAAGAGGGGCTCTCGAGTGAGTAACTTGATCGCATCTTTGTGGAGAGCTCAAACCTTTGCATGCTTGGCATATCATCTTTCTTGGTTCTTATTTGGTTTTTCTCCGTGTTGGGTTTCGGTCCTTGTCGTGATCTTTATGACAAGACCAAGTCCTTCGAAAATGGTTTTACTTTGGAAAACTTGTTGCCTTTTATCCATGTGAGGATTTAGAGCTTGGTTTATCTCCATACTAAGCTCTAGTTTATCAAAAACAGATCTCGTATGAATATCTTGTTGCGTTTTTGATGAAGGAGGTTTTACCGGTTTGCATTGTTTAGGAAAGTTCAACCTTTCCCCATTTTGTTTTATCCTCACATGATGGACTGTGATGTTTCTATGCACATTCAAGTAGAGCTCGTTGTAACGATTCCAACGAGCCAAAAATCATCGAAAACGGAGTCCGGATGGAAAAGATATCGACGTTTTCGTTTACCAGTTTCTGCAGTTTCTGGACACTGCGGTAGTACCGCGATTTCAGGCAGTACTACCGCCCATTCCAGAAGGTTTCGCGTTTTCTGAGTGCACAAATTGCCCAGGCAGTAGTACCGGGTTTTGGGGGGCGGTAGTACCGACCCTGCGGAGAAAAACTGCATAACGGTTGGATTTTGGAGGCCCTATTTAAGGGGGTCTTCTTCCCCATTGAACCTAAGCTCTTGAGCACGTTTTTCTCCTCCATTGTTGACCTTCTTGAGCTTGCCTATCTCTCAATCCCTCCATTGAATCTTCCATATTCTTGAGGGAAAAGTGAGAGGAGATCTAGATCTACAATCCCACCAATCCATATCTCCTCTAAGTGAGGGGAACCTAGTGGATCTAGATCTTAGAGTTCCTTTGTGGTTCTTCACCTTTGTTCTTCCTCTCTTCTCCCCCCATAAGCATTAGTTGCTTTTGGTGGGATTTGAGAGTGAAGGATTTGACTCCTTTGTGGATTCCTTGTTCTTCCTCTCTTTTCCCCCCATAAGCATTAGTTGCTTTTGGTGGGATTTGAGAGTGAAGGATTTTGAGCACTTGTGCTCTTGCCTTTTGCATTTGGTGCATCGGTGTGCTCTCCACGAGGATTCGTGGAAGTTGAAAGTTTGTGAGCTTGTTACTCTTGGGTCATTGGACCCTAGACGCCTTTGTGGTGGTTGGACCCTTGTGTGGTCACTTGAAGCCGTTCGGGAGCCCCCAATCCCATTGTGGGTTGTGCCCCGGATTGTTGTTGGAGGCCGTTCGGGAGCCCCCAATCCCATTGTGGGTTGTGCCCCGAATTGTTGTTGAAAGGCTCCGGATTCCGCCTCGAAGGAATTCCGATAGTGGAAGGTGAACCAAGCCTTTGTGGTGCGGTTCATCGGAGAAGAAGGTGAAACCTTTGTGGTTGTTGAACCGTTGTGTCGGTTCACACCTCTCCAACGAGACGTACTCCCTTAACAAGGAGGAACTCGGGAATACATCCTCGTCTCCGCGTGCCTCGGTTATTTCTATACCCGAGCTTTTACTTATGCACTTTACATTGTGATAGCCTTCGTGCTTGAAGTATTCTATATTGCTATCACCTTGTTGTTTATCTTGCTTAGCATAAGTTGTTGGTGCACATAGGTGAGCCTAGTTTATTTAGGTTGTCGGCTTGTTAATTTAAACACCTAGTTTTATTCCGCAATTATCAAGCCTAAACCGGAAAAGTTTTAAACCGCCTATTCACCCCCCCCCCCCCTCTAGGCGACATCATTGTCCTTTCAATTGGTATCAGAGCCAGGGCTCTCTTTTTGGGCTTTACCGCCTAGAGAGTAAAAGATGTCGTTTAGAGAATTAGTGCACGATCCCACTTTCATATTCAATGGCACAAATTATGATGTTTGGAAAATTCGCATGCTTAATCTTTTTAGGGCCATGGGTCCAAATTATATTAAGAGGATTGTAGATGTGAGTTTATCTCCTCCAAAGGATTCCCAAGAATTATCTTTAGAGGATGAGATAAACTCTCATCTCGAGACTCAAGTTACTAATGGTCTTATATGTGTTTTGACCGATGTAGTTCTTGCTTCAATCATGCCTTTTCGAAATGCACATGAGCTTTGGACCAAGCTTCAAGATATATATGAAGTGTCCAAAATTATTGAGCATGATTGTTCTCCCTCCACCTCCGGTCGTGATGAGTTCACAACTTCTTCCACTTCACCAACATGTGATTCGTCACAAGGTATTGATATGGTGAGTGGTGATAGAAATTGCCTTGGTGATGGTGAACTTAGTATTGATTATACTTCTTCTCTATCACATTGCAATGTTCTATCTTTGGACTTAAACTCTTCTAGCACTCCAAATGTCATACATGCTAGAGTTGATAGTCCTTGCATATCATGTAATAGTTGTTTAACTAAATCTCATGATGATATGCTTCATATGTCTTGTTGCCATGAAAACAATACTTCCATATCCTCTATTTCTTGCATGACTAACAATGTAGAGGAATCCCAACATTTGTTGGAACAAGACATGGTCCTCAATGATGCTTCAAGTTTTTCTTCATCTCCCTCAACCATTAATCATGTTTGCCTTATGGCTAAGGATTCCGAGGTATCTCCCACCTCGAATCCAAATTGTGATGATGTGGATGAGGATTCTCATGAAGAAGGTTTTGACTTTGAATCCTTAACCAAGATGGGTGAGATGGTACTTGGTGCTCTCCCCAAAGGTAGTAAAGCTATCCCTCCTCTATGTGAAATCATTGCTTATATTATTAAGAGTAGGGAATTCATTGAGGATTTGGAAAGTCAATTTGATGAGAAGTGTCAAATTGAGAGAGATGACTCTATCACCATAGCTTACTTGAACGCTTCTCTTGAAGAAGAAGAAGAGCTTAGGTCTTCTCTTGAAGAGAAACTTGAATCCCTTGATGAGTCTAATGATCTTATTATTGCTAAAATCATTAAGGAAAGAGATCATGCCCTTGCTAAGTATAAAGTGCTTAAAATGGAAAAAGTTGAATTTGGTGTTGGCAATGCTAGACTAAATGAGGACATAGAGAGACTTGACAAAGCTCACAAGGCTTTAGAAAGTGAACACTCTCTCCTTATCAAGTCTCATGATCAACTCCAAACTCAACTATCTAAGAATGACAAGCTTGTCAAATTGTCTTCTTCCATCTCTAATATTAATGATGCTTGTGCTACTAACTCCACTTCTTGTGAAGCATCTATTTTGAAGGAGAATGTTGAGCTAAGGGCTCAACTTGAGTTGCTATCTAGTAAGTATGGGAAATTGGAAGAAAGTCATGAAAAGCTTTCTAGCTCTAATGATGATCTTCTAGCATCCCATGCTAGGCTAAAGTTAGCTCATGAGGCTATCTCTACAAAGGTAACATCTTGTGAGCCTCATGTGGATATTGGCACAACTTCTTCTAGAAATGCCTTATTGCCATGTGCTAGTCCGAGTGATTCATCCACTCACAATGCTTCTACATCTTGTGATGAATTACCTTCCATACCTTGTTGCTCTAACAATGAAGCGTCTACTTCCTCTAGTGTTTTTGTTGATACTAACCATGTAGAGGAATTAAATGAGCTCAAGGCCCAAGTCACTTCTTTGAAGAAAGACTTGGAAAAGCGTCATGTTGGGAAGTCCACACTTGACAATATGTTGAGTGTTCAAAGACGCCCCAATGATAAGAGTGGACTTGGATTCAACTCAAACAACAAGAACAAGTCCAAGATCATTAAGAAGAAAAAGGGCCAAGAACTAGTCAAAGATTCGGTCAAGATTGTTTGCTTCAAGTGCAAAGTTGAAGGGCACCATGTTAGATCTTGCCCTTTGAAGAAGAAGCGTCTTAGTGAGAAGCAACAAGGGAAGAATCCTCAAGGTCAAACTCAAGTTCCTCAAGTTGAAGAACGACCTCTTCCCAAGAAGAATCAAGCTACTCCTCCTCAAGTCGGGATTCCAACTAAGAAGAGAGGAGGAAGTCGATGTTGCTACCTATGCCGTGAGAAGGGTCACCTTGCTTCTTCATGCACAAATGGTACCTTATCCAACCCCATTATAGTTGACGATGTTTATTCTCTTCGGAAGGATAAGGTTGGCAATGTGTTTGCCAAATTTGTTGGTACTCAAAGTGGTTTCAAGAAAAGAACCATTTGGGTGGCCAAGCCTATTGTGACTAACCTCTTAGGACCCAACTTAGTTGGGGACCAACAAGCCAAAACTTGATCAATATGTGTTGATGGAGGGCATGGGAGACTTGGCTACACTATGAAGAATTAAGGGATCTTCATCAATTATATTCTCTCAAGTCAAGTCATATGGATTATATTGTTCTATCTCATATCCAATGTTCCTCCTTGCGGTAACTTTTATTTAAATCATATATACATTGAAAGTTGCTTGCACCCTTGCATGTGTTAGGTTTTGTACCTTGCTAGTGTTTGTATGTGTTGTGCTCTCTACTTACTTATCTTGAGAAATCAAGTATGTGTATTTTGGTTTGCACACCATCCACTTGTTTTGAGCCCTATTGCTTTTATTTGCTATCTTATCTTGTTGGCTCTCTTTGAGAGATAAATGGACTATCCATTTTTGGAGAGTGATATGCTTCGTGCACTTCACAATCCTAAAAATGTGTGTACATGAGGAATACCACTTAGTTTTGATATATCAATATTATCTATTCTCTTTGTGGTATGTCTTTCTCATGAGAAATTCAAATTCTATAATGTCCATTAATTTCTCTAGTTGTTTTTGTTTGCCTCTTGTTTTAAAATAAATGGATTATCACATTATGGGGGAGTAATAAGCTATGTGCATATTACAAGCCTAGAAAATGTGAACATGTGAGGTTTTGCCACCTAGAATTGATATTGCTAATTATCTTGTTCCTATGTGGCATGTTGCTCAAACAAGTTCCCATTTACGTAAATGCTCTTTGTCTCTCACTCTTTTGGATCTTGTTTGTGGAGGATGTTCTTGGTATGGCTTTCCCTAAATATGTTCTCATATATCTTTTTGGGAAGCCAATTGATTCAAGCAACTCCTTGGAGCTGCTTTGCATTATCACATGATTTGTGAATCTATCAAGAATATCTATCTAAGCATGGCTTTTAATTCCTATTCTTTGCCTCATGCTTATGTTTTGTGAATATGATCTTGAATATATCCTTGCAATCCACCACCGAGAAATATCTCCATACGTTACTTGTCTTGACAAGTGATAATCATATTTGGGGGTAAATATGTTGATCATATTCACTTTGGCTCTTGCTTTGAATTGCCTTATTTGATTGCCAAGGATTTGCTTTTGATCTAACTCTTATTTGTCTTCCTTGTATCTTTTGGATACTTTATTGCTCTACTTGAAATTTGTTTTGTGCTTTCTTGAGTTGGGAAAAGCAATGATCCAATTCTTGTGCATTGACATTCAAAAGTCATACTTTTTGATAATGCACTATTCTTTGGGAAGCTATCCTACTTTGAGTGGAACATCATTCTTTAAATTGGTATTGCAATTTCTTGCCTTTCTTGAATACGACTAGTGTTTGAATATATATATATATATATATATATATGGAGAGTGATGATCTCATTTGTGTGCATTTTGTATTCAAATGCAAGATCATAAATAATGCACACATCTTGGGGGAGCAATCCTATATGCTTTTGAACATTAGTTGTCTTCATTTGGTATTTGATCCCGATGACGTGTCTCTTTGGAAGACAAACATTTTTCGTCTTGGCACTTTGTGCCATCATGAAAAGTGTAGAGGGTTTGGTTTATTATTTGATGGTATTTTCTTCAATTGGTTTCTTGCTTTAATTTGGTATCTTTTCAAAGTGGTTTCTTCAATCATGTGTTGATTTGGGTCCTTGATATAATTTGGACAATTCTTTTTCTTGTCACACTTGTGTGTGCTTTCTTGGTTTAATTGGTGTTTTGTCCAAATTGTATCTCGTTTGGTTCTTGAAAGTCTTGTGCATGCATACTTACTATATGTATATCTTATGGCATGTGTACTTTCGTTGATCCAATATATAGGATAAACTCCATCAAATCCTAAATGGCTAAGATGTGCATGAAATTCAATTTCATATCAATATGCACATATTTATGTGGAGTTTGTCCTATGTATTGTAGTTGCTCTAACTACTTTGGACCCAATGAGTTTGGGTACCATTTTGTACTTGAATTTGTTTTAGGTACATGTGGAGATGCATTGGAAGCTTGTCTCATTTACAAGGAAGGTGATGTCACCATGTGTTCATTGGAGCCAAGTTTGGATGATCGTTAACTCTTATCTTCTACATCACCAATGCTATCTCGGTAATAAGTATCTACCTCATGCTTACGTTTCTAAGCTTTCAACCTTGTGTAGGTTGTATCTTGACATGAATCTTTTTGTTGCAATTAATTTGGTTCTTGCAAAACGTCTTTATTGCAAATG
Source organism: Poa annua (assembly GCA_026929855.1). Lineage (NCBI taxonomy): Eukaryota > Viridiplantae > Streptophyta > Magnoliopsida > Poales > Poaceae > Poa > Poa annua. Next base: position 98,560,185 of record CM049437.1, read on the forward strand.
TGAGTAAGCCGGGATGATTACATATAAGGGGAATATATATTCATTTCTATGATTCATCGATCCCAATTATGTCAATCTAGCACTTTCTACTTAAAGTCTCTCATGTGCAACATTGATGAATTTTTAAAATCATTTGCGTTTTGTGATACTTATTATCTTACTCGGAGCATCCGTTTGTTAACCTTTATCCCTTGCGGATAATTTTTGATGCTATGATGAGTATGTGTTGGAAGTTCACTTATATTCCGTTAAGATATAATTGGGCTTTGTGCTATGCTTTTAAGCAAAGATCTTATTGGTGTATTTATGACTTCCTCCTGGATATCATAATCTTTACCCGTGTATCTATCTTGTGTGTACATGTTTATTTGTAGACCCATATCTTAGTGATTAGTGTCTACTTAGAAACTTCTACACGTGAGAATAGTACATCTTTAATTGATATTCCAATTCTTTAGCGACCACCTCTTATTGCTTTTGATTCTTTGATGGTTTCTAAAAGGTACAAGATTTTTTTTAATGTGTTATGCTTTTTGCATCTTACTAAGCTTGTGGAGCCATTTGCTATCTCTTTTGGTGTGTGGGTATGGGAAAGACATAATATGCACTATGTGCAACTCCTTTTGAAAGACTATGTTGATGTTTCTCATCCTTGTATTAGTCTCCTAAAATGTTTTTTTATCTCACACCCATCCTTATATTTGCCGCTCCTTGCTCTTGTTGCAAAACATTTTATTAGGTGAAAGTTGTTTTGCCTCCTTTATCATTTACATTCTCTTGCATGAGCTTGTGTTCGAATTTATCTAGGAGGGAGTGAGGATTCCATGTTGTGCACACTATATTGAAATACAAATCCTATTTGTGCACGTACCTTGGGGAGTTCCCTCATGATATTTAGAACACTTTTCGGATCCTTTTGATTGCTTGCTTCTTTCGTTGAAGTATCTTTCCATTTGATATTCTTTTGCAATCTTTGGATCCTCTATATAGTTTGATCTCCCTCCATCTATTCGTCATTGGATATGTGCATTTGATTTCACTCATATTATGAGAAATGCACACATTATGGGGGAGCTCTCACTATATTTGCGTTCTAAGTTTTTCTTCCCATTTCGGCAATCGATGCCAATGGGGGAGAAATTTAGAGGGTTTAAGGGAATATGGGTTTGTTCTCTTGCGGTTCTCTTGCATCCTTACTCTTTGTGTTGCATGGTTGCTTAAATTCATTATATAAACCCTCGTAAAAGGGATTGTCATCAATTACCAAAATGGGGGAGATTGAAAGTGCATGGTTGCCCCCATGCGTGGTTTTGGTAATTAATGACAATCCTTATGGACTAATGTTTACATTGAGATATTCTTATAGATCTTGTCCATGAGAAATTATAGGAGTTCATGTGTTGGACTCTTCAAGATGACATAATGACCATTGCTCTATTCAAGGGTTTATATGAAGATAGATGGGATGATACGAGAATGATCAAGATGTTGATCAACACACAAAGCTACAAGATGTACCAAGTGGATCATGTATCTCTTGGGATGGTATCTTCCCATGGGCTTGCAACAAGAAGAACATCTCATAGAGCTCATGGACGATCAAGTCATGCGGTGTTCGTCATCAAGGTTAAGAAGTGCAAGACCAAGAGAAGCATTTCGGAGATATCTTATGCTCGAAGCTTCAAGATTGACATGAAGACGAAGCTAAGCGAGGCTCTCCCATAATGGCGTATGGGGGAGTATTTGGAGAAGTCTTCATCAAGCATGTGCTAGCAAGCGCAATCAAGAAAGGTGGTCCACTTGGAGAGACCAAGATCGTCATCATCTAGCTCAAGTGGAATGCTCAAGACAAAGGTATGATCTTGATAGGGCTATAGGATAGATAGGCGTACTATCAAGAGGGGCTCTCGAGTGAGTAACTTGATCGCATCTTTGTGGAGAGCTCAAACCTTTGCATGCTTGGCATATCATCTTTCTTGGTTCTTATTTGGTTTTTCTCCGTGTTGGGTTTCGGTCCTTGTCGTGATCTTTATGACAAGACCAAGTCCTTCGAAAATGGTTTTACTTTGGAAAACTTGTTGCCTTTTATCCATGTGAGGATTTAGAGCTTGGTTTATCTCCATACTAAGCTCTAGTTTATCAAAAACAGATCTCGTATGAATATCTTGTTGCGTTTTTGATGAAGGAGGTTTTACCGGTTTGCATTGTTTAGGAAAGTTCAACCTTTCCCCATTTTGTTTTATCCTCACATGATGGACTGTGATGTTTCTATGCACATTCAAGTAGAGCTCGTTGTAACGATTCCAACGAGCCAAAAATCATCGAAAACGGAGTCCGGATGGAAAAGATATCGACGTTTTCGTTTACCAGTTTCTGCAGTTTCTGGACACTGCGGTAGTACCGCGATTTCAGGCAGTACTACCGCCCATTCCAGAAGGTTTCGCGTTTTCTGAGTGCACAAATTGCCCAGGCAGTAGTACCGGGTTTTGGGGGGCGGTAGTACCGACCCTGCGGAGAAAAACTGCATAACGGTTGGATTTTGGAGGCCCTATTTAAGGGGGTCTTCTTCCCCATTGAACCTAAGCTCTTGAGCACGTTTTTCTCCTCCATTGTTGACCTTCTTGAGCTTGCCTATCTCTCAATCCCTCCATTGAATCTTCCATATTCTTGAGGGAAAAGTGAGAGGAGATCTAGATCTACAATCCCACCAATCCATATCTCCTCTAAGTGAGGGGAACCTAGTGGATCTAGATCTTAGAGTTCCTTTGTGGTTCTTCACCTTTGTTCTTCCTCTCTTCTCCCCCCATAAGCATTAGTTGCTTTTGGTGGGATTTGAGAGTGAAGGATTTGACTCCTTTGTGGATTCCTTGTTCTTCCTCTCTTTTCCCCCCATAAGCATTAGTTGCTTTTGGTGGGATTTGAGAGTGAAGGATTTTGAGCACTTGTGCTCTTGCCTTTTGCATTTGGTGCATCGGTGTGCTCTCCACGAGGATTCGTGGAAGTTGAAAGTTTGTGAGCTTGTTACTCTTGGGTCATTGGACCCTAGACGCCTTTGTGGTGGTTGGACCCTTGTGTGGTCACTTGAAGCCGTTCGGGAGCCCCCAATCCCATTGTGGGTTGTGCCCCGGATTGTTGTTGGAGGCCGTTCGGGAGCCCCCAATCCCATTGTGGGTTGTGCCCCGAATTGTTGTTGAAAGGCTCCGGATTCCGCCTCGAAGGAATTCCGATAGTGGAAGGTGAACCAAGCCTTTGTGGTGCGGTTCATCGGAGAAGAAGGTGAAACCTTTGTGGTTGTTGAACCGTTGTGTCGGTTCACACCTCTCCAACGAGACGTACTCCCTTAACAAGGAGGAACTCGGGAATACATCCTCGTCTCCGCGTGCCTCGGTTATTTCTATACCCGAGCTTTTACTTATGCACTTTACATTGTGATAGCCTTCGTGCTTGAAGTATTCTATATTGCTATCACCTTGTTGTTTATCTTGCTTAGCATAAGTTGTTGGTGCACATAGGTGAGCCTAGTTTATTTAGGTTGTCGGCTTGTTAATTTAAACACCTAGTTTTATTCCGCAATTATCAAGCCTAAACCGGAAAAGTTTTAAACCGCCTATTCACCCCCCCCCCCCCCCTCTAGGCGACATCATTGTCCTTTCATATACACGCGCACACACTCACCCGTATGAACATACGCACGCATACCCTACCCCTATGAGCATCTCCGAGAGACTGAGCCGGCGGATCATACGCACGCATACCCTACCCCTATGAGCACCTCCGAAAGACTGAGCCGGCGGATCAGGTTTTGAGATTGACGAAGTCACCACAGGCGACTCGCTGTCGACGGGAACGTCGCCTCCCACTGAAAAATATTCCGCCTAAACGAGAAACACCAGCGTCAAATCTGGGATTTGAACTCTGTTGGACTGGGGGCACAACCACCCTTCTAACCATCTTGTCACAGTCAAGTTCTCTATGTATTCTCCATCTAGTACAGTACATCACATGATCTCTCGATCTCGGATGCAGCTGTGATTAGAAAATAGTTTTTCCAATGTGCGGCGGATCATACGATCGACCGGCCGGCCGAAAGAACACATCCATTTGCGTCCTCACGTCCGAATCAAATCGATCTGCCGCATGTGCGCACATGAGCCGCCGCCGGCGGCACGGGATATCCCCGCCGGCCGGCTTCGACGAGAGGAGATTCCTTGCGAACTGGCTTTCTTGCTCTGGATGTAAATTAATCGGGATCGACGATCGATCTCGGGATCAGGAATACTACTTAGAGTTTAGGCTACTTTCTCAGTAGAATATAAACATGGTAGAAAACCTATTGTCGTCAGCTACGTCGCTCTCTGCACTCTGCAGCAATGGCGGAATGGTTATCGAGTTTAGTTTACAGCTCGTTCCACGCTGCACAATTGGTGGCGTGAGAAATTCAGCGTCAAATTCAAATTGGTGAAGAGGAAAGAGAGGCCGAATGGTCTTCTTTGACGGACCAAGCGTCGTTTTCGTCGACGGTGACGTTCGCGCCGGAGCTTACGCTCGGACGGAAGAGCGTTGCCGGCCGCAACGGAAACGAAGCAGACGACTGCAGATTCTTTGGTCCATGATGGTGACATCCTTGCTGTGGGGTTCTGTGGAACGGAACTTCAGGCTGGTGTTTGCACTTTGCAGGACTTTGCCCACCTCGCGAACTTCAGGGATATCAGTCGCAATTAATAACAATTACACAAAAAATAATCAATAGCACGCTAGTGGACAGAATGCTGAACCAGCACCCATTACCCTAATTCACGCGTGAAGCACAACAAAGAGAAGAAACACAACGACAGCAGCCCGGCTGTTCATCCATCCACGCACCAACATCAATACAATATGAGAATTTGACCGTGGCAAGATAGTTAGGAGGGTGGTTGTGCCCCCAGCCACCAGAGTTCAAATCCTAAATTTGACGCTGGTGTTTCTCATTTAGGCGGAATATTTTCCAGTGGGAGGCGACGTTCGCGTCGACAGCGAGTCGCCTGTGATGACTTCGTCAATCTCAATATCTGATCCGCTGGCTCAGTCTTTCGGAGTTGCTCATAGGGGTAGGGTGTGCGTGCGTGCGTTAATAGGGGTGAGTGTGTGCGCGTGTATATGAGCGCTTGCGTTTTACTGTGTTTCTCAAAAAAAAAACCCATCAATATCTCCGTATATTCCAGCAAATGCAGTAGAGATTTATCTGATGCGTACCAACTCAAATAGCTCTGATCGGTTGACCATTCTGTTCCTTTGCAAAGAGGGCGTACGTCTGGGGGTGTCCAGATGGAGAGGCCAGAGTGTTTTGAACGCCAACAAGCTGTATAATAAACAAGCAAGAAGATAGGTCCAGATGAAGGGCTTAACGTGTTTGACTCTCTGAACATATCACGGCCGGCCGCGATGTGGTTCCCGTTTCCCAAAGCGTTTCAAAGTATGTGCAAGGAAACGCGCAGCATCCATCTGGTCTGGACATCATCCATCGTGGATGTCGGGGCAGTGGTCTCGAGATGGTGGACGCCAGGGTTGCGGCTTGGCACAACTTTGGACGGTGACCTTGAGCTGCAGGGGAGGTAGGGTTATCGGTTCGGTCGGCGCATCCCAGCGGGATGGTTGGACATTACGTCGGGCGGCGGCACCGGGCATGGTGTGGCGGCCGTGGTCTGTAGGCAGTGGTCCTGTGTAGCTCGGGCTACAGGCTTCTGGGTCGTGCGACATTGCAGCTCGAGTACAATCGGTGTTATGTCGGGGTGGCGGCCCCGGAAGGTGGTACTGGCTGTGTATGCAGTGCATGCTGGAGCGGTGGATGTCGGGGCGGCGGCCCCGAGAGCTTCGCGGCTCCTGGGGAGGCGAGGTTGGTGTTGGCAGCTCTACTCCGACGGGGTCGGTGGGTTCGTTTTGCTTGTTTGTTGCTGCGAAGTCGAAACTGCGGTGTACGATGACGGGCAACAGGCAGTGAGCGTATTCGAGGGTTGGTCTCTTCATCTGCGTCAGAGTGTCCCGTACCTGCTCCTCCCATAGCAGTTGTGGCTTTTTCTCTCCGACAAGGGTGGACGGTCGGCCGGATTTTTGTGAAGTGGTCATGTTCTTGAGGTTGTGTGGGTTCTTGAGGTTGTGTGAGCTTCGCCCAGTGGTGTTGGTACTCGTTGAATGGTTTTCGCCTGGTTTATTACGTTAATAAACCGGGCACCTTATTCTTAATTAATAGATAATTAATAGATAAGGGGTAAAACTTTTGCCCTATGTTTTAAAAAAATCCCTTGCCGACAGAATCTCCTTTCTTCTTCACTTATGTAATAGACCCGCGGATTCTTCACTTGTTCATCAGTGCATACCCATGAAATCAGCACGACTCGAGTAACACAAGTATGTAATAAACAAAGAAAAAGCACGAGGTTCCGAGTCCAATCATGGCCATGCGTAACGGACACAGGTTGGTGTTTGCGCTTTGCTGGACAAACGTCCACATGTGTGTGTCTGCATACGATGTGGTATCGCATCAGTGAGGTAAGAAAGGACTCCATTGTTGTGTGTAAAATCTCCATTGATGGTGGACTCTACTCGGACTACAAGACTCACATCATCCCCCTCACATGTTCGTCGATGCGAAATCAAATTTGAAAGCAATGGGCGCCTCCCGAGTACAATATCTTTACTTGGTTGGTCACTCAAAATAGGATTTGGACGGCCTATAGATTGGAACAGAGGTTGGCAAAATTGTAACTGCTGCAACCTCTGTAAGAGCATCACTAACGGTGCTCTCAAACTGGTCAAACCCTTAAAATAACTGCTTTTTTGAGGGTTGAGGCCGAAAGTTGGCGCAGATCAGTGCCCTCAAACCACTAAACACTCAAAAAAATTACAGGCCGAACCCTCATTTTCCAAGTCAACCTGCACTAGTTCAGGTTGGGAGGCGAAAATGAGGGGGCCTTCATTTTTGGTCAACGCACGGGGCGGGAGGAAAAAATCCCCAACTGCTTCCCCGCGCCGCCGCTAGCCATGGAGGCCGCGCCGCCTCCTCTAACCCGCGCCCCCGGTCCGCCGCCGCCCGACGAGAGCCCTGCCACCCTCGCGCCCCCCGCGCAGCCGCCCGCCGGGAGCCCCGCCACCCTCGCGCCCCCCGCGCAGCCTTCGGGCCGGCGGGCGTGAAAGAGGAGGCGGGCGGACCTCGTCACCACCCCGTCCGCCTCCCTTGCCCCCCCACCCGCCCTGAAGGGCGCCGCCTCCCTTATCCCCGCACCCGCCTCAAAGAGGAGGTCGGTTCCCTCCTTGGGGCCAAAGGGCGCCACCGCGAAGAAGAACGCCCCTGGCGCGCTGCCCGCGGAGAAGAAGCTGCCCGGCCGCAAGCGGGCCTCCGCCGTGGCCGCGGCCGCTCCTCCAACCGTCTTCGCCCCTCCGCCGTCAAGCGCCAATGATTTGTTCGACGAAATGTCGGCCCCAACTGCTTCTTAGGATTGCTCAAAGATGCCGAGGTTTGAAGGCCGGGGCGGTTTGGGGGCACTGATCTGCGCCGGGTATTTTTGGCCTTCAAAATCACATTTTCTCAGTCCTCAAACTGGTTTTGAGGGTTGCAAGTTTGAAAGCACTGCTAGTGATGTTCTAACCAATTGCAAGCTCATCTTTTTTTTCAAGTGCCACTAGAAAAAAATTCTTTTTACCACAATCGACTTTCGTGGTAGAAGCACGTTTTTTACAACTAAAGGGGCTTTCCCAACGAGAGGGGTACCGTGGCGGATGCTGCATGGCTGATTTATTGACCACGCTCCCGATATTTATCGTGGTAGATGGTTTTGTCATCAATCAGATAAAAGAATATAACGGAACGATATTATCCTGGATAAAAGAATGACGTTCAATATAACGAATGCTAGACCCACCCTACTGCCCGTTAAGTGGGCCGGTCTATTAAGGTTAGGTGGGCCAGCCTACTATGATTTGGAGGAATTGTTTGTGTATATCACCATTTCATAGTATAACTTCCATTCCTGTTCCGTTATGAAAATAGAGTTGCAGATTCTTCAGTTATGCAGCACTGCAAAACCATGAAATCAGCACCACAACTCGAGTAGAACACAAGCATCTGTCTAAACAAAGAAAAAACTCAACTAGCACGAGTACAATAGTTCCGAGCCCAATCTGCATACGGTGTGGTATCGCTTCAGTGAGAAAGAAACATTTTGAAATCATCAGACAGTGCAGGAGACAAATTGAGTAGCGGCACTATGAACACTGCAGAACACGAGTGCAAGTGCAAGAACCGTACTCCATACATACATACAAGAATCATGCCACATGATAGATACAGCAAGCCGATGAAATGTATATCAAGAAATTGAAAATCAAATCGACACAACGAGATGACAAGAACAATACGTACTCCCGATGATTCTCCAAGTGGATACTAGTATAGTACGTACAATCCTACTGCGCACCGGCGACTGCGGCCGGCGCGGCGTCCCCGCGGTCGTCCTGGTCGTCGACCCACGTCCAGTAGTGTCGCTTCACGGTGATGGCCGCGCCGCAGCCGTCGTGGCCATCGCCCTCGCCGCTCTCCTCCGTGTCGAACTCGCCCTCCTCGGGGAGGCCCTCGACCAGCTCGGCGTCCACCGCGTGCAGCACGTACCTGGCGGCGAGGCCAGGGTAGGAGACGGACTCCCGCTCCTCCACGCGCGGCTCCGCACCCGCCCCCTGCAGGATCCGGACGCGGACGCGCTCGCCGAGCTCCTCGCGGACGGCGCGGGCGGCGGCGGCCTCGGGCGTCTCTCCCGGGCGCATCTTCTCGGAGACCGGCCGCTGGCCCCGGCGGCGGAGCGTGCCGTCCGAGAGCAGCTGGCGGGTCTCGACGAGGAGCGCACCGCGGCGGTTGCGGATGCGGACGGTGGCGACGTGTACGGCGCGCACGAAGGCCGGCGGGGAGGAGCTGGAGGAGGGGAGGAGCGTGCAGTCGCCGCAGGAGAGCTCGAGGAAGAGGTTCAGGAGGTTCTTGGTCCCCGGCGCCGACCCCCAGGAGGCGAGCGCGGGCGCCGGGATGCGCGGACGTAGGTACGCTGCCAGGGCGTCCAGCGTCGGGAAGGCCAGCGGCCGCGGCGGCGACGGCGGCCGCATCGTCCCCTCTGCTCGTCGTCGATTTGGAATTTCTCCTCCGGGCTACGGCGATGGAATATCTTTCTCCGGTGACTTTGCCGGAAAAAGTCGAGTTAGGCAATGCTTAAACGTGGGCTCAGATGAATGGGCTTGTAAAGGCCCATATCACCTCACGGCCAATACAAGTTGGATACGAAATGGGAAGCCCAATAGGACTCGGGGAATCCATCATCACAAAACAGAGGAACAAATCGAGCAGACGCTTCCGGCTCTCCCCCCAATTGCCACCGGAATTCAGGACGCGTCTTACCGGAATCCGCCCGGCGGCCGGATTTTTTCGCCGTCCATCGCCGGCGGTTTCCGGGCGTGCGTCGCCGAGGTGAGGTTGGGTGGGCACCGAGGCTCCTCTCTCCTCTCCGAAGAGCCTTTGCTTTTGCGATTTGCAACGATGGATTTGGGGACGGAGAATCGCCTCGCGGCGTTGCTCATGGAGGAGGTCCGGCGGCTGCGGGCGCAGGCGGAGAAGGAAGGGGTGCACGCCTATCTGCAGAAACCTGATGTGAGGCACCGTCCCAATTCGCGGTTCCTTGCCGCCACCGTTCTGGGTGCTCAGCAAGGTTGGTTTCCTTCTCCTTCATTTTGTTCGATGTACATTTGGGTGGGCTTTGGATAACTAGTTTTTCCAGCTGATATGGAGGTTTACTGGTAGCTGCTTCCCTATAGGCCCGAAGCTCACCTTAGTCACCTAATTAGAATCATCTGTTGCAAAATGTCATGTCATAACAACCTTTTTGCTAGTCCTCCCAAGGAAAAAAAGTTGATTTCATAGAGCATAGTTTGTTGGCATTTGCAGTAGGAAATTCAGTTTGTGGTATACAATTATTGTGGCAATACTGGCTTTTTATTGAGCTAAAAATTTATTTCTTTGTCTGCAGCAAATCGAGTTGTGGAGGTTAATGAGATGTGGCGTGCCCGGGAGAAGGAACTGGAACTAGAATCAAGGATGAAAAACAGAAACAATGGTCGCTTCGACTCGAGATCCAGAAAACGCAATAATGACTCAAGAGACCAAAGTTTCAACCCTGAGACTGAGCAAGACAGACCATATGCTACATCTTGTTCACCGAGGGATTCACGAAGCTGCCCTCATTCGGACCGGGAGGATGGCCTAGGCGATGATGAAATCGAAGAGTTTCTTCGCTCAAGGTCAGTTCCGAACTTACAATATCCATCCAACTTGGATGGAGAAATTAGATACTCCCTCCGTATCAAAATGTAAGATGTTGGGCCCATTTTTGATACGGAGGGGGTAGTAAACAAATGCCAGAGTGAATGTAGATGTGCTCTTTCTACCATGTTATGTTTACTTGCGACTAATCATCAGATCATATGCTTACAATGTTCACATCTTAATAGTAAGAACTGTGGTTAGCCTATGCAATTTTATTTTTCATATGCATAGGGCTTGTTTTTGCTCTTATTTTCATTAAACATAAAATTTTATCTTAGGGTAAAGCGTGGACGAGGAGCCATTGGTTCTAGGATGGATGAGCCTGGTCCATACCTCACAGCCCCATCAGGTAGTCAAGACAAGTTAAGAAGTCCAGACGCACGAGTGAAGGAAGAACAAAAACGCCGAGTTTATGGTCCAGAGAAGCCACTGCTTTTGAGAGATCAGGAGCCATCCACCTCTAAGGACAAGCACATAGAAGAAAAAAAGAAAAAAAGCAGCAACCGAGAGAAAAAGGTGGAGAAGAGGAGATCCAAGCATCACCACCATAGACATAAACGCGGAAGCAGGGAATAATGGCAAACATAAGAGTGTATAGAGAAAGGTTTCACCCTTCAATGTGGTTAATTTATGACCTGTTGTGACTTGTTGTGCAATGAAGTGAATAAAATGTACCTCAGTCTCATTCAAGCTCTTGGTTCTAGACATGTGGCTGTTTTTCTGTCTACTATCCTGAGAAATTTTTGAACATGGCGTGCGCAGCACCTGCCAGAAGACAGCCTTTTGTGCATACAACATCACTGATAACCTAAACCAGCATTGAAAGATGTAATATCCAGGTACAAGTGATAAATTCCACTGAGCAAAATAACCAGATAGATATACATACTGATTGAGATGATACAGATAAAATTACTTAGGAGTCTACTCATATGGCACTAGCTCTTTCTAAGCCACCATCGACCACCAGATGAAACTGAAGCCTATCACCAAGGAAGGTGCAACCCTGAAGTTCAACTGATGCGTGGTGCCTCCGCTCGCCGTTGGCTTGGCAACTGCAGCACCACTAACATCAGTGAGTGGACAACAAATTTGCTTAATGAGAAGATAAATTTGTCCTCTTATCTCTGGAATTCTGAATAGACAGTTGCAACAATGCTGACTGAAGAACAGGTGTACCTGTAGAAGCAGCAGTTCCCGTGGATGCTGAAGAAGCGGCAGTAGTTCCTGAAGCGGCGGCATCTGCAAGAAGAATAAAACACAACATTGGTCGGCATGCCATTGCGTTAACAAACTTTAACTATGGCGTGAATGATCTGATCAGTCGGGATCTGATAAGATTTCTATGAAGAGATCGTGTGGGTGCAGCAGGAGATAAAATCATAATGATGCTGATCTGATGAAGATCAAAAGTTGACACACAACTCTTCTGCGTAATTTTCGTCAACAAAAACAAAATCTTCTGCAAATAGAGGTTTTTGTTTTTGCTTTCGCATGCCATTAACTGGCTAACTGTAATACTCCCTCCGATCCATTTGCTGTCGTGAAAAACTAACTTTGCATGTACAACTCATTGCGACATTTGCCGATAATTATATCGGATCCGAGGGAGTATGAGAGTAAAAAGGACAGGCACATGGTTGGGTTAGGTGCATGAAAAAACAAACTTTCGAGTAAGGACCAATGCACCTTTGATCTGATCCAAGCACTACTGTTAGTCTGTTACTGATAAACAAACCGTCAAGTTTCAGAGCCTTTGGACGTACGCGCGTGCGCGCCACGCTAGGAAGCAAACGAACGAAGACATGAGCCGATACTGTCGGTGGTGACCGGTGAGCAGTGTGTGTGTGAGAGAGCGCTTCCGGCGAGCTTATTACCTGCAGTACCGGCGTACTTGTTGCAGGTGGAGGCGTCGGTGGTGACGCCGCAGCGCTTGGCGAGGAGCACCCCCTGCTCGGGCGCGACGCCGAAGGCCTGCAGCGCGGCCTTGTTCATGAGGATGGCGCACACGCAGGCCGCCTCCGTGGTGGCCGCCTCCTTGAGCGGGTCGCAGCACGAGTCCGGCACCGGCGTCGCGTCCGTGGCGTTCAGGTAGCCCCCGCACGGCGCCAGCTTGGACACGCACTCCGGCATCGCGCCCCCGGCGCCGGCGTCCGACGCCGTCCTCTGCGCTGAGCACGGCGCGGCGGCCATGCAGCAGACGACGGCGACGGCGATGGCGACGACGAGGGCCTGTGGCAGGAGGCGCGCGCGGCGACCATCACGGCGGCTCCACATCCTGCGAGAGCGAGAGCGAGGCTAGCTTAGCTGCTGCGAGAGTGAGAGCACTAGTGATAGTGAGTGTGGGTATGTGATCGCGAGCACGTGCTGCTGTGCTTACTTCTGCTTTAGTCTACCGACCGATCGCTTAGGGTTACTATTCATGAACTGCTGCTGCATGGATCTAGTCTAGTGTTAGCATGTGTGCCTGCGGTGGTGGTTGATGCTTGCTTGGTTGGTCGGAATCTTCCACGCTGTGCAAATCACATGTGAGATGCCGCCCATTTGATCCACAGGCACTGATTGATCTTTGCATAGCTACCTCGTCGGGAAATTACACATACTGGTACTGCCAGTATGTCTATTCTGTTTCGAATGCATGAGCTTTCGCCCGAGATATCTCATCTCTGAAAAATTAAGCATTCATTCCATAATGTCACCGCGCTATTGAAAGACAACAGGGAACAAAACTCACGACCTCCTAGAAAACAAAACGGCTTCCCTGCATACTATATTACATCCTACAGTGTGCATCTTCACCATTTTTCAGTCGTTCCATTATCTGGCTCCATCCCTTCCTATTCTTGTGAAACTATTTCGTTCGCCACGCCATGCCATACATGCACTGTAGCTGCTCTGCACTGTAGCAGCATGGGATTTTTTTTTGCGTTTAAGGTGGTCATATCCACCGCACGATTAAATAGAATAGAGTTGACCCAGTTTTAAGAAACAAATTGTTTTAAATAACATATAAACTATACAACGCCCTGTTTATAAGAAATATATAACTGAAAAAACGTACAAGCGAGGAGACTCGTCGTTCACACGAGGCTATTCTTCCAAATGCCACAAACGACAGTGTGGGAAATAGATGCCATTAATGCAGCAGTGTCCACAACGTAACGTGTCTATTACTAGCTATGGTTTTTTCATGCAGCACTACTAATATGGATATCTACAAGGCAACACTAACAATCCGGTGAAGGTAACAAAACAACAATGGCACCACGACATATCAAGAAAAAACTACTAGGATCAGAGAGAAAGAGAAATAGAAAACATCCAGTAATGGGGCACCAGTTGTTGTATGAACTCATTTCATTACTTGACCATTTTGTGTTAATCATTTTGGCAAATGTTATTTTGTAATGGTTTTCCTTAGTTTTGTTTCACTGGATTGCTTGCTATCCCTTATAATCATCATCGGGAAAAATATCACCCCTCAAAATCATCTCGAGGATGTCCACTGAGATTACTATACGTGTGTTGTTATCCCTTAAAATCATCCTCAAGGGACTAAAGTGCAGAAACACCAGGAAAGCAAGCATGCAAAATGTATTCGTCACTCTTGCTTGTATCGGGGATGTTAATTCTTAAAAATATTGCCAACTTTTACATTGAAATTACAAAGAAATCAGTACATTGTGAGCCTCTTCAAAAAGATTATATAGTTCACAACCAACATAACTAAAATGACAACTATTAATGAGGCACATCAAACACTGTTGAAAGTTTCACCAATGAAGGTGCTAAGAATGATTGACAGTGCCTAAGGGAAATTATGTGTATAATTGCGATGTAAGATTTAAAAAATGACTTATCTATCTATCACCCTTTCAAAAATCTTAGGTGGGTGGGACCATCCAAGTACTTAAGTAGCGAAAAACATATATTCATAAAATCCATGGCATGGATGGAAACACAAGGGAGAAGATTAGACACACAAGAGTGAACATTCGTAGTCAATACTTTCGTTTATTAAATTAGTTTCACCCTCAAGTGCAATTGTTTCTGTGAGGGTATCAAATCCAAATTTTGATCATACTAGACGTGCATGCGCGCTTTGCCGCGCCACCTGTTGGGCGTTCGTGTACGCGTGGCAGTGACGTAAATGCACTGCGTGTGTACTGGACAAACAGAGTGCGTCAATCATTCTGTTCCATTTCTATCTGACTGGGTCCAAACATGAGATGCTTCAGAAGCGAGCCAATGTTAATACTGGGAAACCAATAAATTTCTAAGCCTTATCATCAAAACAAATTTCACCAGAAGCATACACATTCCAAAGATGGCAAGACGAGATCTAGGATGGGATAATATAGTAGCATAACAAAGCATTGTATGCAATCAAAACATGTGAAGAACACCACCACAGCTCCACTCGGGCAACGTCTGCCTGGACACACTTTTGGGTATGAATTGAAACAAATGTATCTGGTTGGGGCTATCATGAGAAAATATCATGTATGAGCACATAAGTACTAAATTCAGATAAGTTGACACGTGCGAAAGAGATAGAACAAAATCATACCAGATGTGTCAATACCATGATCAATAACTTGGTAAAATGGCATCAAAGGCAACATCAACAACCTCCTCCTCGGCGGATCCAAACCCAACAAGCTCCATAACTGAACAAAAAATGTGTATAATCAGTGAGATCCAAGCAAGAGAAGATCCCGAGGAAAGCTAAATTAGATACAGCGGTACAATTAAACCATCCAAAATGACAAACAATAAATATAAATTAAGAGCTTGCATTCGTAGCTCGATGGGCACATGCATACTCAATGGCAAGTTGAGCTGAACATCAAGTGCAGCCAATGAGCACAATAATAACAGCAGGGTCAATGATATATCGACAGATGGTATCTGAGAAGAAAGAGTAATAAAATGAGAGGCATGGCAGAAAAACGTATAAGAAACCCAAAATGACCTGTTAAAAGGGCAAGAGCACAAAATGCAGTTTTGCACAGAATCAAAACATGTATCATACACAACCATCTTCAGAAGTCCTTGAAAAATAGATCATGCTTTTTGTCTAGATTACCATGATAAATTAAGACATATTTAGGGCACCTTAATTTGTGAAGACCAAGATCCACAGGTCACATGACGGTGCTTACGCAAAACTTTCATGCCACATAGAACTATGATAGACTGTGATACGTCTCCAACGTATCTATAATTTCTTATGTTCCATGCTATATTATACCAAGTTATTACATGTTTTATATGCATTTTATATAGTTTTATGCATTTTCTGGGACTAACCTATTAACAAGATGCCACAGTGCTAGTTCCCTGTTTTCTGCTGTTTTTGGTTTCAGAAAAGTACTCAAGGAAATATTCTCGGAATTGGACGATTTCTTTTCTGAAGTCCGTTTTTAATCGGGAACGTTCCAGAAGACCGAACACAAGACGAAGTGGGCGACCGAGGCGGCCACATCAGGTCCTCGCGCGGCAGCCGCCAGAGCACGTGGTGTGGGCCCCTCGGGGCGCCACCGACCTCGCCCTTTCGCCTACATATACCCCCAGACCAAAAACCATAGCACGGTGTTCGATATTTCCTCCACGGGTCCAGAGCGCCGCCGCCATCGAAGACAAGATTCGGGGGACAGAAGTCTCTGTTCCGGCACCCTGCCGGGACGGGGAATTGCCCCCGGAGCCATCTCCATCGACTCCACCGCCATCTCCATCGCCGTTGCTGACTCCTACGATGAGGAGTGAGTAGTTCTCCCCCGGGGCTGCGGGATCTACGGTAGCTATGTGGTCTATCTCTCTCTCCCATGATGTGATCTTTTATGTGATCATGAGCTTTGTAATCTAGTTGAATATGTGATGCTACTCTTTATCTATTATGCACTCTAGAGGTTATTTTAATATGAACTCCGGATTTATTCACGGTTGTAACGGTGACAGTGTGTGCACCGTGTGTGATTCCTTTATGACGTTGTTGGTGTTAGTTTACTCTGACTTTGAGGGTGCTCTTGTAGCCCTACACAATGAATGGTGTTTGTTATCCAACATGAGAGTGTTTGAGAGTAGTGTTTATTTATTTAACTTTGATGTCATTGTTGAGAATGTCCACTGGTGAAAGTAGGATCCCTAGGCCTTGTTTCTAAGCATCAAAACACCGTTTCCAACAAGTTCTGCTACATGTTTGCTTGCTGCCATTTTTATTACAGATTGCAATTACTACTTATAATCATCCATATTACTTGTATTTCACTATCTCTTCGCATAACTAGTGCACCTATACATCTGACAAGCGTATTGGGTGTGTTGGGGACACAAGAGACTTTTTGTATCTTAACTGCAGGGTTGCTTGAGAGGGTTATCTTTGACCTCTACCTCTCTGAGTTCGATATACCTTGGGTGATTCACTTAAGGGAAACTTGCTGCTGTTCTACAAACCTCTGCTCTTGGAGGCCCAACACTGTCTACGAGAATAGAAGCGTGTGTAGACATCAAGCTATTTTCTGGCGCCGTTGCCGGGGAGGTAAAGAAACAACAACGCATCCATCTCCCTCGTCAACTACACGCCATCAAGCTATTTTCTGGCGCCGTTGCCGGGGAGGTAAGGTAAAAGGTACTCACATCCTCTGGCTACTAAGCTATTTTCTAGCACCGTTGCTGTTGTGTGAGTGCTCGAAGTTATTTCCTTTAGATCCTGCAGTTAAATCTTTTTGTTTCTTGTTTTTATTTTCACTAGGTAGGCTAAATGGAAAACAACAAAAAAATTAGAGAGCTCTATGAAATTTATCTTAAGTTAGGACATGAAGTGTTTGAAGAGAAAATTAAAAAACCTATGGAACTTTATTTGCATGCTAGTAGCAATGTTATTAGTATGAATTCTTTGCACACTATTATTGCTAATGCTATGGAAAATTCTAAGCTTGGGGAAGCTGGTTTTGATGACCATGATATTTTTAGTTCCCCAAGCACGGAGGAGAAAATTTACTTTGATGATACTATACCTCCAATATATGATGATTACAATGATGAATATGATATTTTCAGTCCACCTACTATTGAGGAGAAAATTAATTATGATTACAATATGCTCCTATATTTGATGATTATGGTGATGAGAATAATAATGATAGCTATTTTGTTGAATTTGCTCCCACTACAATTAATAAGAATGACTATACTTATGTGGAGAGTATTAATTCTTTTATGCATGTGGCTCATGATAAGAATGTTTTATGTGATAGTTATGTTGTAAATTTTATTCATGATGCTACAAGTGAACTTATTGATGATAATGAGGAGTGTTGCTTAAATATGCTATATGATAATGCTTTAGATGATGGTCCTATGCTTATTGATAATCCTCTATGTTTAGAAGTTGTTACTTATTTATGTGAGGATAAAAATGATATAATTGCTGCTTGTGATGGTACTCTTACTCATGAGAGTCCTACTTTGTTCTTGAATTCTCCTAGTTACACCATGGAGGAGAAATTTGCTTATGTTGAAAAATATTTATGTGGTTTGCAATTGTCTCTAGTTCCAAATCTTTGTTGCAACCATGATCTTAAACTTGATATTGATCTTAATAACTATTTTGAAAGAGGGAAGCATGCTAATGAATTCCAAAATAAATTTAATGATCCTCTTTATATGCCTATATTATCTAAGTTGAATGATTCTTGTGGTTATATGGTTGAATTTATTTCTACTACTTGCAACTACTATGAGAGAGGAGAATATGGTTGTAGAAGTTTTAATGGTACTAAAACACCTCTCTCTATGTTGAAAATTTTGAAGTTGCACTTGTTTTGCTTTCCTATGCTTATTGCTTTGTGCTTTCATAACTTGTTTCTTTACAAGATTCCTTTGCATAGGAAGAGGGTTAGACTTAAATGTGTTTGATGTTTTTACCTCTTGATGCTCTCCTTTGTTTTTCAACTCTCATCTTTATGAGAGCATCATAAAAATCACTATGCCTATCTTAATGGCTATAAAGAAAGAGCTTTTGGGAGACAACCCAATATTTTATTTCTATTATTTTATTTTCTTGAGTCAAGGAGCATGCTTACCTCTGTAACAACTCCTTTGTATCTTTATTTTATTGCATAGTTGTCCCAAGATAAGTCTCTAATAGAAAGTTGATGCTAGATTTGGATTTCTGCGCAGGAACAGTTTTCTGCTGTCCACCGTTTAATTCATAACTCTCTGCATAAAAATTGAAAAAATCTTATATTTTCTGAGCGTGATCCTCAGATATGTATGCAACTTTCATTAGTTTTGACTTTTCTGATTTGAGCAAGTTAAGTGCCTCGAAAAAATTCGTCTTTAGGGACTGTTCTGTTTTTGACAGATTCTGCCATTTATTTTGCAATGCCTCTTTTACTATTTTGAATGGATCTTTTTGTTCCATAAAGTATCAGTGGCTGTAGCTAATGTCCAGTAGCATTGGTAGCAATTGTGTTCATGCAGAATATAAGAATTTTTTGTGCACTAACCCTCTAATGAAGTTTACTTTGAGTTTGGTGTGGAGGAAGTTTTCAAGGATCAAGAGAGAGGATGATATGATGTGATCAAGAAGATGAAAGAGCCTAAGCTTGGGGATGCCCCCGTGGGTCACCCAAGAATATTTCAAGAAGACTCAAGCGTCAAAGCTTGGGGATGCCCAGGGCATCCCCTTCTTCATCAACAAACTATCAGGTCCTTTCTAGTGAAACTATATTTTAATTCCGCCACATCTTATGTGCTTGCTTGAAGCGTCTGTTTGCTTTTTGTTTTTGTTTTTGTTGTTTTCATTCTCTGAATAAAATGGACCCTAGCATTCCTTTGTGGGAGAGAGACACGCTCCGATTTTTCTTATGAATACTCGTATTCTTCACTTATATTTGTTGAGTATTCTTCTATGTTACTTCAATGCTTTCTAGCTCTTGTTTTTCATGCATCTCTTGCTAGAGCTGTTAGCTTTATTATATCATACTCTCATATCTCATTGTTTAATTACTTGGAGAGTTTATCTTTTAAATAAGTTGATTGGTGTTTGGTTGAGAACATAAAATGTAATGTGGTAGATGGTATAACTAAATGATACATAATCTTGTAGATCATTAAATTGTGTCACTTGAATCATTGATGTTGTTTTGAGATATTAATTTGCTTAATGGTAAACATGATGGTTTAGTAAAGTGGAATGATTAATGGTTGGTCTAGAAAAACTTGATGCTGTGCCACACTTAAATTTCCAGTTGATAGCATAATGATATATGACTTCTATTTGCTAATGGCAACCGTAATGACTTTGTGTTATGCGCTACGGTCGGGTCCCCAACAGTGACTTGTTCATTTGCCACAGCACCTCTTGGAGTGATTTTCATTATGCCTTGTAAGATCATATTTTTATTTGGAATATTTTTACTTGTGAGTTCTAAAGCTGCGGTTTTCATGGCACTTCCACCACCATATTGCTAGCCTCTTCGGTACTTTGCATTGCCCTTTCTCACATTGAAAGTTGGTGCATACTTCGCGGGTACATCCAAACTCGTGGGAGATCTTCATCTTGTTCTCCTACACATAAGCCAAATATCTTCCTCAAAACATCCACCATACCTACCTACTACAGCATTTCCATAGCTGTTCCGAGATATATTGCCATGCAACATCCATCTTACATTACATGACTTGTTGTCATTCATTACTCATATATTGCTTTGCATGATTCTATAAAGCTGATGTGTGGTTTTACCCATGTTACGCTAGATCATTGCATAACCTGCTACACTGGCAGAGGCACCGTTGTCATATACATATTATGTCTCATTCATATTAGCTACTTGTATCATCAGTATGTTGTCATATCATCATTAGTGTGTTGTCATATCATCATATTAGGATGCTTGCCCCTAAAAGTGAAAAGAGCCATGGAGGCCATCGAAAAGAGAAACAGAAAAAGAAAAAAAAATAGAAAAAAAGAGAAAAAGAAAAAAAAAGAGAAAAAAAATAAAAAGGGGGCAGCATTACTATTCTTTATCACACACTTGTGCTCATGTTATAGTACCATATCATTTATGATCATCATTTGTGCTCATGTTTTGCACCTTTACTCCATATGAGAGAGTTTTCATGTCTTACTTGCATAACTATGTGGGGAACTTTACACTATAGAACTTGGCTTGTATATTCCAATGATGAGCCTCCTCAAAAGTGCTCTAGGTCTTCGTGAGCAAGCAAGTTGGATGCACCCCCACTAGTTCCATTGGAGAGCTTTCATATACTTATAGCTCCATGTGCATCCGTTGTGTGGCAGTCACTACTCCTTGCATAGCTTCGATTATAAGACTTCCTCTTGTCTAATGATCACTTGCAGCTTTGTGAGACTTTCTTCCGTTGGCCTTCCAAACCCCCCCTTAACATTCTCTTAGCCAAAACATCCTGGTGCCAGGAACCAACGTTGAACGCTTGCTTGTTTCTTTTGAACAAATAAAGAGTTGATCTTCTACGTGCATATTGATATTGCTTGACTTGATCCTTTCACAAAGTTGTCATGTTTGTTGGAAGCATTAGATGATTATATTGTTGTGCTTGAAGCTTAAATCATCTCTAATATCTACTTTGCACAGTTGATTGCTATCTAGTACTATATCATTGAAAGCTTTACTTTGCTTTGCCTACTTGTTTATTTATTACTCATTTGATATCAATATAAACTACAGCCTTTATTCATTTGATCTCAACTTATATGCATTACATTATTATTTGATCAAGATTGTGTGAAAGCATGTCACTCCAGAAATTATTTGTTATCGTTTTACCTACTCGAGGACGAGTAGAACTAAGCTTGGGGGTGTTGATACGTCTCCAACGTATCTATAATTTCTTATGTTCCATGCTATATTATACCAAGTTATTACATGTTTTATATGCATTTTATATAGTTTTATGCATTTTCTGGGACTAACCTATTAACAAGATGCCACAGTGCCAGTTCCCTGTTTTCTGCTGTTTTTGGTTTCAGAAAAGTACTTAAGGAAATATTCTCGGAATTGGACGATTTTTTTTCTGAAGTCCATTTTTAATCGGGAACGTTCCAGAAGACCGAACACGAGACGAAGTGGGCGACCGAGGCGGCCACATCAGGTCCTCGCGCGGCAGCCTTTCTGGCCGCGCGAGCACGTGGTGTGGGCCCCTCGGGGCGCCACCGACCTCGCCCTTTCGCCTACATATACCCCCCAGACCAAAAACCCTAGCACGGTGTTCGATATTTCCTCCACGGGTCCAGAGCGCCGCCGCCATCGAAGACAAGATTCGGGGGACAGAAGTCTCTGTTCCGGCACCCTGCCGGGACGGGGAATTGCCCCCGGAGCCATCTCCATCGACTCCACCGCCATCTCCATCGCCGTTGCTGACTCCTACGATGAGGAGTGAGTAGTTCTCCCCCGGGGCTGCGGGATCTACGGTAGCTATGTGGTCTATCTCTCTCTCCCATGATGTGATCTTTTATGTGATCATGAGCTTTGTAATCTAGTTGAATATGTGATGCTACTCTTTATCTATTATGCACTCTAGAGTTTACTTTAATATGAACTCCGGAGTTATTCACGGTTGTAACGGTGACAGTGTGTGCACCGTGTGTGATTCCTTTATGACGTTGTTGGTGTTAGTTTACTCTGACTTTGAGGGTGCTCTTGTAGCCCTACACAATGAATGGTGTTTGTTATCCAACATGAGAGTGTTTGAGAGTAGTTTTTATTTATTTAACTTTGATGTCATTGTTGAGAATGTCCACTGGTGAAAGTAGGATCCCTAGGCCTTGTTTCTAAGCATCAAAACACCGTTTCCAACAAGTTCTGCTACATGTTTGCTTGCTGCCATTTTTATTACAGATTGCAATTACTACTTATAATCATCCATACTACTTGTATTTCACTATCTCTTCGCATAACTAGTGCACCTATACATCTGACAAGTGTATTGGGTGTGTTGGGGACACAAGAGACTTTTTGTATCTTAACTGCAGGGTTGCTTGAGAGGGTTATCTTTGACCTCTACCTCCCTGAGTTCGATATACCTTGGGTGATTCACTTAAGTGAAACTTGCTGCTGTTCTACAAACCTCTGCTCTTGGAGTCCCAACACTGTCTACGAGAATAGAAGCGTGCGTAGACATCAGACTGCTACATCCACAGTAGCACAACGCCAAACTTTATAGTTCCAAAATCACAGAATGAACTCAATACATGTTACAATTTTTTCTGTTCGATGTCTACTAACTTGTCTTGGCCATAGAGACATGATAAACCATTTCTATACGCAAGCTATAGAGCTTATAAAATTGCATCATAATATGGATGCAGATTGACTTAAGCTATCCAAACATGTCAAATAGTATTGCCAATAAATTGTTCGTATGTTTCTTATAGAGAAAGGGAAATGCAAATGGGATATTTTTTGCTACAAAAACTTTCTGCTACTCTGGTTAAAGGTGCACATCTGATTATTGCCAACCATCTATCTATAATATAATTTTACGTCTACTATCGGTGTTGTTCGCAAGGAAATAAAGATGTATTGGGACATCAACGCATCATGTAGTTACAGGGCACTCAAAGGGAGGATCAATTGCTTCCTTTTTTGCACTCAGTGGGAGACACTTACTAAGAACTCCATTCAACACTCAAGGCAGGGTGTCATAGCTATCTTAAAACAATGTTAAATTAAATCATCATGTATCATTGAGCGGGATATATAAATGAGTTCTTGTTAATAACCCTGATGATGTGTACATGCAAAAAACACCACCCATAAAGCACCAACCAAGACACAGATTGACTGATTATATATGGTACTGAGAATTCAACACCCTCTCAAACTCATAAAAATGTTTTAAAGCATTCTCTAAACTAAGAGATCCCCCGAAGCAAGAACCATGGCCACATGAGAAAGTAAGCAATAAAGGGAAAAGATGGGAGCAAGAAAGTGTACAGTTAGATATATAGGCTCACCAAGCATAATTAATAGACACAGAGAACAACTTTGCAAATAGCAATCTCAGTTTCCAAAGCAATACATGCACAACTTTGCTAATAGGAATCAATCCTGGACCTACTCTAACAGGAGCACAATACACTAATCAACACCAAATGTTAACCATTTTCACGGATAGAGTAAATTAGCAACAGAAGTACATAGCACAAATGAATGCAAGCTTGAAAACACAACCCGAGTAGTAGAAAAGATACCGGAAGGAGTGAACAGAAAATCAGAAATCAGAGAGCCTTCCACAACACAATGAGTGTAGCACCGCACAAGTATCTATGAAATATTTTATATACCATAAATCTACAAAAACCAATCCCAATGAAGCATGAATAGAAAAGCATGATAGATAAGTTCTCACTGTGATCCGATATCTCTACTATATAATATGGCTTAAGGTGTCCGGTACGTCGTGGCGTTTTTGCGTTTTAGCCCCTCACAAATCTTGGAATCAACCCGCACTCCTCGTTTAAGTCACCTACCTTTTCACCGAACGGAAATATTTCCTCGAACCCCTTTCCTCTACCTGCGGTGACGACACGCCTGCTCTGCTTGCTCTGCTCTCCGCCGCCATGGCCTATGCATGCGGTGCCGGCCGAGCTCCCCACCGTCATAGATCCTGGTCGACCTCCACACCGCCATAGATCCCAGCGATTCGCCATAGACCCTGAACACCAAACCAGACACCAAGCACACCTAAACCTATCAGATCAGATCAAGCGGCCGCGACCTTGTGGGCCTTCTTGGCGGCCGGGGACCGGCGACTTCTTGGCCTTAGCGATCGGCTTCTTCTCAGGTGCCTTCCGCTTGGTGACGGCGGATGCCGCCTTCTTGAGCTTTGCGGCGTCCTTCTTCTTCCCCGGCTTGGCGGTGCCCTTGGCTGGCTTCGGCGCCGCTGGGATCTTGGCCTTGGGAGAGTCCTTCTTGGCGGCGTCGGAGAGCTTGTAGGAGGCCTTCACCTTGACGAGCTTGCCCTTGGCGGCGGAGCCACGGAGCTCGTGCTTCTCCTCCACGGAGCTGGACGGAGAGCGTCTTCTTGAAGTTGGCCGGCAGGGACTTGCCGTGCTTCTCCTCGATGTCCGAGAAGCGCACCTCCAGGAAGATGGTGCTGAAGAAGCTGCTGGTCATGAGTTCTTCCGTCTTTGATGCCAGAATAAGCAAGTGTCGTTTCTTCCCTGATGTTTTCTCTATTCTTCTTTCAAGCATTATTCAGTTCTATGCTGCCGATAACTTTGACAAAAAGGAAAATCGGTGGGCTGAGAGGGACAGCATGATACGATCATATTACTTTCAGAATCTTAGGCTCCCTTCTGATTGCAAGAATGAACAGGAATGATATCGATTTACCAAATTATGCAGCGAAGAGGATAGTCCAGCTAGAGCTAGAGCTAGAGCATGAAAACACAGACTGCTATGTTCGTCTTTCTTCCATTTAGGCTCTCATGCTGAGAGATGGGAGGATTTAGAGATAATAAAATCACTCATGATGGAGAAGGGGCTGGACGGTTGCTAAAAGCATAGTTAAGCTACATGACATCGCCTGCAGTTTTGTCCAAAGGGACATGGCGCATCCTCAGAGCAAGGGGATTAATCAAATGTCCGACGCCTTATAGCGAAAGATTGGCGAAACCATTTTTTCAACTCGACAATTCTTTTCAACTGAACTAGAAAATTTATAATTTTCAGCATTTTTTCAACTAGAAAATTATTTGACCCGCACACAAATGTACTGTCGAGCTTTCAATTTTTTTTGTTGATTCAGTTTAGTAGCTTATTTGTTTGTTTAATATACCTATTTTCTCCCGTCCTGCATTTAATGCCCAGTAATTTTTCTGTCATAAAAATAAATAAATTTATACGAGAACAAAGGCACGCTACATAGTCACGGGTGAAAGGCCTACATTTGACTATTGTACATGATTGTATATGTTGTCATGTTTTCATCTGTAAACTTACCGTAAGAGATAAGAAACCCCAATTCTTACCGATGACGACGATGGTGCGGCGGGAGGAGAGGCCGGCGCTGGGTTGCGGCTCAGTGTGATGGCGGCCGAGCACGAGTCTGGATGGGCGGACTTGTCGCCGAAACTCTTGGGCCTTGTTCTCAGGCGCCTGCCCTCCCTCCCTGCCCGCATCCGGCGCAAAGAGGTTCGGGATTTCAAGATGAAGCTTATGCTGAGCCACGACGTCGCGCGGTCCACCAGCCGTGTCGCGGCGGACGTTGCGCGACAGTTACACGCTACGAAGTAGACCGAGTTACGAAGGGCGTGGGATATACAAGAATAGAGTCGAAGTCATGGTGAGTGCTAGGCATGAAACTTGCCTTCCTCGACCCGCGGACGAATATAACCAAGCACACGACAAGTTTCCGTAGCGAAGCACGGGCTTTGTGCTAACCATCCCAGGAGCGACCATGAAGCGGCAACATACTACCTTATCTCTATATTTTTTCTAAATATATTATTTGGAAACTTGTAAATATGAAGGTAATACCGTTAGATACATCATATGATATCCATATATTATCATTGTTGTTGCCGTTTATTTTTTCTAAAAGATTGTTCAAACTTTACATTACTTGATTTTTCAGAAAAATATCCATTATGGATTGTGTTGATATTCTTTTTTATAAAAAATATAATTTTTCTGCCCGTTGCAACGCACGGGCATTTTGCTAGTCTAATTAAGGTTGTCTACCTCACGGGAAAATCACCAACTTAAGGGATATGAAAAGCCACGAACCTGCCGTGCAACATCCCATATGAACTTCCATCACTACGCGCTACAATAGTCGATGCAATCAACCTTAATTGAAGGTACGAACGTGGCTTCCACCCTTCCTACTGCAATATGTCTCAAACTAACACTATCTTAAGATGGCATATTATGGACCTGATCATAGCACATGCCGAAAGAAAATATTCTTAGATGGAGTGAGCAATAATAAAAAAGAACTATCAATCCAAGGAAAATAACCATGTGATAAGTTAGTAGTTAATTGCATTCAATCAATAAATTAGCAAAAATAACAGTGCACACGTATTTATCTTTAATATATTTAGAAAAGGTGCACAGCTGACCGTACATATTATATACTGCAATCCCTTCTGTTTAGCTCAAACTTCCGCTGAAACCAAATTCACGATGAAAGTACCTTTTTTCATTTCATTCGTTACTATGGTTTGCTGAATTTCGAGTACAATAATCAACCCAAAAAGTTTGAAAAGAAACAAATCGAAAAATAGGGATGCTATTTATTATAAAGAGTATAAACAGATTGAGCACCAACTCACCGTTCTTAAGCTTGCCGACCTTGTCGGACTGTCGCGCCTGTCTCGCCGCGCCTCCACCTTCGCCTCCCCTTGTGGCAGTGGCTCCAACATGCTATTGACATAGATATTTCGGATATTGCTTCCCCTATCACTGATATGAGCTACAACTATGGAATCCCCTTGAATTTATCGACTGCAATCGAAAAAGAAATGATTGGCTAAAAAGAACAGTACATGACCAATTGTCATGATGTAAAATACGCATATGTAATCATGGAATGCTATAATTAAGTGAGTTCCTCAGCTTCAACTACTTTGCATGGGCATGACTGAGCTCGAAACACATATAATCTAAACTATAAGTGAAATTGGCTACTTAGCACAAAATGCATGATTTTTTCGTAGTGACTTCTGAAGATTGTTGTGTATGGGACATGTTTTGATTCTCTTTTCAACACCATGTAATATATGAATTTATAATGCTTATTAAGATCCATGATTATGTCCAAAGCTGCAGCAGCAAGATTAGTTTGTTCATCTAACAGTGCATAAGTTGGTTTGCACCATGTTTGCACATGTTTAAGAAGTTCTGCACCTAAGTCTATCTAGTAACAATACTGCACCAACTCTTGTCCAAATTAACAATGTTTAGTTAAGCTTTACAACATACATACTGAAATATTGTACTGAAAGTCTTAACTGATATGTTAGTCAACACAAAACGTGTTATGGATCAGGCACACACTTATTTTTCTTGGCGAAGGTGGAGCTGGCTCTCTAGCTCTCTTCACTCTCACGAACGAAGGTAGAAGAAACATGAGACAACACTAGGTTTTCTTGGCGACGAACGTCTGCTGCACAAACAGCTTTCTTTTCAGCACAAACTGATACATCACGAGCAGTACACAGGAGCTTTTATAGCTGAGCTGAAGTTCAGCGCACGAACTCCACGCTGCCCACGCGCCGCTCGATCCACATGCTCCGGCCGCGCGCACGCCGCACACAAACGCCCACGACGCGGCTGCCTCCAACAGATTGCAACGGCCACTAACTACGGCATGCATCTCCTCCATGCGACGTACTCCCTCCGTCTTTAAAGAGTATACTTATATTTTTTTATAGTAAGTCAAATTTATTAACATTTGACCAAACTTATAGGAAAGCGTGCCAACATTTATGACACTAAATTAGTATCACTAGATTCGTCTTGAAATGAAGTTTAAAAATATATAAATTTGATGTCACACATATTGTTATACTTTTCTATAAATTTGGTCAAAATGTTAAAACATTGATTTAGTACAAAAACTAGATGCACACTCTTTAAAGGACGGAGGGAGTACGCTGCTAGCTGCAGACCTACTCGAGCTGACCTTGAACGTGGCCATACCAGCGTCCAATCGACCTAAACAAAGATGCAAACACAAGCACTAACTTGTGTCAACACAGAAACGATCCTAGCGTGGTTTAGTGCTAACAGGTCCACCTTCACCGACGACCTTATCCCCACGCCCACCTGCTACAACGCCTTCTTCTTCCTCCACCGCACCCAGGGGCGGATCCAGGGGGGGCTAGCAGGGGTCCGACCCCCCCCCCCCCCCCCCCCCCAACCTTTCGCCCCCCTTAAGAAATATTACAGCGACGACTGATGTATCTTTGTTCAGATCCGGTCGTTTTTACTCTTCATCGTTCATCAGATGCATAATAAAGCAAAATTCCTGTCGTAGCACAGTGGCTGCGCTACTGGTACTGACATACCCAAGTTCAAATCCCAGTGTCTATGATATGTTTCTTTTTATTTTGCAAATTGTGACTATATTCATATCTTTTATTATATAGCTTAATATGAAATATGTTATATATGAATTTTGATCAGAAAATTATAATGAATATTAATTTGCCATCCATGATCATGTTTACATCTTGCATCTTGTTCTTTAGTTGTATTTTAATAATTCACCTAAATAATAAATATGAAATGTGTTGGGTACTTATTTATTTATTGCTCTATTCCATTTAATTTTGAGTAGATCATACTAATACGTACTAAACTACTAATGGCCATAGCTAATCATTGTATGTTGTAGTACTTATGTCCAAATTAAATTAGTAAAATTGGGGATTCAGCACCATTATACGTATATTTAAATTAGTGAAAATAATAGCTACCTTGTTGCTATACGTATGACGATTTGCTGGCTAATTTTAGTGTTTGTGATAGTATATATATACATGTTAGCTTATAGCCAAACATTTGCTTGATATTGAATTTTGTTTTAGACTCAGATACCTTAATATACTTGATGTAGCAGTGCCATCGTAATCGGCCGCCTCGCGGAGACATCGACTAGCTCCGAGGTTTTCATTGCTCGCCCCCCCTAAGTCCAAATCCTGGCTCCGCCCCTGACCGCACCCTACAGTGAACAACACATTACATTCGATCTACAACTTGAAAAAGGGAAGATAGATGGATGAAAGATTAAAGGGAAATTGATTCTTACATGCCTAACCAGGGGGGAGAGAGAGAGGAGGTGAGGTAGATCGCTCGTCGTTCCCCACCCCGCCTCTTGCTGATCCGTGCTGCCATCTCTGGCCATTCCCCATCGAAAGGTACAGAGGAAAGGAAGGGCGAACCGACGGAGGAGAGCCGCCTCTTGCTGATCCCCGCCACCGACTCCTGCCGTTCCCCAACTCCACTGACGGAAAGCGAAGGACGGGGCGAGGAGGAGAGAGAGGGCGGATCAGGTGGAGAGAGGAGTGCATGGTCCGGTGTGACACCCCGATCCAAAGACCGGAATTGTCCCGTATACTAGTCCCAGAAACACTAGTATACGATCACTTGATATTAAAGACGAGACCAAATACATAGGTTCGGATAATTATACATATTACAACTCGCGAGAGCGGCTCCGGGGAAAGGCGCAACGGCGCACACAACAGTATGTACATTATTCTTGATCGTCGGAGCGAGGTACTAATGCAGCGGAAAGCGTAGACAGAAGCGTAGCACGGCGGGCGGACTCCACAGGGTTCTGCCTGGAATACTTGATCCTAGTTCTCGTAGAGCGGGTACTCCGGGACGGGTGACGGAGGGTCTGACCAAAGAATTAGCAAGGTGAGTACATTGCATGTACTCGCAAGACATCGGCCACACGGCACACATGGCTAACTATATGGCATGGCATAGGTACAGAAAGTAGCATGGCATGGTACGGAAGATAGCATGGCATTGATAAATTGTTCAAGCAACGATGAGTCCCATCTTAACGTTGGGACTTAAGGCACGACACCGAGGGGGTGTCCACAACACATTTCAAATGGTAAGTTTCACCGATTCCCGGGCTCTCTAGCCCCTCGCCACCTTTGGCGAACATCCAGACTCCCCGAGTCTCATCCAGTTATCGAGTTCATTTTCAAAGTTTTCCCCGTGACAAGACTGACTCTAAGTGTGACTCGATCCAAACTTGTCCCGTATCCTTGGGACTAGGCTAGTTTCTAGATACACTCTCGAGAGGTCGCAACAACCATACGCTGGAGTACACAATAGTCCCGCCGGCACGGAAGTGCTTAACCAATCTTGGCGGCGGGTGCCTACTCCCCAACCCTCCACAAAATCGAGACGCCACCTGTATAGTTACCGACATACCATAAGGCCTTGTCTTAGGCTGAACTAAAATTCCGGCACGTCCCCAACCTATGAGCAACGCCGAGCTCCGGAATCATCACAAGACTAGCCCCGACCACACAGGTAACCGACTAGACTCACCAAGGGGTGACATCAAAGGGGAATCCCGATAGTGCTACTAAGCTAGGTCCGCCCATTTAGACGACGCGTGGTTGAGCTAAAAGGTTTGGTGAATGGCACCGATGACTCAATCTAGTCGAGGGAGGTTGTTAAGTTCTTAGTCAAGTTTTCTCAAGCTCATTCCAAAATGTTTCCACAACGACGATGGTAAAGACAACATGTCCAATGCAGCAAATGCAACAGGGTTAGGATGACAGCAATCGAACATGGTGATCACAACATTCACATATATTCATGCCATAAGCAAAAACACACAAGTCAATTGAACCGACAGGGGGCTCGTTAGAATCCACCACTTGTCGTCTTTAGTGAGTTATTAGCAGCAATAATATCCACAAACAAGAAAGCAATCAAAAAACAATTGATCCGACAGGGGGCTCGTTAGAATCCACCACTTGTCGTCTTTAGTGAGTTATTAACAGTGATAATATCCACAAACAAGAAAACAATCAAAACAATTGATCCGACAGGGGGCTCGTTAGAATCCACCACTTGTCGTCTTTAGTGAGTTGTTAGCAGTAATAATATCCACAAACAAGAAAAACAATCAACAATTGATCCGACAGGGGGCTCGTTAGAATCCACCACTTGTCGTCTTTAGTGAGTTTATTAACAGTTGCCTATCAATATGGCAAATGAAATGGCATGCAACGGTGTTGCGGGAAAAATGCAAGAACGGGCACAAAATCATCCAAATCAAAAGGAGCAATTTCCAAGGATGCAGCAATGGTGGAATGTGGTGGATGTCTTGCCTTCCACAAGATAGGGTTCTGGTTCCTCCTCAAGATCCTTTGAATCTATTTTAAAATGGATAAATATGAGTTAAAAACCTAGCAAATGTCTCTGAATAATTGAAATGGCAAATGAACTCCAAATCGACCCATATTGGTTTCATTGGATAGAGTTTTCTTTCTAGTTTCCAAAAAGCTAAAGTTTGTAATTTTTGGACAAAAATTGAGTGAGTTATGCCCCTCCAAAGTTTCTGTTTTTTTTCAAATGAATGAAAACAGAGTTTTAAATAAATCAGAAACGTTTCGGATAAAAAGTTTAAATTCCTGACGCGCGGGCCCCACATGGCAGCGACCCCGGTTCATTACGAACCGTTACGTTCGCGGGAAACAGAACATGGGCGGCGCTTCCGTCGCCGGCGAGGACTCCGGCGAGGTTTTGCGGCCAGGGGAGGGACTCCTAGGGCTAGGGGACGGCGCGGGGAGGCTCACCGTGCACGAGGGGTTCACGGCGGCGAGGTTTCAGGAGGCGGGGAAGACTCGGGCGGAGACGCCCCTTTCTCTCTCAACTCCGGCGTCGGGTCGAGGACGGATTCCTCGATTCCGGCCACCTTTCTTCTCGGCGAGCACGGCTACGGGTTCCTCTACTCCTAGGGCTCCTACTGGCTGAAGGAATCGACGAACGGAGCTTCTCCGACGAAGAATTTGTCCACGGCCGAGGCGGCTAGGGCAAACCCATCGTCGGAGCTACGGTGCTCGTCGGGCTACGATTGGGGCAGAGGAGCGAGCTGGGGGAGTGAGGAGGTGGTGTGCTTCCTCTCGAGGGCTGGGGGGGTTTAAGTAGCGGCGGGCGTGCGGCCGGAGTGAATGGTGGTGGGTTGGCCGGTGCGGAGGAGTTACGGCGACGAGGTGACGCCGGCGTCGTGCGAGCGGTGGCACAGTCCGGCCATTGGCGCCAGGCGGGGAAGGAGTGAATGCGCGCGTGCCCGGGTGGTGTCGCTGACGAGCGGGTCCGGCGAGAACAGGGCGGGGACAGCTCGTCGGCTAGCGGTCGGCGTCTCTGCGGCGGCGCGTGGGCGTGCGTGTGCGTGCGTGTGTGTGCGGAGGTGGCCAGGGAGGAAGGGGAGGTGCGGGGAGTCGAGCGGGGGTGCGGGCGTGCGGTCCTCCGTCGACCAGAAACGGGCGGCGCCCCGCGGACGCGGCCGTGCTGACACCGGCGCGTTCCAGGGCATGCCAAAAACGGCATCGCCACCGATCTCGCAGCACAGGGCACCAATTGGAAAAAGGAGGGTATTCCCGTGCGCCAAATGAGTAGGGCTACCAGATTGTAGAAGAGAGTTTTCGCAAATTCGACCAAAGTTCTACACAGAATTTTTGAAAAACGATTCTGGCCAAAGTTTAGATATTTAGTTTGGAGGTTTAAATGGGGTTGGTTGGAGATGACCTTTTGGCCTGAGGTGGGGGAGGTGAAAATGAAGCTATCCATGCCTTGAACTCATGCAGGGGATTTATTTAGGCAGGTTTTAAAAATAGGTTTTCAAAATGGACAGAAAAGAAAAAGGGGTGTGGAGGAATAATTTCTTAAGGCAAGGTTCCATATTTTTTTAGAAATAGTTTCCACATCAACTAGGGATGCTTCCCTGATTTTTGCAGAATTTTTGGAGACATAAAAATAGGGGTTCCTTTGGAGGGCTAATTAAAAGGCAGATTTTTAAAAGAGGAAAAGAAATTCCCAAATCAATATTTGTCCAAAGGAAAATTAATATTAGCAAGTACCAAGAGGAAGGGAAATATAAAGCACAAGATCCCACTTGATTTATCAGACTTTGAAAAGATTTAAAATCCAAATGGTTTTGCTGAGGTTTGAACCCAACCACATTTAAATAAATAGGGAAAAGGTATTTTGGAAAAATTTAAAAAGGGTCAAAAATCCAGGGTGTTACATCCGGCCTTGCACCACTGTACCCCTACGCCCGCGCCTCGTTGCCGCCTCTACTCCGCCGCCACAGCTGAGAGAAGAGAGGAGAAGAGGATAAGGGCTCGGGGAAAATAGGGAGAGAAGACTCGAGAGAACTGCCAGCGCAGGTGCGCGCGAGGAGGCTCCAGACCGATGCAACGGGACCCACAAGTCAGAGAACGAAACGGGAGGCAGTGCCCTGAGAAGCCTCGCTCGGCACTGATACGTCCATTTTGCATCACTATTTTATATCATAATTTACTGCTATTCATTGATATATTTCGTATTTGGAGATGATACTTATGTTATTTCATCTATTTTGCATGATTGATGATCATTGGGGGATGGAACTCCGGAGTCTGAATTCTGCTGGAAAAAGCGTCATCGAGATACAATATTTGCGAAGCTCAGAAGATCAAACGAAACACCTGGGAAGTATTTTCTCACCAGATCACGAAGGAGGCCAAAAGGGGAGCCTGAGGTGGGCGCGGCACCTGTTGCTGCCGCGCGAGCACCAGGTGGGGCCGCCCTGGCCCGCCTCTGGTCGTGCCCTTTCGCGTACTTCATCGCCCCGAAAACCTAAGACCTTTACGGTGTCCAGAAATCCTCTTCGCCGCCACCACGAGGCGGAGAAGACAGAGAGAGAAAAGCTCTCCGGCAGGCTGCGTTGCCGCCGGGGAAATTCCCTCCCGGAGGGGGGAAATCGTCGCCATCGTCACCGTCATCGAGCTGCACTCCATCACCATCGCCAACACCACCATCTCCACCGCCGACGCCGTCATCTCCATCGGTCCACTCCGTTCCCGCTATAACATCTAGGGCTAAAACTTGTGTATTTGATAGGGGAAACTCTCCCGGTGTTGATTACTCTTGTTATTGATGCTATTGAGTGAAACCGTTGAATTAGGGTTTATGTTCAGATTGTTATCCATCATTATATCATCTCTGATCATGTACCATATGATGTGTTGTGAGTAGTTCGTTAAGTTCTTGAGGACATGGGAGAATTCTAGATGTTAGCAGTGAACTATGTTGAGTAATATTTAATGTTTTGATATTTAAGTTGTGGTGCCATTCTTCTAGTGGTGTCATGTGAACGTCGACTACATGACACTTCACCTTTATGGGCCTAGGGGAATGCATCGTGTACTCGGTTATTAATTGTGGGGTTGCCGGAGTGACAGAAACCTAAACCCCCGTTGATATTCCGATGCATGAGGGATAGCAGGATCTCAGAGTTTAAAGCTATGGTTAGATTTATCTTAATTACTTTCTTGTATTTGCGGATGCTTGCAAGGGGTATAATCATAAGTATGTATTAGTCCTAGGAAGGGCGGTGCATTAGCATAGGTTCACCCACACGACACTTATCCAAACACTAAAGATTAATCATCAATATGAAGCGAAAGCACTAGACAGAATTCCCGTGTGTCCTCAAGAATGTTTGGTCATCATAAGTAAACAAACCGGCTTGTCCTTTGCTCTAAAAAGGATTGGGCCACTCGCTGCAATTATAATTGCCGCGCTCTATTTACTCGCACTTTATTTATCTGTCATATCAAAGTCTACTGAAAACTTGTCTGCTAGTGTTTACAGTGAAACCCTCATCAAAACCACTTGTCAACACCTTCTGCTCCTCGTTGGGTTCGACACTCTTATTTATCGAAAGTACTGCGATACACCCCCTATACTTGTGGGTCATCAAGACTATTTTCTGGCGCCGTTGCCGGGGAGTGAAGCGCTATTGGTAAGTGGAATTGGTAAGGAAAACTTTAGCTGTAAGTGCTGTTTTTATTTCTGTCTCCTTATTCGCTTAATAATGGAGAGAGGAAATGTTGCTTTCCTTTTTGGGAAGTCTTCTACCGCTGCTGAGGTAGAACATGAGGCGCCACCTGATGATATTGTGCCATTTAAAATACCTATGAAAATTATTGAACGTGTCATGAATAACCGCTATGTTGGAGATGGAACTGTCCACCCCGGTGATCATTTACTGTATTTACATGAATTATGCGAGTTGTTCAAGTGTGCAGGTATTACAATGGACGAAGTCAGGAAGAAATTATTCTCCATATCACTCGGTGGGAGAGCTGCGCATTGGTATAAACTGCTGAAGAATAGGGATTCTCTTGGATGGGAGGAAATTGTACCTCTCTTTTATTCTAAATTTTATCCTCCAAGTGAAATTCACCAAGATCGGAATTCTATATATAATTTCTGGCCTCATGATGGAGAAAGTATTGCCCAAGCTTGGGGGAGATTGAAGGCATTAATGCTCAAATGCCCCATTCATGAGCTTCCTGGTAATATTATTGTTGATAACTTCTATGCAAGACTCTCCTTTGAAGATAAAACATTATTGGATACTTCTTGTGCTGGATCATTCACTCGTAATAAGAAGGAGTTTAAATGGGATCTTCTTGATCGTATTGAAGAAAATACTGAAGCATGGGAGAACGACAAAGGTAGGGAGCCAGGTATAAAATATGACTTTGAATGCATTAAGACTTTCATGAATACTGATGCATTTCGAAATATTAATAGAGCTTATGGTCTTGACTCTCAAGTTGTTGCAAATTATTATAAATCCTTTGCTGTCTATTTCGGTTTGCCCAAGAAGGGGTTTGAAAAATATCATGAACCTTATAAAGATAAATCTATTGCTCCTTTAGCTAAAAGCATTGAAGTCACTGTTCAAGATATCTTCCGATATTCCGATAAATCGTCCGATTTATCGCTTCTCAGTGTCTGACCGATAAGATAACTTGGCCGATTTATCGGCCGATATGCCGATAGATCAGCCGATATGCCGATAAATCGGC
This sequence comes from Poa annua, assembly GCA_026929855.1. NCBI lineage: Eukaryota > Viridiplantae > Streptophyta > Magnoliopsida > Poales > Poaceae > Poa > Poa annua. The sequence goes on from CM049437.1 coordinate 98,596,148, forward strand.
CGATTTACCACTTATCTTGGGTCGACCGATAAGTTCCCGATAAGCGATATCCCCAACATTGATTGAAGTTAATATTGTTGATCACATCATTCCTGAGCCTTATATTGATAAAATTCCTTTTCCTGTTAAAGTAAAAGAACATTCTATTATGGCTAGTGTGGTTAATAAAAGTGATAAGAAAGCTAAGGAACCTGACGAACAAATTAAAGTTGAACCTTCTGTGGCTATAGTTAAAGAGCTTGTTTCTGAAAATGTGGGAGAAGAGTATATTATATTTTGTGATGATGCTTCTAATGTTGTTTCTCATCCTGCAAAGTCAAGGAAGGCTAGTGTTCCTGTTTTATCTGTTAAAATTGGTGATCATTGCTATTATGGTTTATGTGATATTGGTGCAAGTTCAAGTGCTATTCCTTATGATCTTTATAAAGAAATTATGCATGAGATTGGTCCTAGTGAACTTGAAGAGATTGATGTGGTTATTCAACTTGCCAATAGAGAAACCATCTCTCCCATTGGTATTGTCAGAGATGTTGAAGTTCTATGTGGTAAGACTAAATATCCTGCTGATTTCCTCGTACTTGGTTCTGCTGCTAGTAAGACTTGCCCTATCATTTTTGGTAGACCTTTTCTAAATACTTGTGGTGCTGTTATAGATTGTAAGAAAGAGAAAATCTTTACTAAATTTGCTGGTGATTCATATGAATTCAATTTTTTGAAATTTGCTAAAACTCCTTATGAAACCGAATTGCCTAATGAGGATTTTAGAGTAGAACAACTTTCTTCTATTGCTCTTGCGCCTAGTAATTATATTCAGCAATTTATGGAAGATCATGAGAGTGAAGATTTTATGGAACAAAGGAATGAACTTGAGGACATATTCCTTCGTCAACCTATTCTTAAACATAATTTAAAGGTGGAAGACTTGGGTAAAACACTTCCACCTAAAGAGGATCCTGTCTTTGATTTAAAACCTTTGCCTGATAATCTTAAGTATGCTCATCTTGATGATAAGAAAATATATCCTGTTATTATTAGTGCTAACCTTTCAGGTAAAGAAAAAGAAAGATTGTTGGAAGTATTGAAGAAACACTGTGGAGCTATGGGTTATACTTTGGATGATTTGAAAGGGATTTCTCCTACTATATGTCAACATTCTATTAATATGGAGCCCGATGCAAAGCCAGTTGTTGAACATCAACGCCGTTTAATACCTAAGATGAAGGAAGTGGTAAGAAATTAGGTATTGAAACTTCTTGATGCTGGTATTATTTATCCTATTGCTGATAGTAGATGGGTTAGTCCTGTGCACTGTGTCCCTAAGAAAGGTGGAATTACTGTTGTACCTAATGATCATGATGAGCTTATCCCTCAAAGAGTAGTTGTTGGTTATAGAATGTGCATTGATTTTAGGAAGGTTAATAAAGTTACTAAAAAAGATCATTATCCATTACCTTTTATTGATCAAATGTTGGAGAGATTAGCCAATAAAACTCATTTTTGCTTTCTTGATGGTTATTCTGGTTTCTCTCAAATTGCTGTTAAAACTCAAGATCAAGAGAAAACCACATTTACCTGTCCTTATGGTACTTATGCTTATAGACGTATGCCTTTTGGTTTATGTAATGCTCCTGCTACTTTTCAAAGATGTATGTCTGCTATCTTTCATGGTTTTTGTGAGGAAATTGTGGAGGTGTTCATGGACGATTTCTCCGTCTATGGCACTTCCTTTGATAATTGCTTGCACAATCTTGATAAAGTTTTGCAGAGATGTGAAGAAACTAATCTTGTTCTTAATTGGGAGAAATGCCACTTTATGGTTAATGAAGGGATTGTTCTTGGACATAAAATTTCTGAAAGAGGTATTGAAGTTGATAGAGCCAAAGTGGAAGCAATTGAGAAAATGCCTTGCCCTAGAGATGTTAAAGGTATTCGTAGTATTCTTGGTCATGCTGGTTTCTATAGAAGGTTTATCAAAGACTTTGCTAAGGTATCAAAGCCTCTTACTAATCTCTTGCAAAAAGATATACCATTTGTTTTTGATGATGATTGTAAGGAAGCTTTTGAAACTCTTAAGAAAGCTTTAATAACTGCTCCTATTGTTCAACCACCTGATTGGAATTTACCATTTGAAATTATGTGTGATGCTAGTGACTTTGCTGTTGGTGCTGTCCTTGGGCAAAGAGTGGATAAAAAGTTAAATGTTATTCATTATGCTAGTAAGACTCTTGATGCTGCTCAAAAGAATTATGCTACAACTGAAAAAGAATTTCTAGCTGTTGTCTTTGCTTGTGATAAATTCAGACAATACATTGTTGATTCTAAAGTTATTATTCACACTGATCATGCTGCAATTAGATACCTTATGGAAAAGAAAGATGCAAAGCCTAGGCTTATCAGATGGGTGTTACTTTTGCAAGAATTCGATTTGCATATTGTGGATAGGAAGGGTGCTGAAAATCCTGTTGCTGATAATTTGTCTAGATTGGAAAACATTGCTTATGATCCTATACCTGTTAATGATAGTTTTCCAAATGAACAATTGGCTGCAATAAGGGTGAGTTCACGAGATAGTCCTTGGTATGCAGATTATGCTAACTTTATTGTTTCGAAATATTTGCCTCCAACCTTTTCAGCTCAACAAAGAAGACAATTCTTTTATGACTTAAGGCATTGTTTCTGGGATGATCCACACTTATATAAAGAAGGAGTTGATGGTATTATGCGAAGATGTGTTCCGGAGTATGAACAAAAAGAGATATTGAGAAAGTGCCATAGTAGTGCTTATGGAGGACATCACGCTGGAGATAGAACCGCACAAAAGGTTTTACAATCAGGTTTTTATTGGCCTACTCTCTTTAAAGATGCAAGAAAGTTTATTTTATCTTGTGATGAATGTCAAAGAGTTGGTAATATCTCTAGACGTAATGAAATGCCTATAAATTATTCTCTTGTTATTGAACCGTTTGATTGTTGGGGATTTGACTTCATGGGTCCTTTCCCTTCTTCAGAAGGTAATACTCATATACTTGTTGCTGTTGATTATGTTACTAAATGGGTAGAAGCTATACCTACTAAAAGTGCTGATGGTGAGACATCATTAAAAATGCTTCGAGATATTATTTTCCCTAGGTTTGGTGTTCCTAGATATCTTATGACTGATGGAGGTTCTCATTTTATTCATGGTGGGTTTAGAAAAGTTCTTTCTAAATATGGTGTTAATCATAGAATTGCTTCAGCTTATCATCCTCAAACTAGTGGGCAAGTAGAACTATCAAGTAGAGAAATTAAATCTATCTTGCAAAAGACTGTTAATAGGACGAGGAAGAATTGGGCTAGTAAATTAAATGATGCATTGTGGGCTTATAGAACTGCTTATAAAAATCCCATGAGTATGTCTCCTTATAAAATGGTTTATGGAAAAGCTTGTCACTTGCCTTTAGAATTAGAACACAAAGCTTATTGGGCAGTGAGAGAACTAAATAGAGATTTTAAACTTGCTGGTGAGAAAAGATTACTTAATTTAAGTTCTTTAGATGAATGGAGAAGTGAAGCTTATGAAAATGCTAAACTATTTAAAGAGAAAGTTAAGAGATGGCATGATAGGAGAATCCTTAAGAGAGAGTTTCATGTTGGTGAGAAAGTTCTATTGTATAGCTCTCGTCTTAGATTCTTTGCAGGAAAATTGCTCTCCAAGTGGGAAGGACCATATGTCATTGTGGAGGTGTTTCGTTCGGGTGCGATAAAAATTGCTTCGCTCAAGGATGACTCTACACAAGTGGTAAATGGACAAAGACTCAAGCATTATATTTCTGGAGATTCTTATAATGAAGATGTTGATATTATTCAAGCAATTACTCCGGAAGATTATATTAAGGAAAATATTTCTGAGTCTGCAGAACCTGATTTCGAAAAGGTACAGTTTCGGTAAGAAAAAGTTCGCGAATTTAATTTTGAGCTACCTATTATTTATTTTTGGAAAATATGGAAAAATACGAGACGAAAACAAGCAGGACACGAAGTCCGAGGCGCCCACACCACGTGGTGGCGCGGGGCCCTTGCTGGCCGCGCGAGCACCTGGTGGGGGAGCCTCGGAGCTCCTCTCCTACTCGGTTTCGCCCTGTTGCCTTCCTTTTATTTCGTAAATTTTTGCTATATATTCACCCGGAGCCCCCGAGGTCCGTATATCGTGTTTTCGACGTGTTCTTGTTTCGAGCTGTTTTCTGACAGAATTTCGTCCCAATTTTTGAGGCATCATGGTCTCCGCCAATGGCAAGGGAAAGAAGATTTTGGAGGATGGGCTCCAAGGCCCCAAGCTAGAGGAGGAAATCAAGAGCGAAGACGAAGAGCAGGAGGAAGAAGACAAGCGTCATCACCTTCGCGCAACCGTCGCGAGCATTGGAGTGGTGGAGAACCCCTCCACCCGCAAGATGAGCGCACGGATGAGCACCGGAGGGAGAGTTCCACGTCATCTTCTAGCTCCAAGGACATCTTCATCAAGCACCAACTACCCCTTCCACAACTTAATCCACCTAGATCAAATTGAAAAGATGCCTGAGGTGATGCGGCCAAACCTTTGGAATATAAATCGTTCTAACAATGCAGGGAAAAGAAGCTCCACACCCGAGGGGGAGTGGGGAAACAACTCCAAGAGCTGGGATTCAAAGGCTGATATATTCATGAGCCGTATTGAGCACAACGCGGAGATGATTCGTGCTCTTGCTTACAAGATTGACGAACTGAAGGAGTTGGTCGAGAAGCTCATCGGGGATTCTCCATCACCACCGAAGGAGTAATTCATCATCGGTATTGGCATCTCCTTTAGCTTGTTCCAAGCTTGGGGGGAGTGCCGCGGTATCACCATTATCTTTCATTTTTTTTAACCTTTTAGTAGAGTCATATCATGAGTAGGGAAATTATCTTATATGATGGTTTGCAGTGTGGAAGTATCTCTCTTTTAGTTGGCTGTCTATGTATCCCTTGGTGTGAGTTGCCGTTATGGAATATTAATGAGAAGTGTTATCATTTATTTTCTGCACACTTTATTTTAGTTTGCAACTTTTATCATGTATGATTGATCTTGTCATTAGTGTTGGTAATCACTTTGGGAGCATATAGTAAATCTTTTGGCTTTGGCAAAATTAGCATTGGTCAGTAGCTACAATACTTTGAGACTTAAGTGGAAAAAGGAATTACATGTAGAATGTAGAATTCATTAATCTTTCTCACTTGTAGATTATAAGCTTAGTATTCACAAACTTAAAATTGTGTGTGCCTTCAAGTAAGAATTGCATGATTGTCTTTACTACATGTATGTTTGTTTGTATCCATCAACTCTTATGCTTGCTACCCAACCTTGCTAGCCAAAAACCTGTATCGAGAGGGAATGCTTCTCATACATCCAAACCATGAGCCGAAACCCCTGCCATTTGTGTCCACCATATCTACCTACTATGTGGTATTTTGCGCCACTCCAAGTAAATACTTCTTGTGCTATCTTTATTCAAAATTATTATCCCTTATTTGTGTCAATGTTCACTAGCTCATGAGGAAATAATAGTTGGGTTTGTTATCTTCCATACTAATTAAGTAACCCTTGACTTGCATGCTTCATCTGCTCGTCACTAATATTGCAAAGGGCTGGTTAGACCACTATAATATCAAAAGGTTGAGAAAGTTAAAAATAGACACTCCTCCATGGTTTGAGATTGATTGGTGGGCACCCGAGGATTCGGTTAGCCATGGCTTGTGAAAGCAAAGGTTGGGAGGAGTGTCAAGTTATATAAATAAAGTGCATATTATAAATGCCTGTTACTAAACAATTCGGAACCGCTCTCAACTTGTTTAGTATGGAAGATGACAAGAACTCTATTACCATTCGTTGACAACAACAAACACCGCTCAAAAACTTACTTTTATGCTCTCTATATGACTTCGAAAACCTATAGAACCAAAAGCTCTAGCACATGCTTGTATCTCTGCTTCCCTCTGCGAAGGGCCTATCTTTTACTTTATGTTGAGTCAGTAAACCTATCTCCTTCTATCTTAAGCAAGCATTTGAGTTGATTGTGATTCAACCAGTTATACATTAGTATTGTTGACCATGTCTTTTATTCTTTCTTGCTTAGCACATTGTTGGCATCTAATGAATTTGATTTTTGGAGTTATCAACTAATAAAGAGGGCTATTTTATAAACTAAGCTCAATATGTTCATTGTCCTCTGACCAAGGACTAAGTTTGCTAACACCAACTAAGGTTTTCTCTATGTACCTTATTGTGGTTTTCCTCTACTTGTTACAAGTTGATTTATATGAACGGAGTTGATATCTAGGATGACTTGTGCATTTATACATGTGATGCTTCTTGTCCGTATATTTTATATCGACACTTCACTCCATAAACTTGTGGTCATGTTTACCGAGTTCAGCTTTCGCTTGGGGACAAGCGAGGTCTAAGCTTGGGGGGAGTTGATACGTCCATTTTGCATCACTATTTTATATCATAATTTACTGCTATTCATTGATATATTTCGTATTTGGAGATGATACTTATGTTATTTCATCTATTTTGCATGATTGATGATCATTAGGGATGGAACTCCGGAGTCTGAATTCTACTGGAAAAAGCGTCATCGAGATACAATATTTGCGAAGCTCAGAAGATCAAACGAAACACCTGGGAAGTATTTTCTCACCAGATCACGAAGGAGGCCAAAAGGGGAGCCTGATGTGGGGCCCAGGGGGCCCACACCATGCCCAGGCGCGGCACCTGTTGCTGCCGCGCGAGCACCAGGTGGGGCCGCCCTGGCCCGCCTCTGGTCGTGCCCTTTCGCGTACTTCATCGCCCCGAAAACCTAAGACCTTTACGGTGTCCAGAAATCCTCTTCGCCGCCACCACGAGGCGGAGAAGACAGAGAGAGAAAAGCTCTCCGGCAGGCTGCGTTGCCGCCGGGGAAATTCCCTCCCGGAGGGGGGAAATCGTCGCCATCGTCACCGTCATCGAGCTGCACTCCATCACCATCGCCAACACCACCATCTCCACCGCCGACGCCGTCATCTCCATCGGTCCACTCCGTTCCCACTGTAACATCTAGGGCTAAACCTTGTGTATTTGATAGGGGAAACTCTCCCGGTGTTGATTACTCTTGTTATTGATGCTATTGAGTGAAACCGTTGAATTAGGGTTTATGTTCAGATTGTTATCCATCATTATATCATCTCTGATCATGTACCATATGATGTGTTGTGAGTAGTTCGTTAAGTTCTTGAGGACATGGGAGAAGTCTAGATGTTAGTAGTGAACTATGTTGAGTAATATTTAATGTTTTGATATTTAAGTTGTGATGCCATTCTTCTAGTGGTGTCATGTGAACGTCGACTACATGACACTTCACCTTTATGGGCCTAGGGGAATGCATCGTGTACTCGGTTATTAATTGTGGGGTTGCCGGAGTGACAGAAACGTAAACCCCCGTTGATATTCCGATGCATGAGGGATAGCAGGATCTCAGAGTTTAAAGCTATGGTTAGATTTATCTTAATTACTTTCTTGTATTTGCGGATGCTTGCAAGGGGTATAATCATAAGTATGTATTAGTCCTAGAAAGGGCGGTGCATTAGCATAGGTTCACCCACACGACACTTATCCAAACACTAAAGATTAATCATCAATATGAAGCGAAAGCACTAGACAGAATTCCCGTGTGTCCTCAAGAACGTTTGGTCATCATAAGTAAACAAACCGGCTTGTCCTTTGCTCTAAAAAGGATTGGGCCACTCGCTGCAATTATAATTGCCGCGCTCTATTTACTCGCACTTTATTTATCTGTCATATCAAAGTCTACTGAAAACTTGTCTGCTAGTGTTTACAGTGAAACCCTCATCAAAACCACTTGTCAACACCTTCTGCTACTCGTTGGGTTCGACACTCTTATTTATCGAAAGTACTGCGATACACCCCCTATACTTGTGGGTCATCAGGCACCGGCCTTAGAGCCGTAGTAAATATGCACATGCTTGTCAAAGGAGAATCCACCATTTTGTAAGCAAATATTTCCTAGAGTTGAATGCTATCTGTCAATAGGACCAAGTGATTTGTTCATTAAGGAACTCACCACGATAATCTTTACTCAACACAACTACCGTACGTGCACAAAACAACGTACCATAACTATATCCATTACCCACAACCTTTGTATACAATACTTCGTTATATTTATATCATAGGAATATTTAAAATGCAAGCTACATTTTTTGTCGAATTGTTTGTTTCTTCTTTGTTTAACGGTATTTCCTTAGCTCTGTATAGTTTCAATGATATTTTTCTAAAATATTTTTTATTCATGTTTTTAGTTTTGCGTCTTTAAATAGCTTTCATTTTTTAAAGTTTAATATTTGTTGCAGCTAAGTTTTAGATAGTCATTTTTAATCAGTCATATGATACTTCAACAATTCTAATCAAAATGTTAACACATAAACGCTTCATTTTATACTATTTCTAACACAATTATTTTGTTGAAAATTTATATGTGAAATTTCTACATCATAATGGGCTTAGTGTTTTAGTTGGATATAATGGCCTTTGGGGTCTGTGTTTTTTTATATGATTTATTTTGTTTGGTCAGTCAACAAATTAAGTCATAAGGGATGCTAGAATGAATACAACTAAGATGGTAAAAATATGCTACAACGCAATATAGAGATGGATAATTTATAACAATATTGTTCAAATATACCTGAGACAAATATCTATCATAGATATCGAAAACAAAATCTATCTTAGATATTTTGAAGCTCCAAAATCTAAGGGGGCGGGAAATGATGGTTTTTCAACTTGGAGCGGACTCGAAGGGCCTAGAGATATCCCGTTAATAACTACTCCCTCCGTTTTTAAATATAAGATGTTTTAGGTGTCGTACATGTTGCCTAGATGCATAGTAGAATGAGTGCACATACACAATAAAATGTGTCTAGATACATTTGAATACATGTGAATGAATGTAGACAAATGCTAAAACATCTTATATTAAAAAATAGAGGGAGTAGAAGAGAAGGTATAATTACCTAAGGGACCTAAATGAAAGAGAAAATTACAGCCCAATACCTAAATCTTAAAGAAAATATATGAAGAAAATTGTGCAAAACACGATCCAATCTTTTGCACCCGTTGGAGAGACGTGAGCTCCAATAGCGGACGTCCTCACAGTTGCCGGGGACAAAGCCATTTGACAATGAGAGCACCGGAAAATAAAACGTCAAATTAAATAATACATCTAACCAACAAAATATATCTTGAATAATCCTACCGCATCCACCGACAAAATATATCTCGACTAATCCTAACGCGTCCACCGATAAAATATATCTACACTAAAACTAACGCATCTACCAACAAAATACAAAATATATCTACACTAATACTAACGCATCCACCGATAAAATATATCTACGCTAAGACTAAAGCATCCATATGTACACTAAACGTAAATAAGCAGTGATTAGGGTTTACCCTTGACGCGTGCGAATCCCGTCGCTCCACTGCCCGACTTCAATGTACCGCCACCACCGTTGCACCACACTACCACGTTCTCCAAGACCTGCCACACCACCACTACCCACCATTGCTCCCATTGTTCCACCTCTACACCTGGAAACGCCTCCACAAAAGACTATCCCGTCAACATATCTTGGATGACCCAACCCTCGTCTCTTCTATTTCTTCTATCTAAGCACCTGTATGATTTTTTCTTGAAACGAACCGATACTGTTTTCGTGTGGAAGAAGTGAGACGAGGAAGAACAGAGAGAGGAAACGAGAGGAAGAAGAGAAGGTCTCGGGCGCTGCCACGCGTTATCCAGTCTGTTTCGACAACGCCAACGCCAACGTCAAAGCAGCGAGCCCGGCTCGTCGACTTCCAAGCGCATGCAGCTGTCGGTGTGGGGAGGACTTTCAACTCCGCCCATGCCGAAACCCAGCTTTCGGCAGCGTCCGTTACCAACGTCGCGCCTTTGTAAAATTCCCTTAAATCGTGTGGTAAATTTGAAATAACTGTTTTAAAAATATATTATTTAAACAAAATCTTCGGCGAGAGTCTTGGAAGGCCCGATCTCACACAGACCACTCCCAACGGTGCGAGTGAAAGGAGGTTTTCGAGAGTGGATGAGAGGAGCTCGATCGAAAGGGTGGAAGTATGTCGGACAGGCGGAGAATGAATAGTTGGGCAGTTCATCTTGCTCCCTTCCGCGGAATCCAATGAACTCGTGTAATAGCTTCTGATTCCCATGTGTAGTCTTGGATCATGTTCTGTAGCGCCCCTTTCCTGATGCGTTCACATCGCGTCACACTGATTGCACACATCAAACATCTCCTCGTGCCATGCATACATACATCATGGTCTGCCACAATTATGTGGTAAGTATCTTGTTATGTGTCTCCCCACAGTAGCCCGTACGTAGCCATTGACATCCATCTCCCTGTACATAACTGAACACAACTGCACAACTGCACGAGGCTCTCCATCTCGTGTGATTGGCATTGGCTCCGACAATCACTGGAGCTTGCACGCTTCCAGCTCGTGCGATCACGTACAGGGTTTTAGATCCTGCAAGTGTGAAACAATCCACGACGGAATTAGCACAGCTGCAACTGCATCGGTTCACACTAGAGACACGCAGGCCCGCCATTTCTTTCCCAATTATGAAAAGCCGGTCGGCAACCTATTATCCAACATTATTGTTTTCTCGACAGGTCAGCACAAGTCAGCAGAAGGCAGAACAATAATGCGCACGGAGTGATTGAGTAGCTAACAGAGTACGACGATGACTAATGTACTGGGCCTAAAAAGGGATAAATTTGTGTTAAGACTTAAGAAAGAGAGAGAGAGAGGCGTTGAAAACAAATTGTTCGGTGTGGCCGAACCAACCCAAAATGGTTGTGTACTTGTGTGAGTGTGGACCAAACATTAGGCCATATGCAACAATGAATTTTTGTGAGCTGCTGGCGGGTGCAACATTTTCAAGAGTTTCATTAATTTTGCACATGGTACTGCATTACCATCCTCCCTGCTTCCATCAAATATCTTCAACTAATCCGGACTCTTACAAATCTGCTTTGTCGGCCGGATCATCATCATTATCATCATCGGTTCGGTTTGATATCACGTTAGCTAGCAATTTGAGATAGAATTGTCGGTTCGTGCCCATTAATTTTGTTTCGTGCAGAAGAAGATATGTATAGAGCCTTTTATGATGGAGAGATATGTATATCTATGTATATCTATGATGGAGTATATATCTTGATCGCATCACGCCCCCAATAAGTTGGTCCCCGTTGGTCCTACTTCTTCTAGCATTCACGTGAACACCACATTCAAGATCAACCTCCTTTGCATTATTGCATACGCATATATCTCAGCTCAACCCGGCCAGATTCTGTCACATTTATACTGGTAGTCTAGTACAAGTTTGGCATCGCCCGTGTTGTTAGGGAAACACCCCTAGCAATGATGTGTTTTTCATGGGGCCCTTGATTGGTTCTAGACAAGTGTAGAGATCGAAATTGCAGCTTGTTCATACTTGCTACCTTATTTTTTATTTTTTATTTTTTATTTGTGGAAATGACCCTGTGTCCCTGTCATTAAAGGAAAGACCAAGCAATACAAAGCACCCAAAAAATATAAACTACAACGAAATTCTTGAGATGCCCTTTGTCAACGGCGTGCCGCCGATGCCACTCCTCCCCGACCCGACCTGACATTGTTGGTTGCGGACGAGAAGTCGCCGTATGGGTGTAGAAGACCACATATGTTCCGGAGACGAAGAACAAGAGAGAACCGTTGATGAAGCTCCTCAACGATTTGAAGAACAGCACAACCAAAAGAAATCCTCAAGACCACACCACTCTCACAGGCTTCTCGACGTCGCCGTCGATATGAGACTGAAGTCAGGGAGACCTTATCAAAACGAGGCGCCGCCGCCGCCATCTGAGCGCCGCCCCTACAAACCTTGATCCCAACAACTGACAACGGAGTTCCATGGCCCAAAGGCCATAGAGGCAGAGCAGATTGGCGGCGGCCCCGACGGGAGGCGGGTAAACCCTAATCGCCTTGGTTCGCTCTCCGGGGCGAATGGGTAACCCTAATCGCCTTGAAAATTGTTGCTCGAAACAGAGTGTCTAACCTGATTTCACATTACCAGTGCTCTAGAATCATAAATGGTGTCCATGTGTGACAGGTCTATTTTCAAGTGGACCGAGATTTTTGTTTCTCAGCCACGGTCTATTGCAAGTTAATTAGTTCGTCACACATTCTATTTGCAACTTTAAACTTCTAGTGTGACATGTGCAGTTGGATTTCGCACATTTCGACCAGGTTACACATTATGAACTGATATATATTTTAGTTGTTTGACTCAATTGAATCAACAATGATATATTAAATCTGAAGAATTAGTCGAACAAAAATTGTTTCCACGTTTAATTCATGCCAAACTACAAGACCTTTCTAGAGCATACATCTTCCTTGGCACGCAAATGTCTTCATCCATGCAAGATCCAAGTGGAGAAGAATAAGTTTCCAGATTGAGCAACTGGATGATAGATTGTATTTCTACACATAATGTTGCACATAATGATATTTGTAATTTTAGGTTTCATATGGATGTACTTTATGGATTTAGGAGGAATAGTTTCGTCAAACAACATCAACAAATATGCAAGCAAAACACAAGAGTGGTCTCTTTACACATTCAATCCATACCAAACTACAGGACCTTTCTAGAATTTTCTACTCTTCACCATGCAGACGTCTTTATCCATGCAACATCCAACGTGGTGAAGTAATATCTCCAAAATTTTATATAGTAATCCACTTCTTTTCCCGCCTTATATAAGGACACACATGTTGGACGTTACAAAACAAATCATCAATCAGTGAGCAACCAACCCAGCCAACACCACTGTGTGTGTACTCCACAAGACCACAAGAGACGAGCTCAATAATGGCTCGCTCCGTCGCTCCTCCTCTCCTGCCCGCGCTGCTCCTCGCCTTGGCCGCCGCGGCCGCGGCCTCTGCCTACTCGCCGGCGGCGAAGGGCGGGTCGGCCGCCACGGACTTCATCCGCAGGTCGTGCCGCGAGACGCAGTACCCGTCGGTGTGCGTGCAGAGCCTGTCCTCGTACGGCAGCCCGCCGCCGCGGAGCCCGCAGGAGCTGGCCCGCGCGGCGCTCTCCGTGAGCGCGGACCGCGCGCGGTCGGCGTCGGCGTACGTGGGGCGGCTGCCCGGCGCCGGCGCCGGCCTCCGCGGCGGGGCGAAGGGCAAGAGCAGCCCGGCGCGGGACTGCCTGGAGAACATGGCGGACAGCGTGGGCCACCTGCGGGACGCGGCGAGGGAGCTGGGCGGGAACATGGGGCGCGCGGGCACGCCGGCGTTCCGGTGGCACCTGAGCAACGTGCAGACCTGGTGCAGCGCGGCGCTCACCGACGAGAACACCTGCCTGGACGGGCTCTCCCGCGGTGTGGACGCCGCCACGCGCGCCGCCATCCGGAGCAAGGTGGTGGACGTCGCGCAGGTCACCAGCAACGCCCTCGCCCTCGTCAACCGGGTCGGGTCCGGCCACTAGCCCGGCCCAGGCCCAGGCCCAGGCCCATCCGCGTATGGTTTGCTAGCTACTCCACTTCGCTAAGTAAGCTAGTACATGTGAAAGCATATAACAGTTCGTAACTGTGGTGTGGTCTTGTGACTATAGCTTTGTTCTGCTGCATGCTTGTGTTAACTGTATTTTCAGTGTGGATGTGTTCTTCATGTGCCTGTAAAATGTAATACTGTTCTAGCTAAGAGTGTTAATCAAGAGTGTAATTATTGTTAACGCATCTGCCTTTTGCTGGATTCATTTTTTTGAACCATTGATTCATTCAGTTGTGACTTGCTTGTTTCTGGTTGAATGAAATAAATCTAGCCAGGATTGGGTAGACAGCCACACAGACAGATGCTCTGCATGTGCCTTGCTCCCCATCCAGGTTCAGGTTTTCAGGAAGATGGTAGCACTAGCCCATCTGTTCATATCAAGCCACTGGTGAGAGTCTGAGATCCTCGATGGAGTTCGGTTGTCTTGCAGGTTTCGTTCCCTGCCAGCGTTTGATTCATCCGCCCCGTGACGGCACGTGCTACGAGTCAGGGATCTTATTACGGACGTGGACTCTTCGACGGCACGGCACAACATCTCTGTCAGTAGCAATAAGCATATATTATCTTCGAGAAATTACTAGCTAGTTGGGCTGAAAATATTTTATCTTACGGGGATCATCTTATTTTAATAAATGCTGTTTTTTACAAGTTTGCTCATGTTTATACTTTCCTTTTTCGAAATATCAAAGGGGTATGAAAGAGAATGGGTTTTTTCCGGTCTAGATTTTTTTGGACAGAGCGATGGACATAATAGGAAATATAGACTCACAAAACGGAATATAATATGTAGACCTAAGGAACAGGGAGCGCAGGGAATAGAAGTTTTAGAGGCAAAGAATAAAAGTTTATTGTGCAACGGTTTTCTAAACTCTTATCAGAGTATAGGGTTTGGCGGAAGCTAATTCTATTTGCACTCCAAATCTTTAACTCAAGTTAAGGTGAAGCCGCATGAGTCTCCCTTTTGGAAAGGTCAGATGAAAGTAAAAAATGATTTCTTTCAGTGGGGATTCTTTAACTTAGGTATTGGGGAGACAACTAGGTTTTGGAAAGATGTTTGGCTACGGGATAAGCCCCTCTCAACCCAATACCCGTCTATCTATAATAATAATATTGTTCAAAAAAAAATCGGTAGGATCAGGTTTGGCACGAGCACCTCCTCCTAATCTAGTGTTTAGGAGAGCGTTGATTGGAATAGGTGGCTGCACCTGGTTAGCCAATTAATGATGGTTCGACTTTCTAATTCACATACTTTTAAATAGGGATTGAATACATCAGGAAAACTTACGGTCAAATCAATGTATCTTGCATTCTTGCTTATATGAGTGATCATACTAGGTATCTCCGTAAATTTATTTAGAGAATGATAGTATCACTGAAAATAAATATTTTTATGTGGTTGTCAAATCGTAAGTTATTCTTACAAAGGAAAACCTAACAAAACGGAACTGGAAACGATGGTACCGAGGGGCTCCGGGCAAGTGGTATGAGCAGGGATCGCGGAGATCTGCTGGCTTGGCCGACCGTGGTCTACCGGCTGACAAGGAGCTTGACAATCATGGCAAAACTAATGGTCCGTCGCCAAACTGTCCAAGCTAAACAGCACCAGCAGGATTCAGAATCCGCGGCACAACCAAGCTTGGTCGAGCACCACTCACCATCGGTAGTACCAGAGACTGTATGAGTATGATAGAAAGAAATCCATATTACACGCCCAGGAGTTTTCTTGAGTTCCGGAGAAGCATTTTACCACCCGGAGCATATGCACCTAGTTAGTTTTAAAAATGGCATGTTTCGAAATATCCTAAAATTTTGTGCGTACATCTAGATACTCTATGTAGTCACAAAGTCATTTTACGAAAAAGTGAAATTTCATACGGTAGCTAAGAAGGCTCTATGTCAGACTTTTTGATCTATTTCACACGGGCCACAAAAACGAACGATTTGATTTTCTGCTAAACTTGGCACGCCCCATAGACGACTAAGGAGAAGGGGATAAATGGGAGCACTGCGATAGTGATGTCTCGAGGGTGCTCCTATACACCGCCAGGCGCCAGCAACGGCGCATCACGTCCGGCCATGTGAAGGATAGTTTCATATGCGGTTCGAATTATGGCCAATAAATATGTATTATTTTTTAATAAATCTTAATTTTTGTATTCATGTCTCTCTTTATTTATAAAGTCGGGTTAATGATGTAAACATCAAACTCGCAAACCTTTTGAAAAGACTCGTGAACATTTTTGGAGTCAGTGAGTTTCTTCAAAAAATCATACAAGTTGTTTTTACCCATGTGAATATTTTTTGCATTCCCCATAAGCGTTTTTTTTTAACCACGTGAATATTTTCTCCGAACATCATAACATTTTTTAGACCATGTATAGCTTTTAAGAAACCTTGATTATTGTACAAGATGGACAGTTTTTAATATGAAAAAATATAAAAATAAATACGTATGAAAAAGTAACAGAAAATTAAAAAGAAAAAAGATACAGAAAACAAAAAAATGTAAAAAAAAACAGAAAAAACGGCTGAAATGGCTGGCCATCCACGGACTCCCTTCTGGTGGGCACGGGCCGCAGAGGGTGGCAAATAGAATTTGCGGTTGTGTCGGCTGAGAGCTTCGACGCGAGAACTGCTATGGGCTGCGGCACCTTGCAGACGGGTTACGGCCTTCCATGCTAGACTGCAGCCTTACATTTAATGCAAACAATACACAGCTCCAAGGTAACTGGGCCAGGACCCAGATCACACGGAGGCCTTTTCAAGAAGCTCGGGTGCAATCCTCATTTTACCCTACTTACAAAGGGTTGCACTAGGAAAGGTCGGCATTCGCGAACGGAAAAGCGGGAGCGCGCGCGCTGCCGTTGCGACACGTGGCGCAAATTAAGCAAGCGGTCCCGCGCATGTCCAGATCCAGATTCAAATCCAGATCTAGATCTAGATCTGAATCTATTATTAGACTTGTACAAAACACAAACTAAGATAGTACAGCAACGCAGAACGGGATGTACAGCAACGCAGACCGGGCTGTACAGCAACGCAGACCGGGCTGTACAGCAACACAGATCAGTTTGTACGTACAGCAACACAGACCGGGTTGTACAGCAACACAGACCGCGTTGTACAGCAACGCAGACCGGATTGTACAGCAACGTAGACCGGGTTGTACAGCAACAACGACCGGGTTGTACAGCAACACAGACCGGGGTGTACAGCAACACAGACCGGGTTGTACGTACAACTACATTCGGGTTGTACGAACAACTACACCTAGCAGGTTGTACTTACAACTACAAAATTCAGATTGTACGTACAATTACACTTAGGTTGTACAAAACATACACAATCCGAAGTACAAAAAAAAAGTTTGTCGAAACCTATCAACCACCAGGGAGCTGCCACTTGTCACCGCGTGGAGAAAAGGTGGGAGCAGAAACGAACGAAATTGCGACACTTGTCAGCACCGGAGCGCACGCGCGTGGACCTTTGCGAAGGAACCCTTTTTCTAAGGATTTCAAAAAATGTGCCATCCTCATAATCACAGTGATCGTTTTTTTTGTTTTGTTTTTTAGATGAGATTACAGTGATCCTGTGATCGGATTGTTGACTCGAGCAGTCGTGAGGTTCTCTACATTGCTTCAGGCATACAGGATCCCAAAGGCTTTGTTCGGTTGTGCCCACCCCGGCCGGGATCGGGACGCAATCCCCGCGAGTAGGCCGGGATCAGACCCGCGTGGGTCGAATCCCGGAGCTTTCTTTTGAGACGTTCGGTTATGCCCGGGGAGGATTCCACCCCGTACTATTCCTCGTCAATCCCGTCCTTTTTGGAAGGGAAATAAACCTCGAGCCTTATCCCGTGGAACAAATCCACGAGTCGAGCGGCCTCGCCTCGACCTCATCTTCCTCTCGCGATTTGGAGGGTCTGGCGGCAGCGACGAAGGGACGGCGGTGGGGGCGGAGGTACGCGGCGGCGGCGCAGTCGAGCAGATCAAGGACGCTTGCTTCTCCTTTCCTCCCCCTCTCCAACCGGCTGCTCAGCGGAGCCCTGTTCCATTCCGCCCCGATCTAAATCTCACTTCTATTGGAGTTCAGCGGAGCCCGTGAGACGTCACCTCCACCACCATCTTCATCTCCGACTGCTCTGAGATACTGGTAAGCTCTTGCTAATCCTTCTCCTGCAATTTCTGGAGTTGGCATGTTCGGTAACAATTTGATGGGTTCTTAGTGTGTTCGGTAGTGTAGGTTCTTGGCATGTTCTGTTAACCACTGATGATTCGTAGATGCCATTTCAATCTGTAGGGTTATTGCTGTGTTCGGTAGGTATTGATCCAGCTAGTCATGAAACTGATTGTATGCCACAGTAGTTTTCCTAGTTCTTGGAGTACAGGTTGAGTAGTCAAAAGCATCATGTCCTGTCCTAGTAGTTCATGTAAAAATTGTTCAGGTTGAGTACAAGTTTATTGCTCAGATTCATCTATGTTGGCTCATATAGATTCTTGTGCAATTTTTGTTCATCTAAAAACTGTCCTGTCCTAGTAGTTCATGTAAAATTTGTCCTGGCATGTTAGTTTCTTGCTCAGATTCATCTTTGTTGGCTCATTGGTTCATATTATTTTTAGTAGATGTGATATGGATGTTACGGTCACTATGTCCTAGTTGGTTGCTTTATTTTACACGAATGCAGGCAGATGGTTAACTATGTTGTTCGGTACAATCAGATGTGGTCTTAATTTAAGTTTATATTGTTTAATTTCTTGCTTTGATCGTGTATGACTGTGAGATGTACTACTGGGATACCCTAATGCTGTGTTTGGATGCACTGAATTGAGCTCCGAATTGAATTGGCAATGGAATACCAAATCAACCAATTCAATGGAATACCATAATTGTTGTTTGGATGCGCATGGTATTCGTTTGCAGAATCAAAAGAGCAATGGAATTCTAAAACCTGTTTGGATGCACATTGTGTGGAATTGATTTTTTTTTGACTTTGAACAATATATATTGTGTAATATGAATGAAAATAAACATGTACATCAGAATGTTTCAATAATATTTGTCACATAATAACATGTTTTATTTCGAGATGAACAAAAAAAATGAGTTGGATCTAGATCGGGAGGCAGCAGTGCCGCCTTCGTCGGTGGCGTCGACCAGGGCGGACGGGGACGGCGCGACCCAGGGCGGACAGGGACGGCGCGACCTAGGGCGGAGGTGGCCCACGACGGCGTGACCCAAGGCGGACGGGGACGGCGCGGCGGCGGGCCTAGACGACGGCGGCCGGCCAAATCGACGGCAAGGGCGAGGCGGAATCGGGGCCGGCGTAGAGAGGGGGGGGGGGGGAAGAGGGCTGGCCAGGGGCGTGGCGGCGGACGGCGGCGCCGGAGAGGGTCGGGCAGGGGCGAGGCGGCGCCAGAGAAGGCCGGCCAGGGGCGAGGCGGCCAGGAGCGAGGTGGAGCGAAGCGTTCCTCTCCAATTCAGAGGCAATACAGAGGTCTGACCCTCTGAATTGGTACCCAGGTAAGTTAGCCGCGCGGGGGGTGCCCTCGGAATTGGTCCGACGATTTCAGGATCCAATACCGAGCGCAACCAAACAACGGAATTCGGCTATTTGGACTTCATTCCAATTCCGAGCCTCAATTCAGTGCAACCAAACAGAGCATAAATCGTTGGTTGTTTGTTTTGTAGAGAACCCAGGTGCTCATCAGGTGGTGCCGAGCCAAACTTGCCAGCTCCATGTATCTGAGCCTTCTGAGGGTGGACTGCTGGTGCAACGCATAATCATGTTGTTTTTTATCACTGTCTTTCAAGATTTTCTGGACAAGGCCAGACTTACCAGCTCCATTGATCAAGTATTGGTTATCCATGAGGTTTTAAGGCTCAAGATGGTGTATTAATGAATTAACACGGCATCTTTCTTATCACTGTCTACTCGTTAATCACTCCAGCTCCTGTTTTGGATGAACTATTTGTGTTCAATCTCTGGCATTATCTAGCTAGTGTACTGTCGAAAATTCGTGGTTAGTTGATGAAATAAATGAGAATATATTTTATTAAGTTGCATGTACAACTGTACAAGCTGTGTTGACAAATGCAAAAACCACCAAAAAAGAGGTTCAACTGAATGCATGCAAGAGGTCTAACCGAACGCGCGCGGGGTTACAGGCCACGAGGTTCTGTCCCACGTGGGGAACTGGGTGACATGTGGGGATCACCCAACCCCTGGGAGGTTCTGTCCCACGTGGGGATTGCTTCCCGAAGAACGAATGAGGCCAAAAGAATAATAAACTTCTGATATGAACACGCAAATTATAAGCTTTCCCCAGCCTATTGTTTGGTTTGGACGCAGTGCAACACCGTTGGTTCATGCAGATATACCCATATTCAGTCCCACTGGCCATATGTTAATTCTGTGGACTTAATCATACTGATCGAAGAATTAACTATCCAATAACTATAGACTATACATACTGGATCAGGCATGGAGTATACAATGTTCAAATTAATGAAGTGGTTAAGGTCTAACTAATGCTAGACGGGGACAGAGAGAAAAGTTCACTCTTGTCCACTATGGTGCGTGTATGCTGCACGTAGACACATGTATACAATGGTCAGGCCGGCAGCTGATAGATCCCGTTAAACATACAAAAAAATCCTTGTCTAAATTATGTGGTACCATTCGTTGAGCGTGCATTAGGCTATGGATCTTCCCGTATTATAAAGTACAGCGTGTATGGTTTCAACATCAGTTCTGAAACAGCTCACAAATGAGGATGGTAATAAGCATTTTTATAGCTGGTCGAGCTGTTGATGACGTTTTCAGATCAGATGGAGCATTTATCAAGTTTTGTGTACCTCAAGTTGTAGTACAGTATTATTATGAGATGACAGTTGTCACAAGCTAAAACTCCTTGGACAAACTAACACAAAGCCTTAAGAAAACAATGAAGCTGCAGCTGGCTTGCCACAGACTAATTAACTGATAGTACAGTGTATGAGTGTATTTTAAGTTAGGCTGTGAGTTGTTTAAAGAATAGTGGACAGAGCTGCATTTGGCATGCCCCTGTACTCCTGATATAGTAGATGCCATGGTCCCAAGATCTGGACGGATCCTTCTTCGGTGCAGCCGCTCCTTATTTGTTGTATTTTGCTATTTCCGTTTTAAGAAATGAGGGATCTTGTTGTCTCTTGTCCGTAGCATTTGTATATTACTCCCAGAAGAAATGATGCTCCACATCGCGTTCAAAATCGGTACTATCTGAAGGTTCGATCCAAAGCAAATATCTGCAAGAAAAGAATGGCATAGAAAAAGGGGAAATGTTACTGGAAAATATTTCAGGAAAGGACATATTTGGTTGTATCGAACGACCCAACAGACCAATCATAGCTCGGGAGAGAGCTAGGATCCTTTTCCCGACTTAGAGCAGATCTTGCAGACAGTGTACCAACCTGTGATGTCAATTTAAACTTGTGATGCATCTAACGATTAAACTTGTGATGTCAAATACATGTATTTATAATATTTTATACTTTTTTGCATGATTTTATCACGGATATGAAGCTTTTCTTAAAAACATATACAGTCAAAATGACTACACAACCTAAGTGTGGCTTCGTCGCTACTTGCAGACCCCTTAAAACAGGCGGAGCTATATTTTCCTGACGACTATACAGGCTGACGTCATTTTTGGGCAAGATTAGACACCATATAGCAGGCCTAACCCGTATATGGTTTACAAGGCCAAATCGAATCCCCAACTTCTATTTCTACTGTGTGAAGGGCTCAATATAGTCCACGGCCCAAGCCATACCTCCGCCACTGCCCACCAAATCACCCACCCCCACTTGCTGCCACAAACAGATCCGGCACCGCCGCCCCACCATATGGTCGCGTGATGCCTCAATCGGACATGAATGTGGCCAGGTCGGCCGTCTCCTGACCTCGCGTGGCAACGACAACACCTCCGACGAGGAGCGGAAGCAGCTCGTCGCCTCCAACGGCGCTAGGAAGCAATCGGTGGGACAATACACAAACTATAATCGGACACCACGTGCCATCCTCACCCACGAGGTGCTGGAGCTCGACCGCTGCAGTGCACGCCGCTACGAGGCGGGGAGCTCCTCCGACGAGGGAACACACACACACACACACCGCTACCGTAGCCTAAGAGGTAGAACGAGGAGGACGAGGAAGACACTAGGAAGCGTCGCCGCAGGGACGAGGAGAACGACGAGGGTTGGCGCTACGCCTGCGCAGGAGAAGGTCTTCATCAACCTTGCCTCTGACGACGAGTGAGCGTCGCCGCCGCACCCGACGGGCTCCGGTGAGCCAATTTTGTAAATTAGGTTTAGGGTGGCGACGCACCGATGATTCCGATATGTAAATTAGGTGTTTCCTTTGCTGTGCGAAAGATGACGAATTTCAATGATCATGTTTTGTATGTTCCCGTGAGTGCATAAATTTCAAAGTTACAACTTGATTTAGTGTTTCTATTCTATGCGACGTATTTTTCGGATTAAAAGAGGCAACAAAAATAAACGAATTCTAATATCCCATCTTCTCCCAAAGGAATTAAAAGTCCAGTTCACAGTTTCTCAAATTTGGGATAGAAATTCCGTCCATTTCGAAATACGCAAATAGAGTCGGTCACAAAACGGTCTAATTCCAGGTCGGTAGCTCTAGTTTACGCAGCATTAATTCAAGACTACTCCGTAGGTAAGGACAAACGAGTGATCCAGCTTTGCTGCAGCTGCTGACCAACAGAACACGCGGCTAGTAAATTAACTCAGCGGATGCGATCCTGCCAGCACAATTTTAGTATTTCATGGAGATCATATTTTGGTATCCATCCATATCCATGTTGTAGGAGGAGGGGATCCCATGCTCCGATCCGATCAATCAAGGCGAAAAGGCGATCGCTGGACTATTATGCAACCGCTACGTACTACTCTTAATTAAACAAGGGCAACAGCGCTAATAGTCGCTGGGTGCTGGTGGCTCCTGGGGGTGGCCAAAGGTTGTCTTTTCGTCGTTGGTGTGTGTCTCCGGAAACCTCTCGCCATTTTTGCGTGGACACTGCGTGGTTGCCGACATGCATGCTGACTCGGCTCGTACGATTACGATTTCGCATTTTATTTTATTTTGCCAAAATACTGTATCCCTTTGGCTTAAACTAAAACTAGAGGGCTGCTGCTGGAGGAGGAAGATGGCAAAATATCTGGAGAGAGCGGAGATGGCAGCACCGACGAAGGACGCCTTTTCGCGGTGACGCACGCAGGCATGCGCATCTGTCGTCTGCTCCTCGTTTTCCTGCCCATGCATTATGCATTATCCATGGCCCATCCCAGCCGCGTCCGTCACGCTAGGCCAGAGGAACAAGATCGTCCGAGGTAGAGCGGATCACTGCAGAGGGACGTAGATTCTTGTCGTCCGTTCGTCTAGCATTCGACGACGCTGTGAAAACTGCAGCTCTTCCCTTGTTAGTTCCGCTGGAAACAGAGAAAAAGACCCATACGGCCCAGTTGTGTTGCTCTCGCCTCGGCCGCCGTCATCGTCTTCAACCAGTGGATCGATCCCTAAGCGTGGCTCTTCTCAGTCAGCGACGCCGACGGAAGGGAAAGAGCAGGCTCGAAGACGTTGCCTAAGCGTGGACACTGGAAATGGCGGAGCTAGGCACTGTTCCGTCAGAGTGACGATGCCTAGCCGTAGAGGCGGCGCAGCCTGCCTGCTACCTGTACAGCCTCGACGCCGAGCTTTGAGCCGCAGACCCAGCGCCGTGCACTCCGCCGAATAGTGGAGTCTACGAAGCCGACACCACCAAGTCTCAGCCGTGCTGCTTGCCTTGATGTGTTGTACGGCCTTTGTGTACGGCTCTTATCAGTTTCAGTTGCGCACAAATAGGACAGAAGCAGCAAAAGGATACTCGAAGACAAACCAAATGGCAATTTATTTTGTAACTGACGTGAGATGAGTGCATACTCTAGTGACTGAATGTAAAATTCATATTGCAATTATGTTACTGAATGTTAAATTCAGATTGCAGTACAGGTTGTATATGTACAATGAGCTGGTTCACGATCTCTGGGATACTATATGACAAAAGGGATTGAACTGAACTGAATGACCCTCACAAGTGAACCTGACAGCAAAAGTTACCAGGAACTGAACTAAATGAAAGCTAGTTCCCAGAATTGATCCATAACAAAAGTTTCCAGAATTAAGCTATATGAGCAACGTAGTAAAAAGGTCATCTGTGATTGGTCCCTGTAAATACAATAAAGAAGTCAGATTTTTAAAAACAATCATGATCTTTAATTTGCAATCTGACTATATGAGCAATATTACCATCAGTAGTTGAGTGAAGCTGAGATTGGCATCATGATCAGCAACTTGTACTTGTGTGTGTGCTTCTGATTGTGCTTGTGCACTGCCACTACCAGCAGCTTCTCCAACCTCCTGTACCTTGTAATGAAAACAATTGGAGGGCTATCAAAATTGACAGCCAATGATAACATTGAAAACAGAACTGTATTTAGCAACATACCTTTTCCTCAAACTTTGATGTAGTTTTGTCTTCTCTCTTTTTTCTACGCTTGTGCTTCTTATCGAGCCAAGTTCTTTTCCGTTTTGAAGTTTTTGTTTCGACATCCTTTTTCTTGAGGTGTGCATTGATCAACATGTCATTTGGCGGGCTAGCATTCGTGGGAGTTGTACCTAGATGCCCACATGTGCTTGTACATGCATTGATTTTGTTCTCAATTTGCTTCCCAAGAATGTCAAGTGTGCTATCTACCAACACAACACATTCTGGAAAGTTAGATGCTCGATCTGCCAGATTATGAAATTTGTGGGACATATGTCTATAGCTAAGCATGGCATCCATATTTGGATTTTCAATTATATTTCTTCACTTGTTATCTTGTACAGTTCCACTCCTTGCTTCCCGTATACATCGCTTTAAAACAAAATGTGGTGGCAGTGACTTGATATTCATTAAATCAAGCACTTTAAGGGCATGACCACATAATATCCTAATTCTATCAAATTGTCGGCAGCTGCACACCACTGTCTACTTGTTAAGATTCATATAGACTTGGCAGTCTGTCCTAGTTTCAGCTCGAGGGCACTTTGTTAAATGATCTCTTTTGTCTTGTGATCGGTGACCCTCGTTTGCACAAACAAATCTACATGATGTAACTTTTCCATCGGATTGCCTTTTATTTGTATACCTTTTTCTGACCTCAAAACCTTTTTGCCCACTGTAGCTCAACCAAAATGCCCAAGCCTCGTCTGAGTTTCGAAATTCCATGCCAATATGAGGTACCAAACCAGGCAATACCGTTCTACAGCGTAAAAAGAATGAGCATGAGACTTGTGCAAGATGCGGAGAGAATATTAGAATTAGTAATTACAAGTTCTTGCAGTACTTAAGGATCCAAAAAAAATGCACATGTCGTTTACAAAATCGGTGAGATATGGGACAAGAAAATTACTTGTTGGAATCGGGGCCATGGTGCGTTGTACCCTCCTCTTCCATCTCCCTTGTCTCTTCCATAACAAAAATGAGATACTTGATCAAGCTTAATCAGCTGTTCCATGAAAAGAGAAGAAAAACAATCAAATTCCAAAGCAATCTGAAGGTTGGAGTTCTATTCAGAAGAGAAACAGAGAGAGGCAATCTTACGGCAGATTCATGAGCAGAGCAGTCCGTCAGATTGAAAAGGAGAGCAGCGCATCCCTTCCAGGTTACTTCTAGCGATCTGTTTCCGTGGAGATCGCGCCAATTCTGTCAGTTCTCGCGCCAAAGCATCCTTTCCCCGCGCCTTCCGTCGAGGCGAGAGCAGCACAACTGGGCCGATGGGCCTTTTTCTCTGTTTCCAGCGGAACTAACAAGGGAAGAGCTGCAGTTTTCGCGGCGTCGTCGGATGCTAGACGAACGGACGACAAGAATCTACGTCCCTCTGAAGTAGTCCGCTCTACGTCAGACGATCTCGTTCCGCCAACGAACGGTTCTGCGCCATGGCGTGCTTTCCTATCCTAGCCAGCTTTGCGTATACTCTGATGCCTTTGCCAAATTGGGCCATGTTTGTTCACGTAGGTTAAGATTGGACAACTTTTCTCATCAACTTCTTGATCTTATCAAAAAATATCGTTGGTGGCCCTTGTTTGTTCCGGAATACCCTCGCGTTTTGCTAACTACATAATTCACGGGAGCGGCTTTGTAGGCCATCGGTGGACATCGATGAAATAGAGACCGAACCAAACTTTTAGAAGCCCCCAAAGCCTAATGGTGTGCTGGCAACGAGCCAACAGATGATCCACTGACCCAACGGTCCTCTTGCAAAGAGGACAAAGGCCCTGAGCTAATAACATCTAGGCGTTACAATAAGGTGTTCCCCACCCTATCCCTGCTCCATTGGTGCGTCTGGCGCTAGCATAGGACGCTTGGAGTTGTGTGTAGTGGCGGGCCCAGGATTTGAAGAACGGGTATTTAAAAAATCAAAGCTCAAGTTTTTTGATGGGCTAAAATCTTATTTTGGATGGAATTTCCGATTTTGGCTAATTGAATTGGAGAAAGAGAGACGAGTTTTTGTAGGAGTCGGGAAACAGGAGAGAATCAGGAGGTCGGTAGCTAGTTACTTTCATGTTTTTCAAACTTCTACCTAGTATATGCTATATGTACAGTAGTTTTAGGAAATTAATGGGTATTCAACTGAATATCTTTGACTTCAGCTAGGCCCGCCCCTTGTGTGTCTGCCATATCTCCTCAGATCTTGTCGGTTTACGTGCAGTGTGGGTCGGTGCGGTTGCAGGTCAGGTTCTCATCTTTGACGATGGTTGCTGCTCTGGACCTTAGCATGGGATTTACGGTCTGTCTATTACAACAAGCTATTCTATGAAAAAAATTACCCGTCTCCAATGAGGAAGGGCGAGGACAACAATGCACATTCGCCTCGTTTTAGTATATGTAGTCGTGTTGTCACGTGGTCCAGTAACTTATTTGTAATCTTTTTTTCTAGATCTTTTGTGGATACTTATTGAATCGGTGGACTTAGTAAAAAGTATTAACAAGCAACAAAAAAGTATGTGGTCATGGTGCGTGTACCAAATACTCTATGGTGGATATATGCAGCATTGCGTGCGACGCACGAGTCGAGCTCTCAGTTTATGCGGTCGCCAATTACAACGTTTCTTCTCTCTAAGCTGGGTCCTTGCGTTGTATTAACATTCTTCTTGTTGATCTCGCTACGTATACAACGACAGCCATCAGCTATGGGATATCCTTTTCGTAGCAACCTCTTGGCTACTATTGGCATACAGCGTAAGAATCATCGCCGGTTCAGCTGTTGATGTCGGCTTGTTTCCAGCTCAGATAGGTCATTCTTGTAGTTTACTCGAGCAGTATCACACAAGTTTATGAGAGGACGTCAGGCTAAACAAAAGCTACGAAGCTTTAGCTTGCAATACTCTAGTGTATTTAATTAGATATGTAGGGTGTGAGTTGTTTACGTACCGCATCCGTTTTCCTTGACATGTGGGCCGAGTGGTCGAAAAAGTCTTTTTTGGCATGTTGTGCACATCTGCTACACATCACACATGGCCATGCCGCCATGATCTGGATGGATCCTTCTTTGGTTCTTCCGCCCATATTCTATTCTTCTTCTGACCGAAGAAATGGGCAATCTTGTTGTCATATTTGTATGTTCTTCTCTGAATAATACTCCGGTACTGTTGAAGAAAATATCTGCAAGGAAGCTTGTTTTTTATGCGTCGGACAACCAAACATAATTTATAAAGTAAGAGAAATAAATCCAGAAACTGCAAATGACTCCCAAGTTACATGGAGCTCATGTTTTTATTTATTTTCAATCAACACTTTTAAGTTTCTGAAAGATCGAGAGAAAAAATCCCATGTATAAATAGTGTCGAGATCCATGCGAATCGTTGCCCATCTGTCGCTGGTCCGGAGTGGGTAGTCATCGTGGGCCACTTTTTTCACGCGGAAAGCTCGATTCTCAGTCGCCTAACTCGTGACATTTTCATAAAGCCCTATCTGATGATTTTTTCACGCGGAAAGCTCGATTCTCAGTCGCCTAACTCGTGACATTTTCATAGAGCCCTATCTGATGTGTCGTTTTGTAGAAGTGCATATTTGTTTGTCTATACCGTAAAAAATCTTGACACAAGAATAAAGTGAACAAATACAGATCTCACCTGATCAACCAAAGGCAACCACCAACCAAATACCGCGAGATGCGTCGGAGACACAACTCTACATGCCGTCTGACAAAGCTAGGCGCACCGCCAAAACACTTTGGAAATTTCTAATAGTTTCCTTACACTAATGTCTATGCGAACACTTTGAATGAAAGACCCTAAAATAACTTTCTATGAAAATACTTGGTATAATAGGGGCTCGGCTCGAATCATATCCGAGGACAAATGGATGCGGCTGCTGCTGACCAGCAATAGAACATGAAGATAGCACTCGACCGGCTTGATGATTAGAAAGAAACAAACTAAAGGCCCGCTTGGATGCTCGTTTAATATTACCAAACAGTATTTCTATACCCGCTCTTGCTGAACTTTTAGCGGAAGGTGGTAGGCTCCGTAAAATTGGACTCAGCTTCAGTAACTTAGCCATCGAGGCAAAGTCACCGTTCTTAGCCACTGATTTTAGATCCAAAGGATCGGATTGATCAAGATTCATAGCTAAATATTTTGAAGTATTCAGAAAAAATTGAAAATTTTCCAGTAAATCATAAATATTTCATTGTCCATTCTGAGAAAGTTTCGGTGCACTTAGTTAAGTGGTTTGTGATTAAATAGCATTTTATGTTTTAGTTCATAAAGATCCATTTGCTGCCAAATATTTATGTAAATGGGTTGAAACTTTATCACGCAAAATATCCATGAGGGTCGAAGGCTACTATCTGTTCTTCGACCAGATACATTGCACACTCAAGTAGTATGAATTTATCACGCATCTCGACCATTAGTATCTTCTGTGGTTTAGTTGCAGAAGGGGATCCCCAGGCCACGTGCCAATCGATCGGAGCGAAAAGGCGATCGCTGGACTATGCGACTCAGATTAGGTATATTAATTAATCATGCAGATTAGGAGTGAAAATAGCACCAGTACCGATCGCAATCGCGTGGCCACTTGCCAACATGTGTGTCGCCCCGAACGGCCGGCTCTTGCGTTTGCAGCCACATGAAAACGCCTATATATATGTCACAACACGACTAATCAGATGCATTATTGGGTATAATTATCACGAGAGAGATCCAGCTCGCCCACCGCTTATAAATCGCAAAAGCGAACTTGATCGGGTACGTACGCAGCCATGGAAAAGAAGTGGTCAAGTGTGGGGTGGTTACGGACGAACTGTGCCTTTTCGCATGCCTCTTGATCTGATCCGTCCGACACCCCAATTTGTGTCCGCTTCAGACATATCAGACTATGTTCGGTACAGTTGGTTGGTTGCTGCCCCCGAGCAACACCCTAATAAATTTTAAAAGTACAAAGTGACAAATAGTTAAATATATTTGTTAAAATATGGTACTCCCTCCGACCCGAATTAGCGTTCGCGTAGGTTTTTTTGCGAAAACCCCCCTGCTGTTTTTCACCTGAAGTCACAGGTCCCCAGCCTCTCCCCCGTGCTCTGCTCTTCTCTTTCAGCGCCGCCTGCTCCACCCCCGTGCTCTGCTCTCCCCTCCCGCGCCGCCTGCTCCGCCCTCCCGCGCCGCCTTTCTTTCACGAACCAGAACCCAACGACGAGGGAGATCGAAGACGAAATTGATTCCTTTTTCCCCCAAGATCCTAACTTTGCCGATTACCGGCGGCGGCGGCGGCAGATACAGGTCGCTGTGCGTCGATGGCGGCAGCTGGGCCGTGGAGGAGCACGGGGACGGCAGCCGGGCCGTGGAGGAGAACGTGGAGGAGCTGATCATCACCGTCCTCCCGCCTGCTGTGCTCTTCTGCTCGAGGCATCTGCCCCTCTGCTACTGCGACTTCGACGAGCTGTTGTGGGCGGCGGCATGGCTGCACAAGGCGAGTCCATGAACGAGTTCGGCCGGGACAACATGTTGGGTAAGCTCACTGTAATCGCCATGGTTGATTACCACAAGGAGGAGCTCGGGTTGAAATACAGAGAAAATGTGTTCGTACACCGAAATACAGTTTCGTCAGACAAGTTCAGTTTCGTCAGTGCGTTCTGAACTTTGTCTTCCACCTCCTGCCGTGAGCTGATTCAGATGCAAGAGTGCTGATTCAACGTCAGACAAGCACGCAGGCATCAACGTCCTCATATCCAGTAATTCAGATGCAAGAGTGCTGATTCAGATGCAACAACACAACAAGCACGCAGGCATCAACACAACACAATAAGATGCAAGCTAATTCAGATTAGCAGTAGCAGTAGTGCTATTCTTCGGTTTTATTCAGTACAGAATAAGAGTGCTGTTCAGGTTCAGTAGCAGGGTAGCAGGTTCAGTACTATAGCAAGTTTTGTGCAGTAGCAGGGTAGCAACTCATGAATATCACATACTCATGAATATTTGTCTACATACTTATAATATACTGTACAGTACAATTGTTTGCTCTACATATAGTATTATATGCCAGCTAATTTAGGATGACTAGCTGTTTGTTCTGTGCCTTACTTGGCTTCTTGTATTGCCCTTCATCTTCTCCTCCTCTTCTCCTCTTGATCCTCTTCTTCTCCTCAGGCTTCTCTTCTTCTTTTATTGGTTGTTTTCCCTTCCTCTTCTCATGCTTAGGATAAGGTTCTTCTATTCTTGGTTCTATTGAAGCTTCAAATTTGCTTATTTGTGTTTCCCGGATGAGATCAAGTTTCTGTAAACAGCAAACATAAAATTCTGTCAGTAAAATGCATCAGTTTATACCTACCGAGTATCTGTAATTAGAAGCAATAAGACATTGACATACACTCTTCACTCGACGGAATGGACGGATAATGCTTGATGGGTCCTTCAACCATGTGGCATATTCTTTTCCTGCGATAATAGTGTCATCATCTAGGATTACTTGGGACCTTCCTTTTCTCTTTGATCCTTTCTTTACTTGTTTATCCTTCATCTCCTCCACCTCTTTGTCCACTTGTTGTTTCTCAT
The DNA here is from genome assembly GCA_026929855.1 of Poa annua. Classification (NCBI taxonomy): domain Eukaryota; kingdom Viridiplantae; phylum Streptophyta; class Magnoliopsida; order Poales; family Poaceae; genus Poa; species Poa annua. The sequence continues at coordinate 98,626,963 of CM049437.1, forward strand.
AGTCGGCTATTAGCTTTAAGGTTTCTTCATACAGAGTGCTATCAACCTCTAGTATGTTAGGCAGGTTTCCCTCTTTTATTAGCTTGTCCTTGCCCATGTGGGGTAACTTATATGTGTTTCCACCTTTGTCTTTCATAATCTCCAGCAAGACCGACTGCAAGGTGACATACACTTTGGCAAGTGTCTTCACGTCATATGCATCATAAGCTTGTTCGACTGATTCTATCAGTTCTTTGAGAGTGTTAGGTGCACTCTCAAAGGCCAAGGATTGGATGGAGCTGAAGAAGCAAAGGTCCAACACATTCACATCCGGCGAGTTTGGAGGTTGGAAAGTTAACCTGATATCTAGTCCTGAAGCTTTTACGGCGGCCAGAAATACAGGATCATCAGGCTGAACATGTGTTCTAGCGTTGTTTTGTTGTATCCATAGTGTTTCCACATCTCCATCGTCAGGCCACACTTCTACAATTGCTGGAATTACCTTCTCACAGAGGTATTCCCGCATGACGTCTCTAGTAACATTGACGTTCGTTAGTTCCATTGTGCCTTTTGTCCTATACTTCGAGTTGTATTTGGCTGCATCTTCTGTGACAAAAGCCCAAAGGCCTACCTTTACGTCAAATGTCACATTTCCTTGCGCATCATGTCGAGGTCTTGCAACTAAAGTTAAGAACATGACCTTGCCGATAATGTTTTTGTTATGGATAGTGCGAACTGGTTCTGGTTCTTCTCGTGTTAGGTAGTAGATCCGATCTCGCTTAGTCATATCAAACCATTTTTCATCCATATGCATTGTGTTGCTCATCTTTTTGAACCAAAGCTTTGCTTGTAATATTGTTGTTTCATCGACCATTGAGATGCAATATAGGAGCCTTCTTATTCTGTTTTCCAAAGATAGATGTGGTTTTAGGCTATTGGTATGGCGCCTTAAATCGCCCCATTCCAACCTCCTTTGCAGTGTTGAGAAAGGGATATCAAGGGACCTTGCCAATGCCCTCAATGTACCCCTTTTGTTGAAGGGAACTTGAGGCACCCTTTCATCAAGATTAAGCTCTCTCCTCTTTCTTTCGCACCCGCCCTTCCGCTTATTCGAGAAATCAAGCACTTCATTTCTGTCCTCTTGATCTATGGCCTTCTTCCATATCTTCTCGACAGATCTAAGACTTATTCCCAAAAGTTGAGCCACAATTTCTTTATCCGCCTTCACCACGGGTCTATCTTTTCCTAGAGCTTTCAGTGCAATATATGCTGCAAATTTAGAACTCTCCGGCACATCTTTATGGTGCCTCTGCACAACATGTTCTTGTTCTTCTTCTTCTGGAACATGAGCAGCTTCTTCTTCTTCTTCTGGAACATGAGCAGCTTCTTCTTCTTCTTCTAAAACATGAGCAGCAACTTCTTCTTCTTCTGGAGTATGCGGACTGAAGTTGAGATCCAGCTCTTGTGGAGGAGTTAAGTTGATATCAAAGAGGACCATCTTGTCCTATGGTGGACTGGGTAACCTGCAGAAAACCACAAATGGTGCTTAGTTAACTGAATATTTTATGTGAAACTGAATATACTCACAAATGGCGCTTTAACTGAATATTTGCTTTAACAGGTGTTAACTGAATATTTTCTTGTCATTTTTCAGATGATAAGCTGCTCATGGAGTTCAGATGATAAGCATGCCATCTAACATGTCTTGCTCCCAGATGAAGGTAAGCCTAGTCATTTAACAGGTGTTAACATGTCTTGCTCACAATTTCAGTTTACAGGACATGGAGTTTCATTTTCTACCTAGTCATTTACAGGACATGGAGAATACGGTACAGTAACAGCGAGGACTAATCTTAAAATGCAATCTACTCCTTTGTTTAAACTGAAACTTAACAGAACTGAAACTGATTACAAATTTCAGTTTACTGAAACTGAACTGAATCTATCTCAATGTTGTTGTTACTGCTGATAATCAGAAGTACAATGTTGAATTTCAGTTTACAATGTTTTTTAGCAGAAGTTTCAACTTGTCTTCCTGCTGATAATCAGAAGTATTCTGAATTTATTCTGACACTCTTGTGTGCTCTGAATCTATCTAACACTGTAAGCAGAACTGAAACTGAAGCCGTGAAGAATTACCTACTCCGGCGGGATGGAGAGGGAGGAGGCCTGCCTGGAGGCGACGGCGGCCGGCAGAGGAGACGAGCAGAGCTGGCGGGAAGAGCCTGCCTGGAGGCGCACGGCGGCCGGCAGAGGAGGCGCACGGCGGCCGGCAGAGGAGGCGAGCGGGGCCGCGTCGGCGGGGCGCCAGGAGGTAGAGCGCGCACCAGGCGGCGAGGAGGGCGGCGTTGGCGAGGGTGTCCGGCCGGGAGAGCGCCGCACGGTCCAGGTGCTCCGCCCAGGGCCGCCGCCGGATCGCTGGATCGCTCGGGAGAGTGCCGCCCGGTCCCCGTCCTCCCCTCGGTGGTCGCCGCCGGATTCGTGCCGCCGTGTGATGGGAATGGGAAGCGGCCGGCGGCGGGAGCCCTCCGAGGGAGCCTCCGAACTGCGGGCGGAGCCGCCGCGGACTCGCTCCCGCCGGCGAGCTGCGGACGGCGAGCTCCTGATCGTCTGAGCTGCGGAGGACTTGATTTGAAAACCTTTCGAACTGGTGGGGGGGTTTTTGTAAAAAAAAAAAACCCCAGTCCGCCCATTAATTCGGGTCGGAGGGAGTAAGAATTTTTTAACCGTAATGAAATATGTATCGATAGATGTAGAGATTGTGGCATCGTCTTTTACAAATAAAGGATGGTGCTAAATTGGAAAGTACGTACTCCCACCGATCCGACGGAAATGTTGCATCTCCCGACAATTCTTTTAGAATTAGAGGGTGTATAGCATTTGAAGATACAACTTCTCTTAAGATTTGGAAATGGCAATGCTTTTGATGTTAGCGTCCACTCAGATTTAATCCAACACTCGGCCTAGTTTCAGACGTTTATTCGCACACGACCCAACTACAAGAGGAGAGCCCACTCCATCCCAAAAGTCCGGACTAATAGGAGGAGGAATCTCTCCCTTATAAGCTGGGTGTGGCCTCCACCCCTAAGCGAAGTGGGACTAAACTTCATGTAGCCCCACCGGTCAACAGCAACCTAGCATTTGAGATGTGCAACTGAGTCTTGTCCATGATATACATGCTCGAGGGTCGTCGTATTGTATCAAATATACACGCAGAGATTGGGGCATCCTCTTTTACAAATAAAGAAAGGTGATAAATTGGAAAATACTTATTATTTTATTTGAAGATACTACTTCTCTTAGGATTTGGAGAAGGGAATGCCGTTGAGATGTGCATCCGAGTCTTGTCCATGGTGCACAAATATTTTGGTTACAAAGAAAGAGAGCTGATGTTGAATTAATATTGATTGAACGATGATCCGCCTCAACTTGAATCTAAACAAGTTCATAAAGGGACACAGATGGATAGACTTAGTCCGAGATTACAATGATAACAGGCTGAACAAACAAGAGTAGGAGTTGTTAGTGTTCAGTGAAAAGATCTTTTTGCAAACTCTACTGTTCCACTAAGCTAGGTTGGAAAAAAGAGAGAGCTAGTTATATAGAATTAGAATTTCTTGAACGATATGATATCCACGTCAACATGAAGGTAAACAAGTTCATAAAAGAACACTAACCAACATACCTAGTCCAAGATTACAATAAAAAAGGGCAAACATATAGAAAAGTAGGAGTTGTTAGTGTTCGTACCACGGGTGATAGATATCGAATCACAAGGCCGGCAAAGAACAAGGAAAGAAAGGACTTTGTGCCAAATAACTAGGCCTAAAAAGGCTAACTTCTCTTCCCATAAAAGGGTGCTGGGATTGCTGCACTTCACCTGCTAACGTACCCTCCCAAAAGGCAAGCAAATAGATAATGCAACTGTGCAAGTGCATGACTAGCTTTATACATTGACTCCTTCCACTTGTGAGTTGGTTAAGCAGATCGGCCTCCAACTTTTCCTAGAATCAAGTGGTCTAGCTGGGCGCAAAAGTATATGTGTTGCCTAATTGGCGTCGCTATCCAAAATATCTTTACACAAAGCTGATAGATATATAAAAAGGGATGTGATGAATATGCAAAATTCCTAAAGAGTTGTTAGGAATACCAGAAGTTTGTGAGAATGGGATCTACTTGACTCTTTTTTTTAGTAATTTTTTTTTAAAGAAACACAGTACAACGCAAGCGCTCATATACACGCGCACACACTCACCCCTATGAACGCACGCACGCACACCTTACCCCTATGAGTACCTCCGAGAGACTGAGCCGGCGAATCAGGTACTGAGATTGATGAAGTCACCACAGGCGTCTCGCTGTCAACGGGAACGTCGCCTCCCACTGAAAAATATTCCGCCTAAAATGAGAAACACCAGCGTCAAATCTGGAATTTGAACTCTGGTGTGCTGGGGGTACAACCACCCTCCTAACCAACTTGCCACAGGCAAGTTCTCGGATCTCCTTGACTCTGGATCGAATCAATTAGCTTAGCCGGCAAGGATTGCACATGTACCTATATGACCGTCTATGGTCTTATCTTGTTTGTCAAATTGCATGATAGTACATGTGGAGTGCAGTACTTATTAGCATGTTTGGCTCAATAGCTTCCTTTGTCACAACTAAGTTTAGAGATAAGTGTGTGTTGTCACAATAGCATGGCTAAAAAACTCAGCCTCGCCGTTGTGGCTAAAATACTAGTAAACGACATGTAGATCAAGTCAATAGGGAACGATTTTCTACTGTGCACGGGAGATATTGTTGTTGGATCCACCGTCTATGACGTTTGGAAATTCGCGTGACTCGGTTTTTGCTGATACACGACGAAACATGACGATACAATTTGAAACAAAAGAAAACCCGATGTAACTAAAATAAGCGGAAAATACATACTCCCTCCGTTTCACTCACAAAATAAGATGTTATAGCAATTTTCCATATCCATATGCACGCACATGTATAAAGATATGTTTTAGTGTACATATGTACTCATTTTAGTGTAAACCTAGACAATATGTGTTACACCTAAAAAAACATACTCCCTCCAATTCTGACAAGCTAAGACGAAAATAAAAGATGCAGTACAAATCTCCAAGAATGAGCAGGCCGTGAATGCATTCATGGTACCTCCCTTGCATGGAAGAAAATTGAGTCCTCAAGTGAATAGTATGTCATGACAGGGTCAAAACTGTGACAAGTAACCAAACACACACACATAAGAAATAAAGTGTACGCATAAAAGCTTAAACGTGGCAAGCTTGACTAGGAACATGTCATAACCGGAAAAAATGTGTGTGTGACTCGTGCTATCTTACACCTTCAACACTTTGCACATCTATCATGAAACCAATACTGGTGGATATATAGTAAGAGAAAACCAAGGGATGGGGGATTACTCTCTCTAAGAAAAACTCTTTCAAAATATCCCCATAATCTCGGGAGAAGGGCTGCCCCTCGCAAAAGTGTGTCTTAGTGACCAGGACCGACACGGGCGGATGCAGGTCGACGTCGAGGGCTAACCAGAGTTCAAGTTGGGCCTAGGACCAAAAGAATTAACATATTTAGCCATGGCTAAGCCTTGGGCTTGCACGAGGGACGGTCCAAAGAAGTTTAGGACCCGGGGCGAGTTAAACCAATATTTTTTATACCAAACTTTTATACTTTCATATAACTTAGTTTTATTATATTTCAGTCTTAAATATATCCCCCATATATGGTTTGAACATTTAAACTAAATATAAACTATTACTAATATTATGTGTTTGTACCTTAGGTACATTTAAACATATAACTATCGTGTGTTAATTTAAATATTTTTGTAACCAAAACTATATTGATTTTTGCTATATATACTTAGGCTTAAAATTGAAAAAAGCAAAATTATACGCCTCTTTTCACAGTTGAATTAATTATATCTAATATTTTAGGAGGCATATATACTGAGTATATCTGACGGATATATTAATAGAAGGTTCGAATGTATGGGTGTATCATTACATTCGAAATTTATAAACTTCTACATTTTAGATGGAACTACTATCTTCACCTTTTTTTGTTTAAATGTGTTTTATAAGTAACACTGTGTTAAATAATGATCGCACGACTGATAATCCCCAAGAATAAGGAATCACTGTAGCACAATTTGATAAGTATTTGAGTGTCGAACCCACGAGGTGTAAACTATTTATTCTCTAAAGCTCTATAACCCTCGTATATGGCATTTTATGTAAAGCGATAAATTTAAATATGAAAGGAACTTTTTACTACTAACTACAAATAAGTAAATTACTAAAACTACAAGTAAACTAATATAAGAAAATTAGAAAGATTGAGTGATGCAGGGACAAGTTTCTCAAGTGTCACGTTTCTTAAGCAAATTTCTCACAGCAGTTTTCTCAAGAAAGTTTCTCACAGCAGTTTTCTCAAGCAAGTTTCTCACAACAGGTTTATTATTGTAGCAAGTATCACAAAGTAGAAAATATCTCATGGGAGAAAGTTTCTCTAAGGGAGTAATTGTTCTAGCAATTGTTATTTCATTCGTTTGTTTGGTTGATTATTGTTTCTTCCGGGAAGGAGCCTTAATATGTGTAGCCAAGTTGATGTGCAAATTACACAACACTTATGATGGGTTCAAAGGCCACGTACGTGAGAAAGCAAATGAGTTATTAAGACATAAATGTCCCACCATACCCTTTAGTTTTAGGGTCCCCTATATATCCCCCCTAATGTACTTGAAAGTCTCATACACCGGTTTCTTTCAACTCCGTCCTGTCCTCCTCAATTCATTACACAACAGTGATCACCTTACATGCATTCCCCAACATATGCGTGCACTCATATATTGTACATCAAGACAATCATAAAAGATAACAACACTTGTTTGCAACCAATCAACAAACTATTTTATTTTTGCCATGAACAAATCACTACTCAAACATAGACGGGGGACACAATAAATCATATGAAAAGAGTATATTGCGTCATACATCATGTTTACCAAGAGATTACAGTGGGGAGATGGAGAGTATCTTGCTGTAGATGTTGATGATGAACACGCCGGAGGGGGTGGAGCCCTCCGGAGGCGATTCCGGCGGCGTTGCCCCCCTCCGATCTTCTCCGATTGCAGCCTTCCGACTCTCTATTTCAGTGTTTTCAATCTCCGCCTTCGTGTGTTTCAATGATTGCTGAAAGGGCACATATATAGTCGGTTTTAGGTCAAAACAAGTCGGTTGGCGAAAAGATGAGGCGAAACGGAGATCCGACGGCCGAACGGGCACAACTAATGCGGCCGAGGAAGGAGGCCGCGCTAGCCCTTTCCATTTGCAGATGTCTGGGCTTCTGGTCTCCATATTTGACCCCCAAGTCTCCATCTTTGACCCACTGCATTTGTTCCGAAAATTCTGAACCGTTGAAAGAGCATTTTCTCTCACGTGTGGTTTTGGTAATTAAATGACAATCTCTGTGGACTAATGTTTGCATTGAGATATCATTATAGATCTTGTCCATGGAAATAGTGGAGTTCATGTGTTGGACTCTTGAAGTTTATTTGATGACCAAGGTTCCATTTAAAGGTGTATATGATGGATGGTCATGTGTTGAGTGGAGCATATTGCAAGTATGTCTTGAAGATTCAAGACATCATCTTAGTGAAGAAAAGATGAGATGTGCAAGACCAAGAGAAACTTTCTCGAAGAGATCGTATGCTTGGAGTTTGCTATGGATACATGAAGACGGCGCTTAGCGAGAACTCTCCCATTATGGGTATGGGGGAGTATTTGAAGAAGTCTTCATCAAGCATGTGCGTGCTCGCGCAATCAAGAAAGGTGATCCACTTGAAGAAATCAAGATAGTCATCATCTAACTCAAGTGGAATGCTCAAGGCAAAGGTATGATCTTGATAGGGCTATAGGATAGATAGGCGTACTATCAAGAGGGGCTCTCAAGTGAGTAACTTGATCGCATCGTTGTGGAGAGCTCAAACCTTTGCATACTTGGCATATCATATTTCTTGGTTCTTATTTGGCTTTTATGGTGGTGGGGAACTAGAGCTTGGTTCATCTCCATGTCAAGCTCTTGTTCATCGAAAACGGTTTTACTTTGGAAAACTTGTTGGGTTTTCGGTGTCGGAAATATTGCCGGTTCAACCGTGAGGAAAGTCCCACACCTTGCCATGTGTGGTGATTTTACTCTATTTATGGGATGCAATATTTCCAACAAAATTGGTCTCACCTCATTCGGAGTTCATTTGCAAAAATTATATCAGTTTTCGTTTCGGTGTTCTGCTGAACCGGATTATTGGGGCCGGATATTTCGCTCTACCGGAATATCCGGTTGCCCAGCTCGTCCAAGAAAACGGCTAAGGAAAGAAAGAAAAGAGGTGCTGAACTCAGCCGGAAATTGTGGTCAGATATTTTCATGACCCGGAATTTCCGAGTTGCCCTCAAAGAGCCTCGCGAAAACGGCTAAGGAAAGAATTGTTTTCGGCACTGACTCCAACCGGAAATTCAGCTCGGAGATTTACTTTGACCGGATATTCCGGGTGACCGGAATTTCCGAGTCTCACTTACACCGGAATTTCCGAGTGTCGAAACAGCCAACGGCTATTTTTCGCAGAGGGCTATAAATACCCCTTCCCTTCTTCTTCCTCAATCCATCCAAAGCAGCACGACTTTTTCTCTCTCCTCCTCCATTGTTGACCTTGGAAAGCTCTCTTCCCTCTCAATCCCTCCATAGATTCTTGCATATTCTTTAGGGAAAGTTGATAGGAGATCTAGATCTACAATCCTACCAATCCATCTCTCCTCTAAGTGAGGGGAACCTAGTGGATCTAGATCTTGGAGTTCCTTTGTGGTTCTTCTCTTTGTTCTTCCTCTCTTCTCCCCCCATAAGCATTAGTTGCTTTTGGTGGGATTTGGGAGTGAAGGATTTGACTCCTTTGTGGTTTCCTTTATTCTTCCTCTCTTATTCCCCCATAAGCATTTGTTGCTTTGTTGGAATTTGAGGGTGAAGGACTTGAGCACTTCGTGTGCTCTTGCCATTGCATTTGCATCGGTTTGAGCCCTCCACGAGGATTCGTGGTGGTGATACTTGTGAGCTTGTTACTCTTGGGTCATTGGACCCTAGACGCCTTTTGTGGCCGGCCTTTTGTGGCCAAGACCTGTTGTGGTCACTTGGGAGCCCCCAATTAAGTTGTGGGTGTGTGCCTCAAGACTTGGGAGCCCCCAATTAAGTTGTGGGTGTGTGCCTCAAGATTTTTGTACGGGATTCGATCTCCGCCCCAAAGGGGATCAATAGTGGAAGGTGAACTCGCAACCTTTTGTGGTTGAGTTCATCAGGAGAAGAAGGTGAGCCTTTGTGGCGTTGCGGCTAACCTGTTGTGGTTGCGCACACCTCTCCAACGAGACGTATACCCTTTGGGTGGAACTCGGGAATACATCTTCATCTCCGCGTGCCTCGGTTACTTCTATAACCGAGGTCTTTACTTATGCACTTTACATTGTGATAGCCTTCGTGCTTGAAGTCATTCATCTTGCTATCACCTTGTTACTTGTATTGCTTAGCATAAGTTGTTGGTGCACATAGGTGAACCTAGTATATTTAGATTGTATGCTTGTTAAAGTAAAACACTAGTTTTATTCCGCCTTTATCAAGCATACCAGATTATCCAGGTCATTCTTGGACCGGATAATCCGGCTCCTCGGAAAAAGTTTTAAATCGCCTATTCACCCCCCCCCCCCCCTCCCCAGGCGACGTCTGTCCTTCCAACCGTGCTCTTTGGCCTTACCCTTTTTGGAGTCCCGAATCTCCCCGAAAGTCCAAAACACTAAAAAAAACGTTTTCTGGAAAACAGAGTTATAACCAAAGGAGGGTGGATCATTTAGAAAATCTCCGAAATCATTATAAAAATGAAAATAACATCATAAAAGTTGCAAATATGTAGAAATATCAAGTAATAAAATGCAAAGTTCATATATGCATTTTACATGCATCAACGACACATCATTCTATGTACTCGATACTGAAATATAAGTACCTAAAAAACAAAAAATGTATTGTGAATTCTAAAACTTCACATTCATACAGTTTGATCTGTTATGCCAATAAAACTGTGTTTGTATTATCTATACATAACTTCTATGTAAGTTTCTTAAATAGAAGTATACGTGTAATATTAAAATTGAACACCTATTTATTATAGGTTTCATTTTACAACTAGAGCTCTTTCTGGAGAGAGTATCAGTCTAATTAAACTTGCCAATGTGTTTTTATGGGAAGACTATATTGATTTCTTCCTACGAGATATATTATGGTGAAAACTTCCTCCTAAGTAACAAATAAACTTTTCTTTAGAGATTAGTACTTTCTTGCATAAAATAGATAAATGTACATGATTATGAGAATACTTTATTATTTGTCCTCATACTCTTTAACCCTGTGTAAGATGTCATTTTGTCTAACCTAAAACCCTTAAGGTGGCCTTGCTGATGTCACCGCTATGTGGGAATGGGCGCAAGCCACCGTGATAGCCACGGGTGCCAATCATTCTATCACAGGAACACCAGGCGCACAACCACATATGAGTGAGTTGTGTCACTTTTTCCCGCATCATCCTTTGCCTAGACATCACCGTTAGGTCAATACATGATCATCCTCTTCATAGTGAACCGCCCCGAAGGCCATAGGAATGGTACGATTTTCTGAGCAATAATCTTCGTCCGTTTTGTAGAACCCAAGAATCTCATAGATACATGGTAGATGTGACGAGTCAAAATGAATAAACACATACTAGTAAAATACACCTAGTTGCATAAAAAAACTAAAATATTTTATAACACGGAAGAGGTAGTATGTGTGTACCAAAAGAAAATCAAAACAATAGGAACAACTAATCTACTTCACCTTACGTTTCAAAGAAATCTTCCATTGCATCACCAAATACCGATGCACGACTTGCTTAAACAAAATCTAGAGCGGGGAGCATGGGCCGCGTACGTCCGCCAGCTACCGCGTAGACCTCTTGGGCGCGAAAAGGCTGGCTTTGTCTCGCAGCCTCAGGAATTCACGGCGAGCCAGACCCAGACAAGCTGATCGCCGACCCGACATCCCCTGCCGCGCCGGCGCCGGCGCCCGCCTCTTGTTTATTTGGCTGCCAAAATCTCCCGTCTCCTCCTACCCACACACACATCCACGGTACATAACGCTGCGTCTCCTTCGTCCTCCTCCCCACCCGTCCGTATCCGTCTTCCTCCTCCGCTCTAGAGCTCTCCGCCGAACCTCACCTTTCCGGATTAATTGCGATCCCCCACCACACCGCATGCACACGCACGCACCATAATTTAGTAGCGAGGTAGGGGTCGCCATGCTTGCCCAAGCAACGCCGCCTTACTAGTACCGCCTCATCCCGCCATGGCCGCACCCGCGGTGGCCAAGCGCCCCTGCAAGCCGCAGCCTTTCTCCTCCTCCTGCTCTCCTTCTTCCGGCCGCGACCCCAAGCGGCACCGCCCGATCACGGCGCCGGCGCCCACGATGGAGAAGCACGACGAGGCGGCGACTTCGCCGTCGCAGCCGCTGCTGCCGGGCCTGCCGGACCACCTGGCGCAGCTCTGCCTGGCGCCGCTCCCGCCGCGCCTGCTGCACGCCGTCTGCCGCCCCTGGCGCCGCCTCCTGCACGCGCCCTCCTTCCCGCCCTTCCTCGCCCTCTACGCGCTCCTCGAGGACGCCGCCGACGGCGCCGCGTCCTTCGCGGCGTACGACCCGGTCGCATCCCGGTGGGACGCGCTCCCGGCGCCGCCGATGCCCTCGCCGCCGCCCACGCTCTGGCACCGCTCCTTCCTCTCCCGCCGCCTCCCGCTCCAGTGCGTCGCCGCGTCGGGCCGGCTCGTGCTCCTCGCCGGCTCCACCAAGTCGCTCCACCCGGCGCTGTCCCGCCCGCTCGTGTTCGACCCGATCGCGCGCCGGTGGCAGCTCGGGCCGCGGATCCCGCTCGCCCCGCGCAGGTGGTGCGCGGCGGGGGCGGCGCGCGGGCGCGTGTTCGTGGCGGGCGGCGTCGGCGCCTGCTACGACCTCGCCGTCGCGCGGTCCGGCGCGTCCTGGGACCCGACGGCCTATACCGCGGGGCCGTCCGCTGCTGCGTGGGAGGCGGTCCCGCCGCTGCGGGACGGGCGGTTCAGCCGGGACGCGGCGCAGGCGGTGTGCTCCGGCGGCGGGAAGGTGTGCATGGTCAGCCTCCGAGGCCGCGGCGCCAAGGAGGGCGCCGTGCTGGACCTCGACGAGGGGCGCTGGGAGGACATGCCGCCCGGGATGCTCGCCGGGTGGAACGGTCCCGCCGCGGCGTCCCCGGACACCGGCGACACCATGTTCCTGGTCGACGAGGAGAGCGGGGCGCTCAGAGCTTACGACTGGGAGACGGACGGGTGGAGGACGGTGGCCGAGGCGGAGCGTCTCAGGGGCGCGTCGGAGATGGCAGCGGGCGGCGGCAGGGTGTGCGTCGTGGCCGACGGCGGGAGGAAGGTCGTGGTCGTGGACGTGACGCTGTTCAATGGGAGGAGGGAGGCCTCGCCCACGTCGACGGCGGCGCCGCGCATGTGGGAGGTGGAGGCGCCGGCCGGGCGGCGGGTGGTGTCGCTGCACGTGCTGCCCAGGATGACACGGCCCGAGTAGGCCTCCTCTCTCGTCCTTCCTTTCTTCCCGCCACGCCGCTGTACAAAAACAACAAGGCCGTTGCTCGATCGGATCGGAGCTTTCTTTCTTCCTTCCTGCCGCCAACCTCGAGTGTTCTTTTTCGAGCTTGCCAAAGTTTGATTCTTTGCATGCTTGTGTTGAGTTCATAGTCAGTCAAACAGAGATTTTTTTGATACGCGCCATGGGCTTTGAGTTCTTGATTCTTCCGTTCCAGTTGTGTCCACTGTCCGCAGAGCAAAAGCAGGACTCCTGCAGATCTTTTTATTTCGTTCTACTTTTATGGTACCCTCAATTAGACATGGGTCGTTTATTTTTGCAGATCTAACGGCTTGTATCAATTCATCCTAGTGCCTAAAACCTTTTTTTTTAAGGGATACTAGTGCCTAAAACCTGAGTAGTACAAAACATGCTAGTCTATGAAACGGGAGCAGTATACAGCGTAAAAACGGAAAGGTCTGCAACAAAACCGGAAATCATGTTAAACACGGAAGGCCCTGACGCCCCGTAATACCTTCTATAACTGCAGTATAGCTGGATGCATCATAGCCAACCATGGCTACTTCAGGACGTAGTGGTTGTTCAAACTGAAGCTACCGGAGTTGTCAAACCTTGACATTCAGGTAAAACTAACTAACAAAACACGATATGAGAGTCCCCATTGTTTGACATGAGTGGCCAGGCTAGTTTTGTGGCAATCCGGCCGGCATGCATATATGAACTTCGACGAGGTTGTTGCCGTTGTGCTGCACGGCCGGCCGGCCGGCCAGCCATGCGTACATGAACTTGTTGCGGTTGTTCTAAACGTTGGCCGTTGTGCTGCCTGGCCGACCGGCCACCATACATACATGAACTCTGACGAGGTTGTTCTAACTTCTAAAGCTTATTCGTCGTGTTGCCCGGCCGGCCCTCCTGCAGATACACCTCGTCATCTCGATAGGGAGCTAGACAAATTCGGAAGATCATGGATGAATCAAAAGTGAGAATTTTGTAACCAATTTTTAGACGAAATTAAAGGGATATTTAGTTAGATTTGCGCTTCAGTAAATGATTATTTAATTAAAAGTCCACATGGCCTTGGCAAATCAACGGTTAGATTTCATTTCATACTAGTCATCTCTAGAGGGTAGTAAAAGGTACCGTAAAACTCACCTTCAGATATACATACATACATATTCAAAGGAAATGAATTTGAATGCAAATATATCCAATGCTGGCGCCGTGTTTGGCTTTGAGTTGGCCTGACTGTAAATGTTGTTATGTCTACCTGTGCTGTCGGCCGGCCCTTCCTTGGACGGCCGGCCGGAGCATCCTCGCCACGCAAACCAGATAGATATTTTCGCCGCTCGGCTGGTGCAGGGATTGCCGCCACGCCATTAGCTTTTCGCTTTGATTCCTCTTCCTCCTCCTCGCGTTCGCCGTCTCCACGTCCCATCGATCCATAACGACAACGCATTACTACTACCTCTAAACGGAACCACACGAATCCTTCCTCCATATGTGGGCATGATGGTGCTTCTTCTCGGCCGCGTCGTTTGTTCGTTCGACCTCGAAAAGCATGGCAGAGATCCACCACGGCATCGGCAGGACAGGATCTCGCCGTCGCCGGTCCAAATCAATGCGGAACATTTCGGTTCTGTGGTCTGGCTGCCGCCTTTTCCACGCGGGCAGCTGGGAAAAGGAACGGGTTCGGGAAAAGGCCGGCGAGAGCGACCGGCGGATGGGAGTGAGTGATCAATGGCCGGCCGGCGACGGCGACCGCTCAGTGGCATGACGGGAACCCATTGCGTGGGTCGCGCGGCCATCCCTGACTACGGGACAGAATGGCTGGACGAAAAGGTTCGCCGGAGATAGAGGAGATAACTGCAGCGGAAAGGTGGGTGTTAATTGGGGTGGCCGCCGCCCGCCGCGACGGCGACCTGGTTCCGGCGCACCTTCGCTCGTGCCTGATGTCAATCTTGATTGCTTGATCATCAGTCGCCAGCTTCAGAATCCCGGACAGACTATACTTTTCTTGACAAGTTGTACTGCACTTTCTTGACAAAATTCAGCCTCCATGTTGTACCAAACGCAGCTGATTCCGTTTTGATGGATCTATGACAAAAATCAGCCTCCTATACTCGGATGTAAGAACTGCTGCACAGTATCCTCTAACTTCAGAGTTCAGACAACAAAAGACGAACGGCCTAACTCCTCCACCTCAGCTTGATGGGAGTAAACTAGTTCAGATAAGGATATTGGTTGATGGCCGGCCATGGTTTCAGTATAGGACAGGCATAAGCCATCAAACATTCGAGCTGTTAATTTGTGGATAAACAAAAAATACTGCAGCCCAGAAAGGGTGATGAGATGCACTCGAAATCGCAAGAAGTGTTGGCTCTGCTGAGCTTACATGTACGTGAGTGCGCGGGTTCGCCATCATCATGTCTCAAAGCGTCAGCTCAGGTGGTCTTAGTTAGACCTAGGCAGCTCTGATTTCTACAGTAAACCTCTGTTACGAACGATACTGAACTGAAGACATGAACACACGCTACTCCTGTGCTAACAGAGACGGCCTACCACTAGCAGTAGTCCGCATTGGCCCAGTCATAAGTCATCACCACGCCGTACTAATTACGCATCAGTCTCCATTAATCTCCAACGACAAGGACACCGGCTGCTAAAAGCTACTCTAATGACCAATGGCTTCCGTTCAAACAAAACGCACGCGTGCGAATTCAGAGGTGGGCAGCTACCTACAAGCTGCCTACTCCTGTGCTAACAGGTCTGTGTCTGCAGCTGATCTGGTGTTGTCAACAAGAAATGCTAACCGTCGTCAACATTGTCCAAACAAGATGGTCGGCTGATTGCTTCCACCTACAGATGTCGTAAATATCAGCTCTGAGTTAGTTTATTTAACGACAACAACCTATGTGGCTTATCTGGTTCTGTTATCAGGAAAGATGAAGGAAAATTCTTGGCTGGGGGCTCCAATTTAATTTAAATGGTATAACTTAATGGCGATTGCTTTGACTGCGGAGCCTTTGGCTTGCGGAGATGATGTGTTGGACTGTGCGTGGATAGTTGAACTATGAGTCCACGAAAAAGAATACGGTGGCAGTTCTACCTATTCTAGCTGAAAGTTTGCCCACCTGGTGGGAGAAAAAACGCCGGCGAGAGCGACCGGCGGATGGGAGTGAATGTCCCGGCGACGGTTCGTTGGCATGACAGGTATGGGGCGAGGCCATCCAGGGGCGGATCCAGGATTTGAGAATAGGGGGGGCGAAGAACAAATCTATCATAAAAGGCATACGGCATAAAAATATATCCAATTATATATATACCATGAATACCAAAATGTACATTTGTCTCCTCGGCTCTGATTTGTATTTTTAGCCTTAAAGTTGAGGTTCTAGCTGTAGCAATTGTTGTTTTTGATAATCAAACTTCCAAGTATAAATTGCAACATAAATATACAATAATACCTTCAAATAATCATCCTAAGAATCGAGCTTACCGCTCGACAGGTCAGAGTCCTCATCAACAATTGGCAGAGACGTAAGAGAGGCGAGAGATGTTTGACAAAAACGCAGGACAACATGAGATGTTCCTTTTTTTTTGCATGGTACATGAGATGTTCCTTCGCAGCGCTTGATTTCCATGTCTATCTAACTGGCCGTATCCCGGTGGCGGCAGAAAATACATTTCACAAAACCCTGTACGGCGGAGACGGATAATATGCGATATGATCGTGTCGAACAGGCCAAGGTCGAAACGTCGCCTAGTCTGCGGATCAATCGATCTTGTTCTGTAGCCTGTGCCTCAAGGACATACGAGTAGGCCTTTGGGCTATGGCTTTGCTTTGTTTAATGGCCGGAGTATTAACGCTAATACTACTACTAGTCTCCGTTGCATGTTGTTGGAGGGGGCCGAACGATGGGGGTGGCAAGGCCACCGCTCGCCCCTCCCTGGATCCGCCCCTGAGGCCATCATCGTCGGTTTATTGGCTTAGTTCCATTGAGGCAGATTGATCTGGACGAATTCCTTCAAAAAGGTGGTATTAATTGGGATGGCTATGCGCGTCCCGCGCCCGTTCGCTCATGCCTGATGTCATCTTAATTGCTGGGTCCGTTTAACCATCACTCGTCAGCTTCAGAATCCCATGTTTAGAACGGCTACTCGTCGAGAGAAGCTCCAACCTCCAAGAGTAGTGCTATATATACTGCTATTCGGAAGTTGTAGAAGAAAAATGCAGCCTCCATACTTAGGTAATATGCAGTTGGTTCTGTTTTGATGGATTTGTTGCTCGCATGATCGCATTTATCTTCTCCGTAGCAACCTGAAACTTTAACGCGTTGGGAATCAGGCAAAATATTCTCTAGACTCTAGAGTCTCAATGTAGATACAGAAACATGTATGGTGTCAACCCGCAAAATAAAAAGAAACAGGTATGGTGTCCCCCAGCTTCAGATAACAAAACGGCAAGGACCTCCTCCTAGAAATAGGCCATAACCCCGATTCATAAATAAATCCACAACAACAAACCAGATCAAAGATACACAATAAGGACAAAGAAAACGGACTTGCCCCCAAGACGCGGGCGCGAGATCGAGAGATACCGCAGTTCTACGCCCCCAAAAGGGTGACGATGCAAATAGCGCTGACGCCAAAATGGCGTATTCAATCATGAAGAGAATGCGCTTACAGACTTGTAAGAGCATCTCCAGCAGCTCATCTAAATGGACATCTAAAACAAATATAGATGACCCAGCCTAAAACAACGTCCCCAGCAGCTCATCTATAGCGTCATCTATCGATAGATGATCCCCCAAATCTTGTATGCATCGTCCACATGTGGAGGACGCTTGGAGGATCATCCAAACAAAACTGCTCCCTCTTATTGGCTGGATTTGAATAGGTGGAAAGAAAAATGTTGAATGATGGTACTAAATATGAGAGAGAACATAGATGTCCTAGATATAGATGTTCGACCGGAAAATTGAGAACATCTAAAAGAGAATCTTTTTAGATGATCTTCTATATGGAGATATAGATGACCAAATTTGGATGAGCTGCTATAGATGCTCCAAGTCCTCCATACTTCAGGATTGCCTCTGTGCAGTTGCGCCAGCACTTACCGCACACATCTCATCCATATGTTCATCACCGCTTACCCGGTCCCTTGACATGCAAATGCGCAGAGCTTCACCATTATTCAGTCACCACAATGCTACTCTCCACGACTGTACACGCAGGGAAGCAGCACCACTGCGAACAGCGGCAAATGAAAGGGCCTGAGAGCAGTATATCCAGAGAATACTGTGTCTGTGACTCTGAATATGTTAGCATCAGAAATACTGATCCGGATAACAGGGCCAAACACTTGATACAGAATTGTTTGTACATGTTACAAGTCTCAGCACCATTACATTACAATCAAGTATTTCTTACAATTCAGTAAATTCTTGTTGGCCACAAGTTACAAGCAAAGAATGTAGGAGAAAGAAACAGTGCTATCCACTCGTCAAGTCAAGTGGATACCTCCAAGTGCAGAAAACTGTGCAAGGATATTAATCGGGCAACGCAGTTCCTCTCTCCAGGTTGTTCTTGATCTCGAGCGTGTATTTCCCAAAGGCCCTCTCGATCTTCTTGTTGAAGTGCTCATTCCGGTCATTGATTGAGTCGATGTCCTTGTCTTCGTTGAACTTGCGCCTCCTGCTGAATTGTTTCCGTTTCTCGTCCCGATCCTTGAGCTCATTGACCATTCGGTCGATGTTTGGTTCCGCCACCTTGGACACCTGCGCAATGCAGAAGGCAAGGCATCAGTAAGTGAAAAGGACTCTCTGACTCCTTATCAACTTACTAAAACGACCATATTTTTTTGCAAAAAAGATAGTTTGATGGCAGTACCTTCCCATACTGAAGGCTTGAAGCCTCACGGTAGAATTCAGGATCGGTTTCTTTCGCCTTATTATATGCATCCATGTTGACTTCTATATTCTTGGTCCTCTTCTTGTATGCAGTATACAAGGTTTTCTGGTTGAAAACTGCAAGTATGAAAAACCTTATTCAGAAGGATTTAAGACTTAAATAAAAGCCTTATACAGTTACTCAAAATGGTAGTATATTACAAGTAGTGTTTTCCAGATAGCTGCTGGCTTAACTTAAATAATAAGATATCAATTTTACAAAAACCTTATTTGGAGAGATTTAAGACTTGAATAAAGAGATCCATTGCATGCCTTGTGTATATAATTACTGGAAATGGTATATTACAAGTATTGTTATCCAGACAGCTGCTGATTTAACTTCAACTAACAAGATATCATCATCAGAAAAACCTTATTCAGAAAGATTAAAGACTTGAATAAAAAAGACAACCATTGCATGCCTTGTGTAGACAGTTACTGAAAATGGTATAGCACAGCTACTTTTATCTAGATAGCTGCTGACTTAATATAACCTAATAAGATATTAATATAAAAAACACGATTAATTATGCTATTCAGCCCCTTGCAGTGCATATCATTCAATGTTAACTGACTAGCAACGCTGTATGCAAGAGTGTAGGAAGCATATCTTGACAATATAGGTAAACGAGTTTCAAGAAAAATAATGCATTATGTTTGTTCATTAATAAAAGGCATTTTAAACTGAAACAGCAATTGGACAAAGTATGAAGTCAGAATTACTAGAGTTTCTTGATTTCGTTCTTTCTATAGCTTAGGAGGGACACCGACTCAAGGTCAGTAGCACACAGCTAGGAGAATATGCAATAATGAATTAAGTATCAAATTTATACTATACAACACAGCTCTAGATGAAAATAGAGCAAGATAATAGAGATCAGTAGCACACAGCTGGATGATTATCTGACAAAGATCAACATCCTTAATTAAAAGCAAGTTCTGATATGCACATATAGTAGATCATGAGATAGCAGAATAGC
Organism: Poa annua; assembly: GCA_026929855.1. Classification (NCBI taxonomy): domain Eukaryota; kingdom Viridiplantae; phylum Streptophyta; class Magnoliopsida; order Poales; family Poaceae; genus Poa; species Poa annua. The sequence continues at coordinate 98,646,587 of CM049437.1, forward strand.
AAGATACCAGGTTATGGATATGGATTTGCCTAAATTTCACGCAAGCTGTGAGCCATCACAACACACCAATTAGATAAAACAAAGTCGGGGGATGAGCTCACCATCCCAGCCATGTGGTGCAGGTTCTTTCTCCCACTTCTTGTATTTTGCTTCTGCCATGTCTTGTGTATCAAGCATGTAAGACTTTGACATATCCAGACCATTTGAGTCGAGCAGCCTCCCGATCTTCTTCTTCCTTTCTTCCAACCACTTCTCCTTAGATACGCCTTTGCTCTCCCCACGAGGCTCCATCCTCTTCTTCTCCGCAACCATCGCCTGCTGATTGGCCTTCCTGGCTTCGTTCTGGCAGTACATCAAACACAAAGGGGATGAATTTCCCAAGCTGCACAAAGGCCAGCTCAATTAGCTAAATGAACGACACCGAGTCACCGTCTCAGCTTACCATCTTAAGCTGCAGCTCAAACAACTTCTTCTGTTTTTCGGTCATCTGCGGGTAACCGTCATTTGCTGCTGCGTCCTCCTGCGGACCCGACTCATCATCACCGTCAGCCTGCTCCTGGGCATCATCAGATTTGCCAGAACCTCCAGCAGCTGGCTCTTGCTCCCCGCGCTCCGATGCTGGTCAATCGAATAATAACGGTAAAAAGACAAGAAGCTCTGACAATATCCAAAATCCAAAATTACAAAACAAAGGGCTCATACCTGCTTTGGCGTCAGCGATGTTCTTGAAGCAATACTCGGAGCATTCATGGTAGGCGTTGGAGGCGTTGATGCAGTCGGGGTGCACCGTACGCTCCTCCGGGGGCTTCGATTCAGGGAGCGCCTCGAGGAGGCGCCGCTTGGCCTCGGCGATCCTGTGGTGGCAGTAATCGGTGCAGTCGTGGTACGGGTTCGACGAGTTGACGCAGTCCGGGTCCGAGTTCCCCATCGACTGTGGATTCGGCGGGAACTCCAGATTAGGTTTTTTCGAGCAGCTGTCACGAATGATTTCAAGCGAGGGTCGTCGGTTTGGATTGGAGAACTTACCTTGAGATTTGATGCGGTGGATCTGCTACAGGTCGACGGAGGCTGCGTGTAGAGGCGTTGGATCCCTGGTTGGGGGAGGGGTGGCACCGGCACCGGCGGCGGCAGGAATCCGGCGGTGCTGGCGGACGGTGAAATCCGGCGGGCGGGGGCTGGGGTCGTGACGAACCCTAGGTTCGCCGGGAGAAGGGCAATCGGATTGTGCTCGGTTGACGGTGAAGCGAGGGAACAGACGATAATTTAGGCCGTGTCGTGTGGGCCGGTTATTCCGCTGGATCCCTTGTTCCACAATGGCTCAAAACAGCGTATCGCGGCGCCTGAAGCAAACCTCTGCTGGGCCGGCCCCTGTCGGTGGTTTTTCCTTTTTATTTTCTTTCTTATTCTCGGTTTCTTTTCTTTTGTTTTTCCGTTCTCCTTTTTTATTTTTTATTTTTAAATTTTCTCTGTTCTTTTTCCTTTTTAATAATTTAATTTTAGTTTTTCTTTTTTCTGATTTCAAAGTTTTTCATTTTTAAAAGATGAATATAAACAATTTTTAGATTTAAAAATTGTTCATTTTAATTATTAGATCATTTAAAAATTGCTTAAATTTGAAAAAAATGTTTAAATTTGAAAATAGTTCAATTTTGAAAACGGTGCAAATTTAGAAGTTTTTCTGTTTGCATAATTTTAATGGAGGCGTATCTTAGTTACATGTTCTTGTTTTGAATACCCGCAAAAAAAACATTGGTTACCACATAATATAAATCACCATGTCGTGTCTAGATAACATAGAGAGCTAAGAATACATTTCCTTCTTATCCATTGTACATGCATATCGGTCGAGTCAATCACTCAACCGTGGCACTCAGTTTGTGACCGCACGTACAAATAGAAGTATAGTATGTGTTTATCTTCTAATATACAAGGTACGCCTGCAAGATCTGACAGACAAGCCTAAGGGCATCTCCAGCCGTGCCCCCCATCGCCCCTCCGAAGCCACTTTTTAGGCCAAAAAGCGTCGAAAAGCGCCGGAATTCTACCAGCCAGCCCCCCAGGACCTGAAAAAGCGCCGCTTTAGCGCCGGCGCACCCAAGGCGAACCCAAGGGGCTGGGTTTGGCCTGGGGCAAAAAGCGCCGTTTTGCATGCAAAAAAGGCATATTTCTCCCACTTTTTCTCTAATTTGCATGCAAAGATGCCTCTCTCTACTGCTTTTTCTCCCCCACCCAACGTGTTCTCACCAAAAGACCCCCATTTTTCCTGCTTGGATGGGCTACGGCTGGAAAAATGACCTACCCCAGGTTTTGATTTTGCGCCGTTGTGTTGATGGTGACTAATTTCTTATAACTGACCATGGGATTTTCTTGAGAACAATTGTGTGACCCACTCACACAGTTTGGACTCTATCATGCCGATGTGCATGACGAGTTCCTCTATGATCATGCTTATTGTGTGTATCATTCATTTGTTATTGGCGAGATAAAGTTTCTATATATACATCCCCGACCGATTTCATCCGCCAGTTGATTGCTTTTCCACAAGCTAGCTAGCTAGCAACCAATGTGTGTGCTTAGCCACCATGTTATTATTCATTAGTACTGTGATACTTGTAACGTCTAGGTGAGAGATGGGAGGATACCAACATGCAAGTAAGAAGGCTTCTCTAGTCGTGTCACAACCAACGTACGATTGTTGCCGCACCTCTCTGTCTGGTGTAGTAGGTGTGAGATGAACTAAACCTAATCAAGTGATTGAAGGCATGTCTAGTCGTGCCACAACCAACGTGTGTTGTTGTCACATAAGATGCCTGGAAGCCGATGGGGACATGTTTTCATTCCTAGGGTTGCACTGTAACAGTTAGGAAAACACAAGGTAAAAGAAGGGTCATTGATGATCAAACTTGCCTCTTTTGTGCTGAACCCGAAACTGTTCAAGTATGTGGTCGCTAAGGGTATCTGAGAATTTATCTCGAAGATATTGGTTGTTCCTGTTGGAAATAATATTGAATCTATTGCTACAAGGTGGATTAGTGAAAATAAAAATTATGTGATTAGTATCTTTTCTGCTGCTAGCTTGCGGGGCATTTGGAACATAAGGAATGACATGTGTCAAGGAGATCCTCAGAAAAAGCGCAATGTTGATGAAGACCTGGAAGGTCCTCTGTTTGGACTAGCACTCCGATTTGCTGGACAGAACCTGCAGAAACTCAATCGACGGAGGGGAGGCTACTCAGGATTGCCTGGACATGAATCTCCTGATGTTGAGCTTGGTGTCGGGCGCCCTGTGGCAGCAAGAACGTGCATGTGAGGCCCTGATCGATAACATTGCTCGTCTTCGGTAGTCTTCTTTTTCCTGGCTTAGTGTTTGTTGTTGGTGGATGATGGTAATGTGAGGCTGGTTAAAATGTTATAAACTCGGTGTATGACACTTGTGGTTGCATGTCAATGGAACCAGGGGAACTCTTTTTATCTAAAGAAATAGGAATACACAGTTTTCATTGTTTCTATCCGTGACTACATCTATGCCTACCCGGTAGTGGTCTGTCAGGAATACAACCTGAAGATCCTGATGTCTGAATGTTTCTGAAGATGAACAAGTGTCGGATTCTAGCAAAGCCGTCCATCCTTAGATAAATTTCTTTTTTTTCGCCAACTTAACCACGAAAATCGTAGTATTTCCTAAGTGGCCTAACTTAACTCTTTGTCTTGCTATAGTTTCGAACCAAATGCACGTGTATTTGTGCTAGTTTGTTTTTCTCGAGATTATTCCTTGTTTTATTCGTCCTTTCTTCTTTTCGGTTGCCAATTTGGCGTTCATTTTCCTCGACCAAGTGAAACAATCGCTGCTTCACGAAGATCATCTGTGGAAAGTCATTCAATGATTGCCTCCTAAACTTCACATGCCGCCATGGTCGAGGCGGGAAACTATTCAGTGAAAACCAACTTTGTTTATGTTTTGTATTTCTTAAATTTCAGATATGCATTAGTTAGGGAAGGTAGTGTTCTATAAACATGCAAATTTGAAAGTTGAAACTCAAAATTGTTTAGAGATTACTATTCATTACTGAATTTGTCATTTCGTACTTTCTATATAATTTTGAGTTTCACCTGCAAATTTGCATATCGATAGACCTCTATCTTCACACCGTAAAATATATTTTTGTGAAGATTTTTTCGAACTTTTAAATCTATTTTTTCATGATTTTCACATGTTTGGCACTGAAAATTGATTTCCACTAGATGGACCGACACCAGCTGCTGCTGATCACTTGATCGAATCACTCGACACGTCAGGTCTGACATCACGGAGACGAGGCTTCCAGGAAGAAAGAAAAACCTAACCAGAGCACGACTCCAGCGACTTTGTTTCCTGATCTTTCCGTTCTCACGCTGCGGGGTCGCACGCACCACCCGTGCGGCACGGATCACATCAGCAACGCCTACATCAAGAAACCTCTCTAGGTCAAAAAGAAACGGGAGCTCCAACTCCAACCACATACGCCTCAGAATTCCAAGCTCCAGCAGTTTCTCATCTCCAGCGGCAGGACTTTTCAATTTCTCATTCGTTTCCAGTGTTAAAGAGTCAGTGGCACGACTTAAGCTTTTGCTTCTCAGTTTTTCTCCTCCTGTGCTCTGCTGTCTAATTCACCGGTGAGCATGATGGTCATGGCTCCCTCCAATATCACCACCATACAGATTCTAGAAGAAAAGAAGAAAGAAAAACACTCCCTAATGCCACTGGACCAAGCTATCCAACCAGAAAGAGCAGCTCATTCATTGATTCATGCCGAGTGCTGATCTCAGACCTCTTAATGAGCCCACAAAAATAGGTTGATATTTAGATTTCAGTAATCATCCTCCAGTGACACCTTCTCTTTCGTCTTGTAAAGGAAAAACACTGACGGAAGGAAGAAAAAAAACACAGCTATAAGTGGCAATATATCTTACAAAAGAATACGACCTCTCTATTTTTACAACCTTCGGGGTGATACATTACACATGCCTATACATACAAGCTCGTTAATCTGGTGCCAACAACAGCATGAAGACCACTACACAAGTTCAAGTAGCATACTGTATACATTCAAATACCGCTGAGTCGGGAGCCACACTACAAAATGAGCCGACCAAAACACAGCTACCGGTGCAACTTAAATGCTGTCGCGAGAAAATTACTTATTTTTCACCATCATCTGTCTCTGCAGAAGAATATATGGTACCTTGACAGCCTAGCAGCACAAAAGGAGCTAGTGTCACCAAAAGAAGGATATCTTGATTGTATGATGGAAGCAAATAGTAGTAGTAAACAACAAGGCATGTGCTGTGTTTGTTGGTGTTGGCATTATCCGTGATAGTGTTTAATGTTCTTAGATGTATCCAGCCACCAGAATGTGTGTGCTACTTATGTTTGCTGTTGTTGAGATTGTCGGAAACAATGTTTATTGTTCTCAGACATATGTTTTTAAATCTAACTACCACAATGCATTCGAGGAAGGAAACAGATAACACGTTGAGATCAACTAGACTGTTAGATGAACTAGGGACAAAAGAAAGATAAATTGACTGGGTATGTGTAAATCATAAGAAAGTTCAAAGCTGGACCAAAGAAAATCAGATAAAGTGGGTGTAGATGAACTAGGTTCTACAACCAGTCTATATTCCATGTGGGGTCATCACAGGATTCAACCAACAACCAAGAAAATATCCAAATGCATTCACAAGCCTTTTGCAAAGTAACACCTTCTCAGGGTTTGAAGCGTTTGACAAGGAAATCTGACGGATATGCAGTCGAACAAACAATCCCTTTTGTTGCCTTAAAAAAATCATAAATCTTGACATTTTCTTCTACAATATTATCTGAATCATTACTTAACGATGACTAAATGGATGCCTACGAAAACAAAAATGACATATTAAACATTGCATATGTGATGTTTATGAATCTCCCGAAAGCTTTTCTCTCAACAACAGCAAAAAAGTGTCGTTGAAAACAGATTGTAGATGCTGAGAGATCCTAATGGTTTTTCGGGGAGCCTGGAAACATATGCACCCATAGCTATGTTATAATACATTGGCCGAGTAACTAGGCATGAAACATTAACCCAGCAGGTGTAAAGGCAACAAATTATTATTATATGAAGGACAGACTCTGTCAAAAAAAAAATGGACAGCTGACATTTTACAACCACCAAACTATAACCCACCGGGAGTTCACCAAAAGGTGAGCTCGGTCAAAATGACTCAGCGTGTTGAAATTGCAACTATGAAATCTTGGCTTGATAAAACACTACACAAATTAAGTAAAATATATTTGCTTACTATACAGAACTGATTGAGGAATAAAATTTTATACTCCGTACGATAACTTCAGTTCACACCAATGACCAATTATTCTATAATAATCAAAGAGATAACTTTTGAATGTATGTTACCTTGCCTATCTGTTCCCACTTCTTTTGCAATGTTCTCCACATTTGTGGTAGGGATTGGATGCATTGGCACACTCAGGATTGATTTCTCCTGTTGGCTCCGCTTTCATGACAGCCTTTCCCTTCCTCGAGTCTATAAATAAACAGTAATATAAAAGCATAAATATGGCTGCAAAGTGGACATTAAATCAATGTGTCATATCCCTGCATAGTTGCATAGAGCATTAGCAGGTTGAGGGTAACTAAAAGAACATACCTGGCTTGCTTGGAGCTGCCGGAGCCGCTTCATTCAAATAATCAAAGCAGTACTGGGCGCATATATGGAATGGGTTGCCTGCATTTGGGCACCTCGGATCGACCTTCCAATTTTGCACCACTGCAAGATCCTTCCCACCTGCAAGGGCACTAATATCAGTAAAACCAATAAAAACTGAAATGTGAAAAAAAAACAATTGAGCATCTCGGAAGAATCAAAGAGAGCATGAAATGAGTTTTTTTGTCCAGAAAGAAGTAAATCATCTTTAAGCAGGACGAACACAAATGCACCAAGAATTGCCTGTTCTGAGGCACATAAAACTCCTAGCAGCTTGTGAATTTTTCATATGAGAACCACCGGAATTGCAAATGGAAGCATAAATATCATAATTCAGCGCACCATATTCAATCCTACTAATTAAGACATTACAAATTCAAATAAAGTAGAGGAAGCCAGTTTGGGTATTTGATTCTACCTTTCTTACGCGGTGACTGCTTATCCGTTTTCTTCTGCTTCTCCACCTCCTTGATCTTGGCAGTACAGTGCTCTCCACATTCATGAAACGGATTGCCGGCATTTGGGCACTTGGAATCTCCCTTCTTGCTGCCCTTGCTGCTCTTGGACTTGACACTGCCATCTGCATGCAATCAACCGAGAGAACACGGTAATTATCACCACATAGTACATGCATCAATCAACCGCGCAGGAAGAACGGGAGCAAGCGCATAGATACATGAGAGGCGATGAGTAGCAAGTGGACTGACCTTCTGAGGAAGAGGAGGAGCGGCGGGAGTGGCGGGAGAAGAGGGAAATGGGGGACTTGCCGCCCTCCGACGAGCGGCCGGCGTCGACCATCCTGGGGAGGCAGTGGTCGGTGCAGACGTGGAACGGGTTGCCGGCGTTGGGGCACCGGGGGTCCACCTTCTTGCCTTCCCCGTCGGAGCCTTCGCGCACTGCAGCAATAAAAGATCAGATTTTTACAGTTTGCCATGTTCTTGGATATGAATATGTGGCGACAACCATCGTCACATGAATTGGAGGAGGAAAAGGAAGGGATGGTTGGTTGCTTACGGAAGACGTAGAGGGGGAGGCCCCCGGAGCCGCCGGCCCTATCGCGGCGGCGCTCCCTGGGCTTCAGGTCGCCGTCGCTGTGCGTCCTCCCGTTCTGGGCTAGTTCTCGGCCCGGGCCCGGCGGCAGCGGGAAGGTCTTCACCGCGGCGGCGGGGGCGGGGGCGGGGACGGGGCAGTACTCGGCGCACCGGTGGAAGGGGTTGACGGCGTTGGGGCAGTCCGGGTTCACGGCCTGCCGCTGCCTCCCTCCCGCCTCGGCCTCGGCCACCTCGCCGTCGCCGCGCGGGGTGCCGTTCTGGGCCGCGCGGGCCGGCGGAGGCTTGCTGGCGGCGACGGGGCAGTACTCGGCGCAGCGGTGGAAGGGGTTCTCGGCGTTGGGGCAGTCCGGGTTGACCGCCTGCCGCTGCCTCCCTCCCGCCTCGCCTTCGCCGCCGCCGCCGCCGCGCGCGGCCCCGTTCTGGGCCTTGCTGCCCGCCGCCGGTGCGGCGACGGGGCAGTAGGCGGCGCAGCGGTGGAAGGGGTTCTCGGCGTTGGGGCAGGCCGGGTTGACCGCCCGGCCTCTGGCTTCCTCGGCCATCGCCGGCCGGACGGAGACCAACCTACCAACCTCCTTGGCAACACTAAAGCAGCAGGATTTGACCTGTAACGGGAGCTGGGAGGTGGAGTGCGGGGTGTTGGCTGGCTTGCGTTTGCGTGCGTGCTGGAACAAGCTCGGATTGGAGACGAGTGGAGAGGGGGATTGACGACGAGAGAGAGAGGTGGGAGGGAGACTTTGGGGAATGGAGGAGGCCGCGAAGGGGTCCAATCTGGTGGTGGTGGTAGCTGATCGGCGCAGGGGGGCGGTCCAACCTGATGGGTCCGATTTCATTTCTCCGTCGCCGTCGTCGTCGTCGTCGTGTTTTTCCATCCTGTTTCGTTCGGTATTGTATTTGCGAATAAACTACTGTCAGGGCTGGCTGTAGCAAACAGGAAGGCACCACGTCACCGGTTGACCAATTGACCTGTTTCTAAAAAATGCTCAGGGTATGTACACCTAACGCCTCCCCGATTCAAAATTAACGTAAATAAATACACACGGGAACAATCGATTCCTATCAATTTTATTTATTTAGAAACGTCGTGAAACATGAGACTTGAAATGTAGAGCCACCTTTCTCGCCAACTGTTGATTCTCGGAGTAATTAATCAGTTTGATTAGTTAACTCGGGATCTTGCATGGCTTTCCCTCTAATTAACTTGATTTCATTGACTCCCTAGCATTAGCTTGATTCATTGACTGATTTATTGACTGATTGACTCCACGCCTTCATTTTATTACCGACGTGATCATCATTTTTTTTTTTTGAAAAGAGAAATATACAGCCTTTGCATCAATTGGTGCCCACATCCAGTTTTGTTATGACCTTAGAAATTTTGTTCATTACAAGTTATTGATGAGCCAAGCTGGTTTCCTGTTCGGACGACGCATCTTTAAAAACATCGTTTATGTGTCCGACCTTGTTTGGTGTTGTCATCAGCGGAAAAGACCTAATGCGGTGTCCAAAAGTCGACTTCCGTAAAGCCTTCGACTATGTCAAATGGGCGAGCCTTATCTCCATCCTTCGGGTTTGTGGGTTCGATGAGCGTTGTGTCACTGGATGAGCGGCATCTTCTCCTCCGGACACACCTCCATCCTCCTCAACGGCGTTCCCGGGAACTGGACCAGGTTGGCGACTTCGGGATGCGAGACCTTTGTCGACAAAACTTGTGCCTGCTCCTCAACTTCGTCCACCGGCTCGGCCAACCGGAAGATCTCCCATGGATACAATGCTATCATCGCTGCTCTCATGTGACCTCGGTGACTTTCCCTCAAGCCCTTCTTTCCTTTATAAAATCATCTCCACCTGTCTCCCGTTGTTTGCTTTACTACTCCCTCTGTTTCTGATATAAGATAATTTATCATTTATTCATATTCACATGTATATAAATCTATCTCGATACCTTTGTTAGTATATATCTTCACCCAAAAGAGCTTACATTTAAAGATGTAGAGAATATTTACTAGATAGTGGTTCGACACCTTGCTTTGTGAGGGCGTCTCCTCAGCAAAGCCTTCAACTTAAGTTCATATTACGAAGATTTGGTCTTGTACGGTTTGTTTACTAGACTGACTCACAGAGGGGCGGAGCTGGAGCTCAAGGCACCCAGATGCACCGCTTCTGGCCAAACCTGATGCCCGTGCCCATTTTTCATAGTAAGAAGCAGCAATTTTTTCCTTGACTCGTAGCCTTGAGCATCAGGGTCGGCCCACAGAACTCCGCCCCTGTCACAGTGGGAGAGTTGAGATACTAACAAGTGAAAAGGTGACAGCTTAGAGGAATCTTACTACAAAACTCTTAGTTTTACCTTAGGCTTTCACCTTTTGAATTTGTTCTACTGGCTTCGTTCATTTATATAAGACTAGGAAATATGCCCGTGCGTTGCAACGGGTTTTATGAAATTGAATATTTTGATATGACGTCTAAAACATTGCACTCACGTCCTGCACATTTTTGTACTAAAAATGTCGGTGCACCTCTAATTTTAACTGAACATCAAGGTGCATCGTCCCATTACTCTGAACTATACAAAAGTCTAAGAATGCACATCCATATACATATGCTCTTTTCGAATTATTATCTCAAGAAATGCACCAGGACCATCTTAACAAATGCATGTTTCAGCAAACGTCGGTCTATTCATCTAAAACAAGGCGTCTATTCATCAGGGACATTCATATGCTTGTCAAAGTCAGTAAACATGTTAACCTGGAACTACTTTTGGATGCTAAGTGTTATGCACGGGATATCTTGACAATATCACAAACACTTGGCATGCATGTAGCAGAATTATTCATGAGAAGCTTTCCGGAAAAACATGTTGCATAAATTTTAAAGCACATCGACGGCCATGATTAGGTTCACATGGGATTTAGAAGTGATCTAAGAAGAGTACTTACCATGTGGGATTAGCACTCTCAACCCCACCCCTAATCACAGCCATCGATTTGCTTTAAAATCCGTGCAACATATTTCCCCGGAAAGCACCGGAGCATTTCTCATTATTCATTTGCTGTCACCCTCTAGCTGTGCCGCGTACTGAGTTCTGCTTCTTCTTTTGCGCGGCATCATCTCTCCTTGCGCTCCTTACTGTTGCAAACATCCTTGACTCCATCTGAGACACTTAGGAGTTAGACGATGTACGTATCATCTGCATCTCCCGACGCAGAGTCCGGCCAGAACCAACGCAGCCGCCGCCGATGATGCTACCGGAGACCGTCCACCATACACCTTTTGGGACCTCATGGTGATCACGGCTGAGTCCCTGCACCGGCAACGGTGGACAGCGCCTTGCCGCGAAAGCCGCAGCAAGTTCATCCAGGCTGTTTTGGCCAGTGTCGCGGATTCGCTGCCCCGTCAAGTGCGTTGTTTGGTCGTTTTTCCACTCGGATAGAACAGAGAACGCCACCAATCCGGTTCGTGCCGCACAGGTCACAGAGCTTGCTGATCGAGTGTCCGCCTCCATGTCGACCACGGCGTTGCCGATGTGACCGCCTTCTTGCACCTGTTCAAAGAGCGTGAGAGGATATAGAAGAGCGAGAGGTATGCTGGGCGTTTCTTTTCCAGGCCGGATGGCGGATGGTGACCGCAGGGATGTGGGCGGCCGCGCCCTCCAAGCAATCCCGCCTCTCTCCATGGAGCTGCAGGGAGTTTTTCTTGGCGAGCGAGCTGCTGCAAGGATCGAGCACGACGCAGAGACGTCTTCCCGAGCTAGGCGTGCCGTCTCGCACGGCAAAGAAGCTGCCCAACTGGCGCCGCGTGATGGGCTTGGTCAGGGGTTTTTCTCAGCGAGCGAGCTGCTGCAAGGATCGATAATGACGCAGGGACGTCTTCCGCAAGCTGGGCATGCCGTCTCGCACGACAAAGAAGTTGTCCGACTATGCGAGATGGGCTTGGCCGAGAGTTGTTCCAGCATGTCGCGTGCGGCGGTCAGTCCCGACGTCGGCGGAGTCGGAGTTGGAGTCGTCTTTGCCAGGGGACAGCCGGCAGGTACCACGAGAAAGGCATGCGGCTGGCCCACGCGTGGCCTTGGCATCCGCTGGCCCAAGGATGTGAATAGTTTTTTAATTAACACGGTGGCATTGGCTGTAATATGGAATTTGGTGGGAGGGTAAAATCGGAAAATAAAATGACGACCGCAAGAAAGATTCCTCCCTTTATTATTAGGTATAGACATACCGTTTGGTTGCTGAAAAAAACTTGATAACCTCCACGTATGCCGTATGCCGCCAGCGCTTTACTTCACATTTCTACGTGTAGATGAATATTATTTGGCTTGATAACCCGTAGATGAATATTATTTGGCTTTTTGTACATCACAACAAATACAGTAGATGCCAACACGCTAAGAAATCGTCAACACTATGCAGGTTAATGTGAGCAAGAGCAATACGCTAAGAAATCGTGCGTACTGTAATAAGTGTTTATTTCCCACGCCGAAAGGGCGCTCTCCCTCGGTCCCTTCTTCTCTACGCTCTATCGTCTTTGCGCTGGTGCGATCTTCAATCCTCCGCTTTCCGTGTTTGTTCCCCACCCAACCATGGCGTACGTCCGGCCGGTCCCTGCACCAGCACTCACGCGCCACCGTGATCCTGCCTACGCCGGCCGCCGTCGCCAACCGACTACTTTTCGAACGGAGACGGTACAGAGTAACACGGAGTAGCTAGTAGCAAGTCCGTTGTCTGTCTCGACGACCCCTCATCTGATCCTGTCCTCGATCGTTACCCCAAAACAGAACAGGTGACGACGTACGGAGGTTAGTTGTTCTCTTTTTTAGATGGAAATCTCTATTTCATTAACCAAACTGCTCAGCAAGATTGTTGGCAACCAGATCATGGGCAAAGGTAGGACTCGGCCCGGCCATACGGCTTGGGCCTCGAGAACCATCTTTGCATCCTAGCGCGCACGAGCGTCTGTCACTTTATTACAAGCATATGGGCAAAAAGAAATTGAAAAGGAATTAATTCAGAAAAAATAGCGCTTTTATCCCCATCTAGAGCGAGATCGAAATCTGTCGATCAGATAGCTTGAACCAGCATTTGAGCATCAGTTCCTATGTCAACCTTGGCCATACCACGGAATTGAGCCACTTGCATAGCTTGAATACACGCTTCAGCTTCGACATGAAGAGGATCTTCAGCTTTCTCAACACGTCTAGCACCAGAGTAGGTAACATCACACAATCAGCATCACGGATGATAAAACCCCAGTCTCCATTTTTGCATATCAAAACTTCCATCAATATTTATTTTCTGGATATCCTGGGGCGGGCGCTGTACTATCTCCTTATTAGTCTGCACTTCCATACAGAATTCCTTGAACTCACTCGCAGATTTACGGACCTGAGCGGCGACCTGTTCATGGTGGAAACTTTCCTTCTCGACATTCTTTGTTTCGAGTTAGCCACCAATTTCACGGTAGTGAGATGCAGAGAACCTTTCTGTCTGGCTCGCATTTCAGAACCGCTTCAATGAAGTCCCTATGGTCAGCAAATTCAGCTCATTTTAACTGTAGATCTTCAAGCTTCAATTCTTAAAAGAACCTTGACGGTGACATAACTGTCAATCTTAGAAACAAATTTCTACCAAAAAATAGTACTCCCTCTGTTCCAAATTAATTGACTCAGTTTTAGTACAAAAGAACTTGCCTGATTTGATCACGTTTTTTTTCTTTCGAAATGGGAGCTTAAAGCCGCACCCCTCGGATCTGGTCAAGGTTGTTGTGCACATTATGTTATGATCCAGAGAGATGAATCTGTTAGGGTAAATGAATTGCAGAAAACGCTATAAGGAAATGTGGAGCCAGAGGAGTGCAAAATTGTTAGCCCAATTGTTAACCATTTATTAGATACTTGGGATTGAGGCTCTTAATTATGGATCTTTACTATATGGGAGTTGGTAGTGTACGTCCGCTTGCGAACCATAGTCAGCTAGTGATCGAAGGAGCGTGAAACGAGCGAGCGAACCGGCTACGTTTGCCGGCCCAGCCCATTTAGTAGCGACCGAAACAGCCTCTGCGAGCGAGCGCGTCAAGCTACAATTTTCAACGACCCGATCTCTACGAGCCCATTTAGTATCGGGTCGGAGGCTTTCCTTGCTAGCAAAAACTGTAGCGATCGAACTAACTCACCTGATCAATCACGACCCGATCTCTTTCCTTGCTACTCCCCTCCGTTCTAAATTAATTGACTTCTATTTGCCCACATATGTGTATGTCATGTGAGCAAATAGAAGTCAATTAATCTGGAACGGAGGGAGTAGTATTTAAAGGAAACTGTAGACACGTACTCCCTTGTACTAAATCTGAGTCAATTAATTTAGAACAGAGGGAGTAATAATTAACCTGATCAATCACGGCCCGATTTCTTTCCTTGCTAGCATAGCGATCGAACTAACTCACCTGATCAATCACGGCCCGATCTCTTTCCTTGCTAGCAAGGAGTATTTAAAGGAAACTGTAGACACGTAATAATTAACCTGATCAATCACGGCCCGAATTCTTTCCTTGCTAGCATCAAATCACTACATTGTACCCGGATCGCTATAAATACCGTAACCAAAGTTGAATGTCATTTTCGCCTCATCTCAGCTTGCATCTGTCATTTTTGCCTCCCAACTGATTACATCTGCCATTTTCGCCTCTTCTCGGCTCGATAACCCATGGCAGCTCGATACCCGTGCTCAAAAAGAGTCGCGTTGCCTCCTCCGGCATTCTCGCCGCCGCCGGTGAACATGTATGTTTCAAGTACCCCTCCATTTTTTATTCTATGTTCTTTCTCAAGTTTAGATAGTTAGCATATGTCAACTGGACAGCATACTGATAGTTAGCATAGTTAACCTGTGCTTTATAATACGGTCACGATACCAATTTAGCATCTTTTAGGAAAACGTGGGATGTAAATGTACTACTGGCCTTATTCACTATCTGGATTGGCTTTTGAGTTTTGAAGGCATGATGATGTCCAGCCTTTTTTCAAAAAATATTTAACATGTGCTTTATAATACGGTTACGAGTGTTTTAACATTGTAGCATGTTCTATGAAATCGACCAAAGCTACACCTTAGAAGAAGGTACAGGGAGTAAGCTAGCAAAAAAAAAAAGGAATTTATGCAGTATGAAACCACCTTATTCCATTGGTATCGCGACCCTAGATTATTGCTTATCTAATAATGATCCGACGCCTACCAAATACGAAATCATATTCCTAAAAATAATGCACAAAGATAAACAGAGAAGAAATACCTTGTTGCCAGGTCTAACCAGCCTCATTGCAACTTCTGCTGCGGTGTTTGCAGCGGCAAGAACATCAGCTGCTCTTCCAGCAATTAGCCCCGTTTTGATAACATGCGTATGTGCCACCACAGCAATAAAACCATCAATATGGCAAGCCATATCTCTGTCAAATAAGAGAGCAGAATCCTCAAGGCTCGTGGCAAAATAAAAATAAATGCATATGGTAGAAGAGGCTAAAGCAAGACAACACATTTTGACCATATCATCCTCCTGCAGGACTGTATCATCAGTAGCAAGAGGGGAGAAATGACAGACTGTGTTGTTCACAGATAAGCATGTTGGGAAAGCAATGCCCCTTTCAATCTTCCTCTTCACGTTCTTGTAGACATTCCCAGTCTGCCTGCCCTCAACAAAGCAATCCAGTGTAATCAGGAAGACAGTGAGGAAACAATAAGAAAATATGTTGTTAAAACAGAATTGGATTCATTACTCTGTTATGTAATGGTCACCCTTCTCACAGATGTCAACAATCTTGGCCTTTGGCTTGCACTCGGCAAGACCAACTTCAGAGCCTCTGTTCCACATTAAAATATAAACTAAGCATGAGGCATTTGATGAAATCACATCAACCCAATGCAAACATATCTGAACACTCATAAGACATGGCTCAGCCAACATTAATCAACAAATGCACGTCTGAAACTTAAATTTGCAGAAAGGTAAACATAACAGCGATGATCAATTTGCAGAAAGGTAAACAAATGCGCACCTCCCTCACCTATTCTCACCAGCAGCGTCAATCCGGCACCACGACGAATCGGCGAGAAGGTCCAATGTCTCTGGAGATATGGGGCGGGAGGGGGCGTGCGGAGCAGGCGGCCGGGATATGGGGGCCGCGGGCCGTGGGAGAGCAGCCGGCGGTGACTTCCACGGGCTGCGCAGGCGAGGGAGGCGCGCTCGGTGACGACAAGGCGGAAGGAGGTGCGGGCGAGCGCCGCTGGGCCACGCAGGAGGAGGAAGATCTCCTCCGAGTTCGTGTACGCGAAGGCCTTGAGCGCGATTTGGTTATCGGCGCCGGCGAGGGTCGGTTGGCGACACCATGGCGGGCGAGGATGGGGATGGTTCGGGCTTGGTGGT
Source organism: Poa annua (assembly GCA_026929855.1). Taxonomy (NCBI): domain Eukaryota; kingdom Viridiplantae; phylum Streptophyta; class Magnoliopsida; order Poales; family Poaceae; genus Poa; species Poa annua. The sequence goes on from CM049437.1 coordinate 98,662,792, forward strand.
GCTGCGAACGCCGGCGACGCCATGGCGGGCGGGCGGTCGAGCGCCGACAGGGGTGGAGAGGGGGATGGGGATGGTTGGGGCTTGGTGGTGCTGCGGGCAACGGCGACGTCGGGTGAGCGAGCGGAAGAAGATGGGAGTGAGTGAGGAACTGGGGATGGGGGACCGAGGTCAACGGAGAGGCAGAGAGTGATGTTTTTTTTCCTGCTTCTTGCTAAATTAGATTTGCTAATTTAGACACCCCTCATAAAAAAAGCTAATTTAGACATATTGGTCTCCCTTTGATTTTTCTCTGCTTAGAGATGATCCCGTTATTAATTTTTATTTTAATATATATGTTTTTACATATATTAAGATAATAGGCACCAACATGTTTTATCAAATTATACCTTTTGTCGATATACACCGCAACTGAAAGGGATTGTCAGTTATATACAGTGCATGTATTATCCTTACATATTTTTTTTTATAAATTTTCGCATGTATTATATCGACAAATCATTATGAAAAATAGAATCCGTAGCAACGCACGACGAATCTTGGTTCATCCAGTATGCACGGTGCGTTTTTTCACTACAAATTTTTATGATTTCCACATGAATTATTCAAGCTAATGACATGTACTATTTGTGTAGGATGCTTTTAAGTTGAGGAAGAAATTTCTGTTACACTTGCTCAAATACCAAGAAAATGAAGTGCAAGACAACATTCCTGAGATTATACGGCAATATCTAGCTAGCATCAATGAGAATGAGTAGACATTAGTGTGGTGCTAATTTAATGTTCGAAGATGTCAGAATATACCTTTTTTCTCGATATACATTTTAATTGAATTGGAATCTTATTCTTTTTTAATATCGAGTGGGTGTTTTATTCTTACACATTCATTTTTGCATATATTTTATAGACAAAACATTACGAAAGTTGCTCATATCCGTAGCAACGCACGGGCATTCAACTAGTATACATAAAGTGTTAAGGTCAATTTGCCAAGCTGCATATGAAAAACCAAATGGTGACACAAACAACATACCCTTTAAATGCATTTGGTCCTGAAATAAGAAACACGAATTACACAATAGCATGATGCAAACTTGCCAATAGCTAGTCTGCATTTTGAATAAACAGTTTCTCTAGCTCTAAAACAATATAAATAGCAAAGCTAGTACTCCCTCCGTCTAAGAAAGGATGTCTCAACTTGATCAAAAGTTGGATGTATCTAGACATGACTTAGTGTATAGATACATCCAAATTTGATAGAAAGTGTGACATCTTTTGTTGGACAGAGGGAGTAGTATCCTTGTAGGGTTCACATTTCATCGGGAAACGAGACAAAACATTTGCTTGGACAGAGGGAATAGCATGGGTGGCGGACTGGTGGTGCAGTACTGCGTTTCCTCCCCAGGTCATAGTCAGGTATTCCCTCCATTTCACAATATAAGATGTTTTACCTATTTTTCATATTTACATGTATACACATGTATCTAGATACGTCTTAGTGTACATATCCATTTATTTTAATCTGAATTTAGACAACTATTGGAGCACTTAAAATATCTGATAGTCCAGAGTTCTCCTTCTCCCCTGCTTGAACAAAGCTCCAGCACTACGATGGCGCCGCGAACAGCAGCTCCGGCACGAGCACGATGATGGGTAAGGTGCACGCGGCGGCGGCGTATTGTGGGAGGGACGTCACGACGGCGGAATGTGCACGGTGCGTGCAGAAATCGGCCCGGGAGCTGCTGAACGGTGGCTGGGGGCTTGACGACCGTCGGGAGGGAGTCACCGTCGTTGAAGGCTTCAGCTGCCACCTGGGATTAGAAATGCAGTGCATTGTGCACTAGTCCCTATTTATTTGTCGTGTTTACTGTGACCTCCAGTGCATCTGTGTTTGAGGGTGCAGTAAGTCCCTGTCTAGTTGTCTTCCAAACAGGGCCGGCCCTGAGGGAAAAAAATCCTATACGACCTTTGCTTCAACGACCTCCTTGGTGGACCATGCGTGGAGTTTGACACGTAGCTGGTCTCCTTGCTTTAAAATGAGCTTTGCAAAATCGTGTGGTGTTGGAGGTGGTCCAGTCCATCCATGGGTCGTTTTGCCATGGGTCGTATAAGATTTTCTTCCACCTTTCGTGCTGGCTACGTTCAACTGAGCAGATTTGCTCGGTGTTGGGCGTCCATGATGATAGTTCCTCTTTCAGCGAGAGGTTCCCCCCCTTCTTACTCTCATCTTGTGCTAGACTCCATTCAATTGAAATGATGGTAAGTTCTCTAGCTATAAGATTGCTATTAGACATCGTACCTGATCTGAAGTTTATGCAGGATCTCCTCTAAGCTGAACCCAAAGTCACAAAACGGAATATGGAAGAGAATTGCTGAGCATCACTAGAGTAGTAAATCTAGTTGGTTACTTGGTTTGGTAGCTACCTCAGAGCCCAGCTAGTTTCAAAGTCAGTCGTCGCGCGCTTCCGTCTGTACCTGGTATCAAAGTCTCCTCCTCGACGTGCAGCGTGCTACTCGCACAGTCGCACCACAAATTGTCAACTCGGCACCGGCAATGGCGCCACAGCCGACGCATCATCAATGCCTCCTCGCCGCGATCGTTTTCGCCGCGCTGGCGATCCCGGCGGCCGCCCAGTACTCCGTGGACTACGGGGGTGGCTACCTGGTGGGCGACTGCAGGCCGGACCCAGGGTGGTCGTCCACCACCAAAGGCGCTGCCTTCCGCGCCGGCCTCGCGCCGCTCCTCGCCGCGCTCCCTTCCGCCGCCGCGCCGACGGGCTTCGCCTCCCTCCGCTCCGCCAACGGCAGCAGCAGCGCGTTCGTGCGCGGCTTCTGCTACGGCGAGTCCCCGTCGCCGCGCGACTGCCGCAAGTGCCTCTCCACCGCCCTTGCCTGGACATGGATCTGCAACGGCAGCGGGCGCGCCGGGTTCTGGAACCCCGGCTGCTTCCTCGCCTACGGGGGCGGCACCAACGCCTCGTCGTCCGGCAGCAGCGACGACGAGAGCGCGACGGCCTTGTGGAGGTTCGACTACGACGGGGACGTCGCCAACTACTACCCCGAGTTCTACGACGTCCAGCAGCTCGTCGACCTTGCGCAGTCCCTGGCGCCGCGCGCCGCCAACGGCAGCGGCGGGCGGATGCTGGCCACGGCGAACGTGACGGCCCAGGCGAGTTCTGTGGTGCGTGTGGTGGCGCAGTGCCCGGAGAACGTGACGGCGGCGGACTGCGCGCGCTGCCTGGAGGGATCGGCGCAGGAACTGTCGGAGCGTCTCCGGGTACAGGAGCGCGAGTCCGACGGCGAGCAGTCGGCGGGCGTGGCCAACGTGTTCCGCTACAACTGCTACCTGCGGCTGGAGATATCCGCTCCGATCATGTCCACGGGAGCAAGGATTCGTGAGCTCCCCACCCAGCGATCCCTTGATTAAGCTGTGATCTTATAGTACTCCCTCCGTTCCAAATTAATTGACTCAGTTTTAGTATAAAGTTGTATTAAAACTGAGTCAATTAATTTGGAACGGATGGAGTAGCAGTAAAGGCGCAAGAATGAGGTGACGATTGTACCCATATATATTTGTTTGTGCAGGGAGGAAGATGAAGGATCATCTAGCCGTTGTGGTCGTGGTGGCCGTGGCGATCGTCGTCGTGATCGCCGGAGCAGCCTTTCTGGTACTGAAGCGGATTCGTACCAGCAAGGCCCAAGCTGAAAGCTACGGGACTGGTCACTGATTGACCAGCTGTGGTCAACGAGGCCTCACAGTCAACCCTTTTGCTTTCTGTACCGCGCTTGCTTGCATTTGTGTTTGCCGTTAGCTGTCCGGCACATGCTTCCGGGGTTTTCACTTTTCAGGGTTTCAAACATTCCTATCATGTCCGGTTCATGGTTTCTTAGCCAACTTTGGGTTCCATTCTCCTAAATATTCTCCTACACATTATATATGATTGTTCAATAATTCAAAAACAATTGGGTCTTATTTTACTCCGGGTTACATAATTCACGGTATATTAAGAATAATACATATTCAACTCCGGGATACATAATGTTTAAAATGGCAACCAGAATGCAAAACAGGTCGATTGCTTCCAACTCAAACATGTAATGTCCCTAGGGATTTTCAATGAGACCTGAGGGCGACTCCAACGACGCCCCCATTCTGAATAAAATGTGCCTGTTAGCCTTAAATCCGGCGTTGTTAGAGCCGTCTTGGGGGTCGCCGGACCTAATCAACGTCCTTGGGGACGCCGATTCACAGCCGACGTGCGCCCAGGTTTCGGCCCATACGTTTTGAGAAAAATGAATTGACAAAAAATCTTGAAACTTCGGCGATTTCATTCAAACTTCGGCAAATTTCATACATAGCAGAGATTACAACTAAAACATAAATAAAAACTAGATTTTTATTAACTAAAATCGGTGTTCTAAATGCCGAGTTGGGTGTAGAACGTCGTGTAGTCGTCCGATGTTCTACATGAAACAAAGGCCCAATCGAACGTTTTTAGGCTCCTGGGGGTGCGACTGGGCGAGAAACGGCGAAAAATCGCCGTCCGGAGCCCAAAAAGTGGCCTGGGGGGACAGCTGGAGATGCCCTTATGATCAAATTTGCATACAAAGAGTTCTCAAATAGAAAAGCTAGAAAAATACATATAACTAAACATTGTAAGCTCCCTAAAAAACTTCATTCAGGGGGGGGGGGGGGGGGGGGGGGGCGCCCCCGACATGCATTAAGCTCCGCAGATCAAACTCATGTTCTTCACCATGCACATTCTCTTCATCTTCCGAAAAATAGTTGAAGGTCAGTACATCCCCAACTTGTAAGTTGTAAACCCTACCCAGTGACCTCAAGTATGGTCCACACAAGTTAGTTCCTCTGTCAGTCTTCTCCAGGAAGAAATCAATGATGAGATGTCCCTGGCACCTTGCAACTAGCCAGTTGCCACAGATGGTCTTCAACTTTTCCTTGAAAAAACAAGGCACAACCTGCATTACATGTAACATAAAATTGGAACCATATTTTATGGTGCTTAACAAATGGGAAACTACAGGTAATTACATAAATCAGTAAGAATAGGGTTGTAGAGATTACCAAGCCCTGTTTGAATCCATGTTGAAGCTCCACTTCAAATTTGCATACAAAGAGTTCTCAAATAGAAAAGCTAGAGAAATGTTCCATGATGCCTCCGTTACAATGGAACAGATGGGATGTAAGTGTTTCATTTGCAGCGGCCCTCTTGCCTTTCAAGGATGTCTTGAAGCGGGCAAGAATAGATCATTTCTACTGAACAAATTGTGTTGTTCTTTAGTTGACGGAACAAATGTCCGGAAGACAACGAACATCAGTTTATGCCACGTGAACATTAAGAAAACAGGAGATATGACGGACATAAAGAAAATATGACTGTTAAAAAAAGATAAAACCTAGATTATATTTGCTAGTACGCTAGCCGCGTGCCCGCGTCGCGCCGTCGCCAAAATCCAAAGTCATAAGCTAAAACATCTTCAACATTTATAGAAAACTACAGAACTAATATCTTCAACAATTTGAACACCACGGTTAATATGAAATTCATGCCGATTGTCCATTCAGCTGAACTGCTAAAGCCAGTCAGAAAACACGGATTATGGTTTTTGGTTTTTTGTTTCTAGGATATGGTCCTGGGTTCCCTGTTTATATATCTTTCGAGAACAAGCTGGGCTTCTTGATTTTCCCATCAAATAGTACATATGGTCCATATGGATATTTTCCTTCTTTGCCTTTGGTTGCACCATCCCCATGGTAAAGCTCAAAATTTACATATTGGCTGCACAGGTAAGAGCATCACTAGCAGAGCCCTTAAAAGGCCAACCCTTATAAGCGGAACAAGGGTTGAGAAATGGTAGTTTTAAGGGTTGGAAACCGAGGGCGTAGATCAGTGCCCTCAAACCCAACCCTTATAACAGAATATTCCGTTTTAAGGGTTGGGTTTGAGGGCAGTGCTAGACGCCGCAACCCCAACCCTTAAAACTGGCATATATGTTTCCTCTCAATTTTCATAGAACAATAATAGTTTGAACAAAACAATAATCATTCTAGTTATTATTACAACACCAAATAGTAGTTTCAAACACGTAATAATCATTCAAGTTATTACAACAAGGGTTTTTCGAAATTACAACAATTGTTCGAATCAAATAGAACATGGAAAAGTAACACAATGGTAGATCAATGGCGACGCCCATCTAGCTGCCAGTGGTGCTCGATAAGATCCTTCTGTAGCTGGCAACGAGTGTTGGCACTCTCAATCTCCCGATGTGTTTGCAGAGAAGCTTGTAGGCGATTTGGGTTTCTTTCCGGTTGCACTCGGGTTCCAACATTGTCATAGAAACAAGGCAAATTCAAACCCCTCTCATCCTCAAGGATCATGTTGTGTAGAATCACACAACATTTCATAATGTTCACAAGGGTTTTTTTGTCCCAAAAACGAGCTGGACCCCGAACTATGGCAAACCTTGCTTGCAAAACACCGAAAGCTCTCTCAATGTCCTTGTGGGCTGACTCTTGTGCCTTGGTAAAATTAGCCTCTTTTCTGGTTAAGACCACTTCATTTTTCTCCTTAATGGACTTCACTAGAGTTGCCCACTCAGGATAAATGTCATCAGTGAGATAATATCCCATTGAGTACTCATTGTCCATGACTTTGAAGTTGCAAGGTGGAGCATCTCCAGAAAATATTCTAGAAAATAAAGGGGATCTTGCTAGCACATTGATGTCATTGAGTGTTCCCGGTAAACCGAAAAATGCATGACAAATCCACAAGTCCTCCGATGCTACGGCCTCAAGAACAATGGTAGGATCATGGCTTTTACCACAATACATACCATGCCATGCTTTTGGACAATTTTTCCATGTCCAATGCATGCAATCAAGACTACCAAGCATGCCCGGACATCCCCTTTTTTCATTCATCTCCATCAACCTTGTCGTGGGATTGTCACGGCAGATGTTTCCGGGTGAAAACTTGAGTATGGGGACATAGCGACTTCTGACATCTGGAGCTTGTCTAGCGTGGCGTGGGGAAACAAGGATTTACCCAGGTTCGGCCCCTCGTCTTGAGGTAAAGACCTACTTCCTGCTACTGCTTTATTGATATGGGTTTCGAGGACTCGGCGCCTTAGCTTCCGGGTCTCGAGATTACAATGGTGATACTTGCGATCTGGTAAAGCTTAACCCTCTAGGAACCAGGAGACCCCCTTATATAGGCGGTGAGTCTCGCTGGAGGTACAAGGCGGGATCCGGGTTACCATCGTACCCGGACTCTACTCTAAGCCCTATAAGTCTTCGCCTTCCTTATCAGGACTCCGTCTTGTACTTGGTCTCTCCAGCCTTCTGGATCCCTCTCAACTTGTGGGCCAAGGCACACGTCGCACACCGGCTTACGTGGGACCCGGCCCATATCTTCATGCTTGACCCGGCCCTGGTTCTTACCAGGCCGGCTTGTCTTCTAGGTCGGTGGGCCTATCGGGTTATGATCCCCCCAACAGTAGCCCCCAGGATAACTTGGACACCAGAATCGACTTGCTTCACCTTAGCACTCTTGGGCACAATCCAGGGGAAGCCGTCATTCCTTTTGTCCGGGTTATCATCTGAAAAACAATAAACAACTTATTAAACAAGCAGGCACACGGGTGTCAGTTTGGCCGGCTCTTGCTGGCGGCCCGTTCATAACCCGGCCATTGCTTGCCGACTTCCGCTTCCAGACTTAGCGATTTTCAATCTCTTTTGATCTTCCTCGAGGACGTCGGTCAATCTCCTGAGTCAACGACATTTTTAATACTTATCCCTCCGCGAGAATCGAGGAGCCGAACGGCTACCTTGGGAACCCAAGATCCTGTCAGTTAGAGTATCTGACATCTCGGATTTTATTCTCCAAGCTATCATTATCCTTGGCTTTTTCCTGTTATGCCCCTAGGTCAACTCCCACTGGGCTATAAATAAGTGGGGACGGGAGGAAAGCTACCATTTCCCCCCGTGCGCCACCACTTCATCTTCCTCCTCCAGCGCGAGCTCTACAACCTCACCGCGACCTAGCGCCGCCGTTCTTTCTCCGGTTGTTTCCGCCACCGCGCCGGATCCAGCTTCGCCGCCACTTTCTTCCTTCTTCTCCACCTCCGATCTAGATCTAGATCTTCGCCACCATGGGGAAGAAGACCTCAAGCAAAGGCCCGGCCGCCGCCGCCGCAGCCGCCGCCGTCAAGGCGAACCTCAAGAAGGCCAAGGCCGCCGCCGGTGCTTCCGCCTCCGGCACCGCCGCCGCAGCGGCCCCATCTGGGAACTGGATGGGCTCCTCCGTTTCCAGCGCAAGACTACAAGACTTGGTCGATTCCGGCGAGCTCCAAGCTCAAGAGGTCATCCAATGGCGCGCTCCTCGTGACGAGGTCGTGCCGGCTCCCCGGGAGAACGAGGTAATCATGTTCGCCGATCACCTCAACCGCGGTTTTAAACCTCCGGGTTCCCTCTTCTTCCGATCTCTTCTTTCTTACTATGGTCTCCGGCCTCAAGACTTGGCCCCAAACTCAATTCTCTCCATCTCAAACTTTACTGTTCTGTGCGAAGATTATCTTCAAATGGAACCCACCGTTGATCTTTTTCTCGAGTTCTTCTATTGCAATCCACAGCGCTCCTCCGCCACTCTTCCTCTTAACATCTGCGGAGGAGTCGCTATCCAGCGGCGCCGGGACTCCCTTTTTCCGGCTTTGAAACTTAACAGCCACCCCCGGGCGTGGCAATCCACCTTCTTCTATTGCAAATACACCTCTCCCAAGGGCCAACCCAAGTTGCCGGGTTTCCGGGCCGAGCCCCTCGAGCTGGGAGAGTCGGTTAATTCTTACACCCGAGATCGCGCTGCCTTAGCTCCCATTATCTCTAGAATCCGGGCTCTCAAGGCCCATGGCCTCAAAGGCACCGATCTGGTCAAATGCTGGGTCGGGTGGTGTATCAAGCCACTTTCCATCCGGCCCAAGCTCATTTCTGACTACACCAACATTCCCTCTGACCCTCTCCGGTTCACTTCTCAAGAGCCGGAGGATGAAGAAGTTATCCGTGCTTCCAAGAAGCTACTGTCTGAGTTCGTTGCCGCGATAAGGCTCGATGGACTCCTTCCCTTTTGCTCTGAGAACCCGGCTCCCAAGGTACTTAATTTGCAGTCTCTTTGCCTTTCTGTTTGTATCTTGCCTATACTCTTGTACTTTTCCATGAATGCCTTTTATTCATTCCTATACCACCGAAGACTGGTGGAAGGCCGCCGAAGAGACCCCCGCCTCCTCCGATCAAGAGGATGAGTCGGCACAAAACTCGGAGGGAGGAGATGCAGAGGGCGAAGGTGAGCTTGATTCCATGGACCGGCTTTTGCAGGATCTCATGGAAGCCGATAACGAAGACAATGCCTCTACTTACACTCCCCAACTTCCAGGTCAAGACGACCAAGACTCCACCAAGGTCCCAGCGCCTCCTTCTTCCCCGCCGGCTCAAGCCAAATGGGCCCGCAACGCGGTACGCCTGATACCACGCTCTCGTTTCCTCGATCTTGAAGCTTCCGGCTCTCAAACTCGCCCATCTACGCAGGACAAGGATGAGGCGGCGCCTAAGCGGCGAAGGACCCGCTCATCTACCTCTTCAGAAGAGCTCTCCTCAGGTATCCCGAACAGCCCTTCTCCTCGCAGAAGAAATTTTCATCAAACTTCCCCCGATGCTCGGTATCCGCTGGCGGGCCAAATCCGGGTTGCTAAATCCCGGTCTATGTCCTGCTCTTTAGGTTCCGGCTCTGAGACTCTCCCCTCCGACTTTGTCGTCAACAAGGGGTACATTTCCTCACCATGTCTTTGTTTTGATCTGCTTATTGTCAATCACTCATGCAAGTTATCTTCTTTCAGAGCACAAGCCGTTCTCAGCGACGAGGAGACCCCCGAGACTGTGTCGACTCCTCCTGCGGAGCCCGAGGTCGAGGAGACCCAAGAAGAGATGCCGGTAGACCCGGTTCGTCCTGACCCGGTCTCCTCTTCTCCTCCGAAGGCTGATCTTCCCGTCATTCCGGAAGAGCCGGACGTCACTATTACTGGGACCGGCTTCCAGGATCCTAGTGCGCCTTCTTCTTCCGTGGCGAAGGTCCTGGAGCCGGAAGGTAAGGCAGAGGAGGGGCCTGCTGCTCGTGCTGCGGGCAAAGGGCAAGTTCAGGAAGCGGGAGACTCGGACTCTGAGTATGAAGTTCCCTTGAACACTTTGGAGTTTCCAGAGCTTTTTGAGAAGATCCATGCACGACTCTCCAGGGTGCGAAGAGAAGAATCTCAGCTGCGGAACTATCTGCATTTTCGCTACCAGGTATGTTCCCTACTAGTAGTCCCCAAGAGTCAGAGCAGTAGCTTGCTACGCTCCGGGTCATTTTTTTGTTTTGTGAGTGATACTTTTGTAATGAGTAGTCCCCAAGAGTCGGAGTAGTAGCCTGCTGCGCTCCGGGTCTTTCATGGAATTCATGCTGGCTCTCCTTAACTTTTGTTTCTGCTGAGTAGTCCCCAAGAGTCGGAATTATTGCTTGCAATGTTCCGGGTCTTCTTTAAGATACTGTTTTTGCTGCTTCCAATTTTTGCCTCTATCTTGATGAATGTTTGTTTCCCTCTGTAGGAATTTTCGAAGGCTAGTGCCAAAAGCAACAGCGAAGTGCGCCATCAACTTGCGCAGGAAGCCGGCCTCCGCGAAAAGGCCGAGGAGCGACTGAAGGCGCAGGAGGAGACGTTAGCCCGGCTTCAAGCTGACAACGAGGCCTTGCGAAAGAAGGTTCATGATCAAGAGCTCGCCATCCAGGTGAAAGCCCTTGAGTTGCAAAAAGTCGTCTCCGAGCTGGAAAAGATAAAGAAGTTCATCCACAACTTATCTGTTGCCGTATTCGGTGAGTTTTCTCCTTCTCTTTACTTTGCTCCATTATTTTGTCTTCTCAGGTATTCTTACTCTCTTCCACCTCTTGTCAGGTCCGGCTCAAGGGGTGACTATCAAGGGGACGCTTGACAAGATTCAAGCAATATATGGCGTCACCCGGTGGCTCTACTTTGGTTGTGCCGAAATGATCAGGATGTCTTCTTCTGCTGGGACTATTCCGCCGGGTCTCCCAGACTTTCTTGCCGCCACCTCTGTGGTGCATGTGCTTATGGAACGATGGAAGGCGTCTTCCTGCCGCAAGGGTGCGATCCGCGCGCTGGCTCTGGCAAAGGCGTATTATCCAAACCTTGACCCGGTCAAGCTAACCAAGGGCTTCCCCGAGTTTCAACCTGATGGCCAGGAGACCGCGAAGATATATGGGAAGTTCGTGAAGTCAATTCGGCGTCCGGCTTGTCAGATTGCTGATGGGTTGGCGCTGGACGAGTTCCAGGCTACATATGACGAGGGTAACCGCGCCGTCAAGGAAGTCCCGCCAGAGCCGGTTAACTTGTGGAAGCCGGTGGAGGAGGCGCCGCAACTCTTCACGCCCTTCACGACAAGTGCGAACCCTTCGAGCTCAACTCCTGATGTACCCGCTCCTTCTCGCTCTTCTGATCTTGACGGCTTTGAGGCCTTGGCCACGGTCGTTTTGCAGAGGCCACCAGGCGAAGGTACAAGGGGTACGAAGGACCCTGGGCAAGGATCTGCACCGGCTCGTCCACTCCCATAGATCGCCCGGATGTACCAAACGCCGACTCTTGTATAGGTTTAGGATCTTTTGACTAGAATTGCTCCTGAAACAATTTTAGTGGCTTTCGTGGCTTGTAATAGGTTAGATGTGAATATTTCTATCTTACTCTGTGATGCGCCTTCGTGCACTGTTTGAAAACTTGTTCTTTAATGAAATCCGTTTTTTGTGAAATCTTATAAGTCTTTTTGGTTTCGATGACCCTTTTGGTTTCTTTAGCTCTCTGCAAAGCCGGTTTTCTCGTGACTTCTGTGCATAAAATTCATGAGCGATCAGGGTCTGCTAAGTCCCCATGGGCTTCATAGTCAGATTGAAAGCCGGATTTTAGCATCTGGTCATATATAAAGTGAGAATAACGTCAAGCTAGCAGGTAAGAAACCAAGAATATTTTGTGGCGTATCTGCCGGGTATTGAGTTTGTAACTTACAACTTTCTTAGTTAGTAAGCCCCCAAGACCCTGATCATATTTAAAACAAGGAATTGAAAACAGTTCTCTTTTTCTCTAAGAGGTGCCTCCCTCATTTCATTGATCATATAATATGTACATAGCTAGCAAGCCGCCTCATTAAAAACCTTCCAGTCCCCTTAGGTACCCTGGTAAGGAAAAGAGCGCGTCTGAAACCTGCTGCTTTTGAACTAAAAAGATACAAATAGGTGGAGCCCGTCTCATCTGGGGGCTCACAAAACCTAAGTGTAGTATGGTCTAAGCTCTGCTATGTTCCAGGGCCTGTCGTTCTCTGTCAACGGATACCTTGTATGGTCTGTATTGTTTCCTGTTGTTGTAGCTTGCTCTCTAGCATCCACCAAGTAATAGGACCCGTTGTGCAAGTTCCGGCTTACCACGAAGGGACCTTCCCATGGGGGAGTCAGCTTGTGGAAGCCGGTTTTTTTCTGGGCTAGTCGTAGGACTAAGTCTCCTTCCTGGAAGGTTCTTGATCTAACCCGGCGGCTATGATAACGTCTCAGGTCTTGCTGGTATATGGCTGATCTTTCCAGGGCTAGCTCTCTTGCTTCCTCGAGCATGTCAACTGAGTTTTGCCGGGCTTGCTCGTTCTCGGTTTCGACATAGTTTGCAACTCTTGTAGAATCATGGATAATGTCGCTGGGTAACACGGCTTCTGCCCCGTAGACCATGAAGAAGGGAGTGAAGTCTGTTGATCTGTTTGGGGTTGTGTTTATGCTCCAGACAACTGATGGCAGCTCTTCTTCCCAGCACCCGGCGGCTCTAATTAATGGAACCTGGAGTCTTGGCTTGATGCCTCTTAACAGCTCCTGGTTTGTCCTCTCTACTTGACCGTTTGACTGAGGATGTGAAACTGAATCGAGATCGAGCCGGATGCCATTCTCTTTGCAAAATATCTGTATCTCTCCAAGTGAAAAATTTGTCCCGTTATCAGTGATGATGCTGTGAGGATATCCGAAGCGATATATGATCTTATTCAGGAACTTGACTGCTGTTGCTGTTGTGCAACTATTGACGGCTTGAACTTCCACCTACTTTGTGAACTTGTCCACTGCGACTAGGAGGTGAGTCTTCTTATTGGGTGAAGTCTGGAAAGGTCCTACCATATCCATGCCCCAAACTGCAAAGGGCCATGTTATTGGGATGGTCTTCAAGTCTTGAGCCGGAACGTGAATCTGTCTTGCATATCGCTGGCATCCATCGCAAACCCGGGCTATGTTCTCTGCGTCAGCCAAAAGAATCCATGCCTGTACGCTTTGTGAAAGGAAAGACGTCGCCTAGAGGGGGGGTGAATAGGCGAGGTACACTTTTTACAATTTAGGTTTGATAAATGCGGAATAAAAACTTAGTGTTTAACTTATCAAGAACACAACCTAAATATACCAGGTGAACCTATGTGCATCAACAACTTATGCTAAGCAAGACAAGCCACAAAGTGAAAACAAGATAAATGACTTCAAGCACGAAGGCTATCACAATGTAAATGACTTCAAGCACGAAGGCTATCACAATGTAAAGTGCATAAGTAAAGAGCTCGGGTATAGAGATAACCGAGGCACGCGGAGACGAGGATGTATTCCCGAGTTCCTCCTTCTTAGGGGAGTACGTCTCGTTGGAGAGGTGTGAGTGACCACCACAGGTCCGACTCAACGCCACAAAGGCTCACCTTATTCTCCGATGAACTCGACCACAAAGGTCCGGGTTCACCTTCCACTATGAACTCCTTTGGGGCGGAGAACAATCCCGTACAACTACCTTGGGGCACACACCCACAACCGAATTGGGGGCTCCCAAAAAGACCACACAAGGTCTTGACCACAACAGGTCCAACTTGACCACAAAGGTCCCAACTAGCCACAAAGGCCTTGACCACAAAAGGTCCTAACCGACCACAAAAGGTCTCCGCCACAAAGGCCGGCCACTAAGGCGTCTAGGGTCCAAGGACCCAAGAGTAACAAGCTCACGAATTTCACCACCACGAATCACGTGGAGGGCTCAAACCGATGCAACCGATGCAATGGCAAGAACACAAGTTCTTCACTCCCAAATCCCACCAAAGGCAACTAATGCTTATGGGGGGAGGAGAGAGGAAGAACAAAGAAACCACAAAGGAGTCAAATCCCTCACTCCCTAATCCCACCAAAAGCAACTAATGCTTGTGGGGGGAGAAGAGAGGAAGAACAAAGAAGGAGAACCACAAAGGAACTCCTAGATCTAGATCCACTAGGTTCCCCTCACTTAGAGGAGAGATGGATTGGTGGAAACGTAGATCTAGATCTCCTCTCACTTTTCCCTCAAAGATATGCACGAATCATGGGAGGAATTGAGAGGGGGCAAGCTTTTCCAAGGTCAACAATGGCAGGAGAGAGAGGGGAAAAACGAGCAACACAAGGAAGAAGAAGGGGAGGGGTATTTATAGCCCTCCCAGTTTTCTAGCCGTTGGGAATCGTCAGCTCGGAAATTTCCGAACTTGGTTCGGAAATTTCCGGGCTGACGGTCCGAACCCCGGAAATCTCCGGTAGGAAATCCGACTGAGAGCTGAAAGCGACCAGTGCTGATATCAAATAAGACTTGGCGAAAAATCTTTAACTTGGTCGATCGGAAATTTCCGAACCGGGGCCGGAAATTTCCGGCGGAAAATCCGACTGAGAGCCAGTTGAGTGCAGTGCAGAAAATCTTTAAGACTTGGCGAAAAATTCTCTAGGTCGGAAATCTCCGGACTGGGGTCCGGAAATTTCCGCCCCTCCGAAAACTGCAGAAACACCAGAACTGAAATAACTTTTGCAAATGAACTCCGAATGAGGTGAGACCAACTCCGTTAGAAAGGTAGCGACAATATTGCAACCCATAAATAGAGCAAAGTCACCATACATGTGAAGGTTTGGGGCTTTCCTCAAAGTCGAACCGGCAATATTTCCACACCGAAAACGCAACAAGTTTTCCATACTAAAACCGTTTTCGAAGAACTTGGTCTTGTCATGAACATCACGACAAGCACCAAAACCCAACAAGGTAAAAAGCCAAATAAGAACCAAGGAAGATGATATGCCAAGCATGCAAAGGTTTGAGCTCTCCACGAAAATGCGATCAAGTTACTCTCTCGAGAGCCCCTCTTGATAGTACGCCTGTCTATCCTATAGCCCTATCAAGAACAAACCTTTGCCTTGAGCATTCCACTTGAGCCTTGAGCATTCCACTTGAGCTAGACGAAGATGGTCTTGATCTCTCCAAGTGGACCACCTTTCTTGATTGCGCTTGCTAGCACATGCTTGGTGAAGACTTCTCCAAATACTCCCCCATACGCCATTATGGGAGAGCCTCGCTTAGCTTCGTCTTCATGTCAATCTTCAAGCTCCATTAGCTTCGTCTTCATGTCTTCATTTCGACCTCCAAGCTACAAGCATAAGAAATCTCCGAAATGCTTCTCTTGGTCTTGCACATATAGAAATCTCCGAAATGTCTCCATGAGCTCTATGAGATGTTCTTCTTGTTGCAAGCCCATGGGAAGATACCTAACTCCACATATAGATACCACACACACTTGGGTTAGTTCACAAAGCTATATGGACAATGGCTTACCAACCAAGGGATACATGATCCACTTGGTACATCTTGTAGCTTCGTGTGTTGATCTACATCTTGATCAATCTCGTATCATCCCATCTATCTTCATATAGGTGATGTCTTGACATCTTCAAGACATACTTGCAATATGCTCCCATCTATCTTCATATGGGTGATGTCTTGACATCTTCAAGATATACTTGCAATATGCTCAACACAAACATTAGTCCATATGGATTGTCATCAATTACCAAAACCATATAAGAGGGCACATGCCCTTTCACTTTGGCCACCATCGATCTTGTGGACGCATGATGTCCGCAGTCCCCTGCGTGAATCTCCTGGAGAATTTTCCGGCCTTCCTCTGGTGAAACACAGCGTAAGAATACTCCAAACGTGCTCCACTTGTGTAACTCACCGTTGATGATGACGTATCCCTTGGCCCGGCGCACGATCTGTCGTGCCAGTACTTTGTCTTGTGGTAGCTCTTCTCTCAGTAAGTAAGCCAGATACGGCTCTGTCCATGACGGAGTTTGGTGTAAGGCGGCGACTAGCTGTGATTCCGGGTCATCAGGGTTTGCTAACTATTCTTCTGTTGGAAGCTTGGCTGAGGGATGATGTAACTCGGCGAGGAATACGTTTGGAGGCACCGGCTCTCTACTAGAGCCGAGTCTTGATAAGGCGTTAGCTGCCTCGTTCTTTCGTCTGTCGATGTGCTCAACTTGGTACCCGGAGAAGAAGCCGGCAACACGGTCTACTTCTCTCCTGTAAGCCGCCATGTTGGCGTCTTTTCTGTCCCAGGTTCCTGATACTTGCTGAGCGACGAGGTCGGAGTCTCCATAACACATGATTCTTTTGATGTTCATCTCTCTGGCGACTTTCAGACCGTGTAACAAGGCCTCATACTCTGCAACGTTATTGGTGCATGGTTCGAAATGTATCTGCAAGACGTAACTTAACTTGTCTCCTTTTGGCGAGGTTAAGACGACGCCGGCTCCCGATCCTTCAAACTGCTTTGACCCGTCAAAGTGCATAACCCAGTGTTTTGTGCTTGGTGCCGGTGGCAAAGGGTCAAACTCTGTCCAGTCATTGACGAAATCCACCAGGGATTGTGATTTGATTGCTGTCCGTGCCTCGTAGTTGATATGTTAAGGCCCCATCTCGATGGCCCACTTTGCGATTTTTCCTGTAGCTTCTCTGTTTCTGATGATTTCTGCCAAAGGGCGGAACTCACCACCGTGATGGGGTGCTCCTGGAAATAGTGAGGCATCTTCCGGCTTGCCATAAACACACCGTAGACCAACTTCTGCCATTGCGGGTATCTCTGTTTTGACTCTGTGAGAGCTTCGCTAACATAGTAAACCGGCCTTTGAATTGGGTACTCCTTTCCTTCTTCTTTGCGCTCCACCACGACCACGGCACTGACGGCTTTTGAATTTGCAGAGACGTATAGTAACATCGGCTCTTTGCTCGTGGGAGCCGCTAACACTAGGGCTGTGGACAATGTCTTCTTCAAGTCTTCAAAGGCGTCATCTGCTTCCTGGCCCCAAACAAACTTGTCTGACTTCTTCAGCAACTTGTAGAGTGGGAGTGCTTTCTCTCCCATCCTTGCAATGAACCGGCTCAGGGCTGTGACGCAACCCGTCAGCTTCTGGACGTCATTGACACACTCCGGCTTCTTAAGGTTCATGATGGCCTTAATTTTAGCCGGGTTTGCTTCTATGTCTCTCTCTGAGACTATGAAACCCAGCAACATGCCAGCCGGAACCCCAAACACGCACTTGGTCGGGTTTAGCTTCATCTGGTACTTGCGAAGGTTGGTGAAGGTCTCTGTTAGGTCATCCAGGAGTGATCCGGCTTTCTGCGACTTGATTACAACGTCATCAACATAAGCGTGCACGTTACGACCGATTTGATTCTGGAAACAATTTTGGATGCACCTCTGTTAAGTGGCACCTGCATTCTTGAGACCAAATGACATAGTTTTGTAACAAAAAGCACCAAAAGGGGTGATGAACGAAGTCTTCTCCTGGTCATCCACATTGAGCTTGATCTGATGATACCCGGAATATGCGTCCAGGAAACATAACAACTCGCTGCCGTCTGTGGCATCGATGATCTGATCTATACGATGCAATGCAAAGGGGTCTTTCAGGCAAACCTTATTCAAGCTGGTGTAATCCACGCACATGCGCCACTCTCCGTTCTTCTTCAAAACTAGGACCGGGTTAGCCAGCCACTTGGGATGGTAAACCTCCATGGTAAACCCGGCTGCGAGCAGACGGGCTATCTCTTCTCCGATGATCTTTTTCCTTTCTGCATTGAAACGACGTAGTCCTTGCTTTACCGGCTTTGCCTTTGGATCAACATGTAAGCTGTGCTCAGCAAGTTCACTCGGTACACCCGGCATGTCTGAAGGAGACCATGCGAAGATGTCCCGATTCTCACGGATGAACTTGATGAGCTCGCTTTCCTATTTTGGGTCCATGTGGGCCCCTATCGAGAACTGCTTGGAGGAGTCCCCTTCTTCGAAATCAACCATCTTTGTGTCTTGAGCCGACTTGAATTTTTTCTTCTCTTCCTCATGAGCCGGCTTTTCCAGCACACGCTTATCTGTCGGGTCTACTTGGGACTTGTAGTACTTGATCTCTTCCTCTGAGCAAGCCTGCTCTGCCATGATAGCGTCCCCATTGTCACACTCTATAGCCATAGTTTTGCTTCCTTCCACTGTGATTACTCCCTGGGGTCCTGATATCTTCAGTTTGAGATACACATAACACGGTCGAGCCATGAACTTGGCGTAAGCCGGCCTCCCGAACAGAGCATGATACGGACTTTTTAGATCAACAACCTCGAACGTCAAGAACTCCGACCTGAATTGCTCCTTGCTCACTCCAAATGCCACCTCTAGACTGATCTGGCCAATTGGGTGTGCCGACTTCCCTGGAACTATGCCATGGAAGATTGTCGATGTTGGGGTCAAGCGGTCTTCGGTTAAACCCATCCTTTTGAATGTGTCGAGATACAGGATATTGATGCTGCTGCCTCCGTCCATCAAGACTTTGTTCAAGTAGAACCCGTCCACCTGTGGTGCCACGACGAGAGCCAGGAGACCCGGATGTTCCACTGCTGGCGGGTGATCTTCTCTGCTCCAAGTTGTAGTTTGTTCTGACCACTTCAAGAATCTTGGAACGGCTGATGCTACTGCAATGACGGCTCTTGCCTTTAACTTTCTTTCCCTCTTGGACGTGCTTGTGGTGAAGACATGATACTGGCCTTGGCTATGAAGCTCCTTCGGGTTCTGCTGATACCCGGTTGTGACTTGATTCTGTTGCTGACTAGACCCGGCGTTATTGTTTGGCGGTCCATTCGACCCAGCCGCCTGTCCGGGTCCCGTCGGGTTACCGTTGTTTCCATTGAAGTTGCCGTTGCTTCCGAAGTTCCCCTGACTCCTCTGGCTCTCCTGCTCATGTCTCATCCAGGCTCTTATGTCAGCACACTGAGCTAGCGAGTGATTTGATGGTCTCCCGTTCTTGCTGTGTTTTGGACACGGCATGCTGTACATCTCACTGAAGTTCGGATTTCTCGGAGGTCCTCCCCTAAAGTTGCCACCGGGTCTCGGCCCTCTATAACCCGTCGTCTGGGTTGTGCCTACGAATTCTGAGTTTCCGCCTTCATAGGGACGCTTGTTATTCCCATTCTGATTACCATTGTTCGGACCCGGGTTCGGGTTACGGCCTCCGCTGACCCGGTTATTACTCTGTTGTTCCTCCGTCTCACCCGGCTTTTTATCCGTGGCTGCATATTTGTTTGCTGTTGTCACCACTTCTCCTATTGAGATTTCTCTGCAGGCCGGATCTTCCTTCATACGTCCTAGCTTGTGTGTTAAAGGATCAAAAGCGCAATTTTTCTCCATGTATGTTATAGCTGTATGTGCTGAAATGTTGAGGGATGACTGCAAGATCTCTGTGACTCTGGCCATCCATTGCCTCGCCGACTCTGTTTTTCTCATGACACAACGATCTAAGTCTTCCTCGGTGTACTGCTTTTTACAAGTCCCAGCGAAGTTCTTGATGAACGCCACCTTTAGCTCTTCCCAAGAATTGATTCTGCGTGGTGGAAGCCGGTCCAGCCATATCTTGGGTGCTCCTTCCGCCATCATGAGATACAGGTAACGTGCACATAGATTTGCTGTTGCATTCTTCATATCCATGGCCATGCCATAGCTACTCAACCATGTCTCCGGGTTCATGTGTGGCTCATAATTGCTTACTTTGGTTGGCTCTTTAAATTTTTCTGGAAACGGCTCCGCTCTGATAGCATCTGATAAACACTTTGGTCCTGTCAAGTTTGAAGAAGCGACTCCTCCGTGACCCGGCGCAGGCGAAGATGTGGCGGGTCTGGCGGGGATCACTACTCCGACTCTGGCTGCCCTGGCTCCGGCTGCTCCGGCTCCGGCTGCTAGTGGTGCTACCGCCGCGGCTGCGCGTCTTGCTCTTGAGCTATTGACTATTGACTGTGCCGCGGACATAGCCGGTGCGGCCATCCTCTGAGGGGCGGCCGCCGGCTGTTGTTGCTGGATCACTTGCTGATTTTGTTGCTGGACTTGCTGTTTTACCGGCCCAAGCCGGTTCTGGATGGATCTTGCCGCCGCCGGCTCTCCGTGCCGGCTTCTGGTACGACTCCTTTGTGGCTCTGAATTGAATGCTTGCGACCCGCGTGGATTATTGTTCTGTTGGACCACTGCGGTGCGTAACAAGTCAACGGCCCTCCGTGCTTCAATGCTGGCCGGTGAGTTGTCGAACGGGATCTGCTGTAGGGCATGTGCAGCTGCAAAAACATTGTCAACCGGATTATTGTAATGACCCGGGGGAGTGCTAAACCTGGGAGGTGGTGGAGGTAGTTGTTCTATGACTGCTTCTCCGGCTCTGGCTCCTCCAGCTGGACTTCCCGCGCCTCCTCCGGCTTGCGCTCCTTGTAACCCGGCTTGCGGCGCGCCGGCTCCCATCACCGGGTTGGCCGCCGCTATGGGCGCGTTGGCTGGTGTCGTCTGATATTCGAGGACTTGAGGTACTATGGTGTTTACTCCAGTCGGCAGATGTAGCCGGCTTCCGCGCCTTCTGCTCTGCACCGCAGTGAGTTCGTCCCTCCTCCTTTGGAGAGCGTCTCTCTCGTCTTGTAACCTCTGCTCCTGTTGGGCTAAAGACCGTTCTTTTTCAGCTACACGCCGGGCCTCATCCGCGCGCTCTTGGTTCGCTCTGGCCATGGCCCCCTTCAAATCGTCGAGTTCCCTCTGTATGGCCGAATTGGTATTTGTCACTTCTCCCAAGTTCTGTGTCTGGTTTCCTGACGCGCCGGCTCTCATCTGATCGTTCACCGCCGTCAGGATCGGGTTTGTGAATGCCGTCCCGGGTGCTGGCGTGCGCACCGGCACTGCTGCGCCGAGAGTCGGTAAAACTGGCCCGGTATTGGGGTTGGGTGGGAGGTACGCCGCTGGCGGCATGCCAAGGTTGCTCCGTTCCCAAATATCTCGGTCCTGTCGGGCCGTTCTTTCTGCGCTTGTCTCGTCACTCACGGACGCCTACATCCCATCGGTCTGCTGAGCCGCTGTTACCACGTGAACCGTCATATGTCGCGCGGGTCCTGGGGACACCGGGTGATCTTCCTCTTCAAGCCCAAACCCCCAACGATCTTCAAACTGTGGCAGAATTGACTCGCTGTCTGTGTCCAGATCTGACACGTTTATTGGTGCTTCGACGGAATCCTGTAGTGGTTGAATTGCCGCCTCTTCCTTCCAACCAAAGTCGTCCACGATCCGCTCCCCTCCTGGAAGCGTGTAGATCTGGCCGATAGCTAGGTTTTTGATGCACACGGTGGGTGTGTTGTTGGGAGACCCCAAGAGGAAGGTATGAAGTAGTGCAGCAGCAAGTTTCCCTCAGTTGTGAAACCAAGGTTATCGAACCAGTAGGAAATAATGAATTCCCCCGAGGTGTCAACGGCGCCAGAAAAATCTGCGACGTAAGGGCGCCAGAAAATGCTTCCTGGGACGTAGGTGACGTGGAACCTGCACACTACACAATCAAGATACTTTGCCCCAACTTAACGGTGAGGTTGTCAATCTCACCGGCTTGCTGTAACAAAGGATTAAACGTATGTGTGGAAGAAAGATGTTTGTTTGCAGAAAGTAACAGGTTTGCAGTTTGTGGTTTATCAGATTAAAGAGAAGGACCGGGATCCACAGTTCACTAGTGGTGTCTCTCCATAAATAATAATAGCATTCATGCGGGTAAACAAATTACAGCTGGGCAATTGATAGAATAATGATTGGCAAACCAATGCATATACCAATGTTATGATGTCTAGTGTGAGATTCATTCGGGCATTACAACAATATACATAGACCGTTCCAACCGCATCTATGACTAATAATCCACCTTCCGGTTAGCGTCCGCACCCCTTTCAGTATTAAGTTGCGTGCAACAGATTATCGCCTTAAGCACTGTGTGTAAAGTAAGTAAGTAACATCATCCTTAGACAAAGTACTACTGTTTTATCCCTAGTAGCAACAGTACATCTACAACCTTAGAGCTAGCTGTCACCACCCCAGATTTAATAGAGACATGAACCTACTATCGAGCATAAATACCCCCTCTTGGAGTCACAAGCATCTACTTGGCCAGAGCATACACAAGTAACGGAGAGCATGCAAGATCATTAAATAGCACACACATGATATATTATGAAGCAATAACTTTAGTACTCAATATTCATCGGATCCCAGCAAACACAACATGAAGTATTACATAACGGTGATCTTGATCATGATAGGCAGCTCACAAGATCTAAACATGATAGCACAAGAGGAGAAGACAACCATCTAGCTACTGCTATGGACCCGTAGTCCAAGGGTAGACTACTCACGCATCAGTCCGGAGGCGGTCATGGCGACGTAGAGGCCTCCGGTGACGATTCCCCCTCCCGGCAGGGTGCCGGGGAGAAGTTCTGACCTCTCCCGAATTGGTGTTGACGACGGCGGCGGCTCGGGACCCGTGGAGGAAAATATGAACACCGTGTTAGGGTTTTTAGTCTGGGGGGTATTTGTAGGCGAAAGGGCGAAGTCGGTGGCGCCCCGAGGGGCCCACACCTGGTCCTCGCGCGGCCAGGGGTGCTGCCGCGCGAGCACGTGGTGGCGCCGCCTCGGTGGCCCACTTCGTCTCGTGTTCGGCTTTCTGGAACGTTCCCGATGAAAAACTGACTTCAGAAAAGAAATCGTCCAATTCCGAGAATATTTCCTTAAGTACTTTTGTGAAACCAAAAACAGCAGAAAACAGGGAACTGGCACTGTGGCATCTTGTTAATAGGTTAGTCCCAGAAAATGCATAAAACTATATAAGAAATTATAGATACGTTGGAGACGTATCAACATCCCCAAGCTTAGTTCTACTCGTCCCGAGTAGGCAAGAACGATAAAAGAAGAATAATTTCTGAAGTGACATGCTTAAACACAATCTTGATCATAATATAATGTAAGGCTCATGTTATGAATGAAGTGACTCAAGGCAATGATCTATAGTTTGCTAACAAATAGACAAGGAGTAAACAACTACATCATATAAGTAAAACTTTTCATGAATAGTACTTTCAAACAAGCATCAAAAAGATTTGCATAAGAGTTAACTCATAAAGCAATATTATCTAAGCAAAAGAGCATTGAAGCAACACAAAGGAAGATATAAGTTTCAGCATTGGCTTTCAACTTTTGAACATGTATATCATATAGATAGTTGTCAACACAAAGAAATATAACAAGTGCAATAAGTAAGCATATAAGAATTGTTGCACACAGTTGACACAAGTGTTTGCTTCGGGGATAGAAAGAAGTAGGTAAACTGACTCAACATAAAGTAAAAGATAGGCCCTTCGCAGAGGGAAGCAGGGATACAAGCATGTGCTAGAGCTTCTTAGTTTTATAGGTTTTTGAAATCATATAGAGAGCATAAAAGTAAGTTTTGAGCGGTGTTTGTCGTTGTCAACGAATGGTAATGGGCACTCTACCCCCCTTGTCAACCAGACTTTCTTAAGAGCGGCTCCCATGAAGGACGTTATTTCTACCCAAGGGCAGATCATCCCTCTTTTCTCTTTTGTTTACACATGTAGTTTAGAACTAGTATCATTGCTTGGCTGATTAGATCAGGGCAAAAATGTGAAGAGAATGCATTGGTTAAAGTTGTAATTAATTGGGACTGGGCACCCCATTTGCCAGCTCTTTTTGCAAAGTTAATGGATAAGCGGTGTATATGCCACTAGTCCGGTTGGTGAAAGTCTGTCTAGAAGCAAATGACAAGGTTGATATCCGTAACACCACATACTTCCTCATGAGCTAATAAACATTGACACAAATAAGGGATAATAAATTTTGAATAAAATGTAGCACATGAAGTATTTACTTGGAATGGCAGGAAATACCATGTAGTAGATAGGTATGGTGGACACAAATGGCATAGGTTTTGGCTCAAGGATTATGGATGCACGAGAAGCATTCCCTCTCAGTACAAGGCTTTGGCTAGCAAGGTTGTTTGAAACAAACACAAGTATAAACTATGACAACAAGACGTATATAAAAACATATTGCAAGCATTATAAAACTCTACATTGTCTTCCTTGTTGTTCAAACACTTTAACTAGAAAATATCTAGACCTTAGAGATACCAAACATGCAAACCAAATTTCAGCAAGTTTTACGGTAGTTCCTCACTAATAGGTTTTAACTACATGATGTAAAAGCTTAAACATGATCTACTTGAGAGCTCAAAACAATTGCCAAGCACCACAACATGCAAGATAACAATCCATAAGAGCATGTATATCTTTCTTTATATCATCTACCACATTTAGCATTTTCTGTTCTCAACCAAACACCAATCAACTTATTTAAAAGATAAACTCTCCAAGTAATTAAACAATGAGATATGAGAGTATGATATAATAAAGCTAACAGCTCTAGCAAGAGATGCATGAAAAACAAGAGCTAGAAAGCATTGAAGTAACATAGAAGAATACTCAACAAATATAAGTGAAAAATACGAGTATTCATAAGAAAAAGCGGAGCGTGTCTCTCTCCCACAAAGGAATGCTAGGATCCATTTTATTCAGAGAATGAAAATAACAAAAACAAAAACAAACCGACGCTTCAAGAAAAGCACATAAGAAGTGGCGGAATTAAAATATAGTTTCACTAGAAAGGACCTGATAGTTTGTTGATGAAGAAGGGGATGCCTTGGGCATCCCCAAGCTTTGACGCTTGAGTCTTCTTGAAATATGTTGGGGATGAACCACCGGGGCATCCCCAAGCTTTGCCTTTACTATCCTCTTGATCACATCATATCATCCTTCTCTCTTGATCCTTGAAAACTTCCTCCACACCAAACTTAGAGTAAACTTCATTAGAGGGTTAGTGCACGAAAAATTATGATATTCTGTAGGAACACAATTGCTACCAATGCTACTGAACATTAGCTACAGCCACTGATACTTCATAGGATAAAAAGATCCAATCAAAATAGCAAAAGAGGCATTGCAAAATAAATGGCAGAATCTGTCAAAAACAGAACAGTCCGTAAAGACGAATTTTTTCGAGGCACTTAACTTGCTCAGATCAGAAAACTCAAAACTAATGAAAGTTGCATATATATCTGAGGATTACGCAAAAAAAATGGCAGATTATTTGGATTTTTCTGTGAGGAGTTACGAATTAAACGGTGGACAGCAGAAAACTGTTTCTGCGCAGGAATCCAAATTTAGCTTGAACTTTCAACTAGAGGCTTATCTTGACACAACAATGCAATAAAATAAAGATATAAAGGAATTGCTACAGAGGTAGGACAAGTCCTTGACACAAACAAAATAAAATAACAGGAAATAAAAGTGGGTTGTCTCCCATAAGCGCTTTTGTTTAACGCCTTTCAGCTAGGCACAGAAAGCAAAACTCAAGTGTTATCCAAATCAAGAACAGAAATCCTCTCAACTATGCATTGTATTTTATCTATATAAGGTTCAGAGTTTCCCTTTTCATTGCTTTTAGGTTTACTACATTCATCAAGTGGGTTTTGAGGAACAATCCAATCAAAATTTTCTTCCAAGGCTTCATGCATAGCTACAAGTTTAATAGATATTGACACTTTAATTTCCTCCCCCTTAGTAGGTTCAGTTTTACCCAATTTTTCAAGTGCATTAATAACATCTACACATGAGCCTAGCATATCAAAACGATCAAAAACTTTCCTAGCTTCTATAGCAACATCACCAAATTCATTAAGCAAGGTTTCCATAATAAAATCTTTCTTTTCAGCATTTTTAACATCATGAAGATTAAGAAACATTTGTTGTATTATAGGATGTAGGTTAACGAACCTAGCCTCTAGCATGTGAACTAAATAAGCTGCATCAGTTTCATAATTAGGAGCAAGTTCTACTATGGATTTCTTCCTAAGATCCTTATGCTTACTAACATGATTAAAGAATTCTTCAATATTCTCCTTTCCAATTATAGAACCACTACCTACTGACAGGTCTTCCAGGGTGTACTTAGGAAGCAACATTATAGCAAAAGTAAAACTAAAACCGAAATAACAATAATACTAAACCGAAATAAAAATAGTAATGCAAGTAACTATTTTTTTTTTGTATTTTTTATATTAAGCAAACAAGACAATAATAAAAATAAACTAAGCAAGACAATAACAAAATAAAAAGATTGGATGTGAGAGACTCCCCTCGTAGAAGAATCTTCAAATCACCGGCAACGAAGTTGACGGAGGAGTGTGAAGGTCTTCAAAGGAATTCTTATCTCCCCGGCAACGGCGCCAGAAAAATGCTTGATGCACACGGTGGGTGTGTTGTTGGGAGACCCCAAGAGGAAGGTATGAAGTAGTGCAGCAGCAAGTTTCCCTCAGTTGTGAAACCAAGGTTATCGAACCAGTAGGAAATAATGAATTCCCCCGAGGTGTCAACGGCGCCAGAAAAATCTGCGACGTAAGGGCGCCAGAAAATGCTTCCTGGGACGTAGGTGACGTGGAACCTGCACACTACACAATCAAGATACTTTGCCCCAACTTAACGGTGAGGTTGTCAATCTCACCGGCTTGCTTTAACAAAGGATTAAACGTATGTGTGGAAGAAAGATGTTTGTTTGCAGAAAGTAACAAGTTTGCAGTTTGTGGTTTATCAGATTAAAGAGAAGGACCGGGATCCACAATTCACTAGTGGTGTCTCTCCATAAATAATAATAACATTCATGCGGGTAAACAAATTACAGCTGGGCAATTGATAGAATAATGATGAGCAAACCAATCACTAGTAGAAAACGGACCTTTCGTCCAGAGCATTAGTCTCGGCCGGGTTGGAGGCCGGTACTAATGGGGCAGTAGTACCGGTCCCAACGGCTAGTTCGGCCGGGAGCATTAGTACCGGTCCGTGACGAATCTTTAGTACCGGTTTGTGACACGAACCGGTACTAAAGGTTTTGCGCCAGGCTGGGCCCGAGCCAAAACCTTTAGTACCGGTTCGTGACACGGGCCGGTACTAAAGGTGGTACCTTTAGTACCGGTCCGTGTTACGAACCGGTACTAAAGGTTTCGCCTATAAATTCCATATTTTGAATTACTTTTAAAAAATCCACATAAACTCATTTAAGTAGGCAAAATTAGGTAGAAATTAAGAAAAAACCTAATACTTGGGGATTATCCATCATATGTGTACTAGTTTCCATGAAAATTAAATGGGTGTCATTTTGCATCATATTTTTTGTACTTTGTTCACAAAAAAAATCATTTTTCGCACTTAAAAAATGGAAAATGATATTTATGGAAATAATTTGAAGAATCCCTTCAGTATGATTGTTTCTTATACCAATATGCACCTATTTGTGGAATATGATATCTTTATCACAAACTATGCCGTGGAAATGACCATAACTTGATCATTTGACTTGAAACTTATAGATGTTTATAGATGATAGACCTTTTTGTGAAGACTTTTTTTACAATTTTTGTCAAAAATCAAGTTTATCATTTTTCATAGCGATTAGTACACATATAGGACCCCATGCCAAAGGATTTCCTTTTTTGAGGTGTTTATCACTTTATTTCATATTTTCGTAAGAACGATCAAAACGGTCGCGATGACTATTCATCGAAAGAGGTAAGATTTTCTAGAATTATCAATGTTTCTGTGATATAACCAATAGTTGTGCACCTTAAAATGATTTTTGCTAAAGATTCAGACCAAACCATCAAACAGTTGTAGTTCAAATTTGAATTATTTTCGAATAATCGGCATAAACTCATTTAACTAGGCGAAATTAGGTAGAAATCAAGTAAAAACCTAATACTTGGGGATTATCCATCATATGTGTACTAGTTTCCATGAAAATTAAATGGGTGCCGTTTTGCATCATATTTTTTGTACTTTGTTCGCAAAAAAAGTCATTTTCCGCTCTTAAAAAATGGAAAATGATATTCATGAAAATAATTTCAAGAATCCCGTTGGCATGATTGTTTCTTATACCAATATGAATCTATTTATGGAATATGAGATCTTTATCACAAACTATATCGTGGTAATGACCATAACTTGATCATTTGACTTGAAACTTCTAGATGTTTATAGATGGTAGACTTTTTTTGCAATTTTTGTCAAAAATCAAGTTTATTATTTTTCATGGCAACTAGTACACATATAAGGACCCCATGCCAAAGGATTTCCTTTTTTGAGGTGTTTATCACTTTATTTCATTTTTTCGTAAGAACGATCAAAATGGTCGCGATGACTATTCATCAAAAGAGGTAAGATTTTCTAAAATTATCAATGTTTCTGTGATATAACCAATAGTTGTGCACCTTAAAATGATTTTTCCTAAAGATTCAGACCAAACTATCAAACAGTTGTAGTTCAAATTTGAATTACTTTCGAATAATCGGCATAAACTCATTTAACTAGGCAAAATGAGGTAGAAATCAAGGAAAAACCTAATACTTGTGGATTATCCATCATATGTGTACTAGTTTCCATGAAAATTAAATGAGTGCCGTTTTGCATCATATTTTTTGTACTTTCTTCACAAAAAAAGTCATTTTCCGCACTTAAAAAATGAAAAATGATATTCATGAAAATAATTTCAAGAATCCCGTTGGCATGATTGTTTCTTATACCAATATGCACCTATTTGTGAAATATGAGATCTTTATCACAAACTATGCCGTGGAAATAACCATAACTTGATCATTTGACTTGAAACTTATAGATGTTTATAGATGATAGATCTTTTTCTGAAGACTTTTTTTACATTTTTTTTGTCAAAAATCAAGTTTATCATTTTTCATGGCGATTAGTACACATATAACGACCCCATGCCAAAGGATTTCCTTTTTTGAGGTGTTTATCACTTTATTTTATTTTTTTCGTAAGAACGATCAAAACGGTCGCGATGGCTATCGATGTTTTTGGAATGCAAAAGATGATTTGGATGTCATATTTGGATTCCTCTAATTTTTTTGATCAATTTAGACATTTTATTTGTTAAATTCCGATTTAAGGATTTAAAGGTACGGATTATTTCATACTTAATGAAAAAGGTAAAAATAAAGTAATATTTATTTTATCATTATTTATTTCAATATTATTATTATATAATCATTTTTGTTTATTTAATTAAAATTTTATAATACAAGCAATGAAAAAGTGTATTATCATGACCGAATGGTTAATACGATTGATATGATAGTAATATCAGTAAGTTCTCAGTTCTCTCTTAGTATCTAATTTGAAAGGAACCTAAATGTTAAGCGTGCTGGGGTTGGAGTAGTTTGAGGATGGGTGACCGAACGGGAAATTTGACTACATTAAATAGTTTGACTTGAGATTAAGTGTGTAGTTAGTGATAAATTGTGTGGGTTAGTGGTTAGTTAATTGTGTTGGTAAGTTAGAAATTTCGAAATTCTAAAAAAAAAATTCTTTTTTCTGGAAAATAAAAAAAATCAATTTTTTTGGAAACCTTTAGTACCGGACGGTAACACCGACCGGTACTAAAGGTTTTCCACACAAATCGCTGTCCCGCGCCCACGTGGAGACCCTTTTAGTACCGGCCTATAAGCAACCGGTACTAATGCTACGGGGGCTTTAGTCCCGATTGCGCAGTACCGGTTGCAAAACCGGTACTAAAGGTTCTCATGGACCGGTACTAAATGTCAGATTTCTACTAGTGAATGCATATACCAATGTTATGATGTCTAGTGTGAGATTCATTCGGGCATTACAACAATATACATAGACCGTTCCAACCGCATCTATGACTAATAATCCACCTTCCGGTTAGCGTCCGCACCCCTTTCAGTATTAAGTTGCATGCAACAGATTGTCGCCTTAAGCACTGTGTGTAAAGTAAGTAAGTAACATCATCCTTAGACAAAGTACTACTGTTTTATCCCTAGTAGCAAAAGTACATCTACAACCTTAGAGCTAGCTGTCACCACCCCAGATTTAATAGAGACATGAACCTACTATCGAGCATAAATACCCCCTCTTGGAGTCACAAGCATCTACTTGGCCAGAGCATACACAAGTAACGGAGAGCATGCAAGATCATTAAATAGCACACATATGATATATTATGAAGCAATAACTTTAGTACTCAATATTCATCGGATCCCAGCAAACACAACATGAAGTATTACATAACGGTGATCTTGATCATGATAGGCAGCTCACAAGATCTAAACATGATAGCACAAGAGGAGAAGACAACCATCTAGCTACTGCTATGGACCCGTAGTCCAAGGGTAGACTACTCACGCATCAGTCCGGAGGCGGTCATGGCGACGTAGAGGCCTCCGGTGACGATTCCCCCTCCCGGCAGGGTGCCGGGGAGAACTTCTGATCTCTCCCGAATTGGTGTTGACGACGGCGGCGGCTCGGGACCCGTGGAGGAAAATATGAACACCGTGTTAGGGTTTTTAGTCTGGGGGGTATTTGTAGGCGAAAGGGCGAAGTCGGTGGCGCCCCGAGGGGCCCACACCTGGTCCTCGCGCGGCCAGGGGTGCTGCCGCGCGAGCACGTGGTGGCGCCGCCTCGGTGGCCCACTTCGTCTCGTGTTCGGCTTTCTGGAACGTTCCCGATGAAAAACTGACTTCAGAAAAGAAATCGTCCAATTCCGAGAATATTTCCTTAATTACTTTTCTGAAACCAAAAACAGCAGAAAACAGGGAACTGGCACTGTGGCATCTTGTTAATAGGTTAGTCCCAGAAAATGCATAAAACTATATAAAATGCATATAAAACATGTAATAACTTGGTATAATATAGCATGGAACATAAGAAATTATAGATACGTTGGAGACGTATCAGTTTTCCATACCGCGCCGCGCTTCTCCACAAATCATGATGTTCTTGGCCGCAGGCCCCACGGTGGGCGCCAACTGTCGTGGGATTGTCACGGCAGATGTTTCCGGGTGGAAACTTGAGTATGGGGACGTAGCGACTTCTGACATCTGGAGCTTGTCTAGCGTGGCGTGGGGAAACAAGGATTTACCCAGGTTCGGCCCCTCGTCTTGAGGTAAAAACCTACTTCCTGCTACTGCTTTATTGATATGGGTTTCGAGGACTCGGCGCCTTATCTTCCGGGTCTCGAGATTACAATGGTGATACTTGCGATCTGGTAAAGCTTAACCCTCTAGGAACCAGGAGACCCCCTTATATAGGCGGTGAGTCTCGCTGGAGGTACAAGGCGGGATCCGGGTTACCATCGTACCCGGACTCTACTCTAAGCCCTATAAGTCTTCGCCTTCCTTATCAGGACTCCGTCTTGTACTTGGTCTCTCCAGCCTTCTGGATCCCTCTCAACTTGTGGGCCAAGGCACACGTCGCACACCGGCTTACGTGGGACCCGGCCCATATCTTCATGCTTGACCCGGCCCTGGTTCTTACCAGGCCGGCTTGTCTTCTAGGTCGGTGGGCCTATCGGGTTATGATCCCCCCAACAAACCTGTTGGTATCTTGCTCATTCGGTGCTCGGAGATATCAATCACCATACAAACGGATGATCATTTTGACAAACCTACGGACGGACTCCGTGGTTGTATCTTGGCCAATGCGAAGATACTCATCTGTATAGTCCGCGGGCACGCCTTAGGCGATCACCCGCATTGCAGCCGATATCTTTTGGTATGCACTAAACCCCATGGTGCCGGCGGCATTTCTACGCCGCTTGAAATACTCGTAGTTGGCCTCACAATCCGTGACAATTTTCACAAACAAACTACGGCGCATTCGGTACCTTCTCCGGAAGAGGCGAGGTGGGTATGTCGGTACCTCCGCGAAGTATTCTTGCATAAGTTGGTCGTGCCCAAGACCGCGGTTCCTGTGGATGCAAATGCGACTCATCTGAGACCCCCTTCTCTGATCGAGCAGCTTCGCGCGGTCCTCTAGCTCTTGCACGGCCAGGATGACGACCATCATCTCCTCATCGTCGTCTTGAAGCAAATCATCGATGTCTGAATCGTCAGACGACGACCAACCGGAACCATCGGTGTCTGATGACCCACAAGTATAGGGGATCGCAACAGTATTCGAGGGAAGTAAAACCCAAATTTATTGATTCGACACAAGGGGAGCCAAAGAATATTTATAAGCCTTAACAGATGAATTGTCAGTTCAGCTGCACCTATGAATAGACTTGCTCGAGACAGATTATCAGTAGCGACAGTTTTATAGTAGTGATATTAGTGAAATAACAGCAGCAGTAGAAATAAGACAGCAGCAGTGATCATAGTAGACAGCAGGATTAAAATACTGTAGGCACAGGGACGGATGAACGGGCGTTTAATGCATAAGATAATTCATGTAATATCAAGACATAGGCATTTGCAGATAATTAAGATAAAGCATCCAAGTATTTATTAACCATATGCATGTGTTCCAATTTAGTTGTGCGTGCTCGCAATGAGAAACTTGCACATCATCTTTTGTCCTACCAGCCCGTTTGCAGCGGGGCCTCAAGGGAATCTACTGGTAATTAAGGTACTCCTTTTAATAAAGTACCGGAGCAAAGCATTAACACTCCATGAACACACGTGATCCTCACATCACAGCCATACCCTCCGGCTGTCCCAATTATTGTCACTTTGGGGCCTTTGGTTCCGGACAATAATATGTGTATGCAACTCATAGATATGATCTAAAACATTGATTATCCTCATGATACAATAATATGTTCAGATCTGAAATCATGGCACTCGGGCCCTAGTGTCAAGCATTAAACATAACAAGTTGCAACAATGACGTAAAACACCGATAACGGATACTAGGCACCATGACCTAATGATATTACAGCTATTACATGAACGATCTCATCCAATCCCTACCATCCCCTCAAGCCTATAGCGGGGAATTACTCACACATGGATGGTTGACGGAGAGGCGTTGCTGATGACGATGGCGATGATCTCCTTCGATTCCCCGTCCCGGCAGGGTGCCGGAACAGAGACTTCTGGTCCCCGAATTGAGTTTCGAGGTGGCGGCGGCGCACGGAGGTGTTTCTGGAAAAAGTGATGAACGCCCTTGCGTTTTTAGGTCAGAGGGAGCTTATATCCGAGAGGGGGACGCGAGGGGGCAAACGAGCCGCCCTCACGTGGTGTTGGCGCGGCCAGGAGCCTTGTTGGGGGGATCGTAACCCGGTAGGCTCATGAAGAGTGAAGCATGGTCGGGTTTCAGTGATAGGCCGGAGAGCTTGTCGGTAACCCGGCCTAAGTAAGGAAGGCTCTAGAAGACCCGGAGGCAGTACGCATCACGGAGTCCAAGACTTGGAGGATACGAAAGACAAGACGAGTTAGAGTAGAACTCCAAGTAGTCTTACCATGTAAACCAGGAGACCCGGATGTCTATATAAGCGGGCTCCTAGGTCATAGAGAGATAAGTCGAATAAGTTAGAAGAGGCTGCAATAAGCCATAAGATAGACAAATAGAGAGAGCTCCCACGCCGGAGTAATCTAAACCCGGCGATCGCCATTGGCGCACCATGTAACATATTATCATATCAGTGACTTATAGCAAGACGTAGGGATCCTCCACCGAGGGGACCCGAACTTGGGTAAAAAACATCTTCTCCCCGTAGTGCTAGACAATCTCCTGAACACCAGAGTCGCCTTGCCCCTCATCTCAAAGTTTTCACCCGGAAACATCTGCCGTGACAATCCCACGACAAGCCTGCCGCGCCAGCACCCTGTGAGGTGGGCCCGTTGCCCCCCTCCGTCTGGCCTTCTGGCTCCGTGGGTCTTCGGGCAAAATAGGGACTTTTGCATAATTTCTGGGATTTTTCCATAAAGTTGATTTTCTGCACAAAAATAAGACACCAGGGCAATTCTGCTGAAAACAGCGTTAGCCCGTGTTAGTTGCATTCAAAACATACAAATTAGAGGCAAAACAATAACAAAAGTGTTCGGGAAAGTAGGTACGTTTTGGACGTATCAACTCCCCCCAAGCTTAGCTTATTGCTTGTCCTCAAGCAATTCAGTTAACAATTGAGTGCGATAAAAGAACTTTCACAAACACATTTGCTTCATATGATGTAAATATTCTCATTATCTGGCAAATGCTTAGGCTATTCATAATAAGATATATATAAATGGTGTCAACTAGTTAGTTATGTAAACTATGAAGAGATGCCAATCATACCAAAAGTAAATAACATGAAACATATCAATTCACAGGATTGCAAAGCTAATAAGAAAGTATGATAAGGTGGTATCTCGCTTGCCCGAAAGAGTACAGCAAAACATAAATGCCCAGGCACCTCTGAGATTCAAGAGTAGACTAGAGATAAAGATGTCAAAGATAAAAGCATCAAAGTTACACCGCAGTTAACAGTATTCTGGGACAAGCACATTTCACTAAGAATGACAACTATGCTCTAAAGAAGGTGCTCAAAGAAGGATGGTGACTCAACAGTAAGTAAAAGATATGCCCTTCATTGAGGGAAGCAGGGATTTAACATGTGCTAGAGCTTTTCATTATTTTGAAAACAGAGGTAAAATTGTTTTTGAGTGGTGGTTGTTCCGTCAACGAATGGCAATAGAGTTCTTGTTATCTTCCATACTAAGTAAGTTGAGAGCGGTTACGAATTATTTTAAAATCAAGCATTTATAATATGCATATTTATATTTTATCTTTTTGATATTTTGACACTCCTTCCAACCTTTGCTTTTCACAAACCATGGCTAGCCGAATCCTCGGGTGCCCACCAACAATCACATACCATGGAGGAGTGTCTATTTTTCACTTTTCAAAACTTTTGATATTATAGTGGTCTAACCAGCTCTTTACAAAATTAGTGACAAGCAGAGGAAGCATGCAAGTCGGTTACTTAATTAGTATGGAAGATAACAAACCCAACTACTACTTCCTCATGAGCTCGAAACAGTGGCACAAATTGAGAAGTGTTTGAAGGTTTTAAAGATAGCACATGCAAATTTACTTGAATGGTTTGAAATGCCATACATAGGTATTTATGGTGGACTCTTTGGAATAACTTGGTTTTCAGGGCTTTGGAAGCACAACCAAAATTGCTTAGTACAAGTGAAGGCTAGCAATAGACAGGGAAGCGACAATTCAAGAGAGCAATAACCGTCATAATCATGCTTTCGACAAAATAAAATTAACTGAGGCATAAGAGTGATACTAGAACTCTGAGGCAAAATAAATCATCAAGACTTAATTGACTCTTTGCATGTGTGAGCATGTGCCAACTCGATACAAATGAATTTTTTCAGAGCAGGATACCACAATGTGATACTATTTCATGAACAAAACAATGCAAGCAAACATCCATAGAAACATGTCATCTACTATTAATAAATTGGAATTGATCATAAGAGAACATAAACAACTAAGCATCCACCAATCGACATATATCTTATGCGAACCATATAAGCATGCTCACATGAATGAGTATATGTACAAAAATAAAAAACAAATAGAGTTCATTACCAGCCTCTTACCCAACTCGGATTGTCATATATCGTCATTATTGCTCTTTCACTTGTGTTGCTTGAATAATATGAAATGAAAACTAATCTCCACGGAGTAATGGATGGTAGTGAGATCTGAAACAAACTATACAAAACCAAAAGAAACAACAAATATTTTTGGGATTTTCGGATTTAGGAACTAAAAACAGAACAGTCTGTGAAGACGAATTTTTTCGAGAACCTTAACATGCTCAGATCAGAAAACTCAAAACTAATGAAAGTTGTGTAAATATCTGAGGATCATGCACAAGAAATTTCAGGTCATTTGGATTTTTCTACAGGAAGTTATGATTTAAACGGTGGATAGCAGAAATCTGTCCCTGCGCGAAACAGTAAACAACAAAGCAAAATATTTTTGTGTTTTTGCATATTGAACTGAATTAAATACTAAGCATACTAATACTAGATACTAAAGCAAAACAGCAAGAGAAATAACAAAAATCTTTTTGGTATTTTTGAGTTTTGGAAAGCAAAGCAAAACATGAACAAATAAAAGAAAGAAAGAAAACTAAAACGAAACATGGATATACAAAGTACCGAAGTAATGATATGAAGATGAGTGTGCTATCGGTATACCTCCCCCCAAGCTTAGGCTTTTGGCCTAAGTGGGAATCAGCCCCATGGTGCCCAGTTCTGGGCTTCGTCGTGGTATGTCGAAGACCCTTCCCCATAATACGAGCTCGAAGATGCGCCGGCGTAGTGCGTGGTGTACTCTTCCTCGGGTGTCTCCTCCACACCATGCTCCCTGTAGAAGCCTAGTGTGCTCAACCGCTCGTCCAACTCCACCACCGAGTACGACCACGGCCTCCTGTCAATACTGAACAAACCGGGCTGCGGCAAAGGTATTTCCCTTTCACTACCGTTAGAAAACATTAGCCTAAATACAAGGTTCTCCAAGGTGGATCCATTAGTGACAAATTGATGACCTTTCATTACAGCAAGGTCGAGATAGCAAGGAGCAAGTAATGTATCATTAGGATCTATAGGCAGCCCCAAATGTGCAACAATACGTGAGGCAATAATCCCTCCATAAATGGGCCCCTTAGCAGCTAAGCGGCGAGCAATCAAGGTACCAAGGTTAAATGGGAATTCACCCTTAAGTGCAGCAAGAAGGAATGCAAGGTGATAGTTGGAAATATTACTAGTGTTATCCCTACCAAGCACACTAGTGGCAATGTAGTAAGCAAAATACTTAATAGCTGGGAACTGAATGTTCCTTATCTTGCCACGTTGTGCGGAGCGGGTGTCATCATTTGTCACCTCCTGGTAGATTTGCGCCAAATCCTTCGGGTCCTTTGGAATCTTCTTTGATGTTCCCGTGTCCGCTGTACCTATCACGTCACAAAAAGTACGCAGAGGCAGGGTAACAGGCATATCATAAATCTTAAAGGAAACAGAAGAGCCAAATATTTTGTTGTTGTGAGCAAAACTCTCAGCAAAAATCTTGGTAAGCCTGGCATATTGGGGACTCTCATCCAACATGTAGGAAGTCAGGCCCACCCTTTCCACAAGGGTTTGGAAATCCTCAAGTAAACCTGCAGCACTAAGAAAGTCATTACATGGGCGGGATGCTGAGTTTGGGCAACCATCATCCCGCTCATCTCCAATGCTTGGTGCTAGGATTTCCTCATTGTAGGATTGCCTAACGCGAGTAGCAGCTCTTGAGGGCCTTGCCCTCCTTGGTGTATCCCTCTCAAACATGTCTCCATAGGTATGGTTATGCATCTTCCTTTTCTGAAATTTTTAGCAAATATCATAAAAATTGATTTTTAGCCAACTAAATGAGGGCAAACCACTATAGTGACTTGCTAGAGGCTTAAGCATGCATCAAAACTAGTTATCCTCACTTAGAACAAGCATTTAAACTCACTAAACATGATATCTACAGCAGCAAAATAATCAATATATAATCCACTAAACAAAATTCTACTTGGATAATCGGAGGAGTCACATACCGGAAAGTGAATACCCCAAATTTCAGCAACAAAGATGGGCTGCAGATGGAGATCGAAATTGCAGAGGAAGAACAGCAAGAACACGATTTTTTTCGAATTTGGGAGTGTTTGGTCGGGAGAGAGGAAGGCAGGGGAGGAAGGAGAGTAAGTGGGGGGCCATGTGGGCCCCACACCATGTGCTGGCGCGGCCAAAGGGCTTCCGCGCCACCATGTGGTGTGGTGGCCCTGTGGGTCCCCCTGGCCACTCTCTGGTACTCCCAGGTACCTCCTCGAAGAATAGGAATTTTGGTATAAATTTTTTGAGATTCTGAGATTTTTTTTTATTTCCTGGTATTTTGCATTAATAATTTTAATATTGAAAATTTGTTTTCTAACACCAAATACAACTAAACTTTGCAAACTAAATGATATTACAGTAGGTAAAACAAAGAGGAGAAGAAAAATGTTGTTTAGCACTTCCATGCACTTAAAACATATTTGTTAGCAAGATTAATCAAGTCTTGCCACCAAACAAATTTTAGATGACATAAAAAGATTCAAACATTGTGAGACACTCATGTTACCTTATATGGTATTGATATGGATCCAATAACAAGAGTTTTGAATTCTTCTTTATAAGGGCAATCAATACTTCCCACTTTGATGGACCTCACATTAGTAATTGTATTAACTCCAGGCATTTTATTCATTTTCTTGGGGAAATAGACAGTATGTTCCTTGTCATTCACATTGAAAGTTACTTTTCCTTTATTGCAATCAATAACAACCCCTGCAGTGTTTAGAAAAGGTCTCCCAAGAATAATAGACATATTATCATCTTCAGGCATTTCAAGCACAACAAAGTCAGTCATGATTAAACAATTATTAGCCACTTGAACAGGAACATCCTCACAAATACCAACAGGAACAGCAGTAGATTTATCAGCCATTTGCAAAGATATATCAGTAGGTATCAATTTATCAAGTTAAAGTCTCTTGTAAAGAGAGAAAGGCATAACATAACTCCTGCTCCCAAGTCACATAGAGCAGTTCTAACGTAATTATTTTTGATAGAGCAAGGAATGGTTGGTATACCTGGGTCACCCAATTTCTTTGGAACCTTGCCATTAAAAGAGTAATTAGCAAACATAGTAGATATTTCCTCATTAGGAATTTTCCTTTTGTTAGAAACAATATCTTTCATATATTTAGAATAAGGAGGCAACTTAATAGCGTCAGTCAAAGGAATTTGCAAGAACAAGGGTTTCATCCAATCACAAAATTTATTATAATGTTCTTCTTCTTTGGTTTTAAGTTTCCTAGCAGGAAAAGGCATTTGTTTTTGGACCCAAGGTTCTCTTTCACTACCATGTTTTTTAGCAATAAAATCTTTCTTAGTGTACTTTTTATTTTTAGATTGTTTTTCAGGTTCCTCTTCTATTTCTTCCCTATCCGAATTATCATTCTTATCATTATCATTGGCATTATTAGTATCATTGTTAAGTTCATTACCACTTTCAGTTTCAGCATCAGAAACAGATATACTATTAGGATTGTTAACAGGTTCAGAGGATTCTACAACAGTTTTATGGTTCTTCTTCTTTTTCTTAGAAGGAGCACTAGGTTCATTAACTTGTTGAGAATCTTGTTCAATTCTTCTAGCATGTCCCTCAGGATATAAAGGATCTTGAGTAGATTTACCACCTCTAGTTGTTACTTCACAAACATGTTTTTCTTTATCTATAGAGGCATTGATTAACATTTCTTTTTGCACTTTAGAAAGTTGATCAATTTGAGTTTGAACCATATGAAAATGTTTAATAAGTATTTTAACATCATTGGAGGTTCTATCAACAATATCATGCAAGTTACTAATAGTGCGAGAGTTTTCTATTAAATAATTCTTAATTCTCATATTAAAATTACCTTGCTTAGCAATAAAAGTATCAAATTCATCTAAGCATTGATAAGGAGGTTTAGAGTAAGGAATATCTCTATCATCAAACCTTTGGAGAGAGTGTACCTCAATTACGGGTGAAGGAGGAATTGGCTTACATAATTCTTCTATAGGAGATAAATTCTTCACATCTTCAGATTTAATACCCCTCTCTTTAAGAGATTTCTTAGCTTCCTTCATCACTTCATCATTTAATTCAATCATTGCTCTCTTCCTTGGTGTTGGAGTAGGTGTTGGAGTAGGTTCAGGAATATTCCAATCATCATAATTCTGGCTTATCTTAGCCATTAATTCCTCAGCTTCTTCTGAAGTTCGTTTCCTGAAAACACAACTAGCACAACTATCCAAATATGTCCTAGATGCATCGGTTAGTCCACTGTAAAATATATCAAGAAGATCATTTTTCTCTAAATCATGGTTCGGCTGGCCTCTTATTAGAGAGCAAAACTGTGTCCAAGCATCAGACAATTTCTCATCCTCTTCTTGATTAAAATTATAAATCTTTAACAAAGCATCACGTTGAGCACTAGCAGGAAAATATTTCTGAAAGAAAGTATCAAGCAAACCAATAGGACTAGTAATGGAAACAGGAGAATAATTATATACCAAGTTTTAGCTTCTCCTTTTAATGAGAAAGGAAATATTTTAGTGACAAAGTAAGTGCGCATCTTTATGTCCTCAGAAAATATACCACTCAAATTAGAGAGTTCATTCATGTGTTCTACAGCACTTTCATTTTCGGTTCCACAAAAAGGTTCTCTTTCAACAATAGCTATGTGAGCCAAATCAATAGAGAAATCATAATTTTTATCTTTAATGTTTATGGGAGATGTAGCAAATTTAGCATCAGGAGATAATTTATATCTAACAGCATATTTTTCAAGAAGGCTTTTCACAGCACTAGCATCTTTAGTAGCATTAATCTCATCAACAAAATCATCATCAAGTTCCACATAAGTTTCATCGGGATCATCAGGAAAATACTCTCTAGACTCAGGTGAACTAGCAGAAGTATTAGAATTTTCAGCATTTTCAGTTTGTTTAGATTTATCAATTATAACATCTAGAAAAGGTCCTAAGGAACC
The DNA here is from genome assembly GCA_026929855.1 of Poa annua. NCBI lineage: Eukaryota > Viridiplantae > Streptophyta > Magnoliopsida > Poales > Poaceae > Poa > Poa annua. The sequence goes on from CM049437.1 coordinate 98,703,557, forward strand.
ATTTCCATCAAGCACAGTAGAAGCATCGTCACAATTTTCCGAAACATTTTCAGATTCAGTAGAAGTAATAGTACGAGTAGCATGCAGCGGAGAAATAAGCTTACTCATCACAGTCGGAGAATCAAGTGCAGCAGCGGAACTCAGAGTTGTACCTTTTCTTGTAGTGGATGGCAGTATGGGAAACTTCTTATCTCCAGGCTTTCCCATGATGAATGAATTCCAGAAAGCAATATCAATCTCAGGTGAACTTATAAATAAAGCTATGCTCCCCGGCAACGGCGCCAGAAAATAGTCTTGATGACCCACAAGTATAGGGGATCGCAACAGTATTCGAGGGAAGTAAAACCCAAATTTATTGATTCGACACAAGGGGAGCCAAAGAATATTTATAGGCCTTAACAGATGAATTGTCAGTTCAGCTGCACCTGTGAATAGACTTGCTCGAGACAGATTATCAGTAGCGACAGTTTTATAGTAGTGACAGTAGTGAAATAACAGCAGCAGTAGAAATAAGACAGCAGAAGTGATTATAGTAGACATCAGGATTAAAATACTGTAGGCACAGGGACGGATGAACGGGCGTTGCATGGATAAGATAATTCATGTAATATCTACCGTTAATTAAGGTACTCCTTTTAATAAAGTACCGGAGCAAAGCATTAACACTCCGTGAACACACGTGATCCTCACATCACAGCCATCCCCTCCGGCTGTCCCAATTATTGTCACTTTGGGGCCTTTGGTTCCGGACAATAATATGTGTATGCAACTCATAGATATGATCTAAAACATTGATTATCCTCATGATACAATAATATGTTCAGATCTGAAATCATGGCACTCGGGCCCTAGTGTCAAGCATTAAACATAACAAGTTGCAACAATGACGTAAAACACCGATAACGGATACTAGGCACCATGACCTAATGATATTACATCTATTACATGAACGATCTCATCCAATCCCTACCATCCCCTCAAGCCTACAGCGGGGAATTACTCACACATGGATGGGGGAATCATGGATGGTTGATGGAGAGGCGTTGCTGATGACGATGGCGATGATCCCCTTCGATTCCCCGTCCCGGCAGGGTGCCGGAACAGAGACTTCTGGTCCCCGAATTGAGTTTCGAGGTGGCGGCGGCGCACGGAGGTGTTTCTGGAAAAAAGTGATGAACGCCCTTGCGTTTTTAGGTCAGAGTGGGCTTATATCCGAGAGGGGGACGTGAGGGGGCAAACGAGCCGCCCTCACGTGGTGTTGGCGCGGCCAGGAGCCTGCCGCGCCAGCACCCTGTGAGGTGGGCCCGTTGCCCCCCTTCGTCTGGCCTTCTGGCTCCGTGGGTCTTCGGGCAAAATAGGGACTTTCGCATAATTTCTGTGATTTTTCCATAAAGTTGAATTTCTGCACAGAAATAAGACACCAGGGCAATTCTGCTGAAAACAGCGTTAGTCCGTGTTAGTTGCATTCAAAACATACAAATTAGAGGAAAAACAATAGCAAAAGTGTTCGGAAAAGTAGATACGTTTTGGACGTATCAGTGTCCATCTACAACATACAAAATATAGTCAATATTTGACTCCCTACAAATTAAAACAAGCAAACCAATCATCGGAAACAATGCATACCGGCGTCGGGCGGTGACCGAAGCGAGCTCCACCGGCAGCTCGCGGGCGGCGGCGGATGGATCCGACCGAGGCAGGGTCAGGCGCGCAAGCACGAGGCCGGGGGCCGAGCCAATCGTGGCCGGGCGTGGCGGCGAGGCGGGGTTGGGCGAGCTCCAAGTCGGGCGCTCGCGGCCAGGCGTGGGCGGCGGCTGGATCCGGCCGCCGCGTTCTCAGGCGAGCTCGCGCGCGGCTGGGCGGCGGCGAGCTCGCGCGCGGCTGGGCGGCGGCGAATCGCGGCTCGGCGGCGGGCGGAATCGCAGGCGCGGGGCGGCATGGGAGGAGCGTGCGGGGCGGGGCCGCGGCGGAGGCGGGCGCGAGTGCGGGCGGTGCGGGGGACGACCGGAGCCGGCGGGGGCGCGGCGGCGAGATGGCCGGAGGCGGAAATGGCGAGGCGGCGGGCGGCCGGAGGCTGAAATTTTAGCCCGCGCGCTTGCGACGGGCGAGTAGGGGTTGGGTCGATTTTCCCCACCCAACCCTCACTTGTACAGGTTCGGAGGGGAAACTGGGATCGACCCTCAATTTTTTTTACGGTTTTGCGGTTTTAAGGGCTATACTAGTTTGTGTTTTGCCTCCCGAATCCGTAAAAAATCAGTTATTTTTAAGGGTTGACCCTTTTAAGGGCTCTGCTAGGGATGCTCTAACAGCCTAGGGAACTGTGTATACGACGGAACTCAAAGAAAGACACGCATGCGCAAGAGTTCTTTCGAAGAAAAACACAGGAAAAGGACCAAGGAGTGCAAATTTATCCTACAGCGGGGTTCACCCGGCATACAGTCATTTTAGGAATAATTCCACAGCAAGCGAATTGATAGCATAAAACTAGCACTTTTGGGGTTCAATCACGACATGATTATTCGAATCGCAAAAAACTACTGGATTGAAGTCGGATTTTCGCATTTTGCCCAAATCGTGGTCTAATCACGAATTGACACAGATTCTGACCGGTTGGGCCCACCTGTCAGGCTGACGTGGCCAGGTCAAATAAATTAACACCTAATCTAACAGCGGGGCCCACTTGTCAGTCTAAATAAAAATAAAAAAATCTGGAAAAATAAAAAAAAGTCTGAAAAATCTGGGCATCTCCTCCCATCTCGGCATCCATCTTCTTCCCCATCTCCGGCCTCCCCCATCTCCTCCCCCGTCGCAGGCTGCCGCAGGGCGCTGTCGCGGAGATCACGGCCGAGGGCGACCTGGTACTGCGGACGGCCCCCGGCGGCGCGGTGGTGTGGTCCGTCGGCATCAAAGGCCGGTCCGTCACCGGAGCGCGCATCGGCAGCGACTGCAACCTGGTGGAAGTCGTTCGACCACCCCACCGATGCGCTCCTCGTCGGGCAGTGCACGTCGCGCGGCTCACAGCCAATGCGTCGGCCGCGGACTGGCGCGAGAGCCGGACCTACCTCGCCGTCGAGGACGACGGCCTCAACGCCTACGTCGACGCCACGCCGCGGCAGCGCTACTACCACCTCGGCTTCAGGAGCAAGGCCGCATGCGCCTACGTGACGTACACCAACGGCAGCCTCACGGTGGCGCGGCCCGGCAATGCGTCGCCACCGGCCAACATCCAGCTGCCCGCCTCTATCTCCGCCTCAGTAGGCCGCGCCGGCGCCGCTCCCGCGCCCGGCCGAGCCCCTCATCTTGCCGCCGCCGCCGCCCAGCAGGTGGTGCGGAAAGCCCTTCTCCATGGCGAAGACGGCAGCGCCGCCGGCCTTCTCCTCCTCCCCGCGAGCTGCTGGAAGCCAGGCCAGAGAAGGGGTGGCCGGGGCGAGCTGCTGGCCGGAGCTCCTCCGTGCTGCGCATGGAGTTGGTATCTGCCTAGATTTTTTCCCCACGGGAAAGAAGACCAAGCAATTATTCAAATTTTCTTTTTTCTAGGTTTTTTTTTCAGACTTTTGTTTTATTTTTCCAGATTATTTTATTTTTATTTAGACTGACAAGTGGACCCGCTGTTAGATTAGGTGTTAATTTGTTTGAGCTGGCCACGTCAACCTGACAGGTGGGCCCAACCGGTCAGAATCTGTGTCAATTCACGATCAAGTTTTTTGTGATTTGAAGACCTAATGGTACCATGCCGTGATTGAACCCCCGTAATTTTATGCTATCAACTCACAGCAAGCACTATACCCTAGGCGTGCTTTCATCCGGAAAAGGACGCATTTTCAGCGGGCAGAACAAAGGGTGTGTTGTTTATATTTCTGAAAGTGGAGAGACACGCACTTATTCACAAACATATAGGTCGCCACCTGCCAAGAATGAAATACAATCGATAAACATAGCTTGCACAAACGGTTTGAGAAACAAGATTTAACCAAGGAAAACCTAGAGACAGCCTCAGGTGTGATTGGTGGTACATAAATTGCCTCTCTGATCTCGTAGTCTTGCTAGTCGTTCATATATCTTTCTGAATAGATTAGACATCTCGATCAGTCACTCCTATCCCCGGCCTCTCAGAATTTAAAACTTGAGCTAGCTTCGAGTAAAGCTGGGATCATAACATCGCCAACCTAACCCCATTGGTCTGAAGTAGTAAGCCAGTGAAAAAGAAGTGAATGCATGCAGGGATGAACCAGCCGAGCTAGCTCCTCTTCACTGCAGCAGTTGTTGTGGAGCCCAGTTCAGCGTGGGCTGTGCTGTGTTGCATCGAAAAGGAAAGCGCATTCGAGGAAACACAGCGCCGAGAAGCAGACCATTGTTTCTGCAATTCCATGCAAGAATATCGCACACATCACATGCGAGCGCGTCAGCTACTCAGATGCATGTGTGTTCTGCTTTTGAGTTTTTGAGTCGCCGTAGCACATAGAGGTGGTGCTGGTCGGAGTTGCAGCGCCACACTACCTCTCCAGCCTCCTCCTCCTCTCTTTCTTCCAAGCAAAGCGGCGGTAATGTTGGCGCCACGGGCACTGGCGCCTCTCCTCCTACTCGCCTTGACGACGGCGATCACGGTGGCCACCTCGGACGCGCGACTGCACGTGGCCGAGGGCGGCTACATTTTCGCGGAGTGCCACCAGGCGGCGCCCCCGTCAGCGTCCAACGGCAGCGACGCTGCGTTTCGCGCCGGTCTCCACGCGCTCCTCGTCGACCTCCCGTCCGCCACCGACCCGACGGGCTTCGCCTCCGTCCACTCCGACTACTATGGCCCGTTGTTCGTCCGCGGCTTCTGCTTCGACGACCCCCCGCCGCCGTCACGAGGGTGCGCGGGGTGCCTGGCCGTCGCGGCCGAGAAGATCGCCGAGGAGTGCGGCGGCAGCCGGCGCGCCGGCGCCTGGACCGCGGGCTGCTTCGTCGCCCCGCGAGGACGCCTATCGCGGGCGGGACTTCTTCAGCACCGACGGTGGCGTCACCACCCGCCCCGCCTTCTACGACGCGCGCCGGCTCGCCGCACTGGCGCTCTCCCTGGCGCCGCGCGCCGCGAACGGCAGCAGCTCCGGGTCCGGCACGATGACGGCGACCGCGGACATGACGACGGTTGGCAGTGGCAGCGGCAGGACGGGCAAGGTGCACGCGGCGGCGCACTGCGCGAGGGACGTCACGGCGGCGGAATGCGCACTGTGCGTGGAGAGATCGGCCCGGGAGCTGCTGAACGACGACGGGGGCTGGGGGCTCGACGGCCGTCAGGCGGGAGTCGCCGTCGTCGAAGGCTTCAACTGCCACCTGCGGCTGGAGATCCACGCCCCAGAGTTGCCCTTGGGCGAGATGCTCCGTGAGTTCATCTCTATATCCTCGCAAGTCTATGATATGATCCTCGCAAATCATACCATTGTGCTTATTTGGTCCGTGCATGCGTGCAGTGCAGGGGATCAAGAAGAACATTGCATTGTTCGTCGTCTGTTGGCTGATTTCCGCGGCAGCCGTCCCTATGGGTATCTTCGTTTGCGTGAGGCCTAGTCACAATGGACAGTAACATAGAGTAACATAGAGCAGTAACATACATGTTATTTTAGACTATGTTATCACCTAAAAACATGTGGTGTCATACAAACCTCTATTTATTAGTTTATAGACTCACAATGTTGGGATATGTGATGTTACGGTAACTAGCTATGTTATCACTACCCTCTCTTTTCTCATTAAATGGTTGTCACATCAGTTTTTTTGTGCTACGTGACAACGATATTACTACTATGTTACTCCCCATGGTGACTAGCTGCCCAGCAAGCGTAACATCTCTCGCCGCCAGGTCTAGTGTGATCTTCTCGAGCGATTAGAACTGCAGTAGTGCACTCGTGCTATCGTGCAAGCTAGCGTCGTGTCTAATCAGTGTGTGTCGCCGAAAGGACTTAACTAATTATGCCACTATATATGCATGAATGGTGTCTGAAAAGGTTGGAATTAATGCATTGCCGATCAATGAATCCTTTCGATTTGAACTTGTTATTTTTTGCGATGGATCGTTGCATAATTTTGTAGCAACTGATGTTGCAGCTGGCTACGTTGAACTGAATCTTTATGTCGCAGCTGATTTTGCAGCTGGCTACGTTGAACTGAGCAAATTTACTCGTGTTGGGCGTTCATGATGATAATTCGTTTTCTCTTTGAGCGAGTTTTTTTTCTTTCTTTTGTTCTCATCTTGTGCTAGGCTCCACTCAATTCAAATTAATCTTGCTAAGTGCTCTAGCTAAGAACTTTTTTTCATAGAAGAGGGTTTTCCCCTCCGATTTCTAAGAACTAGGTACTACTTAGGCATCGCGTCTGATCTGAATTTTATGCCGACGGGTTTCGCATCCCTCCGCTCCGGCAACGGCCGGCCGCACGTTCACGGGGCTTCTGCTTCGTTGAGTCACCGCCCCCGCGTGTCTGCCGCAAGTGCCTCTCCATCTCCGTCGATCGGATAGACATCTTTTTCGTGTTGTTTGTTTCTCACTCCTCTGTATTCTATCATCTCTCATTTTTTTTAAACCGTATCATCTCTCATTTGTTGTTTACACGTTACTCATATATCTGGCAGAAAAGCATTATGCTCGTCTCTATGATGACAATGGCACCGCAAGTGAACAAATTTTTACTGTGTGGGTCACACGCGTCTGAATTAGTTACATCATCTCCGTCGCATACACGTAATTTTGCCTCCCACCACCCCACTTCCCTCAAATGAGAGTGTTGAGAGAATTAAGTTGATTATCACTCATATGACGTCATCCAGATAAATTTTAGTTTCAACTCGTGTGTAATCACAGTTGCTACTTATGTGCAACCATGTGTAACTCACATCCCACACGGATCAAAATGTAAATCTAACGAGGTTAGAGTTAAGTGAGCTCTAACTTAATTCTCACTCGAGTGAGAAATAAGAAAACCGTTAATTTAAAACACATAAAAGTATCAAACTACTCGTGCATGTACTTACATGTACTCACTCCTCTAAGCCAGACCATCCCTTTCTCCATCCAAACCAAACAAGATCCACACAATCCAACTTGGAACCAAGTACAACTCCAACACCTTGCGAAGTGAGCCTAGCTCAACTGGTTTGGTTCACTAGTAGAAAACTGGCTAACAGTCCCGGTTGGTAAGGGCCTTCAGTCCCGGTTTAGCAACCGGGACTGCGGAATCGGGACTAAACACCCCAACCTATAGTCGCGGTAGGATCTGCAACCGGGACAAAAAGGTATCCACGTGGGCGCGCAGGCGAGCTGCTCGGCGATGACCTTTTGTCCCGGTTTGTATTACAAACCGGGACTAATAAGTTCGAGGGGTTTTAGGTTTTAGCATTTTTATTTTGTTTTCTGTTTTATTTATGATTTAAACTATTGTTTGTAAGCTACAATTACACACATCGATGCATATATTATATGAAGTGTCTAACGAGAATTAATCCATATATTACATATCCAACGAGACTCGTATCAAGTTAAACATGTATCATATACATAAGTGTCGTCCCAACACGATCATTATTACATCAAAATCATTATTTACGGTTTATATTGTAGCAGAAATCCACAAATTTCCTCTTGAATTCCTCTAGAGCGTTGATATGGAGTGAGATGCGCTCGTTGATTCATTTGCTGGATATATCAAGAGAAGACGGTCAATATAAATACATCAAGAGTTAAATTGTGAATTGATATGTAAATGCTTTACGTACCACCATATCCATCCGCTCACTGACATACATGCGCATATACTCGCAAACGTAATATCCACACAGATTTGTCGTCGGTGGCTGTCTCTCGCACTTTACGAAAATAGAGTTCATATCAAGTAATAATCAAACATGACAATCCGATATTGAAACTAGAACTAAATAGAGTAATCTACTTACGTTGATTAGCTGAAAGGTCAGCTGGTTTAAATTGACCTTCTCCGGCACGTTTTATGAACCGCTTCCATACCCTGCCCCGGCAAAGAAAATGAATAAAGAATATATTCATAACTGGAACTTAGGAAATGAAGAAAAGAGGTCAATATAGTACCTCTGAAGCGTTTCAATAATGTTCCAGTAATCCGTCATGGGTCGATGTAATGAGTACTCGATCTGAACTTTCGCCAAGTCAATTTCAATGTTGAAGAGAATCCAGTGGTGGCTGCACATACACATCAGCACATAGAAGAGAATTCAGTAAATATTAAGTCTCTAGCTAACTCATCAAAATCGAGTATGAGGAAAAATGAACGTGTAACACTCTAATCTGAAGTTGTACGGAAATAATATGTTCTTCTTGAAATGTTGTTTCTCCAAAAAATTGAGAAAGTTGTTCTCCGTTTCCCCCGGGTTTATTTTAAAGGTATGTATATGAACTCGATCTGGGTCAACGAACCCAACTTGATAAATCTGGTTCCTCCTACACTCAAGAATCTTCATTCTGCATAGTAGCGTACAAAAGAATGTAGTGAGGACAGTTATATTATAAGAAAATGATACGAGATTAGCTTTAATTAATCATAGCAGCTGATGATAGATTTGTCGAGACCTTCTGGTTGAATAACTGAAAGAGTTCGTCAAAGTCAATATGAATCGTCTGTTCTCCCATGAAGTAATGCTCATCTCTAAGTTTAACAGACAGTATCTCGTCCCCGTCTGTTGAGTCATCCTTGTACCATTTATGTAATGCTCGCATTCTTGTAGGTAGGTTGGCCCAGTCCTCCTTCGTGACCAGATCCTTCCCAAGGTGATATTGCAATGCCTCGGGAGCAATGTCGGCCTCTATCAAATCCACCATTTCTTCGTAGGTCATATCAGGAATTTCATACCCTTCTGGTATCACAATCTTGGATGCCAACTTCAGCGGAGCAACGTCGCGTCTCTTCTGCTTTGTTTTCTCAAGCCACTCATTATATGCTTTGTCAATACAACGATCATAGTCCGATAGTAAGTTTAAAACATATTGGGGTGGTTGAAAACAATGTTTCAGGAAGTACTCTATTTTTTTCGGATCAATTGATACGTCTGGCATGTTTTCCACGGGGGGCTTATAAGGGTAAGGAAACTTTGGAGGACTCTTGGGGACCTTTGGAAGCGGCGACAATTTCGCCTTAGTAGGCGGAGGCGGGCACTTAGTCAAGTTACCCCACTTGACCTGGCTGATCTTCCGCTTTCCCGCCATGTACTCAGCCGAAGAAGGTTCAGGCGAAGAAGGTTCAGGCTGCTGACGCGGCGGCGAAGATCGAGGTGGAGTCATGTAGGTGTCGTCGTCGTCCCTATCGAAGTTCAATGGACTTGGAGGTGGTGGAGGTGAGAGAGACCGTGGCCTCTGCGTCGAGCCTGGAAATATGATGTATTTCTTTTTCCATAAAATGATTCCATGCCTGACTTCTTTCAGGGTCGCCTCCCCTTCAGGGCCAGGGTGGTCAATCTCCAATGTCTCGCATCCAGGTACAATTTCCTCCACCCCAACACGAGCATACCCAGCTGGAACCTCGCGGCAATGCCAACGCACTTCAGGATCAACTTTTAAAGCAAAGCCGACGGCCACCTTCACAGATATGTTCTTCATTGGATGTTGCAGCTCACATTCAGTCTTATCTTCGATATTATCCACGGGGTAGCGATCCATCGGTGACGCATCAACTTCTCCATCATCGTCATGCAACCCCGTGCAAGCCACACTGCTCCTCTGGTTAGATGGGCCATCAGCTGCAGGATCTATGTAAAATTTCTCCTGCATCTTCGTATACATCGCAAAGAGCAGCTCGTTCCTTTCTTCCACCTTCTTAAGCCGGTCTGCCGCCTGCTGCTCCCTCCTCTTCGTTGCTCTGGCTCGGCTTCTATAATTATGATAGTCCTCATGAAACCCCATCTTCCAAGGAACACCTCCATAGCCTCGTGTTCGTCCTCCCTTCTCAGGATTTCCGAGTGCCTTTGTCAGCTCGTCGTTCTCTCTATCCGGAATGAACGTTCCCGCCTCCACCTCGGCTACTGCTTTTTTAAGATCATCGAAGGGACTCAACACTGCTTTCTTCGTCGGATCACAAAGAACCAACTCCCCTGTTTCCTTCTCCGGCGTCATACCATGCGCCATTAGGAAGTTTCCTGCTCTCTCGGGCACTTTCTCCGTCTCTGGAGTTAGACCTTTTGCCTTAATTTCAGCCTTAAGTTTATCCCACTTAGGCATGGCAGTCTTGTAGCCACCTGGCCCCAAATTATGATGGAGAACCTTTTTCTTGGCATTGTCCGCATTCTTTTTGGACCTCTCAAGAGCTTCTTCCGATTCCTTGTACGTCACGAAATCATCCCAGTGATCACGTCACCTCTCGTATGTTCCCTTAAACTCCGGAGTAATTTTCCCACTCTTGACATACTTCGCCCACGTTCTTTTTTTGTGGTTTTGGAATTGTTTGGCCATCTTCTTCAGGATCCACACCTTGATTTTGGCCTTCAAGGCCGTTGTTTGCTCCTCGGTGTCCATCGTCGGCAGAGTGAAATGTGATATCAGCTTGTCCCAAATAGAATTTTTCAATTCGTTAGAGACAAAACTTATTCCATCAGCTCTTGGCTTCTTCCATTCTCGACAGGTGATCGGGATCATGTACTTAACAAGAACTCCTGCTTGATTAGTAAATGCAGTCACGCTGTTTATGGGCTCCAAAGGTTCCCCATCGGCACTGACTATGTCAATAATCATATGTGTCTTCTCGTTCCACTTTTTGGTCGGGCCCCGTAACCTTGAAATGGAGGACTAAAAAAACATTCATTAAATATATTCTCAATGTGGAGGTCTATATATATAATTAGCATAGAATTAAATATTTACATCAGAGGACTTCGTTGAGGGTCCAACGCTAGCATCGACATCAATACTTGGTTCCGGGTTGCCTATGTTTTGTTCTTCTAACTGATCATCCGACAACCCAGCATCACCATCTTCATTCAGATACTGTGAGCCGTCATCTACCTCATTATCTTTTTGGCCTTCACGGTTATCTCTACCGTCATGGTCCATAGCTTCACTACAAAGAATAAAGATTAAAAGCAGTACTAAAAAGAATAAAGAATATATACTAGCAATACTAAACTATAAAGAATAAAGAATAAAGACTAAACTTCACTAAATTTCACTAAGTCCTAAAACACTAAAGCTATACTAGCAATACTAAAACAATATTTAGTACAATAACAACAGAAGAGCAAGATTGAAAATAGTAAAACAATATTTATACTAAAGCTATATACTAGCAATACTAAACAATATTTATAGTAAGCAATACTAAAACAATATTAATACTAATGCTATACTAGCAATACTAGCAATATAACACTAAAGTATACTGAGCTCGGTGTTCGCCGGTGAGAGGGAGCTATGTTGAGCGGCGACTAAATTCATCTAGCTAATCAACTAAATTCTAACCCATCATCTTATCAACTAATCAACTAAATTTCACTAAGTCCTAAAACACTAAATTCCTAAATCAATTTGCTAAGACGTTAAATTTGCTAAGACACTAAACCAGTTTACTAACAATCAACTAATTAACTAAATTATAATTCATCTAGCTAATCAACTAAATTCTCACCCATCATCTTATCAACTAATCAACTAAATTTCACTAAGTCCTAAAACACTAAATTCCTAAATCAATTTGCTAAGACGTTAAATTTGCTAAGACACTAAACCACTAAAACAGTTTACTAACAATCAACTAATTAACTAAATTATAATTCATCTAGCTAATCAACTAAATTCTAACCCATCATCTTATCAACTAATCAACTAAATTTCACTAAGTCCTAAAACACTAAATTCCTAATCAATTTGCTAAGACACTAACCCTAAGTCAACCTAACCAACTAATCAACTAAATCAACTACGACGAGGGGACCGGCGTGTGCTCACCTGACGCGATTCGGTCGGAGACGTCGACGGGAGAGCTTCTGGAACAGCGGGGACTGCGAGGCGAGCTCGGCGGCGGCGGTGTGAGGCGAGCTCGGCGGCGGTGGCGGCCTCCGCGGCAGCAGTGAGGGAGAGGAGCGGGCGCGGCGGCGTCGCGGCGGAAGCGGGCGGCCTGCGCGGCGGCAGCGGACGGCGGCGAGCTCGGCGGCGCAGCGGCAGCGGCGGCGCTCGATTTGGGCAGCCTGGCGGCGTCGCTGAAATTCCTAAGCGCGAGGTCCCGGTTGGTGGCTCCAACCGGGATCTCAATCTTGCTTATATACCGCCCAACCTTTAGTACCGGTTCGTGGCTCGAACCGCGACTAAAGGGGGTCCTTTAGTCCCGGTTGGAGCCTCCAACCGCGACCCAGTTTGTTTTTCGACTGCGCGCGCACTGCTACCCCTTTAGTCGCGGTTCGTGGCACCAACCGCGACCTGAGGGGTTTTTTCAAATGAGTTTGAATATAAAACTTTTGTATATTTAGGAATTTGACAAAACTTTCCATATGAAATGTGTTTGAATTTGACTAACTAATATAAAAATATTTTCTATAATAATTATTGTAACTATTTTAAAAACAGTTTGGATATGAATTTGAAGAACTTTTGTATATTTAGGAATTTGACAAAACTTTCCATATGAAATGTGTTTGAATTTGACTAACTAATATAAAACTATTTTCTATTTTCTATAATAATTATTGTAAATATTTTAAAAACAGTTTGGATATGAATTTGAAGAACTTTTGTATATTTAGGAATTTGACAAAACTTTCCATATGAAATGTGTTTGAATTTGACTAACTAATATAAAACTATTTTCTATAATAATTATTGTAACTATTTTAAAAACAGTTTGGATATGAATTTGAAGAACTTTTGTATATTTAGGAATTTGACAAAACTTTCCATATGAAATGTGTTTGAATTTGACTAACGAATATAAAACTATTTTCTATAATAATTATTGTAAATATTTTAAAAACAGTTTGGATATGAATTTGAAGAACTTTTGTATATTTAGGAATTTGACAAAACTTTCCATATGAAATGTGTTTGAATTTGACTAACTAATATAAAACTATTTTCTATTTTCTATAATAATTATTGTAAATATTTTAAAAACAGTTTGGATATGAATTTGAAGAACTTTTGTATATTTAGAAATTTGACAAAACTTTCCATATGAAATGTGTTTGAATTTGACTAACTAATATAAAACTATTTTCTATTTTCTATAATAATTATTGTAAATATTTTAAAAACAGTTTGGATATGAATTTGAAGAACTTTTGTATATTTAGGAATTTGACAAAACTTTCCATATGAAATGTGTTTGAATTTGACTAACTAATATAAAACTATTTTCTATTTTCTATAATAATTATTGTAAATATTTTAAAAACAGTTTGGATATGAATTTGAAGAACTTTTGTATATTTAGGAATTTGACAAAACTTTCCATATGAAATGTGTTTGAATTTGACTAACTAATATAAAACTATTTTCTATAATTATTATTGTAACTATTTTAAAAACAGTTTGGATATGAATTTGAAGAACTTTTGTATATTTTGGAATTTGACAAAACTTTCCATATGAAATGTGTTTGAATTTGACTAACTAATATAAAACTATTTTCTATTTTATATAGTTGTGAGCTGTTGGATCAACACTATCACTTCCAAACCGGGACTAAAGAAGCACACGGATCGTGTGTTTCTTTCAAGCACTTGTGAGCCGTTAGATCAGGGGAGTGTTTCTTTTGTCCCGGGTTGAGCCACCAACCGGGACTAAAGATGCCTCCCCCTGGTGATGCTATAAAAAGGTGCCCAGACCTTCTGGGTTGAGCATTCTCTTGTGTGAGGTAGGAGGAGGAAGCAGACATGTCTAAGCTATGTCAACACTTAGTGTAGTTCATTTGATATACAAAGCATTCGGATTCCCTGCATACGCCCAACAGTGCATTTGATATGCGGGCACTCATGAGCCACTGTTGGGCTGTATGTAGGGGAAACCGTGTGTTTTGTTCCATGCATCTACAAAATACTTCAGTTCATCGCCGAATACAAAAGGCAGAGAACTCCTCTAGGAACCAACTTCTCGAAGATGTCCTTGTGAGCATACTTAGGACATCTTCGAGAGGTTGGGCTTAGAAGCATTCTCTTGTGAGGTAGGAGGAGGAAGCATACATGTCTAAGCTATGTCCCGGGGTGGACCGAGGTGATCTGATACTGACATATGCCTATGTCGGGAGGAACTGACATATGCCTATGTCCTTGTGTTCTTGTGTGTGTTCTTGGGTAGATCGAGGTGTTCATGTGTGTGTTCTTGGTGTTCTTGTGTTCTTCCGTGTGTGCTTCTTAATTAGCTAGCACGACAGCAGGTAAAAATGTTTCTGCCAAGATCTAGAGAAGAAGAGAAGAGAGTGTTCATCCACATGAAAATTATTTAAATTTGAATAACTAATCTAAATCGTCCATTTTATCTAAATCTCTGAATATGGAAATACATATCTTTCAACCGGTAACCAAAATTAATTAGAAATGGAAATATTTATATTAATAAACCGGTAACCGATATATAAGATTCCAAACATTTCCAATACAAGAGATAGATGAGACACACAACGGTCTACTAATCATATCAATCTAAATACCACTTCCGTGCAATCTCCAAGCCAAGGCGAGCCTCCAGAGCAGCATACACGACTCTCTCGTAGCTCAATGGAACCGCGGCCCATCCGAAAGTTAGATCTTCTCCTTCTTCTTCGTCGTCCCGTTTCTTGTCCTTCTTCTTTTTCTTCATCTCAAGTTTTGTCCCAACGACAGCATTGGAGAGAGCATACAGGCTCGGGGTAGGATTGTCGGTTGGGTTCCGGCTATTCCTCTGGAGGTCGACCGCTGACGGAATTGTAATTCCGTAGTATCGCAGCATCCGCACGTCATTCTGGATTGCGACGCCGAAGAAGTTGATAGTCTTGTCACCTAAGAAATCGACGAGTAGCTTCGGCACCCGATCAGCCCTGCAAATGTGGAAAATAAGAGTCTCGGTCGCCACCGAGAGTTGAATGACGGCGGCGCGCTGCTTATCCTCGACTGGAAGATCCCTCTGGCGACGACCCGGGAGTGCGTCGGTGAACTCGCAGTCGAGTCCAACCCCCTTGATCGGTGCGGCGTCGAGATACACCTTCTTCACGTGTCGGATCCACCGCTCCACGCGTGATGCACGGAGGGTGACCCATACCTTGAAGTCCATGCCTTCCTTGGAGAAGAAGAATAACCGACGCCGTGATGTGTCCGAGTGACTCCGTTGGAATGGAAGAGAGCAAGGATGGAGAGGGAGATTTTGTGTGTGATTAGGCATTTTTGTACTGTTCCTTTTATAGGGCGGAGAGGGAGGCCGGCGGTCACCGAGCAGCTGGCGGGAGGCCGGCGGGCGGCGGCGCGGCGCTGCTTCGCGTTCCACACGGCGCATTCATGATTAATTTCGTGTGTATCAACGCGGCTGATCGATCATCTTCCAAAGCGCGGCGGGCTGATCAATTTCCAAACCGCTGCGAATTCCATAGATCATTAGTACCGGTTTGAAACACGAACCGGGACAAATACCTTTAGTCGCGGTTTGTATTAGAAACCGGGACTAAATGTTCCTATGGAACCGGGACTAAAGGTTTCCGTGCCCGTGATGCCGTCCTAACCGTTCGAACCGCGACTATTGATGTCATTAGTCGCGGTTCCAGGCCTGACCGGGACTAAATGTGCTCCGACCTCAAAACGGTAGGCCTGTTTTCTACTAGTGGTTCCTTGTGGTGGAACCAGCCCACCCAGGTTCAAGTACCAGACTTGGCATGGGTGCTCGCATTTTTCTAGATTTTCTAGGATTTAATCGGCGCTATGCTTTCAGTGGCAGGTGACGTGCCCGTCAACAGCGAGGCGCCCGTGGTGACTTCGTCAATCTCAAGATATGCCGGACCAGTCTCTCGGAGGTGCTAATAGGGGTAGGGTTTGCGTGTGTGCGGTCATAGGGGTGTCTGTACGTGCGTGTTTGTGAGCGTCTGCGTCTGTACTGTATTTCTCAAAAAAAAACTCCAACACCTTGCCTCCCGGGGCATGTATTGGCTGACTTTATGGAGGCCAAAGTTAGGTGACTTTGAGTCACTGCCACACAGGGTCCACCATATGTGGGGCCCACATGTCATTGATACAAAGTCACCACAAAGTCAGCAAATCTGAATCGTGCCTCTCTATGGTAAGAAGTACAAGATTGTTTTGTGGGAGAGACACAAACATTGAGTCCGGAAATCCACTTTGGATCGCATGAGCATACGGGCTCTCAGTACACAAAACGCATTTAATGTCAAAAATTGTTGTACAAATGTTTGTATACGAAGTTCCACGAAATAAAT
Organism: Poa annua; assembly: GCA_026929855.1. NCBI lineage: Eukaryota > Viridiplantae > Streptophyta > Magnoliopsida > Poales > Poaceae > Poa > Poa annua. The sequence goes on from CM049437.1 coordinate 98,719,931, forward strand.
ATATATATTTGATATATGTATAAATGAACAAAAATATTCGGTGAAAAGTCATCTTGGAGTTTTTTTGTGAACCACAAAGAATATCTTTATCTCGCAAAACTTTGCGTGTGAGCATAAAATATCCGTATGTACGCCTAATTCTTTTTGTTATAATTGTAATATTTTAGAGTGTTTTAAAAATATTATTTTCCATAAATGGGTGCCAACTACCAAATATACATTTACCATCTCTGTCGGAGGGCAGTATCTGGCCGGCGATTCACGATGAATCGGGGTATGATCTCCTCTCTTTAATCACAACGGATACTGTATTAACGTGCGTGTCTGGATCTCTCGAGCCTGCCATTTTGTTTTCTTCTTCTTTTCACCAAAGGAAAGAACCCTCACCAAGAACCATCGTGCCTGCGTCGCGCCCATATAAGCCGGAGTGCTCGCGCCCGGCCATGAGACGAAACGCCGACCGTCTTTGTACAACCGCCGGAGCAGGAGCAGTGCGCCGTGCCGCCGTGCCGGAGAAGGCGGCGCTACGCCTTTCCACGTCGGCGCAGGCCACAACGGTCAAAACCCGAGGGAGGAGCGTGGTGGGGACCACGCGCCGGACGTGACAAAATCGCGCCGCGCTGCCTTCACTGACCAGCTGCGCCCACGCCACGCCAAGCCACACTCTTTCTGTCGTCCACTCCTAGCCTAGCTCACTCCTGATCCCCACACACCTCGCGGCGCCGGAGCCGTTCGGTTCGGCCATGGCGTACTCCAAGGGGCCTGGCGGCGGCGGCGGTGGGATGTCGGCCGTGGACGCCATCCTCGCGGAGGCGGCCGATCTGGTCGCGCTGGAGCAGATCGCCAGGCTCAACACGGCGCACCTCGACGACTCGGCGGCGCTGCCCTCCAGCCTCGAGTCCCGCTTCCGCAAGCTCAAGTCCCTCCCCACCGCGCCGGGCCCCGTCAAGACCCTCGGACGCAGCGCCACCGCGCCGCCGCCGCAGCACCGCGACGATCCTCTCGCCGACTCGCCCCCGCAACCGAACCCTCCTGCACCGGCCTCTCCGCCGCAGCCTCGTCTCCATCCTCCCAAGAGTCAGACGACCGTCCCAGCGGTGGTTACGGAGGAAGACGAAGAGGAGGAGGAGGACCTGGAGCGGCTGTTCGGGCCACGGCGCGGCCGTCCGACGCTCAAGGAGCGGAACAGGGTCAGGGGCGACGATGACTCCCGTTCGCCGCCGCCGCCGCGACAGGCATGCTGCTTCCCCTTCTCTCCCAAGAAGGCGCTGCAGAAGACCCCTGCGGCCAGGAGCACCAGGAAGACCCACGCCGGGGACGACGTCCTCGGCATCGACGACGGCGAGTGGGGCGACGAGAACAGGAGGATGGTCTCGGAGCTCAAGGAGCAGCAGCGCAAGCTCAAGAAGGCGCTGGACGAGCAGGTCAAGGTCAGCAGGGAGACGGCCAAGATGGCGCGCTGGGTCAAGCAGGCCTCCGCGCGCATGACGCACACTGATGCCATTGACGACCTGCTCAGCGACCTCGACGACGACGACGACCTCAAGTGAACGGAAATCTGTCCTGCTCGTCGTCTGACGGAGCTCTCATGCTTCCGTTTCCCCTTGCCTGGACAGATGCTATGAAGATGATTAGGTTACAATGCATACTAGTTACATATGAGTAAAACTTCAGAATCAGAGAGAAGGGTATAAATTCTGGTGTTTTCTGCATGATGTATGAAGCTTCTCTGTTTGTTCTTCTGTCACTATTTCCTAGTCTAAATTGACAAACCATAGGTCCATAGCGACCATGACATGCACACGCTTGCGATACATATTCTGCTTGTAAATAAATTCAGTACAAGTTGGGCACAACTGGGTGAGCAAATAATTGGTAATCTGAAGAACAGTGGCAATAAGACTTGACAATTCAGATGATTAGAACAGCAATGAGACTTAACAATTCAAGAGATTGTAGTGCACAGACAAAAACAAGACATCGACGGAGCTAATTGATAAATAGAATTTCGAATCTACAGTCTGTCTTGACAATTTAAATCATTAGAACAACAGCAATGGGTCTTGACAGTACAAGAGATTGTGGTACACAGACAAACACAAGACAGTGACAGAACTCATTGACTGATAGAATTTCGAGTTTACACTCCGTCGGCTGAAAGTAGAGAAGGAATGTAAAGTAGAGACAAAAAAGTTGCTTTAGGAAAATGGTTACAAAGAATCACCTTACTTGTCTACTTCAGGGGACGACTGTTTACACAAGCTAACCTAAAGTTAGGTGAAATAAGTGATATACAAGTCAGTGCTCAGTACACCTAATATTGTCATTATCATTCAAACGATGCAAGGTGACTCAGGAAAAGGGAAATGCGTAGAACTTGCAAAGTTATCACCATCTCCATAAATATTTGTATTCGTGATTTGACGTTCCCTTTCGAATTCTTCTAATTCTGATGCCCAGAAGTCTTCTTTAACTGTTTCCTTGACTGTGAGATCTACACGCCAATACAAAGACAACCGTACACTGGTTGATCCTATGTTGTAAACGAATATGTAAATAGTACTCGGGTGTTTGTTTGCATACCTTCATTGTGTGGCCAGAAAAATGCAGGCCCCAAAAGATATGACCTTGTGCGCAACTTTAAAATGCGAGTCTAGCAACTACAGGAGGAATCACTGTCGGTGTTTGCCGGCCCATTAATATTATACAACAGAGAATTTACAATGGAGAAAACAGTAGAGGAGGATTCTCTAGATTCCATGATTTTTTTTCACAAAACGTTAGAACATCCTTTTTGCAATGACTGTTGTCCTATGTTCTGCAATTTAAAAGAGGGACAGAGAATTAACTACTATTGTTGATAAAACCAATTCTTCAATTTTGTAATCGGGAAGTAACAAAAGAACATATGCAGAACTTCCTGTTATGTTCATAGAATGAAGCCTGAAATTCCTTATCCTAAAAAGGTACTTCCTCCGTTCCTAAATATAAGATGTTTTAGCTTATTCCTGATTCATACGTATCTCAACGTATTTGAGTGTGTTGATTCACTCATTTCAGTCCGCATTTAGTTCACATTGAAATGGCTAAAACATCTTATAATTTCGATCGGAGGGAGTTTATTTTAAGCTAGTACTATTGTCATCAAATTCAGCTGCAAACTGTAACCAAATCGGAAAACATAGTTGGAGCAACTTAGTGCAAAAGGACATCATACAGTGTTAAGAGATTAGGAGAACTATCTGTATCAAGATTTCAGAGTATAAAATCAGCTCACTTACGATTACTCTTATAAAATACCCATCATTCCATCAAGCATATGCAAGCGAAATAGGGATTCTTGAAGTGGTGGACATTGATATATCAGTCACCTCAGAGTTGCTGGGGCTCTACTTTCAATAACCTGCCAAAGCATGCATCAGACAATACATCCTTGAAAAGCAAGAGGACCGCTGTAAATGAAATACTTACATCCCATCTGTTCCATTGTAACAGAGGCATCATGCAACATTTCTCTAGCTTTTCTATCTGCTGTACAACCAGCACGCTCCATTTCGTAATATACTTCTGAAACCTATTCAAGAACATGAGCAAAACTATTTCAAGCTACTTATCCAGGCACATTGATATTACTATTTACTAATGTTTCAAAATTCTCAATTTTATTTTAGAAGAAAACTGTAAGAATAGCCCCTACAGGATAAAACCCAGGTTTGACTCTCAAATATATATTTTGCAAGGAAATATTCAGATAATTAGATAATCTTAATTAGCGCAGTCTTTATTACGATAATCAAGTCTTCATTCTGTAAGAAGGGTTGTGTGAATCTCTTTTAACAGTTACAGTTAAGACCTCAAAATAATAATTTTTACCCATGAGTAAGGTTTTCGTTTTGCCACAAAGCATGAATATTTAAGCAAGGTTTCTTTTTGCCACAAAGCATGAATATTTAAGCAACTGAAGTAATGAAGAGTAGAAATGCAGCAGGAGAACCTTTTCAAATCTTTTTACTCTCATGAAAGCCTTCATAAGTGTAGTATAAGTCACAACATCTGGGCTCATACCCTGAAAAAGAACAAGAACTGGTAAGAGAGTGCAAAAACACTTAAATCATGGCACCCAAAGAGGAATCCCTAATAATAAGAGCATTCTCATTCAGGAGAATGTACATACACTGTCCTTGATATGCTGGAATACAGCTACTGCCTCCAAATGCCTTCCAGCAGTACTAAAAGCATTTATTAACAAATTGAGCATAACAAGATTCGGCTCAATTCCTTCTGCCTCCATCAACTGAAGAACAGTTACAGTTTGTTGACACAAACCCTGAAAAGTGAAAGCCATACGAATATGATTCTCAATAGCTGAGAAGGACAAATAGATATTGATAGTGGTGAGAATAACTAAGCTTCTCCTCAAGGACAAGGTGACTAAACTAACGGAGCTAGAGCAATAAATCATGCACAGTACCAGTCCAAAATAATATTTAATGTACAGTAGCAAGATATGCCAAGTTGCCAGCCTACACACTCTCTTGGATAGTCCTTGGTCAGCTAATTCATTTACAGTAGCAACTAGCAAGCTATGCTAAACTATAATCTCTTGGATAGTCCTAGATCAACTAAAGTGCTAAACCAGATAGAAAATATAATTCATATAAATCAGCCTCACTGATGTTTGTAAGTAACACAAAATGCAGAAATAACTTTCAGAATCTCAAGTGCTAAGGGGCGGCAGATATTGATGTTAATGGAACCAATTAAGCTTCTTCTGAAGGAGAACACAACTACAGCATCCGATATATTTCAAGATTTCTATATCATTTACAAACCTAAAGTAGCAAGTAGTGCCAAATTACTCGCTGTTGGGGAATCCCGTTTCAGATATATTGCAAAACCACATGGAAATAATAACTTCTCACAGGTTGGCTCACTTTATGTTTCTGGGCAACACAAAATGCAAGATCTAGCATCTGCTGGAATTTTAAGACGGTGTCACTTAAATCATCGTTTTGACGGGGAAATTTAGCATGAACTGGAATTTAAAGATGATACCACTTATCATTCATTTATGCAAAGTTGATTTCCTCCATGTCCAGCAGCACTAACCTGTTGAGCATAAGCATTGGCCAGGACACAGAAGATGCTAGGTGTAAGCTGCAGTTTTTCAGCTTTAAGAGCAGCTACACACTCGCGTGCATCACGAAAATGGCCATACTGCCCGTAAATGTCAACCAAAACTGCATAAACTGCACCACTGTCCTTGAAACCCCGATTCCTCATTTTATCAAACAGCCTCTTGAGCTCATCCCACTTGCCTTGCTCCCCCAACCTGCTGATTATCGTGATGAAGATCTTGGGGTCAGGGTACATCCCTTCCTCCTGCATCGAAGCGAAGTAACGCAGGGCGCGTTTCATGTTCCCGACCCGACAGTGCCATCGGATCAAAGCATTCCACGTAGCGATGTCCGGCTTGACCCCCTCGGCGCGCATTTTCTCAAACACCCTGCGCGCATCCGCCAGCTGCCCGTACTTGCCGAAGGTATCGATCAAGCCGTTGTAGATCCTAACGTCGAGGTCCACCCCGAGGTCCTGCATCTCCAGGACGAGCTCGGTGGCCTTCTTCCACATGCCGTTGTCCCTGTAGAGGCGCACGAGCGCGCAGTACCCGGCGGTGTCGAGCCGGACCCCGCGGCGCTTCATCTCGCCGAGGACCCACCAGGAGTCCTCGAGGCGGCCCGCGCGGGCGTAGGCGTCGAGGAGGAGCGTGTAGGTGCGGCGGTCCCGCGGGACCCCGTGGTCGGCCATCTGGAGGAGGAGGCGGTCGGCGAGGCGGAGGTGCGACCTGGCGAGGAGGCCCTCGAGGAGCGCGTTGTAGTGCGCGGCGTCCGGGCGGGGTCCTCCCAGGCTGCGCATCTCGAGGAGGAGCGCCTCGGCCTCGAGGATGCGGCCGGCGCGGGCGAGGGACCGGATGAGGCGCGCGTAGGCGGCGGCGCTGGGGCGCAGCCCGGCCGCCTGCATGTCCGCGAGGAGGTGGAGGGAGCGGGCGAGGTCGGAGCTCGCGTGGGGCTGGATGTCGCGGTCGTAGGACTCCCACGGCCGCTCCTGGTGGTCGCTGCTCGCGGCGGTGGAGCGGCATGCCACGGCACCGGAGATGCGGCGGCATCGGCGGCCTGGAGGTAGAAGATGGAGGGGAGGAGTCTGGAGCGGCGGATGAAGGTGGCGGCGGACGAGGTAGCGGGCGTCCATGGAGATTGGTGCGCGCGCGCTCGCTCGCTCGTTCGCTGCCTCGCTGTGGTTGGGAGCTGCTCGGGGACTGGAGGCGAATGGGTGGGAGAGAAACAGTAACGGGAAGCACGAGGCGTCACACAAGAAGACACCAAAAGATGTCGCATACGTACTTAAAAGAACCCGTCACCGAGTCAGGTTGGCGAACTATTTAGATGAGATTGCGGAATGGCCACGAGCACACGTACGGCCGGTGGAGATTGTCTGACACTCTGACTTGCAAATCCTAACTGTATCCTGACTTTGAGTCGATGACATGCAGACCCCGTAGATGATGGACCCCACGTGTTTGTGACTCAAAGACACCTAACTTTGATCCTAGCAAAGTCAGAGAATACGCGCCGACGTATACTGGAAGCTTGCCGTCTGGCGAATTTGTAACTAGTGGATCATGATCATAATTAATTGGGACACGTGGAAACCTTCATATGGAACTTATCGGAAAAATATATCACCTCCTTCACATTGCCTTGGATTACCACACTAACACCACACTTTTTCACTCCCAAGAGCAACCTCGCATTTTTCATCTTCATTGGCCCAATAGCTTGGTTAGAACAAGGCAGACTCATGCCCGCTAAAAAAAATTGGTGAACGAAGAGAGTAGTGGATTTAGTTGCTTGGATAAACAACGAACAAGGGATTTTTATAGGGTCGGACCAGTGACGCACGAAAATTAAACGGGAACGGCGGGCAGGAAAATTGAGCATGAACACGGGACATCCGAAATTATGGCTTTTCGGTTTTGACTAAACCGAAGGGTTTATTTTGCTCAGGGTTGGACCGAAACGCCATTTCGGTTTGGTCGTAATGCGTAATGTAGTAGAAAATCAAAACGAAAAGCACCCTTGCCTTTGGTCCAATTTGGAAGGTTCCTGGGGTTGGGGGCGTGACTATAACCTGTTTTTATTCGTAAAAAAAGACGTATCAACGGTTTCTTTCCGACATTGGCTGAAAAGTTCCAATCGATTTGAGCCTGACCGACATCACAATATATTTGAAATGATTACTGTAGCGCATCATTAGTGAAATTTCTAAAGACAATTTATTTAAACAAATTCCAATTGTTGCTTCGTCATATCGACGCCACCATCTGTAACTCCAGCTGCACCGGCCAACGGGCTTAGAGAGTTAGAGTGAGACGATGATGATGATGTACATGGTGATGGAGCCCGGCGTACGCCATCGTGGCGGTGTGGAAACCGTACGACAAAGAACACACCGTCAACGAAACGTAATTTTTTAAAATCATGTCCGTGTGATACGAATAAAGCCCACGCCGTATGATCAACTGATCAGGTAGGTTTCAGTTGGTCAAAGGTCCAGTCATATTTCCACCAACTGAAACAATATGACAGGGTTTCAGAGTTCACATAGACGCGCGCCAACCCTAGCTAGTTAGCTAGTCATTCCACGGTTGATCGAGAACAATATATAATTCGGTCATACTCCGTAGTATCATAGGAGATACACGTGTGTAAGTAGGGAGGAGTTGGTGCAACTAACCTGCTGCCCCCCTAAATCGTTCATGCAATGCATTCGCACCACTCGTGCTCCCTGTTTCTTTTTTCCCCCATGTGTGAGGATTAACTCGTACTCCTACTATGTATACTAATATTCCTGTGTGATAAGTGATTAGTGCAGGAGTGTCAAGGGCGAAGTTCCCATTAGTGCAAGGTAGGAGGGTGTCCTATCTTGGTTCTTTTGCGAAAACATATGTATGCAAGTGTTCTTTAGAAAAGTTTAGAGTTGGTCGTCACAAAATCAATTCAGAACCGAAAATAAGGACTAACCTGATCTAATCGGAAACTGACTCATTTTTGTTGCGATAGATAATTCTCAATCTAGTAAAACTAAACTATTTTGACGTTGTATGTTTTATTGCCCAAATATTAATTGTGTTAGCTCAATCAATATATCTCTTATCACCGCCTTTGATCAATGTTTAAATGAGCTATCTTTGGATTCTCATACTTTGACTCTAGACTCTAGAGAGTAGAGACTCATTTTATGAATTAAATGTGAGTAACTTTACTCTTCTTACATAGATTTATCATGGCGGTTTCTCTAGTTATGAGGATAAAAATATAAGAGAAAACCTTAAATTATTCATTATTCATAAGTTGAGGATCAAAATTCTAGAGATTGTCTTGATATTTAAAAGGCACGTCATTTTTTTTACGGTTTATCTTCTAATAAAACTGGCATTGCTTTTACCGATGGTGAGGAAAATAGTTGAAGGGACTTCTCACAGACAAAGATCATCAAGATCGAGTTGCGCAAAAAGATGTATGATGGCTCCTTGATAACTTGATTATGTGCTAAACCGAGCGATGGATATCCAGAAGTCTTTTATCAACAAAATTATCGAAACTTTTCAAATAAAGTAGATATTTACCATTGATGTGTATTTAGCTTTTACTTATATTCAAATATGTTTATGTTTTATTGTACTAAGCTATTATGAACCATATATATAGTGTTCATGTATCACCACTATTCAGTCTTTGCATCATATCTTTTGAGTTTGCACTACACCCATTTTGTTTCCGTCCTTTGCCACTCTGTTTTTAGGAGAAGATTCCAATTAAAGGAACCGGAACTTCATTCATAGCGGTGGGTAACAATTACGGAGAGCACCCTCACAACAACAGGCATCACAACAAAGTATTGTCCTTAAGTCCTTTACCAAAGAAGAGTGAATGACCTGATGGCTTTTGATTAACTAAGCGGATACATCTCCTTCTTTTTCTTTTGCGAAAAGGATACAATGCCTTTGAATGTGGCAAATTCGCACTACAAACTTTCTGTCAATATCAGGCGGTCTTGTCTCATCTCGTGCGGCCAGCACCGGCTAATAATGCATCGTAGAAAACTAAAAAAAACCATGTAAAGCTTCCCATGGCCTCCATTTTCGTCTCCTCCTTCAAGTCAAAAAAAGCTTAGGTCTGATTTACACATCTGAACCGAGCGACCTGACGGTGAAGAGTCTCTGTGCAAACTCTGCCACCAAACGCCACTCGCTCAAGCCGCGCGCTCACACACTGACAGTCTGACAGTGCTGTTAAATATCAATGAAATCCTTATGTTGAAAAACTTCAGAAATAGCGGTAAAAATTCAGAACTTTCATCTAAGTTTCAGGTGTTTACATTCAGGGCTTCACGCAACAGTGTTTCTTGCATCATGCAGTGCAAGCTTGTATATGAATTAATCCCTGCCTGAACTAGCGTGTGGTTTGGTTCCACAGTTGAGCCGTCCTTTTCGTTGATAATTTGTTTAAGGTTTCCCGTGCGACTACTTTGACCTCGAGCGAGATCTCACAGAAAAGGGATATGAAAGCAGGCCAAAATGTGGACGGGGAAAGGTGGCCGAAACTAAGCTATGAACTGTGATCTACATTGATCAATTTGCTTACCATCATTGCCCCGATTAGGAGTAGTTGATTTTAGGCCTTGATTAACTATATATGAGTTTGGTCGTGTGAGTGTTGCTTCTTTACTTAGCCAAACTGATCATGATCCACCTATGCCCACTACTGAGATCTCAGTGCACCTGCCCCCCGTTGAATTGGATGACCACCGCACCAACCCCAAATTCGATCATTTTCCCGCCCTATAAAATGCACACGAATCCCACTCCACTGAGCATCACGTCCACTACACTTCCACAGCTCTCTTACTTAACACACGTACGTGCACAAAATCTTGAGCTACCTAGCTACTCTGCACTCGATCGATGGCGCCGTCGCTCCTCCCGGCGTTCACGGTGCGGCGGGGCGAGCCGGTGCTGGTGGCGCCGGCGGCGCCGACGCCGAGGGAGACGAAGGCGCTGTCGGACCTGGACGACGCCGAGGGCATGCGGTTCTACAGCTCGGGCATCCACCTGTACCGCGCCGACCCGGCCAAGCGGGGCGTGGACCCGGCCGCCGCCATCCGCGACGCGCTGGCCAGGGCGCTCGTGCCCTACTACCCGCTCGCCGGCCGCATCCGCGAGGAGGCCGGGAGGAAGCTCGTGGTGGACTGCGAGGCGCAGGGGGTCATGTTCGTCGACGCCGACGCCGACATCACCGCCGCCGACTTCGGGGACGTGCAGAGCCCGCCCTTCCCCTGCTTCGAGCAGTTCATACTCGAGAGCACCACCGTCGCCGGCGTCGAGCCCGTCATCGACCGCCCCTTGCTCTACATTCAGGTACGTACGTGTCACTGTCACCGGCTAGTCATCAGATTTTTAGTGCTGTGAAATTATTAATTGACGATGGTGTTACGTACGTGCAGGTGACGAGGCTCAAGTGTGGGGGCTTCATCTTCGGCCAGCGGTTCTGCCACTGCGCCGTGGACGCGCCGGGCGGCATGGAGTTCGAGAAGGTCATCTGCGAGCTGGCGCGCGGCGAGGCGGGGCCGGCGGTGGCGCCGGCGTGGGGCAGGGAGATGTTCATGGCGCGGCAGCCCCCGCAGCCGTCGTACCCGCACCTCGAGTACAGCGACCCGGCGGGTGGCGTGGACAGGATGCTGACGACGCCGGCCAGCGAGATGGCGCGCGTCCCGTTCTTCTTCGGGGCCCGCGAGATCGCGGGGCTGCGGCAGCGCGCGCCGCCGCACATGGGCCGGAGCTCCCGGTTCGAGCTGGTGGCGGCCTGCGTCTGGCTCGGACGCACGGCGGCGCTCGGGTACGGCGCCGAGGAGGAGGTGCGCCTGTCCTTCATCGTGAACGCGCGCGGCCGCCCCGACGTGCCGCTGCCCGAGGGGTTCTACGGCAACGCGTTCGCCTACTCCGTGGCGGCGACCACCGCCGGGGAGCTCTGCGCGGGCGGGCTCGGCTACGCGCTGGAGCTGGTGAAGAAGGCCAAGTCGGCGGTGACGTGCGACTACCTGCAGTCGGTGGCGGACCTGATGGTGCTCCGGGGCAGGCCCCTGTTCGCGCTGTCGCGGACGTACATCGTGTCCGACGTGAGCCACGCCGGGTTCAAGAGCGTGGACTTCGGGTGGGGGGAACCGGTGTACGGCGGGCCGGCCAAGGGCGGCGAGGGGCCATTCCCCGGCGTGACCAACTACTTCTCCAGGTCCAAGAATGGGAAGGGGGAGGAAGGCACCGTGGTGCCCATCTGCCTGCCCAGGGACGCCATGGAGAAGTTCCAGCTCGAGGTCGAAGGCCTCACCGCGGAGATCTAGGCATCGCCGCCATGGAGTACGTAGCCAAGTGCATCGCCATAGATGCCACATTCTATTTCTGACAGATTAAGTTTGTCTTATCGTTCATCTCTGTGTGTGGTATATATATGTGCTCGAACAGTATAACATGTTCTGTACGTGCAAATTGTATGTAATTTTACTTGGATTTTGCAAGGAATGAAAGGTGTCTACTACACCACATGGACATGCATGATATCAGTCTGACGCAACGGCCGGGAAGTGGGTCAACATCTAGCTACAAATTGGAAATTCTTTATATATGGTTAATGGATATGGATATATGATTGGATCTTTAGCTACGAACTTACTGTAGATGACAAAAGTGAACGGCAACAACCACTTCTCAGCTAGAAGCACGGTGAGATCCGTTGCATGCTGAACTCTGTTCTTGTTTCGTTTCGACAAAAGGGAGGCTAGATCCGAGGAGTAAGTACATGCAAAGTGTAAACATACAAATACATGTCCCATTTGTTTCCAATCATTTGATTCCGCTTATTTGACGCGATGCAATTAGCATAAGAGAAAAAATTGGAACCGACTCGGCTGACCACCAAATAAAATCACACACATGCTGCTTGGCAATTAGAAGAAAAACAACCGTTGAGGTTGCTGTCTCTGCTTGGCAATCAGCGCCAGAAACATGGAAGACTAATCCTTTTAAGAAAAAAAAACATGAAAGACCGATGTATGAAAAGGAAAAGTTTAGCGAATGCACATGTGAAGAAAAAACATCTTGCTACTCATTAATCGTTGAATAGAAATTTCAGTGTTGATCGTTAGTTTACTTGGCTTCGGAAGTCCAACAAGCGTTATAGACATCACTTCTCCTTAAGCCACTGACTTCTACACTTTCGAACGACTACCAACATAGCGCCACAACAGACACCGGACCTCATGTCAAGCGTCGAGGATGAGGCGGCTCCGACTTCAACGAGGAGCTTCACACAAGAAAGTAGCACACCTCGTGCTGACAAAAATCATGTGCCAGCTGGAGATCATCGCACCCATACCATCTGTCATGTGGCATCGTTACGTACATGCCTCAACGTGACACGCAAATCCAACTCGACACATGAACCCATAGACTCGACTAACTGTTGGTGACGAAGGACATGCAACGACTCAGCTCCGCTCAACAACATCATTGTCACCGAATGGCAAAGCCATCACACCTTCATCCACTGGTCCCCAAACCAGCATCTACTCCAAAGACAATGCCTCCAAGGAGGGCAACAAGCATTATCATTATCTGATCCAGAAGACCTGGATCAAAGGTTTTCATTCGAGCATGCACATCGGGAGTAGGAGATGGTCATGCCACCACGATACCGCCTTGCAAAAGACAACGATATCAATGGAAGTCGCCATTGTCGGCCCTTTGACACGCACAAGAGTTTTCACCCAGCACGAATTCTTCTCTTCTATTAATTCCTATCGGTTGATGATACCGCATCTGGATTTTGTTTTATTCATATTTTATATTTATCGTTTTAAAAATCAAGTTATGTGTAATCATGGGAAACTATCAACATGGTGCCTAAAAGCGCAAGAAGAAAAACAGTACACCGAATGATATTGTCCATAAATTGCAAAAAAAAAGATATTGTCCATACAAATATTAGGCAGGTGGGAGATGAATAGGTACGATTTTTAGTACCCTTAAATCCTGAAAAAGTGGCGCTGGAATAAACTGGTCACGTACAGAGTTTACATACAACGGTGACACTCTTTTGGAATCATAGTATGTCGAATGTCTAAGTAAATTATTATGACATATAAAATATAACTGTAATTGCTCTTTAATTAAATACTCTAGTGAGATTAAATCTAATTTAACAGTTCGTACATACAATCTTCCCCAAACAGGCCATAGCCCGGGTTTATAAATAAAGCCACAACGGTCAAACGGATACAATGTGAGCTTCTTACGAAGCATATCAAACATAAACAAAAAAGAACCAAAAAGCCAAACTTATCACCGATGACAACGAAACGAAACTAAGTGAGCTCCACGACAAGAGTACCAAGATCGTGTGTGAAAGCTCGGCCAGGGACCGTCAGTGGTTTGTGGTTTGAGGTACGAAGTGCGGGGAGGGTTTCTCTAGAAAAGTCAGCACTTTGATGCCAACGACGGCGACGGGTTGCGGGTGTCATTACCCTCTTGAGGGCGTCGTTGTGGCAACTCTCTCCGCATTAGGGCTATGACCTAGACCTTTGGGTCTCGATGACGGCGACGCTGAGTGCGTCGTTGCCCCCCTTTGGGGCGGTGTCCCCGTAGTGGGGATTATTTGATCATTTGCCACACCTTTTCTCTAAAAATTTATTATTTGCCCTGTGACCACCACATGTCAATAACACAGGGTGTGGCAATTGATCAAATTGCAAAATAGAGTATGGCAAATCGTCAAATTCCCATGTTTATCATTGATCTGTGTGTAAGAGATTTCCTTCATTACCTTGTTTCGTTTCGTTGCGCTTTATTTGTGAAGCGGGACGAAATCATGTTTCGAGAGATGACCATTGGTAATCTTGAGCAGAATTGCACCAATGTTCGCTAAGCAACCTGAACCGGACAAGAGAGGAATGCTTGAAAGTTGAAACCATGGAAGAACAGGAAGCATGGCCACTTGACCAATGACCAGGCAGCTAAGGGCAAACACACAGTTGGAAGCAATCGCCGTACAGAAAGTAAAAGGGTTGACTTGGAGGCATCGTTGACCAAATCTGATCAATCAGCGACCAGTCACGTAGCGTTCAGCTCGGAGCATCCGTAGCTAGCCTAGCTGTCGACGACATGCCGGGCAGCTTGGGCCTTGCTCTTGCTGGTACGAATTCGCTTCAGTACGAGAAAGGATGCCCCGGCGATCACGACGACGATTGCGACGGCCACCACGACGACGACGGCGAGATGATCCTTCATCTTCCTCCCTGCACAAACAGATACGTACAATCGTCACCTCATTCTTCTACTACTCCTATCATGCTATGGCGATCACAGCTTACGGGATCGATCGTTTAGGGAACTCACGTATCCTTTCTCCTTTTCCCATGGCCATGGGCAGCATCGGAGCCGATATCTCGAGCCGCAGGTAGCACTTGTAGCAGAACATGTTCGCAACGCCTGCCGACTGAACGCCGTCGTACTTGTACCCCCATACCTGGAGACGCTCCGGCAACTTCTGCGCCGATTTCTCCAGGCAACGCGCGCAGTCCGCCGCCGTGACGTACCCCGGGCACTGCGCCAGCACTCGCACCGTGGTATTCGCCTGCGTCGTCGCGTTCGCCGTGGCCAGCATCCGCCCGCCGCTGCCGTTGGCGGCGCGCGGCGCCAGGGACCGCGCCAGGTTGACGAGCTGATACACGTCGTAGTACTTGGGGTGGTAGTTGGCGACGCCGCCGTCGTAGTCGAAGCTCGAGGAGACCTGCTCGTCCTCGTCGGCGGTCGAGGCGTTGGTGTCGGCGTAGGCGAGATGGCAGCCGGCGTTCCAGAACCCGGCGCGCCGGCTGCCGTTGCAGATGCTGATCCGATCGACGGAGATGGAGAGGCACTCGCGGCAGACGCGCGGCAGCGGCGGCGACTCACCGAAGCAGAAGCCACGTGCGAACGCGCGGCCGTTGCCGGAGCGGAGGGAGGCGAAGCCCGTCGGCGCGGCGGCGGAGGGGAGGGCGGCGAGGAGCGGCGCGAGGCTGGCGCGGAAGGCGGTGCCGTTGGCGGTGGACAGCCACCGTGGATCCCGCCGGTCGCAGTTGGGCAGAGCGTAGCCACCGGTGACGTCCGTGGCGCACGCCGGGACTGCCATCGCGGCGACGAGGATGGCGAGGAGGCGTCGACGCGTCGGTAGCGCCATTGCCGGTGTCGCGTTGACAACGGTGGCTGCGTGCTAGCAGCTGGCCGCGGAGGAGAATTTGACGCGCGGGTCGAACCGCCGTTAGAGCACATGCTTGCACGATCGGACGGAAGCGCGCGACGACCGATTGCTGCGCCGGTGATGAAAGGTGAAGTAAAACAGCGATGAAATGAATTAATTGGATACTAAACTCTATTTATTTTTCAATACGGTTCTAGAAAAGGACGTGTTCCACTATCATCACGATAACGGAACAACAACGAAAAGAAACCAGGTTCGTGTCAGATCTCAAGCGCCTGTACTGCAAGCTTAAACAAAAGCTCCAGCGCTGCTAATGGTTTCGTTGATGGTATGGAAGATGAAATCGTGAGATTAGAAGCGGAAACCAGCTGGGCTTTGCGGTTGCAACCAATTAACCAGCAACTATACTCTAGCGATGCTGAGCTATTCGAGTCAATTATTAATAGTCCCTTTTTACGACTTTGGGTTCAGCTCAGCGGAGAATCGGCATAAAATTCAGACCAGGCGCGATGTCTGAGTAGTAGTCTCTAATTAGCTACTCTTGGTCTGGTTAGATGCACAGGACAGCCTAGCTACAGGGTTAGTGTTGGAAAGGATCCCGCGACCGCCGCCGCCGGCAGCCCGCCGCCGCGGCTCCCTCCTCCCTCGTGCGGCCGCGCCGCCCCGCGGCGGCCGGCCGCGACCGCAGCCTCCTCGCGCTCGGCCTTCTCTCCCGCATCCCCTGTCGTCGCCGTCGGCAGCGGCCAGCGGGCGCGGCCCGATCGGCGCCGGCGGCCTGTCATTCCCCGCGCCTGGTTGGTGGAGGCGGGGCTCCTTCCTCTAGGCGGCGGTGCTCCTCGGAGGCTTCTGGTTCTGCTGTGGCCGGGGGGCGGCGTGGCGGCGGCGGCGCACGTGGGGCTGCGGGGCAGCGCAGCGCTGCGGGCGACGACGAGCTGCAGGTAGACTAGGCTTGCTCGGCCGTGTCCAGCCATGGTGGCTTGGATCGGTCCTGGTGATCCAGATCGGGCCCTGGGGCCCAGGCGGGCCCTAAGGACTCATCTGAACCGGGTTGAGCTGGTTTTTTCTGCAGCGCGTTCGGCAACGGATGGCGAGGTGGGCGGTGCAGGGTAGCAGCGACGGCGACTGGCCTGTTGCAGCGTGACAACGGGCTTCACGGGTCCGCTCTGGACCCGGCCAGACCCTTGTAGGATTGGTTTGCCCCCACAGGGGCTTTACGGGCCAGGCGGGCCCGGCCGGACCTAGGGGACTGGTGTGCTCTGTGGCCCCGTCCGGTCGACTACCGTCTTCGGCGGTGGAGGTAGTTCCCTCCCGCGCGGTCGCGCTTTCTGCTCTTCCCAGTATTAGCCCTCTTTGCCTCCGTCCTGCGACCCTCGTGGCGGATGCTTCGGAGAGACGACGATGTTGACTTGGTGGCCGTGTTGGCGCATGGTGGCGGGCGGTGAGTCTGGTGGTGGCGAGGCCTCGCCCTCGCGGGCTCCTGTGCATCGGATTGTTCGGGATTGCGGACATGGTTATTCGGGAGAAATCTTTGTTGGCTCGGCTGACACCGATGCGGTGCCGCCTTTGGGTGGCATCCTCCCTTGCTAGAGGGCGTCGTGGTTATCCATCGTCCGTCTCCCTGAGTTTGCCGGGGGAAACCCTAGTACCAGTGTGCTGGTCCGGGCGGCAGCGTGAGCTTCCCTTCTTGAAGGTGCTGCTTGGTACCAGATGATTCGAAGCTAGAAGCGTGGTGGTACTTCTTCGGAGAGGGCGCAGCGGTTGCGGGTCATCGTAGTTTAGTCGATCCGTCTTTGTCTCCTTTTCTTTCTACTTTTCCTTTCTTTGGGTGTTTGTGTTTGCTGCCGCCCTAGCGTGTGTGGTGTTGCGTTTGTATTGTCGGTTGTATGATGGTTGGTGCTTTATTTATAAAGCGGGGCGAAAATCTGTTTCGTGGTAGTCTCTTATTAGCTGGAGTGAGGTTTATCACCATGAACGCCCAACAAGATGAGAGTAAAAAAAAAAAATCTCGCTGGACGTGAAAACGAATTATCATCATGAACGCCCAACACGAGTAAATCTTCTCAGTTCAACGTAGCCAGCTGCAAAATTAGGTGCGACATAATTATCCAAAGATTCAGTTCAACACGTAGCCAGCTACAACATCAGCTGCTACAAAATTATGCAATGATTCATTGAAAAAAAAAAGACCAAGTCCAAATAGAAGCGATTCATCGATCGGCAATGCATTACAGATTCCAACCTTTTCAGACACCATTCATGAATATAATACAGTGGCATAATTAGTTAAGTCCTTTCGGTCGGAAACACACACAATAATTAGACACGGCGTACCCTAGCTTGCACGAGTGCACTACTGCAGTTCTAATCGTTCGAGAAGATCATCACACTAGACCTGGCGGCGAGAGCTAAAGTAGCTACGCTTGATGGGCCGCATCACGCAAACAAAGATGAACATAGCGACGGCTGCCGCGGCAATCAGGCAAATGAAGACGAACAATACAATGTTCTCCTTGATCCACTTCACTGCACGCATGCACGGACCAAATATATAAGCAGGATGATGATGGATAGACGTGCGAGAATATATATATAATTAAAGAGATGAACTCACGGAGCATTTTGCCCAAGGGCAGGTCTGGGGCGTAGATCTCCTGCCGCAGGTGACACTTGAAGCCTTCGACGACGGCGACTCCCTCCTGACGGCCGTCGAGCCCCCAGCCCTCGTCGTCGTTCAGCAGCTCCCGGGCCGATCTCTCCACGCACCGTGCGCAGTCCGCCGCCGTGACGTCCCTCGCGCAATGCGCCGCCGCGTGCACCTTGCCCGTCCTGCCAAGCGTCATGTCCGCGGTCGCCATCATCGTGCCGGAGCTGCTGTCCGCGGCGCGCGGCGCCAGGGAGAGCGCCAGGGCGGCGAGCTGGCGCGCGTCGTAGAAGGCGGGGCGGGTGACGCCGTCTGTGCTGAAGTCCCGCCCGCGAAAGGCGTCCTCGTGGGGCGACGAGGCGTTGCTGTCGGCGTAGGCGACGAAGCAGCCCGCGTTCCAGGCGCCGGCGCGCCGGCTGCCGCCGCACTCCTCGGCGATTTTCCTGGCCGCGGCGGCCAGGCACCCCGCGCACGGGGGGTCGTCAAAGCAGAAGCCACGGACGAACGGGCCATTGTCGGAGTGGAGGGAGGCGAAGCCCGTTGGGTCGGTGGCGTAGGGGAGGTCGAAGAGGAGCGCGTGGACACCGGCGCGGAACGCAGCGTCGCTACCGTTGGACGCAGACGGGTGGCACTCCGCGAAAATGTAGCCGCCCGAGGTGGCCACCGGGATCGCCGTCGTCAAGGCGAGTAGGAGGAGAGCCAGTAGTGCCCGTGGCGCCATGGACATTGCCGCTTTGCTTGGAAGAAAGAGAGGAGGAGGAGGAGGAGGCTGGAGAGGTAGGTGTGGCGCTGCAACTCCGACGGCACCACCTCACCTCTATGTGCTACGGCGACTCAAAAACTCAAAAGCAGAACACACAAGCATCTGAGTATCTGACGCGCTCGCATGTGATGTGTGCGATCGATATTCTTGCATGGAATTGCAGAAACAATGGTCTGCTCCTGGGCGCGCTGTGTTTCCTCGAATGCGCTTTCCTTTTCGATGCAACACAGCACAGCCTACGCAGAACTGGGCTCCGCAACAACCGCTGCACCGAAGAGGAGCTAGCTCGGTTGGTTCATCCCTGCATGCATTGATGCATTCACTTCTTTTTCACTGGCTTACTACTTCAGACCAAAGGAGTTGGGTTGGCGATGTTATGATCCCAGCTTTACTCTCGAAGCTAGCTCAAGTTTTAGATTCTGAGAGGCCGGGGATAGGAGCGACTGATCGAGATGTCTAATCTATTCAGAAAAAGGTATGAACGACTAGCAAGACTACAAGAGCAG
Source organism: Poa annua (assembly GCA_026929855.1). Classification (NCBI taxonomy): domain Eukaryota; kingdom Viridiplantae; phylum Streptophyta; class Magnoliopsida; order Poales; family Poaceae; genus Poa; species Poa annua. Next base: position 98,739,188 of record CM049437.1, read on the forward strand.
AGAGACAATCTATCTACGGAAAATCTAGCATGAGGCGCCGCACCAAGAGATTCACCATGCAGCGGATGCAAAAGTGTAGTTTTTCCCCTATATGGAGAGCACATGCATGCATGCATGCATGCAGTGTAGCTTGTATCATCACATTAATTACCAAATTCGAAAATCTAAACTGATTTATCTTCTAAACCATTATTCCATTTAGACATATGTTTATACCGTTAGATTCGTCTCGACGAGGGATTCAAAACTAAATCCATTGTTAATATGTTTAGATGAAAATAAAAAAATTACACCAGTTACCAGATTGTGGTACTATGACTATCATATTAATACAAATAATTATCAAGATAAGTATATATCGTTACCAGATGGATTCGAATCACTTGTGACACATCTACGATCTGGTGTGACGAAATTTTCCCGTCACATCAGTTACTAGATTAAACATTATATTTACCAGATTTATATTGAATAGCTCTCATGATAATTATGCATGGTTATCATATAATTTTATAAAGGTTTTTGCACATTATAAGGATATGTACAGCTAGTGAGTAAGAGTTTATGTGTTTCTAAGACCCAAGAAATAATATCGTTTCACGTAAAGTAGTATCTATCGACCTTATATTGACGTATAATGGACGTACAGAAACCTGATAGCCAAGTTATTATAATGTGATAAGCTAGTTATAATAATCTGTTAACTACTGAAAAAAAAGTCTTCAAAACATGGCAACATAGGATCTAGTTTTATAGATTTAATCACGACTAAGCCAACGGTGAAAACGGATTTTAAATCAGATTAATCATTTGAAAGATAAACCATTTTTAATCTAAACAATAAAGGGAATCTAAACGATGTCATCGGTGACGTCACTGCATGCATACATGGAAAGGAGCCGCCGCACGGAGGGGAAAATATGCGGCGCCGCCGTGTAGTCCTGTCATCTATCTATTATCGGAATTGCTTCAGGTACGATGTTTTCTGTACGATAACTGTAGGACGCTTCCATCCCATCGTGCTATTCCAGCCCTCAGTCCAAGGCCCAGCCCAGCCCAAAACTCATTTTACTCTGCCCTTAGCAATGAGAATTTATCCACGATTAACTAGACAGGCAAACAACCAGGTCCAACTAACATTACGAGGTGAGTATCTATTACATTGCTGGGATCAAAGTGTTGCATACCATGTTCTTCATGAGTTCTTCCCTCCTTGTTGATCTCAAGTCTATCTCATTCACATGTATCTGAATGGACTACTTCCAGCAAACTGTCACCCACCTTGGCCATTGGAGCTTGCATCGAGCCAGGAGGCTAGCGCCCCACCCTCTCTCCTTGTGCTCTACTCTCCTGCTCCCGTCCAGGCGAAGACTCCGGTGGACAAGCTAATCTACAGTGAGCAATGGCAGAACAACTGAACAAGTACAGTGGTGGAAGAAGCTAGAACATCCATCCAACCATGTGTGTCAAGGGATAAGGCAAAGGCATGGACTCCTTTGTAAAAAAATAATACTGTAGAGGTGGAGCCTACCACGTTTTAATCCAAACCTAGCCCGGCCCAAACCAGGTCGTGTGTGGAGCAATTTCCGTTTCGTTGCCCCGCGAAAAGAAGCTGCCACGTAGTATCGGACGCAGATCGTACGAGTTTTGTTGTACGCATAGCAGCGCCGATCTATTATATACTAAACATATACTAAAAACACAATGCGGGAGTTTAAAATAGAGACACCACGTTAATCCAAATCATCCTAATTATTTTGTACAGTTGGATATGAAATCAGTGGTTATGATTTAATAAAAGATTATTAGTTGCGTAACCATGTAGTCCCGTTTGACACCGTCACATTCCGTCCTACCGTGATCAGGGTCGTTAAATTGTTTGATGTAAAAAACGTTCCACGTCCCACTCCGCCCGGCCTCCTATAATTTTTCTTTACGGAAACTCTCGTCTGCCTAAACCTAATTAATTATTTCCTCATATATCTATACCAATCTGTTCCAAAGCTACCTGCGTGTACCAAATCCGGCAGCCGGCAATTCCCTCGCGTATGTATCCCGGCTGCATAGCAAATTCCCTCGCGCGTGCATGCCTAATCCGGTCATCGACGATTCAGTCATGCGTGTGTAACTGTGTATGTGTCTAGCTCGCCCGGCGGCCGGTTTCGACCGGCGGTTCCATCATGTGTATGTATTTGTGTAGCTATCCTGGCGGCGGGTTTCGTTAACCTACTGCTGTTAGCCAGGTCTTTTTTGCTCGCTCATATATCCTGGCGAAAACTATGTACTCCCTCCGTTACATTTTAATTGACTTGCTATTCACTACATGTGGATGTATCTATACAAGTGACATGTCTAGATACATACATATTTGGTGGATAGCAAGTCAATTAAATTAGAACGGAGTGAGTACATGGACTCACCCCAGCTGATGGTGCTAGGTACAGGTACGTATAGATAACAACTAGCACATATATTTCTTCTGATTTCATGACCTTTTTTATTTATCAAGTGTGATGACTAGAATTTATGTCCTTTACTTAAGTATTTCTTCTTAAGGCTTTAATTAGGCATCCGAGACAAGATCAGCATTATAAGATGACATGGTGTGTGTATGCGGCATGAAGTTTCTCTATATGGAGGGTAAGTTGTTTGGCAAATCGGGTATTTGTAATCTACCTCTATTGCAATGTTGTTTATGTAGTATAATTATCACAACCTATATATAATCTCTACACCCAGGTTGCCTCCATTATGTTGACATTATCGACACCTATGAACCCAAAACTTCCTGATTTTGAAAACATAATATTTATATCGACATGAAAAATCTTATTTGAGGATTTGTCCAACAAGTACCTAAGTAGTATATTTCCGTTCAGAAAACAGCATGTAGTTGATTGTCTAAATTCAAGAGTTGACTAATATTTAATCCTATAATATGCGGATTTATTAAGTGCCAAAAAGGTGATTCCCTTATTCATTTGCGTCCCAAATAATTTCAATATGGTCAACACAAATTATTGCTAATGCTTGAACGTGGAGAGTTAAAATTTGTATTATATTTCCGAACAAAGTAAGCAATATTACTGCATCTTGCCAAAAGAAAATCAGTTACATCTTAGTATGAGTTTGTTCTTAACATTTAGAAATATAAGGTGCACTTGACATTCCAAATTCAATCTTCAAATAATATTTAATCCAGTAATATGATGGTTATGTGATCTAAAAATATAGCGGACACCATGGACCGAATAAAGTCATGCAGATTAAGAAAAATACAAGAACCATAGAGGTACTATTGGCACGATCATTATGGATGGCTCGATGGTTGGCTAAAACTACGATAGTTGATTTGGTGTAACAAAGGTCACCATATTTGCTTAATTATGTCTGAAAAATAGTATCCATATACTTGGACATAGTGACATCAATAGTTCATAGTAATGTAATCGAAGTTAGCTGCCTTACTTATGATTAGCATGGTGATAATGGACTAACGATTAGATGTTGCAGTAGCAATAAATGTATTAATAATGATTTTCCTGATGCTTGATTGCCCTTTCAAATCTTCATCACCCAAAATTACTCACTACTAAGTGTATGTTGGTCTCTTTCAAGGTGCAAACCTTTTTCAATATGTTACTGTAATTTTGGTTTATGTATCTTTGAATTCTCATCTAACCCAATCTCTCTTCCATATAGAACAAAGGCTTGAGACCGTACGTATTCCCGTTATGTATGGTTGGAAGAAAAAAGGTACATGAATGCAATTAATGTTACAATTATATTTTATCTCTTATTTTATAGAATATTGATGTATGCATAATGAGTTTCCAATGTGGCATTAGAAGGGAATTAGATTTTGCTGGGATCTTGATAGAAAGTGGAACCATGTGCCGTATTTGTTCCCCATGATAAAAAAATCGTAGAGTTTTTTAGTCGACCTTACGGGTAGGATTACTAAATCAATCTGTCGCAACATTTAGTATGACTGAATCATGGTCAAGAAGGTTTAAGATGTTTCATGGTTAAATAATAATATATTGCCATAAAAGTTGTTATTTGTTAGAAGTACAATCATGTACAAAATCTAAAACTTGCACATTTAGGAGTATATCCAGATCTAAAACATCATGTAATTTTAAAGAATAAATGACATATACGGTATGGAGAGTTTGTATAAGATAAAAGTTAGATACTTAACAATTTTAAGATACTTGCCCTCGCATTTGCGAGGGCCCCTTGCTAGTTTATGTACCAACAATATATCACAGCTGAGGCTTGTTTCTAGGATTTCGTTGGTTCCATCTTGTTACTCAAACGATATGTGCAAGCTATGTTGATCGATTGTATTTCATTCTTGGCAATTGGCAACCTATTTCTGGTGAATAAGTGTGTGTCTCTCTGCGATATCAAAATTAAGGTGTCAAGTATGCAAAAATGTGTTGTAGTGTAAGGATATTTTTTGCCCCGTCGTATAGTTCTCGATGCCGAGGCTATGCAGCGGGGTTTCCTAGCATTTTGTGTTTGCCCCATTCTTTCCTTGTCCCCTCTAGTGAATGAAAAGGGGAGTAGCCTAGTTGAAAAGCTAGCAAAGCTGGTGCATAAGCATGCACTATTTTTTAGTGGCTTGCTACTTTAGTCCAAACGGATTAGGTTAGAGGTGTTTTATGGTACCCCCGAATGAATAGCAACCCTCTATTTCTGTCCATCTAAAGGCTGAGAAGAAATCATACTACTGCTAAAGGGATGACTAGTATAAATCATACTAGTGTCAAAATCGACACCTGCCACAAATGGTCTCAGCCCAAGGCGGTAGATTGGTGCAGGCCGTAGACAAATTTCGCACCTCGGCCCAAGACGATAGATGGAAACGGATTTGTTAGGTTCGTTGTTCTTCCGTAATCAGAAATCTCCAAATTCGAGTACTACCATGGATCATATCTGTATGCATTAGAGGCTTGTTAGTTGCATTTTTTAAGATCTTGGCAGCACCACCTCGCAAGAAGAAACGATCACCCTCCGGTACTAAGGTATTGGCATTGGTCTGCCATGAACGCTCGGCTGAGCTTTCATGCATTACCCGGGAAACTCCGGCCGTAGGCTAATTAAGTTTGTGAATCCACTCATTCATCGATCTCGCATGACCGCCAGCAACCCACGAGTCGTTCGTTCCATCCCGTCGGCACAGTATGAGCAGCGCCGCAGTGTTATGTAGATCTGTGTCACGGCCTATTCATTCTTCCGCACGGCGGCGTGAGTGCGTGTGCGACGTGACGGCGGCGCGTCGGGTGTATTTTCTGCAACGAACAAGTTCGTGTGACTATTGGCCCAATTCCACTTAATTAAAATTTTCCCACCGAATTAGTAGCAGTTGGGCTATTAGGCTAATTCTCTCTCAGCCGTTAGATGTAAAATTTATAGCCATCATTTAATTAAAAAATAGTTATAACATGTACTGTACAGTTATGTTTCGCACAACAAAAATCAATGATCTTAAAAGGGCCGAAAACTGAATATTTTTACAACTCCCACATGTGATAGTTATCCAACATACTATGGGGATTATAGAATTATATGTTTATAACTTCCAAAATAAATATATGTGAAACCACAAATCTATTTTCTGGAAATTTCTGATGTTGCCCTCGCATTTGCGAGGGCCACCATGCTAGTTATATACTAAAAGTAAAATGAGATAGTTTTTCGAGGCACCAAGTTAATCCACATCATTTAAATTATTTTTAACCGTTGGATCTAAAATATGTGGCTAAGATTTAATTAATTGCATAACCGTGAAGGTTTCATTTGACATGTTTAATATGTTCACAGTTTACCTAAAAGGTGGGCCCGTAATTAATTAAACGTGTAAATGTTTGGAACCTCTCTGTACTTTTTTTCTTTCTTCCAGCCGTGGCCCGTGGACATCAACATGGTAAACTGCATCTGCATCTGAGTGTTTTTCTTCCGTGTTACACCAGGAAACATACATCTGCATCATCACAGATCAGATCTACAAGCTAGATATGCCAACGACACCACCACCACCGTACATGCAAATCAGTGTGTGTAAAATGTATCCATGTAACTTGGTCCGTTGGCTACTTCCATGCCTACCGGTTAATATGTCAATTTAACTAAAAAAGCTAATATGTCGATGCAATATTTTTTCTATTGTGGAAAGCATCGGTGTTTTTTTGGTGTTGTATCAACCACGGCCTCTTGCAAAAAATAATAATATAAATTATACAAAATCACTCCACGGGGTTCTGGGCAAAACAACAAAACCACTGAGCTATAAAATAGTTCAAGACAATTTACTATGATTTTTATAGTTGATTACCAGTTATTTAGCGTTCATAACCAAAAATATAAGCATATAACCAATAACAAGTAACAACTTACCTATTCTAATGTAGACGGCCGAGGGCGTCGAGTATCGGAGAACCAAGGAATGAGGGAAGTAATTGCCAAAGTATGAACATACGAATGCGTAGTTTCCCTATATATCAATAGAACTCTATTCCAGACTTCCGTAAAAAAATCATCTATTTTCATACACATATTAATATGTGGATAGTTATGATTAGTATGTCAAATTTAATGTCTTCATAATTGTATATATCATCATCTGAGCATTAAAACATCTTTAACTACATCTACGACTCATCTAGCAATATCTGACATATGTAGACATCAATTGTATCGATCAAGATTATATTTTCAAACTATATTCGATATTTTAACCACGTGTTGGTGTAATATCAAAAAACAAATATATGTCAGCTTGCCATCTGATCTTAGTTGTCTGAATTTAACGAATATAACCACGTACATAACATACATTGTTTCACTAATAAGATTTCTAATCTTGAGCTGATAATTCAGCCATGATTTAAAGATGATTAATTTAGGTCCCCCCACACATGTTACACCTATTATATACTAAACACAATATACGAGTGTCTAATAAAACCACCATGGTACCGTGAAATTTTGTGGTATTAGAACAATATTAATCTTTTCCATGTAATATAATTCTCTATGGAACCCTAAATATATTTTCTATATATTTTAATCCAAAAAATATTTATATAAGCTGATAAATAATATGGTTAAATGTTTAAACTATGTACTTTCCGAGTATTATTTTCTTTGGTTTATCATGTTACATGAATAAACCAGCTTACATGTTTTAAACTATGTGCCAGCGTGAGAGTACAATGAAAAAGATGGGATGGCGCGAATAGAGCACTACATACGGTTAAAAGTCAATGACATTATTCTAGCTTATAACATGGTATTTTGTTAGGGAAATGTCAGTTAAGAGGTTCTTCATTGGTGATATTTTATCTACCATAGTGTTTACGACAGTCGTCGAATTATCTGACTTAGATTTTCGTGTTTTTGGTATATATGTAACAAAAACTTTAGTTCATAAACATAATAAATAGCTAAAGGCGATGCCCTTTGAACCAATATAACCACGTACATAACATACATTGTCTCACAGATAAGATTGCTAATCTTGAAATGATAATTCAGGCACGATTTAAATATGATCAAAATAGGTCCCCCCATATAGGTGATATTTCTATTTACCGTGAAATCTGTGCTCGCTAGAAAGAATATTAATCCTTTCTACATAATATAATTCTCTACGGAACCCTAAATATATTTTATAGATGTTTTTAGATATTGTAATCCCAACAAGTATTTATATAATAACCTGATAAATAATATTAGTGTATTCTTAAATGAAATATTATGCATGCTCTCGCAATGTCTAAACTATTTTGTTATAATTAATATATACTTAATACTTTTGTATATTAAGGATAATGCCCTCGCATTTGCGAGGGCCACCATGCTTGTTGTCCAAACAAAGAAACTTCATCTTTAGAATAGCCACTATATATATTTAAAAAATTCCTTCAGATTTACAATGAGAAATGGAGCACCAAAACTTAAAGAAAAGTAACTGAATAATCATCTTCCAAGCCCTAAAACAACATAATATATGATTAAAATAGGCAGTGAAACCAACATGCCGACTGTAATCCTGAAAGAAAAAAAAGGAATCAGATATCACTTGGAGTTATCACCGCATCTGACAATGAGATGCATGAACAACGTGGAACTCTAAAATTGGAATAGTACGGTGACATAGATCAAAAAGATACTTACACAGTGCTCAGAACATAAGCATGCAGGTCAATACTCTCGCGCGAAGCAAAATGATCCGATAGATTGGGGCAGTGCAGCCTATCAACATGAATGAAATGAAGATATGGACTGTAAGACGTGAGAGAGTAAAATATGAATATTATTTGCTGTAGCATGTAGTAATAAAATATGGACTTTCACCTGTAATATGGCAACACGCCTAAGGTCACCTCGAAGTCCCAAAACTAGGGCTCCGACTGCTGTGGCTGCTGGAGCCGCGACAAACCTCACCGCCAAGCTCAACACCGTCAGGCCTGGTCCGCACACGATGAACTTGTCCTGTAGTCCTATGAACAAGCCTATATATGGTGTCAAAATGTACGTGTGCCAGTATTAGTCGTGCTGACAGGTTATATGGAGTAGTACATTGTTTACTCTGCGCCGTTAAATTTGCAGACCACATGACAGGCCGGGGGTGTGCAACCCAAGTTTGACTAATGAAATGCAAAATTAACCATTTTTCGAAATCGTACTTTTGATTCTACATCCAGATACTATTATACGTACGTACCCATGCTGAACATCCCCAGTGCAATGCCTGTCTTTGACATGATCGTAATCGAGAGCCATCCACGATGCTTGGCATCTCCAGGTGCCATCTATATGTGTATATCATCAATACATGCGACTAATTAATAATCATAGACTGATTCGAATGAGGAGAAATAAGTTTTATCTGTTGTGAAATCGCGGGTGCAAACCTACCTGTTTGCAACGGAGGACCACGCTACACCCAGGAGGCTCGCGTACACGTTCGGGTTGCGGGCGACCTTGAGCCCAACCTTCCGCAGCAGCGGCGGCCAGAACGCCCACCCCGTAGCCGTCGCCGTCGCCGTATTCCGGCCGCCGTCTACAGCTGTTGCTGGCCCTGGCCAGTCGACGTTGCCACTTTCCGTCGCCACCTGATGCTCGCCTTCCTCGCGTGCGCCTTCCGCCGGCGTCATCTCCAGCCAGGCCTGCCTCGCCTCGAAGACCACCAGCACCAGCGGTGTCCACACGACGGACTGCAGCACCTCGAGCTGAACGATGATGTCGCGGGCCCACTTGCCGTACATGGCGTCCAGCAGCGGCATGCCCACCACGAGCTTCAGGTTGAGCGCCGCCAGCGAGAAGCCGGTGATGCACCACGAGTAGGACGGGCCACCGCCACTGCCGCCGCGGCGCTTCGCCCTCGCGGCGTTGGCGGCGGCCCACCCGGCGAGCGTGAGCACGACGACGAGCTTGGCGACGGCGTCGGCGGCCAGGACGCGGTAGCCGGCACCGATCGGGCCGATGCGGGCGGGGAAGTCGAAGCCCAAGAAGGGGAGGGCGAAGTAGAGGAAGAGGCGGTTGACGGCCTCGCACTGCTCCGGGGTGAAGAGCTTCCACCACCGCACCGAGCCATAGCCGAGGCCTAGGGCGAAGTAGAGCGGCGCCATGGCGGCCACCACCCTGTACACGTCCCCCCAAGCTATCATTCTTCTCCTCTTGGCAAGCTAGCTAGCTAGCTCGACCGTCGTTACACTGGACAAACGCGGGGAGCTGCTGTGCTGCTGGATCTCGATTCATCCATGAAATACAACTTGATCGCATCGTTCGCCATCGGGTCGTTTATTAAGATATACTGCTCTAATCAGCGTTGTCATTGTCGGTGTGATGCATAAGAAACCGGTGCTGGCTAACTAATATGCCCGATCGATGGACTAACCACATGCCCGAACCTAAAATAAGGTGTCAAAAGTATGGAAACATGCAAATGCATTCACACTAGTTTGGTTGGACGTCCCCGGCCAATAATCCAGGGCGGACAATCTCGAAAAATAAGGGACCGTCTAACGAATAGCTGTCTGTTTTTCTAATTGGGCCACAGACAGATTTGTATATACTCATTACCTTTCATTCTTCATTCCGCCCCAGACTCAAGCCCACCTTCCGTCTCTTTGTTCTTTTTTCTCCGACTCAGCCTTCCGGTTTATTCTGGTTAAAAAGCCCACCGGTTTTTTTTCCACCAACGTGCTTCGCCAGCGGCTAGGCCCAGAAACTAAATCCCACGCCCAACGAAAAGAGAAAAAAGCATCTGTGCGAATGAAAAAGCCCACTTTACGTTGTCTTCTTGCTCGAGAAGCAAAACCCTCCCCAGATCGACAGAACCTGCGCCTCCAACCACGACAATGAAGAGCGATCCAGGGAGTAGCTAGGAAAATCAAGAAAAAAGATCTTGAGCAAAGCAAACACCCAACTGATGGAGGATACAGAAGAAGGGGGAACCTCAAAAACGAGGTGGACACAAGGAGATGTACCTTGTCGATCTGCAGGCTTTCCTTCACAGGTACGTGCCCACCTCAAGCGATCCCTCTTGTCACCCTCCCCCTCACGATCTGATGGATATGGGGTGATATAGCACCAGTTACCTGCACCTCCGCCACAACACCCCCCCCCCCCCCCATTTTTAGCTGTAGGGGAAAAAGCACCTGCATCAGTTTTTGTGAACACAAAAAAAGACAGTTAACTGTGTAGTTTTGTTCCTCCGTATGAAATCAGGTGTCTAGAATTTGTGATGCAGAAAAAGCTACTGCTAGGTGGTTCTGAATGCTGAGGAAAACTGAAACTTAAAGTACCTCTGTTTTACACTGATTTTACTAGGTTGATCTAGCTGCTGTTTTGCAAAACCTATAGTCTATGACACTGAAAAAATGCTGCTCAACCCCAAAAACGACACAACATGATGGATGCATACTTACGGAGCTGCATGTAGACAGAAAGAAGTAAAAATAAGAGAAAAAATGCATATATGTATACAATATTTAGCTGACAGTCCAATCAAATAAACAGTAGCTTGGCTGGACGATGAACTCACAGAGTTTTCATGGGGGCCTTGATGTAGATGACGAGTTCTTCGCCAAGGTATTGTATTACCGCAAAAACCGGAAAAAATGCTACTGTTAGATCATAATGATCAAAACCAAAAGAGATAAAAACTCCTAACTGCAGGATGGATTTACGTACACTGGATTCCTCCTGGACGGGCTCGAAGATCCACGACGTCTAAATCTTCAAGAAGCTGATGACTCATACACAGGTGGCGCTGACGGAAATGAAGAATCCTGCATGACCAATTCATGTTTCTTTCAGGTAGGCTCCCAAAAATGCCACCACTGATGATACTAAAAAAAATAAAAGATTGTTGTACTGATGAAAATGAGAAACAGGCACAAACTCAAGGCTTGCAGTCTACATTTCTAGAAGATGATATCGAAAATCCATGGGAAGTTAATATGTTCAATGACATTGAACTCGACAGGGTACGTAAAATACTGACTTGTAAATGCTGGTAAAGATAAATATGAAAATGACAATCTATATTGTGAACAGGTTTATGATGAGGGAGATACAAGCGCAAGTAAGCAAGGGAGCAATGCAAATGGCGATAAAGATCCAGGGAACAATGATCAAAAAACAAGTACAAACGGTGACAGTGCAGCACAGCTTGATGATGCAAAAGATGGAGGCCATCATATGTAACATCCTAGGATTTTTCAGACTTTGAAAAATCAGAAAAAATTATAACTTTTTGAAAACTATATATATTTTGAATTGGAATCCAAAATCAAGCATTGCCTGCATGCATTCATCATCATATGGCATTTGGATGTTTCAAATGTTGGAATATTATTTCCACTTGAAAACCTATGTATGAAAAATATATATTAAAAGGACTAACTATGTGCAATATATTATTTTGAAGTATTGTGGTATACTTCTTTGGGTTAAATGCTTGGATGTGAATTGTTTGTATGTTTTGGAGGTAATTCTATTACTTTCCTATTCTCTGTTTTCAAGTTCTATAGTTTTGTTTTTGAATGAAAATATTTATTTGGATTTTAAATTGCGTTTTGAATTCATTTTGAATTATCAAACTCTTTATAAACAAAATGACTTTATGCAAAATTATCTTATTGAGTGATATGTAATCTTATTACTCATATTTTGTTATGGATTTTAAATTTAAGTTCAAAGAATTTTTATAAAACCCTATTTATAAAATTAAACATAAAGGTCTAATTAAACCTTTATGCAATATTTGAATTTCAAAATTTGAAAAGTTTGGAAAATTGTTTTTGAAAGTTTTAACGGAAAGGTTTTTTATTTTATAAAACTGTAGAAATTGGTTTGAGTTCATTTGGACTTTTAAAACAAAAGATATGAAAGAAATAGAAAAACAGAATTGAAAGAAAAAGGAAATGCCTGGATGACGTCAGCGATGACGTCACCATATCTTTAACCTCCAGCACGATTTCTTCCAGTGGAGTTCGTTTGAACTACGGATCAAATCGGGTGCCGTTTCTTGCGGGATAAGATCTCCGTTTCCCCTCAAAAATATCCATCTACGAGCCGCCAGGCTACTCGTATTCGTGCTAACTCCGCCGCCATTGCCGTCGCCGTCTACCTCCGATTCCGGCAAGGTGAGCAATGACCCATGACCGAGACCCCTCTCCCTTTCCTCTACTTCGTTGTGCACACCTCCTGACACCTTCCCCGCTTCCTCTCTGCAGCCAATCGAGCGGGGCGAGCTCGACCATACCGCCGGAAACTTTCGCAGCTCCGGCCACGCCTCCCGGCTGCTCCAGGACGAACTGCTCGACGTCACCACCACCATCCGACCCGCCGTGCTGCGCCGCATCTGGAAGTGGTCTTCCCCTAGCCCAGGATCCACCGGAACACCCTCTCCGTCGACCGCCCGAGGCGGCGCCGCCGTCATCCCTTCCATCTCCGGTGAGTCGCGCCGCCACCTTCTGGTCCACGTCCCTGTGCCGTCCGATCGATTTTGAACGGTAGAGATTAGATCTAATAGTCGAACCGGTACGGATTGTTTCGATCCATCTGATCTAGATCGGACGATCGTGATCAACTAGAGCCGAGCCGAGCTAAGCAGCGGCTAAGCCGAGCCGAGCCGCAGTCGAGCCTGAGCCCAGCCAGTCACAGCTCGCCACGTCGGCAGCCCTTTTTCTGGATTTATCCGAATAGATTTTATTTGACAGTTTTGCAGATTAGTCCCTGTAAATTCAAACCGTTATAACTTTTTAACCACAACACCAAATTAGATAAACTTTATATTTTTGGAAATCCCTTGACTTGTAGAATATTTTAGTTCTGTTAGAATTCAAATTTGACTTAGTTTAAATTATTCAAATTTCAAATTATGAGTTTGAGTAAATTTGTCATAAATTTAGATCTATAAGTTCAAAAATTGTAAATAAAATTGTTTTAGAAACCTTAGAATACGTGTTATATGATGCCTCTGTTAGAAAATATTTTTGAGCATTATTTTGATGATTTAAAAATTATAGGTTTAATTTGAGTATTTTTGTTATAGTTTAAATCCAGAAATGATTTTTAGGTGTTATTTTAATTGAGTAAAATTATTTTCCTCATCTATTCGAATAATAAAATGACTTAGTCATATTATGACCACTTTAGTTTCAAAAAGTACTTAGAAATATTTTGCCTTCTCAAACAAAGTAATTTTCATCCTTAGAAAATATTTGACCACTTTTCCTTAGAAAATTTCAACATCTTAAAAATGCCAAATCTCTTCCTTAGAAAATTTATCATCTGGAAGACTTTATCAAGTATTTTGTTTCCTTGTGATTTAAAAGTGCATTGCATGCATGGCATATTTATTGTATAGTTATACTCCTCATAGGAAAACTTCTTCCTTATTTTCTCTAAGTTAGGATTATTTTTAGACATAGTGTTTTGGTAAAGTGCTATGCACTTATACACTTGGGATTCTCAAAATGAAGACTAGAAGGCCAATGAAGACTTAGCCAAGAAAACAAACTCCGAAGGCATCTCCAAGAAGTAGAAGCACTTAGAAGAAATCAAGAGGAACTTCAAGAAGACCAACCCCCTATTTTCTCTAAGTCTTTTTCTCTTTTCTTTTCTTCTCTCTTAGACTTCGTGGTGGCTAAGTTATATCCAAGACCAGCCCTGATGATACCAAAACCATAAAGTCTGGAGAAATCATCAAGTCTGAAGAAATCATCAAGTCTGAAGAATCATCAAGTCTACAAAATTTCAATGAAGACATCACACCAAGAAGAAAGTACGAGGAAGCCTGGAAGACCAACTACATCTTTTTGTTTATCTTTTTCTGCCTTCCTATTCTTATTTTACTTTGGACATGAACCAAGTCCTTAAAGTGCTAATTGAAGATGAAGAAAACTACAAAGGAGTTGAAGAATTCAAGATCAAACATGTTGAAGACTTGGAGTAGCCTTACAACTTAATCAAGTTGATTTATAGCAAGTTATTTTTATGACTTTGGTCCTTAGCCATTTTGGCTAACATACTTGCCTTGCATTAACTTAGAATATTTTCATGGCATGGCATGCATCTCTAGTCCTTAGAAATATTTTGCACATCATGCATAACATATTTTTGTATTGTTATTTTGTTTGTATGTTTATTTGTGTCTTGTTTGATGTGTTAGAAATTTCGGAGGGAAACGACGACTGTTGCAGCTGCTGTTGCTATTCTGTTTGTTGCCAAGGCAAGTGGCACACCTCATAAATTTCCTAAGTATTTTTCTATGCATGACTTAGTTATTTTTCCTATGCATGTGTAGGACTTAGTAGATTTGCTATGCAAGACTTGTTTAGAAATTCCCTACTCCTTTGTGTCTAGGAACCTATTTAATGACTTAGTAGATTTTGATGCTATGCAAAAGTGTTTATGGAAAAGCTTAATTCTACTAAGTTAAATTGCTTCCTGGGTGGAATTGGTTTTGAATGGTTTATGTTGAGTGCGTCCCTTAGGGGTGACCTCTAAGGGATAGTCAGTTGTGGATGGCCACCCAGGGTATTAAAGGGACCAATGTTTTCTCTAAGTGTAGTTTGCTTCTCGTGCAACCATTAGTCAATGGGCTCTGGCTAGATGGATTAAGTTGCGTGGACTCGTCCCGACTTGACAGGTGGTGGTAGATGGTTAGTTGGGAGCGTGTCAAGTCGTTATGGGATGGGAAAATGCTTCTGAAAAGTCTCGTCTCAACTCTCTCCTTTTCCTTAGCACAAATTGTGTGCTTGAGGATAGTTTGGGTTTGTTGGGTCTAATGGTGAAAGTACACAACCTCTGCAGAGTTAAAAACTAAGTACTTAGCCGTGTCCCCGGTTACGGACAATTTGAGCAGCTGATCAAGGATTCAACGGAGGCTCCCAACATTCCAATTTCTAAGTTAAAACTTGATGGGTGAACAAGGGTAGATGAGACTATGGTTTTCATGCCATAATGTCTTATTCATTGATGAAAATGTTTTACAAAGAGTTAGGCAAAACTGGCTTTATGCAAAATAGCCTTGAGCTCCACCAGCCAAATATGCATATAGGCTATAGAGTTATTCCATTAAGTGTCCACCATAGTGTCACTTGCCAGATCCATTTTTAATGGAATCTGACCCACTCTGTTGCAAAATTTTACTTGTTACATGTTATTCAGATGACGAGTGAAGTACGTTAAGGATTTCAAGTCTGCAACCAACATGTTTTCGCCTGTGGCAACATGAAGATGATGGAGACTCGCTGTTATTTATTTCCGCTGTTTACTCTTTTCAAGGCTAGCTTCGTGCTATGCAACTTGTAATGAATATTTCCCAAGTCTGGATCATCGATGTAATAAATTTGATACTTTGTTGTGATATTACATCGTAAACTGTGTGTGCAAACGAATCGATCCAGGGATTTGCACTATACACAGGGACTTGCCATTTTCTAAGTGCAGGTCCGCTACATCATATCACTGAAAAGGATGTGGAGAATTTTTTGTCAAATGAAAAATTGACTGATGAAGAGAAACAAAAAACAGGAACTGAAAATGAAGACGACTTCAAACCTGAGGTGGGGATGAAGTTCAAGACACGGGAGGAGGTCCAGAAATTCTTCAACATGTATTCTTACATTGTCGGATTCTCAGTGGCCACTACATCAGTGTACCGAACTGCTAGCAAACAAAGAAATAATGAAGTTATAAGGTTTACAATGAAATGCAACAAGTTTGGAAAAACTTCTGAACCAGAAAATGAACAGTCAGTCCCTCAAAGGCAAAGCACAGTTATATCGAAGACTAACTGCAAAGTTGAAATGGTTGCTGCTGAGAGAAATGGTGGATGGCGGATTACTGGTCTAAACCTTGATCACAACCACAACCTATCTCCGCAAAGTAGGTTTTTCAGATCGCACATATACATGTCTGACGCGGAGAAGGAAATGATAAGAACAATGAAATTTTGCAATATGCCTACTCGAGACATGGTTGCGGTGTTGGCATTCATAAGAGGGGGTATGACACAACTGCCATACAACAAAAGGAAAGTGAGCAACTACAGCGCAAGCATTGGCAGAGAGGTATCAAACAATGATATGATGGAGGTTTGGGAGTGGTTTTTGAAGAAAAAAACTGAAAACCCTGGATTCTTCTACTCAATTGAATATGATAAAGAGAAAAAGGTGAGATGTGTCTTTTGGGCAGATGCTAAAGCAAGGCTATACTATGACACATGTGGTGACTGTATAAGCTTTGATACTACATTCCTAACAAATAGATACAACCTTCCATTTGCTCCATTTGTTGGTGTCTCGCCACATGGGAACACTTACCTATTTGGATGTGCATTCATAGTGAATGAGCAAGCTAGCACTTTCAAGTGGTTGTTCCAGCAATTCCTGCAAGCAATGGGAGGGAAACATCCAATATCAATAATAACAGACGGAGATAGAGCTATGGAAAAAGCAATACTAGAAGTTTTCCCAAATGCCACACATAGGGGTTGCTTGTTCCATGTTAAAAAGAAGATTGATGATAAAGGGGGGACAGTATTTAAAGCTAATGAAGGACTCTATGAAGAGCTGCAAGACATAATAGACAAATCACTGACAGTGCATGAGTTTGAGACACTTTGGCAGGCAATGATCACTGAATATGATGTTGGGAATGTGAAAATCTTTGAGGACTTGTGGAAAACTAGGAAGAGATGGGTTCCAGTTTACTTCAAGTCTAAGTTTTTCCCATTCATCCAAACAACAGCTAGGAGTGAGGGAACTAATGCATTATTCAAGAGAGGTGTTGGTGCACAGTTTTTTATGACAAGCTTCCTAAGAGAATACCAAAGGATAATGGATACAATACATGCAAAAGAGGATGAATGTGACCACAATGTAGTGAACAAGAAAGTTCGACCAAAAAAGTTCCTCACGCATTACTACATTGAGAGGCAGGCCCATGAATTGTACAACCTAGCCATCTTTAGAAAATTTCAGCAAGTTCTGAAGGATGTTACAAGACTGAACATAGAAGAGGAGGAGAAATTTCGCAAATATTGGTTGTACCAGCCATCAAACTATGCAGTCAAAGAGCACAGGGCAAGGAGATACCTAGTACAAGTAAATGAAGGGACCATGGATTACTCATGCATCTGCTGCAAGTTTGAAAAGGATGGCCTGTTGTGCTCCCACATTTTAAAAGTGATGCTGCACCTGCAAGTTGCAATGATTCCAGATAAGTACATAATTGATAGATGGAGAAAGACAGAAAAGAAAATTAACAAGATACGACACATGCCTATGCCACAGATGCTTTCACGGATGCTTGGGCACACAGCATCTAATGCTTCAAAAAACAAAAGGAATTACCAATTCTTGCTCAAAGAGATACCAAGGCCGGAAGAACAAATGTCCAAATTGGACACTGAAACTGAAGAAGACACTGCAAATCCAATGAACAGTTTCACACAAACAATAGTAAACTTGGAGAGAACAGATGAGACTGCATCCACACTCGTTCTCCAAGACCCAGATGTGGTTGACACCAAAGGGCGTCCAAGAATGCTGACTATAAAAGAACAAATCAAGAAAAACCAGTTCTACACATGCAGCCATTGCGGATCAAACAAGCACACACTGAAGAACTGTGACAAGAAGCATCTGGTGTTTGACTTACAACCAAAAAAAAAAGAACAGAAAAAGGAACAAATCAGGTATTCATGACAGTAGGATAAAAATACTAAACCTAGTTAGCAAAATAGGTGTGATTGCAGATTTACTTTAAAAAAAGAGCTACTGAAAAATGTGTTACCTATGTGCTTGGTTTTGCAGGTTGTGAAACTGTTACTGGCCAGCAAAATAAAGCACCGGCTAGAAAAAAAATGAAGAGTTCTTCTACTGATCATGGAGAAGGTAAACAAAATGCAATGCAACATCTTGAAAAAAAAGGACCAAGGATAATGAAAAATTGAGACAAAGTTATGTCTCCTACTGTCATGAATAGCGTTTCCCCTCTTGACTAACAAAAATCAAATGTCATGTGTCAAAAACAGGAGGCAGCACTGCAAACACAAAAAAGAAGAGTGCACCGGCCGCGAGGAAAAAAGGGCATGAGCCTGTGCCGTTGACAGTTGAAGATTCACAAGGGGTAACAACTGCCACCACAAAATGATGGAAGCAAAAAACAAAAAGAAAGCTGGGTACAAGAATAGAGCAAATTCAAGCCTATGAAAAATTTGTAATGGTTGACAATATTTATTTGTGTGTGTGATGTTATGTAAAAAATTCCCACGAATCAGCTAGACAGAACGAGTTATAATGCCACAGTTGGATGTTTGTGAAATGATTTTGTATTCCCTTTAAAATGTATTTGACTTCTAGCATGAAAGTTCGAGCTGTAGGAATGATAAGTGGATTGAGAAGTGAGCAAAGGAACCTGACAAAAAACGGAGAGTTGCAAAAAAAGACAAAGAAGACACTAAGAAAAAGAAAAAAAGGGTCCTCCTCCTTTATCCGGGCTTGGAACCGGCTACCAGCTTAGAATAGTTTGGTAGGCGGAGTTACCCACCCCAAACCCCCCAAAATGAAGACAAAGACGCTGACTCACACGCTGAGAAAACTAACACTAATGCACTGAGATATCAAAATGAGACACTGAGATAACTCAGACACTAAAACACTGAGGCACTAAGACATTCTGAAATACTGAGACACCGATACACTGAATTATTGAACACTGATGTGGCTAATACACTGAAGAACTGAAAACTGGTGCACTGAACAATGAGAGAGTAGATGAGTAATTACTGAACATTGAGACACTGATACACTGATGCACAAACCCCCACAACGGAGACGCTGAAAGTCTGAAAGACAGACAACTCATTGAGACACTGAGATAACTGAATGAGACACTGAGATAACTGAAACACTAAGACTGATGACTGAGAATACATGGATACTGAAGACTAAGAAATAGAGGAATCAGGGGCTGAAAACTATAACTGAAACACTAAGACTGATCACTGAGAATTCATAGATACTGAATACTAAGAAATAGAGGAATCAGGGGCTGAAAACTATAACTAAAACACTAAGAGACAATTAAACAAAGACTAAACAATGAAACAATGACACTACAATACTGAGACACTGAGACACTAAGAGGCTGAAAACTGAATACTGAGACACTAAGACTGAATACACACTACAGAGACACTCACACTAAGGCACTGAAGAACCGACACACTCAGACTAGACAGAGACAGTCTGAAAACAGAGATAAACTGAGGCACCGAGACACTGAAAAAATGAATGACTGAACTGGACAATGAAAAAATCTAAAAACTTAAGAATCAATACAGAGACTAGAAAATGAGTCTAACTGAAAAACTGAAAATCTGAAAACTTAAGAATCAATACAGAGACTAGAAAATCAGTAACCATGAATAACTGAATGACTGAAAAATGAAGAATCAATACAGAGACTGGAAAGAGAAACAATGAAAATGAAAAAACGATGGAATGAGAAATGATAAAAGAGAAAATTAGAATGAGACAATGACAAGTTCGAGTATAATTGTTCAGGCGGTTAACTAAAACTATAAAAGTTCATATGGACATGTAAGAATATAAATCCGATGGTATAGTTACAATAATGTGCTAAAATGAAACATTGCTATAACTCTGATCATTTTTTAAGCCGACGCATGAATGCAGCCTGCATGACACAAAAATAAAAATTATCAAATGAAGATGATCAATCATAAAATAACACGTTACGAAGAAAAGATGTACACACACCTTGTCGTAGTGCTTTGTAACCAAGCTGATGTATGTCTTGTTGTTGTGGTGAAAGAAAAGACGGTTAGCATACTGAATGCGAATATGAGGGATGTCATCCTTGCTGAAAAAACTCTTCAGATCATTCGACGGGTCATAGAACTCCATTGCCATCATCGTCATCACGCCGCAATCATGCCTGCATGGGCAATGATTCCAAAAAATTAAAATCAGAAAAGAAGTGCATGTATAAACCAAAACAAAAAGTGCAAAAAAGCAACTAGGAGAGAAAACGGGGAAACTTACTTGTTGCCTTGTTTTGGTATTTCACCAGTCCACACTTTAAAAATGTTGAAATCAGGCACGTTGGTTTGGAAAATTTCATGCCACAATGTGACGAAATTATCAACCTGAAAAATAAAAATGGATGGGACAAGAAGTACAGAAACTAAGTTAAACAAATGAAGTGATGAAACGTTCTGTGGTTAAACAAATCTTTTCAAACAAGAAACATATCGGGATTGTTTTTGCACTGTCGAAAAAATTGACTTACAAGACGGCCTCTAACTGATCGCTGATAATGGGACTCAGGACTGTAATATGAATCAAGAAACACGAAAAGCTTCCACTTGAAATCAACACAGAAGGTGAACCAATGATCATCGTGACAAATAGGGAAGAATAACTGCACAAAAGGGGAAGAGACTAGAAAAATGTATTTGCATATATGGGACGCCAAAAAAATAAAAAGACAAAAAATCATAAGGACTAACTCTGTCAGACTTATCAAGCCTCCTCCCTTTGCTAGCAGTAGCGGCTCCCAGGAAAGAACTACGCACCATAGCGGCGACTTCGTTGTTGATGTTGTACTCTAGGATGCTTTCCTGCAGAATGAAACAAAATCTGAACTTAAAAAGGGAACTCAGATGCAAGCAAGCACAAAAAAAGAGAGTAAGCTTTGAACAGACATACGCCGATATATGAGAAAAAGTAGTGCCTGCCGGACTTGCTAGGGTGGCAATCTTCAAAAAAGTTTACGACAGAGACACGGAATCAAAAAGTTATCTATGTGGCCATCAGGCATGAGTGTCTGTCCAAGAGAAATCCAACTGCAATGAACCCCATAGTATTGGATAGCCAAGTCCCTACAAAATGAACAATGAGGTGAGGGATTAATGAATAATACTAGAGGACAAGATGCATTCAGAGAAAAAAAAGAAACATACTTTTGAACTTTCTCTGTGTACGCAATATCAACCATGGCGCAATAATGCATGATGTCTTCATCAGACACTGGAAACCTAGGGTTCTTCTCTAGAGGTAAGGCCAGATAGTTCTTCGGCTGTAGAATGATAAGATTGTTAGATGAGGTCAAATCCCTTGCTGGTTTCTGCTGATCTGCATCTCTCCCTGAATTGCGATCTAAGACGTCAATGACATCTGGCTCAAGTGGTCCAACTGGCGCAGACTTCCGAGATGTGTACACATGGTTGAGCTTATTCCCTTTGATAGATCTGTTGTATACTGCGTCTGTGTCCAATGCAAGCTTCTCCTGGCGTTGCTTCAGACATGAAGTACCCGTGATAACAACATCAGGAGACTTCTGTTGCTGAACAAAAAGAGAAGAAACAAATGCAGTAGCACCAAACACATGAGTTGTCGAATGAAAAAACAACAAAAATTCATATCAGAAAAACTAATAGAGCACATAGCTATGAGAGAGGGAGCATAGTACCACAGTGGTTGCTGGTGAGATTTCACAAACAGGTATGGGAACTTGTTGGGTACCAAGATGAATACTCGAAGAAACCTTTTGAACAACAGGCTTCACAAAATCTTTCCTGCCGTCCTGCTCAAACAAACACAAAAATGAATGCGTTACACATTCACAGAAAAAAAGCAAAAAAACAGAAAAATATAAAACAATGAAATACAAAAATAACTTCAACGTTTACCTTGGCAGTTGTTGGTGGAGTGAACATGATACGGCCAACAGGTGATTTAATATCACATAGCCCTGTACCATTAGACTGGCAGCCATCATATCCATGGGGAAACAGTCTTGACAATACTTTTCTTGCAGGTTCAACTTCCGGTGCTGTTTCAACAAAGAAACAGAAAATCCACCCACCAAAAAAGGAAAAATGAGTGCATAAAGATAAACCAAAAAAAGACAAAAGAAGAAACATGAGCATCATTCAGGCTAAAAAAAAAGAGAACCCCACCTGAAATGGTTCCATTTTTATCGCTGGTGACCTTGCCAATGCTTGCTGGGGTAGCTAGAGTTGGTGACACAGACAACTTTGCGAAACTTGAGTGTACACAATCTTTTTGAATGTCACTGTTGCTTTGAAAAGAAACACGTGCATCTGCTAAAGCCTGAATAACATTGACAACAAGAACGCCCGGATTGTTGCTGTTGACCGATGACGATGAATAAAAACGATGTACAGTCTCAAAAATGCCATCTATAACCTGAAAATAACACAAACCACACGAAACATAAAAAACCCAAAAAAGAAAATGATCTATCAAAACAGAACAACTGCTAAAAAAGAAAATGCTCAAAGAACAAACCTTAACAGCCAAGACAGAGCTGAACTTCTCTCGTGTCGATTCCTTAAGACGTGCTGACATAAGCTCGTCACGTGACCCACAATGGGCGCAACATTTGTTCACTATGGGAGCCACCTACACAGACAAAAACAAAAAGAGAACACCACAGACAAAAATTAGTGCACATGGAACATAAAAAAATCCTGCCCCCTTTAAAGCTAAGTGAAAATAAAACAGATTCAAGAGAGAAACGCAGTACATATATATAGCAGCCAGCGAGATCTTTTCTCAGCCTCCTCCTCCCATAGCCTTTCCTTCCTTTGCGGTCTAGATCAGAATAAATCTTTATCATATCACCGCGCCAAGATATAGACCTTGGGAGTCCAGAACCAGAAACGTGTGATCCGAAATCAAGACAGTCTAGGTAATACACCTGCAGAAAAAATAAAAAATAATAAGAAATAAAAACAGGGCACAAAAAAAAGTAAACAACTGAAAAATAAACAGAAACCTACCGCAAGCACGTAAGAGCAGAATTCAAATGCCTTTGGTTTCCTTCCTTTTGATTGAATGTAATTGACAGTCTTTGTCACACCAGTCATCAAGTGGCTGTGAGCTAACAAGCACAGATCGAAGCGCCTAGCCCGCTCAGGATCGCCCAGCTGACCAATGAACTTGGTATCTAGAGTATCACATTTCGACGGGCAAATGAAGCAAGAAAGAGAGACTTGCATAAAACAGACAAAAATTTGCTTTTCAGACATTGGCTCTTTTGAATTCAACTTGTTCCCAAAGAAAGTGATATGCGGAGTCTCTGGCAAGTTAAAAAGATCCAGGATGAAGTTTAGCCCCCCAGCACTATCTTCATGTAGGAGATATGCCCTAGAGGCAAATAAATAAGTAGTATTTATCGCATTATCTCATAAAATTTATAATAGGTTTTTGTGTTATGCTATAACTGTATTAATCGGAATTATTAATACACGTGTAATACATAGACAACCAGAGTCCCTAGTGAGCCTCTATATGAACTAGTCCATTGGGCAACAGTTGATCGAGATTCCCGATCAAGGACAATGACGTCGGTTGACAATGGGGTCATCTTATTGGTAGAATAAGGTGATGGACATACGCAAAGTATTGCAACAAGATCGTATTACGATGTTTGTCATTTGCAATAGATAAGTAATATGATAGCTTATTCCTTAGACCGTGAGATCGTGCTGATTACTACTTCGTAGGAGTACTTTGAGAACATCAAACGTTGTGTCTTACATAGCATGACAATAACGGTGTCCATCTTGGGTATCCCGAAAGAGTATGTTAAGATGTAAGGATCAAGAGCGGGATTTGCTCATTCTTGTAATGGAAAGATACTCTGGGCCCACTCGGTGAGATTGCATCTATATAGCTGCGCAGCTTATGACTAGGTCATGGAGATGTAATATCACAGACGAGTTAATAACCTATGTCGGTAACGAGATGCAACAGGACATTGGATGTCTACGATCACATCTCGGACAAGGTAGTATCGCAGAGACAAAGGGAATGAATATCATGTTTATGGTTCAACGACGATATTCGTAGAATGCACAGGGACCGTCATATGCATCCAGGTATCCCTGGCGGTCATTGGCGAGCGAAGGGTCTCGACCATGTCTGGAGTGTTCTCGAACCGTAGCGTAACAAACTTAAGGTCTTAACGACACCTGGAGAAGGTTCTGGATTTTATAGGATTTTATTGGAGAGAGAGAAATGATCCGGAAAGAGTTCCGGTGGTCCGGAAGGAGTTCCGGGGAAATCTGGAATGGTTCCGGGAATGTCCGAAAGATGTTCGGGTGGTCCGGAAAATGTTTCGGAGTCACGGGAGATTAAATTATATGTAAATATATTAATTATGAATTAATAGTATTTTATATTAATTTAATTATTAAATAATAAAGGAAAAAGGGGGCAGCCCACCTAAGTGGGCCAATTGTGGCCCACTAAGGTGAGCCGCACCAAGCAAGGAAAGGGGGGGCTTGGGCCCCTAGTCCAATTCGGACTAGGAGAGCCGGCCGAACCCCCCTCCTCCTCCTTTTCCTTTAGTCCCACATGGGGGAGGCAAAGTGCTTGCACACCCCCTCCCCCCTTTATATAGCAAGGCATATTAATTGGATTAATAACACACAGAAAATACAATTAATATTGTAGCAAGCCGGCCGAGCTGTTTCTCCGCCCACTTCGCCTCCTCTCTCCACCAAAGCTATACCGTCGGGCACCGTTGCCCTGCGGGATTCCAGAAAAGTTCTACCCCTGCGATTTCAGCTGGATCTGAATGACCGGGGGTTGTTGTTAAGTTCCGTATGTTTGCGAGTGCTCGGAGGCGCCACATTTGAGGAGCCAGGGCGACGTCGTCTCGCCCACCCAGCAGCCCTGTCGCTGCCCTGCCGCCGGCACCACCCCCCCTCGGCTGCCGGCGCCACGCCACCTTCCGCCCGACGCCCGTTGACGCAGGTCATCGTCGACACCCCGGCGTCATCGTCTACATCATCGCGGCAAGTTCTCCGCGACCTCGAGGTCGGCTACGTACGACTTCATCGTCAACGCTTGTGCGGGAGCGTAATCCCCGCTATCGGTCTACATGGAGGTAATGTAACCCGTTCCGCCACCGTTATCACATGTACTAGATAGATAGATCCTGGCTAGTTAGGGTGTTCATACGCTAGAAAATTTATTGTTTTCTGCACCGGAACCCCTTCAGTGGTATCAGAGCCGATCTATGCGTAGTAATGCTGGTACGGTTAGAACTCATGTTAAATGAGGACGTCTTTCTTATATTTGCTACCCTCTAGCGTGCACTTGCGATGCCTTCGGTATTGAGTTGATGAAGCGGCCCGGACCGACTTTACGCGTACGCTTACGCGAGACTGGTTCCACTACTGACATACGGCTTGCACCGTATATGTGGCTGGCGGGTGTCTGTTTCTCTCTCTTTAGTCGGCAAAGCATTTTCAATGGAGGGCCCGAAAGGGATGCTTAAACATGCAATTATACGATTGACGTTGTGGTACAAAGTTCGTAGGTAGGGAAACGGTTCTCTTACGAATAAGCCTATATGCCACGTAAAACTTGCAAAACTAAATAAAGGTAGAGGCGTCTAACTTTGTTTTGCAGAGGCGTTATTTTATGTGACATGGTTACGGTAAGTTTGATATTACTCGTACTGTCGGAGGCAATGGAGGGCACCATAGACTCGGAGCCATGCCGGGGCGCCCGGGGCCAGGCACATGGCGCCATGGAGGTCCAGGCGCATCGACCATGTCACATCGCACTTCATTGCATCATTATTGTGTGCTGTTGTGTGTGCATCCTGTTGATCGCTTATATGTTAGATATACAACGGTAGCAACTTAAATAGGATGATCCCTAACAAATACCAAAAGTGTGTTCTCCCTCGTTGCGCACCACCAAGAAAGTTCTACGTTATGAGGCAGGCCGTGACGATCGGGTGTCAGACATATCGTCGTTCGCATACAGTGGGTGTAAGCCATGTTGCACAAGCAGGGTCTTCGAGGTTTGATTGGCGAGCCTAGCATATGCAGATATGGCCTCGGAACACGGGAAGATCGAAAGATCGAGCATGAGTCACAGAGTTGTTGTGATCGACATTTTATGTCCACCTTTGAAGCTGTGCCGCCGGCCGTGACGATCGGGGGTGGTATAGTGGATGGGGGTCGTGTAATCGCTATTATTATTTTAGGGATAATAATTTTAGTGGAGTGTGTTTGATAATATGATTATAAAACTAAAACTCACATATGTTATAAACTTTACCTTACCTCTTTTGCGATCATATCTGTAGACGGAACTATACTTCGGTTACTTCCTTAGGAATCCAGATTCCACCCTAGAAGCCGACGGGTCCAACTTCATCAGATGGTACAATGGTTTTAGAAACATTCTCCAACACAACAACATCCTATATGTCCTCGATGAAGCGTTAGGAGAAAGACCAGATGATTCTGTTAGCGAGGAGGAGGAAGATGAATTCCGTAGGCGTCGAGACATATTCATAGAAGTGGAGATCACCATGACCGTATGCCTAGCACCTGAGTTGAAAGAGTTGTTTCAACACAAGGAGCCATATGTCATGATTGATGCGATCAAAACGCACTTCAAAGATGAATTGAGGCATGAGCAATTCAGGCAGCTTAGAAAGTTCCAGACCATTCACATGGAGGAGCATACCTGTCTGAAGACTCATTTGAAGAGATTGTATGACATCTATTTCAAGCTGACAAATGTCTACGATTACTGGATGGCAGATTCATGGGCTATTCAGACTGTGCTGATATCTCTGCCTCCAAGCTATGAGAAGCATGTGCGTGAATATGTTTTGAAGGCAGACAAAATGAACTTTTACAAGTTCGTGTCCGAATTCAAATCATTGGAAGTTGATTCCATCGAAGGAGAAATCTTCGACGCTACAGGTATATATTTGATATACATAATTGTGAGTGTATTCAACACTTGATATGTGATAAAGTATCTGATACTTGTTCTGTTTATGAAACAGGCCCTGATTATTACTTATCTGTGGCGAATAATGATGTGACCCGGCACTGAAGATGACAATCAAGAAAGTTGATGACCAGTGGTGTTCACGTCCTCAAGTTATCATAGTTATCATTAATAGTTTTGATAAGACCTTTTTGTAATAGTGAGAAAGTGTGTTTAGTGTCTTGATTATTACAAGACAAAGTTATTCATATATGTAATAAGACAAGTTCAGTTGTTTTATGTTATGAAACAAATCAGTTGTTTTATATTATGAGTAATTTGTATCACATCTCAATTACATTATGCGTATGATATACATTTATAATAGCGGGAATGATAAAATTATGTGTCCAAGGAATAAAAGATTTTGTTACTAGAACAAACACCATTGAATTTCATCATAAAGGCAATGTAAGAAGTAATAGATACTTTTGATCTATTTAAGTATTACATGTGCCGAATTGATTGAGTTTAAAATAAGTATTGAAGTGTCAATACGAAAGGGAATTAATTAAGAGTCATATCGGATGATTGTTAAATTAATTATATGGTGAATTTTCCTTGATCCGAATTCTTCTATGATTATTGGTAAATAAGTGTATTTGCATAATAAATCATGAGTCTGAAATTTATTTGATAAAAGATCAAATGGGGTTTTTCAGAAGAAAGATTTGTGAATATCGTATTCGCAAGATTCGATCAAAAGGGCAATATTTTTGAATTATGGTTTCAGCACAAAAGACTTGTGGAAATTCATTTCACAATATTATAATATCATATATGGTGATATGTGAAGTATTATAATCATACTCTATTTTAGATAAAGTGTGGTCTTTCAGAATCTGTCTTAGAATCTCTTAATATGTTCGAAACATTATAGTCGATGTCCACTTTAGAAAATAGATGTTTTTCAACAGTAATTCGTGTGATCGACAATAGTGTCGTTATATAGAGGATTATGCGATAATTCAGAATATACACGAATAGTTCTTTGTAGATTACTCACATTGGATGAGAGTGTATTCCAAAACCCAATAGAAACAAAACTTGTATTGTTGTCTATGTAATTCCGAGGAAAATATGATTTTTCGAATTATGGTTAATGGAATAAAATTAGAAGCTTGAAATAAGGTGTCAGACCTATATTCATAAAAGTAGAATATTGGAAAGTGTTCCAAAAGATATATGTCTACTAATGAAAATTTGATGATTAAGAGTGAAGGAGACTAGAAAATTGTTTTCTGCTTGCAATCCTCTTCGTGAAGATCATAATATTTTCATGAAAGAAGCTTCTAAATAAAGTGCTGTTATATTTAATATTGCTGTCAGGTCACAGCATAATATTAAGTGTTTTAGATCTTGTTGACAGATCAAGGTGCACCTTATGAATACAAAGAAAGTTGAGAAAATATCAGAATACGAACAAAGGCTTTTGAGCCTGAAAATCCAATTACATTTAGAAAGGATTAAAACAGTAAATGTTGCTATAATTCCTTTTGGAGAAATAAGATTTCTTGATCATCATATAAAGTGTTATATGAGAAATGTAACTATAAGAAAGACGTGAAAGCATATTTTGTCAAGAAATGTGTCTTGGACAAGATCAAATTTGTTGACTACATTGATGTAGACATGTTTGAAGTCTGTGGGATTTGTATTAATGGAATACTGTAGTTTGTATTGAATTCGAATTGATAAGAGATCAATGATTTTGGTTTGACCAAAATGTCGAAATAAATTATGAATTTAAGTGGGAGTCAAAGTTAGTTCACTCGGGTAGAATATGTAAAGGACATATTTTTTGAGTGGGAGCTTAGAACCTCATCTGTGTAGATGACACAATTTTGAGTGGGAGCTCGCGTTCTCAAATGCGTGGAGACATAATTTGAGTGGGAGCCGAATTCATCTTGTGTAAATGACACATTGTGAATTGTACCAGTAGAATTAATGAAGTTGTGAAACTATTTGAAAGTTGGTGTCTATTTGGAATAGAACGGGAATTTTAAATAGTTAGTCGAGTTGTTTTGGATTATGTCTGAGGAGTCAGAATAGATTAAAATCAGAGGATGGTCCTTGGAAATCCAATTATTCATTAAGAGTAATGATACACGGTAATAGTGGTTGTATGATATGTTGGTCTATTATGTGATATTAGACATTATACAGAAACCATATTATGTGCTCGATAAAATATGACCCATGTTCTTAAAAGAAGAACAATTATGAAAGTAAATTTAGAATTTACAGGAAGTAGAAGTGTATTAGTTATTAGATTGACATTGGAGTGTCAAGTCTTCAGAATAGGTGCGGAAATATATAGATATCGCGAGATTGTAAATGTTACAAGGAGTTCTCTATGACTGAGTGTGTTTGCAAGGCAATTATCTGGTTAACAGAATCAGAGTAAGCGCTGGGAAACAGAAGTCTCGCTTAGTTATGGTATTTGTATATATATATGTTATTAGATAACATGATGATATCAAACAGGTTGATATCAATGGATCGCAAAAGAATGCACAATTATGAATTGTACAGATTGTCAGAGTAACACTCTTCCACTAGCAAGCATCATCATATAACGCTTATTTGATAAGGGGTTTTGATGAGGTAAAATGCAACTAGTTTATTTGTACTCTAGTGCAAGTGGGAGACTGTAGGAGATATGCCCTAGAGGCAAATAAATAAGTAGTATTTATCGCATTATCTCATAAAGTTTATAATAGGTTTTTGTGTTATGCTATAACTGTATTAATCGGAATTATTAATACACGTGTAATACATAGACAACCAGAGTCCCTAGTGAGCCTCTATATGAACTAGTCCATTGGGCAACAGTTGATCGAGATTCCCGATCAAGGACAATGACGTCGGTTGACAATGGGATCATCTTATTAGTAGAATAAGGTGATGGACATACGCAAAGTATTGCAACAAGATCGTATTACGATGTTTGTCATTTGCAATAGATAAGTAATATGATAGCTTATTCCTTAGACCGTGAGATCGTGCTGATTACTACTTCGTAGGAGTACTTTGAGAACATCAAACGTTGTGTCTTACATAGCATGACAATAACGGTGTCCATCTTGGGTATCCCGAAAGAGTATGTTAAGATGTAAGGATCAAGAGCGGGATTTGTTCATTCTTGTAATGGAAAGATACTCTGGGCCCACTCGGTGAGATTGCATCTATATAGCTGCGCAGCTTATGACTAGGTCATGGAGATGTAATATCACAGACGAGTTAATAACCTATGTCGGTAATGAGATGCAACAGGACATTGGATGTCTACGATCACATCTCGGACAAGGTAGTATCGCAGAGACAAAGGGAATGAATATCATGTTTATGGTTCAACGACGATATTCGTAGAATGCACAGGGACCGTCATATGCATCCAGGTATCCCTGGCGGTCATTGGCGAGCGAAGGGTCTCGACCATGTCTGGAGTGTTCTCGAACCGTAGCGTAACAAACTTAAGGTCTTAACGACACCTGGAGAAGGTTCTGGATTTTATAGGATTTTATTGGAGAGAGAGAAATGATCCGGAAAGAGTTCCGGTGGTCCGGAAGGAGTTCCGGGGAAATCTGGAATGGTTCCGGGAATGTCCGAAAGATGTTCGGGTGGTCCGGAAAATGTTTCGGAGTCACGGGAGATTAAATTATATGTAAATATATTAATTATGAAATAATAGTATTTTATATTAATTTAATTATTAAATAATAAAGGAAAAAGGGGGCAGCCCACCTAATTGGGCCAATTGTGGCCCACTAAGGTGAGCCGCACCAAGCAAGGAAAGGGGGGGCTTGGGCCCCTAGTCCAATTCGGACTAGGAGAGCCGGCCGAACCCCCCTCCTCCTCCTTTTCCTTTAGTCCCACATGGGGGAGGCAAAGTGCTTGCACACCCCCTCCCCCCTTTATATAGCAAGGCATATTAATTGGATTAATAACACACAGAAAATACAATTAATATTGTAGCAAGCCGGCCGAGCTGTTTCTCCGCCCGCTTCGCCTCCTCTCTCCACCAAAGCTATACCGTCGGGCACCGTTGCCCTGCGGGATTCCAGAAAAGTTCTACCCCTGCGATTTCAGCTGGATCTGAATGACCGGGGGTTGTTGTTAAGTTCCGTATGTTTGCGAGTGCTCGGAGGCGCCACATTTGAGGAGCCAGGGCGACGTCGTCTCGCCCACCCAGCAGCCCTGTCGCTGCCCTGCCGCCGGCACCACCCCCCCTCGGCTGCCGGCGCCACGCCACCTTCCGCCCGACGCCCGTTGACGCAGGTCATCGTCGACACCCCGGCGTCATCGTCTACATCATCGCGGCAAGTTCTCCGCGACCTCGAGGTCGGCTACGTACGACTTCATTCTCAACGCTTGTGCGGGAGCGTAATCCCCGCTATCGGTCTACATGGAGGTAATGTAACCCGTTCCGCCACCATTATCACATGTACTAGATAGATAGATCCTGGCTAGTTAGGGTGTTCATACGCTAGAAAATTTATTGTTTTCTGCACCGGAACCCCTTCACTTCAACCAGACAAGATCCAGAATTAGGCAAGCCCAGAACAAAATGAAAAGAATCTTTGGGAATCCTGATTGTCTTTTCACCGACAGCAATTTCTTGGCACATGGTGTCAACACTCAAAGCAAGCCAACGAATGAAAGACGACGGCAAATATGTTCTGCACAGAGAGAGGAGGCACCCAAACCCAAACTTCTCTATGATGCTTTTCTGCTCCACAGTAAGCCGACTCAATACTTCGAAGAAGTACTTAGAGTGGTAAACTGAGTAGGACTCCTTCCCAGAAACAATCAGCTTAGCCCTTTTGTTCTGGACAGTAAAGAAAACAAGACAAAAAATGACTGGATGCTTAAACTGGCAAACATATAAAAAAGGGAGAGAAAAAGAAAAGGTACTTAAACTAAAGATTAATGGAAACCTCTCTAAGAAATTCAGAGTCACCCTGTGGGATAAGTCTGGCTAGGTCCCTCTTCAAACTACTGATTGCCTACAAACAATAGAACCAGAGACAAAACATGTCAGATGACATTCATAAGGGACATGCTGCACAAAAAATAAAAAAAAGAATACCTTCCTGCTAAATTGGTTAAAAAGAGCGTTCTCTAAAGCCCTTGTTCTTCTTGCATTAGAAATACCCTGCAAAACAAAAACACATACAAAAAGAAACTGCTATCATGAACTGAAAAAAATAGTAACAAATGCAAGCAACACAACCAAAAAAGAAAACAACAGGGTTGAAGAGAAACCCACATCATCACTAGACGACCGACTTTCTTTGCAGCTGTCGAATCCAGATGACGCAACATCAGAAACATTGCCCCAATGAGCTTGATGGAACACTCCCCTACAACAAAACAAGTAAGTGTTAACACACCATTTTTAGTCTGGATGATAGTCACCAAACTAGATTAAAATGTGTTTGAACTATGCTAGGGATGAGATAAATAAAATGTGTTCAAGCCTAACTGATTCAGTGAATAGAAAAAAAGGGAGGACACAATGAAAAAAAGTGCACCTAGCAAAACACGCAGAGCGCGCTAAGACTTAAAAAGAACTAGATATAGCTTTTCTGTAGCTTAATATATAGCACCCCAACCTAACAAAAAACTCAGTTAAAACTGCAACTCCCATCATAGACACAATGAAAAAAACAGACAAAATTGAACATAGACAAAAGTGAACATTCCCAATTAATATGTACTACTTCTAACTAGGTAAAACACCCACAACACTGCTGATGTGCTTATAAACTCTACATGGACCACACAAAACATACTATCTCTGATACCCTGATGAGCTAGGGATCCCCTGACGAGCTAACTGTGACAAAACGATATAGCATCGCCAGAAGTTTGCATAGTAACACATAAACAGATGCTAGCTAATGGAAATCACACCAACAGCTGTGACAAAAAACAACCTAACTGAACCATAATGAAAACCTTATTGATTGAGGAATCTATCTAAATCCTACGTGTGTTGAGTTGAGCCGACTGCGAGGCCAAATTGAACAAACATCTAGAATGAGGGAGAAATGATAAGCATGTACCACCATCGTCGACGGCGGCGTTGGTCGCAGCAAGCCCCACGGTGGGGGGCCCTCGAGGAACGACCACCTCCGGTACCCATCAAAGGCGCTCTCGTCCACCAGCGGCGATTCTGCAAAAAAGGAGTACAGAAATGAAACCATGGAAGCTGAAAACGCAGTATCAAAAAAGCTATACAAAAGGGGGAGCAGGTCCCGTCGGAGACGAGCGCCGCCACAAACTTCAAAAACGCTCCGCCGCACCCGTCGATTACCCCGGCGCCTCTACCCTGCCCCTTCCATTCCGGCAAAATTAACGGAACGACATGAACAGCTAGAGAGCGGCAGCGGGCTAGCAAAAAGAGCTGGTGCCGTCGGAGACGAGCGCCGCCGCGCACATCCACCAAAAATGCTCCGCCGCCCCGTCGAATCGTCGATTACCACGACGCCTCGCCCCCCTTCCCCTACCCCTTCCGGCAAAAAATGAACAGATAGAGCACGGGAACGGGCTAACCAGAGCTGGTACCGACGGGGACGAGCGCCGCCGCGCCGAAATCTCCGTCGAAAAGCTTCGCCGCCCTGACGACTACCCCGCCACCTCTCCCCTTCCCCCTTCCCTTCCCCCCGACAGAGAAAAGCCACGAGCAGATCTGAGCTTCCGACCGAGAACAGAATGAACGGCACCGCCTGGGCACAGATTTCAAAAAAGAAAAAATCGGTCGTGGCGAACAAATAATGAAAAAACCGGTCGGGGCGGGGAAAAAAGCCGGCGGGACGGTGACTGACCACTGCGTTCCAAGATTCGAGCTCGCCAGCAATGAACGGCCACGGATCTGTCTGTTGGTGAATTGAGAAAACAGATAGCTGATAAATAAGAAATCTGAAAAATAATAATCCAGGGCGCCCAACTATATTAGAGATTCGTGCAACTTTTGCACTTTAGTCCCTCAACATTAAAATTCATTTGCAATTCAGTCCTCAGCTCTAAAACACATAAACATAATTTTAGTTTAGCTTTGGCAAAATGCACAGCACTACCAAGCAAATTTCTGATTTATGCGTAAACAAGTTTTTCGGATTTTATCCATGGATAAATAAAAAAATACATTTCCTGGACCATTTCTTTATGAGCATGAACACAAAAAATCTGGTCATGAATTTACAAGAAAAGTGTTCCATGTATTAACAGAATAGTTGAGACGATGATCTGAGCTCTGAGTTGACTCCCTCGGCTACGACAGCCAACTGGCTATCCCCAAACCAACCTGAAATCCTGATGCACTCATACATGAAGACGGCGACGGCGATCTGGCACACACGCAAACAACGTCCAGGCCGGCGCGGACCACACCGCTGTTGGCAGCGTCGTTGGCGTGGGACGCTGACGGGTGGCACTCAGCGAAAATGTAGCCGCCCTCGGGCACCTGCACGCGCGCGTCTGAGATGACCGAGATCGCCGCCGTCAAAGCGAGTAGGAGGAGAGTCAAGTCAGTGCCCGTGGCGTCATGGCCATTGCCGCTTTTCCCGAAAGAAAGAGCCCGTGACGCTGGGAGAGGTGGGAGGTGTTGCGACTCCGACGGTACCAACTTTAGGCCTTGTTTACTTTCAGTATATTTAAGGAGATGATCACTAGATATCTCCATCCACCATCTTATTATTTTGTAAAACAAATACTCTAACCCATGTTATTATTTTGTTAAAAAAGAACTCTAATGTACATACAAAATATCTCCACCCATTCTAAATTGTCCATACAAAAAACACATCCTCAACCCCCCCCCCCCCCCCCCCCCCCTACTGTATCAAATTACATCAAACAATACCCAAACAAGCAAACTCCCACCCTACTGCACCAAATTACATCAAGTACAGAATTAGCACGGCCTTACCCCTTGTTCTATCTAGAATCGCATCCGAAAAAAACGCACATGTTACAATTAGCAACAGTACTGGAGTCTCACATGAACCCAGATAACTCTGATGTGCATGCAAAAAACAACCACTCCAATTTCCCAACGAAAACAGCAACCTCCCACCCTACTGCACCAAATTACATCGAACACAAATTTAGCACGGCCTTACACCCTTGTTCTATCTAGAATCTCATCTAAAAAAACACACACAAAGTGTTACAACTAGCAAAAGTAATGAAGTTCCACAACATACAAGAGACCTCTAATGTACATGCAAACAACATACAACCACTCTAAAATTCCTCACACCCCTAATGTAGCCAAAATTACATCACACACAACTTTAGCACGGCCTTACACTCCTGTACTATCTATAATCTCATCAGAAAAAAAAACACAGTGTTACAGGTAGCAAAGTAAATGGAGTTTCACAACATACCAGAGACCTCTAATGTACATGCAAAATAGATAAAACCACTCTAAAATTCCTCACACCCCTACTGCACCCAAAATTACATCACATACACATTTATCACTAACTTACACCCTCTTGTACTATCTAGAATCTCATCTGAAAAAACACACACAGTGTTACAACTAGCAAAGTAAATGGAGTTTCACAACATACCAGAGACCTCTAATGTACATGCAATCAACATACAACCACTCCATTGCAAAGATAAGAATTTTAAATGTTTACAAAGTAATCGAGGTCGTGTATATAGGAACTCCCCTCTCAAGCAATTGTATGAATAGGAACATACAACCTCCCTACGACGGAGCAGTCGAAACTCCCCTCTCCAGCAACACTAGCGACCACCAACGAGGGGAATCGCCAGGGTGAAAAGTGCTGGAATTTTAGTGTACTTGGGCCAAGGCACAACTAAAATCCGAAATTCTCATGGCCCATTCTGGTTGGCTGGTTGTGTGTGTACGTGACTAATGTTTAGTCCCATATTGCTCGTGTAGAGTGAGCTGCACCACTTTATATAGTGGGATGTTCTAGTACTAGTATGAGCTAGTGAGAGCATGAGAAGATGAAGAGTGCCACGCGCGCGCTCCTCCTCCTCGCTCGCCTCGTCACGACGCGACGCGACGCGCCGCGGGAATCTCGCCGAGCCGAGCTTATATTTTTGTTGTTTGGGAAAATCTATGAGTCATTGATTGATATGAAGGGAATATGCCCTAGAGGCACTTAATAAAGATAGTTTATTAGTCATATCCCAATTGTTCATTATATGTTTTATACCATGCTATAACTGTATTAAGCGGAAACATTAATACACGTGTGGTAGATAAACAACCAGGTCCCTAGTAGCCTCTGTTTTGACTAGTTCATTGTGCAATCGATGATCGAGGTTTCCCGATCATGTGACTTGGAGTCTATTTGACAATGAAGTCATGTCGTTGGAAGAACGATGTGATGGACATACCCATAATTAGTAGGACATAGTCATTACGCCTTCGACCGTGAGATCTACTCTTATTGCTATTCCTGGAAGACACTTTGATTGCATCAAACGTCATATTTATATAGTGTGACAATAAAGGTGTCCCTCTCGGGTGTCGGAGAGGAGTATGTTGAGACAGGGGGTCAAGAGCGGGATTTGTCAGTCCGTATAGCCGGATAGATACTCTAGGGCCCACTCGGTGAGATTATGTCAAATGAGTTTGCAAACATGTGACTAGGTCACCAGCTGACATAATATCATAGACGAGTAGAAGATAGTGTTGTCGGTAACGAGATCATGCTAGGTATGGAGATATCTATGAACGATGCTCGGACACACTAAGTATCGCTATGGCAAAAGGTTTAAGACTCGACGTCCAGGTTTGATAGATGAAAGTCATTCGTTATATCACAGGGGTTAATTCATGGGGTCCAGGCCTACGAGTTAATCATTGATCGGAGAGGAGTCTCGATCATGTCTGTTATTATATCGAACCGCTAGGGTAACACACTTAAGGGGTTTCGACAAGACAACCGGAAAGGAAAGAGATCACCGGGAACGTCCCGGGAGAGATCCGATGGAGATCGGGCAGCGACGAAATAGTTTTCGGAGCTAGAATAAATTATATATAATATGTTTGATATTAATTAGTGTAATTAATATTTAAATATGATTTTATATATTTGTTTTCGAATTTTTAAAGGCTGATTTCCCTAAATGGGCCTTCTAGTGCAAAGAAGGCCCATGAAGGGGGAAAGTCCCCCCCCCCCCCCCCCCCCCAAGGGAGGGAAGGGAAGGCCGGCCTCCCTGGTGGGCCTCAAGGGGCCCACCTAGGGCCGGCGGTGCTGCCTTTGGCCGGCCAACCATGTGGGGTTTAGTCCCACATGGCTTGGCTGGCAAGGGAGGCAGCCCCTTTGCCCCTTTATATAGAGGTGCACCCCTGGCCTTTTAATTCATCCAATTAATTCCCTAATTCTCTCTCGATTTTGTGATTCCCTTTGTCGGAGTTGCGCCGAGTAGAGAAGGGGGATCTCTCCACCATAGCCCGCTGCTGCGCTGCTGGTGTTCCGGTCCAAGTCTTCCGCTGCTCGTCCTGTACTGGAGCTTCGGAGGCCGTCGTCTCCACCGTATGTGTGTGACGCCCTGCGAGGTGCCACGCTTGAGGTGCTGGGAGGTTGACTACCTCCACCCGACCTCGAGGTCATCTTCGTCGGCTTCATCGCCGGCACTGCTGCCCGGCGTCATCGCCACCATCGTCGTCATCGTCTTCTTCGTCGCGTCAAGTTCTCCGCGACCTTGAGGTCGGCTACGGCGTCTACGTCGTCAACGCTTGTGCGGGAGCGTAATCCCCGCTTTTCGGTCTACAAGAGGTGTGTATACCGACCCCCCTTGCATACTACTATATCTGCATAGTATAGATCTTGGCTAGTTTTTGGTTATCGCGGTTAGGAAATTTTTTGTTTTCTGCCTGCGATTCCCTTCAGTGGTATCAGAGCCGATCTATGCGTAGATATAGCTGTACGCTAGCTTCACCCGTGTTTTACACGGGGACATCGTTCTTATTATTTGCTACCCTCTCGCGTGCACTTGCACTGCCGGCAGCATCGAGTTGATGAAGCGGCCCGGACCGACCTTACGCGTACGCTTACGCGAGACTGGTTCCACAACTGACATATGGCCGGTTCCGTATATGTTGCTGGCGGGTGTCTGTCTTTCTCTCTTTAGTTGGCTTTGCATTTTCAATGGAGGGTCCGAAAGGGATACATAAATATGCAATTATTTGATCGTTGTTGTGGTCATAGGTTCGTAGGTATGAAGCGGTTCTATTTACGACAGCCCCAAGCCACGTAAAATATGCAAAAGATAAAGTAGAAGCGTCTAACTTTATTTTGCAGGGGCAATGTGGTATGGTCAAGGTAGGTTTATTAAATTGTTTATGAACTGTTGGCGCGAAGGAGACCACTGGCGCAAGGACCATGTCACATCGCATTACATTTTGATGTTTTGTATGCATCTTATATTGTGTGATTATATATTAGTATATATTAGTTACACGACGGTAGTAATATAAGATGATCCCTCCAAAATACCACTAGTGTTCTTCCTTCGACGTGCACCACCAAGAAAGTTCTACGTTATGAGGCAGGCCGTGACGATCGGGTGTCAGACATATCGTCGTTCGCATACAGTGGGTGTAAGCCATGTTGCACGCGCGTTCGTTGAAGGTTATTGTGGCGAGCCTAGCATATGCAGATATGGCCTCGGAACACGGAGGCCGAAAGGTCGAGCATGAGTCACAGAGTTGTTGTGATCGACATTTCGATGTCCACCTTTGAAGTTGTGTTGCCGGCTCTGACGATGAGGGGTTGCGCAATGGATGGGGGTCGTGTAATCACTAAAACGATTAGAGGGATATCGTTTTGAGTGGGAGTTCTGATAGTTTTATTTTATTAAAACTTGAACCCTATTTTATAATGAACAAAGTCTGTTTTGCAAAACCTTTGTAGATATTAACCAGTGTAATAGCCTTCTTTGAAAATTAGGCACAATCCTGCGATTGAGAAACTTAAAAAGTTGGGTCCAAACTTCATAGTTTTATACATTAGCTTGAGGATACTCCTTGTTTAAACCATTAGCTTTTTGTGATACAATACCCGCTAGGAGATAAACCCGGAGATTCCGCTAACAAAAGGATAATTTGGATTATCAAGTTTTGTGCGGATTATATCATCATAGTCCAGTGTATGCTGTGATCTCTGCCATAGAGAATTAACGGTGGGTACGAGTTGTTAGATCGCGAACATATGAGATGATCGCTGAACTCGGGATACACCTAAAGTTGGGTTGATGAAGTTTAACAGTATGTGACTGTTTTCCTTCTCAACCAAGATGGAAGAGAATACACGCGTTGAAGGAGCACGTGGCAGTCATACTTGATGACATTGGTCATACTTGATGACATCGGTCATAATTGATGACATTAAGACGCCTCACTCAGCTTGATCACTGGATGACAGACAACGTTGCCAGGTGCAAATGCTTTGTCGTAGACTATGTCATGCAAGGGGAGTCGTTCACCTTCATGGTTCTTGATTGCTTTGGAAGTATCAAGAAGATGAAACAGATCGCCGGGAAGTCATAGATGATAATGGTGTATATATGATATACACGTTATGAATGTTTTACCTAAGCAAGTACTCGCAGTAGTGACTAAGTTTTTGATACTAGTCATGTTTTATGAAAACCAGATTTACTGCTTGAGTAGCTTGGAAGGATGAGGTGACAATGTGTGTTGATGATGGCAGACAAAATGTTGTGATGGCCATAGACACTCTCCCTCTAGATCTACCATTTGAATAAATTCTTTATGATCGCCTGTTAGTATGATCGTTATAAGTGTGTCTCCTCTAGCGAGACAACTGTTCATATATATTAGTGACAAATTCGTTGTCCTATATTTATGAAGTAATGATCATATGCCGATTTGAATTTAGATGGTAGAAGCTCCCACATTCATAATATTAATGCCAAAGGATACAAACTTAATAGAGACACCACATTTGTCTGGCACTACCGTTTAATTCATGTCAATGTTATAGTCAATGAATTAGCTCCATACCGGATGGATCTACAAGTCCTTAGATTTGATCTTTTGACACTTGGAAAATAACTAAGACACCGTTTTCGGAAAACGGGCATATAACTTATTGATAGTCATGCATATAGATGTATGTGGTTCAATGAAGTAATTGACGGGTAGTGGAGACCTTTATTTCGTAAACTTCACTGAACGTTTTGAGTATAACTTATTGAGAATCATGCATATGGGTGTATGTGAATCAATGAAGTACTTTAACGTGAAGTGGAAGTCTTTATTTCATAGACTTCATGAATATTCCGAGTAGATATATGAATATCCACTCAGGGAATGTTGGCCTGAAAATTTTGATTCGATCAAACAAGTTCAGAATGAAGTAGGAAATAAACTTAACAAGAAAATCAAATTCCCGCGATACAGATCGAGGAAATGAAGATTTGAGTTATAATGTTGGCATATCATTGGAAGACTTGTGAGAAGAGTTCCACAAATTACGTCGCATGGAATATCATAGTGTTATGGTATGTTAGGACGTCGTAATCGCACCCTATCGGATAGTGTGTGGTAAATAAATCTCTTACCGAATTATTGTGATCATTAGAGTCGTATGGTAGAAACGTAACACTCACGTTAGATAATAGGGAAACCATTTAAATCCATGGAGACAATACCATATTAGTGATGGCATGGCTTTTAGCCTAGATTGTCGTTTCAGCAATTTAGTGTTTTGATGTGATCAAACCTAAAATGGATTAATCTTTGTAGTGTACCTAAAGAGTTAGTTGGGTACATGTCTCACGACATAGGCAAAATCGTTGCCGGGATATACCTTGCGAAAGAAATAGTTTCTTGTCCAAGGGTATAAGTGAGAAAGAAAGTAGAGCAAGACAAAGTTGATGAACTTTCTCTCCAGACATCAGAGTGGCGCAACCGAAAGTGTTTTCGGTGTCATGCTCCATAGCTTGAAAGAAGCTGATGATACAAGATCATGATGTTCTGAGCTCATACTAAGAACGTAGGCATACGAGGTTGTGTTCCACACTGTGTGTTACGACAATCTTGTTATGAAGGTCATATTAATGGAATATGACAGACCTACGAACTACGAAGAAGAGATGGTAGACCTAAGTCCAAGAAATGGCTATGAGTCATATATGATCCGAAATAAAATCCATGTACGATTACCAGGTAATGACTTGGGAGATCTTCTTGATGGCATCTAGGATGTTAACAGAATATGGAATTTTATGAGAGAGTAGACACTGATAAGGATCGATTTGTCGTGAAACAGTTCCGACAGATTCAAAAGTTGACCACAGCGAGATTTTGTCTCAAGTGGCGAAGCCTAAATCTATTCTGGGTCGTTTAGCAATTACTACAATTTCGAATTAAGAAATTGATAGATGGATGAGGAAACCATGTTTCTTAATAGTGTCATTAAGAAAGAGTTGTAATTAGTACAATAATGGTTTGGTGATCCTAAGGATGCTAAACATATATGCAAACTTCAGTTGTCCATTCATGGGCTGAAGCAAGCATATCGGAGCTGGAATCTTCACTTTGATGATGTGATCAAAGGATTTTTGGAGTTGTCCAAAATAGTTGAAGAAACTAGCATTTACAAAGAAGTGAGTGGGAGCAAAGTAGCTTTCCTTGATCTTATATGCGGAAGGCATATTTGAGTGGGAGCTAGGTGTCATTCATGATTTTATATGTAACGACATATTGAATGACACAGATCCTCTAGTAGAGTGTAAAGGATTATTTAATTGATTAAATTTTCTATAAATGAAGTTAGGAGTATTAGGCGTCCGATTTATAATTGTATAGATCAGGAGGGGCTTAATAACATTAGGTCGGAATATTTTCCTAGGTTAAGATTCTGAAGTGTGTCAGAATAGAACAAGCGAAGAAAAAGGTTCTTGCTTGTATGACTAGGAATAAGTTTATCTTGGCATTTTCAGTGATAGCTGATGAAAGAAAAGGGATGTTCGACATCCTCTATGCCTCAGACATAGATTCTATCAGACTGAAAGCTCGACTTGGTGTGACCCACGTTCTTGGTTGAAGAACGGGTTCTAGAGTGATCCTTGTGTGGATCAATGAACAAACGTTAAGTATTTTCTTCAGTGTCTGTGAGAACTGAAGATATGTTTTCTGGTAAAGGGTAAGAGTGGATAGACAAACTTGCCGTAAAACGGTTACGAGGATGCAAGTTATGACACTGACCCATACGACTAGAAATCTCATATAGGAGATGTCCTTTGTTTTGAAGAAAGACATGGTTAGTTTGCGAAGTCGCATATGAATGCACTGTCGCATAATCTTCATAGGTATAGAAGTATATGGCAACTTCAGAAGTAGCTAGTATGATTGGACTGAGTCTCACTCCATCGACTAAGATATATTTCGCCGTTATCGTGAGATACGGGATGATGTCAAACCAGGTGACATAGAAGTGTTGCAAAACACATATAGGTCTCAATGTGTGAGATCTGTTGACTGTATTCCTCTTCCACGAGACAAGCATGCACCAAGATGCTATGGATGTTGAGCTTTTACCAAGTTGTAAACTAGATTAAGTGTTACTCTAGTGCAAGTGGGAGACTGAAGGGAATATGCCCTAGAGGCACTTAATAAAGATAGTTTATTAGTCATATCCCAATTGTTCATTATATGTTTTATACCATGCTATAACTGTATTAAGCGGAAACATTAATACACGTGTGGTAGATAAACAACTAGGTCCCTAGTAGCCTCTGTTTTGACTAGTTCATTGTGCAATCGATGATCGAGGTCTCCCGATC
Organism: Poa annua; assembly: GCA_026929855.1. Classification (NCBI taxonomy): domain Eukaryota; kingdom Viridiplantae; phylum Streptophyta; class Magnoliopsida; order Poales; family Poaceae; genus Poa; species Poa annua. The sequence continues at coordinate 98,782,402 of CM049437.1, forward strand.
ATGTGACTTGGAGTCTATTTGACAATGAAGTCATGTCGTTGGAAGAACGATGTGATGGACATACCCATAATTAGTAGGACATAGTCATTACGCCTTCGACCGTGAGATCTACTCTTATTGCTATTCCTGGAAGACACTTTGATTGCATCAAACGTCATATTTATATAGTGTGACAATAAAGGTGTCCCTCTCGGGTGTCGGAGAGGAGTATGTTGAGACGGGGGGTCAAGAGCGGGATTTGTCAGTCCGTATAGCCGGATAGATACTCTAGGGCCCACTCGGTGAGATTATGTCAAATGAGTTTGCAAACATGTGACTACGTCACCAGCTGACATAATATCATAGACGAGTAGAAGATAGTGTTGTCGGTAACGAGATCATGCTAGGTATGGAGATATCTATGAACGATGCTCGGACACACTAAGTATCGCTATGGCAAAAGGTTTAAGACTCGACGTCCAGGTTTGATAGATGAAAGTCATTCGTTATATCACAGGGGTTAATTCATGGGGTCCAGGCCTACGAGTTAATCATTGATCGGAGAGGAGTCTCGATCATGTCTGTTATTATATCGAACCGCTAGGGTAACACACTTAAGGGGTTTCGACAAGACAACCGGAAAGGAAAGAGATCACCGGGAACGTCCCGGGAGAGATCCGATGGAGATCGGGCAGCGACGAAATAGTTTTCGGAGCTAGAATAAATTATATATAATATGTTTGATATTAATTAGTGTAATTAATATTTAAATATGATTTTATATATTTGTTTTCGAATTTTTAAAGGCTGATTTCCCTAAATGGGCCTTCTAGTGCAAAGAAGGCCCATGAAGGGGGAAAGTCCCCCCCCCCCAAGGGAGGGAAGGGAAGGCCGGCCTCCCTGGTGGGCCTCAAGGGGCCCACCTAGGGCCGGCGGTGCTGCCTTTGGCCGGCCAACCATGTGGGGTTTAGTCCCACATGGCTTGGCTGGCAAGGGAGGCAGCCCCTTTGCCCCTTTATATAGAGGTGCACCCCTGGCCTTTTAATTCATCCAATTAATTCCCTAATTCTCTCTCGATTTCGTGATTCCCTTTGTCGGAGTTGCACCGAGTAGAGAAGGGGGATCTCTCCACCATAGCCCGCTGCTGCGCTGCTGGTGTTCCGGTCCAAGTCTTCCGCTGCTCGTCCTGGACTGGAGCTTCGGAGGCCGTCGTCTCCACCGTATGTGTGTGACGCCCTGCGAGGTGCCACGCTTGAGGTGCTGGGAGGTTGACTACCTCCACCCGACCTCGAGGTCATCTTCGTCGGCTTCATCGCCGGCACTGCTGCCCGGCGTCATCGCCACCATCGTCGTCATCGTCTTCTTCGTCGCGCCAAGTTCTCCGCGACCTTGAGGTCGGCTACGGCGTCTACGTCGTCAACGCTTGTGCGGGAGCGTAATCCCCGCTTTTCGGTCTACAAGAGGTGTGTATACCGACCCCCCTTGCATACTACTATATCTGCATAGTATAGATCTTGGCTAGTTTTTGGTTATCGCGGTTAGGAAATTTTTTGTTTTCTGCCTGCGATTCCCTTCATGATAATTAACGGACGCATTAATTAGCTTGCCGTTTCCGACTCCTCTGGGATCGGTGGGGCGTTACCGACTCAGTCGTGGCTCACAGCCCGGGGCAAACCCTAGCAACCACCACGCGATATATGGTCTCACACCGTTCCAGAACCTTGCGCCGCCGTCTTCTAAGTCTTCTCCATCCCGTCTTCCGGCGTGCACCGGTTGAAGGGACAGTAGGCCTCTGGAAACCCGCCTCTTGTGATCCTGTACGGGAGAGGGGCGATCAGGTTTTTGGGGAGCGCACTCGCGCGACTACTGGCTTCGAGTTCTTCCCCCGACATCGCCAACCTCTTCATCCACAACATGAGCGACAACGGGACCTCCAGCGGTGCGGCTGCCGCTGCACTGTACGTGTTCTTTATCTTCCTATATGATGTTGTGCTAGAGTTATTGCTTGTAGTCTCTGCTCTAGATTGCATCTGTTTATCTACTGTTTTCGTAGATCACATGATTAGTTTAATCTGTATTATTCTAGTCATGAATTGTTCACTGTTTTCGTGAATTAAATCATACGCTAAATTGTCTAATTATTCAACAATCCAAAAACCTGATTATAGGCAATTAGCACCTGCTGGCTTTATCGCGTCTACGAAGCCGTTTCCCTTTAAAGGGGTACTGTATAATCGGTGGCGCATGAGAGCAGTGTTATGGTTTCAGATGATGAACTGGTATGCTGCCACCAAAGGCAAGTCTGATGGCGAGCTTGATCCTGCACAGCAGGAGGCTTTTGAGAAGCTCGACACCATGTTTAAGAGTGCCCTCTTAGGTATTCTTGACGATTCCATTGTGGATTCGTATATGTCGTTTTCTAACGGCAAGGACATGTGGGATGCGCTCGAGGCCAAATTTGGGGTCTCGGACGCGGGCAGCGAGTTGTACGTCATTGAGCAATTCTATGACTACAAGATGACTGATGAGCGCTCTGTTGTACAGCAGGCTCATGAGATACAGTCACTCGCTAAGGAACTTGAGCACTTTACGTGTAATTTACCGGACAAGTTTGTGGTCGGTGGCATTATCACCAAGCTTCCACCTTCGTGGAGCAACTTTGCTACTTCTCTGAAACATAAGAGACAAGAGTTTTCCGTTTCGGATCTCATTGGGTCGCTTGATGTGGAAGAGAAGGCGAGAGCAAAGGATACACGTGCTCGAGTTACCGAGGCTGGCTCTAGTGCCCATGTGGTACAGAAGAAGAACTACCAGCCGCCCCACAAGCACAAGTTTAACAAGAACAACTCTGGGGGCAAGGGCAAGCCTGATGGAAAGTACAAGCCATCACAGCCTACCAACTTTAAGAAGAAGAACAACAAACCGAGGAAGGGTTCATGCCATGTTTACGGTGATCCAAATCACTGGGCACCTCGTTGTCCCAACCGCCATGAGCTACGTGAATCTGAGAACAACGGCAAGAATGCCAATGTTTTCATTGACGATATTGAGATGAATGAATCAGGGTACGGTATATTTCCTACCATCCTTTCAGTTTGTCATTCTCCTGAATGGTTAATTGACACTGGCGCCAATGTGCATGTTTGTGCTGATGCCTCGATATTTTCTTCTTACCAGGTCACAGGGACTTCTCCCGTGCTGATCGGGAACGGGCCACATGCTTTTGTTCGTGGTGTTGGTACGGTCGATCTGAAGTTTACTTCGGGGAAGACTGTGCGCCTGAAGAACGTTCATCATGTGGCCGTTATCAATAAGAATCTCGTCAGCGAATCATTGCTGTGTCGAGATGGTTTTAAGTTGGTTTTCGAGTCCAAGAAAGTTGTAATATCTAAGTATGGTTTTAAGTTGGTTTTAAGTTGGCTATGAGTGCGGAGGCTTGTTCCGCCTATCTTTATCGGATCTTTGTACTAAAGTTATTAATCATGTTTGCCACGAAATTGAGTCTAGTGTTTGGCATTCACGACTTTGTCATATTAACTTTGGTAGCATGACGCGGCTAGCTAATTTGGATTTAATTCCGAAATTCACTAATGTCAAAGGTTCCAAGTGTCAAGTGTGCGTTCAAGCTAAACAACCTCGCAAATCCCATAAGGCTGCGGAGGCAAGATACTTGGCACCACTGGAACTCATACATTCAGATCTCTGTGAGATGAATGACGTGTTGACAAAAGGCGGAAAGAAATATTTCATGACGCTTATAGATGACTCCACTAGATATTGTTATCTGTATCTTCTGAAATCGAAAGATGAGGCTTTAAATTTTTTCAAAATCTATAAAGCTGAAGTAGAGAACCAACTTGATCTACGATTAAAACGGTTAAGGTCTGATCGTGGTGGAGAGTATTTTTCCAATGAGTTTGATTCTTTTTGTGCGGAACATGGTATAATCCATGAGAGGACGCCTCCCTATTCACCTCAGTCAAATGGGGTAGCCGAAAGAAAGAACCGAACTCTAACAGATTTGGTTAATGCCATGTTAGACACTTGGGGTCTCTCCAAGGCATGGTGGGGGGAGGCGCTATTGACACCTTGTCATGTCCTAAACTGAGTTCCCACAAATAACGAAACCATTTCTCCATTTGAGGAATGGGAAAGGAAAAAAGTTGAAACTCTCTTACTTATGTACTTGGGGTTGTTTGGCGAAAGTCAATATTCCAATTCCCAAGAAGCGCAAGCTAGGACCAAAAACCGTGGATTGTGTTCTTCTGGGCTATGCTTTTCATAGCATTGGTTATAGATTTTTTATAATCAAATCTGAGGTATCCGACATGCATGTTGGTACTATTATGGAGTCGAATGATGCGACTTTCTTTGAGGACATCTTTCCCATGAAGGATATGCCTAGCTCATCAAATCGGGAGATACGTAATACATCTAATCAGGAATTACTTGAGATTCCTGATGCTACCATTTTGATAGAACACACTGATAATCCGTAGAGGATGACAATGAAGTTCCTGTTAGGGGCAAGAGACAGAGGACTGCAAAGTCCTTTGGTGATGATTTCATTGTGTACCTTGTGGATGACATCCCCAGGACCATTTCAGAAGCTTATGCGTCTCTTGATGCTGACTACTGGAAGGAAGCTGTCCGTAGTGAGATGGATTCCATCTTATCTAACGGAACCTGGGAAGTTACTGATCGTCCTTATGGGTGCAAATCTGTAGGATGTAAGTGGGTGTTCAAGAAAAAGCTTAGGCCGGATGGTACTATTGAGAAGTACAAGGCGCGGCTTGTGGCCAAGGGTTATACCCAGAAAGAAGGAGAAGACTTCTTTGATACTTACTCACCTGTGGCTAGACTGACCACGATTCGGGTGCTACTTTCATTGGCTGCCTCACATCGTCTTCTCGTTCATCAAATGGACGTTAAGACAGCTTTCCTAAATGGAGAGTTAGACGAGAAAATTTATATGGATCAGCCCGATGGTTTTGTAGTACCTGGTTAGGAAGCAAATGTGTGCAAGTTATTGAAGTCTTTATATGGCCTTAAGCAAGCTCCTAAGCAGTGGCATGAGAAGTTTGAAAGAACTTTAACTGCTGCAGGTTTCGTTGTTAACGAATCTGATAAGTATGTGTACTATCGCCATGGTGGGGGCGAGGGAGTTATTCTCTGTCTGTATGTCGATGACATACTGATCTTTGGAACCAACCTTGACTTAATCAAGGAGGTTAAGGATTTCTTATCTCGCTGTTTTGAGATGAAGGATCTTGGAGTAGCTGATGTAATCTTAAACATCAAGCTGCTGAGAGATGTTGATGGTGGGAGTACATTGCTTCAATCTCACTATGTGGAAAAGGTCTTGAGTCGCTTCGGGTATGACGACTGCAAGCATTCTCCGACACCATATGATCCTAGCGTGATGCTTCGAAAGAATAATCGCATTGCTAGAGATCAACTGAGATATTCTCAAATCATTGGCTCGCTTATGTATTTGGCATGTGCCACGAGGCCTGACATCTCTTTTGCCGTAAGCAAGTTGAGCCGGTTTATTTCTAACCCGGGAGATGATCATTGGAATGCGCTTGAAAGAGTTATGCGCTATTTCAAAGGCACTGCGAGCTATGGAATTAACTATTCTGGTTATCCTAGGGTACTGGAAGGTTATAGTGATTCCAATTGGATATCTGATGCTGATGAGATTAAGGCCACGAGTGGTTATGTGTTACACTTGGTGGTGGAGCTGTTTCCTGGAAGTCTTGCAAGCAGACCATCTTAACGAGGTCAACTATGGAAGCAGAACTCACATCGTTAGACACGGCCACTGTTGAAGCAGAGTGGCTTCGAGAGCTTTTGATGGACTTACCTGTGGTTGAAAACCCATACCCGCTATCCTTATGAACTGTGATAATCAAACTGTGATAGTTAAGATTAAAAGTTCTAAGGATAATTTGAAATCATCAAGGCATGTGAAGAGGAGATTGAAATCTGTCAGGAAATTGAAAAACTCCGGAGTTATTGCGTTGGATTATATCCAAACGTATAAAAACTTGGCAGATCCTTTCACAAAGGGTTTATCATGTAATGTGATAGATAATGCATCGAGAGAGATGGGTTTGAGACCCACGGTATGAGTTGTCCACAGTGGCAACCTACTCTATATGATCGGAGATCCCGTGAAGTAGAAGTGGGAGACAAGCTGTTAGTCGGCTGGGAGGAGAGTATCCTTACATTTTACTATCCCACTCCAGAAAGATGCAATACTCTTCTGATCTGCATGGCAGGTTGATATTAATCTTAATGTATTCCAAGCGGCTTGCTTATATATAAGCGGAGATGTTATCCTAAAGAGCATACTGTTAAACGTCGCAATCTATGAGAGTTGGATGCTCTTTAATAAACTCATGAAAGACCTTGGAGTATGACGTATAAGCTCCACCCGCGGGGAAGCCTTGCGGTAGCCTAGTATCGGTCAAAGGCTTGTGTGAAACTAGTTCGCAGCAAACTTGTAGTTCAAGGCATAGTCCACTATTCAAGTTGCGGTCTAACGTAGCATAAGTTTCTAAGTGGAAGTTCAACTTAACCGTCTACACTAAGTACCGGTATATAAAACAATGTTTTGGAACAAAAGTGGTACAGTGTGCCAATGAGACTTGTGGGGGTTTGCTGGAATTTAGTGTACTTGGGCCAAGGCCTAACTAAAATCCAAAATTCTCATGACCCATTCTGGTTGGCTGGTTGTGTGTACGTGACTAATGTTTAGTCCCATACTGCTTGTGGAGAGTGGGCGGCACCACTTTATATAGTGGGATGTTCTATTACTAGTATGAGCTAGTGAGAGCATGAGAAGATTAAGAGTGGCACACGCACGCTCTTCCTCCTCGCTCGCCTCGCCACGTCACGACGCGACGCGACGCGCCGCGCCGCACCGCGGGTTGCGGGAATCTCGCCCAGCCGAGCTTATATTTTTGCTGTTCGGGAAAATCTATGAGTCATTGATTGATAATTAAAAGACGCGTTAATTCGCTTGTCGTTTCCGATTCCTCTGGGATCGGTGGGGCGTTACCGACTCAGTCGTGACTCACAGCCCACGTCCTACCCGACTCGCACCATATATATACAGCCCGGGGCACACCCTAGCCACCACCACGCGATACATGGTCTCACACCGTTCCAGAACCTTACGCCGCCGTCTTCCAAGTATTCTCCACCCCGTCTTCCGGCATGCACCGGTTGAAGGGACAGTAGGCCTCCGGAACCCCGCCTCTTGTGATCCTGTACGGGAGAGGGGCGATCAGGTTTTTGGGGAGCGCACTCGCGCGACTACTGGCTTCGAGTTCTTCCCCAACAAAGACTTCTTCCCCGACAGCGCCAACCTCTTCATCGACAACATGAGCGACAACGGGACCTCCAGCGGTGCGGCTGCCGCTGCACTGTACGTGTTCTTGATCTTCCTATATGATATTGTGCTAGAGTTATTGCTTGTAATATGTGCTCTAGATTGCATCTGTTTATCTACTGTTTTCGTAGATCACATGATTAGTTTAATCTGTATTATTCTAGTCATGAATTGTTCACTGTTTTCGCGAATTAAATCATACGCTAAATTGTCTAATTATTCAACAAAAAGCGGCGGGAGGACAAGGCCGGAGGAAGTGGATGAATGGATGTCTACTGGCACGACTGTCCAAATTCAAACGACAAACACGTTACGTGCATACGGGACGTTCGCGAGGCCAGCGTGTCCGCCTCCTCCGATCGCCATCCGACGGTCCAGCACGCGACCTCGCAACCAGACAGAACGTGGTCGACAGTAAGCTAGAAATCACGTACAGATTAATAGGGGTTCCGAAAAGAAGAGGATAATGAATTACGGTTTTTCCAAAGTAATCGAAGTCTTGTAGCTGAGTTGACCAAATGGGGTCGCCGTCGGGTGTCATGTTCCGGGCCCGAAACCTGTCCACGGCTGCCTCCAAAGTCCAAACTGATCAAAATGAAGGAACGAAGGCGGGCGTTGTAGTTGCCCTGAGGTTTCCATTGAAAATCCCCATGGATATTACAGGTTGGAGCCGGAAGCACTCGACCTGTTCTGGTCATCATTTTAAGTTCAGAGAATTCTACTTGGATCACTGAGACATTTGACCAAATTACATGGCCGATGTTAAACTATTAGATACACCATGCATTTACACACTGTACAATTAATATTGCACGGTACAGATTAACAGGGGTCCGAAATATTAAAAAAGATAAAAGAATTTTAATTGTTTACAAAGTAATAATATAGGTCTTGTATATACTACCAGCATCCATTTGGCTGTACAAGAATTGTGTATGTACCCTATATGTTCCTGTTAATAGAACAAACGAACAAATACTGAATTTCAGATCAGTGCACTTGGTCAGGAATAAAGCAGAGCATAGCAGAGGGAAGCGTAATGGATGGCTGCCTCCTACGGCGACCTGGAGCGGCAGGTATGGCGGTCGATGGGCCAGGCGGTGCCATTGCCGGGGAAGTTGAAGTAGAGCCGGCAGGAGATGCGCGTCCAGAAGTGGACCTTGAGGAAGATGCCCATCCTCCAGCGCGTGCGCGCCTTGCCGAAGACGTCGAGCGGCACCACCCCGGCCCTGATGGCGCCCTCCATGGCCCGCATCCCGGCGGTGTCCAGCCGCGCCCCGCCGGAGACCACGTCGTAGGGCAGTGGCACGGAGCTCTCCCGCGCGACGGTGAACTGCCTCGCCCGCAGCAGCGCGAGGGTGGTCCCGTGGAACTCGACGGCGATGTCGAAGTTGGAGAAGGAGGCGTCGGCCTTGGAGTTGGTGTTCCTGGCCAGGACGCCGATGGAGACCTGGACGTCGCGGATGACGCCGTCGTCGGGGGCGTAGACGAGCCGCCCCAGGTGGGCGTCGGTGACCACCATGTAGGGCATCTTGGGCTTGTAGATGAGGTACACGGCGAACACCGTGGCGCCCGCCACGATGACGCCGATGGCCAGCAGCGTGCAGAGGATGACCACGAGCCACACCCACCCGGAGCTCCGCTGCTCGTTGTCGTCGTCACGGATCCGCGGCGTCTTCCTGTGGCGCCGATGATGCTCGTCCGCCTCCACCGACGACGTCCTGCTCCCGTGGTGGTCGTGGCGGTGGTGGTCCGGCTGCACCGGCCTCGCCATCCTGCTCGTGTCTCCTCCGGGCCTCATCTCATGTCATGAGCCACGCACGGGCGCTTGGACCTTGGTTGGTATCGATCGGAGGAAGGAATGGTGTGGCATTGCTTCCTGTCACGGTCATGGATTTGGTTAATTATGGAGGTTGGCGGGTGAGGAAGAAGGGTTTCGAATCTTCTTTGCTCTCTGTCACGGTCATGGCTTCTTTTTGAGTTTGCATGCTCAAGCTACTCATATGCTTTGCTTGCTTGCTTCACAGCTGAACTCTATACTACTCTGGCCCTCTCAACTACTACGAGTAGTTGGCAATTGGCACAGACGATGGCTTCGAGGCAGGGGAGAGATACTCATCGTATAAACACCTGCCAATTACATTTAAAACCTCGCTTGTCAAATTATGAGGAATTGCACTTCCAATTCTTTTTTTTATGAAAATACAGTCGGAGCTGCTTTTTCATTAATATAGAAGGTTTGTACGGAGTATAAGGTAGCATGACACGCTAAGGAAGGTAGGATACAAATACAACAGCTACAACAGTGTTAAGAGAGTACACTAAGGGAGATCAGTCCGGTTCCCTGGGTCTGTGCAGCAGATAGCTCGCGTTGCATTGGCCGGCCTCACGCCACAGATTGACAACTTGCACGATCTCTACTTTCATGTCAACCATTGTAGCAGCACGCTCCTGGAAGATACGAGCATTGCGCTCCTTCCAAGTAGACCACCAGACAAGGTGAACCAGTGCATTCCAACGCTTCTTGAGTGGTTTCGGCGTCATTGAGTGGGTGTCGGCTAACCAGTGCAGCAGGGTAGTAGTGTTGTGAGGTACAAAGCAGGGTGGTGACTGGGCAGTCTGCGGATGACACACCACAGCTGGATGATGAAAGGGCAGGTGCCCAAAAGGTGCAGAGCCGATTCTTGTTCAGTTAGGCAAAAGGAGCAGACATCATTGTGAGGCCACCCTCTCCTGGCAAGAACATCCGCGGTGAGACAACGACCCTGAACAGCAAGCCATGCGAAAATGTGGCAGCGCAATGGCGCGTCGCTTCCCCAAATGGTTCTTGTGAAATCCCGGCGTATAGAATCTTCAAATTGAATTTTGTATGCTGAAGTTGCCGAGTATGAGCCACTTGCTGTGAGTTGCCATGTTACGGAGTCTGCAACGCCTTGATGCAGGGCAGTGTCATGAGTTTGCTCCCACAGATCGATGGCTTGGGTGACAGCAGTTATTGGGAGCTCGCGTTTCAGGTGACGCATCCAACGATGGTCAGCAAGGGCCTGCGCCACTGTTAGGTTCTTCCTTGTACATGCTGCGTAGAGATCCGGCGCCATGGAGCTGATGCAAACCCCATGTCCGAGCCAAGGTTCAGTCCAGAATTTGATCCGATGTTGCCAAGATGGAACTGAACCGAGGCTAGAAAAAGGCTCCAAACACGATCGTCCATGGGCAGGGGCAGGCCATGCCAGGGTTTAGATGGATCTGTCCAGGATTGCCACAGCCAGCGCAGCCGAAGAGCGATGCTCTTATCTTGAAGATCGGGGATGCCAAGACCTCCAAATTCAACGGGGCGGCAAACTGCTTTCCAATTGACTAAGCATTTACCTCCAGGAGCAATTTCATCATCACCCCAAAAGAAACCTCGTCTGAGCTTGTCAATTAATTTGGTGAGCCATTTGGGATAAATGACAACTATTAACTGGAAAACAGGCATTGCAGAGAGGATATGCTTTACAAGGAGCAATCTTGCATCAATTGAGAAGTAGCCAGGTATCCATCCATGCACCTTGTTTCTCAGCTTGTCAACCACTGGCTGCAACTCGGCCTTGCGCAACCGTCTTTCAGACAAAGGCATGCCAAGGTATGTGAAAGGGAAATGCTGGATAGGGCAGCCAAACAAAGAGGCGAGGTGATCGACATTGTGTTGCTGACATGCGATTGGAGTGACAGTGCTTTTGGCACAGTTGGTGAACAACCCGGTAGCACCGCCAAAAACCTGGAGTAGGTGCAGAGTATTCTCAATATCAGGTTCCGTAGGGCTGATGAATACAGCGACATCATCGGCATACAGAGAAATCCGGTGGGGTAGCTTGAAGTTGTGGAACTGAGTAAGAATTCCATGCTGGTCAGCGAACTCAAACACGCGTACAAGAGCATCCATGACAATGTCAAACATCAAAGGGGACAGAGGATCACCCTGCCTGAGTCCACGACAGTGATTAATTTTCTCCACCGTTCACTAAAATCCTGGTGGAACTGGTACGCAGAAGGGCTGCAATTCTATCACACCACTGCACACTGAATCCCCAAGCCAGCATAATACTTAACAAAAATTCCCAGGAAATAGTGTCAAAAGCCTTCTGAATGTCTAGCCTGAGCAAAAGGGCAGGGGTCTTGTGCTGTTTGAACCATCTGGATTTCCTTAGTCATGATACTATGATACTATTTGTCTTTTGATCTGATGTACTGTTAAGTGTTAACTATGTCGTTCAACCAACCTTTTGCTCCTAATAACTGATATGGTGTGGACTATACAAGCCGGGGCCTCCTGACATTGCGTTCAGGAGCAAAAAGCTCGATCGCCTAGTGTACATTGCAAGACGGCGTCGTCTGCAGCCCCATCTGTATATTCGCAATCTGTGACAAAAATTTCACGAACAAGGAGGAACATGAAAAATACAAACATATAACTTTTTAAACAAGTAACATACTAAAGTAAGTTAGATAGATAATTATCTAAATAAATACGGTGTATGTCTGCATAAATATGCCTCGTAGCTCTACCATCGCTTGCTATGAATACCAACTGATGTGTCCTTATCCATCCTCGACATCACTTTAATTAGAAAATTTTATCATTGATTGAGAAATCAAGTAGTATAATACTGTAAAGAGTTTTCAATGTGGAATCACATAACGGTGCTTACCGCGCGTCATCTCGCAATACCATAGCAAAGTCGAGAGATGTTCAATACAAGATGCGGGGTTTAATGTAAAATCGGTGTAACCATTAATGTGTGCTTCACGTCTTCTGCCACAAAAACATTAATACATTTGGACGAACTCACCTTTCTTTTTCCCCTTTTCCTCTGTTTTCCTTCCTTTATCTGCAAGAGATGCACATTTCTCAAAGCACTACAACATGTTGCTAGTGCATTTCATCTCCACTGTGGAACTTATACCTAGATGTATATGCAAGAGACCATCCAAAGTGCAAGCGTTGAGTATGCCGTTGTGATGTGCGACATCTTTGGGTTCTTGCTTTAGAACTCAACTCTAGCCTAGTGTGTTATTAAATTATCAAAGATTCATTGCCGCACTCAGGTCATGTAATGGAACTTATGTGTTCCACATGAATGTCGGATTTCTCATTGACATGCTCTATTGATATGGTTTTGCTACTGTACATATACATAATAGTATGAGTTAGGGTTAGACAAATCATCTTAGCCATCCAATATAATCCATTTTCTCAAGCCATTAAGTTGAATATTAGAACAATGTGTCTTAAGAAAATATTTGTTCCCTTAATATAACACCCTACAAATTACACCTTAAACATCTCTTCTCAAATTATGAGGAGTTGTCCATCATACTTCCATCCCAGTCATGATAGTTGACCTTATTTGTCATTTTATATGATGTAATGTTAAAACCGTAACATGGTTGTTACATTGAATATAATTAAAATTATGCCGTTCACCCAAAATGGAACTAAAAATATAGGATTCTCTATGTTTCGTGGCATTATTTCTTGAAGATGTTACTAATGGAAAATATGTGCATATTATATATGTTGAGCATTATAACACAACAAACACAATTCATTCTAAAACCATGAATGATCTTGCTTTGTCCAACCCGAATCATGAAATGTACATGAAATTAATTGTCTACCTGCTAAATAGTAGTGCATTTTATAGAGTGTTTTACATTTAGTGTTCCAATTTTTTTGAAAACATTCATAGATGTGATAGAGTCCAAAAGTAGCGCAGCTATTTTTGTATTGTGTAAAATGACAATATAGGAAGATTTATCTTGTATTTTTATACTCTTTGTTTCTAAATATAAGATGTTTAAGTTTGTCTAAATTCACGTCTATGACTCTATGTAGACACTTTTTAGTGGGTATGTACCCCATTTCAGTCCGTCATAGCTAAAAAATATATTTGGAAGCAAAGGGAATACATCAGAAATATACGAAAAATCTGGATACCAGACATTGTGGTTGAATTAAAAGAATGTAGTAGTACAGTAAAGAAACATGAAGTGCATTAATTAATGTATATATTTGTAGTACAACTTACCGAGACTGTTATTTTGATGGACCTCCTCAACTAAAATTGCGAGAATTGATAGCTACATTCAAATTAAGACGCAATGAGAATTCCTGTATAATCATGTCGAGTACTTGCAGGCTCTATCATTTGTCGTTTTTCCATCCGAAATTGCGCGAGCACCCAAAGTAAGATGCGGTACAATATCAACATGCGATTTGGTCATATATCTGTGCAGTCCAATGAGAAATCTCCGATCTGAGATGATGACCAGAACATGCCGAGTACTTCCGAGCTCCAGCGTATTCTCTTTTTCATACAGTAAAAAATATTGCAGCGTCTTTTGACAGATTGTTGTTTTTTTTCAAGTTGATGGACCGAATTTTTTTCCTTAGCAGGGACTGAGCCCAGTAGTTAACATTTTTTGTTAGGGCAGCCCAGTAGTTAACGGGTTACCATTTGCTGGGAAAACCTATTTCACGATCAGGTCATTCGCTATTAGCACACGCCCACCCCCTCCGGGGCGTGGCGGGCCGGCCCAATAGAGCCGGCCTAGTTTTTCTTTCTTTTTTCCGTTTTTCCTTTTCCTTTTTCAGTTTCTTTTTCTTTTTTGTTTATATTTCTTTTTTTGTTTATGTTTCTTTTTTCGTTTTTCTTTTCCGTTTTAACTTTTTTAAATATTTCTTATTTTGTTTAATTTTTAATTTTTTATGATTTTAATAATTTTTTCTATTATTTTTTTGTTCATAGGATTTTTGTATTGACACTAAAAAAATTCAAATTTAAAAATATTCATATTTAAAAATTGTTCAAATTTAAATATTGTTCAATTGGAAAATTGTTCACATTTAAAAATTATTCAATTAAAAAATTGAGATTTGGAAAAATGTTCAAATTTAAAATTTGTTCACATTTAAAATTGTTCTCGAATATCTTTTAAATTTAAAATATAAAAAAAATGTTTCGTGTGGAGTGGGCCGGCCCATTTAACAGCGGGGGGGGGGGGGGGGGGGGGGGGGGGGGGTGCGGCGGGTGCTACCGCGCACGACCAGGTCGTGAAATAGCACCACCCCCATTTGCTGGAATGAACCCTTCGTTTTTAGATGTGCTGGGCTGCTGAACTCCGAGCAAGCCTCTTCACATTGGGCCTGTTATTGTTGGCCCAGCAAACCGACCAGTCAGAGCCACTGGCGAGTCGCGACGCTGGTCGTGGTGGCGCTGGCGCCGACGAGAGAGTCCGCGGAAAGGAGTGGCCGAGACTTCGCCGGGGAAGACGACGACGACACGAGGCCGCCAGGTCACCCGCCAGAGCTCGGAAGTATCTCCGTCGCTGTCGCCACCGGCCGGACGGGATGCACCGCGCGGGAAAGGGGGGGACTCCCCTCGCCAACGTGGACTCGTCGGCCCGCAACCCGACGAGCCTGCTGCCCCGTCGCCGTCGCCCTCCCGCGTCCGCACCCGCACCGGTGCGCCGAACGTGGCGCCCCACTTGCGGCGCGCCGTCGCCTACTTTAGCCACCAGCACCCCGCCGCGGAAGCGAAATGGCAGTTACGAGTACGATGATGAGGCCCCGACCCTTGGGTTCCGGTGTGGCGGCGGCGGCCGAGGTCGCGGGGTGCCGTGGATGGGCGTGGAGGCCGAGGCCTAAGGCGCGGCCGCGCGGCGTGAGGGTCAGAGGGGCGCCTAGCCCCCACGCTGCGGCGGCGGCGGCGAGCGCCGTGCGCACGGAGCCCCACGACGGCGTGCGGTTCCGCCCGTTCGGGGCGGCGCCCCGCGCGGGGTTCGGCTCGGACCTGGAGGCGGCGATCGAGAAGGGTATCTACGCCTGCCGCTTCATGACCTTCCTCGCCATCGCCGGATCCCTGGCCGGATCTGTCCTCTGCTTCCTCAAGGTACTTGATTCGTCAGCCCCCTCAGATTCATCATACGTACAACTAAATATCAATCAGTGATTTTAATCCTTGCGCATGGTTACTCAGGGCTGCACTTTCGTCATAGACGCCTTCGTCGAGTACTACTTGCGCGGCGACGGGAAGGTCGTCTTCATGCTGATTGAAGCCATTGGTAACCACACTGATCCACCCAATGTTTGTTTGCTCTGTACTTCAACCAGTCGCACACAATCCACCACTAGAACCTGCAAATTCACCACTAGATAAAAGTTCTACATGTCGGTGCTGATTTTCACCATTGTGCATTACTTTGCCTGACCTCAGATATGTACCTCATCGGGACGGTCATGTTTGTCTTCGGGACGGGCCTGTATGAGCTGTTCATCAGTAACATGGACATCGCAAAACAATCCTCCGACGGCTCCAGCCTCTTTGGCTTGTTCAGGCTTCCGGTTCGTTGGCATGCTTTTCTCTCGACCATCGTAGAGGCAATACGGTTGATCTCGGTGTCCTTATTTCTCTGATTCTCTCCTGCAGCAACGGCCCAAGTGGCTGGAGATCCACTCGGTGAGTGACCTCAAGACGAAGCTGGGCCATGTAATCGTCATGGTTCTGCTGGTCGGCATCTCCGAGAAGAGCAAGAGGGTGACCATCACGTCGTGTACTGACCTCTTCTGCTTTGCTGCATCGATTCTCCTCTCCTCGGGTTGCCTCTATCTACTATCCAAGCTCGGTAGCACGAAAGGAGGGAGCCATGCCTGAAACACAAATCTTGTACATAAGAGATGAGTCCCTTCTATGGCCTTTTCGACACTTCAGGCCATGTATGTCTCATGTACTGGTTATATAGGTTGACAGCTAGGCACTTTATTAGTGGTATTGTGGTGTACATCATATGATACTGTAACTCGCTGCTACATGATCAATTATAGAACTGGTGTGCTGTCATGATTTACTTTGCAACTCTAGATGGAAATTTGAGTGGTCAATCATTTTAACGAAGGAAGGAACCAGTTTTTACCATTTCTGTTGTCTTTTGTGACAATATTTCAATGTTTTTTCAAACAGCTACAATATTCGAACTAGTCAGTCTGCTTTTGAAAAATTCCATTGTTATTGCTTGGCTTTGCAAATTCTTAGCAAGGCAATACATATTTTTCTATTTATGGGAATGCTCCTACATCCTCACCTTTTTTGGGGTATGTTGTTTATTTGACTACAAGTTCACAACTCTCTGTTCAGGCTTATCAAATTAATAAATATGGTGCGTATTTGTTGTATGGGGGCTGCTTGTATGGTGCTGGTATATTATGTTCTTGTAAAGGAACTGTCTTGTCAATAAACCGAGCATGTAGAAGTTAATTGCATATAACCGTCAACATTATTAAGTGACACATTAGGGTATCCTGATTTCAGATATATATTACAGGTCCCAAAAAATACTGCAGTTTGAATAATAGACTATATTACTACGTGCACTAAGTCTAGTTCTGACAAGAAAAAGGAAATCTGATATTGCAGTTTGGCGAAAAACTTATGTAGCTGAGTTACCAGTTCTGCAACTTTCGCGAGACCAAGTGCTCATACATCTTTACTAGATGCCGATTGGATGCTTGCCTTTGAGGTATGTTTCTGACCTTTAACGGCCTCTTTGATCAAAGATGGGATTTCAGTCCTTCGGAATTTATCCTATAGAAGCTGAAGATTCTCACTTTTTTTTCTCTCGAGAAAACACAAAAGGCCTTTGCTTTTCATTTCATTGAAAAGATAGGTTTTGGTTAAAACATCCTAAGGGGTAACATGCATATGTACTAGGAATCAATGAACATCCCAGGTTGATGGCAGTATGACCTGAAGCTGAAGCCCTGGAGCACCTGCTCTATCCCAAAGCATGGCTTCGTCTTTGATCTTGTTGACAAGGACATGAACCCTTGAAGATGCACCCGTTGTGGTCCTTCTAGGTCATCCATGGTGCGAGGAGGGTAATGGAGGCCAGGCCCTTGCACAACTGCTTGGGTCTGTCTTGCTTCACGCGTAGCCACCGGTCCATGAGGGAGCTTTCCTGATTACGAGCTGAGACCGTCATCCTGAGCCAGGCCAAGATCTCGTGCCAAGTTCGACAGGCGAAAGGGCGCTCCAGGAGGAGGTGTCGCATGGTTTCCGGGGCTTGATCACACATAGGGCACCGAGGATGGTACTGAAGGCCACGCCGTGCAAGTCGGTCCGTGGTACAGCATCGATTCTGGTTAGCCAGCCAGTGGAATAACTTGACACACGCGGTGGCGCCCAACTCTTCCAAATTAGCTTCCAGGAGAAGGTTGTCAACTAACGGGAGGGCCAGAGTATATGCCGTCGGCAGTGCATTTCTAGAGGAAGGATTCTCACTATAGAGAATGTTTTGTTTGTAGTATTAGAAACCTTGGGAATATTTACTACGGGCCACTCTGCATTCAACTCCAGAAGAAATCCTATCGAGTCTAACCTCTAGGAAAAATGAATATGCCTCACGAGTTCTTATATTTTCTCTATGGGATAATCAAACACAATTTGGTGCAGATTTCTATGGTTTACAATCCTACAGGATTTAAGAGGGCATGCCATTGCAATCCTGCACTTTTCCTATTCCTACGGAAAAAAGGAACGTTGCAAATTAATGAGGCCCTAAGTTGTCAACTATTAGTGGTATCTGTTTATTTCGTGAGGTGTGTTTCTAATTTAAAATATCTACAGTACTTTGCATCAGTCATTCATTTCCAGTTGGTTGCACACTTGATGCCTCCTTGCTAACATGAGTCAGTATTACCCTTTTTCTGATGGGAAGTTGATATTTCCTTTTTCTGATGGGAAGTTGATATTTCCTTTTTCTGAAGGGCATGGTATATCCTTTCATGTAACATGAGTTGGTATCTACAGTTTGCTAACCACTGTAAAAAAGTTGTGATAATAATGATGACAATTCCCATGCTTTTATGTCATATGGTCAAGATTATGAGACTTTATGAGGTTATTAAATTAAAGGAGAGGAATATAATGAGATTAGTTGTATTGTTGCCAAGGATGAGAGAACCTCAAATAAATTATTTGATGAATTCCAAGCCAACCAGTCGGAAGCAAGGTTCCAAATCAAAGAAAGGCTTTAAAGTGCCTTTTCCAAATACAAATGAAAGTTACCTAAAATTTAGAAAACAAGGATCCACAGAAAAGGAACATTTTTTTGGTGGTGCAATGCCCTATGCATATATATAATATGTTGGGAATTTTATACTCTTTTCTATATGCAGCGACAAGCAGCAAAAATAGAAGCGCCAACTTGCTGTTGTTCCCTCTACCTAAGGCTTGATAAGCTCTCATAGAAGATCCAAATTGCTGTTGCTGCTTAAACTAGGACAGAACACGTCAAGTTAAGCATTTAGGTAGTTCAAGCTTGCAAGTTGCATGCTTAATGAGGCTTCCATGACTCCCAGATATGTCAGGCTAGTACATACAACTGGGTCAACTTGTGCGTTAAGCATATGTGTTATTGAGGACATGTTTCATTAGAATAACTGATGATGGTGGTGACTAGATGATTCATAACTGCGCCTTTAGTCCTTATTAATAGCTGATAAAAAGGTAATTGTTTGTTTGATTGATGCACTGTGAAAAGTTAATGAAATAACTATGCTGGTTGTCTCAAAAAAATCACATTGATACCTGTAAGGCTGCCACAGAGTTCAGGCCAGGTTTCGAGGCATATTCACATGGCATTGGTAAGAGAAGCTTCGATATTTCGCAGAATAAATCTGGATTGGGAAAAGGCGTTCCTTTTAGCTTAGAATTTGTAGAAAAAGACGAGATATTAGGACATCCAAATCATAAACAATGGGCCGGGTTTCGTTGTTATCACCTCCCTGGTCCTCCATCAGCCAACTCCTTCAAAAGTACCTTTCTTGAACTAAATTAGTGATACAATCTGCATATATAAAGAAGGGAGCTGGCTATAGAGGTTAGCCATCTTACTAGTGAGTGAGTGGCTTGTACTCAGTTCCAAGTTCTCACCCTCTTCTGTTGTTCAAACTAGCTACCACCAGCTATTTTTGCTCGTCGACGCCATGGCCATTTCGTCGAAAACCGCCATGGTTTTCATGTTGCTGCTTAGTACTACCTTATTCATGCAGCTCTCTGTGCCAGCTCATGCAAGGAAGCTACAAGTGAGGGCACCTATCATCAGCATCCATCCTCCCTGCACTGGAAGGAGCACTCTGGAGGAACCTACTGAGCAAGTAGAGTCAACCACTCCAGGTCATAGCCCTAGCATTGGCCATAACAGTCCACCAACCTGAGATGGCCTGATGCTGCTACGTTCCCAACGCTCGGGTATATGATGATCTTGGTGTTTTCTCGAGCTTCTATATGTTTATCACGAAAGGCATAAGGCACGCTATCAATGTTAGGAAATATTTTTTTCCCTTAATTTTCTTTTGTCATCAGTGAAACTTGTTCCTGCAACTTTTTTTCACTCTGCTGTGGAAAACTTTTGCTTACTGTTGTCTCTCACGAGGACATATTGATCTGTAGCACTTTGCTTGTTGATTTTCTACACTTCCTATGTTGTAAACTTGAGGAGGTATATGTGAGCTTGTTCAAAGTTTCCTGCTATGATTATGTAAACTTGAAAGGGGTCTGCTGTGAATGGCACTTTGGTTTTCCATGTGTTGAAACAGCAAAGTACTGGATCCATCAATCCGTAACCTCTCTACAACACCTTCCACATATACATTAAGTTTTCCAGAATAATTTTGTTACACTGAGCCTTTTTATTTGCAATTACCCTGTGCGGATGTGAAATTCGTGCGAAGAAATTAAAGAAAATTTTAATAGTGAATTCTTGCACCCTAGTCTTTCTTGTATATTAGAATAGATATTCCTTTCTTGTACTGAGCCGCAAACTCTGTGGGAGAAAGTTGGCTGCATTGTACAGTTCTAAAGAACTTGGATATGATGTACACTTTTTTCTCTGGTTCAGGGGCAAAGTTTGTAGCATTACTGAAACTATGACCTTAAAATATGTGACCCAACCAAATGTTCACAGACCACATGCTGGTCCCGGTCCATGATCAAATCACATGAAAGCATCACTCTGATTGGTCTTAAAAACAAAACCACATTGATAACAATTCTAAAGAACTTGGATATGTTGTACACTTTTTAAAAGCATTAGTGGTACTATGATCTTAAAATATGTGACCCAACCAAATGTTCACAGACCAGATGCTGGTCCCGGTCCATGATCAAATAACAGTGTACTAGGTACTATTGCAGGCTAATGCACTATTACTTTAAACCGGAGCATCATCTATTAGAACTTTTGGTGACGGCACTCTTATAATAATCTGTGGTTGCAACTTTTTCTCAAAAACTGTGGTTGCAATTTTCTTGATATTCTTACATCTTAGAATCCCTAGGAGGCAGGAGCTCTGAGTAGTCAAGCATTTTATTCTCTAACATGTTCCATTGTTTGTATGCATTAGAACTGCATAAACTTGTGTAAAATAACCAACAAGTATGCTAATCGTTCGAACTGGTCTGAGCTCTGCAAGTCTGAATAAGATTTTTTGTACATCTAAAGGATTTGATTGGATCATTATACTTTTCTGTACTTACTGAGATTGGTTATACTGTACACTTCTGAAGGACCTGGATAAATTATATGGTTTTGCAGTTTTGTTGTGCCGATATACTTTTGTTGTACTGTACACTTCGAAACTTAAATGCATTTGCAATTTTGTCGGCCTGCATACTTCTAAAGATCATGGCTGAATAGTACACCTTTTGCCCTCCTTGGATCCATTGGTTGAGAGCGAAAGCATGCATGCATCAGTAGTGGTGCTATGATATTAGAATATGAAGTAAGTGCACAAATCACTTGATGGTCCCAGTTTATAAACAAATCAGGGTACTAGGTAGTACTGCTTGCTTGCGCACCTCACTTTTCAAAAGGAAACCTAGTGACTGAGAAAGAAATTTCCTGATTAAGGCATGTGAGTTGTGATAGGTTATTTCTAACACATCTTGTTTGATTTTTTTAGTTTTTCCAGGTCGGTTGGAATCCCCCTCAACTGTGTTCAGCAATACAATGCTACTTTTCTAAGGGAGACCACTTGGTGTGAGATGTCCTAAGCTGCTGAAAATGGTTTACCTTCGTGAGGTGTCATAAAATTGTTCTTGTCATTACTATGAACTATATATGTCGTAGGCTTTACACATTAACTGCATGAAAAATAAATGGTGATGCAAGCCGGTCCTCATTATGATGCTTGGCAGCTTAGGCTATATGATCTCCAATTACACGCACTTGTCCGATCCAGCATGCCTGCTTCATCACTTGCTCCTATGATTTGAAGACTGTCCACCGTGTGGAAAATAAAGACTTGCTGCTTTTTATAATTATTTCGTCCCTGTATCTAATTAATTGATTCATCCGGTCCTTTAAAAGGCGATGTTATGAAAATAGGTGTAATCAAACATTCTAAACCAACCTAGTTCTTCTAGTTAAATGTTCACTTGTGTCGTGTATCAGTCTGGTTGGATCAGCTTGTAGAGGTGCTGTGTCACCTTTGTTTGTTACTTTCGCGAAATTGTATGCCGCAACAGTTCTAATGGGTTAAAGTTAAACCTTGAACCTTGTTTGGCTTTATTCTTAAGTTGAAGTCGGTCGCTTTGTCCCTTTTATCTAAAACATTCTAAACTTTTTGACTACACATATATTGAGAATAGTGAATCCTGAACTATGGCGTTTGCCTCAGCTTGAATTCCAAAGTAAAAAATTGTTTTTTTTTTTTTGGAAGACCCAACAACACTGGCTTTTCAAACCTCGAACTTTCTCAAACCTATTAACTCGGCCCTAACCATACTCCGACCAGTTTTAGATTGTAAATCTGTATTCTGGTCTTTTCAAGAAAAATCCTGCAAAAATTTATGGAAAAAAAATCTTAGTGGTAGGGCTGCCGAGCTCTAGTGATCTTCATATTTTAAAAATACAAAAAATGGTATTTTGCAGATTCAATTTTTTAAAAACAAACTACATTGATACATAAACATGTTGTGCATCTATATGCACAGAGTTTCATACAATACAGTGTATTGTTGGCTACACAAAAATCGTGTCCGTAATAAGGCAAAAAAAACACAATTTTGCTTTCAACATTTGTCTCTTTTGTGCAGATTACATATGGAAATATATTTGGAGGGAAATTTGTTCACATATACTAGACATGCGCCCTCGAATGATTTTTCGCATAATTTTTGGAGGCGTAAAATGAACATTATGAACTTGTTTTTAAGCTAGACGACTGAAGACCAGGAGCTACAAGTGACTTTTTTTTCAAGCTAGACCACTTTGAAATGTTTTTACATGTGAACGATGATAGATTAGATTACAGTGATCCATATAACATTATGGATATTTGCGCCCCATGTAAAAAATGAGAAGATAGTCACTTTTCACCTTATTGCATGGAACACAAATAATTATATTGTCTAACGAACATTTGGCCTCTATCACTTTAAAAACATTATCATAGTCATTAACTGTCATACATTTTGGAAAGTTTGGAGATGAAACTATAGTCCAAACCTTATCCGGATTTGCATCTCAGAAGTTTCCAGAAGAACTTAAGGTAAAAAACCATGAACATAGGGAATGCTATTGGTTGGGAAACTGCCAATCATATTCTGTTCCTATAGAGTTTCTCCTATGACTAGAAAGGCGAGAGGGCAACATTTGTATTCTTTCAAATATTTTATATGATGCGAGTATGTAGTTTTGAATATATATATCACTACTTATGCATCTGTGATTTTTTCACGTAATATGTACCACTGTCAGAAACCGAGCCAGGGTTCAGTTTGAACAACCTTAGAAATCTCCTCCTCGAAACAGCCTTTCGCCCCGCTTTATAAATAAAGCCAAACGGCCGAACAGATACAAAGTGATGAGCGTACAGAGCAGACCAAAAGTAAAACAAGACAAACAGGAGTAGCCACACCCCGAAGAAGCACCTAAGACAACTAACTAGAGGAGTCACCACGCCTCCTCGAGAAACCACCGGACATCGTCACACCACACCACCAAGTTGTCGCTAGAGAGGGCCGCCTGCCCTCTCGCTCCGGGCCGTGAAGCGCCGATCCTGCCAGCGGACAACGAGGACGGGAGAAGTGAGACCGACATCACGTGTAAAAGATAGGAGACCGCCGAGAACGCCCCACGCCAGCGCTAAAAGAGCCTCGAGCAGGATCCGAATTTGCCCACCGATGACAGTGAAGCGAGGTCTAGATGTCTTAAGGCTCCACAACGACGCCCTCAAGAGGGACACGACGCATTACGCCGTCATCGTCGAGACCGAAACGGTCAAGGGTTTTCACCCGAAGCTCCAATGCAAGAAAGGTGACCTCAACGGCGCCCTCAAGAGGGTCACGACACCCGCAGGCATCGCCGCCGCTGGCGCCAGAGCGCTGGGTTTTCACCCGGAACACCCTTCACGGCACATCTCGATTCCCGTACCATCCACTGTCATCAAGCCAAGCCTCCAAGACGCGATCTGGGAGCCAACACTGCCGAAGCACCGCAACCCCATGGTCCCCCGCCACCCCCTCTTCACCGTCCACATGACCAAAGAGAAGGGTCACCACCACCGCCACGTTGCTTGCCGGAGAGCCACCCGTGCGGTCAACCTTCCGAGGCCGCCGCCCCGGCGTCCATGAGCTCGAGCCCCGAGAGCGACAACGGTGCACGGGCCCAACATATGAGGCGAGTCAGGAATGCAACTGATCCAAGCCAGCATGGATGGTAATCCGAGCAGCAGCCAATCGGAGGGGTCCACCATCCTCCACCGCCAAAGACGGTCGCCGACCGGACAAAGCAGGCAGGGCCTGTCAGGCCCCAGGTCCAGTCCAGATCCGCCTGATCCGGTCCAGATCAGGCCCAACTAGCCCCGCTGTTGTGCTGCTGCGCCAAGGTCACCTCCGTCGCTACCCATCGGTAGATCCACATCGCTCCTACCGACCCATACCCTGTCGGAGCCCGTCGCTAGGCCAAAACCGAGCCCCTCTGCCCGAATCTGGCCCACACGCTAGCAACATCAGCGGTGGCGGCATGGCAGCCGGAGGCGGAGAGCCCGACAGACGCAGCACCTCCGCGCCGTCCACTCTCCAACCTCGCACGTCTTGCCACGCAGCCGTCGGAGCACCAAGAAGCACACCGCGCCGTCACCGAGCATTCCATCGCCCCCAAGTCCCAGCCGCAAGCACAGCTAGCAGGGCAGCACCCGACCTAGGCCCGCCTGGCTCAGGTCAGGCACCCTGCCGTGCTGCACCGGAGGAAGCAGCGCTAACCTCCAGGCCGTGCAGAAGCACCGACCACAACCTTAGAGATCTCTCTCTTTTCTTTGAACAACTAGAGGCGCCCGGGGCACCAAAAGTCTTTCGGCTCAAAGTCAAGTACAGAGTACAACCTTCAGTACAATATCCTGAAAATGAGTAGAAAGGTCAAGTTTTGCTTTAAAAAAGTAAAGGTAAAGATTTAATATAGGTGATTTCATAGTTCATGGTTCTTGTCAAACAAATCACCATAGCTAGGGGTTCGTGTTTGCCAGGTCTTTCCAGGGTGCATGTGTAAATTCAGTTTCACCGCCATTTCACTGTTACTGGTGGATCGACGATGCCTTGAGCTCAAGGTCACCCAAACCGTGGAACTAAAACAGCGGAGCATCTGCACGTAGAGATGATCACTCAGTTGTGAGGCCATAATGCGTCTCCTTTACAGTAAATTAAAGGAAACCTCCTTGTTTCCATATCTTGGCCAGCAGCAGATAGTGCATCGGCAAAGCAGCTTCCTAAATCCTAACTAAGCCATGCATGTGAGTGACTAAGCACAAGCACTGAACTATACTACTCAATTATTCTTAACATGCGCGCCTTTGCTTTATTTTCTGGTGGTCAGGTCACTGCGAGCATGTGAAATATCGAATCACAGATCGCTATGCCTTCTTCAGATATATTGGTTGTATATAAAAGATAGGCCTTCGGTGTCCCGACAAAGCTGGGTTGGCCACCCAAAGCTGCTGCTTTTCGGCAGCATCTGTGTGCATCTGAAACATCACTCTGTTCAGAAATATAAAGCACATGATTATACGCGTAATTGCTGTTTTAAACCCCTATGTTTGGGTGTATATACAAGACTTCTCAAATATCGCGCCAAATTTGTGCTATGATTTTGAGTAACAGAACATGATTTTCTTAGTTGAATTTAAGGACAAAGTTAGACTATAAAATCGAGGAGAACTTATAAACTCAAACGGATGGAGTTTCATTCTACAAGAGCTCATCAGATATTTGTTTAAACTTTAAACATCTGAAGTTCTGAACTCAAATATCTGTCTCGTTTGATTGATTAATTTGGGGCTGTGTTGTTAGTTCTAACTATTATGTTTGTCCTATGTGGATAGAAATGCTGGCAAGTAGACGGCTTCGACAGCACGCCCCATTTGCCACGTTCTTCTCCTCCAAAATCCCAAGGAAACTAGAGTGACAATGTAACCATGGAATCCTTGCTTTCAGCAGATACCGTGGGCACGATACCACGCGCCATCTGATATCTAAACTTTCAGAGTCTCACGCGTGCATACCTCACTATCTTATCTATCTATCGAATATTGTATTTAGTATATCAAACATTTGGTTTGGTGTGTGTTTCCGGTGACACCACCACAGTCGTTGGACGGCAGGCATCGTGCATCTCCAGCACCGCCGTCTACATCGACGTCTTTCCGAGACGACATGCATCATCGTCGGTCGCTTATTCTGAGACTTAGCCCATGTCTGATATCTCAGTGCTCTCCAGTAACGCAGATTGGCCCTGTGTTTCAACGCGATCGATTAGCTGACTGGATGATCGTCATGCCACTGCCGCTCCGCGCGAATATTCAAAACCTGAGATTTTGACTTCCTTCGTGCTGGCCACGTTGGACCAAATGGTTGAGTGCCGGAAGCTTTGCTATACCGGATTCATTCATTTCTTGGTAGCACCCTGTGTTAATGCATGCGAATCTGGTACGTTCATAACATGTTTGTCCGAATTAGAGGTGCTATTAACCACGAATTATAGCTGAATATTGTGTGTCCCTTACGAATTTGTGGCAGTTTGAGGCATCTTCCATGAACAGATATGATCTGCATGTGACGTCCGCTCTGCCCACGTTAGACCAAATGGTTTGAGTGTCGGATTTTTTCATTTCTTGGTAGCACCTGTGGTTACCCGGTGGACTGGCACACACACAAAAAAAGGAAAGTTTCCCACGAGTTTGCTCCGTTCACAACATGTTAGTCCGAATTTGGCGTGTTTACCACGAATTATGGCTGAATTACGAAGTTCGTGTCGGTTTGGTGCCTCTTTCAAATGTTTATACCGGTGATGTCTGGACAGATATGATTTGCATGTGACGATTTTTCTGTTCCGGTCATTTTTAAGGGTTGTGCCACCCAACGGGCACCTGGATTTGGCGCATTTTCTTTCTTCTTCTCGTCGACTCCACTCGAAACAATTTCTCCCTCGCTTTATAAATAAATCCACACAGCCGAACACATATTAAGTGGAGAGAAACTCCTTATACAAGTAGGTCAACAAGATAAACCGACATACGAGATGGCGGCGAGCCACTAACCCAAAACCGAAAAGGAAAAACAGGAAACACTACACCAAACGTGAGGCGACCTAAACTACCGAACACGCCGAAGTCGAAGAAGCTTCTCATCCATATTGTACTGCTGGTGTTCACGTAACGGTCACGTCCTAAGACAAAGATTAAACGTAGTTGCATCATTTTTTATTCTGGAATCTTAAGAAAAAAAATGTCTGTTCAAGCTTACACGCAACGAAGTGATTTTTGTGTCGGTGTGTTGTCTTACAACATTTGGCAGTGTATGCCCATGCAATATATTGCAGATTCGAGAAATGACACTGTAATTTAGTGCAATGAATAAAAAACGTGCAGTTGTATATACTCCCACCAGCGGACGCAGCGCCCCTGCAGCCCGGCACCCGGGCTTCGCTGCGTCTCGCTTCCTACGTGAAGCTGATTTAGCGATCAAAACGACTCTCAGCTCGGGGCAAAACTCTCCACTTGTTGGACCTTAAGGCAATGGGCTTGGGCAGATTTTGTTGGGCCGTAAGTGGAAAGGCACACGCGCAAGCTGCAACAATCGATCGATTCATCCACGCGTTCAGCACGTCCGTCGCCTGTTCATCTCGTTCCCAATTCCCCGTCGTCCGCAGACACAAACCCTTGCCGCCACCTCTGCTTGCCGTCCAGCCGGCGGCCGCCGCGATTTACCCAGCCCTTCCGTCCGTCTGCAGTAGATCATGGAGGAAGGTGACCCGGGAAATCCGTCGGAGTCGGACTACGTTGGTGGCGGGCGTCCCAGCCAGCAGCAGCGCCAGACGCATCTGGCGGCCGCGGCCGCAAGCGCCGGCGAGGCGACATAGCGGCGTCCACTTCAGCAGGCAGAAGACAAATCGATATTACTTCCTTCCTTTGAAATTGCTTATTTTTAGATGAATTTCGGTGTTGACTTTTGAAACCAAAATTTGGGTTATTGACAATGAATTACTCATCTATACTGGTTGAACCTTGCAGTATTGACAATGAATTACTCATCTATACTTGTTGAACCTCGTAGGCCTAAGGCTAATTAGCACACATCATTGTTGCTATCATGGTATATTTCTTTATCCCTTGAATCAAGATGAAAAATAGTTTGAAGACATGCTTTACTAATATGTCTTTCTTTTTATCTTGTAGAGTCTCTTTGTCGGTGTTGGGGCATTAAACTTTTGGATCGATCGATGGAGTTTTACTAGTATTTTGGTAGTTCTTACGTTGTGACTTGTGAGTTGTGAACATCGGAATGTCTTGCGACCATGTAATGTATTATATTCGTGTTTCCGCTTTAAATCTGTTCTGAACACAATATTTGCTCTATATTTTCTACATTCCTTCATCAAAAAATTTAGTTACACTGTGGCGCGCCCAGGCTTCAAAAAATTCCTGGGTCCGCCTCTGTATACTCCTAAATGTTCCGTTGAAACATCAGCCGTTGAAAAATTTATGGTTACTGGAAATGTTCCGACGGATGTAAAATGAAGCTGATGTTTCAGTAGATCAGAGTAGTAGTCGATAAAAAGGATCGACCAGGGTGTTGTTAGTGGACGGTAGACTGTATAATCGATGAATGATGCAGCACCACTCGTCCATTGCCTCGCAATGCCATCCTTGATTTTCATTGGCCCCTGAGGCGTGGAATCCGCAGATACGAATTTTCTGCCCGGATATTCTTCCTCAATTCCTTGAAAGATTCGGGCAATCAGGCATGTGGTGGTACTCGTGAAACATGAGTCCTTCAGCCCACTCCTGAGGATGGCAGTAGGTGAGAAGATGGTCAATGATAGTGAACGGGCGCACAGAGGGGCGGATCATATCCAGTATCCACCATATCGTGGATTTGGCCGCGACCAGTCCATGTTCCTTGGACGACCAGATGGATACCGAACAGCGAGCAGCATTAGTCGAGCACACTCCACCCTGGAAGAACTCGCAGTAGCTCATGTCGCCGAATATGGCTGGAATACGAGCAACCTCCACCGGAGAGGCGGTGAGCGGTGGTGGATATAGCTGCACACGATCTCTTGAATCCAAGAGGGTGGCGTATGCTGCAATTTTAGTGTACTCGGGGCCAAGGTCTAACTAAAATCAGAAATTTGCTTGGCCCATTCTGGTTGGCTGGTTCTGTGTGTATAAGACTAATGTTTAGTCCCGTACTGCTAGTTGGGAGTGAGCTGCACCACTTTATATAGTGGGATGTTCTAGTACTAGTATGACCTAGTGAGAGCATGAGAAGAAGAGTGCCACACGTGCGCCCCTCCTCGCTCGGCTCGTCACGACACGTCACGACGCGACGCGACGCGGGTTGGCAGTGGCAAACCCTAGCCGCACCCACGAAAACTCATGGTCTCGCGTTGTTCCACCCCCAGAGCATTGCATCGCTGTCTTCTCCATCCCGTCTTCCGGCATGCACCGGTTGAAGGGATAGTAGTCCTCCGAAACCCCGCCTCTTGTGATCGTGTACGGGAGAGGGGCGATCAGATTTTTGGGGAGCGCACTCGCCCGACTACTGGCTTCGAGTTCTTCCCCAATGACAACTTCTTTCCCGACATCACCAACCTCTTCATCGACTACATGGGCGACAACGGGACCTCCAGCGGTGCGGCTGCCGCTGCACTGTACGTGTTCTTTATCTTCTGTTTTGCTAGAGTTACTACTTGTAGTATGTGCTCTAGATTCAACCTGTTTATCTACTGTTTTCGTCGATCACATGATTAGTTTAATTTGTATTATTCACGAAAATAGTCACAGATTGTATGATTAGTCCTGTATAATCATGTCGAGTACTATTTTCGTGAATTAAATCATATACTAAATTGTCTAATTATTCAACAACGTAGAGCTTTCCTTGGAACTTTGAAAACACCAAAAGGATGGGACTAAATGCAGTCTTTCGAGTAAGAAATTTGAGCTTACCTCGGTAAAACGATCATTGAACTCTCCAAGCTGCAAGTCAATAACAGGGTTCAAGCAATCATGTTTTTAGTGCTCATAGTTAGTGTGGTTGGTCGTCTTTCTTGGTTTATGCCGGTCTATATATTGTTCTTCCATATGCAACTTCGGAATACCATACTCTTCACAAATGAGTGAGTTCTTTCCAGCAAAGAGTCCCAACCATCATCTCTGATTTGCTGAATTTTTTCATTGCCAACTTCATCCCTTACGTAGCCTCCAAGATGTCCTTATATTTCATTTGTAATGATAGAGATAAGGCATTTGCATATGCTAAGATAAGAAACATCCAGTGTAGATGAAACACAAAGTCAAAATCATTGAGATAACCTAAGAGACTACAATCTTGATGTTTCTTTCCATCATTTGGTCCATCCTTTTCAACATATTTGTGGACATCAATAATATTTGGGAACAAGTAATTTATGCTCAGAAGATTTTTATAGTGAGAACCCCAGCGAGAGTCTCCTCCTCTTTAAAGCGATTTCTCCTGATTTAATCTTGTGCGAGTGCTAAGTTGTCCACATTCAATTGCTTTATTCACTCTCTCCTGTTGGCTCTCTCTAATCATATCTTTCAGCTTATACGAGGCTCCGGACACATTAATAAGAGATATCATGTCAAAAAAGTTGCTAACATCATCATTCTTTTTTAGCTACTCCCACAATGACAAGTTGAATATGGTGAACAAAGCGGTGAACATAATATCCTGAGCTATCCTCCCACATGATCAAACCTTGCAAACCATTGAACTCCCCACAAATGTTGCTTGCACCATTGTAACCTTGGCATCGAGCTTTCTTCATGCTTAAATCCATACTGACGAAATAGGTAGTCAATATTGGATTTGACACATGAAGCAGATGTCCCATTCACATGAACAACATCAAGAAGTCTTTCTTTGATTGCTCCAAACTTGTCAACATACCCTAAAACTACCCATTTGTTCTTTGCCAGAAATATTAGCAAACTCATCAACCAACAGACAGAACACACCACCACCAATTTAATCAACAATAGATTTGACTATGATTAGCACAAAACAAACAAAAATCAGTTTCATGACTAGGAACTCATGCCACATGTACATGTAAATAAGAACAAAAAGTAAATGAAAAAATAAATAAGTTATTACCTTGGCTTAACATTCAGCAATGTCCCTTTGAATTTCTAGAGCTACCATTTGATTATTTTTAGGAGTATCAACAAACACAATCCTCATTGTGTTCTCTTTTTTCTCAGCCAAAATATGTGCCAACTCTCTAAAATTCCCTTTGGTTCCTGGACTTTTTATTTCATCATGGCCGCGGAATGTTAAACCTTGATGCAACAGGTATCGAAAATGAAGGTATCCCCTATGAATAGCTAAAGTCTAAGAGCCATCAACTGCAGTCTACAACTATAGGTATATAAATGACCAAACAAAGTCAGAAATAGACTATCTTTGTCGACTCTAGTTGGGCTTCACAACCGGGACACCTAATGGAAGCGTGCGGGGCACGATCTCAAAGTTCAGGCAGCAATTTGAGTGTCAAAAAATCAGCACAAATATGACGTTTACTGCTAACTAGTAAGTTCATCTCATTACCGGGAGTGAAAAAATCAAGTAAGCACCCACCATAGGGAAGAACAAAGTCTGGTAGGCTTCCTTTCTCCAAAAAAAGATATCACTTTTACCAATTAGGGTTCAAGGAAGGTTTTACGACACCGTCACTATAAATAAGGTGTCATGTGGTTCTAGTTGTCATGGTATAAGCGCTATGAAACTCTTACGAGAAGCACACGTGAGTTATCTTGGTTGTGTCGTTATGACGTAATGAAGCTATAAATATGTAGATCTCGACAAAATTAAATTCAGTTTGGGAACAAGATGATAATGTTAATTACATTTGTCCAGAGCGCGGGATAGCGACCATCTAAGTGACATCAGTTGCAATCTACCACTAGATGAGGTGTAAATGTCGTAGCGACGACAAATAAGGAAGCCTGAATTTCAGGATGATGAGTAGCCGAAGCATGGGAGGCGCCATTTACATAGAAATTCGCATTGCTGCGGGAACTTGAGCAATGAACTTGTATGTAATAAATTACCAACTACATATTATGGACATTGTGGCAAATAATTTAAAGCGGAATCGACACGTATGCATTATGGGTACATCAAATGTTTTTAAGTACACTGATAATAAATGTTCAAGTCATCTATCGAACCACAGAGAAAAAATGTTACATTTGTGCATATCTTGTAGATGCCTAATTAGATTTTGTTTCATATACAGTGTTCGATAATCAAGGATCATTATGTCACGCTTTTAGACATCTAACCAACACATACTCTGCAGATATAAATTTTATCAATAGCACAGTGAAGATGGAAGGGAAAAAATACATGTGACCAGCAAGAATAATAAAATAGAAGATGCAACGTGCTCACCCAATGTAAATTAAAAACTGAGAGGAAGACATGAGAGCTTATGTACCGGTGCAAAGCATCTGCGGCTGTCCACCGTTCGTAAGCTGCTTCCTCCTAGCATGAGCGAGTAGGACACCAATTGAAATGCAATCAGATCAGGAGGGCTTCAGCAAGCAGCACACCAATCGAATCCAAACAAATCGGGAGGGCTTGAGCATGAGTGAGCAACACCGACAATCCAATGAAAATCCAATCAAATCGGGGGAGGCTGGAGGCAAACCCGTCAAGCATCTTTTGAGCCGGAGTTGCAACCTGGCAGATTGAAGAACATGGCGGGAGCGGACAGCTACCAGAATAGAGACATGCGACGCTCGACGACTAACACATGTAGGCTTATAAACATGGAGGAGGCGTCCGCTCAGTTTCTTGCGCATTTGCTCATCAACAATGCTTGATGAATGATGGGACATATCGGGCAGTTTCACAAGCATTTGTGGTGAGGAGGCCTTAGGTCGCAGGGAGCATTTGTGGTGAGGAATCCATAGGGATGATGTGCAGGAAGAGGTGCGGCCAGCAGCATGTATTATGGAGATGAATGGTAGGAGAAGGGGAAGGGAACATAGTTAAGAAATCCACCAAGAAGAGAAACGGTCCGAGTTAAATGCACACGGACCCGGATGAGACCTGCGCTAGATGTGTTGAGTGTTAGTGGAATAACTTTTTTTCTCATTATGTGGCATATTTGCTGACATGGAGAGATATGATTTGCTAAGAGATGGTTGATGAGGTGGACACCTTGCATGTTGAGAGAATTCCTTGTAGTGGGTCATTGCTATTTAGATATAGAAGATTTGTGCAATCATATTATAATATCCTTGTCCAAATTTACGGACAAGGTCCTCCCCTTCTTCCTTCTTCTCGTCTCCTGTCACGCAAGAAACGAGGTGGGGTGGCGCAGACGGAGTGTTATACCCTGCGCTCCATTGGAGCAAAAGGGAGAACTTACCGTTTCTTAACTTGATCGATGCACATCTTATCTCATCGTTAATTCACTACATCTGAACTATATGACGTAATGAAGCTATATATCCCCCAGTTTACAACTGAACCCCACCAATAAATTCCTACCTCCTTTATCTCATCGTTAATTCACTACATCTACATGCATATATGGGCCATTCGCCTCTTGGCGGAGCCTGCATGCATGAGCATGGATGGTCCATCAATGGCGCCCGCCAATAACCGCTTCACCAAAGCCGCTTTGCCTGGCTGGCTGGCTGTCGTTCGCCGGCCGAAGCCCCGTTTTTTGCCCTGGATTCAGTGGCCGGCGCACGTCTGTTTCCGCAAGAGTCCAAGCATACCGGGATTAATGCATGAGCACTGGGATGGGATTGAAATTGAATGCTGCCGCGCGCGACGGCCTCTTATACGCTCAGCGCGCGCATGGACATCGCTGCCATTTGCACCGGCTAGCTCCAAGCTAGCGAACCATATCTACTAATCTCCACTCTCCTCCGCACTGCTCCGATGGCAATGGCTTCCTTCGCCAGCGCCCGCCTCGCCCTCGTTGCTGGCCTGATCGCCTTCCTCATGCTGGCTGCGCAGCCGGCGATTGCGAGGCCCGGCGCGGGTGGAGCGGCAGGCGCCGGCGAGCGGAGCTGGAGCTCCCTGCCACCGCCATCGCCGCCTGCTAGTGCTGTAGCTGGTGGCACGCCTGCTGCTGCCCGGGCGCTGCCGTCCGTCGGGTTCGCCAGCCTGAGGTTTTCGCCCGTCCCTCCGTCCGGCCCGTCCTCGAGCTACGACGAGTACATCGAGCACCGCACGTCGATGGCCGGCGGTCGCCGCCGCATTCGGACATGATCGACGACGTCGGTCGAAGCGAGCCCTGTTTCTGGTCATCGGTGCTTCCATGCTCTACTAGACAAGAGAGACGTTTGAGTAGATCTTACCGTAGCTTTCTTTCCCCTGCAATTCTGAATCCGCGGTAGAATTGTGTTACCATATGTACAACTCTCATTCCAGTGGAGAAGGGAAGCATTTGCTTACCAAAATCTGTTCTTTCGTGTGCTGGTTTCGATCGGTTTGCCGCATTTTCTCTTTTCTTTATCTTGTTGGGTAATACTCACCTCACCTGCATGCAGAATCACCCATTCTCACTCCATTCTACGTATGCAAGTTCACCAAAAAAACAGAGTTCGGTGAAAATATAGATCGTTATAATCCACCTACATGCGAATCACAACCTTACACCCATCATTTGGCATTTGGTGTGTGGAGTGCTCAAAATTCCGTAGATAGTAACTTACGAAATGTATGAGTTTTTCTTTCCTTTTCAAACATGTTTAGCTTACCCCAATTTCCGGTGTATTCAAACTTCACACTGCGCCTAGAAATTTGACATAAAATCGCCTATACATAGGCGAATTTTAGGAAAAAGGAGTAAGTATTGTCGCTTTAGGGTTCTAAGAGGGCGTTACGCCGCCATCGCTATTAATGAGTGATCATGCGATACCAACCATAAGCTATGTGTGATGCATAATCAAAGCACACTCGAGCTACTTTTGACGTGTCATTATTGATGAAGCTATCAATATGCATTTCTCGATAAAAATGAATCCTGTTTAGGGATGTAAACGGCGTACCATTTAATACCGTTTAATCCCGCTCATTGGGCTAACAGTTCAAAAAAGTTTGTCTTTTCTCAAAAAAATGAACTACCGAGGTCAATAAACGTTACTATGTGGCGCCGCTGAACAGACTTTTTACATCCCTGATCCTGTTATGAAACTGACAAGAGTTGTTACGTGTGTACGTGCCGAGAGCACGTGAGAGATTCCATCTAAGCACCATCAATTGCAATCTACCACTGGAGGTACAAGTGTATGAACATTGACAAAAGACCGGTTGGACAAGAACTTCGACAAGTAACGCACGTGATGCGCCATTGTGTGTGTACTCACGTGGAAATCATTCATCCGCAAAATGGCGGTCATTGACGTTAGCAAAAGTTTCCTAAAATTAGTTATATATATATTTCATTTTTAGAATACACTCCTTCTGTATAGAATGATATGTGAACATGCTTTCTAAGATTTATCTTTGACGACAGTGGATTGTATGATGCAAAAATCGGTTGCCTTAGATTAGGAATGAGATGCACTTCTCGATCATACCAATTCTGTATCAAATAATCCACATGTAGTCAGACCTATTTTATCATTGTAGAATCTTGAAAAACACGCATTTGTAGGGGATCACATTTGGGTGCTGCCTAGTGCCTGCTCGTGGACGAGATAAAGAGCACGGGCCGCGGCAGATGTGTGGTGCTGGCGACAGATTCAGCCATCGGCAGGGGCATTGCTAGTACGTGCCAACTATTTTTAATAACCATTATTCTGTTATCACTTATGTGCATTTATACTATGATGTTCGCTCATCTATGGTCATGAGAGCATTACTCGGAATTTCTACGAACACATGAGACACTACTTTTTGAACATGGCATTTACAAACAAGGACATGCTATCACATCTACATATTGCAGATTGTTTCTTGATGCTGGAGTTGATTACCGACAGCCGTGGTTACACCAGTACACAACAAGCAGATAAACCAGAAAGTGAAACGCTTTCTGCTTTCGGAGTAACATGCTACAAAAAAATATCAGCAAGTTAATACATGCCTCAGCCACATCAGTGATCAAGTTACAATGTGACAAACAGGTACACTGTTCTGGAGCTAGGATTACAAGTTGCCAAGCACTTATTATATTACTACGATACATCTTTGATAATTTAGAGAACTATACAACAACATATCATCTTCATCGACTGATCCAAGGAGCAGATCAGCATTTTCAATCCCGGAGTGTAGTATTTCTGTTGGTTTTGAATTCACAAGTACATCACCGGAGGTCGAAAATAAGTAAAACGTAGTCCAAAGCTTTCTGCCGCTTAATTCCCAAAAAGTTGGTCTCACATTCCAGCAGGGGTGAGGATCAAATCCCCATGAAGATATCAGCAGAACCGCAAGGTGTATTCGAGTTCCTTCTCATCGGCACAGTCGTAACCCAACTGATAAGCACGAGCTGTTCATAGAATCAAAACATCAATCAGTGACTCAATGCAGTGTAATGAATTTAGGAACTTCTCTATTGTAAATACATCAC
Source organism: Poa annua (assembly GCA_026929855.1). Classification (NCBI taxonomy): domain Eukaryota; kingdom Viridiplantae; phylum Streptophyta; class Magnoliopsida; order Poales; family Poaceae; genus Poa; species Poa annua. The sequence goes on from CM049437.1 coordinate 98,818,943, forward strand.
ACTATGACATCCTGGTATGGTGGTACCATACCCAATCTTTGGAGACACTATGGTAAAGCAAGGACATGCCTTTTGCATTTACAATACAGGGTGACTCTCTACCACTACCAGTACTTAATTGGTTATACAGTAAATTATGACACAGGACTTGCTATTGTGTACGCATATCTATGGATAACCAGATAATACCTACTCCCTCCGTTTTTAAACATAAGATGTTTTAGCATTTATCCACATTCACATGTATACAAATGTATCTAGACACATTTTAGTGTGTATGTTCACTCATTTTAGTATGCATCTAGACAATATGTGGAACACCTAAAACATCTTATATTTAAAAACAGAGGGAGTAGCATCCTAGCCGCAACATTATCTAACACTTGATAGCAGAAGAAGGAAACATTTATATTTCTAGCTAGTCCAATTTAAAAAATTCACAGCTTTATGTGTGAAATGATCAAAGTTACTTTGTTCATAATCTCAAAAGGCAACTTCATTATATTTAGTTTGCTCTTAGAATCAAATGCAACAAGCATGATCAAGGAAAAATTACTCAGCAAATAAAAACTGAATTATTACCAAATCGTCCAGATCCCATGAATGGCTCTGCTTCATCAGTCACACCACCTTGCTGCTGATCCTAAAATTGCAAACAAGCGAAGCTTAGTGATAGGTACAAGATTAGGCAAAGAAATTCAAATACAAATTGAACAATTGTTGGTATCATCATGTGAGGATTATTGAGAATTTTTTGCTCTGGCAAGATCATTCTGAACCCGTACAATTGCTAAGTTTATGGATACAAAAATATGAGATATGGCATGCATTGGGACTTACCGTATCACAAGTATCCCATTCATCATCAGGACATAGAAATCTTTCGAAGCAGTGCCCAGATATCGTACAGACAAGTAACCCGCTAGACTGGTCCAAGACAAATTCACGACAGGCATCATCGCACACTGAAACCAGCAGAAATAAACAATTTCAGGCATAGGCCATTATATGTGACCAGACTGTGAGAGAAACATTCAATATTTACCGTGCACACGACCAGTTTTCTCACAAATATAAGCATCACCAATCTGGGTGTACAAGCAAGTACTTCCTGAACAAGAATGCCCCTTGACTGCATCATCAGTAAGGCCTCTTCTGCTTTTCCAACTAGACACCTGATCAGCTACTGTCTTATCAAGAATAATCTTGTCGTCGTTGACCTTTATAAAGAGACTAGACAAAATCAAGTTTTGGCCAACAAAAGAAATTTATTTCTGGTGAGGCAACTGCAAGATAGATCAATGAAAAATAATCTTCACAGCAGTTTCCATATACAAACTATGATGGGTCTACTTTCTCAAGGAAGAGTTTCATTGTTAGAGATTAGGGGCATTTTATCACAGAACTACAGGTTTTTGGTGGGTCTAACTTTGATACCTTCATGAGCACACATCAAAATGGTTGTGCCAAGTTGCCTACCCACTCAAGAAAATTAGAATTTAGATTTGCACTTTAGTCTTGAGAGTAGCTGAGACTATCATTTTGAGAGGCTTGCTTGTTGGCCTGGTGTATCAGGGTTGATGGGAATTTCTGTCCATGCTAAAGGTTGCAGTCATGTGAATAAAAAGGGCCCCAAAATATGAAGCACAATGAAATCGTTCCTCTAATTTGTAGTTATTCAAAGCTTGTGAACTGTATTCGTTTTTGAATTTACACATAATTGAAGAGATAACACAAAAGCCTAAAAGTAGTGATTACTTCTGAGGGAAGGGGGGCTTGAGTTCTTTTTGAAGCCTGCATCTGGATATAGTACTCTTTGAATTCAGTAGGGGTATATCTCACGAATTCAACCATATCTTCTCTGTCTTGCTGGGATTAGAAACAATAACATCATTAGCAAGTGTTTATAATGTGAAAATGAAATATTTACTCAGTATGACTAGACATAATAGAATATTTAGATATGTTCATTCAACTGCTTGTGTACATGTGTCTATTCTGGAAAACTGCAGTTCAAAAATATAAGGAAAATTTCGCATTAAACTAAATGGGCATAGCTTCCGCGAATTTGATGTAAACCTACATGGCCTCAGACCTCAGTTAGGTCGACTAAATGTTAGTGATGAAAAACAGATGGACTACCTGAATGTAGAGGTTCTTCCAAGCGCAGTCCCTGAGTTTAGCGTTCGAGGTAGCATTAGAGGACAGGCCCCACCTCATACAATACCTTGCAAAATAGGAAAGGCATCGGAAATGTTAGTCAGGTCGAATTGCACGGAATGCCAAAATTGAGAAAAGGGCCAATCTTTAGCGAGCTTACAAACGGCGCCAAAGAGTTTCGTCAGATGCAGCAGCGTTCATGAAGCGGCACACAAGGGCACACGAGATGAGGTCCTCTGATGAGAGGAACTTGAAGATCTGCAGGAACAGCTCCACGGGGATATTTGTGAACATGCCCGTGTCGATCTGAGGATGTTCTGCAGTCAAGGCCTTCCCTTTTCCCTTCTCCCTCCTCGCCCTCTTCTGATGCTCGTCCTCGCTGCCGCTGTCATCTACACCCGACGGCGAATCTTGCTTCCTCTTAGTCCTCCTGTTAACGTCATCTCTCACCGGCTTCTCCTTCTCCTCCTCAACTTCCTCCTCCTGCTGCAATCGATCCCCAATCACGACCAGATTCGCACACGGAAATCGAAAAATCGAGAGAGAGAGGTCGAGAGGACTTACATCGAGAGGATCTTCCTCACTGGATCCGCAGAGGATCTCGAATTCGAGGAAGCTGGCGAGGCCGTCGACGTCGACGTCCTCTTCTTCGTCGCTGCCGCAGGCGCCGGCTTCGCGCATGCCTTCCTCCTCCTCCAGATCTGGGATCTCTTCCTCGGGGTCGGAGAGGGGGTCGATTTCCACGCCCCCCACCTCGCACAGCCCCAGCCCGCCGGCCATGCTCGTCCTCCTCTCCGCCGTCCACCTCGCCACCGACGGCCGCTGCTTCCTTACCCTGGAGATATTGGTGCGGTTGGACGATGCGTGACGTGAGCCACCAGATCGCAGCTAGATGGGCCGAATCTCAAAAGGGCCGAATATGCAGAAATCAGCTTGTGATGCGAGAATATAGTGTCACGCTATTGCCAGATCTGGCCCAACGATACCGCCACAGGTGCTCAAGTTTTTTACTCCCTCTAATATAGGTTGTCTCAACTTGATCAAAAATTTGATGTATCTAGACATGACTTAGTGTATAAATATATCCAAATTTGATAGAAAGTGCGACATATTTTGTTGGACAGAGGGAGTACCAAGGAAAAAAATAGCCTGATAAAATAAAATATCCACAGCCTTAAAATAAAATATGTTACTCATCCATTAATTAGATATAGTTTTTTCTAAAAATTCAAATTTGACTACCTCTGACCGAGAATTAAGAACAACTATAATATAAAATGATTATCATTAGATTCACCATGATTTTTTTTGTTTTCTTAGTATTTAAAATATTGATTGTTTTTGCTAAAATCCTGGTCAAAGCAAGCTAAATTTGAATTTTCAGGAAAAACTATACACAAACAAAAGGTGTATTAGTGTGCCATATTGCGCTATATCATGCTATTAACGAGACATTATATATTGATTGGCTTAATGAGACGTGCTATTAGCAGCGGGCTATTTTTTCATTATCCTTATATTTACTAAGTCCAAAACCTATCTTTCAAAGATTCACTGAAAAAGACAGTTGGCAGGTCTCTTTGTATGTCTTGTCCGGAAAGGGGAGAACTTAAGAATTATTGGTTCGCCGGGACAAGAAGTGAAAATTGTTGTGGATAGGGATCCTGTAAAAACATCTTTTGCTAATCTCGCGCGGAACCCCTACATATTGCTTGCAGCGAGTCAAACCACCGCCTCGCATGGAGGGCTCTTCTTTTGGGCCTGATCATCCAGCCCACTAACAGGTACATGATATAGTTTTTATTTATTCATGTATATCAAAAATGAATTATTAAATTTTGTGATAACAACCTAATAATTACAAAGAAAATTCAGAAACTTGAAAAATAGTCACATATGATAAAAAAGAGGGTTCACCTAGTTTTAAAGAACCTCCACTGATGTTATAAAAAAGGGGTCCATGTTACGAAAAAAACATGTCTTGAAATACAACGTTTCTCCATGAACCAAAAAGTGTTCACCTATAATAATACTTTTCATGAAGTTCATAAGAAAATTCATGTATTTTTGAAAAATGTGCACGTGTCTTTGGTTTGCTAAACACAGTAGAAACGAAAACACTCGCCTTTAAAATACTGAGCCGACGGGTTAGGACTTTGAGATTGACGAAGTCACCATAGACGTCTCACTTATATCAATGGAAACGTCGCCTCCCACTCTATTTTGGTGGTTGGAGGGGCATGTGTGACCATGTTCGCTTTTGGTTTAACAAGATTCTATATAGGAGTACTTGTTATGGTTGTTTCAATTTTTACCAGTTTTAATCAAGAAGAATTATATGGTGGTCATGTTCATTTCAGTATTTCAATTTTGCACTCATAATCCCACTAAACAAATAGCCATAAACATAAATCGAAGCAATATGATATACAAATTTTTTTAGCATACGGGTCAGCAACTTTGAGGAGTTGACCCAACGAATACTTTGACTCCATTTATCAGCGGAGGACCACGGTCCAGGCCTCCACGGTGCAGATGGACAGAGATCCAGTGCCTCGCCTCTGTCAAGGCAAGCTGTGCCTCGAGGCACTAGATCCACCGTTCACAGCCCATCCGACGGTCAACTCGACTTGCACTGCTCAGCTCATCTCTTTCCTCTGTTCCTCACGCGCTGCTGGTCCGTTCGTCGCCGAGCTGCAGGAAAGGAAGTCCCGTTAGCGCGCCGCCGGGAAGGGATAGGAGCTTCTCCGGCTGCGCCTCCAAGGTGAGCTCGGTCTCGGGAAGCGCCCTCGACGGCCGCCCCCAGCTCTGGCTGCTCTGCTCCATCTTCCTGCCCTCACATGGCTGGCTCCGCCGGCTGCCTCCGCCGGCCGACCGTCCCTCCGACGAGCTCCTCTGCCCCCTCCGTCTTCGTCCTACTTTCAGTGTATCGCGCTCCGACTGCCATTACATCCCTGCAGATAGCAGCAGCGAGGCAGGACATGTCTGTAGTGCACACACGCATACAGAGAAAATTCAGTTAACACTAAGACAGCTCCAGGACGAAATTCAGATACAAACAGAGACCAAATTCATACAGCAAACCAGCAGCAAGAAAATGTTGAATGTGCAGAATTTACTACTGAAAAATGACCAGAAAAAGGAAGAGCTGAACTGATTATACAATGAATTAGAAAATGAAATTGAAATGAACCGGAATGATTATACAAGGAAGAGTTTTAACACTCAAATTCAGCACCAACAAACTAGTCTTACATAATTCTTCAAATACATATATTAGGCCAATCTACTTGTACAATTAGGCCACAAAAGACTATAGTCAGCCCCCAAATCCATAATACTATAGTCATCTTTGTCCAAAATACTAATCAAAATGTCCAAAATACTATCTAACAAGCATGTACATGTTAGAACAAAACTTCATCATAAACACCACCAGGGGGAGCCATCAACATCTGCGTGTAACTAATGACTGTGTTGCTCTCTTGAATCTCAACATTTGCTTGAGGTTGTACACCATCATCCTTCTTTTGTTGCTGCCATGAAAATTCGAGTATTTAGTCTAGGAATGAGTGATAACAATATATCGTGTATAGATGGGAACATACCTTTGCTTTTTTTGTGGATGCGGCACCTTTAGTTAGTTTGCGCCCCTTGAGTAACTTATCAAGCCAGCCTCTCTTTCTCCTCAATTTTTTTGATTGAACCTCTTTTTTCTTGAGCTTTGCGGCAAGAAACTCACTAGTTAGTTGCACATTTGGGTCAACATTTTCTTGGTCATCACATGGCTTGTTCATAGCATTCATGGTTGCATTGAGTTTCTCATCTAGTTGTGGGCTAACACAATCAAGTGCATGTTCTAAAATCAAACGACACTCTGGAGAGTTGGCTACTTTAGCTGCCATAGTGTGAAACTTGTGAGCTTTGCAATTTGTTCTTGTTTCAGCTCTAACACGCTTTGGTTCATGATCCATTGTTATCCCTTTCTTTCTTATACCCTCATTAGAACAAACAAATGTGCATGAAGTCACTTGACCATCCATCTTGCTTACATGTTTGTTTCTCTTTCTTACATCAAACCCAACACGGCCTCCATATGCAACCCAAAACAACCAAGCTTCATCTGGATTTCTGAACCTCTTGCCAATTTGAGGCATCCCCTTGTCAATCTCCCCATTGCAGGACACTTGCAAATGCACAACACTCACAATTGCATAATACACTAACCAGCAAGAATTCTGTAAAATATAAAGGCTAAATAAGGTCAATTGTTCCAGCACCATTTTCAGTATTGAAGTAACAATCCAATGACATAGCTATTTTTCAGTACTGAACGAACAATCAAGCACAATTTTCAGTTTCAAAACATACATATACAGAGGACGGACGGACGGATGAACGAACAATCAAGCACAATTTTCAGTTTCAAAACATACATATACAGAGGACGGACGGACGGACGGACAGGGGACGAACAGAGAACAGACGAGGGAAAGACCTGCTCTGTATTGGAGTGGTCGCAGGGGGTCGCAGGACGACGAACGACGGACGCGGACGTCGGAGCTTGTCCGAGCTCGTCGGAGCGGGGCGAGGATGAGAAGGCCGTGGGGGCGGAGGGGATTGCCGGCGCCGTTTATCCAGTGGCCGCCGCCAGAGATCCCATGGCGCGGCACCCTTCCCCACGGCGGCACAGCTCCACTCCACGGCAGTTCCCGCGCGCGAGTCTGTCGCTGTACACTTGTTTCCCGCGTTTTGGCTGTCGCTCCCGTCAGAATCAAAGGAAGGAGATGAGCTGAGCGGTCCAAGTCGAGTTGACCGCTTGTGGCCGTCGGATGAGCTGCGAACGGTGGATCTAGTGCCCCGAGGCACAGCTTGCCTTGACAGAGGCGAGGCACTGGATCTCTGTCCGGTGCAGATCCGTGTCAGGATATAAAGGGCGTTTAATTATTATTGTGCCGACTCCTCATCGTGGGCGATTGGGTCAGGGTCGGTCGTCCCGGTGGCAGAGGAGATATCCAACGGCGGCGAATCCTTGCCCAACGGCGGTGAGCCCTCGAAGAGCTGCTTCCGGAGCACCTCGTGGAGGCCGTCGAAGAGCCTCTTCTTGACGGAGTCCATGGCGGACTCGAGGCGGTTGAGCAGCTCTGTGGAGTTCTTGTTGTACATGAAGAGGCCGTTGTAGAGGTCGAAGCTGTCGCTGCAGGTGTTGTCCACGAGGCGGAGCAGCGTCTCGTAGCCCTTGGTGTCGATGGGCGTGGGCCGGAGGCCGAGCGTGGCGAGCATCCGCCCCACGGTGTGCGTGAGGAACTGCGTCTCGGCGGCGTGCGCGTCGTGCTCGGCGCAGGACATCTCCACCATGCGGCACTTCTCCCGCGCGAAGATGTCGAGGAACGCGTCCGCTCGGGCGCGGCGGGCGGGGCAGTCGCCGACGCGGACCTCGTCGAAGACGAAGGGGAGGCCCGCCCAGCCGTCGGAGGCGGACTCCGGGCCGAACATGGGGTGGGTGCAGATGATGTCGAAGTCCTCCGGGAGGGAGGTGAGGAGGAGGTTCTTGGGGAACTCCTTGACGGAGAGGACGTCGACGAAGAGGGTGTTGCGGCGGAAGCGGTGGACCGGGAGCGAGCCGAGGACGGCCTCGGCGGAGAGGATGGAGGTGGCGAGAATGACCACGTCGGGCTGGCACTCGCAGAGGTCGTGCGGGTCGGCGAAGAAGGTCGCGCCGAGGGCGGCCGCGGCGGCGGAGTGGTCGGAGCGGGAGTGGGCCAGGAGGGTGTGGCCCTGCCGCGCGAAGGTGCGCGCCAGGAACTGCCCGAAGTTGCCGAACCCCACGATGGCGATCTTCAGGCGCGGGTGCTCCTCTTCAACGGCGCCTGCTCCATTGTCGAACGCGGCGTCCGTCGCACGCACGGCGCAGGGCGGAGCAGCAGCCACGGAAAGAAGGCGCCGCCCACGCCGATGGCATGCCGCCGTAGAGGTGCTTACAGATTGGAGGTTGGTGAGAACCGCCGGCCGGCGGGAGGTCCGGGGTTGGTGGTGGAGGCGGGCGGGGGAAGAAGTGCTCGCCATCTGCTCTCGAGTCTGGCTGGATGGGCGGCGCCGCGGCGGTGCAGTAGGGTCGGCAAACTCCGGAGATCTAGGTCCTTCTTTGCGCCAGTTCTTTTGGCGGAAGCTGGGCTACCCTCAACTTTGTGGGGGAAGCCGACTCAAAAAATTTGTGAGGCTTTTTAAGTGGTCGAGACTGAACTAATTTGGAAGGCTTGTAAAAAAATTTAGTATCGGCTTCACAGAAAGCTGGGGTAGGGCGGCTTCTAGAAGGCGCCAAAAGAACTGGGCCTTTATCTAGGTCTCCTTGTGGGCCGGGCTGGCCGGTCGCACCGGCCCACTGGATAACAATCAAGCACACGGAGAAGCCCAGGAAACCCACCGTCTCGACGACGGCCGGGGGGAATTGGGATTTGGGAGCTGGCCTGGGAGGAGGAGAGGAGGGAGCGAATTGGAGGGATGGAGGAGGGGGTGGAGGGGAGCGGCGGCGGCGGGCTGGGGCGGAAGATTCCGGCGGGGGAGGTGGATCTGAGGGAGAAGTCCGGGACGGCGTGGAGCCACTCGTTCCTGAACCAGAAGCCATGGCACCCGCTCTCCTACCCGAACCAGCGCCGCAAGTGGATCGCCGAGCAGGTCCACACCACCCGCGCGCGCCGGGACGAGGAGGTGCAGCGGGAGTTCGCGCAGGAGCAGGAGTTCTTCCGCCAGACCGCGCTCTTCTCCAAGAAGGACAAGGAGAAGGTATATGCTATGCTATGTACACTACACACGCCGCCGTTCTCAGCTGCTAGTTCAGAGACGCTAGCTTGAACTATTGTGATCCCGATAGAGCAGATGGTTCCATTGCTTTGGTCATTTGGATTTAGGCTTTCCTGTGCTTAACCGTGCCGTGATCCTGGTATTTTGTCGAATGGTGGCCTAAGCTAGAGCTTTAGGGGCCGTTTGCAATGGTTGTAAACCTTTGTGTGCCACAGATATTTAGGTCATATAACCATGCGAAACAGGAATTACTGGAAAAAATAGTGACAAAATATTCTTCGTGCGCAATTTGTTCCGCTAACTTGGTGGATAACCCCTCACAAGACTTCCTCTTAAGAACTTGCTTTGGCTTTGATGTTTTTTTGTCGACCCCAATTCCCATGAATGGCTGAAGTTGGATTGTTACTGAAAGAATAATGATGATTTTTTCCTAACATTCATTTTGATATCCACTTCATTCACCACAATGATGAACCTTTGTAATTGGCCAGATATTGGCTGCTTCGTGCAGATTGCTGCGCCATGGGAAAGAATAAACCAGCGACAGACATCACTGCTCTTATCTTGTCCTATCTAAAGTTAGGTTCTCAAATATGTTTGCCAGTATAAACTATAGGTTAGATAAGAAATGAGAAAATACACTTCTTTGTCGCAATTTTTTTTTTGACGTGCTTCTTTGTCGCAATTCTTTGCTCTTAGAATAATGCACCTACGATTTAACCAGTGCTTTGATACCTACCAGCTTTGGTTACTTGAAAGAGTTGTGAGGAATCTTTAGGTACTCGTACTCTGTAATAAACAGCATCCACTATGTCAACATTACATTCTACTTTTATCATCCACGGAGAACTGCTGTCATCAATCTGCAATTTTCTTTACAACTTCAGATGGAGATAATGAAAGCTGTGAGTTTCATGTACGTCCGCCCACCTGGATACAATCCAGAGAGTGCAAAAGCTGCTGAAATTGAAGATGAGAAGAGGAACTTGGATCAAGGTGACGCCGGTGAAGATGCTGTAGCTGCAAGTACCTCTTCAATGTAATGGCACTAACCTTTCTCCTTTCCCAAGTTACACCATAGAATTTTAAAAGCATGGTCTGACACAGATGCCTGTCTTCCAAGACATATTTGGAATGAATTTGGTTTGCTTCTTTGATCAAGTAGATGTTAAGTTATTTGGTGACCTGTTTTTCTCGGTTGATTGTATGACATGTTTGCTGCAGGCCTGACAATGAACTCGACAAGACCCAGTCAGGCCCAGATAAGAAAAGGAGTAGGCCGAAAGATGTTTTTGGCCGCTCATTGCCAACTGAGCAAGAATTTGAAGTTCTGAAAAATGCTCCAAGGTACTTTGTCTTATTGTTTTATGCTGATGTTTTAACAGGAATGCTACATGGAACATTGAAATGCTTCTCTTCCCACCCTCTCATAAACTGCCTACAGACTGTATATATTTTATATTAGTTTTTTCCCTTAATCTGTTATTCCTCTGCATGCTCTCTGTTTTTCTTACAAATAGAGCATGATCTCCTTATGTTACTGCTAATGCACAGATTTTGATGCATGTTTTACTCTTATTCTCAGGTTGGACACCGGTGCCCCTGCTAGACCTAAACCATTTGGAGTTGAAGTCCGTAATGTTAGATGTTTAAGATGTGGAAACTTCGGCCATCAGAGTGGTGACCGAGAATGTCCCATGAAGGATATTATCATGCCTAATGAGGAGAGTCGATTGAAAAGGGATGATCCACTTACAGCTATAAAAGCGCAGACTGATTCAAGTGAGGTTAGATGTTTCTATTGAAAGTTTTCTTTATTTGCAGTTTGCATCAAAATAAGGAATCTTGCAAATAGTGAGTATATCTGCTCTACTGGTTGTGTAGCTCATTTGGCATTTCCCCCTCGGTCTATAACTGCATAGGATGTTGTCTTCAATGATAATCTACTGAAAATTCATGTTTTGTTGTGTCCTTGGTGTAATATATGTGCTAGCTTTGTTGCCCTTTTATTTTATTTTTCTAAGGATCAGTGGTCTTGAAAGTTCAAACATTGTGCTTCATATGGGGTTCGGTAGGTGGATATTAACTTCTGTCGAGCTGAAAATCTAACCGTTATCTGATTCAAAGACACATAACTATGGTCATGTTGTTATATTGACATTAGAGTTTCAGCTCGACAGAAATTAATATTCAAAGACACAAATATGTCCTTTGAACAAACAACACGCACATTAGACACATTTATTCTCTAGTTGTACTTTGTTTCTAAATTCAGCTTTAATGTGAGAAATTTTGTGCCAGCCTTTGAAGTGGGAGCTTAAGCAAAAGCCGGGTATGAGCCCTCCTCGAGGCGGATATAACCCGGATGATCCTAATCAGCAGATTGTAGCAGAAGATATATTTGATGAATATGGAGGTATAACTTCTAAACCATGGATAATATCTATTGCCACTCACATCAAGAAATTTGTACTGTTAGCTAAATGTATGCAAGTATTCTGGCTTATACATTCTTATGTTCTAGGATTTCTTGGTGATATTGACATTCCGGCTCTCCTTACCAACTTTTCCACGAGTAAATCTAAGAAACGCTCCAAGAGAAAAAACAGTCATAAGGAGTCTGAGCTTGCTGTTCATGCGGAATCTGGAAGGCATCACAGCAGTCATCACGTATCCTCAGATTCAGAACTTGAGAAGAGAACATCAGGAAGCAGGAGAAAGAAAAATCATTGTTCTGAATCATCATATTCTGATGTGGGGGTGGAAGATGTGAAAGGAAAAGCCAAGCAGAGGTCAAAGCACACGCACAAGAAGAAACACCTGCCAGACTCCTCTTCTGATTCAGAAGTCGAAGTTGACACACGAAGGCATCCTAGGAGAGAGCATAGGAAGAAGAAAGATGGGATAGAAATTGAACCATCTTCCCTCTCTCGAGATAAAGGCTACACGATGAGTAAGAGGCATTCAAGGGAGAAGCAACTCTACAGTGACTCCAGTTCTTCCGAGAGCAGGTGGCATCCAACACGACGGCAGGACAAGCGATCCCACAGTGATGCAAGTTCTTCTGAGAACAACCGTCATTCAAGGAGATCAAGGGAAAAGAGACGTCGGGACATGCCAGATTTTCCGGATAGCAATAGGCCTCCACGGAGATCGAATGAGAAGCGGCACTATACTGATTTGAGCACTCATGAAAGCGGCAGGCGTTCAAGGAAACCAAGGGAGAAATCACGCTACTCTGATCCAAGTAATTCTGAGTATTCGGATTCTGATCGGCGCAATAGTCACCGCCGTAGAAGAAGGTGAGCTGCAGTGCTTGACATTATCCCGCGTCTCTCCAAAAAAGACATCAACCGGCTTTGTTGTTGCTGTGCTTGTTTTAGATAGATAGGTACTTGGTTCCTGCTGTGATTGCCCCGTGGACATTATACGCGTCCCTCCACAGAAGATATCAACCAACCTTGCTGTTTCTGTGATTGTATTAGATAGATAGGTACTTGGTTCCTTCGGACATGGGTACCATGTCAGCTGGATTTAGTTGCTACCTCTGGATCACCACCATCTCTTATGAGACGCGATAATAATGTGCACATTGTGATTGAATTTTGTCACCTGAGGGAAGAGATGGTGTGCCTTTTGTCGTATATCATATTATCGTGTTACTCTATCTTGTACGTGTTTAGATCTTTTTCGGAACTTATGTGTGTTGTTGTGGGAAAAGTCATTCATGTGAAACTTCTTTTTGGCAATGTCTTACCTTATTTGACGACCTCATCTCCTCGTCTGACACAATGTTCTCTGTGCAATAATACATTGGTCTCTGTTAATAGCTTCTCTATGAAACAAGGCTTTGACACCGGTGGAGTATGATATTCATGCTGTAACTAGCTTTTGCTGATCTTTATCACTTGTTTGACTATTTTGTTTAACTTCTATGACAATTTTAACCAATCTGAGAAAAGTAACTGAAAACTTTGCCCTAGAAGGTCCTGCCACACGTGACACATGTCAAGTGATATTCGAGGCACGTCTAGCCACACTGTTATCATAAACATATGTTATAGTTTCTAGTTTGTAGACCTCCAGTGGAAAGAATAGTACAGTACTGTAATGAACAGCAAAATCATAAAAGGTGATCACCAGATCGGTCTCCTGGAAGAGCAGGGCCAATTGGAGCTTGCATGCGTGTTCTGATTCCCACAAGTTGCTACCACAGTCGTACTCTATTGGCTACCAAAACTGGATCTAGATTCATCCGATCACGAAGACTTAACCACCACCACTAGCTAGCAAGTTAGTGATCGTGCTGTCAGTAGAGTGGTACCTATGTTGCTAATTTAACCTTTTCTTCTTAGCTCCACGTTTTTTCCAAGGCCAGTTTACAAAGGAGTGAAATGCATCTATATCGATTGAACTCGTCAAAAAGGTTCAGTTTAGAACTCAAACTCAGAAATTTATCCACTTTAGTTCTTAATCTTGCTATGTGGGTGACCTCTCTGGAGGTGACGATTTGTAGGGGTGAAAATCTATGATCTAATGATCAGGCGTCGATTGTGCTTGTGCATCGGTCTCTTTGATGTCTGAAGATATGGTTATTAGAGAACCTTTTTCTGCAGCCCGGATGTGGCTATTGGTGGTGGTAGTTCCCGTTGTTTCGCTGATCAGTTCGATAGGGATTTTTTCTTTCGGCTGTGCGCATCATTGATGTCTCGACTATTGACACTATATTGTTTCAGAGTGTGGGTGTAATTGACATGTATCTGCAGATAGTAACATATTCCCTATTTCCCTTTATCAAAAAAATGTGGGTGGCCTCTGTGTGTTTTCCCCTTCATATCCAGTCCGTGTGGCGTACGATTTTGGTTCACCATGGCGTATCGAGGACAATGACGATTCATTATGTTCGCCCCTCTCTTTCGTTTCCTTTTTTTTTGTACCACATGCCCCCATAACCTAAACCCCGTCAACACCCTCCTAGATGCCTTCCTCCGCTAGTCCTCTTCGTTGCTCGTCGTGATGTAGTGTCGTGGTAGCCTCCATTCCAAGGAGCGGTGGCTTATGCGACAACATCGTCGATGGTGTGTGATGGTTTAGTCGCTGGAAGACCTTGTTAGTTGGCTTCTTGTTCCGTTCTGGGTCATGGACATCTCATTTTCAGAGCTCCTCAACAGATTTAGAACATATGTTGTCGTTGTTATGCATGAAAAGTCATCTTTTTGACATGGGCCAATGTGCAAGAGACCACCACGACGAGGTTTTCCTGCACGAACGCTTAGAGCATCTCCACCCGGGGCCTCTAAATCGCTGTTCGGCACCCCCAATTGTGCCTCCTTTGGTGGGTGCCGGACATGTGTCCGGTCAACATTTGGAGCCCGCCCACAGCGGCACTCCCTAAAGGCCCACCCCTCAAACGGCCCAAATTTTGAGCGAACTGTCGAACACCTTGCGGGCATGCCGTGGTCGCCGCCAATGAACAACACAAATGACGAACAGGACGGCGGTGCATGCATTAATAAAAATGTCTCAAGTGATGTCGGCAATCAAACAGTTTTGCCGCGCCGGAGATCAAGTCATAGACTTGGCATAGTTTACCGCGCTGGAGAACAATCTCCAACGCCGGCCATTGATACGTCTAAAATGTATCTATAATTTCTTACGTTCCATGCTTATATTATACTCATTGCTACATGTTTTATATACACTTTATATGGTTTTTATGCATTTTTTGGGACTAACCTATTAACAAGATGCCACAGTGTCAGTTCCCTGTTTTCTGCTATTTTTGGTTTTAGAAAAGTTGTTCTGGAAATATTCTCGGAATCGGACGAAACAAAAGCCAAAACTCCTATTTTTCTCGGAAGGATCCAGAAGACCGAAGAGCTAACGAAGAGGGGACACAGGGCGCCCACACCTGGTGGAGGCGCGGCTCCCCCTTCTGCCGCGCCACCACGTGGTGTGGGGCCCACGGCCCTCCACCGACGTTGCCCTTTCGCCTATTTATTCCGCCCGACGCGAAAACCCTCGGTATCTGATCAGAAATCCACGAAAAGTTTCAGAGCCGCCGCCGTCGTCAACCCTAGTTCGGGAGGGTTCAGAACCTCTTCCCGGCACCCTGTCGGAGAGTGGAATTATCACCGGAGGGCTCTACATCACCATGCCCGTCTCCGGACTGATGCGTGAGTAGTTCATCCTTGGACTACGGGTTCATAGCAGTAGCTAGATGGTTGTCTTCTCCAATTGTGCTACCATGTTTAGATCTTGTGAGCTGCCTATCATGATCAAGATCATCTTTATGTAATGCTAAATGTTGTGTTTGCTGGGATCCGATGAATATTGAGTACTATGTCATTTGCTTCATTATATATTGATGCTCTCCGTTATTTGTAGATGCTCTGGCCAAGTAGATGCTTGTGACTCCAAGAGGGAGTATTTATGCTCGATAGTGGGTTCATGTCTTAATTTAATCTGGGGGAGTGACAGCAACCTCTAAGATTGTGAATGTACTGTTGCTACTAGGGATAAAACAGTAGTTCTTTGTCTAAGCATAATTGTGCTACTTACATTACACACTTTGCTTAATGCAATAATCTGTTACTTGCAACTTAATACTGAAAGGTGTACGAATGCTATCCGAAAGGTGGATTATTAGTCATAGATGCAGTTGGATAACGGTCTATATATCATGTTGTAATGCTCACACTAGACACCATGACTAGTATATGCATTATTATGCAGTTCTTTATTTTGTCAATTTCCCAGCTGTAATTTGTTTACCCTCATGTATGCTATTATTATTTATGAAGAGACACCACTAGTGAACTGTGGACCCCGGTCCTTTTTCTTTAAATTGATAATACAATCTACTGCAATCCTATTCTTTCACTCTCTGCAAACAAACATAATTTTTCACACCATACGTTTAATCTTTTGTTACAGCAAGCCAGTGAGATTGACAACCTCACTGTCAAGTTGGGGCAAAATAGTTTGATTGTGTTGTGTGCAGGTTCCACGTTCGTGGTTGATACCGGTAGTGCGCCCTGCCAAGGTCAACCGCATCAACCTTCAGAAGAATCTTCATCTCCTACTGGATTGATAAACTTGGTTTCGTAACTGAGTGAAATTTGCTGCTAGACTGCTTCACACCTTACTCTTGGGGTTTCCCAACTGCTGAGAAGAAGATCTTCGACTCAGTCATCAGCCATCAAAAAAGGGTCGACCGCGCCAAAGCAATAACTGCGCCCAACGAACAATCGGCCGGGGAACACAATAAATGAGGGGGATCAAGATTATAAATAGCACTCACATGGTCGCCGAAGAAAAGGCCGCGGGAAGCAGTCCCGTCTTGGCTCGTCGAAGGTGTCCGCCGCAACGCCGGCGATTCACTGAACAACGGCGCGGCGTTCAGATCGATGGTCGACTCGTCGGGGGAAAACCGCGACACTTGCGATGGGTAGCCGGAGGTGCCGTCGAAGAAGGCCGGGACAGACGGCTACCCGACAAACCCGCTTTGGCTGCTTTGGCTCATGGCGACCAACATCTCGGCGGCGTTGGCGTTGTCGTTCGGCGACGACAGATCAGCCGACTTGTCCTTCGCCTTGACTCGTCGTTGTTGCCGAAGCTGGGAAGCGGCGGCGCGGAGTTGGGCTTGGCTCATGTGAAAGGACAATGATGTCGCCTAGAGGGGGGGGGTGAATAGGCGGTTTAAAACTTTTTCGGTTTAGGCTTGATAATTGCGGAATAAAACTAGATGTTTAAATTAACAAGCCGACAACCTAAATAAACTAGACTCACCTATGTGCACCAACAACTTATGCTAAGCAAGACAAACAACAAGGTGATAGCAATATAGAATACTTCAAGCACGAAGGCTATCACAATGTAAAGTGCATAAGTAAAAGCTCGGGTATAGAAATAACCGAAGCACGCGGAGACGAGGATGTATTTCCGAGTTCCTCCTTGTTAAGGGAGTACGTCTCGTTGGAGAGGTGTGAACCGACACAACGGTTCAACAACCACAAAGGTTTCACCTTCTTCTCCGATGAACCGCACCACAAAGGCTTGGTTCACCTTCCACTATCGGAATTCCTTCGAGGCGGAATCCGGAGCCTTTCAACAACAATCCGGGGCACAACCCACAATGGGATTGGGGGCTCCCGAACGGCCTCCAACAACAATCCGGGGCACAACCCACAATGGGATTGGGGGCTCCCGAACGGCTTCAAGTGACCACACAAGGGTCCAACCACCACAAAGGCGTCTAGGGTCCAAGGACCCAAGAGTAACAAGTTCACAAGTTTTCAACTTCCACGAATCCTCGTGGAGAGCACACCGATGCACCAAATGCAAAAGGCAAGAGCACAAGTGCTCAAATCCTTCACTCTCAAATTCCAACAAAGCAACAAATGCTTATGGGGGAATAAGAGAGGAAGAACAAAGAGGAGATGCACCAAGAACTCCAAGATCAAGATCTACAAGGTTTCCCTCACATAGAGGAGAAATCGATCGGTGGAAACGTAGATCAAGATCACCTCTCACTTTCCCTCAAATATTAGCAAGAACCATGGGAGGGATTGAGAGGAAGAGCAAGCTTTACAAAGGGCAACAATGGAGGAGAGAGAGGAGAAAGACTTGCTCTAGAGCTAGTCAACCATTGGGGAAGAAGGCCCCTTAAATAGCTCAACTCAAAAATCCAGCCGTTGCAGCACTTCTTGTTCCGCAAGTGCGGTAGTACCGGCCTAAAGCCCGGTAGTACCGGCCCTGCGGTATCTTCGTCAACGCAGAAAACCGAGCGCGCGGTACTACCGGGGAAAAATACCCCGGTACTACCGGGCCCAAGTGCTGGGCTCCAACCCCGGTACTACCGGGGCCATCCGTGCCAAAACGTCCGAAAACCAACTTCAGAGAGTAGTACCGCAGAGAGCCCGGTACTACCGCAGCGAGCCCGGTACTACCGGCTTACTGCGGTACTACCGGAACAAAACTCTCCGGTACTACCGGGCCTGTCCGAACACCAAAAACACAGCTATAACTTTTGCAAATGAACTCCGAATGAGGTGAGACCAACTCCGTTGGAAAGGTACCGACAAGGAGAAGGCTACAAAAAGTGAAAATATTGCATCCCATAAATAGAGTAAAATCACCACACATGGCAAGGTGTGGGACTTTCCTCACGGTTGAACCGGCAATATTTCCGCCACCGAAAACGCAACTAGTTTTCCAAGGTAAAACCGTTTTCGATGAACTAGAGCTTGACATGGAGATGAACCAAGCTCTAATTCCTCACCACCATAAAAGCCAAATAAGAACCAAGAAATATGATATGCCAAGTATGCAAAGGTTTGAGCTCTCCACAACGATGCGATCAAGTTACTCACTTGAGAGCCCCTCTTGATAGTACGCCGTCTATCCTAAAACCCGGTCTCCCACTAACACCATGAGACCGGTAAAATAGAAAACCTATCAAGATCATACCTTTGCCTTGCGCATTCCACTTGAGCTCGATGATGACGATCTTGACTCTCTCAAGTTGAAACACCTTTCTTGATTGTGCTTGCTAGCACATGCTTGATGAAGACTTCTCCAAATGCTCCCCCATACTCCATTATGGGAGGGCCTCGCTAAGCATCGTCTTCATGACTCCTTTGCAACCTTCAATCAAATGATATCTTCGAGATGCATCATATTGAGCTTGCACTTCATCTTCTTCTCTTGATATGTATGATGGCTTGGTGGTAAACATGATTGTTCACTCAATCTTCTATTCCAAGCCATACTTGCAATGAGCTCAACTCTTCACATGACCATTCTTCATATAAACCCTTGAGTAGAGCGTTGATCATCATGTAATCTACTAGAGTCCAACACATGAACTCCAATCTTTTCCTATGGACAAGATCTACAAGTATATCTCAAAGCAAACATTAGTCCATAAGGATTGTCATTAATTACCAAAACCACGCATGGGGGCAACCATGCACTTTCATCATGGGCGCCGGCAACAAAAGCTCCTGCGGCTCCCGCTTCATCGGATTCTTCTTCGGCTGCGACGACGCGGCGGCTTGTGCCTCTTGGGTTTCGAGAGGCTGGCAACCTTGGGCGGCATGGTGGCGGAAGGCGAGGAGGTCGCGGCGGCGTGCGCGGGGGTTTGGGAAATGGAGGGAAGATAGAGAAGATTTTGGCGCCGTTGGCCGCAATGTAGAGGAAGGGGAATTGGGCGCGGCGCGTCGTGTGTATGACGGGTGGGCCAGCGCTGTAAGGGACATGACCGAGGCGATGTCCGGACAGAAAATCGCTCGGGGCGAGGCTTTAGGGGGTGCCGCTGGTGTGCGATTTTTATGTCCGGCCCCCAAAAAGCTTTGGGGTACTTTAGAGGCGAAAAGTGAGGAAGGCCTTTTATTTTAGCCGTGCAGTTTGTGTTTGTAGGTTGGCCATGGTGTGTGCCTGTATGTACTGTATCCATTTTTTTGGTCAGATGTAGATATCCATTTTTTTTAGTGAGGGTCAACTCTCTTCTGACTGAAAATGGCAAGTAGAGTAGAGTAAATCACATGTTGCTGGCAGCCTCGCATCGCACGACGTGTTTAAATCGTCCCCGGAGCCAAGCCCAGAGCCAAAACACCAGCGGCCCACAGGAGAACGGCAAGATGCTGTCGTCTTCCACGGCCTCCTCCTTCCGCCTCCACCAACCATCCAGACCCCACCGCCGCCGCCCGCCGCCCCCGCCGGTGAGCCACCAGTTCCAGCGGCCCGCCGCCGCCGCCCGCCGCCATCTCCCGGCCGTCCGCACCCGGCGCGGCGGCGGCACCACCATCCGCGCCATCGACGCCGCCCAGCCGTTCGACTACGAGTCCCGGGCGGCGGGGCTTCTGGAGGAGCGGCAGCGCCTGAAGATCGCCATCATCGGGTTCGGCAACTTCGGGCAGTTCCTCGCCCGCACCTTCGCCCGGCAGGGCCACACCCTCCTGGCCCACTCCCGCTCCGACTACTCCTCCGCCGCCGCCTCCCTGGGCGCGTCCTACTTCCGGGACCCGCACGACCTCTGCGAGTGCCACCCGGACGTGGTCCTCCTCGCCACCTCCATCCTCTCCGCCGAGGCCGTCCTCCGCACGCTCCCGCTCCACCGCCTCCGCCGCAACACCCTCTTCGTCGACGTCCTCTCCGTCAAGGAGTTCCCCAAGAACCTCCTCCTCACCTCCCTCCCGGAGGACTTCGACGTCATCTGCACCCACCCCATGTTCGGCCCGGAGTCGGCCCGCGACGGCTGGGACGGCCTCCCCTTCGTCTTCGACAGGGTCCGCGTCGGCGACAACCCCGCCCGCCGCGCCCGCGCCGACACCTTCCTCAACATCTTCGAGCGCGAGGGCTGCCGCATGGTCGAGATGTCCTGCGCCGAGCACGACGCGCACGCCGCCGAGACGCAGTTCCTCACCCACACCGTCGGCCGGATGCTCGCCACGCTCGACCTCCGGCCCACGCCCATCGACACCAAGGGCTACGAGACGCTGCTCCGCCTCGTGGACAACACCTGCAGCGACAGCTTCGACCTCTACAACGGCCTCTTCATGTACAACAAGAACTCCACTGAGCTGCTCAACCGCCTCGAGTCCGCCATGGACTCCGTCAAGAAGAGGCTCTTCGACGGCCTCCACGAGGTGCTCCGGAAGCAGCTCTTCGAGGGCAAGGCCTCGCCGCCCAACACGTCCACCACCACCAACGCCGACGTGGTCCGGAAGCCGCTCCTCCTGGAGGGCAAGGCCCCCTCCTCACCGCCCACCAACAACAACGCCACAGTCCACCTCAAGTAGCCTCCTCATCTCCCTCCGAACGCCTTAGTTCGATCCATTGTGGAAGTATGATCAATTTCAGTTCTTGCTGCTCACATACCTTGCATTACATTGTGTTGTACTGTATCCATTTGTATTTCTGCCCAGTGATTCCCTCTTTGGGGAAAAAGAATAACAGAGTTATGAATGTATGATATGGGAATGATGGAATGAAGTTGAGAAGTGTGAAGAACAATGAGGAATAAAATTGACATTGTCATCAAGGTGCAAAATTGGCTTGCTTGTGCCACTGAGGATCTTGGATGAGTAGGTTCTAGTCCCAAATCAATGGCCTTTCTGAAATTCGGATTTGCAAGTCCTTGTCTGTCGCCCCCAAATGTTTCATGCTGGTATTTGTTGGGAGAGCGACATGGGACGAGGTCTGGTGGCCATCTGTTAAATTAAACTCCACTGTTCTGACAGCGGCATTTGTAACACCATCAAACTGATATATATGCTAACCACAGTTTAAGTACAAATTATGGAAAGAGAGGACCACTCCTGTCATGGGTGGGTAAAATCCATAGTTTAGTTTTACATCTTGGATGGGTAAAACACTAAAATTAGACCCAAATTAATGGTCTTTCTGAATTTGGGATTTGAAAGTCCTTGTCTGTTGCCCCCAAAATGTTTCGTCGTGGCATTTGTTGGGAGAGCGACATGGGATGAGGTTAGGTGGCCATACTAATCTAACTTTGTTGCTCACCTGGTTGATTAGCTGCTTTCCTGACAGCGGCATTTGTAATACCATAAGACGGATCTGTGTGCTGTAATCCATAGTCTAATTACACATCATTGAAAGATAACCACTCCTGTCATGTCATATGGGTTGCTCATCACTGAGCAATTTGTCCAACAACAAAAATGATCATCACTGATCAAGCATGACGTACGGGATCCCAAGCAGGTAGTTCAATTTTCCAGCAAACAATGCAATCCGTGTTGGTTTTTGTAAAAATTCTTCAAATATACAACTGCTCTTCTTTCTCCTTCTCGAGCTACTCTCCGCCCCCTGAATGTTCCAACAACAGTCTCCCGAATGTTCAGATGACACCAGGCTAAAGACGGGCGAAATATACAAAGATGTACTCTTTCCTTCTCAAAATATAACCGCATAACTATAGCTTAAGTCATTTTTAATACGACTTTGACCTAGTTTATAAGAACACATATCACCATTTGCAATACACAACCGAAACATAATTCAGAATGGATCTTCTGGTGGTTATTTGGTGTTGTGCATGACATTTTCTTTACAATGTTTGTCCAAATTATAAAAATGTATTGGTCCTGCTGAACTGGCAGTAGGTTGCGTCTGCTGGATAAACGTGTAACAACTATATCCTAAGTCATTTTATTATATATATCTGACTTAGTCTATATTAACAAATATCATCATTTATAATACAGTACCGAGACATATAATTGATAATGGATCTTCTGGTAGTTATTTGGTGTTGTACGTGTTGACATTTTCTCTGTAATCTTTGTCAAACTTTTAAAGCTATGACCTACGACAAAAGTATTCTTCAGATTGGAGAGTGGTCATCGCTGGATCCCGATGCTTGAGACCGGAGCCTGAGTTTGGAAGAGTAGAGAAGTTGGAAATGTTGTTTTCACTTCGTAGCTGCGGTAGCTGTAAGTTTTTTTTTGTTTTGTATTCTGAATTATTGTTTCCTGCGGCCCTGCTGGGCATCTTGCTAGATCTGTGTGTGTGTGTGGGGGGGGAGGCTCTTGGACCCTGCATTTCACTGTTTTCACGTCGCTTTTAAAGGAGAGTAAATTATGCAAAGGAAAGCGTCACCCGATTTTGGGCACAGAATATTAAAGAAAGGCGCTTGAAACTAACTGCACCTACCGATTACACTTATTAGGCTTGTTCAAAAAAAAAAAAGATTGCACTTATCAGGGAAGTGGTGTACATATGCTCTGGTCATGATGAAGGTCATACACATGGCTATCTGCCGCCTGCCGGACATTTTATTCTTGAACTTAATTAGCTTGCATAGGATTAGATGCATGAGTAAATTTGTAGGTTCAATTGAACTCGTATATAGGAGTATGTTGAAGAATTCTTCCCCTATGCAGCCAGTTTATTTGATTCGATCAAGTGCGAAGTGACCGAGTCTTGGGCTTTGGCAGAGCCAAAACACTTGGAGTGTCCATCATACCAGGATGCTAGGCTTTTGTTTTGATGACCATCCTAGGGCGTTTTGTAAGGGTGTCTCCAATGTTGATTTAAGCTCGGCCATAAGGACAAAGTAGGCTCTAAGACCGGGTCTTAACCATTGCGAGACTCGGCCATAAGCGAAAAATCGTTGTGGTCGACCATACCTGTACGGCTCGGTCATAGCTATCTGAACCTTGTAATTAAACGTGTCTAGATCCATGATGATCAAAAGTGTCGCAACATGGAGTAATAAACAACTGTTTCTTTCTCCTCTTCCCGTCGTAGTAGGTAAGGAGCTTCCCCTTCCCGCGAACTGCGCGGTGGAGGCCGAGGGCAAGGCATGGACGCCGGCACTGCGCGGTGGAGGCCGAGGGCATGGACGCCCGACGGACGCGGTGGAAACCTTGTGTAGCGATGCCGAGCGCGGAGGAGATCGGGACGCACGCGGACGAAGCAGAACATGAGAACTCCGCCGCCCAAAATCCATGGTGAAGGTCGCCGACACCGGCGTCCGTGGCCGCGTCCACCACGCCCTGCCGCTTCCGTTGCCAGATCTTAAGGTCGCTTGGCAGCCGCAACCGAGTAAGGCAGAGACCTACCCGCGTCCTTGCCGCATCCCCTCCACTGCAGTCTGCAGATCCTGGAGCGCAAGGTCGCTGGAGGAGTCGCCGATGTGAGAAGTTCTCCCGATTGGAAGTTATTTCGGTAGAACTGAGAGTCAAAGGATAGAAACTCGTGTGCCGTGGGATCGCTAGTAGTACTAGATGGCTTACGAAGGCAGTTGAGTAAAAAATGTGAAAAAGGCTGCCAAGTGGGCTCCACTTTATAGCCTAGAACGGTATTAAGCATTGTGAGATTTTTAACGTGATATAGTCTGAATGCTGAGGCCCAGCTTATGACCCGAAAACAACTTAAGCATTGGAGACGCCGTCCCGTCCTAGTAACTAAATGGTACATATCGATCTAGACAGAGTGCAAACTCAAGGGACGATATATACCGAGGGTGGTGTGTTTGGTTGAGTGGCTAGCCGCCAAGTGGTTATGGGGTGTATAGGGGTAACCACATTTTAGGCATACTCTCTCAAAAAAGTGGTTGATCTCAACCACCGTAAAAGTGGTGGTTGAAACCAACCACTTTGGGCTAGTCCTTATTGTCACATACGAAATATTTTGTGACATGTTCATCGTACTCATAAAATAGAAATTTTACTTTTTTAAATATTGTAAAAAACTTTTCTCTTTAAAATATATTAAGACATTTTACCCTTTTATATATTTGAAAAAACTTTCCGTTATTATATAATAAAAAATTTGAAAAACAATCTCTTTTAAATATTGAACAAACTTTTGCCTTTAAATATTCAAACAAAATTTCCTTTCTTATATATTAAAAATATTTGAATTTGTTTCCTTTAAGTATAATAATAAATTTTACCCTTCTAAATAGCTGAAAACATTTTCATTTTGTTTATTATTAAGAATATTTTTAAAAACTTTTCTATTTTAATTATTTAAACAAAATATGCACTTTTAAATATTTGAACAAACTTTTCTTTTTATATATATTAAAAATATTGGAATGAACATTCCCTTTAAATATAATAAGTAATTTTATGCTTTAAAATATGTGAAAACATTTTCCTATTATATATTGATAATATTTGAACAAACTTTCCTTTTTAATGATTTAAACAAAATATTCACTTTCAAAATATTTAACGAACCTTTTCCTTTTAAATATTTGAGCAAAGTTATGTCATAGGCTGATATTTTACCTCAACCAGAAATTTTCCTCTCCAAATTATAGTATAGATATTTAAACAAGTTTTTCTCTTTTATAAATATATTATGATGTTTTCTCACCATCTTATCACTCTAAATATTTTTAATCCCTCAAAATAAACATAAATATGACTACCCCTAACCACTTTTTATCCATTCAACCAAACATAAAATTTGGCTAACCAACACACACAACCAAATATGAAAAATGGCTACCACCAACCACGTGGCCTGGGGGTACCCACAACCACTTTTTCATAGCCGCCAATGAACCAAACACACGCTAAGTTTTGCATATCCTCTGGCCATGAGGAAATGACACATAACTACTAGAACTGGGCCTCAGATGACGCGGGGCTACCGGTTTTGAGAATTTTGACAATTAGATACCAAGTTTGGGGTATGGTTGTGACGCGGAGCTCTGAT
The DNA here is from genome assembly GCA_026929855.1 of Poa annua. Taxonomy (NCBI): domain Eukaryota; kingdom Viridiplantae; phylum Streptophyta; class Magnoliopsida; order Poales; family Poaceae; genus Poa; species Poa annua. Next base: position 98,844,104 of record CM049437.1, read on the forward strand.
TGTACGTGGTTAGTCGTTTAACCAGTTTTCTGGCAAGTGGGACCCACCGGTCAGGCCTAGGTGGCGAATAAACAGATTAAAAAAAAGGAGCAAGTCCATTTTATCTAATTCCGGTTGACCTTTCTCTCCGAGTCGAAATATCCACACCACCGCATCTTCTCCGCCGGTGGCCGGCGGCGCCGCGGAGCCTCTCTGGTCAGGGGCTGGCGAGCAGATGCTCAGGGACGCCGCCCCGGAGGCTGCAGCTCGACGACGCGGTCGGCGGACGCGCAGGCGACGCCGCGCCATGAGCAGGACGCGGAGGGCGAGGAGGCGTTCCAGACGAACATGACGGTCACCGTATGCAGCTCGTCGTCGGGAAGTCGTGTCTGGAGCCGGTCGCCGACCGCGATGGCAGATGCGGCTACAGTCGGGGACGCGGTCGCTGAGACAAAATTGGCATTTTGCTGGACATTTTCAGCCAAGATGATATAGCTGCAACGCTGCATAGGCCCGAGATGCAGGAGGAATTTGTACTAGCTTTCCGTCCTATTCCATCCTAATTATAACTAATTGTATCCAAAATACTCACTATAGTATCAAAAAAAAAAATCACTGTAGTAGTTGAAACCTGGAATCCACTACTTTTAGTTTCAGAATCCTCCTACGAACTACGACTTAGATACACGATGTCTGACGCACGAAGCTACAAATTTGGACCACTAGACATTGGAATCGCGTGTATAATTTACTCTGTCATCACTCATGACAAGCAGATGTCATCTAGCAGTATATCTTAATCAAAGAAATTTGAGGTCAATAGTTCCAACTTTTGAAAATGTGGCTGTATCGATGACTCTGTAATACTCCCTCCGTTTCAAATTAATTGACTTCTATTTACCTACATGACATACACATATGTGGGCAAATAGAAGTCAATTAATTTAGAACGGAGGGAGTACCTAACAGTTACCGGTATCTGGTTTTTCTTTAGGCATGTTACACTTCTAGTTAGGTATCTCTGGAATAATCATAAACGGTATGAATGTAGTTATGCCTAAATTTGTAGATACTAAATTCAAAAAAAAATGTAGATACAACTAATCCACTTTCTTGATATGAGTCAAATAGTTGAGGCATGAATCAATTGAATTAAAAAAGAGGCCAAACTATAAACGAAAATTGGGCCCAAATCATGGAAAATAAGGACGTTGTGTATGTTCACCGTATTATTTGACTCCTCCTTGTTCTTGTAATATCTTTACGGAACTGAATTGCGAAGAAGCATTACTAATTGCTTCTCTCAATCGTAAATCTGGTCCGTAAGTGGCTAGAAGTGCCATCATGCGCCAGCCAGCCACCGATTAGCCAAAGGGGACTGTCACCTTGGCAGGATGCATGTGAGGTAGCATACATAATAACATAACCATAATGGTTACCGCAGGTTATTGTGGATTCACAACCATATATGCACAAGCCGTGAGTATATATAATACATACTCACTCTTAGCTAGCGATATCTGATAATCTCTAGTTGTGAAGAATCCTTGGGGATTGCTAGCTAACAAGTTTGCCACCTAGAGTAGTCATACTGATACTTCGATTGCTTCAGGAGACGTGATCATTGACATACACCACAAACATGTTTGGTTGGAGTTCTAGAGGAAAGATGTCTAGGCGGATACTCCCCTGAGAAAGCTTGAGCATTATTTGGTTGCCACCAGCCATGCTGGTTTGGTCCCTCGATCCTGCGATTTTCTGTACTCTCTTGCGAAACGAAACCGGAGGCCTAGGCCTGGTGCCCAAGGTCTCCATTTTCTAATCGTACACACCAAGCGTCCTCTTTGGACACAATCACCGTAGTAGACATAACGCGAACCACACGTCCTGGTGCTTTGCTCGAGCACAGTAGTCACTGTATATTACAGGCCATTTCCTTGACACTGTCGTGAAAAACGCATGTACTCCTGGTCATGAAAATCGAATGTATCTTGTGGATTGGATGCGTCGAGTGATTTCATCCTCCTGACTTGGGCGAATTTGTTTTTTTGGTCTTGAGGAATAAACGCGGCATTGAGGAAGAAATTGGATGAAAAAGTCATGTGGTACAACTATTAGGATGAGTAATTATAAACCAAAGGTGCGTTTGAGAAAAGACATGATCAACCAGCTTGTGCATCACTCGGTGATGATCTTGGATTAGTATATTTTTTGTCCCAAATCAGCTGCCTTTCTGTCCTGCGATTTGTATCCCTGAATTTTGCTTTGATGCGATTGTTATGACGGAGCGACGTGGGACGAGTTAAGCAGCTTCTTGACAGCGCATATGTCGCCGCGACCGGTCCTCCGCTGGCCAGCATACCACCCGTCGGCCGTTGACAAAGAAGACTAGCAGCCGCCACAAGCAAGAGCAGGATCATTTTTTTGTTGTTGAGAATAACGGGGGGTGGGGAGGGGGATTTTTGTTCCCCACCGCTTGTTATATTACTCAAAGCATCCTTTTAACATAGGGCAAACGTAACTGAATTTCTAAAACTTTCTAAAACTGAATTTCAAAGAAGACTGACTACTTCTCGCGATGTAACACACTTGTCCGGAACTAGGTAAATGCCATCTTATGCACAAGCTACCGATCTACCAAAGGGGACTGTCACCATGGCAGGATGCATGTGAGAGATAGCAAAGAGAGCCATAATGGATACGTTATGGTTGTTGTGGATTCACAACCATATATGCATAAGTCGTGGGCATATGTATTTCACAGTCTCACTCTTAGCTAGTGCGAGAGCGCATCATAGACCGACATTTGATGACCTCTAGAGAAAGTTCATACTTAGGGCATCTACAGCCGTTCCCCCCCCCCCCCCCCCCCCAGGTTTCGATCCTCGGCGGCCTCGAGGTCGACGACGGGCGCGGCGTCCTCCAGGTCGATGGCCGTCACAGCAGCAGTGGCTGCAGGCTGAACGTCCGGCGTCTCGGCTGGAGTGGCTGAGCTTGTCGGGCTGTCGCAGGCCGCGCCCATCGGGGCGGTGTCCGGCTGGCTGATGTCGCTGAGGATGAGGCGGCGCTGCGCCATGAACCATGCCCTCACCTCGGGGTCCATCGCGTCCGGATCGCCCCTCATGAGGAAGGCGAGGTCGTGGTTCCTCTTCTTCGCCTCGGTGCCGGTCCTCAGGAGGTCGAGCTTGACCTTGGAGTTGTCCATGACCGCCGCCCACCTCTGCTTGGAGGTCTCGTCCCTTTTGGCGGCGTGGATCTGGGCGACGGTGATGCAGGTCTCGATTGACGCCTGGAGCTTCGCCGCTGCCGGCGCGGCCTCCCTCGCCGCTTTGGCTTTCTTGTTACCCATTGGGGGACGGCCATCAGACGCACCTGCAGCCGCCGCGTCCGGGGCATAGTCCTTGCCGCCCTTGGCCAGCGAGCGGCGTGCTTCCGCCCACTTCTCGCACCCATCGATGACGAGGAAGACGTGGAGGTACTTGAAGTCCATCTTCTCGTCGTCCTTGTACGCCTCGAGCATCCAGGCGATCTCCATCTCCCGGTTGGCCCCGCTCTTCGGCCTGTGGGCCACCTCCTCCTTAATGCCATGCCACTTGTTGCAGGCGGCCTGTAGGAGCGCCCAATGGTTGGCCATCGCCTTCTGCCCACGCTCCGTAACGCACCCGGCGTAGTCGGGATCGATCATCCGGCGCTCGTCGTACGCCGTCTTCACCCGCTTCTATTAGTTGTCAAGGGCCTGGTTGGCGCCGATGATCGTGTCCATGCTGGTCACCTTCCATGCCTCGGCGAGGAGGATGTCCTCCCTGGTCGTCCACTTGATGCGAGGCTCGGCGGGCGGCTTTGGGTTCGCGGCACCCTTGCCCTTCCTGGGACGACGGCCTCCCGTGTCGCCTTCCTTGGCCGGCCCTTCGTCCGCCCCCTCGGCAGCCTGCGTCTCATCTCCTTCCTCCTCCGCCTCCGCCTCCGCTTCCTCCGTGACGCCGCCGTACTCGCCGCCCGCGAGAAATTCCCCGCCCGGGGCCGACAGGAAGCCGGGGCTGCCGCTGCCGCCGCCGAGTCCGTGGTGATGATCTCGTCCATGGTGACGCTGCTGTCTTGGTGCATCCCGAGCATGGACTGCGCGGCGAAAGTGGGGGAACGGCGAAGCGGCGGCGAAGCCACGTAGTCCGGCGAACCGACGTACATCATGGGTGGATAATGGGGGAAGGTGAGGTTGGGGTTGAAACCGCCATGGGGTTCGGCGTCGGCATACCCAGGAGACTACCGCGGCGACGGCAACGGCGAAGCGACAGAGGCTTGGCTCCAACCGAGAAACTGGGGATGGGGACGCAGCCGAGGCCGGCTTCCAGCCGGAGTTGGCGGCTCCACTTCTTCATCCGGCGCCTCCGCTTCCTCTTCCTCTTCTTCTTCCTCGGCGACGGCTTCGCCCGCGGCCTCCGCCAGCTGCGCGGCTAGCTCCCTTTGCCGCTGCTTGGTCTCCCTCTCCCGGCGCTGGAGATTCTCCGCCTTCAGACGCATCTGCTCGACGATCCAATCTTTGTTGCTCATGCCCGGCGGCTTCTCCTTCGGCGCTCTCGGCTTGCGCTTCTTCTTGCCGGGCATGGAGGTGGCGGAGGTCGCGGGGGCGACGGCGTCAACCTCACCGCCCCGATGGGCGCGGCCTGGGACAGCCCGACAAGCTCAGCCACTCCAGCCGAGACGCCAGACGTTCAGCCTGCAGGCACTACTGCTGCGACGGCCATCGACCTGGAGGACGCCGCGCCCGTCGTCGACCTCGAGGCCGCCGAGGATGTCACTCCAGGAACGGCGCCAGCTCCGACCACCGCGCCCATCTTCGATGTCGACTCTGACGCCGCGCCGGCCTCTGCCTGATCTGCCGAATGTGGCCATGATCGTCCAACTGTGGCGTTTTTTTTGTATGATTGCCCAACTGTGGCCGCTGTGATCGCCGAACTCGGGCTGTTTTTTGGGGACGGGAAGAAGAACTTTTAAATTTATGTTTCGCCGAGGATGTCACTCCAGGAACGGCGCCAGCTCCGACCACCGCGCCCATCTTCGACGTCGACTCTGACGCCGCGCCGGCCTCTGCCTGATCTGCCGAATGTGGCCATGATCGTCCAACTGTGGCGTTTTTTTTGTATGATTGCCCAACTGTGGCCGCTGTGATCGGCGAACTCGGGCTGTTTTTTGGGGACGGGAAGAAGAACTTTTAAATTTATGTTTCATGTGTTTTTCTTTGGGCGCCGAACGGCTGGTGAAATCGCCCCCCCCCCCCCCCCCCCACCCCCCAGGTTTTGATCCGGGCCGGCGTTAAGGCTAAAAAGCGCCGAATCGGAACTTGGGGGGCCGAACGGCTGGAGATGCCCTTAGATTGGGGTGTATGGGCCTGGGATGCTTCAGGAGATGTGATCATTAAGGAATATAAAAACATTGTTTGGTCGGAGTCCTAGACGAAACATGTCTAAGCGGTCACCTCCCTTGAAGCTGCTTCAACATTGCTTGATTGGCACCAGCCACACTGGTTCGACCCCTCGCCGCTGCAGCTTCCTTTGCTCACTTGCGAAATCAGAGGCCTATTCCTGCACTCCCGCTGCCCAAGGTCTTCATTTTCTGATCGCACACACCAATCATCTCTTTTGGAACGAATGACCTTGGATTATTTGGATGAGTAATTATAAACCAAATGTGCGTTTGAGAAAAACATGATCAAACAGCTTGTTCATCACTCGCTGATGATATTGGATTACTATTTTTTTTGTCCCAAACCAGCTGCCTTTCTGACCTTCGAATTGCATCCCCTGAATTTTGATTTGATGCGTTTGTTATGACGTTGCAATGTGGGACGAGGCAAGAAGCTTGTTGACATCGACACGGGTCGCCCGCTGAGACCAGGACACGCCAGCCGTTGACAAAGTAGACTAGTAGCCGCCCCAAGCAGGAGAAGGATCAAGAGTCACCAACGGAGCCACCAAGGGCCCAGGATTACATATGATGCCGGCACCAAAGTGTTTCGGACGAACATGCTTCCCAACAAGGGCAGGGCGTGGCCGCATCCGCTCGCCGGCGTGTCAGCGGCGGATCGAGTAGGGATCGCAGAAGTCCTCTGGCCTGTCTCTTGTTCCGTTCAGTAAATTTAACCCAAATAAAGCCCAAATAGCCGGCAGACTACATCCTGGTAAAATATAATTATTTCCTCCCAAATAACTGGCAGACTACGCGAATTAAGCTAATTCTCGGTCAAAAGAGAATTATTTCCTCACAAAATATAATATTATTATCGAAACATCTTGGCGTAGACGGAAGGCCAGAAAAAAGAATGCTCCAATTTCCTCACTTGCACACAAGTCAGATTCCAGGATCACATAAGAATTGATATGCAACACCAATCGTTTAATTAATGTTCCTATAAAACATTTCAGATGCGTGAAGGTACCTATGTTGATGGCGTCTTTTTCGACTTATGTGTAATTTACTGTAGAGTTAATTGCACATGTACGTAGTTCATAAACTACTGAAACGAGAGGCTTATATATGCATCCAAAGAGAGTGTACTATGAATGCGTGAAATACATTACAAATCTTGCGTATGCTCTCCTCGTGACGAATCCGTGGAAATTATTGAAGGACCTATGGCATTATGTCGGGCATTTATATATGTTGATATTGGGCTGCATATTTAGGATTGGGATGCATGAAGAAATCATAGCTATCTATCTTTTACCAAATCTTAACTAGCCTTGTCCAAGAGACAAACTATAATAGCTAAAAACTAGAATCAAGTGCTTCTAGTTTTACTGAGTTCCTCGACACATTAGAGTCTTGTGTAAAGGCCACACTTATATATACGCTCTCAAAAGAAACTTATCGTTAAAAGGAAGTGAAGGAAAGAAAGGATGAGATGGTATCCAGGATAAGACATGGCAGAGAAGAATCTATTAGAGAATGCTAATGCGGTTGACGACTGTCGGTTATGATATGAATTGTATGACACCGAGAACAAAAAAGTTAGGACCACAAGACATTTATATTCACGCGTATAAATTTACCCATGTTATGCTTGGAATAGATAATTTTAGATCAAGGAGTAGATGCAATACAGTGTCCAACATTGCTATAGCTTGCCTTTGTAGCATTTTTTTTTAAACCGCCTTTGTAGCATTGTTAACACTTATTGCTAAGCTATATGTAACTTGGATCAATCACGAATACTATTGTGCCTATCTTGTTAAACTTAACAAGTAATCCAGTTTCTTCATATGAGTACTTTCCAAATTTGTAGAATCATGAATCAGACTGTCAATTATGTGCGATTAATCAGTAATCCTTAGTTCGTCGTTCTGCTTTCACAGCAATTTCGAACAACAAATTATGCAGAAGAGAAAAGTTAGCGTTCATGATAAGCACAACGCAAGTGACCAGACCTACCGTATCTTTAGTTGTGATCTCTCTCACTAGTCAGGCTGCCGGATTCGAGTTTCATTCTTTCTTGCATCAAGTAGACATAACCTAAAATTTACACCGTTCGGTAAAAAAAGTTATGTTGTTTCTCTTAGTATTACATTTACTTTGATAAATCCAGTAAATCAAGGCTGATTTAGTCTATATTAACAAATATCATCATTTATAATACACTACCGAGACATATAATTGATAATGGATCTTCTGGTGGTTATTTGGTGTTGTACGTGTTGACATTTTCTCTGTAATATTTGTCAAACTTATAAAAATATGACCTATGACAAAAGTATTCTTCAGATTGGAGAGTGGTCATCGCTGGATCCTGATGCTTGAGACCGGAGCCTGAGTTTGGAAGAGTAGAGAAGGTTGTTTTAACTTTGTAGCTGCGGTAGCTGTAATTTTTGTTTTTGTTTTCTGAAGTATTGGTCCTGCTCAACTTGTTGTACGAGTAGATTGTGTTCCCCGCTGCCCTGCTGGGCATCTTGCTAGATTTGTGTGTCTCACGCACAAAGCTACACATTTGGACCACTAGACATTGGAATCGCGCGTATAATTTACTCTGTCGTGAGTTGTGACTAGCAGATGTCATCTAGCAGTATATCTTAATCAAAGAAATTTGAGGTCAAACTAATCCAATTTCTTTATATGAGTCAAATAATTGAGGCATGAATCAATTAAATTGTAAATGGTGCTCAATTGAATAAAAAAAGAAGCAAAACTATATACAAAATTGTGCTTAAATCATGGCAAATAAGGACGTTGTGTATGTTAACCGTATTATTTGACACCTCCTTGTTCTTGTAATATCCTTACGGAACTGAATTGCGAAGAAGCATTACTAATTGCTTCTCTCAATCGTAAATCTGGTCCGTAAGTGGCTAGAAGTGCCATCATGCGGCAGCCAGCCACCGATTAGCCAAAGGGGACTGTCACCTTGGCAGGATGCATGTGAGGTAGCATACATAATAACATAACCATAATGGTTACCGCAGGTTATTGTGGATTCACAACCATATATGCACAAGCCGTGAGTATATATAATACACAGTCTCACTCTTAGCTAGCGATATTTGATGATCTCTAGTTGTGAAGAATCCTTTGGGATTGCTAGCTAACAAGTTTGCCACCTAGAGTAGTCATACTGATACTTCGATTGTGGTGTATGGGCATGGGATGCTCCAGGAGACGTGATCATTGACATACACCACAAGCTTGTTTGGTTGGAGTTCTAGAGGAAAGATGTCTAGGCGGATACTCCCCTGAGGAAGCTCGAGCATTATTTGGTTGCCGCCAGCCATGCTGGTTTGGTCCCTCGATCCTGCGACTTTCTGTACTCTCTTGCGAAACCGGAGGCCTAGGCCTGGTGCCCAAGGTCTCTATTTTCTAATCGTACACACCAAGTGTCATCTTTGAACACAATCACCGTAGTAGAAATAACTCAAACCACACGTCCTGGTGCTTTGCTCGAGCACAGTAGTCACTGTACATTACAGGCCATTTCCTTGACACTGTCGTGAAAAACGCATGTACTCCTGGTCATGAAAATCGAATGTATCTTGTGGATTGGATGTGTCGAGTGATTTCATCCTCCTGACTTGGGCAAATTTGTTTTTTTGGTCTTGAGGAATAAACGCGGCATTGAGGAAGAAATTGGATGAAAAAGTCATGTGGTACAACTATTAGGATGAGTAATTATAAACCAAAGGTGCGTTTGAGAAAAGACATGATCAACCAGCTTGTGCATCACTCGTGATGATCTTGGATCAGTATATTTTTTGTCCCAAATCAGCTGCCTTTCTGTCCTGCGATTTGTATCCCTGAATTTTGCTTTGATGCGATTGTTATGACGGAGCGACGTGGGACGAGTTAAGCAGCTTCTTGACAGCGCATATGTCGCCGCGGCCGGTCCTCCGCTGGCCAGCATACCACTCGTCGGCCGTTGACAAAGAAGACTAGCAGCCGCCACAAGCAGGAGCAGGATCATTATTATAACTCTCTAAAACTGAATTTCAGAGAAGACTGACTACTTCTCGCGATGTAACACACTTGTCCGGAACTATAGGTAAATGCCATCTTATGCACAAGCCACCGATCTACCAAAGGGGACTGTCACCATGGCAGGATGCATGTGAGATAGTAGCAAGGAGAGCCATAATGGATACCTTATGGTTGTTGTGGATTCACAACCATATATGCACAAGTCGTGGGCATATGTATTTCACAGTCTCACTCTTAGCTAGTGCGAGAGCGCATCATAGACCGAAATTTGATGATCTCTAGTTACAAAGAATCCTCGGCGACCGCTAACCCTTTGGCCACATGGAATGGTCATACTTAGATTGGGGTGTATGGGCCTGGGATGCTTCAGGAGATGTGATCATTATGGAATATAAAAACATTGTTTGGTTGGAGTCCTAGACGAAACATGTCTAGGCGGTCACCTCCCTTGAAGCTGCTTCAACATTACTTGATTGGCACCGGCCACACTGGTTCGGCCCCTCGCCCCTGCAGCTTCCTCTGCTCCCCTTGCGAAATCAGGGGCCTAGTCCTGCACTCCCGCTGCCCAAGGTCTTCATTTTCTGATCGCACACACCAATCATCTCTTTTGGAACGAATGACCATAGTAAACAAATCTGGAACCACACGGTTCTCTCCTTTGCTCGAACACCGTAGTCACACGGTCTTGAACACAGCATGTACTCCTGGTCATGAACACTGCATGTACTCCTGGACCTGGTCATGAAAATCGAATGTATCTTGTGGATTGGATATGTCGAGTGATTTCATCCTCCTGACTTGGGCGAATTTGTGTTTTGGTCAGGAATAAACGCGTCATCGAGGAAGAAATTGAATGAAAATCATGTGGTAAATTATTAGGATGAGTAATTATAAAGCAAAGGTGCGTTTGAGAAAAAAAACATGATCAGCCAGCTTGTGCGTCACTCGGTGATGATCTTGCATTAGTATATTTTTGTCCCAAATCAGCTGCATTTCTGACACGCGACTTGTATCCCCCGAATTTTGCTTTGATGCGTTTGTTATGACGGAGCAATGTGGGAGACGAGGTAAGCAGTTTCTTGACAGCGGCACGTATCGCCGCGACCGGTCCTCCGCTGACAGCACACCACTTGTCGGCCGTTGACAAAGAACACTAGTAGCCGCCACAAGCAGGAGCAGGATCAAGAGCCTCCGACGGAGCTACCAAGGGGTCCAGGAGATTGCATATGACGCCAGCGCCAAAGTGTATCGGACGAACATGCAACAAGATGGCGGGGGGACGATCCAGTCAGCTTGTTTCAAGGGAGAAGACGACGAACGGATTGACTCCATCTGGAGTAGCAGTTATCTTCACCGCGGATCTTGGATGAGAGTAGATTTTTTTTGAAACGAGTTAAAAGCTTTACCTTTATATTGATAAAGAAGGAGCAAACAGTTAGGACATGGCCTAAAAATAAAAAAGATACAACTCAAACCACACCGGCCCCAAGCCCACGCCCCACACGGGTCGACGACCAAGTTGCCCAAGCAACCAAGGTCGACACCAAAACCCCTAAACGCAACATGGCGGAGGTGAAAATCTGAAACCACCGCTCTGACGTCCACGCCGGCCCCAAAGCCGCGCTCCACGCGGGTCGACGATGAAGACGCCCTAGCGATCAAAACCGACACCACACAACGTCGACGCAACGCAGCGGAGGTGACCTCACCGCCTCCCAGCGGAGTAAATTTAGTCCCAATCGATTATTGTTTCGCTGAAATTTGGGTTTGGGAGTCATTATCATTCCCATTTTTTGGGGTTTTAGTGCGTTAGTTGTGACTTGCGAGAGAGCGACATGAGACGAGGTAAGTTGATTGTTGATAGCAGCGTTGAGAACTGAGTGCTAGCTCAGTGGCAGAGGCTGCGAGTGCGCGCCTAGCCGGCCCGGATTCGAGTCCTAGCTGCGTCAAAAAGGCTGCGGCGATGAATTCTCAGAAACCGGGCATCTCACCTTCTACCTAACAACGTAAAGTCAATGAGGGGTCATTCCCCGTTGACCATGTTTTTTTGTTGATAGCAGCGCTAGTAATGAAATCACAACAAATGAGTATGATTGCTAGTCTGATCGCCATCGTTCAGCATGACGCGATTCATGTACTCGTACGTGTGTCACCTCGAGCGCGCTATGGGACGCCTGAACTTCAATGAAACGGAGCAATCCGTGTATAGGTTCCCATAAAATTCACATGTTCAGACGAGGTTAGGGGCTGACCCAGGGTTACTTGCCAATACCAGTTGCACTTTACCAAGTATGCAGTAACTGCCTCTGAAAACAAGCTGCCTACGACCAAGTGCTTCTCTCTCTGTCCACAAAGAACAGCGTACGATATGGGAGCACACAATTCAGGTTCCATTATCACGCCGGTAGATATTGCATGTGAGAATTGAGATAGGTAAGTTAGAGTTAATATGCAACAACACCAACCATTTCATGTCCCTCTTAAGGAAAAACATTCATGTGTGGGAACAAAGCCACATTGTATCTTCTGAGCAATGGTTGTTGCAGACCTAAATGTGTACACTTGTAGTAGTACCTAGTGAGCTCGTAGTGAATAGACTCATATATAGGTCAAGAGAGAGCACACAATGCAAGTTTTATGTATGCTCTGGTCATGATGAATCCTTCGGATAAATTTGAAGGTCACACATGGCATTGTACCGGACGATTTATGTTTGATGAACTTAATTACCCTGCATAGGACTAGGATGCACGAGGAAATTTTATCTATCTACTTTCTAGGTTGAAGCAAACTCGTATATAGGAGCGTGTTCATGAACACTGCCACTATGCATTCGGTAATATTCAATTCGATCAACCGCGAGGTGGCCGAGCTTTGGGCCACAATATGACCCTCCTATGTTGCTTTATGCTCCCTCTGCTCCACAATTGCAAAGAAGCATGCCTAATTGTTTCTCCCAGCAATGATTCTTGTCCAAACTAACTACAAGCGGTCTTATGCATGCCAAACTGATGCCCCAAAGGGGATTCTCACCATGGCATGATATATGTGAGATAGTAAGGAGATCCCTAATGAACATTTGATGGTTGTTGTGGATTATCTATGAAGAGTATTGCACTGGTTCGTGCAATGTTGCTGCTGCATCTAAAATTGTGTACGAGCGTACCGCGTACGACCTAGTGTGTCTAGACATGCTAGCACGACTGAGAAAATGAGAGGACCAATTACATCGCTAGGACACAAGTTAGTTCCTATGATCACGCTATATAATACAAGTGAAATAGCTACGCGTGAATTCAATTGCAATAACAATCGACACAAGCATGTGTTAGTTTGGGAAGAGAGCAATGCCGTGTTTGGGAGTAACGGTTGTTGTAGATTTAATTGTATACCTACGTAATAACTAATTATTAAACAGAGTTACGTATAGATCCAGAAAGAGCACAGTGCTGTGGCCATGGCAAGTCCTTGGACAAAATGGAAGATCATACCCATGGCATTCCGCTGGAAATGTTATGTGAGATAAGATCCCTTCTAATAACATTATCCAAGAAACTAATACTTGAAACTTAGAATCCACTACTTTTAGTTTTAATATGCTGCGACAAACTACAATTATAGGAAACACAATTAATGTATGACGCACTGAGCTAAAAGTCTGGACCAGTTGACATTGTGATCGCGCATATTTAATCCTACAGTGGCTAGAACATATGTGAGACAACAAGAGAGCCACCAATGTGCCAAAGGTACCGTCACCGACTCACCGTTGCAGGATGCATGTGAGATAGCAAATGGAATCATAATGAATACTTGGTGGTTGTTTTGGATTCGCAACCATATATGTACAAGCCTTGAGCATCTAAAAAAGATAGACATGGGTATGCACCAAGCCCTCCCAGCGATTCTGCGCTCCGGACCGTCCGATCTCCGCCCTGGAGCGATCTCCACCGTCCGTTTCGCTGCTGACTGACCGTTTTTGGGCCCACCCGTCATTGGCTCGGTGGGTAGACAGTTCGGTACACACAACTCTTCCCTCATCCTGAGCCGTCCGATCCAGGAACCTGCGTCCGCGTCGATCTGAGCCGTCGGTCGCTGAGACAAAACTCCCGTAGGAAACCCTAGCCGCCAGCCAGTCGTGCCCCATCTCTCCTCCCCGATTCCCCGTTCTCCTCCTCCAGCTCCCCTCGGCGGCGCCCGCACCTTCTCCACCTCACCGCGTCGCCGTTGTCCTCTTTCCTCGGCGGCGCAGCGGGATAGATCGATGAGGCCCGTCCTCGACTCGCGGGAAGCTCCTGCATTCCAGGTACCGCTCCCTCGGATCTACCGCTCTCCCGCATTCCTGTCCGCCCCCGCTCAGATTCGTTCGCCTGCCTTGCCAGATGGCCGCGGAGGAGCCGCTAGGCTTCAGGGAGGACGACGCCATCCGCTTCATCTTCGGGGAGGACGTGGCCGCCCGCTCCGGGACGGACGACGACGCCGCCTTCGACAGCTCACCGTAGCGCGCAACAGGGTCAAGCCGTCAACCGGAGGCGCGGCTGGTGTCCGGAGGGAGCCGCGCAGCCGGCCGCTCGCACCGCCGCCGCACGCCGTGCCGTCGCCGGGACGAGGATAACATGCGTGGTACACAGACGCCGTTTTACCCGTTGCCAGCCCCATCTATCTCACATTCCTGGCACTATCTTATCCTCTTCCTCCCTAACAGCAGGAGGTCCACGACCGTAAGCAGGAGCCGCCGCGGAGATGCACTCGAGGAGACTGCGTCCAGATGCGTCGCGGGCGGTGGTTAGCTAGATCCCGTCGGGATGCTTAACCTTGGTCAAGCAACTCGCATCTACACCCAACGTAACGGAGGATGCGCTCCTACGGTGGGTGTCTTGGCGTGGTCTCTAGCGTCTCCGTGGTGGACTGCTGGCGTCTCCCAAAAAATCGTTGGCTATCCTATATGCGTGGCCGTAATGATCAGCTTCAACCTTTCTATTTCGTGGTCGATGTCTTGGCGCTGTGTCCGGTGTCTCGACCACAAAGAAGCCCGCATCCCCTGCTTGGATAGCTCCTAGGACTTCACATGTATACAGGTAGCTAATACCTTAATCCCCGATTAATCTCCGAATTAACCTTTGCCGTGCTGTTGATTTCACTTCGTGCATGATCTGTTTCCGCTCATAGCCTGTATCCGATTGTACCTGGTTCGTCCACTCCTAATCCTCTTTCTACTATACTGTTTACTTAGCCTAAGATCTGATTGCCATACAAGATTGTTTATTATTTTCTGTTATGCCTTTTGTAAGAGTACACCTTTGATTACGTTCATAGATATCAGTGGTTAGTCGCATTGTTTGCCATATCCATGACTCATGTTTATACCGTCGAGGTAGTGATTTCTCATTTATTTGAGTTTATCCCATTTTGCAAACAAAATTTATTTGAGTTTTATCTATTTGAGTTTATCTAGACGCCTCAAATGTGATTCCAATCACTGGTTCTTCAATCTTGTGGTGCAGGCATTGATCACTGAGGGCGCAGTGGATCTTATTGTGCCAGGGGTGATGCCCACTAGGTGCTTTTCTGTGTATTTGAACATGCTCGATATGCCAGCCCACGAGCATGGCGCCCGGAGCGGGTGATTTACACATTGCCTGTATGCATATGTTCATATATTGTATTTTTGAATTATGTTGATTAGTTCTTACTGCTGTAATTACCTTGACTGATCTGAGTGCGCATGTGCTTAATTTTCTCTGATGTGAAGTCACAGTTAATAGATAGTTAGGTTAGATCTGAGCAGAGATGTCTTAGCCATCTATACTCTATAGTAGCACTGTACCATATAGCATAATACAAAATGACAGAACACAACTTGCAGCCTCACAATCAATCAGAGCACCTTCACTCATGTTCAAAGTCTATTGGAAGCAAAGTCACTATTCCCATGCTTGATGAATTATGAAATCATTTTCTTTTTGGTGAGGGTTATGTGAATGAGAAGTTCTCTGGTTTAGGCAGCACATGGCCGAGTAGAAATGGGTGTAGATTGTATGCTTTGCATTCATATAGATCATATTAGTTCTCAATTTGATTTTAATTTTGATAGTTTTGTGCAATTACAGGTTTTTGATCAGATGAGAAATGTATGGTGAATGTACACCTGAATGTAACGGGATAAGATGATGCATGTATTTAGTTTTCAGAGGGTAAGATCCCAAAGTTTCATTGTATATTGATGAGGCAAGTCTCAGGTTCCCTCATATGTTAATATTTATTAATTATTGCGTTGTGTGATCATGTTATGCTCTTTCCCACTCTGTTTTTCTATAGTAGCCATATTAAAGACTGTTTTTATCTTATTGATTATTTCACTTGAAACTTTCAATTGACCATATTATAATGTAGGTTCCATTCCAAGTTATTGCTCTCATCTGATTAATACTCAGTGTGTCATCCTAATATTCAGTTTGATAATTGGTAACTATGCATTGCATTATTGTATCCGCAACTCCTAAAAAAGATTAATATTTGTTTTAAAAAGGTTGGTGCCTGAATCAGTTCTTACGCCTTCTAACTGAACTCAGGTTCCATGATAATTTCTTACATGTACATAGCATTTTGGTTATTGTCATTCAGCTTCGTACTTAATTTTTTGTTGAAAGGATAATGATGATAATTGAGTTTATTTTTGTTATGCTTTGGATGGCTGCAACTACATTGATCGTTAATGTTCTTAATATGCATTGCAGTTTAGATGTGTCCAACACGAATTTCAGCATTGCTAATTTATTTCTGGTTGAATTTCAAGTTTATGTTACTATCATTCTTATCTGGTATGTTCTTACAAATTTGATCCTTAAGGATTATTATATAAGGGGAGTTTATTAGTATGCTTGGACAGGTCGATTGCAATTTCAAGTTTTCTGCTTATTTTAGAGATTTTGAGACATTAGGAACCTGATCTGTAGTGCTATTTCCTTTATTTTTGATTTTCCACTCTGCTCATCCAATAGCATGGGGCCACATTTTTTTTTCACATATTGTATTAGTTAATGGAGAAGTCAGTGCTGAATTTATTTAGTTGCATTAGTATCTTTCTAAAGAAGCATAGAGAACCTATTCTCCGTTACAACCTCCTCGCCGCATTTGCACATCTCGCAGGTACTCAAATAATCTCTCTTCCTCCTATTTTGCGTTATCCACTTACCTAATTATTTCATCTGATAGCTTCTTATTTTTCTGCACTGATTCTTTATAATCTATGCCTATGAGCTGTTTGAGAAAATCCAAGAAGGATGCAGAGGTGTTTGTACTCCATTTTGTTCATAGAGTAGGTGGATAGAGACGGAAAACAAGGCATGGAGATGATGTTGATGCATGTGTGTGGCCATGGATTCTCTTCGGTTGAGGTCTCCTCCATGTCGTTAGTGACAAGATTTGAGCTGCGATTTATTTATTTTACATGTTGTCTTGAACTGGCCAAATGGAAATCTTAACATTTCAATGTGTGACGTAGGCTTTCTATTTGAGCATAGTATGGCCAAAGTGCTAATTATTTTTGCTGTTGCCATGAAACAGTTTGGTCATCTGCTCATCTCTCCTCTGACTAATTTCTAATTTAATCTCCAGTGATCCCCATCTATGTTTGTTTACATGCAGACGAGGAGGCCGAAGCATTCACGACCTCCCCATCCTCCGAGCACGAGCCATCAGGGCCACGCCTGGGTGAGCCTCCTCATGAATCCTCTGCTCATCTCCTCCTCTTGCTACTTTCTGCATCTCTGTTTGTTCAGATGTTATATTATCGATGCATGTAAGGTGTTTGACATACGCCAACGAGGTTGCAGGATAGCGCATTAATCCATGTAATATTGTGCCATGTTTTTTATTATAATTTTGCTTTAATCTGCAATTTATATTCAATGAATGTTGGTTTGGTTGCATTAGGATAAGAAATTTGGTTGTCATGCGCACATTTATATATGCTCTCTATTACTTCACCTACATTTGTAAGTTCTGAACTATGAGATGTGCTTGTGTGATGTACATGTTGGGTTAGATATGACCGTAGTAAAGGTAATATTTCATGGTAGACTAGCATTGACTTTAGCAACATCAGCATGACGGCGACCTCCCCATCTATGATGCACCGCGACTTGAGGTGCAGCTGCACACTCCATAAGCCATGAACTATGAAGACGTATAATGCAGATGCACATTGGTACTAGCATAATTTTTATAGAGCAGAAGACACACAATGAGTGATTAGGAACACTGATGGTACATGTTGGAAGGGGGCTTGGCATCATGAGCTTGGCAACTACAGTAGACAATAAGTGATTAGGAACACTGGTGGTACATGTTGGAAGGGTTTGCTTTGCGCTCGTGCTTGCCTCTGGTCTGTCTTTGATCTACCTTTTAGGTAATTATTTTTACTACCCTACCTCTGTTATTTAGAAGCTGTGCTATTATTTTGCTGCTCTGTTTTCTATCCATTTGTTTTCCAAATATTTTGCCAGCTACTGATTATGCTGCTGTGTTACCTATGTTTTGCAACTGGTAAGAATTTTCAGTCCTTCTATTTTCCCTCTGCCAGATATGTTATTTTTAGGCTGATGGACAAGTGGGGATGTTGCTGTAACAGAGAGTTTTTTTCATTTCAGCCTGAAGACAAGAGCTTCGACATCCAGTTAGCTCATTTCTTATGCTTAAGGGGAAAATTTCGCCAAAGAAGGTAACTGGGATGTATGCTTCAGTGCGGAAGTGCCTCATTTGTAGAATTTTTTCATGTTATCATATATCTAATATATTATTTGTGTGTTTCATGATTAGCAAGAACTTCATTGGGTATATTCCATGATCTTTATCTGGTTTTATGCACCTGTTGATATTGTAAGCATGTGTAATCTTGTGACATTTCATCTTAAGAAAAATGCTATTGACCGTATATATGTGGCTCCCAATGCAATATGTGAGCACTCTAAAGGTAAGTACTTTTAATTAGTATCTTACTCTTTGACGATCTATGTCACTTATTTGTACGCGCATGTTTTTTCTGCAATCGAAAAAGTTTTGTGTATACCTTTATTATTATCACACCTGTAAAAAGAATCATAGATGCACAGTAAAGTCAATAAGATGATTATGTGAGTTGCCTCTGCAAGCTATTAATGCTAAATAGATGAGTCGTTCATTGGAAATTGTATTTGTGCTTGGTTCTTAGAGATGAACGCGTCGGATAATAATTTTCAAAATGAAGGCCTCTGCAAGGGCTTTTGTTTTCAATGAAATCAAGCGCAATCCTTTTGGGTTTTCTCCAACAACAAAAAAGCCCGTGTTGCTATTACTTTTGTGCACATTTAGCCATATACCTCAAAGTGAATTTCATCATATAGCTGTGTTGATGATATTGTAAGGTTTTTTTTTGCAGTTTACTCTACAACTTAACTATTGATCATTGGTGTTGGTTTCATGTTTTTCACCTGGTGTCTTTTTGATTTGCTCTGATAACAATTGTTGTCGTGATGAATTTGTTTACTGTGATGAGGTATCCAAATTATCCTTCAGCTTGCACAAGGTTAAACTCCAGTGATGATGGAGATCCCGTACTTCAATAGTATTCAAGTTATTTGATGCTCAGGGTCTCGCGGTAAGCATCACTGTCTTCAGACTGAGTATTCTTTAATTTTGTCGTTCTCATCCGTGTCGATTGCTTCACTGCCATTGTAGCTTACTTTTGATTGCTTCACGCGCGTTTGTTCTGTAGTGTAAATTCTTTTCCATTTTGTGCATCCATTTCAGCCAACCCATCTGAGAAACATTTTGTATATTTTGGATTAATTGCATTTTGTACATCCATTTCAGCCAACCCATCTGATGTTGAATGTTATATGATGTCACTAGCCTAGGTATTAGCATTATGTTGCAACCTAATTATAGGTTGACTTCTATGAAACTTATTTCTGTTTGCATTGTTTCCACTCCTAATTATTGTTTTTCACTTTTATTTGTAGGTTTCATACACTTCCATCTGAAATAGTCGCCAGCCTACGGGCGCTAGAATATTTATGTACTTGCCTCTCCGGCACCAACCATGGTTCATGTTTGCTAGCCCTTCCCATCTAATTATAAGATTTGCGCACATCTCTTAGCTGGAATCAGTTAGCCTTAAGATGAAACATTGTCCTTTAGTCATCTATATTATGTATGTTATGTAATAGACTAAGACAATGTTTGCATTAAAATATTTCTACATGTTTGTTCATGTTGACATCTATGTCTATTGGGTTAGTTATTAAGACTGTTTTATTTCGGTGTTGTTAGTATTTAGAATAATAAAATAAATACAACTAATAACTTTCCTTCCTTTTAGCATTGCCACGGAGATGCCCATGCAATAGACGATGAAAAGGGCGTTATCCCTGGCTAATAATTATCTCAAAAGACTGTTTTATTTCGGTGTTGTTAGTATTTAGAATAATAAAATAAATACAACTAATAACTTTCCTTCCTTTTAGCATTGCCACGGAGATGCCCATGCAATAGACGATGAAAAGGGCGTTATCCCTGGCTAATAAATTATCTCAAAACCAATGGTAGAGTCCTATGTATAAATTATCTCGATATCAGTTCGTGCGCCGGCTATCACCTTATTATAAAAATGCTTGGATTTTCCTGGCTTTTGTGATGGGTGGTGCCCCCTGTTTCTTGGTGTGCGAATTGGTTAAGTTTATTTTTGACATTTGTATACTTCTGTTAGGTTACTACTTTGCCCCTGTCCATGAACTGCTTTGCATGTGGTGTTCATCGGTTTTATTACTGCAGTATAATACTTGATGCTTCACTGTCGTCTTGCAGGATTATTTTGGTCTACGTGTGAATATAAACCATCGGTGCTGTCTCCCCGATGGCCATGATCGAGACGCTTTTGCATGTTCAACTTCATGCTACTTGAATCAAGTGGTGTCTGGTGTTTGTGTTCAAGCAATGATCAGCCCCATCCAGCTGTCCCGGCTTTATGATGCAATGTCTGCAAGAATCCGTTGAACCTTATTGAGCTGTCGTAGAGTATATGTGGAGTCTCCACTATGTCATGTAATAATAGACTTATGACATAATTAGCGCAAGATGAATCGATGCTTCCTATGATCTATCTGTATTAAGCTGTAAGTTAAGGCATGAACAACTTACCTGTCTTCATCCGCTTATATGGAAGTATTTCCACCTGCTTGGTCAATACTGTGGCTCATTCATTCTTTTATTCCTTGTGCTCTATTCTTATGAAGCTCTTCTCTGTTTTCCTGAGTATGTACAGGATGCATGATTTGCTCAATTTTTTTCAATGTTTTTAGATTGTGGGCTACGTGTTCACCATGGTTGCTTATTGGAGCATTTACATTATAATGATGTTTTGGTTGTTGTACAACTTTTCCAATAATTTTTTGATGCTTTTATGTAAAGTAGGTCACGGTCACCGTGTTTGTTACTTCAGGTATTAGCATTATATTTACTATCTATATCTATGGATTAGTTTCTAAGACTATTTATTTCAATGTTGTTGATGCCTCCCTTTTAAAATCGTCGTAAAGAGTCCCATAGTATCGTCATTTGTATGAATCGTCCATACAAATGACGATGAAAAGGGCGTTTGACCTGGGCTAATAAATTATTTTAAATCAGGTGGCGCGCGGCAAGCCGCGCCCCAAATCTAGTAATACATAGCCTCAACCGTAGCTAGTGTAAGAGCGCATATTAGTTGTGAAAAATTCTTGAGGAATTCAAGCTAACCCTTTTGCCACCTAGAGTAGTCATACAAACGCACTGTTTGGGCCTGGGATGCTTCAGAAGATGTGATCACTTGTCCATGCAAACGCATTGTTTGGGTGGAATCGTGGAAGAAACATGTCTAGGCGGTCACCTCCCGTGGTTGCCAACAGATACGTTGGTTTGTTCCCTCGCCACTACAACAAAATTTCTGGGTGCATGGGCTGGTGGAATCGGAAGCCTAGGCCTAGTGCCCAAGCTCTCCATTTTCAGCTTGTGTATCACTCGGTGATGATCATTCAGCTTGTGTATCACTCAGTGATGATGATCTGAATGAGTATATTGTAGTCCCAAATCAGCTGTCTTTCTGACACGCGACTTGTCTCCCCGAAATTTGCTTTGATGTGTTTGTTACGAGGGAGCGTCGTGGGACGAGGTAAGCAACTTTTGGACAACAGCACTTCACTAGTGATTGATGACATCTATCGGGTAAATCTTGATCGCGGAAGCCACTTTTCAGTTTTCACGCTGCTTCCCTAGCCCGACCTAAATCATGGCGTGTCTCGTGTTTCACGGGGATCTTGTTCCTAGACTCCTCAACCTAGTATCAAACAGGGTAATTATAAATACTAGCTAATTGCCCGTGCGTTGCTACGGGGGCATATATTTTTTAGTTAGACGGAATTAGAAAATTAATTTAGCTAGTAAATAAAAATTCTTGTAAACATTACCCTTTTTTATTACATAAAAAATAAATGAAAACAGTAAATAATCTTCGAAAAAGAGTATCTTCAGTTTGCTCGACCTAGCTATGAAGGTGGCAGATATTTCTCAAATCCAACTCTTCGTTCATTAGACGACCTGCAAATATGTGACGTGTTCTGCATTTCGTTGTGCAAAGGGATTGAAACCCATAACGGTTACAAGTGATAATTGCTTAGGTATCTCATAGAAAAAGAGAGTAAAAAAAAAGGCATACATTTATATCATTCTAAAAGCTGATATAACTGTAGTACCAAAATACTTATACTGATCGGGAGAGGGTTATATATTTTTAGAGATGAAGCATGTGTTATTATTTTTATTTAATATAATACTTGCATCTTTTTCTTCTGCCCACCCAAGCAAAAGCTTAATTCAGAGTGGTAGGTGTATGGCATTCTAAATAAACAGTTTTGACTGGCATGTTGTAATATTCCAGATATGTTATTTTCTTCCTAGTGGCATTCATCTTAGATGTTTGTCTTTAATTTATATCAAGTTTTTATTTGAATTATCTCATCATTTCATTTCCATATTCTGTTAGGCATGATTCTGAATTCAGAAGTCCTCTGAGATCCATGTTAACTTTAATTCCCTGGAGGCCACATTAACTGAAGAATATTCATTCAACTTCATATTCTGGACGGAGAAAAGGACGTTTTAAGATACACATTTTCAGCTAAATCTGCTGCGGGGCTTGCTCAGTTGTATAATATTGCATGGACACAGGACCAATAAATTGTTATCACCCAAGCACAACTGAAGCAATATACTCCCTCTGTCCAAAAATAAGTGTCTCAAGTTTATCAAAAAGAAGACGTATCTAAAACCGGATAGGGACGGCTTACTATTATTAAGTAGGAGTACTCCAATGGGCGACTCAAGAGGCGATCTAGGGTTCTGACGGGCGCGGCGGCCGCCGCGCGCCGACGGCAGCGCATCACGATCTATGCAGTATTGACCTCCTCGTCGCTGATCTTCCCGACGTGCCGTAGCGCGGTGCCGGTTTTTTCTCCCGTCGGTTTCCCTGCTCTGCAAGGTTTCACGTTCGGTTTTCAGTACAACTTGCTCGTCAAGATTGTTTGTTCCTGCTACGTGAAGCTGAGTGCTACACTAGTGTTTTCGTTTCTAAAAAAGTGGATTGCTTCTGGATTTCTGGTGTTGGATCGAGTTGGCTGGTTTGTAGATCGTGATCTTGGAATTCGATCTGGGTCGGGCACAATGAAACTCTTAAGTCTAAACTGCCACGGTCTCGTCGGGGCCGCGGCAGTGCTTGCGCTTGTGGATCTTCAGAAGCGCAGAGGAGCGGATATGTTGTTTTTATCTGAAACTCATTTAGAGGATTGGCCGGCGGAGTGTTTGCGACGTCGGCTTCAAATGGATCACAAGTTTGTTGTTAAGAGTAATGGGAGAAGTGGTGGCTTATTATTACTTTGGAAGAAAGAAATTGTGGTAGGTCTTAGATTCAAATGTGATAGTTATATTGATGTTACGGTTGGGAGTGGAGTGGAGAATATTTGGCGTTTGACTGGTATGTATGGAGAACCAAAGTGGGAAAACAAACATCACACTTGGCGAAGATTGAGGGAGTTGCATGCAGAAAGTACAATGCCCTGGATGGTAATTGGTGATTTGAATGAAATAATGTATCCTTTTGAAAAAGAGGGTGGCAACCCCAGGCCAGCAAGGTTTATGGATGAATTCCGAGAGGTTTTAACCGACTGTAGTCTCACTGATTTGGGCTACATTGGTGACCGGTTCACCTGGCATCGAGGTAATATTAGAGAGAGATTAGACCGAGCAGTGGTTAGTGATTCCTGGAAACAAAAATTTCCTTTTGCTGTTCTTGAAAATCTGCCGTACAGCAGGTCAGATCACAGGCCGCTGCTGCTTAGTATGGAGCAAGAAGTGGCTCATGATACCAATGGGCCGAAAGTTTTGCGGTTTGAGGCCCGCTGGTTGAAAGAGGCAAATTTCCGGGAGGTGGTGAAAGAAGCCTGGGACTCAAATCAGAATTTGAATGCAAGTGATCTGGCGGGAAAGCTATCAAAAGTTCATGAACACCTGCATAAATGGGATCGCAATGTTCTCAGAAGTTCCAGGAAAAGAATTAAAGCAGCACAACATGAGTTAGAGCGGGTTTCAATAGATGAACTTACAGCAGCAAATATTCAGCGTAAAAAAGAATTAGCCGTGGAAATTGAAAAGCTTTTGGAACAGGAAGAAATGCACTGGGCGTAAAGAAGTCGAGTAAACTGGCTTCAGTTTGGTGATAGAAATACCGTGTATTTTCATAATTTCGCAAACGCAAGAAGACAACGGAATAAAATAAAAAAGCTGAAGTATGATCAAGGCAATTGGCTGGAGGGGACAGCGTACTTAAATCCTATGATCTCAGACTACTTTACTGGTCTTTTTAGCAAGGAGGTTTATGATACTGACCCGGCTGTTTTTGATAAAGTGATACCTCGGGTTTCGGTGGAGATGAACGAGGCGTTGCTTAAACCATATTCGGCAGAGGATGTGAAAAAAGCTTTGTTCTCAATTGGTGATCTGAAAGCGCCAGGAACTGATGGATTACATGCTATATTTTTCAAAAAATGTTGGCATATAATTGGGGATGATTTAACAAAAGAAGTGCTAGCTGCTATAAATAATCGATCTATTCCGGAGGGGTGGAATGACACGGTAATTGTTCTTATCCCTAAAGTGGATGATCCGGAGCTGATTTCTCAATATAGACCAATAAGTCTATGTAACGTGCTTTACAAGGTAATATCTAAGATGATTGCGTTCAGATTTAAGCATATTCTTGATGAAATTATATCTCCTGTGCAAAGTGCTTTTGTCTCGGGCAGGATGATCACTGATAATATCCAGCTTGCTTACGAAAGTATTCATTACATCAAGAACAAGAAGAAAAGTAAGAGTGGTTATTGTGCTGTTAAATTAGACATGCATAAGGCGTACGATAGAGTTGAATGGCTATTTCTTGAAAGAATGCTTAATCGGTTGGGTTTTCAAGCTGAGTTTGTGGAGCTAATCATGGCATGTGTAAGTTCGGTAAAATACAAAGTCAGATATAATGATCAAGAAACCGAAGAATTTCTTCCTTCGAGGGGCTTAAGGCAGGGAGATCCTCTTTCTCCCTACCTTTTCCTGATTTGTGCAGAAGGACTATCAAGTTTATTGGCTCATCAAGAGGAGGTTCGTGGCATTGAGGGGGTAAGGGTGTGTAGAAATGCACCATCAGTATCACATTTATTATTTGCTGATGATTCCCTAATCCTTATGAAGGCAGACTTAGTTAATGCAACCTCATTGAGACAAGTTCTTGACACCTATTGTGCTAATTCGGGTCAGTTGGTAAGCCAAGCGAAATGTAGTATTTTCTTCAGTCCCAATGTGGATGTTAATCTGAAAGGAGATATTTGTACGGAATTAAATATCATGACTGAAGCTTTATCAGATAAATATCTTGGGCTCCCTGCGATGGTTGGAACTGACAGGAGTGACAATTTCTTGTACTTAATTGAGAGGGTTATAGCACGTCTGAATGGTTGGAAAGAAAAGCAGCTATCTATGGGGGCGAAAGAAATTTTATTAAAGGTTGTTATTCAAGCTATTCCTGTTTTTGCCATGGCAGTTTTCAAGATTCCAAAGAATATATGTAAAATGCTTACTGATGCTATGGCTGCTTTTTGGTGGGGGGATACGGAAGAACAGAAACGCATGCATTGGAGTGCTTGGTGGAGGATGTGTATTCCGAAGAAAGATGGGGGCATGGGCTTCAGAGATTTACATGCTTTCAATCTAGCTATGCTAGCAAAACAATCTTGGAGATTAATCCAGATCCTGATTCTTTGTGTGCTAGAGTGCTTCGGGCGAAATACTATCCACACGGTAATATACTGAGTGCGGGACCAAAGGCGGGCTCTTCGTTTACCTGGCAGAGTATTCATAGTGGGCTTCAAACTTTTAAAAGAGGTCATATTTGGAGAGTTGGCAATGGTAGAAATATTAACATCTGGAAAGATCATTGGGTGCCGGGGAGTGCAACAAGGAAAATTGAGACGGTTAGAGGAGACAGTTTACTGCAGACTGTGGATGAGCTCATTGATCCGTATACTGGGCTGTGGGATGAGGCTATTATTCGGCAAACCTTTAATCAAATGGAGGCTGATTTGGTACTGAGAATTCCTATTAGTCCTAATTTGAATGATGATTTTATTGCTTGGCAGAAAACAAGGTCGTTCTCCTTTTCGGTTCGATCAGCATACTACACTGAGTGGGAACACCAATATGGGGGCAAAATGAGGCGCCAAGATGGGCAGGGTCCCTCGAGACACAACCCGGTTTGGGATATCCTTTGGAAATTACAAATTCCCGCTAAAGTGAAAAATTTTATATGGAGATCGCTTCATGGATTGGTTCCTGGGAGGTGTGTATTGGCAAACAGACATATAAAGGTTTCAGCGGAATGTCCGATCTGTTTTCAAGGTGCTGAGGATATTAGACACCTTCTGTTTACTTGTAAACGGGCAAAGATGGTTAGGCAAGCTTTGGGTTTAGAAAGAGTGATTAATAAAGCAGTCTTGGTTGATCGATCTGGTTCCGTAATTTTGGAAGAAATTCTTAGAAGTCCTATTACAAAATCGCCCGTTCTTGGACAATTGGGTTTACAAGAAACAATTTCGGTAGCAGCCTGGTATATTTGGTGGCAACGTCATGAAGCTGTGAAGGGTGAATCTATTGCGCCAGCAGCAAGGTCAGCTTTCTCCATTCAAGCACTTACTGCAAACTTTTCACAATCAATTGGTAAGGCGGTGCCGAAAGAAATCATGTGGAAGAAACCTCCTTTTGGAACATACAAAGTAAATGTGGATGCATGTTTCTTCCCTAATGGAACTGGTGCAATTGCGGCAGTTATCAGAAATTCTTATGGTGAAGCAATAGCGGGAGTAGCTGAATCACAGGTTAATCTCCTAGATGCTACGATTTCTGAAGCATTGGCGGTGCGGTTGGGGCTCCGACTATTAGATACTATTGCTTGTTCACCAGCTGTGTTGGAAAGTGATAACTTGGAGTTGATCAATGCATGTACGGGAGTGATTGAGTTATGGAGCCCGTACACGGCAATTCTTGCGGACTGTTTCCAAATTGCACAAGGCATTGGGAATATTTCTTTCATTCATTGCCCTAGAGAGGCAAACAAGGTGGCACATAATTTAGCTAGATTTTGTTTTGAATCTAAGAATTCTGTTATTTGGGATGGGGACCCCCCACCTTCAGTTAGAAGCGATGTAATAAACGATGTATCAATGTTTATTTGAGGCGGCAAGTTTCAGACGCGCTCTTTTCCTTACCAGGGTACCTACGGGGACTGGAAGGTTTTTAATGAGGCGGCTTGCTGACCTAATATAGTGTGGTTTAAAATTCAAAAAAAAAAAAAGACGTATCTAGATAGATACGTCTTCTTTTTGATAAATTTGAGACACTTACTTTTTGACGGAGGGAGTAGCATTATTGCACAATATCACAAAGGTACCAAAATGGCAAGACCAAACAAGGAAAATACATTAACTCTTAGTACATCTATAATCATCTATCATGTTGTCATTTTCTTTAGTAAATAAACACCTGAATTTAGCTGACCTCTGAGATCAATGGGGAGTCTTTGGAGAGCTCCCAGAGACAGCCCTCGTAGCAAAACTCTTGTGTTTTAGAGAAATAAGTGGACCTGCCGATACAGTTTGCTCACATCTTTGCAAATGCACAACCTACAGATCTTGACCTAAGCATCCACGGGCAAGCAGAGAAGCAAAGGTGGCCACCAAAATCAGCGTTGCGACGCCTCGATCACACCTGACACCGCAACTGAATTCGCGTCTCACCTGACGCTACGATACTGATTTCGCGTCACTCTTGCGATGCCACTGCTCCATCCATAGAACGAGGAACCTTCGCTTATCGTCGCCTGCCTGTCATCAGCGAGCGCGGACATATTATTTTGACTATTTTATATCTCCTCAGGGTGGAGATGTAAGGAAGTCGAGAAAAAATAAGATATACTTTCCTGACTAAAGGCATAGAATTTCCAAACTGAGCGTCCAAACAAGATATAGTTAAAAGCATACCGGGCTTTCATATATAATGATATACTCCTCTGTCCGACCTTCGCCATCACCTAAAGTAAGGGTTGGTAGCGCCTTAGTTTAAATAACAACAGAGAAGGGTATTTGGTCACAACGTTAACCTCTTTCTCACAAAAAATTGGTACTATTTTTTGTTATTTTACTTAGACATTAAACCAGTCCAGGATTAGGATAACATAATGGATGATAGCAGACATGCCATTTGAATCAAACTGAAATTGATCTTAATAATCAGGGACTTCTTGTTGGGTACTGACATTAATATTCTTTAAAAAAATTCAAAACACAGAAATATGAAAGAGCATCCTCGCTGAGAATTTGATAGCTTGGGATAACATTTTTACAGCATCGACAATGATGAGTTCTTGTATTAACTTCTGGACAAAACAAATCATGCACTGAAATGATGTAAAACCAAGGAACTCGCACATGGAGTCCGTATGTTTTCTAGATGAGGTAGATAAATCTGAACATGCAGAAGGGCGTGGTTGATTATTTAGTGTGTAAACAAAGAAGATCCACTAAAAAAAAGATTCCTCTTTAAATGCAAAACACTCATGTTGATTCCAAAATATCTCTAATTTATGAAAGCCCCTAGTCCAGAAAATAGAAACTACATCGTAGGTAAACAACTTCACGCAGCTTATGTGCATGCCATGACTGAACTTACATCAAACTATGATCATGTAACCTGAATTTACATCAAAATGCGTTGATATATTGTTGTGCAGTTCCATATCCCTCAGATATAGATTTTATGACTGTGTATTCACCAAATAAGGCATCCTAGAAAGCGGGATTTAATCAGCTGGAACTTGGTTGTGGGATTGTGATCAATCGCAAATTAAAACCTGAAGCTACACCTGCAAGCACAAGCAAAATCTGCACAGTTTGAAGCTACACCTGTAGCACACAAGAAGAACCTGTAAGCTACACCTGTAGCCATCATCTTGTCTCCACGAAAATACTGCGAAGAATGTCCCAATTTTATCAATCTTATTTGGTTCATTGATTGTGCTTGCTCCATAAGTCAAATCACCAATCCAGCCCAATCATTTGGGAACAGCTCCAATTTGGATTTAACAGAAAGCCTAAATAGCCAGAAAGATACGCACCTCTCTGAACTTCTGCAGATAGACCCTGAGTGGTTCGATGTACTCCTCGAAGGCCAGAGTGGCATCACCCAAAGCAGGTCGTAACCGTTGATGGTTTTCCGTTTCTCCCTCTGGCACTTGTCGCTCGCCCTGCAGTCAGTAAGACAGTCAGACAAAACAAAACACCGGCAGGTCGTCAGCAGCTGACCCACGTTTCTATTCATTCAGCAAGACAGAGCAGAGCAGCTATAGCAGCAGGGGAGGGGGAGGCAGGCGTACTCGCTGGTGATGAAGGAGATGAACTCGGAGACGTACTCCTGCACGGTCTCCTTAGCGTCCTTGGCGATCTTGCCGTTGGCCGGGATGGCCTTCTTCAGGGTGCGGCTGATGTGGGCAGGAACCTGTCCTGCTCCCTGACGCCGCCGAACCCGCCCCCCCCCCCCCCCGCCGTCGTCGTCGCCGCTCCCGCCGCCCGAGGGGCTCGTCGGCGCGTCCGCCAACGGAGCGCGGAGAGGAGAGCCAGCGGCGACATGCCTCAGGCGCACGGGCAGCATGCGTTGAATTCTCGGAGGAAGCCGAACCAGTGCCCCGCGCTGCCTCCCAGCGGAGCAGCCATGGGTGAAGAAGAGGGAGGCGATCGTGGTTCCGAGGATGGTGATGAGGTCGTGATAGTGCGGCCTGTGGCGACATGGTAGATGGAGAGACGGACCTGACGGTGTGGACGGGATCGGGAGGGCTCGTCCCTCGAGTTCTCGGCGAGGAGGAGGATCTGTTTTGTGAGGCATCAGCGGAGGACGACGGGACGGGATGGCGGCTGCGAACCCTAGCGCTCACCTCGCTTTCTTCTCTCTGCACGATGTTGAAAAATGAACGGGGAGCGCTACGGGCCTATGGCCAGCGTTGACTGCATAGCTGGTCCACAAGTCAGGCGCGCGAGGGAGGAAGCAGAGGCAGAATTTTTCCACTTTTCCATTTTGGTTGAACCTACGTACGAACTCCCATTTAATAGTAAAGATATTTTTTCATATAAAGGAGTTTCTATCAACTCAAAAATCGGATCAAGGCGATACAAACAAAAGAGTACATCTGAAATCCGGGTAACAAGAAGCACACAACCTATATGCAAGAATAAAAATTTCAACACAATTCCTTAATCATGCGACACAAAAGGAATAAACAGTGATGTAGGTCAATACATAGATGATTGTTCTATCCGTGTTGGTCAAAGCTGCCGGGTTTGATACTCTTGGTAACATTGGAGATTCCTGTGCACCAAATACATTGCCTGGAAGTTCTGCAGCTCTTGGCACCAAAGGTTGTGATACTCTTGCAGTAGGTTTGATGCTCAAAAGCCATGATTCTCTGGCACCAAGTGGTGTGCCTGAAACATCTACTTCTTCCGGTGCCAGATGCCGGGTTTCCCCAAGTGTGGAGCCCAAAGCTAGGGATTGTCCTACACAAATCATGTCACCTGAGAACTCTGCAAACCATGGTGCCAAAAATCAGGATCCTTTTGCAGCCAGAATTGCACCTATAGTTCATGATGGCCTTTTGAGGACAGCTTCTGGAAAATCTTCATCTCTTGGTGCAGAAGGCTGCAGTGGTATTGCACCAAGCATCATGAGACCTGGTGGCTATCCTTCTCAAGCACCAACTAATGCCTCAAAAAGTCGTGGGGTTGTCGCTCCAGCTCCTGGTTCTAAAGGATGTGAATCTCCCGGACCATGTTTAGCACTGGGAAATTCCAAATGTAAATGCGTCAAAACTCAAAAAGCCCAGTTCTGTGCCAAGAATGAAAACTGAAGGCCAGGAATTGTTAGAATTTGGGCCCATGAGTGGGAAGCCCAATTAGCAATTTCTGAAATCTCAAAGCCCATGGAAAAATGGCAGCTCACATGTGAGTGGTGTGGGAGCTAAAGTTTAGTCCCACATTGTTAGTTTGAGAGGAGTGGCACCACCTTATATAGTGGAGTGTTGTGCTATTTGATAAGCTTGTGAGAACATGAGGCTCTCTCACGCACTCCTCCTCCTCCGCCGCTCGCAAGCACGCACGCGCCGCGCCGCGGGTTGCGGGAATCTCGCCGAGCCGAGCTTTATTTTTGCAGTACAGGAAAACGGTTTTGACGGACGCGTCTTGGTTAGTCGGTTCGGGTCGCTCCCGGATCGTGGGCTACCAACCGACCTAAACGTGTGCGACGTGGACTTGGCCCACTCCGTACCCGTTAGGGTTTTCCTCCGAGCTGCGCTATATAATGCCTTGCACTGCGTGCGCTGAAAACACCCCGAACCAATATAGGTTTTGCCAAACTCGTGCCTTGCGCCGCCACCGTAGTCTACTCCATCCCGAGCGCCGGCGTGCACCGGCGAACGGGACAGCAGGTCTCCGGAACCGCTCGCCCTTGTGATCCTGGACGGGAGAGGGCGAATAAGGTTTTTGGGAAGCGCTCCGCGCGACTGCTCTCAAGGTCTTCATCACGGCTCGACTTCCTGGACGATCTCCGGGTCCGCGGGCGACTCGTCTTCAACGTCGTCTTCTTCGAGCTGCTACCGTTGCTGCTCAAGCTGCTGCCGCCGCTGCTCCGACAACTACTACAACGACTACGACTACAACTACTTCATCTACGATCGTTCGGTACGTTCGCCACGTTCCGATGTGCTGTTTTATTATGGCTGTGTTCGTAGATGCAATGCTGTTGTTCATGTTAATTAATACGTCTAGTATTTTTTAGGTTAACATGTTAGTAGCGTTTGCGATCATGCTTTATTTACTGGAATTAATCATGGAAATTATGCCTATTAATCCAACAATCCAAAAACCTTATATGTGTTATAGGCAATTTCCTGAGTTAAACATGGGACATCTAGCTGATGCGCCGAGGCCGGATAAGTTTACCGGCGAGGGCTTTAAGAGATGGCAGTACAAGACCACGTTGTGGTTGCAATCTCTGAAAGTGTTCGAGGCTAGTGCGGGTTTACCTAAAGGAACTATATCTGACGAGGATCAGAACAAGTTCAAGGAAACCAATACTGCCTTTGTGGGACTCGTTCTGAGTGCTCTTAGCAACAAGCTGTTTGATGTGTACATGCACTTCAAAGATGGCAAAGAGCTCTGGGAGGCATTGAACGCTAAGTTCGGTGTAGCAGATGCTGGCAGTGAACTGTACATCATGGAGAGCTTCCATGATTACAGGATGGTTAACAACCGTTCTGTAGTCGAACAGGCTCATGAGGTACAGTGCATTGCAAAGGAGGTTGAGCACGCCAAGTGTGCCTTACCTGACAAGTTTGTGGCTGGATGCATTATCGCAAAGTTGCCCCCTTCATGGAGGAACTTCGCCACAGCTCTCAAACACAAGAGACAGGAGATATCGGTTGAAAACCTGATAGCGTCTCTTGATGTTGAGGAGAAGGCTCGGGCTAAGGACACTGCTGAGAGAGGTGGTGAAGGTCAGTCTAGCGCCAACATGGTGCAGAAGAACCATAACCACGGCAAGAACAAAGGAAAGCTCAAGCCTGCGTTCAATGTACCTGTCAAGACTAATTCTTTTAAGAAGAAGAAGAAGAAAGTGAACAAATCTGAGCTAGGTTGCTATACCTGTGGAGAGCTCGGCCACTTCTCTGTTGACTGCCCAGAACGTGCAGACAAGAAAGGGAAGAAGGCCAACAATGTCAACGTCGTGACCGCTAGCAATACTGATGGGTATGGTAATTTACCATTTGTGCTTTCAGTATTTCATTCTCCATGTTGGTGGATTGATACGGGTGCTAACGTTCATGTGTGCGCTGACATCTCTTTGTTCACTTCTTATCAGGTCGCTCGGGATTCTTCCGTCCTAATGGGGAATGGATCACATGCTACTGTTCGTGGTGTTGGCACGGTAGATCTGAAGTTTACTTCGGGGAAGATCGTGCAGCTGAGGAACGTGCAGCATGTCCCTACTATGAACAAGAATCTCGTTAGCGGTTCCCTTCTATGCAGAGATGGGTTTAAGTTAGTCTTGGAGTCCAATAAAGTAGTTGTGTCAAAGTTTGGACAGTTTATTGGTAAAGGCTATGAGTGCGGAGGCTTGTTCCGTTTTTCACTTTCAGATTTCTATAATAAATCAGTAAACCATATTTGTGGCGGTGTTTCCGATGATACCAGTGTTTGGCATTCTCGTTTATGTCACATTAATTTTGGTTTGATGTCTCAGTTGTCCAGTATGAGTTTAATTCCGAATTTCACTATTGCCAAAGGTTCCAAGTGCCATAGTTGTGTGCAATCAAAGCAACCTCGAAAGCCTCACAAGGCAGCCGAGGAGAGACACTTAGCACCGCTGGAACTCGTACATTCCGATCTGTGTGAGATGAATGGCGTGTTGACAAAAGGTGGAAAGAAATATTTCATGACTTTAATTGATGATGCTACTAGGTTCTGTTATATATATTTGTCGCAAACTAAAGATGAAGCTTTAGACTACTTTAAAATTTACAAAGCCGAAGTAGAAAATCAACTAGAGAGAAAGATCAAACGTCTCAGGTCGGATCGTGGTGGCGAGTATTTCTCTAAAATATTTGATGTATTCTGTGAGGAACACGGTATTATTCATGAGAGGACGCCTCCCTATTCTCCCCAATCAAACGGGGTTGCCGAGAGGAAAAACCGCACGCTGACCGACTTGGTGAACGCCATGTTGGACACTGCTGGTTTATCTAAGGCATGGTGGGGGAGGCTTTATTGACTTCGTGTCATGTCCTGAATAGAGTTCCTAACAAGAATAAAGAGAAGACCCCTTACGAGGAGTGGTCTGGGAGAAAACCATCACTTTCTTATTTACGCACTTGGGGGTGCTTGGCGAAAGTCAATGTTCCAATACCTAAGAAACGTAAACTCGGACCAAAGACAGTGGATTGTGTCTTTCTGGGTTATGCTCAGCGGAGTATCGGCTATAGATTTTTAGTGGTTAAATCTGAGGTACCTGATATGCATGTTGATACTATTATGGAATCTCGTGATGCAACATTTTTTGAGAACATGTTTCCTATGAAGGATATGCATAGCACTGCTAGAATTTCTTCTGAGTTATTTACTGAATCTAGTACATCTGTTGATCATTCTGAACAACCACATGTTGAGGAAGTTCTTGAGAAGGATGACAATGAAGCTCCCAAGAGGAGCAAGAGACAGAGGATTGAAAAATCCTTTGGTGATGATTTCATTCTGTACATTGTGGACAATACTCCTACGTCCATTGCAGAAGCATTTGCATCTCCTGATGCGGATGACTGGAAAGAAGCTGTCCATAATGAGATGGACTCGATTCTTTCTAATGGAACTTGGGAATTATCTGAACGACCCTACGGTTGCAAACCTGTGGGTTGTAAGTGGGTGTTCAAGAAAAAGCTAAGGCCTGATGGTACTATTGAGAAGTACAAGGCACGGCTTGTAGCCAAGGGCTACACCCAGCGTGAAGGCGAAGATTACTTTGACACCTATTCACCTGTTGCTAGACTGACCACCATTCGTGTATTACTTTCCCTGGCTGCCTCCTATGGTCTGATCGTCCATCAAATGGACGTAAAGA
This sequence comes from Poa annua, assembly GCA_026929855.1. NCBI lineage: Eukaryota > Viridiplantae > Streptophyta > Magnoliopsida > Poales > Poaceae > Poa > Poa annua. Next base: position 98,878,865 of record CM049437.1, read on the forward strand.
CAGCTTTCCTTAACGGAGAGTTGGAAGAGGAAATCTATATGGATCAGCCTGATGGGTTTGTAGTAAAAGGTGAAAAGAGAAAGGTGTGCAAATTGTTAAAATCTTTGTATGGGCTGAAACAAGCACCTAAGCAATGGCATGAGAAGTTTGACAGAACTTTAACTTCTGCGGGCTTTGCCATTAATGAGGCTGATAGGTGTGTTTATTATCGCCATGGTGGGGGCGATAGTGTCATATTATGCTTGTATGTTGACGACATACTAATTTTCGGTACAAGCATGATAGTGATAAATGAGGTCAAGTCTTTCCTGTCAAAGAGCTTTGATATGAAAGATCTGGGACAAGCTGATGTGATTCTGAACATCAAGCTTATTAGGGATGAGAGTGGGATTACGTTAACGCAATCACACTATGTTGAGAAGGTCTTGAGCCGATTCGGCTTTACAGACAGCAAGCCTTCTCCAACACCCTATGATCCCAGTGTGACACTCAGAAAGAACAAGAAAGAGACGAGAGATCAATTAAGATACTCTCAAGTGGTCGGTTCACTCATGTACCTTGCGAGCGCGACGAGACCTGATATCTCTTTTGCTGTGAGCAAATTGAGCAGGTTCATGTCTAACCCGGGTACTGATCATTGGCATGCACTTGAAAGGGTCATGCGCTATCTGAACGGTACAATGAGCTATGGGATTCACTATTCAGGGCACCCTGCTGTGCTTGAGGGATATTGTGATTCGAACTGGATCTCAGATGTTGATGAGCTCTACGCCACCTGTGGATATGCGTTTATTCTTGGAGGTGGCGCAGTATCATGGAGGTCTTGCAAACATACCATATTGACGAGGTCAACCATGGAAGCAGAACTTACTGTTTTAGATACAGCTTCTGTTGAGGCAGAATGGCTGCGTGAGCTCTTGATGGACTTGCCGGTGGTTGAGCAACCATTACCGGCCATCCTTATGAACTGTGACAACCAAACAATTATCGTAATAGTGAACAGTGCTAAGGATAACGCGAAGTCATCAAGACACGTTAAAAGACGTTTGAAGTCTGTCAGGAAATTGAGAAACTCCGGAGTAATATCTGTTTCGTACATTCAAACAGACAAAAACCTGGCAGATCCCTTTACGAAGGGACTATCACGTAATGTGATAGAAAGTGCATCGAGGGAGATGGGGTTGAGACCCATAAGCGTTAGTCCATAGTGGTAACCCAGCCTATGTGATCGGAGATCCCGTGAATTAGGACCTGGGAAAAACAAGCTAGTGGTGTGACAGAGGAGAGTTGTTACCTAACCCTCTCTATGATGCAAAACTCTCAAAATCTGTAAGGCAGGTTGGCTACATGCCTTAATGTGGTTCTGTTGGCTATTCATAGCAAAGATGCTGTTCTACAGAGCATTCTTGGAAGAACACACCTATATGAGTCAGATTGTTAAAACGTCGCAATCTATGAGATTTGGGTGATCTCTAGTATACTCATGAAGAGACCAGGTAGTATGACGCATATGCTACACCCGCGGGGTAGGCTACTGGCAGCCAAGTACCAGTTATGATTTTGTGTGAAATCTAGAAGCACCAAACTTGCAATTCAAGGTTCGTCCATTGTTCAAGTTGCCGATAGACGTAGCTCAAGGTTCTAGGCAGAAGTTCAACTTAACAGTCTCTGCTGAAACACTGGTATATAAACAAGACTCGAGGTCTGACAAACATCTCTAAATGGGATTTGAGATCTGGTGGGGGATTGTTAGAATTTGGGCCCATGAGTGGGAAGCCCAATTAGCAATTTCTGAAATCTCAAAGCCCATGGAAAAATGGCAGCTCACATGTGAGTGGTGTGGGAGCTAAAGTTTAGTCCCACATTGCTAGTTTGAGAGGAGTGGCACCACCTTATATAGTGGAGTGTTGTGCTACTTGGTAAGCTTGTGAGAACATGAGGCTCTCTCACGCGCTCCTCCTCCTCCGCCGCCGCTCGCACGCCCGCCCGCCCGTCTCGTCACGACGCGCCGCGCCGCGGGTTGCGGGAATCTCGCCGAGCCGAGCTTTATTTTTACAGTACAGGAAAACGTGGGCTACCAACCGACCTAAACGTGTACGCTATATAATGCCCTGCACTGCGTGCGCTGAAGACACCCCAAACCAATCTAGGTTTTGCCAAACTCGTGCCTTGCGCCGCCACTGTAGTCTACTCCATCCCGTGCACCGGCGAACGGGACAGCAGGTCTCCGGAACCGCTCGCCCTTGTGATCCTGGACGGGAGAGGGCGAATAAGGTTTTTGGGAAGCGCTCCGCGCGACTGCTCTCAAGGTCTTCATCACGGCTCGACTTCCTGGACGATCTCCGGGTCCGCGGGCGACTCGTCTTCAACGTCGTCTTCTTCGAGCTGCTACCGTTGCTGCTCAAGCTGCTGCCGCCGCTGCTCCGACAACTACTACAACGACTACGACTACAACTATTTCATCTACGATCGTTCGGTACGTTCGCCACGTTCCGATGTGCTGTTTTATTATGGCTGTGTTCGTAGATGCAATGCTGTTGTTCATGTTAATTAATACGTCTAGTATTTTTGAGATTAACATGTTAGTAGCGTTTGCGATCATGCTTTATTTACTGGAATTAATCATGCAAATTATGCCTATTAATCCAACAGGAATTTCTTTCATTGAGTATTGCGCCACAAATCCCCGTACTTTATACAAGCAAGGGCCCTGGTGATTTGATTTCTTGTGCCACCCCGCCAGCCCATGTTCCAGGTAAACCTATATACTAACTGTGGTTCATGTACAGACGGATCACTTCAAGGCTGTCCATTATCAAGGAGGACATGGAAACTCTTCAGCTTTGAGCCCTGAAGCCCGTGATTCTCTAGCACTGAGTATTGCACCAAAACGCCATGATCTGCCAGCGCCAAGCAATAACAAGGAAAAATGCCATGTGGCTCCAACAACACATGCAGTGCCACAAAGCCAGCAGTCCCAGACGCCGAGTGCAGCAACCAAGGGCCGAGGGGTATACTGCTTCCACACGTCGACGCGAACTCTGTTACCACGCAATACGATAGCTAACATTCATTTCAGTTTTCTCTAACACCGACGCTTCTTTACCGACTGCAGCAACGGTGGAGTCGGAAAACAAGGAGGTACAAATTGGACCTCCAAATAAGCCGTCTAGGCCAGTCATCAGAACCGAGCTGGGTAGCAATGTTGCCCAGGCGGCTGATATACTCGTCGCCCTGTCAATTCCGCGAGAGAAGGGCAATTTGCAAGAGGAACACAGCCGTTTGCCCTACCGATGACGACCCCTTTGGTTCCCGTTTTGGATCTGTGTACATGAGATGTTCACCCGTTCCATGTGCTGGAGCTTAGGAAGAGGAGATGCCGTGGTTGTACCGTTGCCATTCTTATTTTATCTCTAACTAGCAAGGTTGCGAGGGCATCATCTGTAATTTTTTGGAAGTGTTAAGAAATAAAATTATGGTTTCTATAATATCACAATATTTTCCATAATGTGATAATAAATAAAATTATTCTATAACTAACGCAAATGTTTTGGTAACCAAATATCACGAATGCGTGTAGCATATTCGGTAATCTAAAATTTGTGGGAAAATGATTATCATAATATATTTTGAAACACTGATGTAAACGTATTAGATCCTAAAGTGAACTACTACCTTTACATGATGTTATATCAGTAATCAAAGTTAGATATCTTCGTCAAAAAATAGTTGAGTTAAGATAAAACGCTTTATCGTCCTTAATAGATTGGTCACATTAAATTATAGAGAATTATCTTGTTATGATGTTTATTCCACGCATTTACTCGCTCCATGTCACAATGTGCAAAGTTTTACACATATGAACATGCTGAAAATTTTCCATTATCCTTTATATAAATATACAGCTAAAGATAAGTTATTTTCTTGTTGGCATATTAGTCAGCATTTTTATATTGGAGAAGTCCGACTCTAAGTTTTCTAGACTCTTAAATGTCCCTTATATTAATTCAATGGTTCTACACACGTGGACACTTGTATTTTTCTAAGTTATGCAAAAATTACTATTGGGCTTGATAGCATAATTCAAGACTATTAATCAGTCGTCAGTTTTAGCAATGTACATAGTGCAACTAATGTCGTGACTTCCTTAATTGAAAATTCCACGACTTCAAAAGTTTTGTAGATGTTGTTGAGAACTTTGGTTAAGTACGATGATAATCATATAATTTTTTTACTTATGTATACCCAACCATAGAAACAATCGTAGTCCATCCGTTCACAACCATCTGTGTTCTAAATTTAGACAAAATCAAACTCTATAAATTTTGACCAAATAAATCGAAAAATATAAACTTGTAAGATATAAAATTCTTATTATTATAATTGTCATTTGTAGCGCGATTAATGTTGTTATTTCAGTAATATTAAAACTCCCCAACTATGAAAAGGCGTTTTGTGAGCGTGTTGGTCCGGTGCTAGTCAAATAATTGTCATTTATGTGTACTAAATAATAGAATAATGTAAGTAGTGTGACTAATTTGGTGACACCATTAATTTAAAACTTACACGACTCGAAAACTTCAACATACTATTTGAGTACTTTGGTTAAGTATGATGGTAATCAAATAAATTTCTTATTTATGTGTACACAATAATAAAAATAAATTTCTTATTTATGTGTACACAATAATAAAAATAGCATACTCCCTCATGTCACAACAACGTTTGTTGTAAATTTAGTTGAATTCAAACTTCATAAATTTAATCAAATATATAGGGATAAAATTTACAAAAGTTAAAATCAAACATATAAAATATAAAATCTTTATTATTAGAATCATTGTAAATATTGTATGAATTTATTTAGGAATATATATTTATTGGTACATATTTAGTTAAATTTACAAAAGTTGACTTGGACTAAACACAAAATCAGGGTAAATAAAACATATGAATTTCTCACCGATCAGTTTCACTTTTTTCTAAACTATATATCCATGCATATCCTAGCACAACTCCTACCTTTGCCACCACGTTTAGGAAACATTTTTTTCTTCATTTTTGCTTCTCGCTACGGATCATGTTTAGCATTTTCCTTTTTAAACTCAAACCTCCTAGCTATCAGTTACAGGAAGAGATAGGTAGTTACGTGTTTTTTTCCCAGATCGCTCCATCCATGTAGCTTGTCCCGACTGGTTATTTAAAGGGCGCGCCTAGATCTCAGGCGACTGAGAATTAGTGAGTTCTCAGTCGACCTGCCACCGTACGCTACTGACTGGCTTCGTGCCTTCGTACGTGATGTCTCTGATGTTTTGATCGTTGTTCCCTGCATGTACAGCCCAGATATAAGGCCCATGTATCTTTGACGAGGAGTTGGGCTGGGCTGTCTAAATTCGGCCCGTAGCCTTTTTTTCTCCTTCTGTTGTGCTTTTTTTCATTTCCAACATATGTGCAACTCCCGCGTGACCACGAATCATGACTCAAAAGCCAAAAACTAATGGTTTCACCAATTTTTTGTCTCGTGTAACCTATTTCAAACTCACATCTAGCATTAACCACAAAACACAAAGATGAATATTTTTCTTATAGTTGCAACACACTTGCAACCGGAAAATCTCAGTTACGACCCACCTGCAACTGGAAAATATCAGTTGCGACTCACTTGCAAATAGATTTTTTTTTGTTGTAACCTAATTGCAACTGGAAAATATCAGTTGCGACTCACTTGCAACTAGAGAAAATAGAGTTGCAAGGCACTTGAAACCGGAAAGTCTTGGTTGCGAACCACTTGCAATTGGAAATAATATTGAGTTGCAACTAACTTGCAACTGAGTTGCAAAAAAATATTAGTCGTGACTCACTTGCAACTGGAAAAATTTGAGTTGCAACCAGAAAAACTCAGTTGCGACCCACCTGCAACTGGAAAAAATAGTTGCAATCCACTTGCAACCGGAAAATCTCAGTTGCGACCCACTTACAACTAGAAAAATGAGTGAAAACCCCCCATATACAAGGTGATTGCAACTAATCACATCACGCCCCCCTAATAAAAAATGCCGAGCCGACCCCCACCCCCACCCAATTACAAGTGAAAAAAATGCAACTAATTACAAGTGAAAAATTCCAGTTACGAGATGATTGCAACCCGTACGCTAAGGTTACGAGGGGCTTGCAACTAACCGAAAAATATAAAAAGTCCAAAAAGAATAATAAAACTGGACAAAACATAATAATACAAAAAACACACAAAAAAAGAAATACGTGCATGGCCCGCGGAATAAAAGCCCACGAAAAAAACGCCACAAAAATGCGCGCGGCGCGGGCGAGCGAGGCCTGCGCGTCCCGTGAACGATCAGCACAGCGGCGATCAGCACAGCCAGCGCGGGAAAAACAGAAAAAAAAAGGAAGCGCACAAATCTTAACGCACGCAGGATCAGACGGTTCCACGCGTGACTGAGATCTCAGCAGATCTAAGGCGACTTAGAACTAGCCATTCCGTTATTTAAACGTTATCTTGTCAAACATGTCACGTGTTACGTAACTATTAATAACTCATTAAATCTTGATTACATATTTTAAATCTAACTACTGAAATTAATTGAGATGATGTGACTTAATATAGTGGCTTTATTAGACAACTGTATATTGCATGGCATGTAAGCTTGGTAAAAAATGGTGGCTGTAGCATACCGTGTGATTTGAAAGAAAAAATTGGTGGCCGGTTGGTGCATTTGTACTATTGGATAGAAATTTCATTTGTAGCGTACCGTGTCATATGGTAAGATATAACAATTGGTGACCAACCGTGGAAGGCTTTTTTTTTTTTTACTTTGTGGAAGGCTTTTTTTAGCTACCGTGGAAAGCTTGATCTGGCAAAAAAAAAAAGGTGCCCAACCGGTGGAAGTACATATATTAAAAGGTTGTGGCCCATACGATACACATGTGACATGTTAGTCGTGCCATGTTTGTTACGTAGATTTTAGGACTGTGATTTAAAATCCTAGCCATACGATTTAGATCTAACCACTAAAAATAAATTAGATGATGTGGCTTAACCTGGTGTATCGAAAAACTAACTTATTTTACTTTTAGTATATAATAGATTTCAGGAGTGCCGTATTCATCAATTGGTCTACCAATTCAGGATCGGCAATGGGCGTTTGCTACATCAAAAACTTATTGAACAATAAACAATAGCTTCTGGAGTGTCATGTAATACAAAATAGACATCAAAATTTGAGTAGTATTTTGCTACAAGCCTAGAGCAATCAGTCCCCTGACAAGAATAGGCATCAAAATTGACTGCTAAAGACGGGGAGTTAACCTGTTCTTCTTCCCCTCCCTGCTACTGCTGCTGGTCGCCCGTGCCGTCGCATCTCCGCCTACAATACGAGACCATGCTGCTTCTTCCTCTGCTTTCGTCAACTCCATTGCATGTCTGCTGCAGAGCTTCCCAATTCGGCTCCAATTTCCTCACTTGCACACAAGTCGGATTCAAGGATCGCATATGTATCGCAAGTGATATCCAAGTACATAAGAATTGATATGCGACGCCAATCATTTATTTAATGTTCCTATAAAACATTTCAGATGCGTGAAGGTACCTATGTTGAGACTAGTTATAGTGGGGAGTATCATATAGTGGTATCATTCATATGATACTACTGATACTACTCTATGTTACTACCTCAATAGTGGGTGGTAACATATATGTAGTATCATATAATCATGCATTTATTAGGCTATAGACTCATCTTGTCTCGAAATCCGTTATGTTACGGTATCTACCCATGATATCACCATCACCTCTCTCCTCATTAAATAGTTGCCACATTATCATTTTTACCTATGTGGCAGTTATGTTACTACCTATGTTGCCACATTATCCTTTTTACCTATGATGGCGTCTTTTTTGACCTCTGTGTAATTTATTGTAGAGTTAATTGCACGTGTACGTAGTTCCTAAACTACTGAAACAAGGCTTATATATGCATCCAAAGAGAGTGCGCTATGAATGTGTGAAATACATTGCAAATCTTGGGTATGCTCTCCTCGTGACGAATCCTTGGAAATAATTGAAGGACCTATCTATGGCATCATGTGGGACATTTATATATGTTGATATTGGGCTGCATATTTAGGATTGGGATACATGAGGAAATCGTAGCTATCTATCTTTTACCAAATCTTAACGAGACTTGTCCAAGAGACAAACTATAATAGCTAAAAACTAGAATCAAGTGCTTCTAGTTTTACTTAGTTCCTCGACACATTAGAGTCTTGTGTAAAAGCCACTTTTACGCTCTCAAAAGAAACTTATCGTTAAAAGGCAGTGAAGGAAACAAAGGATGAGATGGTATCTAGGATAAGACATGGCAAAGAAGAATCTATTAGAGAATGCTAATTCAGTTGACAACTGTCGGTCATGATATGAATTGTATGACACCGGGAACAAGAAGTTAGGACCACAAGACATTTATATTCACACATTTTTTTAGATAAGGGGGTGCGGATCCCCGGCCTCTGCATCAAAAAGATGCACACAACCATCCGCAATTATTAACATCCAACGTAACGAGTTTTACAATTCATGGATCACATAAGGTGGCTACAAAGATCAACCACTCAAAAAGAAGAGAACTAAACATCAATTCTTCTAGTATGAAGCCACCCAGCCCGAGTGAAGATAGCCCGCACGACTGTCAACATACGGGTGCATCCAGCATCCATAAGACCACGTTGATCCTCCGGAAGTAGGAAAGACCATCAGTGGATCCAATAGCACGCCTTGTGAATAACCTGCAAGTAGTGAATAGAATTTGTTTTGTTAAAGACAACATCATTTCTACAATTCCAAAGAGCCCACAAAATGGCCGCTACACCAATTCACGCATATAAATTTACCCATGTTATGCTTGGAATAGATGACTTTAGATCAAGGAGTAGAGGCAATAGAGTGTCCAACATTGCTATGGCTTGCCTTTGTAGCATTGTTAACACTTATTGCTAAGCTATATGTAACTATGGATCGATCAAAAAAACTATTGTGCCTATCTTGTTAAACTCAACAAGTAATCCAGTTTTTTCATACGAGTACCTTCCAAATTTGTAGAATCATGAATTAGACTGTCAATTATGTGCGATTAATCAGTAATCCTTAGTTCGTTCGTTCTGCTTTCACAGCAACTAGCAAGGTGGCCCTCGCAAATGCGAGGGCAAGTTCTTTATCTCTTTGAAATCTATTCGTGAAATAGTCTGATATGTTTTGCTACATCTCGATATTTTCTTAATTCTTAGTCTACTTAGAAAAGTGCTATCTTAATTAAGAGATAATTGCAACTCGTTCACGCATTCCTTCTTATAAACATGAATGGAAACAGAGCTTTCCTGTACTTTCCGCCTATCTGAGCTTGAGTGAAATATTTTGAATTTTAATGCCACCTACTTATTGGACACAGAGTCTATATATATATAGATGATTAACCTCATTAATTTCGGCCACACATATTGGATTGGAAGTCAATATGTGTAGAGTTTGAATGACCAGATTGGTTTCCATCACCAGTAACATCACAGCGACTAATTACATATTCAACTATCTAAATAATTCGAGTGATATGTGCAAGTGTGGTGTCAGACCTGTCCTTCAATATCTACCTTTGCACATATAGTTTGTTTCTATCTTCCCTCAAATGATGTTTTGAAAAAAAAAATATTAAGAAGAAAAATTGAATATTTTTAGTCCGTACTCGTAACTGAACTTAGAGACCTCTCTGCATACAAACCTTGTCATTGATTGTATTTTAACGAAGGAGTTATTTGATTCGTACAAAGTCAGGCCTTGCCTCTTCATTGTGCTCTAATTATCTGTGTTGGATTGACCATGGATCCAAACTGCCACATTCATTCGTATATATTATGTAACTCTACGAAAACATCCTGCCTCCCTCTCTCATGGCCGGTTAACGTCGTGTCTCCAATAGACTTCCGTATATTGTTAATAATTTAAAGAATCAATATATATTTCTTCTTTTATTAATATAATCTTTCAAGATTTTACACAGATAAAAATGTTAGCAAACTAAGATCCGGTTTCAGAAAAATAAGCAGACAGTTTTGTACAAAAACCTCAAGAAGCTGGGTATTAGCAAACATGATAACTTGTGTTGTAGTATTTTGTGAAATCCACCTTGTCACTCGGGTGCATATGCACTCGCTTTTAGAAAACACAATTCGGAATGTCCAAAAATGCTTCCATAAATTTTCACTGATACATCCTCACAGTCTTTCTGTTCATAGAGTTGTTTCGGGAAAATTGATATTATCGTGACGTGTATAAAAAGGGGGGAAATGTCTCATGAAAAGACTTATTTTAGCATTAATTTTTTTCTGTTTACACAGGCCACAAACAATTTTGGGTTTTTGTTTGACAACTTCGTGAACACACACAGGATGTTAACATCTATACATGAACTTCTTTTGCAATTTTTTTGGCGGTTCAAAATGGGTTTAAAACACATTTTGTAATATTGTTTTAGTTTGTTTGAGATTCTTCAATTCATATTGACGGTCATGTTCGTAGGTCATTGAATATACGTACATGTATGTATGTCACTGCATAGATATACATGAACATCCAGCTCTTGTTGCCTTCACATGTAGATGGAAGTGTGTGTCTAGCTGCTACTCTAGAAATCGATCAATTTAGTCTTTTTTCTTTTGTCGGATCGAATCGTTGCAAAATAAATCTACCTAGCACACTCTAGTGCGTGAGAACGATAGAGGTGAAAAAGAATTAGACAGATGAAACCGTTACTATTTCGATGGCTGGAAAAATATATGAGTGCCGGCCTGAGACTTGCGACCGTGTAGATTGGTTTCTTTGTTCTTCTTCTAAGAGAGGCTGCTAGGTTGTAGATATATATTGACAGACTATTTCTGAGCGAACGCATGAAAGATTGCTTTTCACGATCTGATCAAATATGTGAGCCCAAGTTAGATTAAACGGTCAATATTTTATGACTATAAAATTTTGAGACGTTATAGGCCGTTCGATGGCACCTACGGTTTTCTATATGCCCGATGTATCTAGGTAGTTACCAGTATTTTTTTTTGGTTCTAATCGGAAGTAGCTAGGTTAAAGACTTAGATATATATATATATATATAGCTTGAAATACTATTTTGAGTTAAACGTCTATGATATGAAAGATTTTTTTTCACATCCGATCCCATATGTGACACGTACGGTGAACGTACGCCCGGCCAGCAGTACATACTTGGGTGGCCGGAGGGACAAATATTTTTTATCTGTATGAACTGGCCGAACGGCCAGATCGATAAATATCATATGCTCCATGTGAATCCCTTAGTAAGGACGCTCATGCATTTTTTTTTTACATATCGTGGAGGACCTAGCTAGCATTGAAACGTATACAGGACAGTCTCATTGACGAAGTTTGCTTACGTATTGGAGACAAACTTCCATGCAGATCCCATCAAATAGACTTATATTTTTTACGTTAACAGACTTACAACGTTATAAAGGTAAATGACCATATCCCATCAAACGCAAACGTGTCAAACGGAACCACACTGTTACGTAATTAGTTATTTTTCATTAAATTCTAACCACTGATTTTAGATCTAATTGTCCACTAGTAGAAAACGGACCTTTGGTCCAGACTTTTAGTCCCGCACCAGTTTGCGGCCAGTATTAATATTACATTAGTACCGGTCCCAGCGGCCGGACGGGCGAGGGGCAGCAGTACCGGTCGGGAAGCAACTTTCAGTACCGGTTGGTGTAACCAACCGGAACTAAAGGGTTTGGGGCTGGCGCTGCAGCGGCGGGCCCCACGGCGAGAACCTTTAGTACCGGTCTGTGTTACAAACCGGTACTAAAGATGGACATTTAGTACCGGTTTGTGTTACAAACCGGTACTACAACATTTCGCTATAAATTCCATCTACTTCCTCCAGCCCGAGCTCACTTCACTCTCTGCCTCCTCATTTATTTCTCTCTGTTGTTGCTCGAGCTCGGTGGCGATCCGGCGATTTGTCCAATTTGGTGGCACCATTTTTGGTCAAAAAGATTAGAAACTTGTTTCTCTTACATTTAATTGGAAACTTCAGTTCATTTAGTGCTAGTTTGAGCTCATTTAGTGTTAGTTTGACCTAGATAGAAAAATGTAGAAAAATCTAGAAATGTATTGTTAGTTTGACCTAGATAGAAAAATTTAGAAAAATCTACAAATGTAGCTTATTTAGTGCTAGTTTCATCATTTACTTTGTGCTAGTTTAGCTAATTTTGTCCTAGTTTAGCTCATTTAGTCCTAGTTTAGCTCATTTTATGCTATAATTACGTAATTAATTGTTTATAGAATTATTACTTGTATAATTTTCTTATTTGTGTAACTTTTTGTTATATATAGTGTCATGGTTTTGACATCTGTCCACACTGGCTCTCGCCCGCTCTATTATTCGGATGTGGTACGATTGTTTGTTATAAGTATATGTTTGTTTAATTTCGTGTTTACAAAAATTATACCGACCAACTTAACGTAGATATATTTTTATCTAGGAGGTAGTTGAACCGGAAAATGAGCCCGACCCTATTTTCGAGTTTTTAGTAGAAGAAAACAATGATTTGAAAGCTAAATTGAAAAGAAGTGAAGATCTTCGTCTCGAAGAGAAGATGAAATGGGAGTTGAAGATTGCCGACGTCGTCGATGATAACGAGATCAAGATGGAGGCAATGTGCTTGGATCACAAGATCAAGATGAATGCAATGCGCTTGAAGCTTAAAAAGTTTAGAAAATATGTCATTAGTCAAGAGGCTTGGTATCATTATGCTGTTGGTTCAATAATTACCTTAGTTGCGATTTTGATCGCATTTGTCGTTGGATTTAAATTCTTTAGCTAGTTCTATGTTAGTTTCAATTAATGAATGTTTTATGAGAACTATGTATTAGATTTGTTTAAATATGGTGAACTTGTATTAATGAACTATTGTGTAATGGTTTTGTATATATTTACATAATGCAGATGAATCGACAATGGATGTACGTTGACCGACGCACTCCGGAGTTCATGACCGGCGTGCTGGATTTTATCCGTGTTGCTGAGGCAAATAAGCGGGATGGTTTTATGTATTGTTCATGTTGTGCTTGTAAGAATATCAGGAGTTACTCCAACTCAAAAACCATTCACATCCACCTGTTTCAGTCCGGTTTCATGTCTGGCTATAATTGTTGGACCAAACACGGGGAAACAGGGGTCATAATGGAAGACAATGAAGAAGAAGAGGACGATGACAACTATCCTGAGTTTCCTGAATACGACGGTAGTACAATGGGGGAAACTGGAGAAGACGCGCATGACGAAGAGGCGCCGGATGAGCCCGCTGATGATCTTTCTCGGGGCATTGCTGATGCACAGAGAAACAGCGTAAATCAGAGTGAGTGGCTCAAGTTGGAGCGCATGTTAGAGGATCACAAAAAAAAAATTTGTACCCAGGTGTCGAAGATGACCAGAAAAAGCTGGGTACGACGCTGGATTTGCTGCAATGGAAGGCTGAGAATGGTGTATCGGACAAGGGGTTTGAAAAGTTGTTGAAAAACATAAAGAAGATGCTTCCAAAGGATAACGAATTGCCCGACAGTACGTACGAGGCAAAGAAGATCGTCTATCATCTAGGATTAGAGGTGCAAAAGATACATGCATGCATGCATTAATGACTGCATACTCTACCGCGGTGAGGAGTACGAGAATCTGAATGCATGCCCGGTATGCGGTGCATTGCGGTATAAGATCAGACGAGATGACCCTGGTGAAGTTGAGGGCGAGCGCCCCAGAAAGAGAGGGTTCCTGCCAAGGTGATGTGGTATGCTCCTATAATACCACGGTTGAAACGTTTGTTCAGCAACAAAGAGCATGCCAAGATGTTGCGATGGCACAAAGAGGACCGGAAGAAAGACGCGATGTTCAGACACCCCGCTGATGGATCCCAGTGGAGAAAAATCGAGAGAGAGTTCCCGGACTTTGCAGATGACGCAAGAAACTTAAGATTTGGTCTAAGTACGGACGGCTTCAATCCTTTTGGAGAGCAAAGCAGCAGTCATAGCACCTGGCCTGTTACTCTATGTATTTACAACCTTCCTCCTTGGTTGTGCATGAAGCGAAAGTTCATTATGATGCCAGTGCTCATCCAAGGACCGAAGCAACCAGGGAGCGAGCTTGATGTGTACCTCAGGCCATTAGTTGACGAACTTTTAGAGTTGTGGCGGGAAGAAGGTGTACGTGTGTGGGATGAGCACAAACAGGAGGATTTTGACCTTCGAGGGTTGCTTTTCGTAACGATCAATGATTGGCCTGCTCTTAGTAACATCTCAGGACAGACAACTAAGGGATACCATGCATGCACACACTGTTTGGATGATACTGAATGTATATACTTGGATAATTGTAAGAAGTGTGTGTACCTGGGGCATCGTCGATTTCTTCCGGTCAGGCATAACGTCCGGAAGCAAGGAAAGCATTTCAAAGGTGAGGCAGATCAACGTAGGAGGCCTATGGACCGTACTGGTGAACAAATATTTGATATGGTCAAGGATCTAAAAGTTATCTTTGGAAAGGGTCCTGGAGGACTAAAGGTTCCGGATGACGCAAACGGGCACGCACCCATGTGGAAGAAGAAATCTATATTTTGGGAGCTACCATATTGGAAAGTTCTAGAGGTCCGATCTGCAATCGACGTGATGCACGTGACGAAGAATATTTGTGTGAACCTGCTAGGCCATTTGGGCGTGTATGGGAAGAAAAAAAACACAGCGGCAGCACGGGAGGACCAGAAACGTTTGAAAGAACGAGACGGCCTGCTTCCAGAACATTATGACGGTCCTGCCAGCTATGCTCTAACCAAACAAGAGAAAGTGATATTTTTTGAATGTCTGAGCAGTATCAAGGTCCCGTCTGGCTTCTCGTCGAATATAAAGGGAATAATAAATGTGGCACAACAAAAATTTCAAAACCTAAAGTCTCATGACTGCCATGTGATTATGACGCAATTGCTTCCGATTGCATTGAGGGGGCTTCTACCGAAAAATCTTCGAGTACCCATTGTGAAGCTTTGTGCATTCTTCAATGCAATATCTCAGAAGGTAATCGATCCAATGATCCTACCAAGATTACAGAATGATGTGGTCCAGTGTCTTGTCAGCTTTGAGTTGGTGTTCCCCCCATCCTTTTTCGATGTTATGACGCATGTCTTGGTTCACCTAGTCGAAGAGATTCAAATTCTCGGTCCCGTATTTCTACACAATATGTTCCCATTTGAGAGGTTCATGGGAGTCTTAAAGAAATATGTTCATAACCGTGCTAGGCCAGAAGGAAGCATCTCCAAGGGCTATGGAACCGAGGAGGTCATTGAGTTCTGTGTTGACTTTATTCCTGACATTAATCCGATTGGTGTTCCACAGTCGCGACATGAGGGGAGACTGAGTGGAAAAGGCACTCTAGGGAAAAAGGTATTTGTATGTAGGGACGGACCTTCTTTCAGTCAAGCGCACTACACAGTTCTACAAAATTCCTCGTTGGCAGCTCCGTATATCGAGGAACACATGAATATTTTACCATCTGAGAACCCGGTGGAGGATGAGTTCTAGATTAAAGATCAACACACGGCGAAATTCAGCGGTTGGTTGCAAACAAAACTCATGAATAACACCGAAGTTGATGTTCAGCTGTACTTGTTGGCCAGGACACCATCTTCGACTATAGTCACTTTCGAAGGGTACGAGATAAATGGGAATACATTTTACACGATCGCTCAAGATAAAAAGAGCACCAACCAAAACAGTGGTGTCCGCTTTGACGCAACAAACAGCAATGGGCAAAAGGACACATATTATGGTTACGTAGAGGAGATATGGGAACTTGAGTATGGACCTTCTTTTAAGTTCCCTTTGTTTCGGTGCAAATGGGTCAAGCTGAATGCAGGCGGGGTAAAGGTAGACCCGATGTACGGAATGACAACGGTGGATCTGAACAATCTTGATTACAAAGACGAACCGTTCGTCCTAGCAAATGATGTAGCTCAAGTTTTCTACGTGAAAGACATGTCTACCAAAGCGAAGAAAAGAAAAAACATGGAAGCGAATACATCAGACGAGGTACAACGCCACATAGTTCTTTCAGGGAAAAGAAACATCGTGGGAGTGGAGGACAAGACAGACATGTCAGAAGATTATGATAAGTTTGAAGAAATTCCGCCCTTCAAAGTCAACACTGACCCAAGCATCACGTTAAGTAATGAAGATTCTCCATGGTTCCGGCGCAAAGTTAAGCAATCGAAAAAAAGGAGGAATAATACAACAGATGGGAATATTGGTGATGTGTAATCCAGGAATGATATTTATGAAATATGAGGTCTTTATCACAAACTATGTTGTGGAATATGAGGTCTTTATCACAAACTATGTTGTTGAAATGACCATAACTTGGTCATTTGTCTTGAAACTTTTAGATGTTCATATATGATAGACCTTTTTTACTAAGACTTTTTTTTGCAAATTTTGTCAGAAATCAAGTTTCTAGAACTATCAATGTTTCTGTGATATAACCACTAGTTGTGTACCTTAAAATGATTTTTCCAAAAACTTAAGACCAAACTATCAAATAGTTGTAGTTCAAAGTTGATTTACTTTCGAAAAATCGACATAAACTCAATTAACTAGGGAAAATTAGGTAGAAATCAAAGAAAAACCTACTACTTGGGGATTATCCATCATATATGGACTAGTTTCCATGAAAATTAAATGGGTGCCATTTTGCATCATATTTTTGGTACTTTGTTCACAAAAAAGTCATGATTTTAAATGGGGATTATCAATTCCCTTTATTTTAAATGTTACATTTTTTAATATCTAATTTTTGTAATTTATTGAAAACATGTTCTTCAATATAGACATGATTTTTAGTAATTATTACAAACAAATTAAACAATTACATCAGTAGATATAAAAAAACAGAAATGAGAAAAGAGAAAAGAGAAATAAAATGAAAAAGATCTTTAGTACCGGGCCGTTCTACCAGCCGGTACTAAAGGTTTTCGTTTCGCGCCAGTTTTCTGGGCGCCCAAACGACAGATCTTTAGTACCGGGCCATTCTACCAGCCGGTACTAGAGGACCTTTAGTACCGGTCCGTGGCATCGACCGGTACTAAAGGTCTATGCATTAAATGCCCTGCCCAGATCGGGCAGTTCTCATTCTCTTATACAGACGCGAGTCCCCGACGACGACGAAGAGGAGACGCCGCCCCGCCATCACCGGAGACGCCCTATACGCCATCGCCGGAGAAGCCGTGCCGCCCCCGGCGTTGTCCTCGTCTCTCCCGACTCCGGCCGTCGCTCCGCCGGTGCTAGGTGAGCTGTCTCCTCCTCCCTCCTTCTCGCCACCGGTGCTAGGGCTTAGAGAATCGCCGCCGACAGCGGAGCGCCGCCACCATCCTAGGACAGCGCCGCCACCATTTGGTCGCGCATGCCGGTGCGCGACTCGCCGTGTGCGCGGCTCCTCCCTCCTTCTCGCCACCGGTGCTAGGGCTTAGAGAATCGCCGCCGACAGCGGAGCGCCGCCACCATTCTAGGACAGCGCCGGCACCATTTGGTCGCGCATGCCGGTGCGCGACTCGCCGTGTGTGCGGCTCCTCCCTCTAGCGCGCAATCGAGGGGCGCAAGAAGCAGAAGGGGACGAGAGCTCCATTGCTGACGTCATGCTGGCATCAGCGGTTTTTTTCTTTTCCAGATTTTACACGATTTTGCCATGTTAGGATTTCGCAATATATTTATGCTATTGTTAGGATTTTGCAGGAAATTCATAACTTGTGAATGCTATTGTTCGGATTTTGTAGGAAATATTTATATGAATGCTATTGTTAGGATTTAAAGTGTAATAGTGTTAGCAATAATATATTTATGTGAATGCTAGTGTTAGCAATAATATATTTATGTGAATGCTAGTGTTAGAATTTAAAGTGTAATAGTGTTAGAATATTTATGTGAATGCTATTGTTAGATTTTTAGGATTTTTAGTATTGTTTTACGGTTTGTAGGATTTGTGCAATTTTTTGATTTGTCAATGTGACAAAGTGAATTGTTCTTTATAATGCTACAATTGTTCTAAACTGTTATTTATATGCTATTGTTAGAATTTAAAATGTTATTTATATGAATGCTATTTTTAGATTTTGAAGTGTTATTTATATGAATTTAAAGTACTTATGCAATTTTATTTGATGCAAATAACTTGTGTAATTTTATAAGTGTGGATTAATAGTTTGTAATGGTACTGTTTTTTAAATTGCTATAGGAAATGCTACTGTTTTAGATGAATTGCTAGGAAATGCTATTGTTTTAATGAAAGTTTGTAAATGTTAAGTGAATTGGTACTGTTTTGCAGTGTTAGGAAGTTTATAAATTTTGGCCGATGATTAGATGGTTGCACGTTGCATCTTCAGGGAGGTGTGAGTGAACCATGTTGTCTGAACATATATGCAATGTTGATTCCACGTTGTTCGCTGACACCATCCCTGAAGCAATTCTATATGAGGCCTTGCTGTCTGTTTTGCAATGTTAGGAAGTTTGTAAAATTGGATTAATTGTGTGGATGCAAAGTACTTGTGCAAAGTACTTGTGTAATTTAGGGTAATTTTATGGATGCTACTATGTAATTTTATTTGATGCAAAGATTAAAATGCTACAATGTAATAAATAGTGTGGATTAGTGTTGAAATTTGTGAATGAAAGTGTTAGAATTTGTGAAATAGTATTGTGAAAATGCAACCACAATTTTCCGCGGCAACGCGCGGGGAATGCAACCACAATTTCCCCAATGCAAAGTACTTGATTTCGTCGATCCCTCGCCTCACCGTTATAACTTGACATCATGTAGGAATCTCGCCGTCTATCCCTCGCCTCACCGTCGTCCTGTCTGTGACCTTCCCGAGTCTCGTTGATCCCGCGCCTCACCGTCGTTCCCGAGCATCCCCTCGTGCCCTCCCCCGCGGTGAGCCTCTACCGTGCGCACATGTTATTTCTTTACAATAATGCCGCCGCCCGATTTGGCACTAAATTGTTCTATCTTTTTTTTTTGTATTAGTTAAGCTATGGACGGCAGAGCAGGGGAAGATCAATTGTTCGACATCATCAGAGATGGTGAAGATGATGGATCGCAATATCTTAACATGTCCGGTGGTGAAATGGAGGACGAGGAGATTTATAACCTAGAAGCTCCTCCATCCGCCTCGAACAATAATGCCGATGAGAATGTAGCGCAGAATACCGACGAGGTATACATAGCTTCTGGTGATAAATTCATGATTTGATATGTGTACATATACATGTTTTAACATAATATTTCTTCTTTTAGCCCTCCGGATCGGGATCGAGCAAGTCTGGTAAAAGAAAAGGAGGTCCGGTCAAAAAGTTAAAAGAAGAAAGATTTGATATCGAAGAAATCTCTGAAATTGGCGAACCGATTGCTCCGAAAGAGCACGCACGTAAATTTGTGAGTCAGTGCGGAGTTATTGTTCGGGACAACATTCCGATCACCATCCGAGAATGGCACAAGCCGAAGGGTGGAGGAGAGAGTTTTGTGTCAGATATTTGCAAGAGGGAACTTCTGAAGTCCGTTTTCCACAATTTCGCCCTACCGACAGGCCTCGGAGATGCCGAGAAAAAGAAAGTCTTCCAGTGGACTCTAAAGAAAATGGCCGAACAATTCATGAACTACAAGAAAAGGTTATACCACCAATTCATCAAGATAAAGAAAACCCCTAATTTTGAAGACGTACAGTACAGGAGGATAAGAGATCAGTGGCAAGAATTCAAGGACTACAAGGAATCAGAAGAAGCTCTGGAAAAGTCGGCGAAAAATAAGTTGAATGCCGACAAAAAGCAATATTTCCAACGTTTGGGGCCAGGTGGCTATAAGACCGCCATTCCTAAGTGGCAAGAAAGGGACGCCAAGTTAATTGCTGCCGGGGTCACTCCAAGTACATCAAGCTATCCCGCAAGGGCGAGAGATTGGGCGTGCAGCGTCGGGCTGGAGCCCGACCCACAGACAGGGAATCTTGTGTTGAAGGAAAAGGTTAAACCAGGCCCCGAGGGAGAGGCCGAAAGAGAAAAAATTCGGAATAAAGTCAAAGAACTTGATGATGCAGTAGTTGCCGCTCGGGAGGGAAGGTTCGCGCCCAATAGAGAGAAGGACGAGCTGTCACTCGCCCTCGGGAATCCTGAACACGCTGGGCGAGTACGAGGCGTGGGCGTCGTCCCTTGGAAGGTTGGGTTCCCCGAGCATATGGACACTTACAGGAGCCGCGACAGGAAGAAGAAACAGGAGGCAGAGAAATATCAGCGGTTGGAAGACATGATAATAGACCTGCGACATGAAATGAGGCAGAAAAAGGCATCTGAGCCGCAGGAGGACCAACTTGATATGGCATCTCAGCGGAAAAGCAGCGTGGCTTCCACACAAAATGTCCAGCCTGATGACGCAACATACCCCGTGGATCAGATTCAGGGGCGAACAAACTGTGAGCTGCACATCAAGATGAGGAACCTATCCATAAAGGTGGCGGTCGGCTTTACTTTAGAGAATATACCCGGAGCAACCCTTCATGGCGGTCAGATTCCAGCTGGCTACGCGCGAGTCGGGGTGGACGAAATTATGAACGGATTCGAGGACCTAGAGCTTGACTTCCCTGGAGCTGAAGGGGAGACGACACTGGGAGAAGTGTTGCGCGGAGTCATTCTATGGAGAAAGGAACACATCGTGTTTCCAGGAGAATCGACGCGTAGGCCACCAACCCCTCCGAGTAGCAATCAACCTCCAAGTCCACCCCGCATTGAAAATATGGACACCGAGAGGGAACCCAGCGCGACTCCATCTCCCCGGTGCGCGAGTCCAACCCAGCGGGAGTCCACCCCGGAGCGTGCAAAGAGTCCACTCCAGCGGGAGTCCACCCCGGAGCTTGCAAAGAGTCCACTCCAGCGGGAGTCCACCCCGGAGCTTGCAAAGAGTCCGCCCACCGGCAATAGGACCTTCTCAATGAGGCAGAAGATGCTTGCCGGTGCGTCGAGTGGTGCTCCAAAGGACACCTACAAGTACGGGCCGTCGTTGAAGGATCTTCCGGTGTTAACTTACCACCGGACCGTTGAGGAGAATGCTCCCTTGGTCAAAGCTCACAATGCCGCACACTTTGCGAAGAAAGTGCCCGAGGCAAAACAGGTACTAAACCCTAAGGGTGTTAAACACTTTTTAGACATCGTCTGTGATCCTGACCGTAGAACTTTGCCTGATAACTATGAACGCTCTATCTCGAAGAGTTTTGACACGCAAGAGGAGAATAAAAAGAAAAGGGTCGTTGCACAGAAGAAGAAGGCGAAACAGGTTCCCCAGCTCGGAAAACAGAAAGTACAGTCGGTCGCCCCGCTGAAGGTTCAGACAGACAAGAGTCCCAACGTTGGGACAAATGTTCCTGCTTCAGACTACATGGACGATGCTGAGCTTGACGCACTTTTCCCCAAGGCGACTGAGATAGCACGGAAGTTTGTCTACGGGAAAGATCTTCTCCCTCCTGATGAGATGGTGCGTCTATCTTTTCAAATGCGGAGATTGCATGACTGGTACATGAAGGTTGCAAAGGACAAGCAACTCGTGTTTTACGTGACATACCGAGAAGACCAATTCTTCGTCAACCACGAGATATGTATCGAATTTGATGAATTATGGCAGTTATACAACCGGCGTGCTCTCGACGCAACTATCATGAGTTGCTATGTTCTGTAAGTGTTTTTTCTAAATGTCTAGCTGAGCATGTAATTATCCTCACTAATTGAGCCTGTAATTATCTTCACTATATTCTTTCGTATGCTATTATATATGCAGGTGGATGCTTATCGAGTACAAAAGGAAAAGACTCTGGGAAGTTGGGTTCATTGACCCATCTATCGTTAACTGCAAAAACTTAGAGCGGAAGCCTGAGAACTGCAAGGAGGCATTGTTAAGGTCGCTATTGAGCCAAACACATGCGGCAGATATACTTCTTCCTTACAACTTCAAGTGAGTGTGACTGTCTTGAACACATTTCTATATTGCTAATTACTAGATGTTAAGTTTAATTGATGAGTTATATTCATGCCTCACTATATAAACGTGTGCAGCTACCATTGGATTCTACTGGACATTATCATTGACAAGGGATTAGTTGAAGTATTTGACTCATTACGCAAACCACAATCATACTACCAGGACTTGATTGACATGCTTCAGAGGTAATTTCAACCATTAACCCCATTTCATGATATCAAGTAATCATAACTCATTTATTCATTTGCTTTTGTGAGTAGGGTTTGGAAAATATTCATCAAGAGAGAGAGAGGGGTGAATGGAAACCAGAGCTGACTATTAAACATATTGATGTAAGTGTGCTACTATTAAACATAGTCTGTTTAATTCATCATCATTTTGAATTATTATTTAATTAAGTTATATTCTCGTAAAGACCTTGAAGCAGCCTCCGGGAAATGAATTATGTGGATTCTACGTCTGCGAATTCATGAGGACCTTGAGCGTTGAGCAGGCGTCGCATGAAAAAAGAATGGATGTGAGTGTGACTGTCTTGTACTATATTTCAATCTTATTATGATTTGATATATATATATACACACACAACTAATATATTCATATTGATCTCGTTTAAAGCTTAACGACAAGCGGAACGCCATCCTACCACATCAGCGCGTAGAAGCAATTCAAGAGGAGATAGCGGGATTTATCCTTGAGGAGGTCATGCATCCAAAGGGAGAATACCATAATCCTAAATATAGCTATGCCATATGAAAGAGGAGGATGTATGACATTATTGCGATCTCTATACACCGGATTGTATATATGTATATATGTATGTAATAGCGTAGTATGAATATGTCCTATATCTAAATTATATTATATATCAACGTTTACCGTATGTAGTAGCGTAGAATACATATACGAAAGTATATTACGTATGCATGAACGTGTACCGTGTATATATATAATACCGTATGAATGTAAAACAGTAGATGAAAAAGAAAACATAAAATAAAATTGCAGTGAAGAAAAGAAAACAGATAACAGAAAAAAAAAAGAAAACGAAAAATAAATTGCAAAACCCTTAAAACCTAAACCCTTTAGTACCGGCCGGTGTTACCGACCGGTACTAAAAGTTCTCCGCACGAGCCCGTGCCCCACGCCCACGTGGGGGCCCTTTAGTACCGGACGATAAGAAACCGGTACTGATGCTGGGGGGGCATCAGTCCCGATTGCGCAGTACCGGTTGCGAAACCGGTACTGATGCCCCTCCCCGACCGGTACTAAAGAGCCGTTTTCCACTAGTGGTCAAAAATAATGCGGATGATGTGGATTAACGTGGTGTCTCTATTTTAGACCCTCGTATTGTGCTTTTAGTATATAATAGATTTCGAACAACAAATTATGCAGAAGGAAAGGTTAGCGTTCAAGATAAGCCCAACGCAAGTGACCAGACCTACCCTATCTCTAGTTGTGATCTCTCTCACTAATCAGGCTGCCGGATTCGAGTTTCAGTCTTTCTTATATCAGGTAGACATTAGCTAAAATTTACACCGTTCGGTAAAAAAAGAAGTTATGTTGTTTCTCTTAGTATTACATTTACTTGGATATATCCAGTAAATCAAGGCTGGATGGATCCCAACAGCAAGGACATCTTCGAACATAATAGAAGCAAGCATGAAGTATGGATGTAATAAAGACAAAATACATGGGCAACCCCTGGTGCTGTCTGTTCGTAATTGCAACAGCGGCATGACCCTGGCTGCCAGCCGAACGAAACTCTGGTATATCCCAGCTGCTGCATGCATTCCTCCCGTTTAGGGCATGTATAATATGAAGTGCTTAAAGAAGAGAGTGTGTGTTGCGACGTCACCAAGCACCTGTCTAAATTTCGTTTTCTCCAACACACTAGCAAGTCTACTCCGGTGCTTCGGTTGTGCGCCTGTCTCGTTACCACTCACCTCAAGCACTTGGCTTTTCAATCGGAAGAGCCCACATGCAAAGAAGGACAAGCCCAAGATTTCTTCGATGAATGCCTCACCAAAAAGAAATTAAAGGTGGGCATATGGTTTGGCACGCGTGAATTCCCTGCCGGGCACATGCTCTACGTGGAACCCAACAATTCGACTCGAACAACCTTTCCTCGCCGGCGTCCCTCCTGCTAGCTTAGACCGGTGAGACTAGTCATAATGGGATAACATGAACTATTAACATACATATTTTATGAGTCTATGTTACTAACTCTATAGTGGAAAGTGTCACATGTGTGGTAACATAGATGTATTCATTAATTTGTAGACTTATTTTGCATTGAAAAGTGTGATGTTATGGTAACTACCTATGTTACTCTATTTGTCTCTCTTTTCATTAATTGCATGTCACATCATATTCTTTACTTATATGGCATCTATGTTACTACTCATGTTATTACCACTCTGACTAGTCTGAGGTCGGAGACGCGCGTGGCCAGTGGTGGTCGGCGTAGATATCACGATGGTTTTACGAGTTCAATGCTTTTCTAAGCATGCTCTATGTGGTACCCTTTTTGTAACCGATAATTTTAAGTTATTTAGGATGACTTCAACTGGGCGATCCAAACGGATATCGATTTTATCCGGATTTTGTCTGTTTGGGTCGCGGTCCGGCCGGACGGACATAGACGTATGTCTTGTCTTACTAAGTTCCACTGGGGAATGTATAGGAGGTTAGATTGGATATCTAGCTAGGAGGTTAGTGTCCTGTAGTCGGTTGAGGTTGTTCTGCGTGTAAACCCTAGCCGCAGACTTCTAGAGAGAGACATAAGCTGCTCCAACATTTTTGTTTCTAGAAGTGGGGGAATGGGGTGAGTGAGAGAGGCAAATATGATTTGTTTCAAATTTGAATGAGAGAGAGAAGCTGCTCTAACGAGGCCCTTCGTTTCACCGTCCAAACTGGGAAAAACTGGGAAATATTTTCTGAGGGGAGAATAGAGAAGCTGCTCCCCACATGTCTCCTGACGGACCCACTTGTCAGCGGGTAACGACCAAAAGAGACCCGGCCCTACATGGCCCACTCATCAGTAGAGCCCTCCACCCGACGGCAGCCTGCCGTTCAGACCATTCCTAAGATGTTTCAAACAAAAGTGAGGGCAAAAACAAGCAAAAGTTTATAAATCTGGACAAAACTGAGTAGAACCATTCCTATAATTTATCCAACCCATGTCATGCCTGGAAGGCTGGAAGGGATCATGTGCGACAAGGATACTAGAGGCAATATAATGTCAAGCATTGCAATGGTTGCATTTATATCTTTGTAACACTTAATTTTTGAGGACGAATTTGTTCACCCAAGCTCACCGAAGCTCGGGTTTAAAATAAAAATGGTATTTTTAAGTTTTAGAAGCTATGCCTTCCATACATAATTGCTAATTTTTGGACCGAGCATTATGCTAGATCTCAGTTGAGTCCAAGTTTTTGGATTTTTTTTCTTGATCTCTGCATCATGTCTGTAAGTTACAAATAGGTTAGAAATGAGATCCTTTTCAGTTGCAACTGAGAAAAAAAAAATGCTCGCATCTTACAACGAACTCCTAAATTTGTATATTATTATCATAACAAACTACCACCGCCTGACGGTTAGAAAAAAGAGAGCCAATTTTGTCACTTGCACACAAGTCGGGTTCTAGGATCACACTAGTCTATATCGCAAGTGAGATAGTTAAATAAGAACTGACATGCAACACCATCCATTTAATGTCCCTCAAATAAAACATTTCATGTGCGTAGGTACCTATGTTCATGTCGTGTGTTCCGACTTCCGAGTAAAGGTTGTTGTAGAGAGAATTGCATCTGTTCGTAGTTTCTAAATTGGTGAAACGAGGCTTATATATACATCCAAAGAGAGCGGCACTATAAACGTGGAAAATACATTGCAGGTTCCTCTTTCCCGTATGCTCACTTCATGATAAATCCTAGACATAATTGAACGACATATAACATGGTATTCTTCCAGGAATTAAATATTAATCTATGTTTATATTAGGCTGCATATGTAGGCTTGGGATGCATGAGGAATTTGTATCTAGCTTGCACTCTTCTTCCAACTTCTAACTAGGAGTATCAAACTGACTACAAACTATAGGAACTGAAAACTAGAATCAACTAGTTTCCGCTGTTCCTTCAAAAAAAAAAAAACTAGCTTCCACTGGGGTGTCTAGCAGGTTAGATTGGATAGCTAACTAGGAGGTTAGTATCATGTAGTCGGTTGATGTTGTTACCATAGCCGCAGACTTCTACATAATGATATTGGATGGAGCTAATCGCCTGACCGCAATATCCCTCTCTCGCTTCCTTCCCATATTTCATGGTATTAGAGCCCGCGCGGCGGATATCTTCTTCCGCTTCCGCCGCTGCTACTCCCGCATCCCAGTCAACGCTTCCGTCATTCTTTGGCACGTTCAACTGGTGTCTCATCTCTGGCGACTCCCTCCTCAGACACAACGACGCGACCACGGTCATCTAATCCGTCGGCACTGGTGCTGACTGGGTTATGAACGAGGTTTTCAACCCTACGTGGTACGTTGAGGATCAGACGGTGCTTAGTGGTTTCATCTCCACCGTCACCAGGGTGTTCTTGCCCGCCACGGCTCATCATGTCTAGCGTCATGCCGTTTATCAGTTACCGTGTCCAGGAAACACATATATATACACGAGGAAAAAGAACACCGATGTTCATGTGAGTATGTCATCGAGAATGTTACATGGAGAAAAAGCAACAGACCAGTGCAGATAACAAGATTCACCGGCACCGGCCGAAACAAGTGCCTCTCCTTGCTAGGGAGCACGCATCAGCTACAACTGACATGTCATCCCTTGACGGCGTAAATAACAGGATATACGGAATCACGAACACTGGTCGGACATGTCATCATGCATTGCCGCCAAATTGAAGCGAATGTACTGGAGAAATAATAATAACATATGATTTGTAAAGTATTTAGCATTTAAAACTTGTTAATAAAATACGGAAACTTTGATGCAGAGGCTGAGAATCCACACCCCCTTTTCAAAAAAAAAACACCTATGCACGTGGCCGGAGAAGCTCTCCGCCAAGCGGTAGGTGCCGTCGCACCGAGCGAAGATGGTCAGATTAATCCCAGCGCGGTAGTTTTTTTTTATGAAACGTAGGTAAAAATATTTGCCTCATCCATTAATTTAGAAGAGGAGTGACGAGGACGCTCATGCGGATGGATATTCTTCCATTGATGTTGATGGGGATACCACGACGTACGAAGAGGACCTTACGTACGTGATCGATCGGGAAGGGGAGCAATATCAGTCTCATCCGCTTGCTCTCCATAAAACTAAACGACTGCGAAAGGGAGAGGTTGGCGTTTGTAGATAAGCGCGACGCAAGGCGTCCTTAACCAGATCGTGATACTCGGGTGTCTGTATCATCTCTGTCCCACTGATAAGCCTGACGGGTTCAATTCTACAGTACCTATTTCCTTCTTTCTTACACCAGTTCACCAAGTAAACTGTTCCTACGATTGACATTGTTCGGTCGGTAAAGAAAAAATGAGGTGTTAAAATTCCCAATATCGTCACTTGCACACAAGTCGAATTCTAGGATCTTCACACTCCGTCTATATCGCAGGGGAGATAGGTGCATAAGAATTTTATAGCACGCTCCGTCTAAATCACACTCCCTGTAATTAATCATTTCATGTGCTTGAAGGTACCTATATTGATGTCGTGTCTTCTGACTTCTGAGTAAAGGTAGTTGCAGAGATAATTGTATAGGACGCGACTAGGTCGAGGTCGACCTAGATTTAGCGATCCGCGAGGTCGTTCCGACCAGAGGGAATCTTTCCCTAAATGGAAAGAGATGGCGCGCACTTTTGCCTAGGAATCGCGAGCCCACGTGCTCGCGCGCACGCCCACTAGCTCATTCCCATGTGCTCGCGCGGCCCACTCCTGCGCACATGGAAAAAGCCACGGTGGGGCCCAAAAGAATCACATGGATGTAACTTTTAGCTTCGCCATGGAGTTTCGCTAGAACCAGGGGAAAAAATACATTCAAAACACTGGTGTTTACATGTTGGAGCGGAAAATTACATCACTAGAAACCCCTTGCCCCAGAAATTGTTTCAGGCATGTAAACTTCAGGAAAATCCATCCCCATCTTTACCTTACAGGAACTGTCTTCCGAGTTGAGGCGCTAGGGCTTGAATCCGGTCGGTTGTCCGACAGTGCCGTAGTTGAATAAGCATTTCCTTTATTTACTTCTAGAAGGACTCGAAGTGAGACTAGAGAGAGAAGAGTTTTCCCGCAAACCATAGCGACTAGCTAGCCCCCTTCATTCATAGAGTAGGAGGAATCCACAAGAGGCCTGCCCGTTCAGAATTGCATAAAAGAACCATTCTTTTTATGAAAACTCTTGTTCCAACCTCACCTCAGGTCGAATGAATACGAAAGGGGGATCAATCAAATCAATAAGCCATGAATGAAGAAATAGTGGGCCTTTCGCCTTGTTTCGTTTGACTCGTGGAGCTGAGAAAT
This sequence comes from Poa annua, assembly GCA_026929855.1. Taxonomy (NCBI): domain Eukaryota; kingdom Viridiplantae; phylum Streptophyta; class Magnoliopsida; order Poales; family Poaceae; genus Poa; species Poa annua. The sequence goes on from CM049437.1 coordinate 98,907,528, forward strand.
CTACTTCAAAGAGAGGCCTTTCAAAAAGATGAAGGGACAGAGGTGACTAATTCCCCATCTCATTTGGGGCGGAAGACAGTTCCTTCCATGATTTGTAACGAAATCGATCCAGTCTTGTTTCCCTATCTTCATTGATCTTTACATCTTGGTTAATCTTACATCCAGATCATCTGTAACATGTAAAACAAACTGATCTTAACATGTAATCTCAGATGTAAAATCAAACTAGTTTTGCGAAAAAGAAATGTACAAGCATATCTAGCGGAGTAAGTTATATCCACCTCAGGTTTGAATCTAGCATTGATTTTAGGGATTGTATCTAGCAAAAAGAAAAATGTACATGAGAACATGGAAATTTAAGCTACATCTATTAATATTTCACATCTAGTGATCCTTTACATACTTTATTATACCAAAATACCATATATTACAATGAACATGAATTTTACATTCTAGCATTTGTTACATCTATGAAAAAATAGTTAAGCCTATCTATGAATATTTACACTATTTCGAGGCTATACTAATTTTACATTATAGGATGCAAGTATAATTTACATCTGGTCATGTTGTGACATCCAGTAGGATCGATAAACACGTGTAAACGAGAAAAAAAACAATCATAGTTAGCATGCTTTTGATTACTACCAACATGACCATCGTTCCCGGCCTAGTATATTTTACTCCTAAACTGCAAAATCACATCCTAATGAGAATCACATCCTAATCATCACATAAATCACATCATAACAAAAAGAAAAATCAGATTCACACCCTAAAAAGGAAAAAATCACATCCACGGTGTCATAATCACATCGTAAAACCAAAAATCTTATTCATTTGCATTGTGTTCAGAGAATTACAAACACGATAAAAACACGTGTACTATTTGTGATGGGATTGGATATACAAACCTGAAACTTGCCGTCAACACACAACAAGATCGTCAATTTCAGGAACCAGCTTACCCCCCAGGTGAAGCCTCGAGGCCCAACCAAATCTGGAACAAGGAGAAACTCATCAAATCGACTCAAAACACTAGGTTGTGTCCAGTGCTCGACTCACCCGCGAAAGGAAAACGAGAACATGGCAATAGGCTTACCACAAGATTGCATCTAGGAAAATAAAAAACACATCTAATGCTAGGTTGTAACTTTACATTGACCAGACAATCACATTGAAAAGAGTAATACATCCATGAATATCAACATCTAGCAGGGTGGACAAAGAGAATTACATTTACAATTATTTCGTATCCAGTGAAAAATACATTAGGGTCTACTGGTACATTCACGTTTTTATTCAACCATAGTTCACATCTATGAGTGCAACGGTTAGAGTGATAACAAAGTTTTACATCCAATCTAGGTTACATTCACTCATATGTACATCTATCTGAAAGAATCTAGCAGTTTAATTCTCAATGTATAAATTACTATTACATCCACAAACAGGAAAATCACATCCAAAAATGGCTGAAACAATGGTACGACCTGCTGACTTGATGCAAAATACATCCACATGCAGGTAGGATTTTACTTGACACCCGGTAGCATTGAGGCAATGCAAGTTACTATGAAAAAACCATGATACTTCTGCATGCTTTCAAAATTGAAAAATCACATCACTAATCAGCAGAAAAATACATCCCAAAAACTCAAGGCTCACATCCCCTACTCCAAAAATAAATTTACATCCAGCTACATGAAAACTGACATGCATTCACGAGCCAGCTGGGCTTACCAGGAGATGTAGAATCAGATCCGCCTGTAGAAAACACCACCGGCCACCGATTCGTTCGATTGAAGGTCACCAACGAGCTCGGCCTCGTCCAACCTCCACCTCCGCAGATCAGCAACTTCGTCAGAGGAAAACCAGAAATCGACGCCGTCGCCTGCAGAGGGAAGAGATAGAACTATGAGATTGACGGTCGCAGACGAGAGCTCAGCACGTCCCCTACCCTCAGCCACCAACCTTCACCTCCCCAGCAGATCAGCAAGCTCGTCGGAGGAAACCCACAAATCGACTCCGTCGCCAGAAGAGGGGAGAGGCCGAATCGAGGAATTGACTGTCACCACCGAGCGCTCACCTCGTGAAAGGACAATGATGTCGCCTAGAGGGGGGGGGGGGGGTGAATAGGCGGTTTAAAACTTTTCCGGTTTAGGCTTGATAATTGCGGAATAAAACTAGGTGTTTAAATTAACAAGCCGACAACCTAAATAAACTAGGCTCACCTATGTGCACCAACAACTTATGCTAAGCAAGATAAACAACAAGGTGATAGCAATATAGAATACTTCAAGCACGAAGGCTATCACAATGTAAAGTGCATAAGTAAAAGCTCGGGTATAGAAATAACCGAGGCACGCGGAGACGAGGATGTATTCCCGAGTTCCTCCTTGTTAAGGGAGTACGTCTCGTTGGAGAGGTGTGAACCGACACAACGGTTCAACAACCACAAAGGTTTCACCTTCTTCTCCGATGAACCGCACCACAAAGGCTTGGTTCACCTTCCACTATCGGAATTCCTTCGAGGCGGAATCCGGAGCCTTTCAACAACAATCCGGGGCACAACCCACAATGGGATTGGGGGCTCCCGAACGGCCTCCAACAACAATCCGGGGCACAACCCACAATGGGATTGGGGGCTCCCGAACGGCTTCAAGTGACCACACAAGGGTCCAACCACCACAAAGGCGTCTAGGGTCCAAGGACCCAAGAGTAACAAGCTCACAAACTTTCAACTTCCACGAATCCTCGTGGAGAGCACACCGATGCACCAAATGCAAAAGGCAAGAGCACAAGTGCTCAAAATCCTTCACTCTCAAATCCCACCAAAAGCAACTAATGCTTATGGGGGGAGAAGAGAGGAAGAACAAGGAATCCACAAAGGAGTCAAATCCTTCACTCTCAAATCCCACCAAAAGCAACTAATGCTTATGGGGGGAGAGGAGAGGAAGAGCAAAGGAGAAGAACCACAAAGGAACTCCAAGATCTAGATCCACTAGGTTCCCCTCACTTAGAGGAGATATGGATTGGTGGGATTGTAGATCTAGATCTCCTCTCACTTTTCCCTCAAGAATATGGAAGATTCAATGGAGGGATTGAGAGATAGGCAAGCTCAAGAAGGTCAACAATGGAGGAGAAAAACGTGCTCAAGAGCTTAGGTTCAATGGGGAAGAAGACCCCCTTAAATAGGGCCTCCAAAATCCAACCGTTATGCAGTTTTTCTCCGCAGGGTCGGTACTACCGCCCCCCAAAACCCGGTACTACTGCCTGAGCATTTTGTGCACACAGAAAACGCGAAACCTTCTGGAATGGGCGGTAGTACTGCCTGATATCACGGTACTACCGCAGTGTCCAGAAACTGCAGAAACTGGTAAACGAAAACGTCAATATCTTTTCCATCCGGACTCCGTTTTCGATGATTTTTGGCTCGTTGGAATCGTTACAACGAGCTCTACTTGAATGTGCATAGAAACATCACAGTCCATCATGTGAGGATAAAACCAAATGGGGAAAGGTTGAACTTTCCTAAACAATGCAAACCGGTAAAACCTCCTTCATAAAAAACGCAACAAGATATTCATACGAAATCTGTTTTTGATGAACTAGAGCTTAGTATGGAGATAAACCAAGCTCTAAATCCTCACATGGATAAAAGGCAATAAGTTTTTCAAAGTAAAACCATTTTCGAAGGACTTGGTCTTGTCATGAAGATCACGACAAGCACCAAAACCCAACACGGAGAAAAACCAAATAAGAACCAAGAAAGATGATATGCCAAGCATGCAAAGGTTTGAGCTCTCCACAAAGATGCGATCAAGTTACTCACTTGAGAGCCCCTCTTGATAGTACGCCGTCTATCCTAAAACCCGGTCTCCCACTAACAACATGAGACCGGTAAAATAGAAAACCTATCAAGATCATACCTTTGCCTTGCGCATTCCACTTGAGCTCGATGATGACGATCTTGACTCTCTCAAGTTGAAACACCTTTCTTGTTTGTGCTTGCTAGCACATGCTTGATGAAGACTTCTCCAAATGCTCCCCCATACTCCATTATGGGAGGGCCTCGCTAAGCTTCGTCTTCATGTCTCCTTTGCAAGCTTCAATCAAAAGATATCTTCCGAGATGCATCATATTGAGCTTGCACTTCATCTTCTTCTCTTGATATGTATGATGGCTTGGTGGTAAACATGATTGTTCACTCAATCTTCTATTCCAAGCCATACTTGCAATGAGCTCAACTCTACACATGACCATTCTTCATATAAACCCTTGAATAGAGCATTGGTCATTAAATCATCTTGAAGAGTCCAACACATGAACTCCTATAATTTCCCATGGACAAGATCTATAAGAATATCTCAATGTAAACATTAGTCCATAAGGATTGTCATTAATTACCAAAACCACGCATGGGGGCAACCATGCACTTTCAATCTCCCCCATTTTGGTAATTGATGACCATCCCTTTTACGAGGGTTTATATAGTGAATTTAAGCAACCATGCAACACAAAGAGCAAGGATGCAAGAGAACCGCAAGAGAACAAACCCATATTCCCTTAAACCCTCTAAATTTCTCCCCCATTGGCATCGATTGCCGAAATGGGAAGAAAAACTTAGAAGGCAAATATAGTGAGAGCTCCCCCATAATGTGTGCATTTCTCATAATATGAGTGAAATCAAATGCACATATCCAATGACGAATAGATGGAGGGAGATCAAACTATATAGAGGATCCAAAGATTGCAAAAGAATATCAAATGGAAAGATACTTCAACGAAAGAAGCAAGCAATCAAAAGGATCCGAAAAGTGTTCTAAATATCATGAGGGAACTCCCCAAGGTACGTGCACAAATAGGATTTGTATTTCAATATAGTGTGCACAACATGGAATCCTCACTCCCTCCTAGATAAATTCGAACACAAGCTCATGCAAGAGAATGTAAATGATAAAGGAGGCAAAACAACTTTCACCTAATAAAATGTTTTGCAACAAGAGCAAGGAGCGGCAAATATAAGGATGGGTGTGGGATAAAAAAAACATTTTAGGAGACTAATACAAGGATGAGAAACATCAACATAGTCTTTCAAAAGGAGTTGCACATAGTGCATATTATGTCTTTCCCATACCCACACACCAAAAGAGATAGCAAATGGCTCCACAAGCTTAGTAAGATGCAAAAAGCATAACACATTAAAAAAATCTTGTACCTTTTAGAAACCATCAAAGAATCAAAAGCAATAAGAGGTGGTCGCTAAAGAATTGGAATATCAATTAAAGATGTACTATTCTCACGTGTAGAAGTTTCTAAGTAGACACTAATCACTAAGATATGGGTCTACAAATAAACATGTACACACAAGATAGATACACGGGTAAAGATTATGATATCCAGGAGGAAGTCATAAATACACCAATAAGATCTTTGCTTAAAAGCATAGCACAAAGCCCAATTATATCTTAACGGAATATAAGTGAACTTCCAACACATACTCATCATAGCATCAAAAATTATCCGCAAGGGATAAAGGTTAACAAACGGATGCTCCGAGTAAGATAACAAGTATCACAAAACGCAAATGATTTTAAAAATTCATCAATGTTGCACATGAGAGACTTTAAGTAGAAAGTGCTAGATTGACATAATTGGGATCGATGAATCATAGAAATGAATATATATTCCCCTTATATGTAATCATCCCGGCTTACTCACATTTGCAATAAAGACGTTTTGCAAGAACCAAATTAATTGCAACAAAAAGATTCATGTCAAGATACAACCTACACAAGGTTGAAAGCTTAGAAACGTAAGCATGAGGTAGATACTTGTTACCGAGATAGCATTGGTGATGTAGAAGATAAGAGTTAACGATCATCCAAACTTCGCTCCCATGAACACATGGTGACACCACCTTCCTTGTAAATGAGACAAGCTTCCAATGCATCTCCACATGTACCTAAAACAAATTCAAGTACAAAATGGTACCCAAACTTATTGGGTCCAAAGTAGTTAGAGCAACTACAATACATAGGACAAACTCCACATAAATATGTGCATATTGATATGAAATTGAATTTCATGCACATCTTAGCCATTTAGGATTTGATGGAGTTTATCCTATATATTGGATCAACGAAAGTACACATGCCATAAGATATACATATAGTAAGTATGCATGCACAAGACTTTCAAGAACCAAACGAGATACAATTTGGACAAAACACCAATTAAACCAAGAAAGCACACACAAGTGTGACAAGAAAAAGAATTGTCCAAATTATATCAAAGACCCAAATCAACACATGATTGAAGAAACCACTTTGAAAAGATACCAAATTAAAGCAAGAAACCAATTGAAGAAAATACCATCAAATAATAAACCAAATCCTCTACACTTTTCATGATGGCACAAAGTGCCAAGACGAAAAATGTTTGTCTTCCAAAGAGACACGTCATCGGGATCAAATACCAAATGAAGACAACTAATGTTCGAAAGCATATAGGATTGCTCCCCCAAGATGTGTGCATTATTTATGATCTTGCATTTGAATACAAAATGCACACAACTGAGATCATCACTCTCCATATATATATATATATATATATATTCAAACACTAGTCATATTCAAGAAAGGCAAGAAATTGCAATACCAATTTAAAGAATGATGTTCCACTCAAAGTAGGATAGCTTCTCAAAGAATAGTGCATTATCAAAAAGTATGACTTTTGAAAGTCAATGCACAAGAATTGGATCATTACTTTTCCCAACTCAAGAAAGCACAAAACAAATTTCAAGTAGAGCAATAAAGGATCCAAAAGATACAAAGAAGACAAATAAGAGTTAGATAAAAAACAAATCCTTGGCAATCAAATAAGTCAATTCAAAGCAATAGCCAAAACGAAGATGGTCTACAAATTCCACCATAATTGTGAGTATCACTTGTTATGAACAAGGAATATAGAAATATTACTCGATGGTATATAGGAATGATAAACAAGACCAATCTTCACAACAAATAAAGCATATGACAAAAGATAGGAAATTGAGCACATGCTTAGATAGAGATTCTTGACAACTTCAATTTGATCAAAGATCATGCAAAGCACCAAGAAACATGCCACATAGGAGAAAGATAATTAGCAATATCAATTCTAGGTGGCAAAACCTCACATGTTCACATTTTCTAGGCTTGTAATATGCACATAGCTTATTACTCCCCCATAATGTGATAATCCATTTATTTTAAAACAAGAGGCAAACAAAAACAACTTGAGAAATTAATGGACATTATATAATTTGAATTTCTCATGAGCATGCCATACCACATAGAGAATAGATAATATTGATATATCAATACTAAGTGGTATTCCTCATGTACACACATTTTTAGGATTGTGAAGTGCACGAAGCGTATCACTCTCCAAAAATGGATAGTCCATTTATCTCTCAAAGAGAGCCAACAAGATAAGATCTCATATAAAAGCAATAAGGCTCAAAACAAGTAGATGGTGTGCAAACCAAAATACACATACTTGATTTCTCAAGATAAGTAAGTAGAGAGCACAACACATACCAACACTAGCAAGGTATAAAACCTAACACATGCAAGGGTGCAAGCAACTTTCAATGTATATATGATTTAAATAAAAGTTACCGCAAGGAGGAACATTGGATATGAGATAGAACAATATAATCCATATGACTTGACTTGAGAGAATATAATTGATGAAGATCCCTTAATTCTTCATAGTGTAGCCAAGTCTCCAATGCCCTCCAACAACACCTATTGATCAAGTTTTAGCTTGTTGGTCCCCAACCACGTTGGGTCCTAAGAGGTTAGTCACAATAGGTTTGGAAACCCAAATGGTTCTTTTCGTGACACCACTTTGAGTACCAACAAATTTGGCAAACACATTGCCAACCTTATCCTTCCGAAGAGAATAAACATCATCAACTATAATGGGGTTGGATAAGGTACCATTAGTGCATGAAGAAGCAAAGTGACCCTTCTCACGGCATAGGTAGCAACATCTACTTCCTCCTCTGTTCTTAGTTGGAGTCTTGACTTGAGGAGGGGTAGCTTGATTCTTCTTGGGAAGAGGTCGTTCTTCAACTTGAGGAACTTGAGTTTGAACTTGAGGCTTCTTCCCTTGTTGCTTCTCACTAAGACGCTTCTTCTTCAAAGGGCAAGATCTAACATGGTGCCCTTCAACTTTGCACTTGAAGCAAACAATCTTGGCCGAATTTTTGACTTGTTCTTGGCCCTTTTTCTTCTTAATGATCTTGGACTTGTTCTTGTTGTTTGAGTTGAATCCAAGTCCACTCTTATCATTGGGGCGTCTTTGAACACTCAACATATTGTCAAGTGTGGACTTCCCAACATGACGCTTTTCCAAGTCTTTCTTCAAAGAAGTGACTAGGGCCTTGAGCTCATTTAATTCCTCTACATGGTTAGTATCAACAAAAACACTAGAGGAAGTAGACGCTTCATTGTTAGAGCAACAAGGTATGGAAAGTAATTCATCACAAGATGTAGAAGCATTGTGAGTGGATGAATCACTCGGACTAGCACATGGCAATAAGGCATTTCTAGAAGAAGTTGTGCCAATATCCACATGAGGCTCACAAGATGTTACCTTTGTAGAGATAGCCTCATGAGCTAACTTTAGCCTAGCATGGGATGCTAGAAGATCATCATTAGAGCTAGAAAGCTTTTCATGACTTTCTTCCAATTTCCCATACTTACTAGATAGCAACTCAAGTTGAGCCCTTAGCTCAACATTCTCCTTCAAAATAGATGCTTCACAAGAAGTGGAGTTAGTAGCACAAGCATCATTAATATTAGAGATGGAAGAAGACAATTTGACAAGCTTGTCATTTTTAGATAGTTGAGTTTGGAGTTGATCATGAGACTTGATAAGGAGAGAGTGTTCACTTTCTAAAGCTTTGTGAGCTTTGTCAAGTCTCTCTATGTCCTCATTTAGTCTAGCATTGCCAACACCAAATTCAACTTTTTCCATTTTAAGCACTTTATACTTAGCAAGGGCATGATCTCTTTCCTTAATGATTTTAGCAATAATAAGATCATTAGACTCATCAAGGGATTCAAGTTTCTCTTCAAGAGAAGACCTAAGCTCTTCTTCTTCTTCAAGAGAAGCGTTCAAGTAAGCTATGGTGATAGAGTCATCTCTCTCATTTTGACATTTCTCATCAAATTGACTTTCCAAATCCTCAATGAATTCCCTACTCTTAATAATATAAGCAATGATTTCACATAGAGGAGGGATAGCTTTACTACCTTTGGGGAGAGCACCAAGTACCATCTCACCCATCTTGGTTAAGGATTCAAAGTCAAAACCTTCTTCATGAGAATCCTCATCCACATCATCACAATTTGGATTCGAGGTGGGAGATACCTCGGAATCCTTAGCCATAAGGCAAACATGATTAATGGTTGAGGGAGATGAAGAAAAACTTGAAGCACCATTGAGGACCATGTCTTGTTCCAACAAATGTTGGGATTCCTCTACATTGTTAGTCATGCAAGAAATAGAGGATATGGAAGTATTGTTTTCATGGCAACAAGACATATGAAGCATATCATCATGAGATTTAGTTAAACAACTATTACATGATATGCAAGGACTATCAACTCTAGCATGTATGACATTTGGAGTGCTAGAAGAGTTTAAGTCCAAAGATAGAACATTGCAATGTGATAGAGAAGAAGTATAATCAATAGTAAGTTCACCATCACCAAGGCAATTTCTATCACCACTCACCATATCAATACCTTGTGACGAATCACATGTTGGTGAAGTGGAAGAAGTTGTGAACTCATCACGACCGGAGGTGGAGGGAGAACAATCATCCTCAATAATTTTGGACACTTCATATATATCTTGAAGCTTGGTCCAAAGCTCATGTGCATTTCGAAAAGGCATGATTGAAGCAAGAACTACATCGGTCAAAGCACATATAAGACCATTAGTAACTTGAGTCTCGAGATGAGAGTTTATCTCATCCTCTAAAGATAATTCTTGGGAATCCTTTGGAGGAGATAAACTCACATCTACAATCCTCTTAATATAATTTGGACCCATGGCCCTAAAAAGATTAAGCATGCGAATTTTCCAAACATCATAATTTGTGCCATCGAATATGAAAGTGGGATCGTGCACTAATTCTCTAAACGACATCTTTTACTCTCTAGGCGGTAAAGCCCAAAAAGAGAGCCCAGGCTCTGATACCAATTGAAAGGACAATGATGTCGCCTAGAGGGGGGGGGGGGGGGGGGTGAATAGGCGGTTTAAAACTTTTCCGGTTTAGGCTTGATAATTGCGGAATAAAACTAGGTGTTTAAATTAACAAGCCGACAACCTAAATAAACTAGGCTCACCTATGTGCACCAACAACTTATGCTAAGCAAGATAAACAACAAGGTGATAGCAATATAGAATACTTCAAGCACGAAGGCTATCACAATGTAAAGTGCATAAGTAAAAGCTCGGGTATAGAAATAACCGAGGCACGCGGAGACGAGGATGTATTCCCGAGTTCCTCCTTGTTAAGGGAGTACGTCTCGTTGGAGAGGTGTGAACCGACACAACGGTTCAACAACCACAAAGGTTTCACCTTCTTCTCCGATGAACCGCACCACAAAGGCTTGGTTCACCTTCCACTATCGGAATTCCTTCGAGGCGGAATCCGGAGCCTTTCAACAACAATCCGGGGCACAACCCACAATGGGATTGGGGGCTCCCGAACGGCCTCCAACAACAATCCGGGGCACAACCCACAATGGGATTGGGGGCTCCCGAACGGCTTCAAGTGACCACACAAGGGTCCAACCACCACAAAGGCGTCTAGGGTCCAAGGACCCAAGAGTAACAAGCTCACAAACTTTCAACTTCCACGAATCCTCGTGGAGAGCACACCGATGCACCAAATGCAAAAGGCAAGAGCACAAGTGCTCAAAATCCTTCACTCTCAAATCCCACCAAAAGCAACTAATGCTTATGGGGGGAGAAGAGAGGAAGAACAAGGAATCCACAAAGGAGTCAAATCCTTCACTCTCAAATCCCACCAAAAGCAACTAATGCTTATGGGGGGAGAGGAGAGGAAGAGCAAAGGAGAAGAACCACAAAGGAACTCCAAGATCTAGATCCACTAGGTTCCCCTCACTTAGAGGAGATATGGATTGGTGGGATTGTAGATCTAGATCTCCTCTCACTTTTCCCTCAAGAATATGGAAGATTCAATGGAGGGATTGAGAGATAGGCAAGCTCAAGAAGGTCAACAATGGAGGAGAAAAACGTGCTCAAGAGCTTAGGTTCAATGGGGAAGAAGACCCCCTTAAATAGGGCCTCCAAAATCCAACCGTTATGCAGTTTTTCTCCGCAGGGTCGGTACTACCGCCCCCCAAAACCCGGTACTACTGCCTGAGCATTTTGTGCACACAGAAAACGCGAAACCTTCTGGAATGGGCGGTAGTACTGCCTGATATCACGGTACTACCGCAGTGTCCAGAAACTGCAGAAACTGGTAAACGAAAACGTCAATATCTTTTCCATCCGGACTCCGTTTTCGATGATTTTTGGCTCGTTGGAATCGTTACAACGAGCTCTACTTGAATGTGCATAGAAACATCACAGTCCATCATGTGAGGATAAAACCAAATGGGGAAAGGTTGAACTTTCCTAAACAATGCAAACCGGTAAAACCTCCTTCATAAAAAACGCAACAAGATATTCATACGAAATCTGTTTTTGATGAACTAGAGCTTAGTATGGAGATAAACCAAGCTCTAAATCCTCACATGGATAAAAGGCAATAAGTTTTTCAAAGTAAAACCATTTTCGAAGGACTTGGTCTTGTCATGAAGATCACGACAAGCACCAAAACCCAACACGGAGAAAAACCAAATAAGAACCAAGAAAGATGATATGCCAAGCATGCAAAGGTTTGAGCTCTCCACAAAGATGCGATCAAGTTACTCACTTGAGAGCCCCTCTTGATAGTACGCCGTCTATCCTAAAACCCGGTCTCCCACTAACAACATGAGACCGGTAAAATAGAAAACCTATCAAGATCATACCTTTGCCTTGCGCATTCCACTTGAGCTCGATGATGACGATCTTGACTCTCTCAAGTTGAAACACCTTTCTTGTTTGTGCTTGCTAGCACATGCTTGATGAAGACTTCTCCAAATGCTCCCCCATACTCCATTATGGGAGGGCCTCGCTAAGCTTCGTCTTCATGTCTCCTTTGCAAGCTTCAATCAAAAGATATCTTCCGAGATGCATCATATTGAGCTTGCACTTCATCTTCTTCTCTTGATATGTATGATGGCTTGGTGGTAAACATGATTGTTCACTCAATCTTCTATTCCAAGCCATACTTGCAATGAGCTCAACTCTACACATGACCATTCTTCATATAAACCCTTGAATAGAGCATTGGTCATTAAATCATCTTGAAGAGTCCAACACATGAACTCCTATAATTTCCCATGGACAAGATCTATAAGAATATCTCAATGTAAACATTAGTCCATAAGGATTGTCATTAATTACCAAAACCACGCATGGGGGCAACCATGCACTTTCACCTCGTCCCCTATCTCCAGCCACCCACCTCCACCACCGAAGATCAACAAGCTCGTCGGAGGAACCCCAGAGATCGACGCCGTCGCCGGAGACAGAGGAGGCGAAAGGATAAGGAATGGGGGGAAAGCAGTGCGGGGCTGTGTGCGGCAAGTCTGTGGTGAAAGGATAAGGAGTGGGTAGAAAAAAAGGCTCGACACGTGATGGACCATCCGATCCGGAACGGACGACGCACGCGCGTGACCTCGCGACCCTTCAGAACGAGGTCGACAGAGAGTTAGAATTGGCGAATTGTATATGTACGTAGTTCCTAAATTATTGAAGCGAGGCTTATATATACATCCAAAGAGAGAACACTATGAGTGTGAAGTACGTTGCAAGTTTTGTGTATCCTATAGTCATGACCAATCCTAGGACAAATTGAATGATCTGCCCTTGGCATTTTCCCTGACATTTATCTGTCTTGATATTAGGCTGAATGTATAGGCTTGGGACGCATGAGAAAATTGTATATATATGTCTTCTGCCAACTCCTAACTGAGGCTATGGAAGTAGACTTGGGCATGGGCAGCCCGGCCCGGCCCGAAAATACCGGGCCTGTCCATCGGGCCGGGCCTGGGCCTGGTTTTCGGGCCCGACGGTCGGGCCGGGCTCGGGCCTTGCAAAAAAGGGAAAACAGGAAGGAACGGGCCGGGCCAGCCGGGCTTTGTCGGGCTTTTTCGGGCTCGAGCCGGGCCTGGGCCTTATTTTCCAGCCCGACAGTCGGGCCGGGCTCGGGCCTGAACTTTTCTGGGTCGGGCTTTTTTAGGCCCGGCCCGAGAAATGGCCGGGTATTACCTCTATAAATGTTGTAGGAATCCTTCTCTTGGAGAGGCTATCTAGAGGGGCACTCTTTGATGGCCGTTGCATCTTTTGGCAAACCTGCAAGAACCGTTGGATGGTGATGATTGTGTTTTTTTACCTGCTGGCTGCTCAGGTGCTTCCATGGCGTGTGGGTCCGCCGGCGAGCGGGACCACCATGTCAGCTTCACGGAGCATCACTAGTAGAAATATGGCTATAGCCACCATTCTACCGCTGGCGAACGCGTAAAAACATGCGCCAGTAAAAGTACCGCTGGCGAACATGGTGTCGCCACAGCCAGCTGTAAAAATGCTACCGCTGGCGGACAACCATAACGGTTCGCCAGCGGTAGCATCTGGCTGGAGACGGCTGTACTATGAGCTTACCGCTGGCGGACAACCATAACGGTTCGCCAGCGGTAGAATTAGCGACGCTGGCTAACATATTATTCTGTGCGACAGCAGTGGTATCGCGGCGCTAATTAACCAGACAGCAGTGGTACACCTGCCCGCGCCCCGCCCCTCTCTCGCCCTTATCCCCTTTCTCCTTCCACACATCCTCTGCCCGCTGCCTCATCCCGATCCCCTTTCTCCTTCTCCCCCCCTAACGAGGTGTATCCCCATTGACGAGGGATGTCCTCGGCAATCCTAGAGTCGAGTACCCTAGGTATATTTTGAGGGAGAAGATGTGCGTGCTGGTAGTTCCAGACGGCTGACAAGCAAGGATTTACCCAGGTTCGGCCCCTCATCGTGAGGTAAAGACCTACTCCTGCTTGTCTGATTATGATGATATATGAGGTACATGGTGGCCGCAAGGGCGATATGATGAGAGGCGATCTCTCTATGCTATATCTAATTGTGTCTATGTTGTGGCTATAATGTTGCGATCTGTCTATGGGGGTGCCCCTCCCTGGCTTTATATAGGGAGCCAGGGAGGGTTTACAAGAGTCCTAGTAGACTACGAATAGGAGTCCTTGTCTTGTCCTTCAAGTTATTTCCTTAACAGCTTCTTGGTCTTCATTGGGTCACCCGGTGGGCCTTCGTCTGGGCTGAACCAGGTATACCAATAGTGGGGTGCCCGGAGGGTATGCCCACGTCATTAGCCCCCGAGTGTCTGGTCGATTCGAAGTATCGGGCAGAGACTCAAAACAGTATGCCGAGTAGGCGTAATCAATGACCATATGATGACTGAATTATTCATTCTTCGTGAGCTTAAATCATTTATGAGAAATCCTGTATATGTGTATGAAATCCAATAATAATAATAAATCCGGTGCGGGCTATAGAGAACCCGACTTTGATAAATCCGTGCGAGCTATAGAGAACCCGACTTTGATAAATCCGTGCGAGCTATAGAGAACCCGACTTTGATAAATCCATGCGGGTTATTAGAAAACCCGACTTTAAAAATCCGTGCGGGTTATTAGAAAACCCGACTTTAAAAAATCCGTGCGGGCTATAGAGAACCCGACTTTGATAAATCCGTTGTGTGACTCGAGCCGATGGCGAGTACCCTCCCGATGGGAGTTAGTCGATGAATTTTGCACTGTCCAAGAAGGTGCGCAGCTTTCATGTTATTTGTTGCTGTGTTGTCTAGTAGTTCATCGGGTGCGCGCTCAGCGCTCCCGATGGGAGTAGCCCCCGAGTGCCTGGTCGATTCGAAGAATCGGGCAGGAACTCATTTGCAGTTGTATTTCACCATCTGACTCTTTGCTCATTTGGCTATGTGTATAAGATTGTCTCGATTGTGCTTTGCCGAGTCGGTAAGTCGTCGACTGATATTTTGCATGAACTTTGCTATGTACTTTTGAGTCGAGAATGCCTCGATTATGCATGCTGAGTCGGAAACACGTCGACTAATGCTTTGTTTATTTTGCCTAGGGAGTATGACTTAGTAGGCCTGGTTTTATTCGATGAGTCGAGACCAGTTAACCGCACATTTGGGCGAAACCTTGCTAGCCTTCAATCAAGTTCGAGTCCCCGGGCTCGAACCTGGAACATACTGGACAGACTCGACTCAGGCCGTTGAGGTCTTACTGAATCGTTCTGCAGTTTCAACTTTGCTACCCAGCGCGTCCGCCGGGATTTTCATCGCGTCTGCTGACACGGAAAATTTTAAGGACTTAGCACTGCCGGAGTGGTCCTCAGCCCAGCTCGACCTATCGGCGGGTCTTACCTTTGCATTTTACGCATGTAGCATCCGAAACGTCATCGACTGACGTTACTCGGGAATTCTTTTGAGTTTTGCTTTGACTGAGGGGAGTCTCTTAATCGACTGCCTTTTTTGCTTTTAGAATCTATCGGGTCCGCGACAGCGCTCCCGATGGGAGTAGCCCCCGAGGCTATGTGCAACTATTTATAGTTGGGCATAGGCTCAATTTGCCTTTATCTTGCTATCTGTCTGTCGAGTATTTTTGTGAGTGTTCCACTCTTTGCATCTTCTGACATAGATATTTGCCGGGTGCGTAGCACTCGAGCCGATGGCGAGTGTCCTCCTTATTGTCGAGTGAGTTTGAGACTTTTTCGAGTAGCCAACCTGCATAACGCAGCCCCCGAGTCTTCGGGTGCAGCCGATGTTTTGTGTAATTTTCTTAGCCTGTGTGGCGCAGCCCCCGAGTGTTCGGGAGCGGCCGAAGTGAGTTTGTCACAACTCATGCGGCGCAGCCCCCGAGCATCTGGGGCGGCCACGTCTTGCAGTCTTCAGTCGGAAGAAGTAGACGCGGCGGACCGGAGTCAACGCGGCGTAATGTGCGGCGATGAAGTCAACGAGGCGGATCGGAGTCGACGCGGCGTAATGTGCGGCGATGAAGTCGACGCGGCGGACCGGAGTCGACGCGGCGTAGTGTATGGCGAAGAAATCGACGCGGCGGACCGGAGTCGACGTGGCGGAGTTGTGCGGCGAAGTTGTCGACGCGACGGACCGGAGTCGACGCGGCGGAGTAGAGTTGAAGAAGGCACTCAAATCACCTATCGGGTGCAGCGGTGAAGTTGATTTTTGTTCTTTGTGTCGAAGCGCTAGCCCTGAGGGTTTGTGGTGGTGTTGAGGAATCCGCGGGCATCGCCTTGCTCCCGAGTCGATGAACTTGTTGCTGTTGTTGTTGTTGACGTTGAATCGTCAGCTCCCGAGCTTAGGCACACGTGTGCTTATGCCATCTTCTTCCCGAGTCGACGATATGTCAAGTATGCGCAGTCGGAGCTGATGTAGAGATTTTGTTATTGAAGAGGAAGTCGATGCGGCGGCCGAACGTCCAGCCCCGAGTCGTTTTTGTCGAGTGGGCGATGCGGAGTCGATGTTGAGGAGTCGAAGAGGGCACGAGAGTCTCCATGTCGAGTGCTGCGATGAAGTTTTGTTGTTTGCCGTTGATGACGAAGCGCCAGCCCCCGAGTGCATATACGCTCTTCTAGGGGGCAGGCTATTTGTGTCGATACCGCAGGCGCGATCGTTGTTGTGATATTCGATGAAGTTGTTGTCGAGGCGCGGGCGTCGAAATTTTCCGAGTGAGTTTGTAGTCGATACTGATGCGGCTGCGATGGTCGCGAGTCGAAGGTGGTCGATGTTGAAGCGGGCTGTCGCGCTCTTGTTGTTGATGATTTGATCGACAGCCCCGAGCGTGAGGTACGCCTTTTTCCGCGTTGATGGCGGTTTTTTGGACGCCCGTCGAAAATGCGTAGTGTCGCCACACCATGTGCCGCCACCGTCAGTCGCCAGTCCGTCGAGTACATGCAGTTGAAACTGATGCGCCGTTTCGCCGAGGCGGGCAAGGCAAATTTTGATCTTGCAAAATTGATATGCAAAAATAGTGCAGGCCAAATACAAAAGGTTTGCGTATCATAAAATTTAATTTGTATAACCATATATGAAGTGAATAAACAGGAAGGAAAGAACCTGATACTCGAGGGGGCCACGGCCGCAAGCGGTGGCGACTGGCGAGGCTGGAGCCTGCGAGGTGTGCGACTGGAGAGTTGCCTTTTTTCCATCCATATACGAGTACAGTAGTATTGAATCACCGCGACTATTTTTATCCACGTGAGTGCTAGCAGAGTAGCACTCGGTTTGGGCTTCTTTCTTTTTTAGTACGTGACCGGCCTTTTTATTTTTCAATCTGTAAACGGATCGTGACCCGAGCTGCATTGGACTGCTAATCCAATTCGTCTTCCAGACTAAGTTTGCGTAACAAATCTCGTCAGGTCGACGGATCTTCTCAGTCGTCCTGATTGCTGTGCGGGTTGTCTCTTAGATCTCCGGGTGAATTTATGAACCGTGGAAGCCGGCCGGTGACGAGGATGCAGCAGCCAAGACTGGATCGATCTGTGCATATGAGCTGTGATTTGAGCGCTGATCCGTGGTGACGGTCGGCGCCTTTGTTGATATAGATTTGAAGTCATTGTTCTTGTAGATAAGATCGGCTCAGCCATACACGTGGACAGCGTCGTCGTCGAGCCCCCGTGCGCTGATCTTGATACGGCGAGTCGCCATTGTGGTCGATGAAGATTGGATCAGTCGCGGTCAGCATGGAAAGTCGCCGCCGCCGTCACCCGACGAAGTTGTCGACTGTTTTGTTGATGATGGATTCGGTCGCGTCGCCTGCGATGTGATGTAGATGAGATCTATTATGCTCGGAATGCCGCCGCCACATGAGGAGTTGTCGACTGCTTTGCCGCCACATGAGGAGTTATCGACTGACGAAGTTGTCGACTGCTTTGCCGCCACATGAGGAGTTATCGACTGACGAAGTTGTCGACTGCTTTGCCACCACATGAAGAAGTTGTTGACTGCTTCGCCGCCACATGTGATCTGGATTTTCTTCTTGGATGATGGATTCTGTCGCGTCGCCTGCGATGTGATGTAGATGAGATCTATTATGCTCGGAACGCCGCCGCCACATGAGGAGTTGTCGACTGACGAAGTTATCGACTGATGAAGTTGTCGACTGCTTTGCCACCACATGAAGAAGTTGTTGACTGCTTCGCCGCCACATGTGATCTGGATTTTCTTCTTGGATGATGGATTCTGTCGCGTCGCCTGCGATGTGACTTAGATTGGATCTACTATGCACGGAACGCCGCCGGTAGATGCGATCTGGTCGCTTTTGTCTATGAATATTTGACGATGAAGACGACTGAGCCGCCGAAACCGCGATCCAGCACGCTGTTCTTCCCACAGACGGCGCCAATTGACGAGGGATGTCCTCGGCAATCCTAGAGTCGAGTACCCTGGGTATATTTTGAGGGAGAAGATGTGCGTGCTGGTAGTTCCAGACGGCTGACAAGCAAGGATTTACCCAGGTTCGGCCCCTCATCGTGAGGTAAAGACCTACTCCTGCTTGTCTGATTATGATGATATATGAGGTACATGGTGGCCGCAAGGGCGATATGATGAGAGGCGAGATCTGTCTATGGGGGTGCCCCTCCCTGGCTTTATATAGGGAGCCTGGGAGGGTTTACAAGAGTCCTAGTAGACTACGAATAGGAGTCCTTGTCTTGTCCTTCAAGTTATTTCCTTAACAGCTTCTTGGTCTTCATTGGGTCACCCGGTGGGCCTTCGTCTGGGCTGAACCAGGTATACCAATAGTGGGGTGCCCGGAGGGTATGCCCACGTCACCCATCAATACCCATGGTTACTAGCCTAGGGTTAGAGTTATGAGGTAGAGAACGCGTAGTGCTGGCAGACTCGACGGCTGACAAGCTGGATTTACCCAGGTTCAGGGCCCTCGACTGAGGTAACACCCCTACTTCCTGCCTGTCTGTTATTGCTCTGCGAATATGCGGTGATTACAAGGGTCTAGCGAGAGTTCGTCTCGCTAGGGTTTGGTGGCTCTGATTGTTCCTTTTTTTCATCGGCCACCCTCCTAGCCCTTATAAAGGGGGTCTAGGTCTCGGGTACGTAACCGACTAGGACTTTATACATGGAAACTATAACCGACTATGTATAACTTGGAAAGCAATCTTCGTCTTGGGCTTCTCTTGATGGGCTTCTTTGATCTGTTTGAAAATTGGGCTGTAGTCATTACGTGCACCAGGTACCCACACGATAGGGTACCCGTTTGGTATAACCTCGTCATTAGCCCCCGAGTGCTTGGCTAATTCGGAGAATTGGTCACGGACTCACTCGTAAGTGCACGTCTCATGTGTATGATGTATTGTCTTTCGACTATGATTTGCATTTTGTGTCAAAGGATTATTGACTTAGTAGGCCTCGATTTATTCGATAGGTCGAGACCAGTTAACTGCGCATTCGGGCAAAACCTTACTAGCCTTCAATCAAATTCGAGTCCCCGGGCTCGAATCTGGAACATACTGGACAGAAGACGACTCAGGCCATTCGTGGTCTTACTGATTCGCTCTGCAGTCGAAACTATGCTACCCAGTGCGTCCACCGGGATTTTCTTCGCATCTGTTGACACGGAAATTTCTAAGGAAACACTGCCGGAGCGATCCTCAGCCCTGCTCGAAATATCGGCGGGTCTTACCTTTGCATTTAATGTATACAGCATCCGAAACATCATTGACTGACGCTTTACTCGGGAATCCTTTTGAACTTTTGACTGAGGCGAATCAATGCTATCGACTGCCTTTTTATGCTTTTGAATCTATCGGGTGCGCGACAGCGCTCCCGATGGGAGTAGCCCCCGAGATTGTGTTTTATTGCATATAATGAAGGATAATCTCAATTTTTGTTTTTACAATTGTTTTTAGTCGAAGAAACTCTTACCCACTCCCGATGGGAGTATACTGGATGTCTTCATTTTTGCAGTCGGGATGATTTGTGAACGCTTGCTTTTTGTGTAGTCATAACAGTTTGCATTACCGTCAGTCGATATACGTCTGTTTATCCAGTCGACATGGATTTTGACTGTGCCTTCTTTATGCTTTTGTTGTTAGGTGAATACCGTCATGCATGATAGGCATCGCGTGCTCGAAGAGTACTGACGTGACTTGTCATTGTGGGGCCCTCCTTTTGACCAATGGTGTGGATATCGACTATGAAAGTGTCCTCTCCAAGTTCCCGTTGAGGCCGGATGGGAGGCCTTTACCACTTAGGGGCATAGCTGATACTGCCCAACGGCTTTCGAAGGTTGCTATATGCATTATGGAGCGTAGAGTTGCCGCATGTGGCCGGAAGTCTCAGTAGGGTGGCAACACCCCCTGTTCTTTTGACTAGCATGTCTTGTAAAATAGCGTCTCGCACGTTTAATGTGCCTTTGATTTGTGATTGCAGCTTTTCTGACTTTTATTGTCCTCCTTTGCCTTCCCCTAGTATGTTGTCTGTGTGTTAACTTGTTATGAGCTGGGCCCAGCCCCCGAGCACTCGAGTGGCTGAGCTTTTGCCATGTGTAGATAAGACTCAGCCCCGAGTGATCGAATGGCTGAGGTTTTGATGTTCATAAGACCAAGACTCAGCCCCCGAGTGATCGAGTGGCTGAGTTTTTGCCGTTTGTGAATAAGGCTCAGCCCCCGAGTGATCGAGTGGCTGAAGTTTTGATGTTTATAAGACCAAGACTCAGCCCCCGAGTGATCGAGTGGCTGAGTTTTTGCCGTTTGTGAATAAGGCTCAGCCCCCGAGTGATCGAGTGGCTGAAGTTTGATGTTCATGAGTAAGGTTCAGCCCCCGAGTGATCGAGTGGCTGAGTTTTTGATGTTTATGGACGAGGCTCAGCCCCCGAGTGATCGAGTGGCTGAGTTTGTGATGTAACAGTAAGGTACATGAAATTTTGCAGCAAAATATCATTTTTATTTCAGATGTTTGACCAACAGGCCGCCTCATTAAAAACCTTCCAGTCCCCTTAAGTACCCTGGTAAGGAAAAGAGCGCGTCTGAAACCTGTTGGTCGTTTTGACATTATGCTCTTGATTACATCGGTTGGTTTGTGGAATCTACGCATAAAAGCGTCGTAGATGCGCCACATTCCAAGGATTATGAGATAACTCTCCTGACTGGGCATGCTTTAGTCGATAAGCACCACCGTTGATAACTTCTGTGATGATGAAGGGTCCTTCCCATGGCGATGCGAGTTTGTGCACTTTCTTCTGCTTTAGTCGGAGTACCAAGTCGCCCACCATGAATGTTCTGGGTCGTAGTCGCCGGCTATGATAGTTGCGGAGGTCCTGTTGATAGACAGCTGTGCGCGCAAGAGCTGTATTTCGGGCTTCTTCCAGCAGGTCGACTGAGTCTTCGAGTGAGTCGTTTGCTTCATCTTCCTCGTACGCTTCGACTCTTGGTGCATTGAATTTGACTTCTGGTGGCAGTACTGCCTCTGCCCCATACACCATAAAAAATGGGGTGAACTGAGTTGATGCGTTGGGTGTTGTGCGTAAACTCCAGAGTACGGCAGGGAGCTCATCGGCCCAAGCGCCCGCTGCCCTTTTGAGTGGAACCAGTAACCTCTTCTTGATGCCTGTGCAGACAAGGCCATTAGCTTTTTCTACCTGTCCGTTAGACTGCGGGTGCGCCACCGAAGCGTAGTTGAGTGTGATGTTCAGTTCTTTACAGAAGGAGCGGAACTCCTCAGCTGTAAAGTTTGTGCCATTGTCTGTGATAATGCTGTTTGGTACGCCAAAACGATAGACGATGGATCTGATGAAATTGATTGCTGTAGCGGCAGTCGAGCTTGTGATTGGAACTGCTTTGATCCATTTTGTGAACTTGTCCACTGCTACCAGTATATGTGTGTGTGTCCTCTAGGTGATGATTTTTTAAGTGGCCCGACCATGTCTAAACCCCACTGGGCAAACGGCCATGCCAATGGTATGGTCTTGAGTGCTGATGCCGGCGCATGAGGCTTGGTGGCAAATTTTTGGCACCCGATGCATCTTTTGACTATGTCTTCTGCATCCTTGAGTGCTGTAGGCCAGTAGAACCCTGCGCGAAAGGCTTTGGCTACGAGTGATCGACTGCCTGCGTGATGCCCACAGGTTCCTGCATGGATATCGCGGAGTATAGCTTTGCCATCTTCGAGTTCTATACACCTTTGGAACGCTTGTATAACTCACTGTTTATGATAGTGTATGTTTTGGCTCGTCGAGTGATTCGTCGAGCTTCTGTTGCGTCTTCTGGTAGCTCGTCGCGGAGCATATATGCTAAGAAAGGTTCTGTCCATGCTGGTGTTACCTGGTCGCCTTGACATAATAGAACTTCGACTGGAGGATCTGCTGCACTTGGCGCTTTGCTGCTGGATGCTTTATTCGCCGTTTTCTGGGGTCGTTGTGTTTTGATGGATCTATGCTCGATTTGCTCTAGGAACACTCCAGGTGGTACTTGTGCTTTAGTCGAGTCGATATTGGCGAGCATGTCAGCTTCTTCATTACTTTCCCTTCCGACATGTCGTAGTTCGCACCCGTCGAAGTCGCCTTCTAGTACGTTGTAGAGGTCGCGATATGCGATCATGTTTTTGGCTACGGCATCGCATGTCTTCATTGTTTGTTGTACGACTAGGTTGGAGTCTCCATATATCATCAGTCGAGTGCAACCTAATGCCTTTGCCATCCGCATGCCGTGGATCAGCCCTTCATATTCTGCCTCATTGTTTGATGGTAGCTCGAATGTCATCTGCAGCACGTACTTCAGTTTGTCGCCTTTTGGGGATATGAGTACGACTCCTGCTCCTGCGCCTTCATTCTTTTTGGATCCATCAAAATACATTGTCCACGAGTTGGAAACATCCGGTATTCCCGGTAGTTGGGATTCTATCCACTCTGTCGTGAAGTCGGGTAAGACTTGCGCTTTGATGGCCTTTGGGTGGTCGTATGTGATTCCGAGTGGCCCGAGCTCGATGAGCCATTTTGCTACCCTCCCAGTTGCGTCTGGATTGGTGAGTATGTCCCTGATTGCTGACTTGCTGATTACCGTGATCGGATGTTCTGTGAAGTAATGTCGAAGCTTCCTTGTGGTGATGATGACGGCATATGCTAGTTTTTGAAAGTGTGGATACCTTTGTTTGGATATGGACAGTACCTCACTGACGTAGTATACCGGCCTTTGGATACCTTGAGTTTTGCCTTCCTCCATGCGTTCGACTACCAGCACCGTGCTTACCACTCGATTTGTGGCTGCCACGTAGAGATACAATGGTTCTCGTTCTTTTGGGGCCGCCAAAATTGGGGGTTTTGTGAGTATCCTTTTGAGGTCAATGAAGGCTGCTTCCGCCTCGTCCGTCCACTCGAACTTATCTGTTTGCTTCATCAGTCGGTACAGTGGTAGAGCTTTTTCCCCTAGCTTGCTGATAAAGCGGCTGAGTGCTGCTACTCGACCCGTTAGTTGTTGTACCTCGTACAGCTTTTTGGGTCTCTGCATGGTTATTATAGCTTGAATTTTCTCTGGATTTGCTTCGATTCCTCGTGCTGACACTAGGTATCCCAATAGCTCTCCCGCTGGTACACCAAAGGTGCACTTGTCTGGATTCAGCTTGATGCTGTATTTTCTGAGGTTTGTGAATGTTTCCTGTAGGTCCGCCAGTAGTGCTTCTTCTTCTTTTGATTTAACGACTATGTCATCGACATAGACTTCGACGTTCTTCCCGATTTGTACTTTTAAGCAATTCTGTATCATACGTTGGTATGTGGCTCCTGCGTTCTTGAGCCCGAAAGGCATTGTGGTGTAACAGTAGACTCCGAGTGGAGTTGTGAATGCCGTTTTTTCTTCGTCTTCGATTTTCATCTTTATCTGGTGATATCCTGAGTATGCGTCCAAGAAGGATAAGCGCGCACATCCTGCTGTGGAGTCGACGGTTTGGTCTATGCGAGGTAACGGAAAGTGGTCTTTTGGGCAGCATTTGTTTAGTCCGGTGTAGTCGACGCACATCCTGGTTGTTGTTGTCTTCTTCTTTTCGACTATCACAGGGTTGGCTACCCATTCAGATTTTTTTATTTCCCGGATGAAGTTTGCGTTGAGTAATTTGTCCACGTGCTTCTCTATTGCTTCTCTTTTTGGTCCTGAGACGCGGCGTACTGCCTGCTTGACTGGTCTGGTGCCTGGACTGAGTTGGAGGGAGTGTTCGGCGAACTCTCTGGGTATGCCCGGCATGTCTGCTGCACACCATGCGAACATATCCCAATTTTCCCGGAGGAACTTGATGAGTCCCTTTTCTAGTGCTGGAGGTAGATTTACTGAAATTTTGACTGTTTTTGCTGGGTCCGTAGGGTGGATTTGGTACTTTTTTGTGCCATCTGTGGTGCTGAACGCCTTGTCGATTGCTTGTTTCTTTTGCTCTGGCATGTACGTTGGGTCATTTGTGAGTGACAACTCTTCGAGTGTTTGCTCCATGCCGAATACTTCCGACATCTTGTTGAAGTCGCGGTCACATGCGTCTGATTTTTGGAAGTTACCTTTTACCGTGATTACGCCTTTCGGACCGGGCATCTTCAACTGGAGGTATGCGTAGTGTGGTACTGCCATGAATCGAGCAAACGCCGGGCGTCCGAGGATAGCGTGGTATTGTGATTTCCAGTTGACGACTTCGAACTCGATTGGCTCGGTTCTGAAGTGTCTGGGGTCGCCGAAGGTGACGTCAAGTTGGATTGTGCCTTCTGGTAGTACGGCCTTTCCTTGGACGATGCCATGGAAGGTGTTCGCAGACTGAGGCAGGCTTTTGACTGACCTATTCATCCTGCGTAGTGTGTCAGCGAAGATGATGTTGATGTAGCTTCCTCCGTCCATAAAAACTTTAGTCATGGCGTATCCACCGATTTGAGCGTCGAGTACTAGGGCAGCATGGCCTGGTCGGTAAACTGATGGTGGGTGGTCCTCTATTTTGAACTCGATTTCTGTTTCTGATCCTCGGAGAAATTCTGGTATGGCTGGTGGCGCCATGACCGCCATGTTGACATGTCGAGTGTGTAACTTTTGCTGTCTGTTGGACGATCGCCCTTTTTGGATCATGTACATCTGTCCTCACGGCTTTGGATACTGTTCTTCCACGACTTGTGGTATGAGGTGTATGGCTCCTGCGATTTGGTTACCTGGGTTGAAAGGTGGTGGAGGTGGTAGTGCCGCAGCTGGCTGTGTTTGAGGTGGTGCGATGTATGGCGGTGGCGCAGTCGGAGGTGCGTCTCTTTTTAGTCGTCTGATGTATTCTTCTGCGATTTGTCCGAACTCGCGGCAGTTGCCGATTGTATGGTTAGAAACCAGCCTGCCATCTGTGGGATCTTTGTATAGGTGTAACCTACAATAGTCCTCCATCTTTTCTTCGGGAGTTCTCTCCGGTCTTGTGTCTGTGCGCCTTCGCCATTCTTGCCGTCGATAGCCGCCACTTCTTTGGTCGCGGTCTCGACTGTCGCGGCGATCGTCTGATCGACTGTCGCGACGGTCATCGCTTCGATTGTCACGACGATCGTCGCTTTTGTTATCTCGACGGTAGTCGGTACGTCTATCTTGACGATCATCTTGTCGTTTGTCGTTTTGGTTATCTTGTGTGAATCCGGCGGCTACAAATTTTACTTTGTCGCCGTCGCTGTAGCCGCCCCGGCGTCTCCTTCTCCTATCGTCCCTGTCGCGATTGTCGCGACTGTCACGTCTTTCGTCTCGATCTCGTGGTGAGGGTGGTTGTTTTGCTCTGATGGAGTCTTCTCCGTCCGCCCATTCAGTCGCGATCTTCATGAGTTCCGCCATGGATTTTGGTTTTTGGCGTCCGAGTGCCTCTCTGAAGTCTTCTCTGTGGACTCCCATTGTGAAGGCATCCATGGCTCTGTCTTCAGAAATTGTGCCTACGGAGTTACGGATGGTGGTCCATCGTCTGATGTATGCTCTCAGCGTCTCGTCTGACCTTTGTTTGCAAGCCCTTAACTCAGCGAACGTTTTGGGTCGTTCGCACAGAGGGTGGAAGTATTTGATGAAGTCCTCGCGGAACTGTTCCCAGGAGTCGTATGATGATTCAGGTAAAGATTTGAGCCAATCGCGGGCTGTGCCATCGAGCATCAGCTGTATGTATTGCAATGCCGTGGTGGTTGTTCCTCTTTGGCACACGACTGCCAGTTTGTAGTCTTCTAACCACCCTGATGGCTCTTGTTTTCAATTGAACTTTGGAGTTGTGGGTAGACCGAATTTTTTGGGCATCTTGGCCTCGCGGATTCTTCGAGTGAAGCAGTGTGCTCCACAGGGTCCCGTGTCGCGGCTGTCACCGCTTGAAGATCTTCAAGCTCTGCTACGTGACCTGCTTCTTGACCGATGCTGGCTGGATCCTCCGTTTGAGCTTCTTCTGTGGGGACTGGGACTGCGGCGATCTCGGGAGCGGCTTCGACTACGAGCTCTTCTCTTCCTCGACTGGAGCTCTTTTGCTGCTAGTGCAAGTGCTTTCATTTGTTGGCGATGTAGTTCTCCATTTGGGTCACCCGGTGGTGGTGCTGTGGCCTTTAGGTATGCTCCAACCGTTATTAGCGCGCCTTCGGCTGTTTTGGGCACTGGCATGCCTTCTGAATCGAGGGTTAGGAACGAGTATTCAAGGTTGCGAGTGATTTCGGATCTCTCTCCTTCTGGGATACTGTTGTATCTTGATCTGTGCCTTCGTGCTGTTGCTCCTGTGGAACTGAGTGACAGTTGCCTTCTGCGTAAGCTCGAGATGCTGGCCTGCTTTATGCGTTCTTCGAGTGTGGCTCTGTACTGTTTGAGGCGTTGCGTCTCTTGCCAGTTGAAGTAGTTGTAGGTTAGCAGCTCGTCTGGGGTTGCGTCTGCTGGCATCATTGTGCAGTCTGTTATGACTTTGGCCACCTTTGCCGCCATCTCCGCTGTGATGATTAGCTGCGTCGTGCCGTCTGGTAGTGTGACTGTGCAGGGGAACTCGGTTGGCCTTCGGCTGGCCGCTGCTGCCGAAGTTTCCGCACTGAACTCTACGCAGACTTGCCGAGGTATGACTGGAGAGCATGTGTATATGCTGTCGACGTCAGTTGCAGGTTCGTACCCGTCGCTCATGCTCATGTTGTCGTTGCTGATTTGATCGTCGTAGTCGATGTATGAATTATGTGGTTGCTCCAGATTGTTTTCACTGCCATGAAGGAACTCCTGATCTGCATAGATCTCTGGACAGGTGAAGTCATCTAGGTAGATGCTGTCTTCTCTCTCGTCTTCTAGCATGTTGTTGGGTGCAGTGTCGAGTTGATTGATGCGTTCAACTGTGTTGACTTGAAAGTCAGACTGTTCCTCATCATCTTGCGCCATGAGCTCGTTAAGTTCTACCGCCGTTATTGGGGTGACAGGCGATCTTGGCGGTGAGATCGAGTTGATCTGGGATGAAGTAGCTCCGAAGCTTGCTGGAGAGACAGACATGAAGGATGGCTCCTCGACTGTGTCGTGCTGATATGTGGATTGTACTTCATCGTCTGGAAATTCTTCCGCCAGGATCCTATTGAGCTCACGTGCCGACATGGAGGTAGTTGGGGATGCCATGGATGTGATCGGATCGATCTGTGATGAGGTATCCTTGTCGCCTGCTGATGATATGATTGTAGTCGACGGGTAGTTGACTGCCTCCGTCATGATCGAATCGGTCAAGTCCTGCACACCAAATTTGTCGACGAAAAAATTGTGTTTTCCCACAGTCAGATTGAAACCAGAATCGAGATTAGAAAAAACTTCCTGAGCGCTTTGGAGATGTGATCTGAGATGTTGGCGACTGATCGCCTGTTGACCTGACTGTAGTCGAGTTTGCCAGCGCGTGGCTGTTTGGAGATGATGTCGGCGAGTTACCTTTCGTGGTGAAAACCGGCGAATCCGTAGATCCAACACTACCAGTTCCCACAAACGGCGCCAATTGACGAGGTGTATCCCCATCAATACCCATGGCTACTAGCCTAGGGTTAGAGTTATGAGGTAGAGAACGCGTAGTGCTGGTAGACTCGACGGCTGACAAGCTGGATTTACCCAGGTTCAGGGCCCTCGACTGAGGTAACACCCCTACTTCCTGCCTGTCTGTTATTGCTCTGCGAATATGCGGTGATTACAAGGGTCTAGCGAGAGTTCGTCTCGCTAGGGTTTGGTGGCTCTGATTGTTCCTTTTTTTTTCATCGGCCACCCTCCTAGCCCTTATAAAGGGGGTCTAGGTCTCGGGTACATAACCGACTAGGACTTTATACATGGAAACTATAACCGACTATGTATAACTTGGAAAGCAATCTTCGTCTTGGGCTTCTCTTGATGGGCTTCTTTGATCTGTTTGACAATTGGGCTGTAGTCATTACGTGCACCAGGTTCCCACATGATAGGGTACCCGTTTGGTATAACCTCGTCACCCCCCCCCCCCCCCCCACCCCCGACCTCAAGAATCCCGCGCCTCCGTCCGACGATGGCCCTCGACGCTAGCGTCGTCCGGAGCAACGAGATCCGAATCTCGCCGGCCACCCCATTCGCCATGGCCGAGCTGGAGGAGGGAGCGAAGCGTCCCATCTAGGCCGTGCCACCGCCGTCGTCGTAGATGGAGGAGGGAGCGAAGCGGAGACGTCGACGTCCGAGCTGCTCCGCGTCGAGGGCTCCTTCGCGCGGCGCTGCTGCCGCGTGGTGTGCAAGGGCGAGGACGGGGAGGAAACGATGGTGGCGGAGGTCAGGAGGAAGGTCGACGTGGGGGCGCGGGTGGTGATGGGCCGGGACGTGTTCGTGCTGCGGGTTGGCCCCGGGTTCGACGCCTCGAGGACATCCTCACCGTCGTCTGCCTCCTCTGCTCACGGCGACGACGCGCCTGCCGATTTCGCCGCCTCTCCAGGCTCGACGACAACCTCGTTAGGTAAGGCCAAATCCCTCCCTTCCACTGCTGATGTATGTTCACCAGGTTGGGCATTGAATCATTGATTCTGGCGTGTGTGCCTTATTTTGGTCATGATTTAGGATAGATTTGATGCTAGACCTGTTGGTTGTTAAGAACTTGGTAGTTCGTGGTTAATTGTAATGAACTAATGCTTAATTCCTGTTGATTATGGGCTTTTTATGGTGCTGTTTATGGTATTGTGGTGATGGTATATGCATGGTGCTGTTTATGGTGTTGCATATGGTGTTGTTTATGGTGTTTATGGTGTTGTTTATGTTAATTGATCAAGTATTTAATGCCGATGATTAAAATATTGTGACACTATATGATCCAGAGGCGACGTCTCCGAGACTTGTGATGTGCACGAATACACAATTTCTGCATCCCACGGGATCTCGGAAACGCCGTCTCGGAATTTTTTTGTGTCCAGTCTAAGTATGATGCATAATTTTTAGCAATATTGCTCTTCTGCTCTTGTGGTTTTGTTCATGTTTTTTATCAATTCTTCTAGAATGCTGATGAATAAAATGATGTGGCGCACTATATGATATCCTGGTTAAGTACTACTGTATTAATCATAGTAAAATTTGTAGAGCTTACTGTTTCACTACCCGGCCGATGATTAGAACAGATGGTTGCACGTTGCATCTTCAGGGAGGTGTGAGCGAACCATGTTGTCTGAACACATCTGCAGTGTTCATTCCACGTTGTTCGCTCACACCGTCCCTGAAGTTCATGTGTGTGTGATCAATTCCATATGAGGCCTTGCTTGTTGAGTGCTTTTTAATTTGCATTTTTACCTTGTCTCTGTTTACCATCTTGCCGATGATTAAATTGAGGTGACACCGTGTGATCCAGAGATGGAGTGAGTGAGACCTGTGATGTGCACGAATACACATTTTATGCACCCCACTAGCTCTCAGTTACTCCATCTCTTAATTTGTGTGTCCAGTCTAAGTATGAGGCATGCATTTCAGTTGACACAGTACTTCATTTCTAGAATGCCAATGATTAAAACAATGTGGCGCACTATACGATATCCTGATAGATTGTTGAACCTTGTATGATTCACACATATAAGTTGTGTGCCTCCTACTTGGTTCTACAAGGTTATCAGGATTCATTGTGTGTTTCTAATAATATTTTAAGTATGAGGCATTTTCAAGTATGAGACGTTTATTGGGCTTACTGTTTCACTACCCGGCCGATGATTAGAACAGATGGTTGCACGTTGCATCTTCAGGGAGGTGTGAGCGAACCATGTTGTCTGAACACATATGCAGTGTTCATTCCACGTTGTTCGCTCACACCGTCCCTGAAGTTCATGTGTGTGTGATCAATTCCATATGAGGCCTTGCTTGTTGAGTGCTTTTTAATTTGCATTTTTACCTTGTCTCTGTTTACCATCTTGCCGATGATTAAATTGAGGTGACACCGTGTGATCCAGAGGTGGAGTGAGTGAGACCTGTGATGTGCACGAATACACATTTTATGCACCCCACTAGCTCTCAGTTACTCCATCTCTTAATTTGTGTGTCCAGTCTAAGTATGAGGCATGCATTTCAGTTGACACAGTACTTCATTTCTAGAATGCCAATGATTAAAACAATGTGGCGCACTATACGATATCCTGATAGATTGTTGAACCTTGTATGATTCACACATATAAGTTGTGTGCCTCCTACTTGGTTCTACAAGGTTATCAGGATTCATTGTGTGTTTCTAATAATATTTTAAGTATGAGGCATTTTCAAGTATGAGACGTTTATTGGGCTTACTGTTTCACTACCCGGCCGATGATTAGAACAGATGGTTGCACGTTGCATCTTCAGGGAGGTGTGAGCGAACCATGTTGTCTGAACACATATGCAGTGTTCATTCCACGTTGTTTGCTTACTCCATCCCTGAAATTCATGTGTGTCATCAATTTCATATGAGGCCTTGCTTGGTTTTGTTGAGTGTTTTTTAACTTGCATTTTACCTTCTCTCTAAGTATGAGGCATGCTTTTCAGTTGACCCTACTTCATTTCTATAATGCCGATGATTAAAATGATGTGACGCACTATATGATATCCTGATAGTTTGTGGAACCTTGTATCATGCACACACATAAGTTGTGTGCTTCCTACTTGGTTCCACAAAACTATCAGGATTGCTTGTGTGTTTCACTATATGAGGCATGCTTTTCAGTTGACAATACCAATACTTTGTTTATTTCTCATTTTGTAAGTCAATTCCGTCCGATGATTAGAAAAAGGACTAAGTGAACCGTAATTGGATATATCCAACCAAGTACACTTCACAAACATTCAGTGCAATTACTTGGTTGGATACAGCCAATTGTGGTTTTTTTCCAGTGCCTATATTATGAGGCCTACCCTAGTTTTTTGTTGTCTATTTCCAGTGCAAGTCATTTCATGCCGATGATTGAAATGTTTATAGTTTTGTATTCGATCTCTAGGGATGCCAATGATTAAAATGCTGTGACACCGTGAGATCTAGAGGTGGAGTAAGTGAGGGCCAGTGGAATGCGACCTGATGTGCACGAATACACATTTTCTGCATCCCGCTGGCTCTCACTTACTCCATCTCGGACCATTTGTGTTTCCAGTCTAAGTATGAGGCAAGATTTTCAGTTGACTCGATTCCATTTTTAAAATTTGTTCATTTATCATCTGTTAGTCTGATTTTGTTGGCTTGGTTTAAGATGACTACTTTTGGCCGATGATTAGATGGTTGCACGTTGCATCTTCAGGGAGGTGTGAGTGAACCATGTTGTCTGAACACATATGGAGTGTTAATTCCACGTTGTTCGCTTACACCGTCCCTAAAGCAATTCCATATGAGGCATGCTTCCTACTTGGTTCGACAAAGCTATAAGGATTATATTGCTTGTGTGATTCACTATATATATGAGGCATGCTTTTCAGTTCACAATACCTACTTTGTTTATTTCTCGCTTTGTAAGTCAATTCAAGTCAAGTATTTCATGTCGATGATTAAAATGTTGTGACACACTGTGATCCAGAGGTGAAGGAGTGGAGCAACGAATGAGGAGCTGGAAGATAGAAGCTTGGAGCGAACCGACTACTTGTTTTGTATTGCAACCGACTACTTGTTTTGTATTGCGATGAACAATATATTTGTAATGTGATGAATCAATATTTGATCATTGTCAACTATATATATGTTTATGTGATGGTTATGTACACTTTTTACTTTCTGGAATTCTGTATGAAATATATATATATATATATATATATATATATATATATATATATATATATATATATATATATATATATATATATATATATATATATATATATATATATATATAGGACATATACCATAATATTGATATTGCTATCAATAATTTGGGCGCGGAGGATATATATATATATAAAAAAAAAAAAAAAAAATTTATGAAAAACATATAACAAAAAATGTCAATAACCAATATGCATGCGTGCAGCCAATGGTTCCATTTCTTTGGTAAGCAGTAGGCAAGCATGAAGAAGCCAGACATATGAGAAGAAAAGGCCACTTATTTCTACTCTGGAAATAAGGTCCAAGACACAATCATAGTGTAGGACAAGATGGCTATGGTGAAGATAAGATGAAGCCACGCATGTCACCAGAAAAGCAACGTGAAGGCTGCATCAATAATGCCTTCCAACATATGATCATGAAGCTATGAAGCTATAAAGGAAGATGATCATGAAGCTATGAAGCTATAAAGGAAGATGATCATGAAGCTATGAAGCTATAAAGGAAGCCAACATAGACTACAAGCCTATAAAGCCTACAACATAGGTGCATGATTAGTATGAAGAAAGAAGAGGAGAATTATTGAGGAGCTCTCGTGAAGGGCTGCTCCTTTGGCTATAAATAGAGCCTCCCGCAGCGAAGCAAGACACAAGCAACACCAGCACCAGCATTCCATCCCGAGCAGAGAGCGTAGTGTTCCAGCTTACTCGCTGCTCAGTAGTAGTAGTAGTTCTTCCTCCAGTGTAATAAAATTCCAGTGTAAATTAAGGAGTGTAAGAGGGAAGGCCGTAGGCAGGTAATCTCCCCTCTCTGTGTGTAAACCCTTCGGGGGTTCCCGAAAGGGAAAACCGTAATGGATGTTATATTGTGGAAATGAAGTAGTTCTGTTTTTCCCTCGGTCTGTTTAGCGTGTTTATACGGGTTGAGTTCTTATGCTAGGGATCCTATAGGAGAAACCTCTGCGTGTAGTTCTCTGTTAAGCCGTGTGGCGTTGAAATGAGAACCTGGTAGCCGTAGAGAAGTGTTCCCTCTGGGTGGAACTGCCTGGGAAGACGATAAGAAAACACCCATATAAACCTGTCTAAATATATTCAGGGAAAGAAACTTAGCTACTCCTGAAGCAATATAGCGGAAAGAACGGTGAGTACTGAGTAGGACTTTTACAACAGCCCAAACCCACCGGTAGCTCGTTGGCCTCGCCAGCCTAAAAAAGATCCTGCAAGAAGAAAATATTAATATTAATATTAAA
Source organism: Poa annua (assembly GCA_026929855.1). Taxonomy (NCBI): domain Eukaryota; kingdom Viridiplantae; phylum Streptophyta; class Magnoliopsida; order Poales; family Poaceae; genus Poa; species Poa annua. Next base: position 98,941,229 of record CM049437.1, read on the forward strand.
ATAATTCAAACAGTAATATTAAAATTTTAATTAACACATATCTATCGTATCATCTGAATATTTCAAGTGCATATTTTAAATATAGTAATTATTTTATATTGTTGGTATCAGAGCTGGTGTTTAATCATTGAAAGGTTAAAGTACTTAAATTTAGAAGTTAGCGAAGGTAAAGTAATAAAAACCAAGGATCATACTAATATAAGGTGCAGAATAAATCCTTCTGAAGAACATACTTGGCATACTACGCATAGCCAGCTGAATATTATAGTTGATTTAATATATAACTCCTTCATATCTTGGGGGAAAAGACAAGACATTTTGGATCAAAAATTTGAAAGTTTATTTCGAGAATATCAAAAACACATAGAAAAGTATACTTTGCTGAATAATAAAGTCGATTTAATTTTGCATAAATTAGAGGAAGCAAAATCAAGACAGAATACAATTTGCAAGAATAACGATTACATTAAGGAAGAGGTGCTATCAATCGGAAGAAATAAAAGCAAAGATCTTCTACCAAGTCCACAAATCAGACAAGATATACTCGAAATCAAAGCGTTGGTTCAAGAGGTAAAAACCTTGATACTCTCATAATTTTATGTCCGAATATAATCAAGCATTAAAAGAAGTAGAAAAATATTTAACACCTGCAGTAGGATTTTCTAGTCACAACTCGCCAAAAGAAGATTCCAATATATTAATAAGACAAAATAACACAATCCTGCAATTATTAGTTCAGATTTTAGAAAAGCTAAAAGGTGTGCAAAGCAACAAGGAAATCGTTTTAGCTTCGTCCGGAATATTAGCTTCACCAAGGAATATCAATTCTGAAAAATGGACATATCTAAAAATAGAAGAGACAAAACCCTCCAATTAATTAGGCAAGATTCAAGACCTCTAACAATGATGCATAGAATGTCATGCAGCAAGTCAGATGACATTGATAGTTTAGAAGAAGTCATAGATTTGCAAAGTGATTTAGAAAGATATCAAAAAGATACGCTAAGAAAAATTAAACCGCAACATGTATACCATATGGGAATGTTTGAAAGCCGAAGTGGTCTATATAGAATATCTAGAGAAGTAGAATTAAGTGTGTTAACACATCCTGTAGAATTAAGAATTGTGAGCAAGAACATAGAAAATGATCTCAAATATTGCGGGTATAAATATATCCACCAAGGTATGTACATCATAGGAGTAAAAGGAATGACAAGAAAGAAATTAGGAGCAAAGGTATTAATAACATTACTAGACAAAAGATGGGGATCAATAGATAAAGCAGCATTAGGATTCATGGAAGGAGATATGAATGAAAATAGACTTATAACCTACATAGCCCCAGACCTAATGATGCCTGTAAAGGAATTTATTGAGAAAATGAGCTTTGGGTTCCAGTCTAAGGGATATGAAGATTTTAAGGGAACAAATTTGCTGGTAAGCATAGAATTTATAGGAAGATTGTCCAACAAAAGTAGCTCTAGATATAGAGTAAACGTAGATGACGTAATTGAAAGCATGCAATCGAAAGGTATAAGATTTATGAGTCCTCTTAAAATTAGTTCTGAAGAAAGAGCAGGAGAGGAATGGAATATAAGTGAACTAATAGAGAAGAAAGAATTAAAACAACCCAATAACTACATAAGCTATCAAAACTGTGAAGGAAGCAGTAGCATAAGGTTCACAGATTACAAAGCAGCAACTGTAGACGATGTAGAGTCATTCGCCTCGGATTCAGAATATAGTGATAGCAAGAACAAGGGTACAACTGAATGCATGGAGAAATCTGATTTAGATGAAGATATAAATCATTGGGAAATGAAGTTAAAACATATAGAGTGGGAATATAATAATTCCATGATAAAAGATTGGCCTAAGATTAGAGAAAAGCAATTGTTTTTTATTAGAGAGATTGCAAGGTTAAAGAAATTAAAAAACGAGAAAAAATCAGTTACTAGTAGTTCAAATATGGTAAATAATAACATAGAGACAAAAGATATTGATAAAAATAAAAACAATGATGCTGCTCAGAGCAGTAAAAATAAAGAATTATGCGAAGAAGAGCAATGGGATATAAATAACAAAATACTAACAGAAAGTTATGAAGAAGAAGAAGAAGAATTAATGAAAGAATTTTGGTCAGAAAATGAAGCCTGTGATAACTCTGAAGAAAATAGTTATTTTCTAAATTCACTGGATGAGATAGGATTGCAAAATTTAGATAATGCAATGGAAGCCATGGAAATGGAAAGCAGTAAAAGAAAAAGAGTATTTGGTGAAACCTCTGTAAAAAGAGAAGGAGAAAGAGAAAGACCAACCAGGGCAGCTGGACAATGGCCTCCGGAAAAAGAAGATTTCCAACCCACATATATTTCGGGACAATACAGACACATGGGTAGCAAAAGAAGAGACTTTGAAAAACCAGTACAATTTCAAAATACTAGGAATGATGGCGCAATTCTAAACTTAGCAGCTCATGACCCTGTAGATTGGCCAAATATACTTAGCATATGGAAAGGCTTAATAGTCCAGAAATATATACAAAATCAGTATAGCATAGGCAACAAGGTAGAAGATATGCTAACATACCTCGAGACATTTCTAGGAGAATCTGTTAAAGTTTTATGGGAAGAATGGGTCGAAAATTATCCTAATCTTTATGAAGAACTAAAAAGAGCCGGAAGTAATCCTAATAATTTTGCAAATGTCATATCAAATATGGTTATAGCTGAAGATCCAGAATTAGGAAATACAGTTTTACAAAATGAAAGGTTGAGAGAAATAGAAAAATTAACATTAACTAGTTGGAAAGGTATAAAAGAATTTTCTCAACATTATTTATATAATGCCACCACTGCAAAGCAAGGATATAATGTAGGAGTAGTGGAAAGATATTTTAACAAATTACCAGACCCTCTAGGATCTATAATATATGAGGAATACAAGAAAGAATCAGTAGGGCGTGTAGTAAATATTTCCCAAGCTATAACATTTGTGTTTAAACATTTAAGAAAGGTATGTACTAGCATACAAGCACAAAGGTCTATGAAGAAATCAGATTATAATTTCTGCAATAACATAGTACAAATACCATTAACATATGGAGAAGATAGGTATAGAAACAAAAAATATTATAAGCCTCAGAGAAGAGAAAATAAGAATTATAGAACAAAGAAAAGATATTTTCTAAGAAGGTCGGATAATAGAGCCCCATTTTTACACAAGCGAAATGTTAGAAGATATAACCCAAGAAAATCTTATGATAAAACTTGTAGGTGTTTTATATGTAATTCACCCGATCATCTAAGTAAAACTTGCCCTAATAAGGACCAAAAGAGGTATTCTAGTAAATACGAAGAGCAAGAAAGGGTGTTAATCATTGATAGTGTTAATGAGAATATATTAGTTTGTGATGATGAAATAAAAGATGATGAGTCAATATATTCAATCATAGAAACAGATGAAGTAGAAAATGAGACCCCAGAATATGAGTCAAGCGAAGATGAGATAGATTTAATAGATCATTTAGCAGGATTAAAAGTTGAAATGATGAATCAAGTAGATTGTGAACATGATTGGGTTAGAGGAAAAGGAGATTATAACATTAAATGTGCCTTCTGTATATACTACCCAAGTCAAGAAAATAGATCTACATGTAGCTTATGTTTAAGACAAGCATGTGCTTCTTGTTTAAAGGCTCGTAATCAGAATTGGAGACAAGAAATAGAGTATGAACCTGAAGATAACATATTATCAAGTAGGGTTAGGAATTTAGAAAATAGAATAAATAAATTAGAAGCAGAATTAGAAGAGCTAAAATATAAGGTAGAAAAAGATAATAATAGTACAATAGAACAAAGAGATAATACCACCCAAAACACTGAACTTAAAGATCAAATGGTAACAGCAAGAGAAAACAAAGGGGACAGGTTAATCCAATTAAAAGATGCAATTACTAGTTTTGGAAATAAATACGTAGTTAAATTACCATTTAAGGAAGTTTATGGAATAAGAATCCCAGTTAAAATAGTTTTAAAGCCAAATATTTCGTTCAAAATATTGGCACTATTAGATACAGGTTGCACAAAAAATATCATTCACGATAAATATTTTATGAGATGTCCTGAAATAGTTACAACTATAGACGATAGTAAAGCTGAAGTGTCTACAGACATGTCAGGAATAAAGAAAATCCATAAACAATTGGCATATAACATTGCAGCATATATAAATGGCACTAAATATATAATAGACGAAATTACAGTAAGAGATTTATCGTTAATCAATGACGACATGATATTGGGATTAAGATTTTTACAACAATCGTTACAAACAACAATTATACATGAAGAAGGTGTTACATTCATCCCATATCAAGATAGTGTACCATACATATCTGAGATTAGAAAGCAAAGAAAATCTTTGCAAAATGTAGAAATATCTAATTTAGACAGTGAATATTTGCCACGCGCAGAAATTTCTGAAACCTGCATAGAAGAAGAACCAAGTGACACCATAGAAGAATATCATATAGAGAATACATGCATAGAATGTATAGGATTACAATCATTCTCTCCAAACTGGTATAGAGATATAAAATCTAAGAAAGATATAGACAAGATTGTACAAAGATTAGAAGATTTACAAATCATTGGGGAAATACCAATGAAACATTGGGATAAGAATTCCATAGTATGCAAAATAAATATTATAAACCCTGATTATATAATTAAGTCAGGACCGATAGAAGCTACTCCCAAGGATATAGAAGAATTTAAAATGCATATTGAAGAGTTATTAAAATTAAAAGCAATTAGAGAAAGTAGAAGCCCCCACAGATCTGCAGCATTTATAGTTAGAAATCATGCCGAAGAAGTAAGAGGAAAATCTAGAATGGTTATTAACTATAAAAGACTTAATGATAATACGGTAGATGATGCATACAATATACCCAATAAACAAGAGTGGATCAATAGAATACAAGGAAGTAAAATCTTTTCTAAATTCGACTTAAAAGCAGGGTTTTGGCAAGTAAAAATGGCAGAAGAATCAATTCCATGGACAGCTTTTACGTGTCCACAAGGTCACTATGAATGGCTTGTAATGCCATTAGGATTAAAAAATGCCCCTGCACTATTTCAAAGGAAAATGCAAAATATATTTAATGAGAATCAAGCATTCATATTAGTTTATGTAGATGATTTATTAGTATTTTCAAAATCTTACAAAGAACACATTGCTCACCTTGAAGTTTTCTTTAGAAAGGTAGAACAGAATGGGTTAATATTATCTAAAAAGAAAATGGAAATATGCAAAGAGAAAATTAATTTTCTAGGACATGAAATTGGAGAAGGAAAAATTTATCTACAAGAGCATATTGCTAAGAAAATACTACAATTTCCTGACACTATGAATGATAAAAAGGTCTTACAACAATTCTTAGGAATTGTAAATTATGCAAGAAATTATATAGATAACCTAGCGAAACTAGCTGGACCTTTATATGCAAAACTAAGAAAGAATGGTCAAAAATATTTTAATTCTGAAGATATAAAATTAGTTCAGGCTATTAAAGATAAGGTTAAAAGCTTGAAACCCTTAGAATTACCATTAGAAGATCATTATTTTATAATTGAAACAGATGCATCCAAAGTTGGATGGGGAGCTATATTAAAACAAAAACCAAATAAGTACTCTGCTAAAGCAGAAGAGAAAATATGCAGATATGCCTCAGGAAGCTATAAATTGAAAACAGTGAATAATATTGATAGAGAAATTCTCGCAGTAGTTCATGCAATAAATGCATTTAGGCTATATTTGGGATTTAAGGAATTCACAGTACGAACAGATTGCGAAGCAATATGCAGATACTATAATCAAATAAATAGTAAGAAAAGTTCTACTAGAAGATGGGTCTTATTTGAAGATATTATAACAGGAAATGGATATAAAGTTATCTTTGAGCATATCAAAGGAAAAGATAATTGTTTACCTGACATATTCTCTCGTTCGACAATTTTGCAGGAATGAAGAAGGGGTTGCTTCCAAATGGATCGGAAGTGTTCACCTTCGGGATCGAGAATAGCTTAAAAATATTCCCACCGAATACATTCAACTTCAAGCCTAAGAATCATATCATTCTTGACGAAGTTCAATCAAGCATACTTGATAACTTTTGGTATCAATACAATAATAGAAGAGAAGACAAAGGCTATATGCTGTCTATTCTGAATAGCCTAGCAGAATATTTCAATATGATGAATAAGAAAGGTTCAATATCAGCAAATATTGATATCCAAGAAATAAAACCACTTTACGTCCTATTTGATGGGACAAACCCAGGCATATACATGACCTTTGAAGAAATAATAAAGGAAAAGATGGTCGCAAGAAAGAAAAAGGAAGATATAACATGGAAGAAATATATTGATATTAATGAAGCCTTGAAACAAGCAAGGAGCATTATTGGTGAAAATTACTATATAGAACCAAAAGCAAAGGAATACATTCAAAAGTGTAAGGGAATAGATAAGAATATCCCTGCATCGTCAACTCAAAAGGGGGAAGCATCAAACTCTAAGAGAATTAAAGAAGAAGATTCCCCAAAATATCAAACATATAAAGATTGTCTAGTGAAGGGTGTGGACCCACTAGATATCGAATATGTAAACATTAAGATAGAAGAGAAGTTCGAAGACTCTAAGAAATCACTAAAAGAAGAAATTTTAAAAGAATTGCGAGCAGAATTTGATGAAAAATTTGAAGAAATAAAGAAGGAATATTTGACAAAATATGATTTTAATCTTTCAGATGATGATCATATGGACATTGCAGGACATGGGCAGAAACCAGAATAAGCCATGATGATTTGAATACAAATAGTACTGCAGTAAAATTGATATTGCTATCAATAATTTGGGCGCGGAGGACATATACCATAATATTGATATTGCTATCAATAATTTGGGCGCGGAGGATATATATATATATAAAAAAAAAAAAAAAAATTTATGAAAAACATATAACAAAAAATGTCAATAACCAATATGCATGCGTGCAGCCAATGGTTCCATTTCTTTGGTAAGCAGTAGGCAAGCATGAAGAAGCCAGACATATGAGAAGAAAAGGCCACTTATTTCTACTCTGGAAATAAGGTCCAAGACACAATCATAGTGTAGGACAAGATGGCTATGGTGAAGATAAGATGAAGCCACGCATGTCACCAGAAAAGCAACGTGAAGGCTGCATCAATAATGCCTTCCAACATATGATCATGAAGCTATGAAGCTATAAAGGAAGATGATCATGAAGCTATGAAGCTATAAAGGAAGATGATCATGAAGCTATGAAGCTATAAAGGAAGCCAACATAGACTACAAGCCTATAAAGCCTACAACATAGGTGCATGATTAGTATGAAGAAAGAAGAGGAGAATTATTGAGGAGCTCTCGTGAAGGGCTGCTCCTTTGGCTATAAATAGAGCCTCCCGCAGCGAAGCAAGACAGAAGCAACACCAGCACCAGCATTCCATCCCGAGCAGAGAGCGTAGTGTTCCAGCTTACTCGCTGCTCAGTAGTAGTAGTAGTTCTTCCTCCAGTGTAATAAAATTCCAGTGTAAATTAAGGAGTGTAAGAGGGAAGGCCGTAGGCAGGTAATCTCCCCTCTCTGTGTGTAAACCCTTCGGGGGTTCCCGAAAGGGAAAACCGTAATGGATGTTATATTGTGGAAATGAAGTAGTTCTGTTTTTCCCTCGGTCTGTTTAGCGTGTTTATACGGGTTGAGTTCTTATGCTAGGGATCCTATAGGAGAAACCTCTGCGTGTAGTTCTCTGTTAAGCCGTGTGGCGTTGAAATGAGAACCTGGTAGCCGTAGAGAAGTGTTCCCTCTGGGTGGAACTGCCTGGGAAGACGATAAGAAAACACCCATATAAACCTGTCTAAATATATTCAGGGAAAGAAACTTAGCTACTCCTGAAGCAATATAGCGGAAAGAACGGTGAGTACTGAGTAGGACTTTTACAACAGCCCAAACCCACCGGTAGCTCGTTGGCCTCGCCAGCCTAAAAAAGATCCTGCAAGAAGAAAATATTAATATTAATATTAAAATAATTCAAACAGTAATATTAAAATTTTAATTAACACATATCTATCGTATCATCTGAATATTTCAAGTGCATATTTTAAATATAGTAATTATTTTATATTGTTGGTACTCGCTGCTCAGTAGTAGTAGTAGTTCTTCCTCCAGTGTAATAAAATTCCAGTGTAAATTAAGGAGTGTAAGAGGGAAGGCCGTAGGCAGGTAATCTCCCCTCTCTGTGTGTAAACCCTTCGGGGGTTCCCGAAAGGGAAAACCGTAATGGATGTTATATTGTGGAAATGAAGTAGTTCTGTTTTTCCCTCGGTCTGTTTAGCGTGTTTATACGGGTTGAGTTCTTATGCTAGGGATCCTATAGGAGAAACCTCTGCGTGTAGTTCTCTGTTAAGCCGTGTGGCGTTGAAATGAGAACCTGGTAGCCGTAGAGAAGTGTTCCCTCTGGGTGGAACTGCCTGGGAAGACGATAAGAAAACACCCATATAAACCTGTCTAAATATATTCAGGGAAAGAAACTTAGCTACTCCTGAAGCAATATAGCGGAAAGAACGGTGAGTACTGAGTAGGACTTTTACAACAGCCCAAACCCACCGGTAGCTCGTTGGCCTCGCCAGCCTAAAAAAGATCCTGCAAGAAGAAAATATTAATATTAATATTAAAATAATTCAAACAGTAATATTAAAATTTTAATTAACACATATCTATCGTATCATCTGAATATTTCAAGTGCATATTTTAAATATAGTAATTATTTTATATTGTTGGTATCAGAGCTGGTGTTTAATCATTGAAAGGTTAAAGTACTTAAATTTAGAAGTTAGCGAAGGTAAAGTAATAAAAACCAAGGATCATACTAATATAAGGTGCAGAATAAATCCTTCTGAAGAACATACTTGGCATACTACGCATAGCCAGCTGAATATTATAGTTGATTTAATATATAACTCCTTCATATCTTGGGGGAAAAGACAAGACATTTTGGATCAAAAATTTGAAAGTTTATTTCGAGAATATCAAAAACACATAGAAAAGTATACTTTGCTGAATAATAAAGTCGATTTAATTTTGCATAAATTAGAGGAAGCAAAATCAAGACAGAATACAATTTGCAAGAATAACGATTACATTAAGGAAGAGGTGCTATCAATCGGAAGAAATAAAAGCAAAGATCTTCTACCAAGTCCACAAATCAGACAAGATATACTCGAAATCAAAGCGTTGGTTCAAGAGGTAAAAACCTTGATACTCTCATAATTTTATGTCCGAATATAATCAAGCATTAAAAGAAGTAGAAAAATATTTAACACCTGCAGTAGGATTTTCTAGTCACAACTCGCCAAAAGAAGATTCCAATATATTAATAAGACAAAATAACACAATCCTGCAATTATTAGTTCAGATTTTAGAAAAGCTAAAAGGTGTGCAAAGCAACAAGGAAATCGTTTTAGCTTCGTCCGGAATATTAGCTTCACCAAGGAATATCAATTCTGAAAAATGGACATATCTAAAAATAGAAGAGACAAAACCCTCCAATTAATTAGGCAAGATTCAAGACCTCTAACAATGATGCATAGAATGTCATGCAGCAAGTCAGATGACATTGATAGTTTAGAAGAAGTCATAGATTTGCAAAGTGATTTAGAAAGATATCAAAAAGATACGCTAAGAAAAATTAAACCGCAACATGTATACCATATGGGAATGTTTGAAAGCCGAAGTGGTCTATATAGAATATCTAGAGAAGTAGAATTAAGTGTGTTAACACATCCTGTAGAATTAAGAATTGTGAGCAAGAACATAGAAAATGATCTCAAATATTGCGGGTATAAATATATCCACCAAGGTATGTACATCATAGGAGTAAAAGGAATGACAAGAAAGAAATTAGGAGCAAAGGTATTAATAACATTACTAGACAAAAGATGGGGATCAATAGATAAAGCAGCATTAGGATTCATGGAAGGAGATATGAATGAAAATAGACTTATAACCTACATAGCCCCAGACCTAATGATGCCTGTAAAGGAATTTATTGAGAAAATGAGCTTTGGGTTCCAGTCTAAGGGATATGAAGATTTTAAGGGAACAAATTTGCTGGTAAGCATAGAATTTATAGGAAGATTGTCCAACAAAAGTAGCTCTAGATATAGAGTAAACGTAGATGACGTAATTGAAAGCATGCAATCGAAAGGTATAAGATTTATGAGTCCTCTTAAAATTAGTTCTGAAGAAAGAGCAGGAGAGGAATGGAATATAAGTGAACTAATAGAGAAGAAAGAATTAAAACAACCCAATAACTACATAAGCTATCAAAACTGTGAAGAAAGCAGTAGCATAAGGTTCACAGATTACAAAGCAGCAACTGTAGACGATGTAGAGTCATTCGCCTCGGATTCAGAATATAGTGATAGCAAGAACAAGGGTACAACTGAATGCATGGAGAAATCTGATTTAGATGAAGATATAAATCATTGGGAAATGAAGTTAAAACATATAGAGTGGGAATATAATAATTCCATGATAAAAGATTGGCCTAAGATTAGAGAAAAGCAATTGTTTTTTATTAGAGAGATTGCAAGGTTAAAGAAATTAAAAAACGAGAAAAAATCAGTTACTAGTAGTTCAAATATGGTAAATAATAACATAGAGACAAAAGATATTGATAAAAATAAAAACAATGATGCTGCTCAGAGCAGTAAAAATAAAGAATTATGCGAAGAAGAGCAATGGGATATAAATAACAAAATACTAACAGAAAGTTATGAAGAAGAAGAAGAAGAATTAATGAAAGAATTTTGGTCAGAAAATGAAGCCTGTGATAACTCTGAAGAAAATAGTTATTTTCTAAATTCACTGGATGAGATAGGATTGCAAAATTTAGATAATGCAATGGAAGCCATGGAAATGGAAAGCAGTAAAAGAAAAAGAGTATTTGGTGAAACCTCTGTAAAAAGAGAAGGAGAAAGAGAAAGACCAACCAGGGCAGCTGGACAATGGCCTCCGGAAAAAGAAGATTTCCAACCCACATATATTTCGGGACAATACAGACACATGGGTAGCAAAAGAAGAGACTTTGAAAAACCAGTACAATTTCAAAATACTAGGAATGATGGCGCAATTCTAAACTTAGCAGCTCATGACCCTGTAGATTGGCCAAATATACTTAGCATATGGAAAGGCTTAATAGTCCAGAAATATATACAAAATCAGTATAGCATAGGCAACAAGGTAGAAGATATGCTAACATACCTCGAGACATTTCTAGGAGAATCTGTTAAAGTTTTATGGGAAGAATGGGTCGAAAATTATCCTAATCTTTATGAAGAACTAAAAAGAGCCGGAAGTAATCCTAATAATTTTGCAAATGTCATATCAAATATGGTTATAGCTGAAGATCCAGAATTAGGAAATACAGTTTTACAAAATGAAAGGTTGAGAGAAATAGAAAAATTAACATTAACTAGTTGGAAAGGTATAAAAGAATTTTCTCAACATTATTTATATAATGCCACCACTGCAAAGCAAGGATATAATGTAGGAGTAGTGGAAAGATATTTTAACAAATTACCAGACCCTCTAGGATCTATAATATATGAGGAATACAAGAAAGAATCAGTAGGGCGTGTAGTAAATATTTCCCAAGCTATAACATTTGTGTTTAAACATTTAAGAAAGGTATGTACTAGCATACAAGCACAAAGGTCTATGAAGAAATCAGATTATAATTTCTGCAATAACATAGTACAAATACCATTAACATATGGAGAAGATAGGTATAGAAACAAAAAATATTATAAGCCTCAGAGAAGAGAAAATAAGAATTATAGAACAAAGAAAAGATATTTTCTAAGAAGGTCGGATAATAGAGCCCCATTTTTACACAAGCGAAATGTTAGAAGATATAACCCAAGAAAATCTTATGATAAAACTTGTAGGTGTTTTATATGTAATTCACCCGATCATCTAAGTAAAACTTGCCCTAATAAGGACCAAAAGAGGTATTCTAGTAAATACGAAGAGCAAGAAAGGGTGTTAATCATTGATAGTGTTAATGAGAATATATTAGTTTGTGATGATGAAATAAAAGATGATGAGTCAATATATTCAATCATAGAAACAGATGAAGTAGAAAATGAGACCCCAGAATATGAGTCAAGCGAAGATGAGATAGATTTAATAGATCATTTAGCAGGATTAAAAGTTGAAATGATGAATCAAGTAGATTGTGAACATGATTGGGTTAGAGGAAAAGGAGATTATAACATTAAATGTGCCTTCTGTATATACTACCCAAGTCAAGAAAATAGATCTACATGTAGCTTATGTTTAAGACAAGCATGTGCTTCTTGTTTAAAGGCTCGTAATCAGAATTGGAGACAAGAAATAGAGTATGAACCTGAAGATAACATATTATCAAGTAGGGTTAGGAATTTAGAAAATAGAATAAATAAATTAGAAGCAGAATTAGAAGAGCTAAAATATAAGGTAGAAAAAGATAATAATAGTACAATAGAACAAAGAGATAATACCACCCAAAACACTGAACTTAAAGATCAAATGGTAACAGCAAGAGAAAACAAAGGGGACAGGTTAATCCAATTAAAAGATGCAATTACTAGTTTTGGAAATAAATACGTAGTTAAATTACCATTTAAGGAAGTTTATGGAATAAGAATCCCAGTTAAAATAGTTTTAAAGCCAAATATTTCGTTCAAAATATTGGCACTATTAGATACAGGTTGCACAAAAAATATCATTCACGATAAATATTTTATGAGATGTCCTGAAATAGTTACAACTATAGACGATAGTAAAGCTGAAGTGTCTACAGACATGTCAGGAATAAAGAAAATCCATAAACAATTGGCATATAACATTGCAGCATATATAAATGGCACTAAATATATAATAGACGAAATTACAGTAAGAGATTTATCGTTAATCAATGACGACATGATATTGGGATTAAGATTTTTACAACAATCGTTACAAACAACAATTATACATGAAGAAGGTGTTACATTCATCCCATATCAAGATAGTGTACCATACATATCTGAGATTAGAAAGCAAAGAAAATCTTTGCAAAATGTAGAAATATCTAATTTAGACAGTGAATATTTGCCACGCGCAGAAATTTCTGAAACCTGCATAGAAGAAGAACCAAGTGACACCATAGAAGAATATCATATAGAGAATACATGCATAGAATGTATAGGATTACAATCATTCTCTCCAAACTGGTATAGAGATATAAAATCTAAGAAAGATATAGACAAGATTGTACAAAGATTAGAAGATTTACAAATCATTGGGGAAATACCAATGAAACATTGGGATAAGAATTCCATAGTATGCAAAATAAATATTATAAACCCTGATTATATAATTAAGTCAGGACCGATAGAAGCTACTCCCAAGGATATAGAAGAATTTAAAATGCATATTGAAGAGTTATTAAAATTAAAAGCAATTAGAGAAAGTAGAAGCCCCCACAGATCTGCAGCATTTATAGTTAGAAATCATGCCGAAGAAGTAAGAGGAAAATCTAGAATGGTTATTAACTATAAAAGACTTAATGATAATACGGTAGATGATGCATACAATATACCCAATAAACAAGAGTGGATCAATAGAATACAAGGAAGTAAAATCTTTTCTAAATTCGACTTAAAAGCAGGGTTTTGGCAAGTAAAAATGGCAGAAGAATCAATTCCATGGACAGCTTTTACGTGTCCACAAGGTCACTATGAATGGCTTGTAATGCCATTAGGATTAAAAAATGCCCCTGCACTATTTCAAAGGAAAATGCAAAATATATTTAATGAGAATCAAGCATTCATATTAGTTTATGTAGATGATTTATTAGTATTTTCAAAATCTTACAAAGAACACATTGCTCACCTTGAAGTTTTCTTTAGAAAGGTAGAACAGAATGGGTTAATATTATCTAAAAAGAAAATGGAAATATGCAAAGAGAAAATTAATTTTCTAGGACATGAAATTGGAGAAGGAAAAATTTATCTACAAGAGCATATTGCTAAGAAAATACTACAATTTCCTGACACTATGAATGATAAAAAGGTCTTACAACAATTCTTAGGAATTGTAAATTATGCAAGAAATTATATAGATAACCTAGCGAAACTAGCTGGACCTTTATATGCAAAACTAAGAAAGAATGGTCAAAAATATTTTAATTCTGAAGATATAAAATTAGTTCAGGCTATTAAAGATAAGGTTAAAAGCTTGAAACCCTTAGAATTACCATTAGAAGATCATTATTTTATAATTGAAACAGATGCATCCAAAGTTGGATGGGGAGCTATATTAAAACAAAAACCAAATAAGTACTCTGCTAAAGCAGAAGAGAAAATATGCAGATATGCCTCAGGAAGCTATAAATTGAAAACAGTGAATAATATTGATAGAGAAATTCTCGCAGTAGTTCATGCAATAAATGCATTTAGGCTATATTTGGGATTTAAGGAATTCACAGTACGAACAGATTGCGAAGCAATATGCAGATACTATAATCAAATAAATAGTAAGAAAAGTTCTACTAGAAGATGGGTCTTATTTGAAGATATTATAACAGGAAATGGATATAAAGTTATCTTTGAGCATATCAAAGGAAAAGATAATTGTTTACCTGACATATTCTCTCGTTCGACAATTTTGCAGGAATGAAGAAGGGGTTGCTTCCAAATGGATCGGAAGTGTTCACCTTCGGGATCGAGAATAGCTTAAAAATATTCCCACCGAATACATTCAACTTCAAGCCTAAGAATCATATCATTCTTGACGAAGTTCAATCAAGCATACTTGATAACTTTTGGTATCAATACAATAATAGAAGAGAAGACAAAGGCTATATGCTGTCTATTCTGAATAGCCTAGCAGAATATTTCAATATGATGAATAAGAAAGGTTCAATATCAGCAAATATTGATATCCAAGAAATAAAACCACTTTACGTCCTATTTGATGGGACAAACCCAGGCATATACATGAAGCTATGAAGCTATAAAGGAAGATGATCATGAAGCTATGAAGCTATAAAGGAAGATGATCATGAAGCTATGAAGCTATAAAGGAAGCCAACATAGACTACAAGCCTATAAAGCCTACAACATAGGTGCATGATTAGTATGAAGAAAGAAGAGGAGAATTATTGAGGAGCTCTCGTGAAGGGCTGCTCCTTTGGCTATAAATAGAGCCTCCCGCAGCGAAGCAAGACAGAAGCAACACCAGCACCAGCATTCCATCCCGAGCAGAGAGCGTAGTGTTCCAGCTTACTCGCTGCTCAGTAGTAGTAGTAGTTCTTCCTCCAGTGTAATAAAATTCCAGTGTAAATTAAGGAGTGTAAGAGGGAAGGCCGTAGGCAGGTAATCTCCCCTCTCTGTGTGTAAACCCTTCGGGGGTTCCCGAAAGGGAAAACCGTAATGGATGTTATATTGTGGAAATGAAGTAGTTCTGTTTTTCCCTCGGTCTGTTTAGCGTGTTTATACGGGTTGAGTTCTTATGCTAGGGATCCTATAGGAGAAACCTCTGCGTGTAGTTCTCTGTTAAGCCGTGTGGCGTTGAAATGAGAACCTGGTAGCCGTAGAGAAGTGTTCCCTCTGGGTGGAACTGCCTGGGAAGACGATAAGAAAACACCCATATAAACCTGTCTAAATATATTCAGGGAAAGAAACTTAGCTACTCCTGAAGCAATATAGCGGAAAGAACGGTGAGTACTGAGTAGGACTTTTACAACAGCCCAAACCCACCGGTAGCTCGTTGGCCTCGCCAGCCTAAAAAAGATCCTGCAAGAAGAAAATATTAATATTAATATTAAAATAATTCAAACAGTAATATTAAAATTTTAATTAACACATATCTATCGTATCATCTGAATATTTCAAGTGCGATCTTATCAACGTCCATGAATGCGAAATCATAGATCGAACTGCCGAATTGGCAAAATTCGGTGCTATCATAGTATCCGCTAAGTTCACGGGCTGGAGATAAGCGGACTCGAACCGCTGACATCCGCCACAGGGTAAACCACCGCCTCTCAGGCCTCCCCGACGGGTTCTACCATAGAGGTGTGCAAAGCAACAAGGAAATCGTTTTAGCTTCGTCCGGAATATTAGCTTCACCAAGGAATATCAATTCTGAAAAATGGACATATCTAAAAATAGAAGAGACAAAACCCTCCAATTAATTAGGCAAGATTCAAGACCTCTAACAATGATGCATAGAATGTCATGCAGCAAGTCAGATGACATTGATAGTTTAGAAGAAGTCATAGATTTGCAAAGTGATTTAGAAAGATATCAAAAAGATACGCTAAGAAAAATTAAACCGCAACATGTATACCATATGGGAATGTTTGAAAGCCGAAGTGGTCTATATAGAATATCTAGAGAAGTAGAATTAAGTGTGTTAACACATCCTGTAGAATTAAGAATTGTGAGCAAGAACATAGAAAATGATCTCAAATATTGCGGGTATAAATATATCCACCAAGGTATGTACATCATAGGAGTAAAAGGAATGACAAGAAAGAAATTAGGAGCAAAGGTATTAATAACATTACTAGACAAAAGATGGGGATCAATAGATAAAGCAGCATTAGGATTCATGGAAGGAGATATGAATGAAAATAGACTTATAACCTACATAGCCCCAGACCTAATGATGCCTGTAAAGGAATTTATTGAGAAAATGAGCTTTGGGTTCCAGTCTAAGGGATATAGAAGAATTTAAAATGCATATTGAAGAGTTATTAAAATTAAAAGCAATTAGAGAAAGTAGAAGCCCCCACAGATCTGCAGCATTTATAGTTAGAAATCATGCCGAAGAAGTAAGAGGAAAATCTAGAATGGTTATTAACTATAAAAGACTTAATGATAATACGGTAGATGATGCATACAATATACCCAATAAACAAGAGTGGATCAATAGAATACAAGGAAGTAAAATCTTTTCTAAATTCGACTTAAAAGCAGGGTTTTGGCAAGTAAAAATGGCAGAAGAATCAATTCCATGGACAGCTTTTACGTGTCCACAAGGTCACTATGAATGGCTTGTAATGCCATTAGGATTAAAAAATGCCCCTGCACTATTTCAAAGGAAAATGCAAAATATATTTAATGAGAATCAAGCATTCATATTAGTTTATGTAGATGATTTATTAGTATTTTCAAAATCTTACAAAGAACACATTGCTCACCTTGAAGTTTTCTTTAGAAAGGTAGAACAGAATGGGTTAATATTATCTAAAAAGAAAATGGAAATATGCAAAGAGAAAATTAATTTTCTAGGACATGAAATTGGAGAAGGAAAAATTTATCTACAAGAGCATATTGCTAAGAAAATACTACAATTTCCTGACACTATGAATGATAAAAAGGTCTTACAACAATTCTTAGGAATTGTAAATTATGCAAGAAATTATATAGATAACCTAGCGAAACTAGCTGGACCTTTATATGCAAAACTAAGAAAGAATGGTCAAAAATATTTTAATTCTGAAGATATAAAATTAGTTCAGGCTATTAAAGATAAGGTTAAAAGCTTGAAACCCTTAGAATTACCATTAGAAGATCATTATTTTATAATTGAAACAGATGCATCCAAAGTTGGATGGGGAGCTATATTAAAACAAAAACCAAATAAGTACTCTGCTAAAGCAGAAGAGAAAATATGCAGATATGCCTCAGGAAGCTATAAATTGAAAACAGTGAATAATATTGATAGAGAAATTCTCGCAGTAGTTCATGCAATAAATGCATTTAGGCTATATTTGGGATTTAAGGAATTCACAGTACGAACAGATTGCGAAGCAATATGCAGATACTATAATCAAATAAATAGTAAGAAAAGTTCTACTAGAAGATGGGTCTTATTTGAAGATATTATAACAGGAAATGGATATAAAGTTATCTTTGAGCATATCAAAGGAAAAGATAATTGTTTACCTGACATATTCTCTCGTTCGACAATTTTGCAGGAATGAAGAAGGGGTTGCTTCCAAATGGATCGGAAGTGTTCACCTTCGGGATCGAGAATAGCTTAAAAATATTCCCACCGAATACATTCAACTTCAAGCCTAAGAATCATATCATTCTTGACGAAGTTCAATCAAGCATACTTGATAACTTTTGGTATCAATACAATAATAGAAGAGAAGACAAAGGCTATATGCTGTCTATTCTGAATAGCCTAGCAGAATATTTCAATATGATGAATAAGAAAGGTTCAATATCAGCAAATATTGATATCCAAGAAATAAAACCACTTTACGTCCTATTTGATGGGACAAACCCAGGCATATACATGACCTTTGAAGAAATAATAAAGGAAAAGATGGTCGCAAGAAAGAAAAAGGAAGATATAACATGGAAGAAATATATTGATATTAATGAAGCCTTGAAACAAGCAAGGAGCATTATTGGTGAAAATTACTATATAGAACCAAAAGCAAAGGAATACATTCAAAAGTGTAAGGGAATAGATAAGAATATCCCTGCATCGTCAACTCAAAAGGGGGAAGCATCAAACTCTAAGAGAATTAAAGAAGAAGATTCCCCAAAATATCAAACATATAAAGATTGTCTAGTGAAGGGTGTGGACCCACTAGATATCGAATATGTAAACATTAAGATAGAAGAGAAGTTCGAAGACTCTAAGAAATCACTAAAAGAAGAAATTTTAAAAGAATTGCGAGCAGAATTTGATGAAAAATTTGAAGAAATAAAGAAGGAATATTTGACAAAATATGATTTTAATCTTTCAGATGATGATCATATGGACATTGCAGGACATGGGCAGAAACCAGAATAAGCCATGATGATTTGAATACAAATAGTACTGCAGTAAAATTGATATTGCTATCAATAATTTGGGCGCGGAGGACATATACCATAATATTGATATTGCTATCAATAATTTGGGCGCGGAGGATATATATATATATAAAAAAAAAAAAAAAAATTATGAAAAACATATAACAAAAAATGTCAATAACCAATATGCATGCGTGCAGCCAATGGTTCCATTTCTTTGGTAAGCAGTAGGCAAGCATGAAGAAGCCAGACATATGAGAAGAAAAGGCCACTTATTTCTACTCTGGAAATAAGGTCCAAGACACAATCATAGTGTAGGACAAGATGGCTATGGTGAAGATAAGATGAAGCCACGCATGTCACCAGAAAAGCAACGTGAAGGCTGCATCAATAATGCCTTCCAACATATGATCATGAAGCTATGAAGCTATAAAGGAAGATGATCATGAAGCTATGAAGCTATAAAGGAAGATGATCATGAAGCTATGAAGCTATAAAGGAAGCCAACATAGACTACAAGCCTATAAAGCCTACAACATAGGTGCATGATTAGTATGAAGAAAGAAGAGGAGAATTATTGAGGAGCTCTCGTGAAGGGCTGCTCCTTTGGCTATAAATAGAGCCTCCCGCAGCGAAGCAAGACACAAGCAACACCAGCACCAGCATTCCATCCCGAGCAGAGAGCGTAGTGTTCCAGCTTACTCGCTGCTCAGTAGTAGTAGTAGTTCTTCCTCCAGTGTAATAAAATTCCAGTGTAAATTAAGGAGTGTAAGAGGGAAGGCCGTAGGCAGGTAATCTCCCCTCTCTGTGTGTAAACCCTTCGGGGGTTCCCGAAAGGGAAAACCGTAATGGATGTTATATTGTGGAAATGAAGTAGTTCTGTTTTTCCCTCGGTCTGTTTAGCGTGTTTATACGGGTTGAGTTCTTATGCTAGGGATCCTATAGGAGAAACCTCTGCGTGTAGTTCTCTGTTAAGCCGTGTGGCGTTGAAATGAGAACCTGGTAGCCGTAGAGAAGTGTTCCCTCTGGGTGGAACTGCCTGGGAAGACGATAAGAAAACACCCATATAAACCTGTCTAAATATATTCAGGGAAAGAAACTTAGCTACTCCTGAAGCAATATAGCGGAAAGAACGGTGAGTACTGAGTAGGACTTTTACAACAGCCCAAACCCACCGGTAGCTCGTTGGCCTCGCCAGCCTAAAAAAGATCCTGCAAGAAGAAAATATTAATATTAATATTAAAATAATTCAAACAGTAATATTAAAATTTTAATTAACACATATCTATCGTATCATCTGAATATTTCAAGTGCATATTTTAAATATAGTAATTATTTTATATTGTTGGATACGATAGATATGTGTTAATTAAAATTTTAATATTACTGTTTGAATTATTTTAATATTAATATTAATATTTTCTTCTTGCAGGATCTTTTTTAGGCTGGCGAGGCCAACGAGCTACCGGTGGGTTTGGGCTGTTGTAAAAGTCCTACTCAGTACTCACCGTTCTTTCCGCTATATTGCTTCAGGAGTAGCTAAGTTTCTTTCCCTGAATATATTTAGACAGGTTTATATGGGTGTTTTCTTATCGTCTTCCCAGGCAGTTCCACCCAGAGGGAACACTTCTCTACGGCTACCAGGTTCTCATTTCAACGCCACACGGCTTAACAGAGAACTACACGCAGAGGTTTCTCCTATAGGATCCCTAGCATAAGAACTCAACCCGTATAAACACGCTAAACAGACCGAGGGAAAAACAGAACTACTTCATTTCCACAATATAACATCCATTACGGTTTTCCCTTTCGGGAACCCCCGAAGGGTTTACACACAGAGAGGGGAGATTACCTGCCTACGGCCTTCCCTCTTACACTCCTTAATTTACACTGGAATTTTATTACACTGGAGGAAGAACTACTACTACTACTGAGCAGCGAGTAAGCTGGAACACTACGCTCTCTGCTCGGGATGGAATGCTGGTGCTGGTGTTGCTTGTGTCTTGCTTCGCTGCGGGAGGCTCTATTTATAGCCAAAGGAGCAGCCCTTCACGAGAGCTCCTCAATAATTCTCCTCTTCTTTCTTCATACTAATCATGCACCTATGTTGTAGGCTTTATAGGCTTGTAGTCTATGTTGGCTTCCTTTATAGCTTCATAGCTTCATGATCATCTTCCTTTATAGCTTCATAGCTTCATGATCATCTTCCTTTATAGCTTCATAGCTTCATGATCATATGTTGGAAGGCATTATTGATGCAGCCTTCACGTTGCTTTTCTGGTGACATGCGTGGCTTCATCTTATCTTCACCATAGCCATCTTGTCCTACACTATGATTGTGTCTTGGACCTTATTTCCAGAGTAGAAATAAGTGGCCTTTTCTTCTCATATGTCTGGCTTCTTCATGCTTGCCTACTGCTTACCAAAGAAATGGAACCATTGGCTGCACGCATGCATATTGGTTATTGACATTTTTTGTTATATGTTTTTCATAAATTTTTTTTTTTTTTTTTATATATATATATATCCTCCGCGCCCAAATTATTGATAGCAATATCAATATTATGGTATATGTCCTCCGCGCCCAAATTATTGATAGCAATATCAATTTTACTGCAGTACTATTTGTATTCAAATCATCATGGCTTATTCTGGTTTCTGCCCATGTCCTGCAATGTCCATATGATCATCATCTGAAAGATTAAAATCATATTTTGTCAAATATTCCTTCTTTATTTCTTCAAATTTTTCATCAAATTCTGCTCGCAATTCTTTTAAAATTTCTTCTTTTAGTGATTTCTTAGAGTCTTCGAACTTCTCTTCTATCTTAATGTTTACATATTCGATATCTAGTGGGTCCACACCCTTCACTAGACAATCTTTATATGTTTGATATTTTGGGGAATCTTCTTCTTTAATTCTCTTAGAGTTTGATGCTTCCCCCTTTTGAGTTGACGATGCAGGGATATTCTTATCTATTCCCTTACACTTTTGAATGTATTCCTTTGCTTTTGGTTCTATATAGTAATTTTCACCAATAATGCTCCTTGCTTGTTTCAAGGCTTCATTAATATCAATATATTTCTTCCATGTTATATCTTCCTTTTTCTTTCTTGCGACCATCTTTTCCTTTATTATTTCTTCAAAGGTCATGTATATGCCTGGGTTTGTCCCATCAAATAGGACGTAAAGTGGTTTTATTTCTTGGATATCAATATTTGCTGATATTGAACCTTTCTTATTCATCATATTGAAATATTCTGCTAGGCTATTCAGAATAGACAGCATATAGCCTTTGTCTTCTCTTCTATTATTGTATTGATACCAAAAGTTATCAAGTATGCTTGATTGAACTTCGTCAAGAATGATATGATTCTTAGGCTTGAAGTTGAATGTATTCGGTGGGAATATTTTTAAGCTATTCTCGATCCCGAAGGTGAACACTTCCGATCCATTTGGAAGCAACCCCTTCTTCATTCCTGCAAAATTGTCGAACGAGAGAATATGTCAGGTAAACAATTATCTTTTCCTTTGATATGCTCAAAGATAACTTTATATCCATTTCCTGTTATAATATCTTCAAATAAGACCCATCTTCTAGTAGAACTTTTCTTACTATTTATTTGATTATAGTATCTGCATATTGCTTCGCAATCTGTTCGTACTGTGAATTCCTTAAATCCCAAATATAGCCTAAATGCATTTATTGCATGAACTACTGCGAGAATTTCTCTATCAATATTATTCACTGTTTTCAATTTATAGCTTCCTGAGGCATATCTGCATATTTTCTCTTCTGCTTTAGCAGAGTACTTATTTGGTTTTTGTTTTAATATAGCTCCCCATCCAACTTTGGATGCATCTGTTTCAATTATAAAATAATGATCTTCTAATGGTAATTCTAAGGGTTTCAAGCTTTTAACCTTATCTTTAATAGCCTGAACTAATTTTATATCTTCAGAATTAAAATATTTTTGACCATTCTTTCTTAGTTTTGCATATAAAGGTCCAGCTAGTTTCGCTAGGTTATCTATATAATTTCTTGCATAATTTACAATTCCTAAGAATTGTTGTAAGACCTTTTTATCATTCATAGTGTCAGGAAATTGTAGTATTTTCTTAGCAATATGCTCTTGTAGATAAATTTTTCCTTCTCCAATTTCATGTCCTAGAAAATTAATTTTCTCTTTGCATATTTCCATTTTCTTTTTAGATAATATTAACCCATTCTGTTCTACCTTTCTAAAGAAAACTTCAAGGTGAGCAATGTGTTCTTTGTAAGATTTTGAAAATACTAATAAATCATCTACATAAACTAATATGAATGCTTGATTCTCATTAAATATATTTTGCATTTTCCTTTGAAATAGTGCAGGGGCATTTTTTAATCCTAATGGCATTACAAGCCATTCATAGTGACCTTGTGGACACGTAAAAGCTGTCCATGGAATTGATTCTTCTGCCATTTTTACTTGCCAAAACCCTGCTTTTAAGTCGAATTTAGAAAAGATTTTACTTCCTTGTATTCTATTGATCCACTCTTGTTTATTGGGTATATTGTATGCATCATCTACCGTATTATCATTAAGTCTTTTATAGTTAATAACCATTCTAGATTTTCCTCTTACTTCTTCGGCATGATTTCTAACTATAAATGCTGCAGATCTGTGGGGGCTTCTACTTTCTCTAATTGCTTTTAATTTTAATAACTCTTCAATATGCATTTTAAATTCTTCTATATCCTTGGGAGTAGCTTCTATCGGTCCTGACTTAATTATATAATCAGGGTTTATAATATTTATTTTGCATACTATGGAATTCTTATCCCAATGTTTCATTGGTATTTCCCCAATGATTTGTAAATCTTCTAATCTTTGTACAATCTTGTCTATATCTTTCTTAGATTTTATATCTCTATACCAGTTTGGAGAGAATGATTGTAATCCTATACATTCTATGCATGTATTCTCTATATGATATTCTTCTATGGTGTCACTTGGTTCTTCTTCTATGCAGGTTTCAGAAATTTCTGCGCGTGGCAAATATTCACTGTCTAAATTAGATATTTCTACATTTTGCAAAGATTTTCTTTGCTTTCTAATCTCAGATATGTATGGTACACTATCTTGATATGGGATGAATGTAACACCTTCTTCATGTATAATTGTTGTTTGTAACGATTGTTGTAAAAATCTTAATCCCAATATCATGTCGTCATTGATTAACGATAAATCTCTTACTGTAATTTCGTCTATTATATATTTAGTGCCATTTATATATGCTGCAATGTTATATGCCAATTGTTTATGGATTTTCTTTATTCCTGACATGTCTGTAGACACTTCAGCTTTACTATCGTCTATAGTTGTAACTATTTCAGGACATCTCATAAAATATTTATCGTGAATGATATTTTTTGTGCAACCTGTATCTAATAGTGCCAATATTTTGAACGAAATATTTGGCTTTAAAACTATTTTAACTGGGATTCTTATTCCATAAACTTCCTTAAATGGTAATTTAACTACGTATTTATTTCCAAAACTAGTAATTGCATCTTTTAATTGGATTAACCTGTCCCCTTTGTTTTCTCTTGCTGTTACCATTTGATCTTTAAGTTCAGTGTTTTGGGTGGTATTATCTCTTTGTTCTATTGTACTATTATTATCTTTTTCTACCTTATATTTTAGCTCTTCTAATTCTGCTTCTAATTTATTTATTCTATTTTCTAAATTCCTAACCCTACTTGATAATATGTTATCTTCAGGTTCATACTCTATTTCTTGTCTCCAATTCTGATTACGAGCCTTTAAACAAGAAGCACATGCTTGTCTTAAACATAAGCTACATGTAGATCTATTTTCTTGACTTGGGTAGTATATACAGAAGGCACATTTAATGTTATAATCTCCTTTTCCTCTAACCCAATCATGTTCACAATCTACTTGATTCATCATTTCAACTTTTAATCCTGCTAAATGATCTATTAAATCTATCTCATCTTCGCTTGACTCATATTCTGGGGTCTCATTTTCTACTTCATCTGTTTCTATGATTGAATATATTGACTCATCATCTTTTATTTCATCATCACAAACTAATATATTCTCATTAACACTATCAATGATTAACACCCTTTCTTGCTCTTCGTATTTACTAGAATACCTCTTTTGGTCCTTATTAGGGCAAGTTTTACTTAGATGATCGGGTGAATTACATATAAAACACCTACAAGTTTTATCATAAGATTTTCTTGGGTTATATCTTCTAACATTTCGCTTGTGTAAAAATGGGGCTCTATTATCCGACCTTCTTAGAAAATATCTTTTCTTTGTTCTATAATTCTTATTTTCTCTTCTCTGAGGCTTATAATATTTTTTGTTTCTATACCTATCTTCTCCATATGTTAATGGTATTTGTACTATGTTATTGCAGAAATTATAATCTGATTTCTTCATAGACCTTTGTGCTTGTATGCTAGTACATACCTTTCTTAAATGTTTAAACACAAATGTTATAGCTTGGGAAATATTTACTACACGCCCTACTGATTCTTTCTTGTATTCCTCATATATTATAGATCCTAGAGGGTCTGGTAATTTGTTAAAATATCTTTCCACTACTCCTACATTATATCCTTGCTTTGCAGTGGTGGCATTATATAAATAATGTTGAGAAAATTCTTTTATACCTTTCCAACTAGTTAATGTTAATTTTTCTATTTCTCTCAACCTTTCATTTTGTAAAACTGTATTTCCTAATTCTGGATCTTCAGCTATAACCATATTTGATATGACATTTGCAAAATTATTAGGATTACTTCCGGCTCTTTTTAGTTCTTCATAAAGATTAGGATAATTTTCGACCCATTCTTCCCATAAAACTTTAACAGATTCTCCTAGAAATGTCTCGAGGTATGTTAGCATATCTTCTACCTTGTTGCCTATGCTATACTGATTTTGTATATATTTCTGGACTATTAAGCCTTTCCATATGCTAAGTATATTTGGCCAATCTACAGGGTCATGAGCTGCTAAGTTTAGAATTGCGCCATCATTCCTAGTATTTTGAAATTGTACTGGTTTTTCAAAGTCTCTTCTTTTGCTACCCATGTGTCTGTATTGTCCCGAAATATATGTGGGTTGGAAATCTTCTTTTTCCGGAGGCCATTGTCCAGCTGCCCTGGTTGGTCTTTCTCTTTCTCCTTCTCTTTTTACAGAGGTTTCACCAAATACTCTTTTTCTTTTACTGCTTTCCATTTCCATGGCTTCCATTGCATTATCTAAATTTTGCAATCCTATCTCATCCAGTGAATTTAGAAAATAACTATTTTCTTCAGAGTTATCACAGGCTTCATTTTCTGACCAAAATTCTTTCATTAATTCTTCTTCTTCTTCTTCATAACTTTCTGTTAGTATTTTGTTATTTATATCCCATTGCTCTTCTTCGCATAATTCTTTATTTTTACTGCTCTGAGCAGCATCATTGTTTTTATTTTTATCAATATCTTTTGTCTCTATGTTATTATTTACCATATTTGAACTACTAGTAACTGATTTTTTCTCGTTTTTTAATTTCTTTAACCTTGCAATCTCTCTAATAAAAAACAATTGCTTTTCTCTAATCTTAGGCCAATCTTTTATCATGGAATTATTATATTCCCACTCTATATGTTTTAACTTCATTTCCCAATGATTTATATCTTCATCTAAATCAGATTTCTCCATGCATTCAGTTGTACCCTTGTTCTTGCTATCACTATATTCTGAATCCGAGGCGAATGACTCTACATCGTCTACAGTTGCTGCTTTGTAATCTGTGAACCTTATGCTACTGCTTCCTTCACAGTTTTGATAGCTTATGTAGTTATTGGGTTGTTTTAATTCTTTCTTCTCTATTAGTTCACTTATATTCCATTCCTCTCCTGCTCTTTCTTCAGAACTAATTTTAAGAGGACTCATAAATCTTATACCTTTCGATTGCATGCTTTCAATTACGTCATCTACGTTTACTCTATATCTAGAGCTACTTTTGTTGGACAATCTTCCTATAAATTCTATGCTTACCAGCAAATTTGTTCCCTTAAAATCTTCATATCCCTTAGACTGGAACCCAAAGCTCATTTTCTCAATAAATTCCTTTACAGGCATCATTAGGTCTGGGGCTATGTAGGTTATAAGTCTATTTTCATTCATATCTCCTTCCATGAATCCTAATGCTGCTTTATCTATTGATCCCCATCTTTTGTCTAGTAATGTTATTAATACCTTTGCTCCTAATTTCTTTCTTGTCATTCCTTTTACTCCTATGATGTACATACCTTGGTGGATATATTTATACCCGCAATATTTGAGATCATTTTCTATGTTCTTGCTCACAATTCTTAATTCTACAGGATGTGTTAACACACTTAATTCTACTTCTCTAGATATTCTATATAGACCACTTCGGCTTTCAAACATTCCCATATGGTATACATGTTGCGGTTTAATTTTTCTTAGCGTATCTTTTTGATATCTTTCTAAATCACTTTGCAAATCTATGACTTCTTCTAAACTATCAATGTCATCTGACTTGCTGCATGACATTCTATGCATCATTGTTAGAGGTCTTGAATCTTGCCTAATTAATTGGAGGGTTTTGTCTCTTCTATTTTTAGATATGTCCATTTTTCAGAATTGATATTCCTTGGTGAAGCTATATATATATATATATATATATATATATATATATATATATATATATATATATATATATATATATATATATATATAGATAAATTAGTAGGGGCTCTTAGGTGCCCAGGCTCCTAGCTCAACAACCGTTAGATTTATTGGATCATGATCATTAGGCCAGGGAACCAATTCGGGTATGGGGATTTAGAATACCCGTTAGTATTTGAAATTTTGAACCGTGGTGGTCTTTCCTAATAAAATTAACCAGCCATTAATGATGGTTTCCTTTCTTCTACTTGGCGCGTGCGTGATTCATGCCGATTTATTGGCAGCATACCCGGATTCTTACCCGAAAAATGAGGTATCTCGGGCTGACTTATTTATATGCGCCTTAATTGTTCCACAATCACAGCCTCACATGATTGAAACGAATTTGAATCTCACCTCACGTCATGAGCTAGTTGGAGTTGAAGCTGGCTACTTTTTTTCCAATCGTTCAATCCATTGGTGGCTTCAGGTATGTACGTGCTCCTACCGGCCTTCATTCCCGATGAATGATCTTTTCATGGACATGATACTCGCCACCGTCGGTTTACTTAGCGTCGCTGCATCTCATGGCCACTGCCACCGTCAGCGAGTCCATTGGGGACCCGCGCTCATTAGAAATCAGCGCTTGTTTGTGCACAGGATTTGTATGAATGATCAGTTTGTTGATTGAATTTTCCCTCCCACGCTCAGTCCAGACGTGTGGCTTATATTCTGCATAGAATCATGACTCGTTTTGATCAGAGCTGGTATAGAACGTAGTTACTTAGAATTAGATTTTTTTTACTGGTATACGCATGAATGAGTGATGTGATACTGATAGTATTTCAAAACTCCATCGCATCATTTGTGTTTTATTTTTACAGCTCTACTTTATACGAATTAGTATAATTTGGGTACTAGTGTTGCATCCGACACTGCATTCTAGATTAGTATAATTTTGGGGTACTCTTGTTGCATCTTTTTCTGATACTCATGTTCCAATAGAAATTTGAGTATTTACTTTGTTGCAGCTAGTACTTTCAAACATCTCTGATAGTTTAGTTTTTTCGTCACAAGTTTGGTTTATGTTCTTACTACTATACTTCATACTCATGTTTGGTTTATTTTGAAATGTAGGTATCTAAATACCCAGGCTGCAGAAGTGTGCTAGTGCAAGAAGGAAACGTGCATCTCTTGCTGTCCGACGCAATATGTGATATCAATATACCCACAGCACCATGTACCTACAACTTAGGTTATCTACAACCTGAGTATGTGACATGAACATACCCACAACCTAGGGTATCGGTTGTTATATTGGTCGACATGTCTTAAGTACAACATGATATGTATGATATGAGTATGTAATACCAATGTACCCACAACACCGTGTATCTAATGTTTACTTGAACCATGTCGCGCATAGAGCCATGTCGCGCATCCGACTTAGGTTATCTGCAACCTGAGTATGTGACATGAACATACCCACGACCTAGGGTATTGATTGTTATATTGGTCATGTCTTAAGTACAACATGGTATGCATGATACGAGTACGTGATACCATTTTACCCACAACACCGTGTATCTAATATTTACTTGAACCAAAAATCAATTAAAATGGTTCATCATATGATATGAGTATGAAATCGATACACTGAATAACCTTCTAGATGGCGAGGGCTAAACGAGTCCAACTAGGTTATGATGGCTACCGCCAACATGGCACGAGTACATAGAGCCATGTCGCGTATCCGACTCAGAGTATCTACAACTTGAACCTGAGTATGTGATATCAACATACCCACAACTCAGGGTATCGGTTAATATTTGAGTCAAGACCTATATGCAATATTGGTATCTACGACTTGGGTATGTGATACCAATATTCCCACAACATAGTGTAGCTAATGTTTACTTGAACCAAAAATCAATTTAAAGTGGGCATATCATACATGTGGCGATCTTTAGTAATTCAAAAATGTAACTGACGGCTATATACCTACATTCCTTAGTTACATTATGCTCAGACATATATATGCCCTTGCTATTTTCATGGTATTTAAACAGCATTTCAGTCGCTATATTGCTTGCATGTTCCGAATTACCTTGCCGTGTATAACCGGTCAAATTTCCATAGTCACTGATGGACATCGATAGACACACACAATATCCTATAATTGAATCAAGTGCATAATAATCAATCACCATTACTTAGGACAACGAATGCCGACTGTGCATGGCGTGCATGATTCTGGGGTATAAAATATCATCTGAAAATTACTAC
Organism: Poa annua; assembly: GCA_026929855.1. Classification (NCBI taxonomy): domain Eukaryota; kingdom Viridiplantae; phylum Streptophyta; class Magnoliopsida; order Poales; family Poaceae; genus Poa; species Poa annua. The sequence continues at coordinate 98,971,146 of CM049437.1, forward strand.
CCCGTACTACTAATAAATCACACACTACAATTAAGGTGAGAATTAATGCATCATTATTTGACCCGACAAATATACTCACGAATATTGGGTATCCTCCACGATTTATGGGTATGCAACAATAAGTAGGCATTTAATACTCCGAAATTCAATCCCAATCACATACCTAGATACACGGTCGGTAAACAATGATGCTAACGGGTCAACCCGGGTACTAGAATCCATTAGAGAGGCAACAATCAAGATACCTAATCAGACGGTCATGATGGTGCCCAGGCTCCTAGGTGCCCCAAATGAGCTTCCTATATAGATATATATATATATAGAAACTCTATTAGATACCCTGGGTGCAGAATTATTATTCTGCACCTGAGTCGATCCTCCGAGCCGGTCTGACCACGTTGCAGTGCGGCTCACGGTCACGCCAGGCTACGCCCGATGTAATTTATTTTGGGATTATTATGTCGTTGTTTTCTCTTATCGTGGGATCGGGATCGTGGCTTCCCCAGTCGTCTCAATTTCTGGAAACCGCCGCCGTGCCCTTCCTAGCTTTAGAAATCTGGCGACCTCCGGTCCCCGCCGTTGCCGCCCGGCGATTCCTTGCCTCCGCGCCTTATCCTCCTGCTGCTTGCCGACCCCAGCTCCTCGAGCTCACTTCCTTCCCCTTCCTCGCCGGCGGTCCAGAATCGGCGAGCACGCCGGTGTCGGGCGTCGCGGAGACTGGCCGCCTCCGGAGATGTCGGGGCGAGCGGCTGCGATCTGTGGCGGCCTCCCCTCCATCGAGGCGAGCCATCATCAGCGCCTACATGTCGCAAGACCTGTCCTGCATCGACCTCCATAGAGTCCACGACTAGTCGGCTGCGTTGGTAAGAAATTCTCGGACGAATCTTATTTCCCATCTCATCTTCATTACGTGTGTATTTATCCAAATACACTCCAGACGCAATACATCACGTAACTTTTCTTGTTTCAATTTCTTTTAGCTAGCTATAAATAGAGATGTAAATTTGAGTTATATCAATCTCAGTTGCAATGATATGGAATTGTACTAGATCTTTTCGATGCTATGAATTTTAGTGTATTCAAAAGTTTTGTGCTATTTCGTTCTGATGTAGGCATGTAGCCCGTATAATGTTTTTCTATATATCACATGGGAGTGCGCTATTTAGTAGTATTACTGCCACCACGGTGTTTGCTTTATTGCCTGAGTGGTAATATTCTTTGAGGGAAATATGGGATAGAGAAGATGAAGGTTCTAAATCCCATTCAGTAGTTCTAAACAGAATTCTGGCTTGTGCCTAACATGTATCTTTTCCAGAATCGTTGTTTGTTTTAAAGAAATAATTTTCCAGGATTTTAACAAGAAATCGAGGGGCGCAAGAAGATGTACGCAATAAACTTAGAGACAAATAGCAAGTATCAAGAGGCAATGTTACGCAGACGAAAAAACTACAGTGTATATGCTCATGGGTAGCTAGCTTGGTGTCGCCTTACTGCCTAAGGTGAGCTCTCGCCTGAATTCTGCGAGCTTTTTTAAGCTCAAGCTGTGTTTAGATTTTAAGTTGGGGTTTCCTGGTCTAGTATTGATTTGCATCACTGCCAAAATATAGTTCCACAATCGTTAGTTTCAGAAATACGAGTCCTACATCATACTTCAGCCCTCGAGGTAAATCCTGCATGTAGCTAGTTGACTCTTGTGAATGCAATTGCTTTTGTAGAATTCACGATCCATTTTCCTATTCTCTTTTTTAAATAGGACATAATTCTAAATAGTCGTGTGCTACTGGATTCTTGCACCTGATGATTCTACTGCAAAATTACTGTAGCTGATATGGTCATTGCACAAAATTTTCAGATATTACTACTATCTGTATGGTCCTCATGTAGTGAATAACATTTTCTAACATATAACATGTTTTCCTTAGTTAGCAATGCAAATCAGCAGCAGTTTCAGTTTTCTAGACTTTGTTTGGAACTGAGGTGCTCCCGAGCGATGGCAGCCAGGAAGTTTGGCGGATTGAGGCGTGGTTTGTGGCGGGAGGACTACAAGGAGCGATGACAGCTGGGAAGTTCAGCAGATTGAGGCGTTGTTTGCTGCAGGCAGGCTACGGAGAGCGCGGCAAATGTGGATTTCCTTATTTGCTGTCGAGGAATCACGGAGATTCAATTTCCGTGTGTTGTTTCCTCCATTCATACCACGGTGAGCTCGCTGAACATCCAGGCTTCGAGTTAACAGTCCTTTGCAACCTATGTGAATCCCTTTGGTGCCCTTTCTCTCTCTGATCTGGTGGTCAACTAATTACGTTCCTATCTGTTTTATGCTTGGCTGGGTGGGCTGGGTTCTTAGTCATCCCATACTCCTTTGTGTGTACTTTTGGTATTGGTATGCCCCCCATCTCCAAGTGTGCATATCTTGGGTCGTAACTGATAACTTTTACTCACTCAACATAATTATTATGACTGCAGGAATAGTCTATATTGTGAATAATTATTTGTTTCGTCATTTTTCTTTCTTGTATCTTTTGCGTATGCAAGTTTGAACCAATTATTTTCATCCCATAGATTACAACTCCGTAAGTTACAATGATCATAGGACTGACATAACTGCAATCGTCTCAGTGATCTGGTGTAAGTAGATTTAGTTGCAAGACCTCATGTTTCTACGCTTGGTTAGATCATTTGGTCAACATAGCTGCTAAAAGAAGGTTTAATTAGGTAGCCAATCAGGTTATTATATGCTAAGATTGTACTATTAAAAAGCTAGGTGCGGCTTCACATTTCAAGTGGAAAGAACAGTACACAAAAACAGGGGCCACAGTGGGAGTAACTCTTAATTTATGACACTTATCATTTCTTATTTCCTGTTTCTGTTAGGTCCAAGAACTGTCAGGGTTTCAAACTTTCGTTCTTGTACTTGTACCGTAACTTCAGCTAGCTAAAAATCAGTACAAAAGTTACGATTGGTTAAATGGAAAGGTGGATATGAAGGTGAAATTTATATTTATAGTATACTATGTTTCTGGCAGCTGAGGGCTTACAACGTTTTAGTTGCCGCCTCGCTGGAGGGATTGATGAAAAACTGAAGCTAACGGGAAATTTTTGGCCACCTGCAAATTGAGCTGCATGAAGATAAGTTCAGAACTGTACATGACAGTGAATTTGGGCATGCAGAGTCTGTACTTACACTAGTGTAAACTGGTAGCAATATATATTTCTGAGCTGTACTGCTTTTTGATTTTTCTTGCAGCTGTTTCATGAGTGGCATGGAGTTGTGTCCACACTAATTTTATCTATACACTTAGGTGCATAGCTCAGTTTTCGCTAAAGGAGATGGTTGTGTTGGAACTTATGTTCAATCTTTTGAATCTTATCCTAGTTCTCTGCTAATTTTTTAGGACGACGTTCAGAATATTAAGGGAACATGTCTTGTGCATATTGTGTTCTACAGCAAATCAGCATTGTACCGCCTAGTAGAAAGGAGATATGGCATCAAAGAGTCGTGTAATGGAAGTGATGTAACTAAATATTTGCACTGGGTCATGTATTTCTTTAATGTTCACAGATTAATTCCTTTATTTGTTCTGTGGGAACACTAGTCTACACAGGTAAAACATAGGCACAATTGTGCATGGCAGCATCTGTTACTCGATTGTGAAGTTCTTAAGTTGTGTCATCAGACTGGCCGACCAAGTAAATCTTACGTGCTGTTATCAGGTGATTCTAGTAAAACTTACGTCCTGTAATTGGATTATCCCCGTTATTCTCACATGCACATCAGAACTTGTAGTTCACGTTTGGAACAATTGGCCCGTAAAAACCAAACAGGCATCTTGCTTAAAAAAAAGGTCAGACACGCAGCTGGCTTGGAAGAGATTTTTCTAACCTCGCATGCCAGGAATCTTACGGAGCGGCAGAAACGTACCGAAATGTCTCAAGACTCAGGGAACGGTTAGCCTGGATGGTTTTTTTACATCGCATGCGAAAGATCGAACAAGGCGTACGTGCGCGGCATGGGCGAGCGGGTCGGACGCGCGCAGGCGGCATGCGGTTGCTTGATTACGCGGGCTCAACCTCTGTACGGAAATCTTACGTCGCATGCAACGCGCAGTCGTGGGCTGGTTCAGGCGCGGGGGAAACGGCGCGGACCGGTGGACGCGGGGGGTGAGCGGCTGGTGCGTTAGACGGGCACGGGTGCAGAATAATATTCTGCTCCCAGGAGTCAAATAGGTTAAATGGTTTCTAATCCCGGGTGTAACTACACCCACGTCTCATATACCACCATACGGAAGTATTTGTCATACTTTATCGGTTTGAGTATGTTCATATACTATATCTAAGATACCCCAAAACAAGTTTCATGAAAAAGTTGCAACTGTTCTAATATTTTACACTATATACTCGAAATATCGATATATGTGCATATAAAAGAGAAGTATTTAGAAATTTTCTACATACTGACAAAAAAGAAGTATCTATAGTACTAAAATAACATTATATACTCCATACTACATGTTACATACCTCCCGGTATGATAGATACTTCATATATGTGTGAAACACACGTGGGTGTAGTATATAATCCTGTAATGCAATATTTTAAATTAAAAAATTTAATTCGGAAAATATAGCGCTGGCGAACAGGAACCTTACCGCTGGCAGACACCCCCCCCCCCCCCCCCCCCCCCCCCCCCCCGCAGATACCAGCGCTGGCGAGCGGATATATCACCACTTGCGAACGGAGCCAGTTCGCCAGCGCTAGCACCTACTGCCGCTGGCGAACGGCGGCGCCGTTCGCCAGCGGTAACCGCCGCTACCGCTGGCGATCAACTGTTCGCCAGCGCTACGTGCTACCACTGCCGGAGCACCACTGGCGACCAGCTGTTCGCCAGCGGTAGCCAAAATGAGTTCGCCAGCAGTAGGCTTTTCCCTACTAGTGCATGCGCGTGCGCGTGGGTTCGTTGTTCTCGTGTGCGCAGAGAGCTTACCCGCAGCAAGGCAAAACCCGCATCCGGGGTGAAACCCTAGCCAATCGCCGCACGCGCATGGGTTCGTTGTTCTCGTGTGCGCAGAGAGCTTACCCGCAGCAAGGCAAAACCCGCATCCGGGGTGAAACCCTAGCCAATCGCCGCTCCTCTCTCCTCCCTGATCCTCCCCTTTCTCCTCCTCCTCGCCCCGCTCCTCCCCAGCTCGTCCACCGCCGCCCCTCTCCCGACGGCTTCCGAGTGGTCTCTCCTCCTCCAATCCCCTTGCCTCCCCCCCCCCCCCCCCCCCCCGTGCCATGGCGACGTAGAGCAGGGGAGATGGCGGCGGCACGAGGCCTCCTTGCCTGTGAAACCATAGCCACCAATCCAGCTCCCGCCTCCTCTCTCCCGCTACTGCGTTGGCTGCCAGAGGCGTGCGAGCTCGATGGCCAAGCCACGGTGGTCGGATGCGCTCAGCCACGTGTGCGCGAGTCCGGCCGGCTTCCACGGAGTGAGCTGCCGCTGGTGAACGAGAAGAGAGGAAGAAGGCGTGCAGATGAGAGAGCGTCGGCGGCAGACAACGACCGGACCAGGCTAGGCCATTCGCCCCGTATCCTCTCTGCTCTCCGTCTCTCTCGCATCAGGCCGTGGTTATTTAATTAGTTTCAGTCTGTTTGATTTGCATCTGGAAACAAATTGCATTTGCAGATCCTGGTGCAATGCTTGTTGGAGGAGAGGATGATGCAGATGCTACAAAAGATAATTCTTTTTTTTCTCCCTTGAGTGATATGACATGCTAGCTCCAGTTAGAATGGCATTTATTTGTACAAAAATCTGATATACGCTGCATCATATAGGTATCACATGAAAATTCTTTCCTTTAGTCTGATCATTTTTACTTCTTCATAGGTGGATTCCTCCGGTTTTGGCTTGCATCCTCATGCTGTAGAGAACAGTTGTGCGCTGCTGGTTGTCGTTACAGGTTTGTTCTCCACGTATTATTTTTTTATAGTATGCTTCTTTGTAATTCTTAATTGAGTTGGACTTAAAGCTATTGTGTCAATGATGATTAGCTGCTATTATTTGCAGCCTTGACAAATTTGAAAAAGGTAATAGTAGCAGGAAGGTGTTTATTGTTGCAGCTTTGACATGGATTTGACCATTATTCTAAAACTATTGTGTTGTAGGAGGTTGAATTTGCCATTTTTGTATTTAGTTAAGTTCCGCGCTAGAAATGGTAGCTAATTGTTATGCTCATGGAGTGTTTGATTAATTGTTTGCAGGAAGTTGTGATGGTGGAAATATCTTTGTGCATAATTTGCTGATTCTGTGGGTAGATTTATCTTTGTTGAAGCTCTAATGTTGATAGCAACAGAAAATAGGAAATGGTATAATTCGCATCTCCTTCAATTTTTGTTTTAGAACTATCTCATCTCTCATTTGTGTACACCATTTTTTTATTGACCCACTTCCAGATTAGATGATTCTTGGGTGCCTTGTGCAACCTTTTTATTCCAGGTTTCATTATGATGCGGGAGATTTATGATATCTTTCGATCTGGTTATTTCTTCTTATAGATTGCAACCCAAATTATGTGAATGGATCATATCACCTAAAAAGGTTTGTCTCCTACTGTTCTTTGGCTGGTTAATTGTCTCTTCTTTCCATAAAAAATTAGCTGCACAGAGCTTTGAGCCGTTCGATGTCTTCACGCTGCTATTGAGCGTTGGACACTTTCTCCCTGAATTGTTTCAGGTTTAAGTAATGTTGTTCCGTGCCATTTTTAGGTGCCCAAAATTGTTCTTCAATACAGGGTTTCCTCTTAAAATTGCTTCATGGTAATATTATTGGTATTCACATATTTTACATAATTAAAATAGGTAGTATGAGACTCATTTAGCCTCTTGCAACAAGTCCATTCCATTTTTCCTTATTGTAAACATCATAATGTAAAGTCACCTAATAAAAATTAGCTAAACTGTCTAAACTGCTAATTTGAAGAATACTACTACCTGCATGAACAACAGTCCTGATGGTTGCACTTACTGCAGCTGAGAGGGTTGGTATTGGACTTTCGTTGTAAAATTCCTCTAATATAAGATTTGTATCTAAAAGGTAGGTATTTTAGAAAACACATTTGTTGGTTTGATCAGTTCTTATAGGTGTTTTTTCTCAGCGCCATTTTTTGTTTTGCATGTCAAAGATGTTTTATTGCTAAAATCGAGGAGTTGTGTGAAAATCATTCAGTCTATGCTGAGAGGGTTGCCGAATGTTATGTATGGTCACTTGTGGTGACAAGACTACATTTCTATGCTTCCAGTGTGTGACGTAGTCACCCAAATGCTACAGATCTGGATTTTCCTACTGCTGAGGATTGTTCCTGTAGTAACTTGGATTTTTGACATTTAAAAGAAGCCAATGTGTCCACTTTTCTGTGTGTTATGGTCACTGCCCACTCTGTTCTTACTTGTTTAAGTTATTTATACCTTTTGTGTTGTTGATTGAGTTGTGGGCTTATTGGTTTTGGTTCAGATAGAAGATTGTTGAATACGAAGGTATATAATCGGGTTTCAATACTCATGTTTCTATGCATTTTTTTCGTCTGATGCATTTCTTGAGATTTATTGCTGGTGTCTGTTTCCTTCCATGATCTATGAAGCTCAGCTGGTGGCCAACATGGTACAAGAGTTTGTGACATGCTGCCTACTTCCAGTTATGGCTGCAAAGTTTGAGTGCCCAGTTATTTCCTTTTCGTTTTGTCTTGAATTTCTATCTTTCTGATTTTTTATTCTCCGATTCCTCTTCTTTCTCTTGGGTTCTTTCTTTTGGGTTCTTGCTGATGGGTTATGAATCGTGGGTTCTTTCTCCATTTCGAGAATCATTTCTTTCTTCTGTTGGTTCCTTCCGTCCTTTTTTCGTGCACGATTTGGGACTGCTCTTTATTCCCTCTTTGGTTCTCACTTTCATTTGATAAATTCTTTCTTTGGATTGTTCCTTCTTTCTTGAATCTCTATATGTACGTTTTCTTCAGGATTTTTATGTAGCAGAATGTCCAGATAAACATATCTCACTTTAAAAGGTAATGAGCAGAAGCATATGAAACAGATAACATTGTCATATCTTTTGTTATGTGAAATAGCAATTAATAGTCATGTATCTAATTATTTATAGCAACACAAATTCGCCAAATAGTGGTGGCCTCCTCTATATCTCCTGTACATTCGTGGTTGTGATGTACAATTTTCTCTGTACAAAAGCATGTGGAATGACCTGCCCTGTGTGGTTCCCTATTAAGTTTCTTTGTAGAAAATCATGTATAATTTTTTTCCACGATAGAATGCCATTTGTGTGATTGAATTGTGTGAATTGATGTTTTTCCTAAACGCCATGTGCGCAGGTTTAAGCAAAAAAGGAAGCAAGAATAGTCTAGGGGGAGTTTCCTGAGTTATAAGAAGACCTAGGTCATTTTTACGAGTCACATTTAGTTCAGTTGATTTCTCAGCTATTCAATATATATGTATAAAAAGGCATGCTTGGTCCAGTTCAGTTATATGAGTGTATACCCTTATTTTTAATTTTTTCCAGGACACTACATATTTTAGATCATGGAATTGTGAAGATGCCAATATGACATGTCTTCTCTGTGGATAATCTTGCATGTTTTCTCATGTTGGGAAGTGGCATCTAATCTCCCTCTTTCCGTAATTGTGTTCATCATATACTTCGGTATCTATTAGCTCAATATATAGTTTGATTCTGCTTCTGTAGTTTATTTTTTATTTTCTGTTTGAGCTGGAATGTTATCGGATGCTCTTCATGTATGGTGAATATTATGGAGTCTATGAAAGTTTAGAGAATAAGAAAAAAACCTGCCATTCAATGGTCTTCTATCCATATTTAGCTTTGCAACTGAATTTATTATCATGGAATTTTCTTGAGCTGTGTAACACTATTGGAACTAGACAATATGTGTGACTCTTGAACGCAGATGTTTCTTGACCTACTTCTATACATTTGATGGCCAATAATAAAAAAAATGCTTGAAACAATTAGTGTGTGTATTCAGTCAGATTTACATTTATACCGATGCTATCTTGTGTAGCGTCAGGCGGAAAGAGTATAACGTGATAAGGCCCAAGCAAAGCGAGGTGACGATCTAAATCCCCATGTCAGGAATGATCTTATTGTATACCGTGCTCCTCAGGAAATCGAGCCTGGAGAATTAGTTGTATACCGTACAGACAGAGAGTACGAGACTCTTGAGATAGCATATCAATATACTCTTGGGCTGCCTCTGGTGACAAACCCCAGTGCTCTAACAACACAGTTATGGAGATTGCATAACTGGTACATGGACATCTCAAAAGATGGGACTTTCTATTTCATGGCGGGAGTTAAGGATGAGCACTACTTCCAAGAATATGCTGTACAGGTTGAGTTCTCTGAACTTTTTCAGATGTACAATCAACGTGCTCTCGACAAATCTATCATCAGCTGCTATTGTCTGTAAGTAATTTATTTGTGTATTTTCGTTATTTAGTTAAGCTCGTTCATTGCCAGTAATTATCCTGACATCATTCTTTTGTACGCTATTATATATGCAGAATGAAGATTCGTGAATGCAGACAGCTCAAAATCTGGGACATTGGGTTCATTGACCCGGATAAAGTTCATGTCCAAACTTTAGAAAATCAACCGGACGCCATAGAGGACGTTCTACTGAATTTCTTTAAGCGACAAAGTACCAAGAAAGAAATATTTTTTCCCTACAACTTCAAGTGAGTGTTAATGTCTTGTACACATTATTTTTTGCTTTCCCGATATTAAGTGCAATTGATGAGTTCTGAATTACGTGCGCAGTTACCACTTCATTCTCCTGATCATTAAACTCGACGATGGAGAAGTTGAAATCTGGGACTCAAAAAAAACAAATCCAGATGCATACAAAAGCGTGCGTATAATGCTCAAGAGGTAATTTCAATCGCACTAGGCCTCTATTTCGTTCATTTACTTGATATCAAAAGTAAGTAATAACTCCTCAATTCATATTCTTTTTGGGCAGGGTTTGGAAAAAGTTCACCGAGCAAGAACCCGGTGAATGGAAAGATAAGCTGGAGTTCAAAGCTAACAAAGTAAGTAATACTACTTAACTAGGTCCGTGTATCGTTCTAATTTTCTTTATTATTATTTGATTAAATCATATTGTTGTATAGTGGTGTCTGCAACAACCAGATGGGACAGATTTATGTGGATACTACGTTTGTGAGTTCATTCACATGAGAGTCAATGAGAGAGTCAATAGTCAAAGAAACATAGAGGTACGCAAAAATCATTCACAACTTTATTTTTCTACTATCACTTGTGTTTAGTTTCAATCATAACTAATTTGATCTCCTCCTTTTAAAGATCGCAAGGAAGCGGAACCAACTCCTACCAACGAACCGCGTTAAAGCAATTGCGGAGGAATTGGCGGGATTTTTCCTTACGCATGTCATAAATCCATCCGGTGAATTTCACTATGTGGAAAAATAGACTCCCTCCATGTAATAGCAGTGATATCTCCGTGAAAAAAGTACTTTAATTATATGTAATTATGGGTACTTCATTTATATGTGTAGTGAGTACAATTATATGTGTACGTAGTGAGTACAATTTATATGTGTAATGGGTACTTCATACGTGATCTCCTCCGAAACCCTGAAAAATAAGCGAAAAGGAAAAAAACAGAAACCCTAAACCCCTAAAAATAAGCGCAAAAGAAAAAACAGAAACCCTGAAAAATAAGCGGAAGAAAAAAAACAGTAACTATTAATACCGGTTGGTATTACCAACCGGTACAAAAGGTCCTTCGCCTGCGCGTGCTCAGCCGTGCCCACGTGGAGGCCTTTAGCACCGGTTTCGTAGGGTTCCGGTGCTAAAGGGGGTACCCCTTTAGTCCCGACCTTTTAGCACCGGTTGCACAACCGGTGCTAAAAGCCCTTTAAAACCGGTGACAATGCCCCTTTCTCTACTAGTGCTGTTGCACGTTTCCAAGGATCTCCCCTTGCTTCTGGGTCTGTGGCTGCACCCTGTGAACACAATGGATCTCGTAAAGATAGTACAGAAAAGGGATGTTGAGCTGCGAAATCACGTGTGTCAACGTCAGGTTCCAACCTTTGTGCTGTTGTTGAATCTGAAATCCGCCTTGAAGCACAGGTAGTTCACTTGATCTTGTTTAAGAAGATATTGTATTTGTTCTATGGTTTCGTCTGAATCTTGCTGCAACTTCCATAGGAACGTGGAAACAAAGAAGAAATTAAATCTCAATGCTTAAAGATGCACTTCGCGCGAAATCATATCTTTTAAATTCTGAAAATGCAGAGGAGGACAAGGTTTTATCTTATATCTTTGGCTATCTATGTGCAGATCTTGTTGTGCTGCTGTATTGGTTCTTTGTGGTTGTAAGTTCAACAATGATCTGGCATATTGTCATGTGGTACTTTCAACAACACTGGTCAATGTATGCCATCACCCATCGGTGTTAAGATTCCATTTTATATCAGTTAAATATTCCTTTCAGATAATGTAGGATTGAATTAAATTCTTCTTAATGTATGATTTATATGAGTTAGGTGGATAGACCAATGGTCGATATTGACATGGCTACATCTTCTATTTAGTAATTGACATCTTTATTACCACACGATGCCGATTTACATTGTTCAAAACAGAATCTAAATGATGATCATTTTTTGTCTGCAGAGAAAGGGTGTGCAGTGCTCGTTTGTGACAGTGATTGTCTCCGGCATCAAGATTTTGTAATGGTTAGTTCTTAGGAAGATGTTGTACTACAGAACTATTCAACTTTAGGACATGTACAAAATAACTTGTGTATCTATTATAGCTTATTTTCTTTGAAAGGAGGCATTTCAATTAAGCCTGGTTGCACGAACCAAAGAGGAAAACTCTTTTTGACTGTACCTCTACTCTTTCGTTGTTGCGTGCCAACACGATTAGGGTGTTAGGGAAGACTACCAGATTTTACTGTATTGTTGCATTGTTTAGCCATTATACAACTAATGCATAGTGTGTGATTTGTATACCGACACGTGCCAGGACTCGATTATATTGCCATATCAAAATGAAAATGGCTACCGAGTACCTGCTCGAACCGGCTTAATTTCAATCAGATGTTACGTGAGAGCGTATGGCAACAATAAATTGTGACTTCCGGTAGTTGCGCAATCGCGCAACGGGTCATCTAGTAGTATATGGAAGTGACAAACTATAGCAGCTGAATGTCACGCACCTGACCACGACCCAGGGCGTCCGACCGTGTGGACTGTGGAACCTGACCACCTGGTCAAGCCAAACCTGGCTGCGCCCACTTTCTCAACTTAGCCTACTTCTATCTGCGTAAAGCTGAGAGAGCACGAGAGGAAGGCATCGTTGATGATTACTGTAGCTTAGCCTACTTTCCCCTCTACTGTTCTTCTCCCTCCCATGAATCCCTTCTCAGTTGTATCCAGATTATACTGAATCTTGTCTATAATTCACTGCGTGTGACACATGCGAGTTGAGACCGTGATACTGAAAAATAGGAATCGACTACTTCTAGTTTTACCAAGTTTCACTAGGCAATGTCAGAGGCTTATGTCAAAGCCACTTCTATCCTCTCCAAATCAGCTTATTTCAGCATAAAAGCAAAGAAAAGAAAGGATGAGATGGCATCAAAGACACACTATGGCACACAAGAATATGTTCGACAATGGTGATGCAACTGATGACTGTCTTTTTATGATTATATGGCACCGAGAACAAGAAGTCGTGATCACGATTTCAATTCACGCATGCAATTTAACCATGTCATGGCTAAAAGGTACGTATCAACTAACTTTATATCAACGATCGGCGACAATATAGTGTCCAGAATAGCATTGGTTTGTGTCATAGCTTTGTAATCACTTACTCCCTCCGTATCAAAATGTAAGATGTTGTGGTCACTTTTGATCATTATGTATCTAGACACGTTTAAATACAAGGTTCATTTTTAAACGTGTCTAGATACATAATGATCAAAAGTGACCACAACATCTTACATTTTGATATGGAGGGAGTACTTGTTACGCTATCTCCTTATGTAACTACGTATCGATCATGAATGTTTTTACTTGTGAATGCTATTGTGCCTATGCTAGCAAACTCAACGACTAATCCAATTTCTCCACATGAGTATTTTCGAATTTGTTGAGTCGTGAATTGATTAGATTGTCAATTGTGTGCCATTAACAACATATATATTAAAATCAAGCTAAACTGCACATGAACTTATGCCTAGATCATGCCATATATAAAAGGAAGTTTTGTATTTCATCAATTTTCTTATGTAGCTATTCGCCGTCTTACAATATCTTTCAAAAAGTGAACTGAAAGTAAAATGACTATTTGCTTCTGTTCACAATATCTCTTCTCCAAAACAATCTAAAGGTATTTTTCTAAACAGAGTCATAATATTTGCCTCGTTTTATTACTAAGATTTTTTTTTGCAAAATAAGTGGGTCCCGATTTCGCATCCTTATGCATCACCTAGGGCATCCGCCACCTTGGCAGTGTTGGTGCCAGCATTGCCACCGGTACAACCGCCAACTTGTAGTCGTGAGCAGTGGAACAAATATTAAAAATAGTAATCACACAATTTGCATGGGGGGAAGTTCTCTGCCACGCGGTAGGTGTTGTGGCGCCGAGCGAGGTTACCAGATGGTCAAATTAAACTGCTTATAAGTGGACGATAATCAGAAACTAATTAGTGACCTGGAACACACATGCATATGGATATTCATCGACTCGATGAGATACTATGACACCGGTGGAAAACGCACATACAGTACCGGTCGGGGAGGGGCATCAGTACCGGTTTCCCAACCGGTACTGCACAATCGGGACTGATGCCCCCCAGCATCAGTACCGGTCGCAACGCGACCGGTACTAAATGACATCCACGTGGGCGCTGGGGGTGGTTTCGGCTGGAAATCTTTAGTACCGGTCGACCGGTACTAAAGATGTTCCAAAAAAATTTAATTTCTTTTTAAAATTTTCAGAAAAAAAAATTTACAATTTCGAAATTTCTCACTTAACTATCCACTAACCCACACAATTCATCACTTAACTATCCACTAACCCACAATTAATCTCAAGTCTAACTATTTAATCTAGTTAATTTTCCCCTTCCTACACGTAATATCTACACACTTAATCTCTACACACTTAATATCTACACACTTAATCTATTTTGGAACTGTCAAATTTTCCGATCGGTCACCCATCCTAAAACTGCTATAACACTAGCATGCTTAACATTTAGGTTCCTTTCAAACTAGATACTAAGAGAGAACTGAGAACTTACTGATACTTCTATCTTATCAATCATGTTAACCACTCGGTCATGATGAAACACTTTTTCATTTCTTATATTATAAAATTTACTTGATTAAACAAAAATATTATATAATAATAATATTAAAATAAATATTACTTTATTTTAAAAAATGATTATATAATAATAAATATTGAAAAAAAAATGAAATAATGTGATAAACAATTCAAAAAGAGAAATCCTTTGGCATGGGGACCTTATATGTGTACTAGTTGCTATGAAAAATGATAAACCTTATTTTTGACAAAATTTGCAAAAAAAGTCTTCACAAAAAGGTCTATCATGTATAGACATCTAGAAGTTTCAAGCCAAATGATCAAGTTATGGTCATTTTCAAGACATAGTTTGTGATAAAGATCTCATATTCTACAAATAGGTGCATATTGGTATAAGAAACAACCATGTCAAAGGAAATCTTGAAATTATTTTCATAAATATCATTTTCCATTTTTTAAGTGCAAAAACTGATTTTTTTTGTGAACAAAGTACCAAAAATATGATGCAAAATGGCACTCATTTAATTTTCATGGAAACTAGTACACATATGATGGATAATGCCCAAGTATTAGGTTTTTTCTTGATTTCTACCTAATTTTCCCTAGTTAAATGAGTTTATGCCTATTTTTCGAAAGTAATTTGAACTACAACTGTTTGATAGCTTGGTCTGAAATTTTTGAAAAAATCATTTTAAGGTACACAACTGGTGGTTATATCACAGAAACATTGATAGTTCTATAAAACATTACATCTTCTGATGAATTGTCATCGCGACCGTTTTGACTTTTTTTATGAAAAAATGAAATAATGTGATAAACAGTTCAAAAAAAGAAATCATTTGACATGGGGATCTTATATGTGTACTAGTTGATATGAAAAATGATAAACTTTATTTTTGACAAAATTTGCAAAAGAAGTCTTCACAAAAAGGAGATAAACTGTTTGCAACAATAACACTACTCTCTTCCAGATGAGTAGACACTCAAGCACTACAAAATATTAGAGATAAATTGTTTGCAACAATAACACTACTCACTTCCAGATGAGTAGACACTCAAGCACTACAAAATATTAGAGATAAATTGTTTGCAACAATAACACTACTCACTTCCAGATGAGGAGACACTCAAGCACTACAAAATATTAGAGATAAATTGTTTGCAACAATAACACTACTCACTTCCACATGAGGAGACTCTCAAGCACTACAAAATATTAGAGATAAATTGTTTGCAACAATAACACTACTCACTTCCACATGAGTCTCAAGCACTACAAAATATTATAGAGATAAAGTGTTTGCACTAACACTACTGTCTTCCACATGAGGAGACCCTCAAGCACTACAAACACTAGTACAAATCGTACTCCGAATCTGAATACTCAGAAGCAGAAGACTCATGGCGCACTGGTCGCGGTACGAGGTGACGCTGCCCATAGTTGATGATTCTAATTTTGCGGTACACCTCGTATGCAACATACGCATCTATTGCTGCATACTCAATGTTGCAACCGTCAAGTGGGTACTTCTCCCAAAGTTTGTGCTGCTCCTTGTCGAATCTTGTCTTCATATCAGCGTACGCGTCCTCGTCGATCACGGCGCTTGCCATATCAGCCATTCCAGTCTTGGCATGGTCAAGCCTAAACAAGTCCTGGAGATCAATGTGGCAGGCAGATGGTATCTCAAGACCCCAGGTGCGTCTCATCTTGATCTTGTCATTCGTTATATCAACGCTAGCAAAATGAATGCCGCTGCGAAGAAAATCCATGAGTATTGGACATTGCTTGTCACTACTGCAACAACAAATGAAACACATGTTAAAAATACTGCCAATATATAATTTGAGATCAAGTAGTATAATAAGAATAACAACAATATGCAACTTTCATTCTCGGCCAATTATATAATTTGAGATCTTGTATAATAAGAATAACAACAATATGCAATGCAACTTTCATTTTCGGCCAATATATAATTTGAGATCAAGTATAATAAGAATAACAACAATATGCAACTTTCATTTCGGCCAATATATAATTTGAGATCATGTATAATAAGAATAACAACAATATATGCAATGCAACTAAGATTTTCGGCCAATATATAATTTGAGATCAAGTATAATAAGAATTTATAACAGCAATATGCAACTTTCATTTTCGGCCACTATATAATTTGATGAGATCATGTATAATATAAGAATAACAACAATATGCAATGCAACTTTCATTTCGGCCAATATATATAAATATGTTCACTACAATCAAAGAGAAATTGCTATCCTATGCAATTTTCCTATCCTATGAATCAACAAATTAAAGAAAATAAGCCCCAACATTGGATTAATTACCTTGCCCATTGGAAGACCATGACACGTTTCTTGAAACATAGTTGGATGACCGCAACATCTCCTTGATCGGCCGTGTACTCGAGATCAAGACCCATGAATTTGTCTTGCTCCCGAGCTTCGCCAAGCCAATACTTGAAATCGGAGAGAAAACCCGCCACCTTAGCGCTATCGTTCGTGTACGCGACATTGAGATATGTGTTGCCATGTGCAAGCACCTGCCCGTAGCGAGTGATTGGTGGTGCCGGATTCATGGTGGCCGGAGGGATGCAAGAAGAGGAGAGGCTCGCCGACCGGAAGGAAGAAGAGAGAGGAGAGGATCGCCGGGGAGAAGGAAGAAAGACAGGAGAGGAAAATGAGAACTGCCCACTCGCCCGTAGCCAATCGCGTGTAAAATCGTGGGCGGGAGTCGAACGGTTAGGGCTTTAGTACCGGTCCGTAACACGAACCGGTACTAAAGCTCCACTCGCCCAGCCCCGCGCGGCCGTTGCCATGCCACAGACCTTTAGTACCGGCTCGTGTTACGGCCCGGTACTAAATGTCCCTTACGGACCGGTACTGCTGCCCCCCTCCCCTCTGACCGTTCGGACCGGTACTGATGCTCATTAGTACCGGCCGCAAACATAGTCAGGACTAAATCTCTAGACGTAAAGTCCTTTTTCTACTAGTGTGATGGAGGTTTCCGTCGTGATCCATGCGTCCTCCTAGTTGTAAGTAGGTTACGAGTGAGATTTTTTCAATTGCAAGTACGTTGTAACTAGGAAAATATGTTCATGCAGTACAATTGTTCGCTGAATACAAATTTGAGAAATGAGAGTTCAGTGTTGGAAGAAGCGGCCGCAGCTGTAAGGCCGATTCGAGACTCCCTCGCGTCGTCTCTCCGGAGGCGACTCGGGGGCGAAACCCTAGCCCCCCGCACCTCCCTCTTCCCCTCCCAGCCGCCTCGCCGTCACCGGAGGCGCTCCAGGGCAAAGCCCTCGCGACGCCGAGGAAGGTGGCGGCGGGGCCTTCGCCGCTCCACCCTGTGTGGAGGGCTTCGGTACGCCGGGGCGGTAGCCCCGGGCGAGTTGGACGGCGTCTGCTCTGTGGCGGAGGACGGCCGTGGTTCGTGCTCACCGGCTTCCTCGGCCGCGCGGGCGGCGAGGAAGCGGAGGTCGGAGCTGCGGCGCGGGGCCGCGCCGCCGGTCGCTGCGCCAGATCTGAAGTTGAAGCCTCCCCTTCCTCGCCCAGCTCGTCCTCCTGCCAGATCCGGACCTCTGAAGGCTTCGGCTAGACGAATCCGCGTCTCCGTGCCGGTAGGTTGGTGTGGGATGGTTCGGTACCGGGGGAAACCCTTG
Organism: Poa annua; assembly: GCA_026929855.1. Taxonomy (NCBI): domain Eukaryota; kingdom Viridiplantae; phylum Streptophyta; class Magnoliopsida; order Poales; family Poaceae; genus Poa; species Poa annua. The sequence goes on from CM049437.1 coordinate 98,989,197, forward strand.
GCCAGTGGTGTTGGCCACGACGAAAGCGACGCCACGAGCGTCGTTCTCCTACTCGAAGGCTTCATCGAGGTACCTATCCCCTCTCACCGCCCTTCCCTACAGTGGCGAAAGCCTGGTTCTCTGTGTGGCCGGCGGCGGCGCCACGGCGTCGCTCCCCTTCCTGAAGGCGCCGGCTTGGAGAAAGCAGAGGAGGTGCCCGAGCGATGCGTGTGTTGGGCAGGCCGTGGCGGCTTGCTTGTTCGGCAGCGGCTTCTCTTCGTGTTGTCGAGCCGGTGCCTTGGCTTGGCCTCGCGGCTCCGCCGCCCCTGTTCGCCTGCGGGACGACGCCCACGAGCCTGGGCGAGAGGGGGAAGGGTTCCCCTCTGCGGCAACAGCGGCGTCCGGCCGTTGATTTCGAGCTCTGGTGGTCCTGCTCACCGCGGTGATGTTGTTGTCCTTTTTGCTGTTTCATCTTCGGTGCGTTTTCGTCCTGCGGCTTCGGACCGGTGTTGCGGTGTCTGTGGTGGCGGTGGTCGTCCAGTGGAGCTACGGGAGCACCTCTTCCTCCTATCCAGCAGCCTAGCTCTCTTGGTCCCCTGGTGTTCTCGGGTGAACTCTCTTCGCTCCCGGCGGTGCGGCGCCTTCGAGCCTAGGCAAGGGACACGGGGTCCCTTCCGGCGGCGAAGACGGTGGGCTTTGAGGCTAGGCGTGGGTGGTGAAGGCGACGTCGACTTTGAGGCTAGGCGTGGCTTGGTAAAGACGACGTCGCCTTGCTCCTCGGTGCTTTCTCTTGACCCGCGGTGTACCTTGGTTCGCAACGTTGGTTTGTGGCATTGGAGACTCAAGCTGTTTTTGTTGTTTATCTTTTGTTTTCTTGTGCCTCTAGTTGCTTGTAAGCTGTGTGATCATCATGTTGTAATACCAGCCGGTGTTGGCTTTATTAATTTAAAACTGGGCTCTGAGCCTTTTATCTAAAAAAAAAATACAAATTTGATGATGTTACTCAATCGAGAATTAAACCAACTTAGATAAATTAAGAATGAGTCACCTCCCAATTTTTGTTATTATCGGAACATTAAAACACTGCCGCACGGCCAGGCAAAAGAGAGCACCAGTTTCAACCTTGCACACAAGTAAGGTTTAGGATCACACTCGTATATATCGCAAGTGAGATAGGTACATAAGTTGGTATGCAACTTTGACCATTTAATGTCCCGCTAATAAAACATTTCATATGTGTGAAGTAGTTATGTTGATGTCGTGTCTTCTGACTTTAAGTACATAAGTTGGTATGCAACTTTGACCATTTAATGTCCCGCTAATAAAACATTTCATATGTGTGAAGTAGTTATGTTGATGTCGTGTCTTCTGACTTTCAAGTAAATGTTGTTGTAAAGATAATTAATTGCACATGTACGTAGTTTCTAAGTTTTTGAAATGGAATGTATATATATACATCCAAAGAGAGCCCACTATGAATGTGTGAAATACATTGCAAGTTTTGTGTATGCTCTCATCATGACGAATCCTTAGAAAACTGAAGAACCTACGGACACCATTATGCTGGATATTTATCTGGATTGATACTAGGCTGCATATTTAGGTATGGGATGCATTGGGAAATTGTATCTATTTATCTCGTACCAATTCGTCACATGCTGTCTCGTTGTGACAAACTATAAAATCAACTACTTCTAGTTCTACTAGGTTCCCGTTCCTCGAGGGAATGAGAGAGGCTTGTGTCAAAGCCACTTCGACGTTCTCCAGAGAAGCTTCTCTCTGCTTAGCAACTAAGGAAAGACATGATGAGATGGCATTCCAGAGAGGATACGACACAGGAGAACCCACTCGAGGATGTTTCTGTAGCCATGCAGATGACGAATGTCCATTAGGATATGAATTGTATGAATCACATAACCAGAAGCTAGGACTGGAAGACATTTAAATTCAAACATATAATTTACCATCATGCCTAGAACAGTGACTATAGATCAAGGATCGAGAAGGATACTAGAGGCAATATAGTGTGCCATAGTTATGTCATACTAGAGGCAATATAGAAGGATACTAGAGGCAATATAGTGTACCTTTGTAACACTAAATTGTGCCATAGTTATGTCACTATGGATCAACCATGAATATTTTTCAATTGAGAATGGTATTGTGCATATTTTGGTAAAGAGTAAAACGCAGGTTTAGCACACACTAGTAGGAAAAGGCTTATAGGTAATGCCCTTTTTGTGGCGCACCAAATAAAATGCGCCACAGAAAAGCATTTTTGTGACGCATTGATTTGCATGCGCCACAGAAATGTGTCTTTCTGTGGCGCATGGGACATATGCGTCACAGAAATTGGACTTTCTGTGGCGCATGGGGTCGGGTGCGCCACAGAAATTGGACTTTCTGTGGCACATGGGACCCCATGCGGCACATAATTTTGGCAGCTTTCAGATCCCCCCTGATCGCCTTTTCAATTTTGTGGCAAAAAGAAGAAAATGAAAAAATGTTCAAAAAAATTCCATCCTTTAATTTTAATATATGGTTAGGTATTAGTGTCTACTTCGTTTAGAATATTTGAAATATGAGTTTTGACCTTTTATGCAAAATCACTGTAAAAAAAACTCGAAACGGCCATAACTTTTGCATACGACGTTGAAAAAATGTGTTTAATACCTTAAAAAAAACTAGAGAAAAATAGAAAAATGCCCACCCCAGGGCTTGCCCGGTTAGGATTTTTCAGATTCTCTAAATTCCAAAAGGAAAAAAGTTATTAAAAAAGATTGTTTTTTTTAGCAAAATCAAAAAAAGAAGAAAAAAATATGTGCCGCACCGGAATTGTTGGGCGGGAAATTTGAATCCCGCCGGCTGCCCCCTTTTCCTCTCCTCTCTTTTCTCCTCCTCCTCCTATTCTCCTTCACTTCTCCTCTCATTTCCTCCTCCTCCTCTCCTCCACTTCTCCTCTCATTTCCTCCTCCTCCTCCTCCTCTCCTCTACTTCTCCTCCCTCCTCCTTCTCAACTCCGGCGACCTCCTCCTCCTCCACCACCACCTTCGGCGACCACCACCTCCGACGACCTCCTCCTCCGGCGACCACCACCTCCGACGACCTCCTCCTTCGGAACCACCTCCGGCGACCTCTTACTCCTCCACCTCCGGCGACCTCCTCCTCCTCCACCATCTCCGGCGACCACCACCACCACCTCCTCCTCCTCCTCCTCCTCCTCCACCCATCTCCGGCTACCCCCATCCTCCACCAACCCACCTACGGCCATGGCCATGGGCACGGGCACCACGGCGAAATTCCAGCGGCGCCAAATCCAGATCTGGATCTGGCCGCCTTTTTAAAAAAATTCAAATGAACAATTCTGTGGCGCGCCTATGTGGGGTGCGCCAATAAAACATTTCTGTGGCGCATGGTGAGGGGTGCGCCACATAAATCTTGGATTTTTTCGAGGCGCACCGGCGGGGTGCGCCACAGAATTATATTTTAGTGGCGAGAATTCTGTGGCGCACCCACCATGTCCATCTGGTGCGCCACAAAAAGGCAAATTGGTGCGCCACTGATAGGCCTTTTCCAACTAGTGACACCAATTTACCGCAAAACATGCGCTTTGGTCACCAAGTTGTGAAACACGAAAAGCGGGTAAACAAGTTGCGACACGCGAGTGTTTCGACAGCTGTTGTTTTTTTTTTTTTGCAAATTTTCTCATAAATTTGTATTTATTCCAATTGGTAGGTCCTTTACGACTATTTTTTGTTTTCCATTTTAGGGTTGATTTGTAAAAATAAAAATTTAGGGAATGTATACTACATAAAATCTATAGTTTGTGATGGTTTAACATGAATTCATGACATACATTACTTCTCCGAACACCACCACTCGTGGTATCTATCCAGAAGGGAATGTATTATAGATATGCATCTCCAGTTTCTAGGAATTTCGATTTGCAATGTCAATTGGTGATCATAGTGCATAGTTTAGTACATTTTAACTCCACTAGCACGATCATCGATGTTTATACGATGGCTTATAAGCACATAACTTTGCAAATGACACACGCATGATCCTAAGGAAAACTGGAAAACAAACTCCAATAAGGTTGACATGTGCTCACCAATTATTTGCTACATTTGTTAGTTGGGAATTTCACGTTTCATTGTAACAAAATTGATGTGTGGATATAGAATTCATTCAAACTTATCCTTTCTTCGCCCATCTCTACATATTTTCTACAACAGTTCTATGCAAAAAAAAAATCCTGAATGACCATATGCACATGTATTACTCCCTCGGTCATTCTTACTCTGCATACTACACTACCCCAAACAGGGACATTCCTGATGGCGGTGAACCGTCGGGAATGTGTGTTCGTGACGGTGCCCGTCAGGAATGATGTGGATCCGTGAATAGGTTTGTTGTAAGTCAAACATTTTAAAGTTTGACCAAATTTATAAGAAAATATATGAACTTTCGTCGTAGCAAATCAATATATCATCTGATCCATTATGGAATATATATTTTCATTTTGTGCTGAGCGAGGTTACCCAGATGATCAAATTGAGCGGCGTAGTAGACGATCATCAAAAACTAAATTAGTGACACATGCGGATGGATATTCTTCGATTCGATGGGGATACTGTGACGAAGAGGACCGTAGCTGGTCGAGAAAGGGAACAATATCAGTACGACGGCGCAAGCAAACCAACCAGTCCTTCTCTCAGCTCGATCGGTACGATCCGCTTGCTCTCTGAAAATCAAAACACAAAATTGATGTTGAAAGGGAAAGGTTGGCGTTTCTGGATAAGCGCGACGCAAGGCGTCCTTAACCAGAATCATGAAACCCTGCAGGTCTCTGTCTCTGTCTCTGTCTCTGTCTCTGTCTCACTAATCAGCCTGCCGGATTCAAGGTTTTTCTCTTCGTTCTTACACGAAGTAAATTGTTCCTACGATTCACATTGTTCAGAAGTTAAAAAAAATTGCAGTGGTGTTATCTTTCGGTAGCAAGTTCCCTTTGACAGATTTAACAGATTTAATGAATCAAGGGCTGGATTGCAGAAAAACTGAAAACAAATATATCTTCGAACATGCGATAGGATGATCGTGAAGATGGGCGGGAGTAAAGAGAAATGGGCGACCGGCGCCGGGTTGTCTCCGTTCGTAATTGCCGCAGCGGCATCGTTGCCTGTGGATCAGAGCTGCCAGGTGATCTGATCATAGAAGAAGGAAACTTGGCACGTCTCGGCTGTTCGCACTAGGTACCGTACAGATTAGACAATCTCATACTCCGTTCCTATTTACTGGTGTACGATGACGTTAAGAAACGCACACAATTATTACGATTTAACCCGTATGGGTTTACTTATAATCGCACTACTAAGTTCTTAGCTGATTTTACAGATAATATGTTAATATTTGTCATACACATATAAGGAAAATGACCAATATAACATCTACAATAATCCTAAAGTAATCCTCGTCGATGTTGGAGCCTGAGGCCTCGACATCATTGGATGTGCACCCTCTGTCTTCTTCCAGCTTCTTGAAGATCGTCGCTAGGTCAGAGCCTGGGAACCCTTCTCTATTACGATGGTCGCTAGGTCAGAGTCTGGGAACCCTTCTCTATTACGATGGTCGCTAGGTCAGATGTGGGAAATCATAGATACTTGTGTTATAGTGCACAACATACTCATCGAAAGTGAGCAAGAAGGTAAAATTTGAGTGCCACTCTTACGGGATCAGAGCGTGTCGGTTGAATTTGCTGATTTTCTCACCATACATCTATAAATTTGCGATGAAACAGCTCACACCCAACTGCAAAACGATTGAAGGCGAGCACGCAAAGCACACTATTAGTTCGAGTGTCTCATATTGTCTACCGAAACTTGCCAAATTTTATATTTTACGTAAGTTTAAATAATTTTAGGCTAATCGATTAATTTTTGTGATGTAGAGACAAACATGAACATATTGATATAGTAATGTTAATTTTACCTAGGAGAGGTGCCAAGAAAGTTCGGACACACGGTGCACGTGGAAGGCGAGAATTTGACAAACGCAGCAAGTACTATAACCTCGGTAAACAGCAGCTAGAAGGCAAGATTGTATGGGCCTGATCTGATCTGACTTTGGGGCCCTATGCATTGCTGTCCTAACGTGGTGGTTGCGTGCGTGGAGTGAGCGTGCAGACTCTTTCTTCCCCAATAAATCAGCATACCAGCCAAAGCCGTCACTACAGAAAAATCCAGGAGATTTTCTTTTCTCTTCTCGTCGCAGGTGGCGGTAGCAGCCAGCCAGCGTAGAGAGAAGAGAAGGAGGCGATGACGACGCTGCAGCGGTGGTCGTCGTCGGTGTGGAACATGAGCGGCAGCGGGCGGCTGCGGCTGTGGGAGGACAAGGCGTGGCGGGCGCACGCCGCCATGGCCTTCGTCCAGCTCGCCTACGGCGGCTACCACGTCCTCACCAAGTCCGTCCTCAACGTCGGCATGAACCAGATCGTCTTCTGCGTCTACCGCGACCTCGTCGCGCTCGCCATCCTCGCACCGCTCGCCTTCTTCAGAGAGAGGTTCGTTCGTTCCCCTCTCTTTGGTCTTTGCTCTGCTCCAGCAAGAAGCCAAAGATTAAATCACCTCCCCCTTCCCCCTTCCCCAGTGAATTAGACGAATTTACATCAAATTGGGTCGATGCTAACTGTGTTTTCGGTGCGAATTTTGAATCTTTTGCAGGCGGGTGCGGCGGCCGGTGACCCCTCAGCTCCTCGGCTCCTTCGCGCTTCTTGGCTTCACCGGGTAATTCTGCATTTCTGCTGATGCTGGTGGTGCCTGATAGAGCAACAACAGCTCTTCAGTCTCCTCCTGTCTTCCGTCGTTAACGCATCACATTCTGACGAGCTACCCCTGTGTTGCTCTGCAGGATCTTCGGGAACCAGCTCCTCTTCCTGCTCGGCCTCAGCTTCACCAACGCATCCTACGCCGCCGCATTCCAGCCCGCCATACCCGTCTTCACGTTCCTCCTGGCTGCGATTGTCGGGTAACCCCCAAACCATTCGATCCAGGGATACGCATAGAAAAAATTCTGGCATTGCCTCGGTTTAAAATGCCACACTACTGAACTGCAACCAAATTCCTGTTCCAGTGTCGAAGTGTTCAGCGTCTGCACCAAAGACGGCATCTGCAAGGTTCTCGGCACGGCCGTGTGCGTCTTCGGCGCCGTCCTCATGGTCTTCTACCGAGGCCCCTCTTTGATTGGCCTTGCCGGCACCAATGCCGCGAGCGGCGATGCGCTGGCCGGCACATTATCATCCTCATGGAGTGGCAACACCTATCCTGCTCAGTGGTTGACACCAAGCACGCTCCACTTCGGTTTAGAAACCTGGAACCTTGGTGTCCTCTGCCTTATAGGCAACTGCTTCCTGATGGGGGCTTATCTTGTCATCCAGGTAAACCAAATTGGGTTGCATTTGCTAAACCATGCATGTCCCTGCAACTCTGCAAGTGTTTTTGATATCCTGATCATTTTGCTCAAAGAAAAAAGAGAGAATTGATCTGGTGTCTTCATCTGATGTGGCTTATTCCAGGCCCCGGTGCTGATAAAATATCCGGCGAGCTTATCCTTGACAGCCTACTCCTACTCATTTGCCACCATCTTTATGGTGTTTACTGGCGTATTTGCAACCAATGGGCTCCACGAGTGGGCACTGACAGGGACAGAGATAATAGCCATTCTATATGCTGTGAGTATCATCGGAGCAATCTTTATGTGCCATTAAGGATTAAACCCCTCCGACCATGTTCTAACCGAATTTCTTGCTTGCATCACCAGGGAATTGTCGCGTCTTGTCTGAACTACGCAATCATGACTTGGGCAAACAAAATCCTCGGACCTTCTCTGGTTGCCCTCTACAATCCGCTCCAACCAGCATGCTCTACCATCCTCTCAACTATTTTCCTTGGTACCCCGGTTTATCTCGGAAGGTTCGGAACCAACATTCTACCCTATGTGCTGCTTGAACATTTCGCACAGATTGATGATGTTTTTCGTAGATACGGTGGTTGTAGTTTGACTAGTTTACCTCACTTGTAAGCTATATAATTCCCACAAAATTATGCAAAGCTAAATACCGAGCTTGTGTACTCCTTGCAGCGTCATCGGAGGCGTATTCATCATAGCTGGTCTATACCTGGTTACCTGGATTCGTTATAAGGAAGCACAGAGACTACTAATGGGCAGCAGTTATCTGAGTCCTCTTCTACTGGAGGAGGAAGATGTGCCAGCTGAGAAGAGAGGGGAAGGTTCCTTCAATGGCTCCATTGACCCCTAGGCCTCGGAGGAAATTCAGAACAGCAGCCGCAGAATTGCTTCTTATAGCAGTGTCAAATATTCTTGTTAGAAAGCATGTAGTTACCATATGTATCATTGGATTAAGTTCCATCACCAGGAAGATGTGCAGGATATTTTCTTTTCTTTTGAACAAAACGGCAGGATATACTGAACTCATACCCAGATATCCTGAACATAATCTGGAACCAAAGTGCGCTTGCGCTCATTGTTTTCTTAGCAACCACAGAACATGCTAGTTGATACAAAAGTGGGGTGATCGTTCTGCTTCAAGAGTTGTCTTCACAGGTCCAAGGCTAGCAGCAGGAGAAACAACTCAGTAACCAAAGGTCTTCACTTCACCTTTCGTTATTATCTGCTTACCATATACTGTATATACTTCTTACTTAATAATAAAATAGTTGTTGTTATCATTGTCATTATTATCAGCTTATCAAAGTTGTTTCGTCATTATCTTACTTCATTTCATGTGATGGTGTTCGCTACTATTGCTGTTGCTAACTTGTATTTTATTATCTTCTGCAGATTCCAATAGGTACTTCTATACCGTCAAGACAACTGTTTTTCCATGATGATTTCCAACTTCCGACTTCATGTCAACGGAAGAAATCATAATATCACTCCAATACCAGTGTTCTCAGCACACACAATAGGTTTCTGGTGTGTCTGTATGGTGTTTTTCTTGTATTTGCTACTTCCTACGTTGTGTTCTTCTGGGGTGTAAATGTTACAGTACAAGGTTGCAAAATCAATTTTGGGATTACCCAGCGTCACATTTCAAGGCCGACAATATATATTACGGTAAATTACAGTATGGTGTTTTTCTTGTATTTGCTACTTCCTACGTTGTGTTCTTCTGGAGTGTAAAATGTTACAAGGTTACAAAATCATTTTTGGGATGACCCAGCTTCACATTTCAAGGCTGCTAGATAATATATGATGCGGCAAATTACTGTGCGTAAAATATAGAGTACGATAAAACTAGGAGCCTGTGGTGAGCAAGTGCATATGTTGTAGCGCGGTCAATTCTGGGTCGGGAGGGGCAGGAGGCGTAGCGCGGTCTTCGTGTTCTTTGCTGGGAGCATGGAGCAAACCGTTGCCGGGCGTGACTGATCCTCTGATTGCAGAAACTCTGTCGCTACGGGAAGGAGTCATCTTTGCAAAACTCCGTGGATTCCAGCAAGTGACATTGGAGACGGATTGCCTGGAGGTGGTAAACCTCTGGAACTCTAGGAGTGTTTCACGATCGGTGATTGCTCCTGTACTGTTAGAGATTGGAGAGTTAGTTGTTTCTTTTAAATCCTTTGTTATTCAACATGTAATTCGTACTGCTAATCTGCCGGCTCATCTGTGTGCGAAGCATGCTTGCTCGCTGCGGAGGACGGACAGTTGGCTTGACTCTGCCCCTAGCTTCTTGGTGATCAACCTGTTGGCTGATGATCCAAGAACGCAGTTTGTTGAATAAAGTCTCTCGTAATTCCCGCAAAAAAAAGTGCATATGTTGTACTGGGCCATACAGCTCATTAGTACGAGCCCAACCTATGGTTTTCCTGTGATTCCTGAAGGATTTAAACTATCTCTTGCACAATGCTTACAGAACAGCACTGATTTCGCTAGGGAATTCTGGCTCAGAGATTCCAATAAAATGTGCAAACCTAACCACCACTCCACCAGGTTGCAAAAAATACTTAGGAGCAAAATGACAGGCTTGTTTAAAGGGCAGAGTTCTCACTAGGTTCATCCAAAGAAATATTTGGTGTGAACTTTCAAAGAGTTAATCAACCTTCTGATAACAATTTAAATGTTTCATGGCTAATGTTATTTCAGCATCAAAAGAATGATGAAAGCACTTGCCACCATTGCTTCAAGCATCACAGAATTATTGCTATCCTATCAAAAGCACCTCACCATTCTTCAATTACTCATAATATCACATCACTGGAATGGCTCTCCAGTGGGCACTATAAAAGTGCATTGCAAACACCAACTATTCACTCCTATAAAGTGTTCAACCCAACAGTAGTTGCCACTTTTTGAGGGTACCAATCACATTGAGATCAACCAGTTATTTAGGCTCAGTTTAGTGTTATGGAACGCATAATATATCCGATTACAACTTGATTGAAAGAAGCAAGCCAGACAACCAAATATCTTAAAACGACCAACCAAACGAGATAGTCATACTCCACCACGATGGCAAACAGAGACTTAGAAGAGGCTCTTGACGCTATGAAGGCCTCATTTCTGTTCATCGCTGCAATAACACATTTTATCGTCAAATGAGAGCACTGGGGCTGCCAGTAATGCTGCCACAAGTATGGATATAAACCATACGCCTGAGAGACCAATTCTGACTGATCGATGATGCAGACTTATCAGTATGGCATAAGAAACTGCCCGATAAATGATGCACCATTATCAGTATGACATAAGCAATTGTGTGGAAACAAATGATGCAACAAGAGATAACTCTTTCAGCATCTTATTTAAGAGGAGAGGGTAGTATACTACAGCAGGGATTTCTGAAATTGAAACTCCCTTTCCTAAATAAAGAAACATTCAACAAGTCCGGCTTAGATTTAGTAACACAATTGATGAGCTAACATGTTCTTATGACGCAACGAGGATAAGAAACACAAGCGCAACTCTCCAATTCGTGCACTTAAGCCGTGGATAGAGGAAACTGAACGAGTGGAAATTCTTCAGATTGCTTGAGCATCACTAGACATTAAGATTAGCATCACAGAGTAGCAAGGAGCAAACAATCAACGTGCTAAGCCTAAAATACTTCTTACAACGAACTGAGGATAAGAAACACAGGTGCAACTCCCCAATTGATGAACTTAAACTTCCAATAGAGAATCTTTCCAGATTGCTTGAGCGCCACTAGACAGAACAACGGAAACTGAACGAGTGGAAACTTTTCAGATTGCTTGAGCACCACTAGATATTAACATTACCAAACAATTTGCCAGCATCACAGAGTAGAAAGGAGCGAACAATCGACGTGCTAAGACTAAAATACTTCTTACGACACACTGAGGATAAGAAACACAGGTGCAACTCCCCAATTCATGAACCTAAGCTTCCAAAAGAGAATCTTTCCAGATTGCTCGAGCGCCACTAGACACTAATATCAAGGAACAGAGGAAACTGAACGAGTAGAAACTTTTCAGATTGCTTTAGCAACACTAGACATTAACATTTGTCAGCGTCATATAGTAGCGAGAAGTAAACAATCCACGATCTAAAATACTTGATATCAAGCACTGAGGATAAGAAACACAAGTGCAGCTCTCCCAATTCATGCACATAAGCTGTAAACGGAGGAAACTGATCGAATAGACATTTTTTCGGATTTGCTTGGGCGCCACTAGACATTAGTATCAGCAAACAATTTCTTGCCAGCGTCATAGAGTAGCGACACATAGAGTAATTAAAACATGGCAATGAGGGCATGGCCTCAGGTAGGTATACAGGAAACAAAAATTAACAAGAGTTACACGACTATCACACGACACACGACATGTAGCAGCATAGCAGCAGCTCTATTGCAGAGCGGCACGCAAGCGGCAGTAGACTTAAGAATAGCAGGACGCAGCAGCAGTTCGACTGATCGAAGCAACAGACCGACCATATAGCAGATCGGATTTCTGGGGGGGTGGGGTTTTGGAGGAAGATGCGACGAGATTTTTACCCCGTCTTCTTGAGGCTGCCCCGGATGCCTGGCTTGGGCTTGGAGCTGGACGCCGCCGCCTCGGGGGCCGCCGCGGCGCCGGTGGAGCCGTGGAGGTTGTTGATCTTGTCCGGGTCGAAGGGAATCTTGGGGTGGCGCGCCTCGTGGTGGATCTGCATGGACTTGACGTCGGGGGCCGTGACCTTGCAGAGCGGGCACTCCATCTTGGCGTGGCCGCCCTTCTCCTGGCCCAAGCGGTCCTTCTGGCCGGCCTTGCCGCCGCCGCGGTTGGTCGTCGCCGCGTCGATCTTCGCGGCGATCTCCTTCGCCGTGTGCTTCTTCGGCTTCGCCTTCCCCGTCATCTCCGCCGCCGCCGACGACGACCTCGCCTCGCTCGCTTTCCGCCGCCGCCGCGACCGCCTCCTAACCCTATTTGTGTTTGTCTTCTTTTCCGTGTGCGGAGACTCTGGTGGGTGGTGGGGAGGAAGGGGCGCCAATTATTAGGACCCTGGGGAGTGCGGCTCTCCACCGTCAGCCGTCCGATCTGGAATCAACGGCCCAGATGCGGCTTGGAAGATTCTTTTTTCCTGGCACGTAGATTTGTTTTGAAAACAAGATGCGGCTTCTAGGGTTGCTCGCCGTCCGGAATTTCCAGGACTTGTACTTTTGAAAACCTAGGACTATATTCGTATCGATCCAGTGGCTACGGGATAAGATGCGTATTTCCTTTAAATATACAAACTGAAGAAGAGATTTGCAGCTACAAGCTAGAAAGAGAAGTTGTGGACTTGTGGTAGATGATAATCTTTTTTTCTGTCAAGGAGAATACTTCCTGCGGTGGGTCACTGGTAGGTCGGGCCCACTATCTGCAGGGTCCACATGTAAGCGATAAAAAGTAACCATAAAATCAGTCAGACCAAGTTACCCTCAAAGAAAAAAAGTAAGCAAATCTCAATCGAAGTTTTAAGATTTCTAAGAAGTTTAAACGGCTTGCCGTGAGAATGCAATTGTGTGAAATTCATAAGAAGTTTAAACGGCTTCCAGTGAGAATGCATTTGTGTGAAATTCATACGGAAAAAAAGGCCATTCGCTTCGCCTTTCAAATAAGCAGGTCGTTATGAAAGCAAGTCATTGTAGTTTTACAGTCTATAGAGACACTGGCTCATCTAAGTTCAGGTAGAAGCATGCGGAATCGGACCAACTAGTAACAGTTCTACATCTGAACACGGTAGAGCATACATCAAATATCATTTTCAGCTCATCACAGCGGCAGTTCTCCGCTGTCCGCGACGACAACTTTGCTCTTAGGTGTCCCGTTCTGGCGGCCTTCAGCTTCAACCTTGTAGATCACGTCCATCCCGGAGATCACCTTGCCGAACACAACATGCTTGCCGTCCAACCTAGCATACAAAATCTGGATCGTCAATAACCAGTTCAAACAGAACAGAAGATTTAATACAAACTGCAGCAGTTACAAAGGAGTGAGAATATTACCAGCTTGTAGTTACGGTGGTGATGAAAAACTGGGATCCGTTAGTATCTTTCCCGGCATTGGCCATCGAGAGGTAGCCTGCCAGTCAATCAAACAATAGAAGGTCTCAATGTGCTACCACTCTGACAAAGCATTTCCAGACAGAGACAGAATTTCAAGGAGCACAGTTCATTACCTGGTCCAGTGTGCTTGAGCTTGAAGTTCTCGTCGGCAAACTTTGTGCCGTAGATAGATTCCCCTCCCATTCCATTGCCGTGTGTGAAGTCACCTCCTTGGATCATGAAGCTGGGGATAATTCTGTGGAATGAACTTCCCTTGTAGTGGAGAGGTTTGCCACTCCCTCCAACTCCTTTCTCTCCTGAAAAGTTGATAGAGATGGGCATGATCAGTAACCACTAGTAGACATCATAGAGAAAGCATGCAGGATCAATCCAAAGTATAGTAACATGTACTCTACTTAGCATATGAAGAATGAGACAACAGTTACTAGTTACTCAATTTCTTCTCTTTTTCCCATTGAAAGTCATACAGAGCATGATAGATGGGTAGAGCAAGCAAACTATGAAGTTATAGACTGTCGAGAACTTAAAACTTAGAACCCTTCGATGATGCTTACGGGAGCTAGTGGTTTGACTGTCTCCCCTTTTTTATTAGAATGGTATTATTAGCACGCAACTTCGCTATGTTACAACTTACAAGCATAGAAGTGCATCGAATAAATCGTTAATTTCTACTGTGCAGTTTTGTTTTACTTTGTAAGTCTATTTAATTGGCTACACTACATGAAGACGTGACCAAATTGTGTATCACCAAATAGTTAATGTCATAAAGTAAGAAACAACAAAGCAACTGTGACTCTGATCCATCATCTGGACTCCTCAACAAGATACTGGGACACTTTTAAGCTACAGAGAAGGCGCAAGTGGTATGGAAGCATACCTGTGCAAAGTGCTCTGAAGTTCTCTGTATGACAAAAAGATATTGAGCCATTAGCATTTTCGTCATCCAAAAGAATACATGGTTATTATGCTGAATAGTAAAGTGACCGTACCTGCAGTTTTAGGAACAGCGTTCCCGAAAAGTCCCATGACAACCCGACCTATGAATATTTATAGAAGTTAAATGTCAGTGGATCAATCAAATGATGGGCAGAGAAACCCTGAAAACATAGATTGACATATGTATTTCTCATCAATCATAAATGACTATGGGCATGTTTGGTTGGTGTCCATAAGCGACCATACCCATTTTTGGTCCTGGCCAAAAATTTGGTCCATGTTTGGACTGTTAGCAAACTGTTGGTATATCAATGCCAATTTGCCCACTCTAATTCATTTTCATTGCCAACATTCCGGAAATCGTGGGCAAGCAAAACCTCGACTAAAATTTTGGCTAGCCAAAAATTTGGTAGGGTAGACTAGGGCTCTAAGCAAACATAACCTGGTGTGGTGCAGCCGCCTCAACATGATATATTCAGCTATAATCAATCTTAAATTTCAACAGTCATAGTCAAAAGGAATCACAATTTGATAACTATGCGCCTAGGGCAGGACAATAGTCAGGTAAGGCAATAATAATCCGGAAAATATTGCTACAGTATAAACCTGCGGTCTTGCCGTCGATCTCGATGTCGAAGAAGACCTTGTGCGTCACCTTGGACAGGTCCGCGCTGGGTTTCTTCGCCTGGGGAAAAGAATGAAAATAAACTGTATGTAAGGATGCATCCATCACAAAGAGACCACACACAAACCTAGTAACAAATTTTAGCGACTCCAAACATGTCCGGATCCGCGGAGAGCGGATCCAAATGCTAGCGCGAGAGCAGCGAGTGATCATATATATCATAGGAACAAATCAGATCAGAGAACGCGACTACACGGGGGTGGGCGAGAGGGGAAAGTGCTGAAGATGAGGATGGGTTTGCAGGAGACGGACGAGGTAGATGAGCACCTGGGCGAGCGCAAGGGTGGCGGCGATGAGCGCGAGCCAGAGGCAGACCGACGCCGGACGCGACGAGGCCCTCGCCGCGCTCCTCCTCCACCCGCTTATCGCCATGTCGTCTCGGATCTCGTACGATCGGATCGCCGCGGATGATGAGAGAAGAAAACAGATCTGCTCGCCCGTTCTACTGTGCCTGCAGTCTCCGAGGGAGTCCACGGGCGAGATAAACAGAGCTGGTCGTGTGGCTGACAGGTGGGGCACACATAAAGGTAGGACCCAGCTGTCAGACTAATCGATGAGTGCTCTTTGATCATTACATTCAGATCGTGCGGTTAATTAACATCTGAAGATTTGTTTACAGCTCCATCATGTTGGTATGTGGTGGAGGGAGGTAGGTGTGCCATGCTTGTGTAACCAACCAGTTGTATTTTGTGTTGATTAACACCTGTTTTACTTCTACTCCTGAACTGAACTATGTTCTTATTTGTTCTTGAGCAAGAAAAGGCGGTTGATCCACGATTCGACATATATGAAACACATACTTGGCAGCTTACAACAAGAAAAGATAAGTAAATTCAGATATCATCTAGAAAATGGAGAAGAACTAACGATTGTTGCACAGGCCGCAGCAATGGTTTTGGTTTTGATTTGCAAGATCCAACAAGTTCATACTTCATCATCATCATCATAGTACAACAGAACAACTGACTCACATAAGGTAATTGTACATAAGCTATATCATCACTACGCGGAACAAGAACCGCCAACCATTCAACCAATGCAGAAGTCACGAGTTGTACATTCACTGTCAGTAGGTTGTGCTAATAGAACCACCATGCCAGCACAGAATCCCTGTCACCGCGTCACGGAAGAGCGGGACAGGGATTTGGTCTCCAGTTCTCCTCAATCTTTGGATGAACTGGCTCCTGGGCCTCTCTTTCCTCCGTACCTCTGCATTCGAATTGCAAACAAAGTTTGGTAAGACGCAACATGATAAGTTTGCTGAATTATGACCGGTCCTAGGGTGGATGTTCTGGCATCATGTTATACCGTTGACCTCATAATGAATAAGATTGCTAAACATGGTGGACAAGTATATTTATCTGCTAGGGCCAAGAATCACATGCAGGGGCTCCAGAGATCCTAGACAAATATATGTTACATTCCTAGACAAGTTGAATCAGGATGAGTTCCTTCGTATATATGTTACGTTCTCACTGCCTCAGGCACCAAGTTGTACAAGTGAAACTGGCAACTGGGCATCAATAATAGATCAGTGTTAGACCTGTTATGACTGACTGGGCATGAAACAAGTTTGCACTTCAACATGTTACAGAAAGCACGATCTACCAAAGCTTCTAGCAGCTGGAAGAAACTAAATAAATTCCAATCAGCAGCAAAGCTCTCACCTGCTTTCCCATGCTGAATGGGACATACTTGTATTTGATCATATGTAAAATCTGGCGCTTCATTGTCAGGACAAAGAGCACAATCCAATAGCAGAGCAGTATTGGCCAGAAGACGGGAACATCAAATACCGAGAAGAATGTCATGACAAAAGCAACGCAAAAGGCTTTTGTGATAGCATACCTGAAAAGAGTAGAAGCTGGTTAGTGCAGTTTTTGCGCATTTGCACTGCACAGTAGCACCGAAAAACAAAATCTAAATGTAGCAACTATTCCATGACATCTACATAAGTTTAATTTACTTAACGATCGTTACTTCATGAAAAAAGATTAGTCACTCTGCTTCAAAAGAAGAAAATCCATATTTTTGTTGAGCTTCATAGGGAAAATCAATGCTATACATATACTGTTCGTGAACTTAACATATACTACATGAAAACGAGGACTTAAAAAAGGAATGGTAAAAATGGAAGGTTAACCACTAATCACCTAAAAATGCAACATAAACTGTCCAGACTCCAGACACAAAAAAAAAAGTCCAGAATATGCAACCTCAAGTCATGTCGCTAAAAAACTTTAATTGCACAAGACAAAAATGCAAGAGCTCACCTACAAAATGCAACACATCCTTTCCAGAATATGCAACCTCAAGTCATTTCGCTAAAAAAATATAATTGCTCAAGACAAAAATGCAAGAGCTCACCTAGAAAATGCAACACATCCTTTCCAGAATATGCAATCTCAAGACATTTCGCTATAAACCTTTAATTGCACGAGACCAATTGCAAGAGCTCACCTAAAAATGCAACACATCCTTTCCAGAGTATGCATCCTCAAGACATTTCGCTAAACATCTTTAATTGCACAAGAAAAAATTGCAAGAGCTCATCTAGAAAATGCAACACCTCCTTTCCAGAATATGCAAGCTCAAGTCATTTCACTACAAAACTTTATTTGCAAAATACAAAAGTGCAAGAGCTAGCTTCGACTATGAGAGTATACCCGTCAAGCAGGTCAACAGACTCCGTGTATCCTTTTTTTCTTACATAGGAACTGGAAATGCGTACCAATTAGCTTGAACTGGAAAGCCTATCCTTTTATTATTTGTATTCCATGGGTTATTCTGCGAGACATTTTGCTGGTAGGTGAATCTCGGCTAATTGTCAAAAACAGTGTGGCTACTTGTTTGGGTTCCGATCAAATCTGGCATTAGAAGAGTGTATCGAAACTCGAATTCAGCAGCAAATTCCCCATTTTATCAAACGGCGTAGCGGTACTAGGAAGAGCGCGAGAGACGGGGAGTGAGTATTAGTACCAAAACGGCACACCAGACAAACAAAGGCCATTGAACCCATAGGCTGCACCGGAAAACAAAATCTTAAATTGGCACATATTCCATGATATCTCAGAAGGATAATTTACTTTATCATAGTTATGCCATGAAAAAACATTACTCTCTGCTCCAAAAGCGGCAAATCCATCTTTCATTGAAATTCATGGGGAAAATCAATGCTACAGAAACAGATCATGAACTTAACACATACTACTTGAAAGTCAGAAAGAAATTGATTGCAGAATCTCATCTGAACTTCATACAACAGTGAGACTACCACGGAAAGAACAACACAGCTTAAAACAGAGCTACAAAAATGGAAATTTAACAACTCTTCACTAGAGAAGTGATGAAAACTGCACAAAAGTGCAAGAGCCCCTCTAAAAAAGCATTTCATTTCGATACTTTGCAAATTTACATCATTTTGCTACAAAACTTTAATTACACAACACAAAAGTGTAAGAGCTCACCTAAAAATGCAACATAACCTGTCCAGACACGGAAGAAAAAGGTCCAGGATATGCAACCACGAGTCATTATGCTAAAAATCTTTAATTGCACGAGACAAAAATGCAAGAGCTCACCTAGAAAATGCAACAGATCCTTTTCCAGAATATGCAACCTCAAGTCATTTCGCTAAAAAAAATTAATTGCACAAGACAAAAGGCCAACAGACAGGGCGTATCCCATTTCTTACATAGGAAGTGGAAATGCATAGCAGTTAGCATGAATGTAAAGTCACAGCAGCTAGCTGCAAATTGAAGTTTCCCCGTAGTAGCTAAAGCATATCTTTTACTAGCATTATTTTTGTTCGGTGGGTTGCTCGGCGAGAGAGACGCAACCAAAAATTGCTGGTAGGTGAATGAATCTCGGGCAATTAATCGTGAAAAAGCAGCGTGGCTAGTACGCACTTCCGATCAAATCTGGCACTAGAACTAGAAGAGCGTACCGCATCTCGAACTCAAACACTAAGGGAATTGCCCGTAATAATCAAAAATTAGAGTGAGCCGAAGAGTACGGGGAGTGAGTATTATAGTATCAGTACCAGAACTTGAACTCGGGGAGGCGTCGTATGAATGGCTTGAACTCGTCGTCGCCGCGGGTGGGGAGCGCGGGCCCTGCGGCGTCGAGCCCCTCCACCTCCGGGTCGACCATGGGGGAGAGGAAGCCGATGAGGAGGTTGAGGAGGTAGATGCCGAGGCCGTAGGAGACGACGTAGAAGCCCTGCGCGTAGTAGACCCGCAGCGCGTAGACCGCGGCGGCCAGCAGCGTGCCCGCCCAGCGGCCCGCCGTGTGCGGCGCCGCCCGGTCCAGGTGGTGCTGGAACGCCCGCGACGCCTCCGCGCGCCACCGCTCCGCCGCCGAGGACGGGGAGCCGGCGCCGAGGGGCTCCATGGGTGGTGGTGGTGGTGGTCGCCGCTTTGGGGATTTTTTCGGGGGGAGGGAGGCGAGCTCGGTCGGTGGGGTGGGCTGGGAGAAGTGGGACGGGAGGAGGACCGGTCAAGCACGAGAGGGAGGAGCCTTCACATCACATGGTGTAAACTGTAAAGCCAAAGAGGCTTCCGGTTCCGGTCGGTCGCATCCGACTCCGGGTTCGGAAACGCGTTCCACACTCACACGCATCCGCGCCCAGGCTTTTCTAAAGGAAAAACGCCCGAACCCGAAGGCAGTGATATATAGTGGCTTTTTGGATCACGGGAATAGAAAATAGAAGAACTGGAAATGAAATTTTTCTTAAAAAATCCCTTTGGATCAAAGGGAATGACACCTCCAAAATTATTATGGATTATAATCCATAGGAATCTTGGATCACAGGTTGAAAAACACATGAATAGGAAAAATATAAAAATCTCACAAATTTTTCAGTGCAAAACAGAGTATTGTAAAACGCGGAAAAACTACAGAAATAATCGACCACGAAAAGTGCTCAGACAAAACTTTCTCAGAAACTATATAATGTAACATATAAGAGCTACTGGATTTTTTTCATTTTTTTCTGAGCACTTTAAATTTTAAGTTTGTCAAATAGATCTATTGGTGGCCGTTGGATCGTTTTTAGAAGGCTTAGATTGGTCCAAAGTCCAAGCGTTACTTTGAGGTACAACGTCACTGAAGCTGCGTCCATGCTGCAACAGGGGTGGTTGTGCTGCCAGCGGTGCTGCAATAGGTAGGTGATAGTGCTAACATGATACTATGCTACAAGGAGAAAACGTCAGTGCAGTGTGGCCTTGGACAGCAGGACATGGAGGAGGGTGCACATTTGTGCCACTTGTCGGGCTTCTTCGCCCGAATCATGATGTTGCTTGTGACCTCTGTTTCTGAGCACGCCGTACACGGTGTTGGTCCACGAGTTGCAGGTGGAGGCGCTGATGACCCACAAGGGATCGTGTGTAGCCTTTTCGATAAATAAGAGTGTCGAACCCAACGAGTAGCTAAAGGTAGGATAAATGTTTTCTCAAATTCTATCAACCACTGATACAACTCTACGCACACTAAACGTTTGCATTATCTAGGAAATAAAATTAGAGCAATAATACGGGTATGAGAGATACCTTTGCAAGATAATAAATACAAGGAAGTAAATGTTAGTGCTGCAGCAATAAAATATACTAAGTAACCATAAACTAACAGTACCATGAGGGCTCGCTTGGATCGTTGTATTTTAATCAAAACGATCGTGTAGTTTTACGGACCTGGTGAGGCCCCGCTAAAAATCCGGCTGACCGCGTGGAAAGTCCGGTAAAATTTTACGACACAGAAATCTCGCAGACAATCCAACCGCGGTCTGAGTGTGGAAAAGTGGTGGTAATTGTGGTGGCTTTGTCCAAGATTAATTAGTGAAGATATCGGGTTCATTGTTTTCGATGCAGTTTTCTATGTGGGAGAAGCTAAATATACATGCACTCCACTACTTGGGATTACAAGTACTATGTGATTGGATTGTTAGCAAACATCTGTAAATACTAACAATGCACTAAGGTTTCCCCAACCATAACCTTAAGTTCAATGGTCCTCTTACTCCCATACGTGCAACTAACCGGTTCGAGTTCTTAGGTTTCTGTCACTCCGGCAGAACTAACCCCTTTCCTTTACACATACTACTAACCGTAGGGTGTTGATCCATGCGCACACAAATATAATGGACACCAAAGGACAGTACCATATCAACATACAATTCTAATGAACCTCATGCATTCAACAAAGTAGTCAAAAGACAGATAAACTACAGAAACATGACATAGATCATAGGATAAATATTATAGCATCAAACACCATGTTTACATAGGACGGTACAGAGATTTGTGGGAGGATGAACCACTGAATACAAGTAGGAGTTGGTGATGGAGATGGCGGCGGAGATGGCAGCGAGGAGCGCAGGGCGGCGTCGGCGGCGGCGCGGGAAGCTGCTTCCCCGCCGTCGGCATCATGGGGGAGCGCCGCCCCTTAGCCTCCCTCCTTTGGCTTCTTGGGAGCCCTCCCTCATGGAGATGGTCCATGGGGGAGGCAAAAACGTGGCTTTGGTGGCTGGAAATCGTGGGTGGAGGTGTCTCCCACGATTTAGGGTTTCCTTCTTTATATAGACTCTCGGATTTCCGTCAATTCTTCTTGGGCTCCACGAAAATGGACATATATGGACCATACGGATTCGGATTGGGCCGAATTTAAGTCCAGTATTATCAGCAGAAAATTGCCTACAACTTTGTAGAAGATTTGATTTCCATTTGACGTCGTCTTCAGGCCCAAACGTGACAATCTTCGAAAATAGTTTTCAGACAGATTTCTGGAAAGTCTTTTCCTCTTTTATTCTTGATAATTTCTACACATCAAAGAGTAAAACAAGAACATTGTGCACTTTTGCAACCATTAGTAGGTTAGTCTAAATAAATAATAAACTTAATATAAAAACAAGTGCTAAAAGCATTAAAATGGCATGAAACAATAAAAATTATAGATACGTTTTGAACGTATCAGGCGCCGTCTGTGCGGATGAGCGGCAGGTTCGCCAAGATGCACCTGGAAGGCGCCAACATGGAGCAGCTGGCCAGGGAGGACGTGGCGCGCCGTGTCGGCTCGTGGCCTGAGGAGGTTAGTACCTCGGAGCGTCGACGACAAAACTTGTTGGCCCTGTTCGATGGACCTCTCTTGGACCAAGCGGTGGCGGTCATTGACGACCTCATCCTGGTCGTGAAGAAGCCCAAGAAGAAGATGTTTTGCACCGGGTTGGAGCGGCAGATGCCGTCGCCGGGGTGGCCTAGATGCTGAAGTTTATGATGCCTGGGCACTCCTCCTTGGTGCGGGAAGGGTTGGATCTGCGGGCTTTCGCCCACACGCAGGATCATGTAGACTTTTCTTTTTGTTTTCGCTTTTAAAGGAGTTTTTCGCTGACTCAAAATTCTGTACATAAACCTCTATTGTATCTAATCGGATGACGGATATGACTATCTTAAACCTAAAAAAAAACATCGGTGCTGCAAGGAGGGAATCGGGGTCGACCCACTGCCGGCAAGGCCTCTCGCCGGACTTTCTTCGTGCGGTAGGCGATTGTGTAGGTCCGCGTGATGATTTTTTCCGTTAGTTTATTTCGGTGCGGGGATAATGCGAGGTAGACATTGTGTGGTCGTCCTTGTTTGACCGTGAGGAACACATGCCAATTGCTCGAGCCGGGCCCGATCCCCCTGGAGGACGCTCAACACACCCCTTTATATCGGAAATTCTGATGAAAATTTCTCTAGTTCGTCAAATAAAACATAATATTTCAATCGTACATGGAATGAAAAAAATTGGATTGAGACGTCAAGACTTACTTTAACTTTGGGTAGTATAGACAGCATGACTTAATCGTGAAGGAACTAAAACGCACACAGAAATTTCAAGACACGTTTTTCTCCTTTTTGAACAGAAAGACACGACTCTTTGATACTTCACAAATTTGAGCAGAGAAAATGCACGGTAGACACGATAGCAACAAAATACATGATGTCTGATTTCTTTTTGCGGAGAGAAAGTCTGATAGCTTGTTACGGATCCTTCAAAATGGGAAGACAGTTTATAGGATTTTTATGGTACTATCATCCAACCCAAATGTCATCCACCAGAAAGTTTCATATCAATCCTCCAATGTAAACGAGCACTAAATTATCGTGTTTGCGGGAAGATGAAAGAACGGAAAAAGGGAAGACATTATTAGAAAGATGGAAAAGTTGCCTCAAGAAAAGTTGTATGTGCAGGTGATGAACATGTTAGATTGAAAATTTAGAGACATGCATTCTTGAATATTGGTTGGTTTGCCAATCCAGATACAGTACAAGAGGCGAGCATGTGTTTAATCTCAAGGACTATCGGTACAATCTGAGTAGTTGAAGTTAGGAACATGTGTTTCATCAATTACAAAGCCATATATTACTGTGGGTAAACCATGAAGGGTTAGGCCTACATTTTTTACACGTGAAGTAGGGACATGAGTAAATTTCAGCCTTTTTGCTCATGAGTAGGTCTCAAAAATAGAATACTGCAAATTATAGTAAAGACAGGACCACACAGTCGGCGTCCACAATTTCTCTGCATAAACCATATGGTCTTCATGTCTCCAATTTTTCCGATGCGCAAATATCCGTCCAGCCATATTTGTTATAATTTTTTATGATCTATTATGGTAGTAGCTGCAAGTCGGCAGAGGTCGTTAGGCAGAGCAAAAGAGTAGTTGGGCAGAACATATATCTGAGTTGACCAATTTATCAAGGTTGATACCTAAGGAGATAACTTGTAAACTAGAGTTGGTCACTAAAATACTTGTGAATTTGAAGAAAAAATTGGCAATCCCATCTGAATTTGGTCAGTCCCTGTCACTTTGTATATTTTGCCTATCTTTCAACAATATAGTTACCACTGTTAAATGTGAATACCATGATATACTTTATATGGCATATATGTAACTCATATTTTGTTGGTAAATTTGTTGTAAAGATAAAATGACGTTGTACACTAAGACGTGTATACCAGAGAATGAGGGAGTGCCTCTAAAATACGATTAGTTTGGCCAGAAAAAAGGAACATGAGATACGGAGAATAATATGATGACAAAAGAACACAGTAGAATTTCGTGAAGACGTACCTCACAGAAGTGCGGCTTTCAGAACATAGTACCACAACATTGTAAACGGCAACAAGTAGACGTGAAAATCATCAAATACCCAGAAGAATGTCATGACAAAAGCAACACAGAAGGTTTTTGTGATGTCATACCTGAAAAGAGTAGTACTAGTTGATTAGTGTAGTCTTTGTACCTTGCAGTGCACACATAATACATAGACAAAGGACATGGCGCCGGAAGGTTGCCTTTCGTGAACTTAACCTACACTACATGCAAACCGGGAAGTGGTTAATTACTTGTGGAATTCCATATGAGCTTATCATAGTTACATCCATTTTTATACCTTTGAACAAACTAGGTACTGCAAGCTGAATAAATCAAGGAAGCAGAGCATGTGTGTTCATCTTTGAACAAACTGGAGTGAAAACATTATCTGGTATAAAGAAATGCATTCAGTCACACATTCATATATAGTTCACGGCTTCACGCTGTATCAAAATTCATATATAGTGCACATGCGTTTCACAAAGGATTCATATACACACTGTTCACAAAACACATTCATACATAGTGGAGCGAAAGATTGGGGGATGGCATCGACTAGAGCAACATCTCCAGTTTAACAGACTCCTCATAATCAAACGGCGTACTGAGAGTAGAGAGCAGGAGAGAGTGCATGCCAGATCTTGAACTCCCGGCCGAGGGGTCTGGGCGCCTGGAGCCCCGGTTCGTCGTCATAATCGTCAATTGGGTTCAAGAAGATGATGCAGAACCAGCCGAGGAGCATGAATGACAAGCTGAAGAACTCCTGCACGCAGTAGACCCGCAGCGCGTACGCCGCTGCGGCCACCAGCGCGCCCGCCCACCGCCATGCCGTGTGTGGCGCCGCCCTGTCGAGGCAGCGCTGAGCAGCCTCAGCGTGCCAACGCCCCACCGGCGACGACCGCGCCCGCGCCGCCGCCGCGCGCCAACGCTCCACCGACGACGGCCAGCCGCCGCCAACGGGCTCCATGGCTTTCGCCATTTCGGGATCCAGCTGCAGGGAGCGAGTCAAACGACTGAAAGTTGTTTGCTCCCCTGTTAATCAACTGCTGCTCGTTCACTAATCCCGTTGGCATGCATGTGCGTACTCTTTCTAAACGCCGACGAAGAAGAAGAATTTTGATTTCCTCCCGCGCTCACATGAACCGCCCCGCGAAGCCATTGCTATTGCTTTCGTTGGTCCCACGCGACAGTGACCCAACGTCACGTAACAATCTACCGATTAACATTGTGCCGCACTTCGTGGCCACGTTTGACGAAGACGTACGATAGGGACCGGCGACGCCCACTCTCGAGTCTCCACGCCTCATGCCTCGGCCCCAACCCTAAGTTAGAGCTGGCTGGTGGGCCCAGGGACAAAGCCCCGTTAGGAGAAGGTAGCTAGGGCAGTACCCTTGATTTTTTGGCCAAAACAATTTTTTGAACATTGTACGGCCGTAGCCATACATTATTTGTATTGATAAAAGTACAGATACAGAAATGATACGAATACAAGCATAAAAGTAGGAGAGAACTGCTGCAAACCGCCATCGCCGCAACTACCAAGCATCCACGACTTCCGCCGCAAAAAGAAGAACATCAACAGTTGGTCCACATCTTGACGCTGAAAAAACCCTTGTCGTAAGACGTTAATGGGTCGCAATAGCCACCAACCCCACAGGGCTAGATCTATCCCAATAAGGAACATCGACTGGAGAGCCCTCCAAGGCTCTTCGACGTCGGATTCAGGACCAACGCCACCCCACACTTGAACAGGCGGCCGGATCCTCCACCATCTTTCGTAGAACCATAGCCGTGAGCACCGCCGTACTCCAGGAGCAGCCCCTTCCCGCCGTCATGCCTAGACGCAACGTTAGACTGAAACTACTCCAACAACTTGGACTCCACAAGCCTCTTGTCGACGCCAGCAACACCTCCGACGAGCAGGAGCATGTGTTGGAAGACCATTATTCCTACGAGCACCATCGATAGCCCCACCATGACGTCAGCGGAGGAAACACAAAACTTAAGAAACTTAAGACAAAAACACCCCATGAACGAGAGCCGAAGCTCCCCTCCCCCTTGTGCCACCAAGACGGCTAACAGAGGGGAAGGGGAGTGGCGGATCGCCGACGGGTTGTGGAACCCTGGTGGCTAGGTCAGGGAACGGGAGACCAACTTTAGTTATGTAATAGATTACATTTTATGATACTATTTTTGCTTTGTATATTTTTATTGCTAAAATAACGGTTAGCTCAGCCAATATCTTTTTAACTATTTAATGATGTGAGGATATGTTAACTAAATTGGAGAAACGATGGTTTTGTAGCCCCTTTTGAAATGTGTTAATATACGCATAAAATGACATCATAAACTAAATATGGATAAAATAGTAACAAAATACGCAAAATCAAGGAATCAAAATAATATTATTTGAAAACACATTCAAACGCAACCTAAATTGTTGAGAAAAATATTTTCTAACATGACATTACCTAAAACTCTTATTTCTTTCTAACTCCAAACCCTAATACTTAGGTTATTGCATGAAATGTTAAACCTTTTCAACATAATAAGTTGTTAAAAATCGCACTTTGATACCTCATGCCAATAAAAAAAAAGTTTAATCAATCAAAATATTTGTATCCGTTTTTTCAATTTCAGCAAAGTACCTCTCACATATTTTTCGAACTATTTTTTTCTAAGAAAATTATCACAGCCTATAAAATGTAGATTCTCACCTTCCCAAGTGAACCCCTTGTGTTCACATGTTTAACATTTGCAAACTAAGGCCCAGTTCTTTTGGCGGCTTCTCCGAGAAGCTGCCCCTCCCCCAGCTTTCCCGAGAAGCCGCCCCAAAAATTAAAGAGGGCTTCCAAACTCAATGTTGAGTTCCTATTTTGGAAGCCTAACTAAAATTTTGAGGCGGCTTCTACAGGAAGCTGGGGGAGGGACAGCTTCTCGGAGAAGCCGTCAAAAGAACTGGGTCTAAATCATGTTTTCAATTCCAGATATAAACAAATATTGCAGGTTGCACTAAGTTAGAATCAGCATAAATTCCCAATAAGTTACTGGGGTTAGCCCTCATCTTGCTGGAGTCAAAACTATCATTGCACATCATGGCACGGTGCAAGTGGTTAGACATAAACTCTTCATTTTTTTTAATCTTCAATATCTTAACAAGATTCTGCTCAGTGTGGAGCGGGTGCCGGAAACACAATACTAGTAATCGGAAACCATATCCTCATCCCCATCTACCTCATCCAGCTGCTGACTATCATCATCCAACTTCTCACACTCGAACAGATAAGGCGTGTTCTCCTCTACATTCTCCTTGGTATCATTCCTCTCTATGATGCGGGCCATCTTGTCACTGATGCACGATCTGACTGCCGCTTCTGAGATGTCTTGGTCGGAACCCAGCCCGAGAAGTGTGATGCATTCATCTTGGAACTCTTGGTCATTGGATGACGAGATTAGACCGGCGATCGATTCGGCAAGATCAGGAACATATTCGCGAATCTGGAATGATACAATCAGCAGTTCATGTTACTCGCCATGTCAGTTAAGCTAGCGGAAGGAAGGATAGTTGACCAAATAATTCACACATTTTGAAGGTCATGCTCTGTCAGCAGTAATTGTGTCCTGGACTAATGGTAATAGCTACTAGCAACAGTAGTGGACATACTAAGAAGTTAAACAAACAACCATGTGTAAGGTACTTCCGGTGCTATAAAAACAGATGTTAGTTTAGTTCCAGGTGATAACTAGGTGGGGAGGGGGGGGGAGCCATGGCCCCTGCTTGCACATTACCAAGATAAACCGAAACTGACATTCACTATTTATTTTGCAGATAAATGCGATACATCAGTATGAAGGGAAGTAATGTGATTTGCCGATGTAAACTAACCAAAGTTCCAAACGTGTCCTGCTGATGGCTACTACAAGAGCAGCCAACAGAATACTATCTAGCAGTAGAATATTCCATAAACAAAACTCATATCAAGATGAACCAGACTGGTGTTTTACTCTTCGTCTCATGGACCATAGCAGTATACTGGTATCAGGTGAGGTTATTTACAATGAAGTTAGGAATCAACACAGTGCTGTTTAACAAGCCTACAAGGCTACAAGGGCTCTTAATACCATGAAATGTAAACATGGACAAGTCTAAAGGTAATATAGTGCCATAGTAGCATGTAGTTGATTTTTTTTCGAGAAAACACAAAAAGACTTTGCGTTTCATTTCATTGGAAAGGTAGGAATAGGTTCAGTGCAGCAGCCTCCAAGGAGGTGAAAACATAAAAATTACAGCGTCCATCAGTGGACGTCCCAGGTCTGTAGTTGAATATTTGCAATGGAACATTTTGGAGAAAGTCAGCACAGCTTATGTTGCTGCAATTTTCCAGACCATGTAACATATGAATATATAATGCTTTTTAAGACTCCTGGTTTCTGTAAAAACAGTAAGGTCAGTTTGCTCCTATAAAAGAACATGGGGTTGGTTTCACTGTTATTTGCACAGAATAAGACAATCTGCACCTGAGTCTATCTTATAGCAGTACTGCATCAGCTCTCGTTCAACTAACAATAATATTTCTTCAGTTAAAAATCTATAACAGACTAAAAATACAGGAGAATTACAGTCTTCCCAAATATGTTAGTTAACAGAAAACATGTAGTGAGAAGGCACATACTTTCTTTCCATGACAACTGAGAAAGTCTCCTGCGTGATCTTCTTTCAAGTGAAACAATGCAGACTTGAGCGCCTTCCTCACAAGATATCTATCTGGTTCAGATCTCTGCCATTCTTGCACTGTAGCCACAGCACGTCAAGGATACCAGACAAAAAAACACTTCGTAAAACCAAATAGAGAAAATCCACGCCAAACAATCACTAGAAAAAGAAAGTATGCATGAAAAGAAAATTGGATATACACCATGGTAAGTGTGGATGGCAATATCAACACGAGCAAATGTCAGGTTATCCCACTCAAGCACAGCATTTCCTTCATCGTCCATGAAACCTCCTTTTAGCTTGAAACCGTAGCTTTGCCAGTCCATGCTCATGAGAACATTAAAGGATGACTGTGATATGGGACAGGGTATGAAGTCTTCAAAATGCAAAACCTACAATAAGGCATTTCACCATCCATCAGAATCAGTGATGTGTGGTTTAACCTCTGTAAGAGTCAAATTAAAGTATGTAACTGCAAAATCAGATTGTGTAACATAAAGGTTTGATGTAAACCTGAGAGGATGAACAGTTAACCATCCAACAAGTCAAATCAGTTGCCATATGTGCAATCATTATGGCTACTTCGACAAGTAGCCCTTTATCTCTTCTTCTGTCAACAATCTTCGCTGATCCTGTTCCAATCTTCAGACGATCTCTGAAATGAGAATAGGAGAGCAGAAGGATAAACTATAGTTATGTCTAGTATATCAGAACAGTTATCTGAAGAATTCATGATAATGAATGTGCTATCCGTTACTATGCGAAAGGTTTAACATATGACTACAGACTAGACAACAGCAAGGTTAGCAAGTACATGCATAACTGAGAAGCTGAACCCTGCAAGTGATCGAGGTTGGCTGGTGGGAAATGAGTTCTAGTCCAGTCCAGCGCAGGATGTTGTTGGCCAACATAAACAATTCTCATGGTTTGCTAGTTTGGTTAACTCAAGAAAATTGCAAGACTAAATTTGCAAATATAGCTCAAGCACAAAGTTGTAATAACTTCAGCTGAAAAAAATGGATGCCTTCAACAGTAAATAATTGACACACAAGTAATAATCAATGACTGCAAGATGCTTTCCCTATCTCTACCTGACAGTGAAAAAACAATGTAAATGAACAAGAATCTACTTCAATAAAGAGAAGCATTTAACTGAGCTTTTCCAAACTATAAATCAGAAAAGATCAAGTGACCAACTTAACAGGGTGAATCAACTATGAAATAAGACAAAATACAAATCCCCAGGGATACCATTCCATCCAAACGCAAGTTCAAGGGAAAAAATCTCAAAGATGAATTCTCATGATAAAACAGTACCACCCCAAAGTCAGAATCTGGAGATAACACATACATATGAAATACAAAAAAATGGAAGGAGTCTTAAAGTTAGTACAACACAATAGCACTGTTGCAGGCTCTTTTCAGGAGCAAAGGCAGCATTGAATTAGCACAATCCTTATTGAGTTGCATTTAGGTAATAGTAAGCAAGCTTCAGAAAAAACATCGTGGAACATGTGTGAGCAATTTAAGCAAAACAATGTTTCCAGACTAACTGAAAATATGTACGGCAGAGGAACGAAAGTTTTACCTATTCATACAACATGCATCACATTTTTCACAAGTGTTTCCATGTGAGAGTGCGTAATCTTTAAGGCCAGAAACTAGCCGCTCAATACTTGATGTGGTAATAGAAAGATGGGCATCATCAGGATCATGTCGCAGACAAACATTGCTTGATCCAGCAGTTCCTGTTGGCTCTATGGCGAGCTCAATTGCTAAGTTCTGAGTAGGTACAACATAAGATAACAACACAACCACTATAGAGGTCAGGCGAAGAAGAAGAAGGAATCAAAAACAGAGATATGCTACAGTTGTATGCCTACTTGATGCTGAACAACAAAAAATGAACATATACCATAACATAGCTAAATTAAATAAGTTACGCGCAATGTAATAGGACCGATTACTAAAGGTGCTCATTACCGTTTTCATTCAGTTATCACCCCAGAGTGGGCAGAAAATTTACTGCATCTGAAGACATCACACATTATATATACTAATATGCTTATTCTTCAACTAGATGAGAAGGATTTTACTTGTAATGTTATCTGGAATTGTTGCACATGTTACAAAATTATAATATGGTGTCACATTGGACTTTACAAAGTCTAAATATTATTAGTTTTGCACTTTTGCTACTCCAACAAATAGAAGGCCACACAGATACCATAAACTAGAAGGCAAAGCAATGTAAGTACCATTATCCTTTCAACAAGAGAGTAACACTTAACGTAACATTCCCATAATAGACAGCCTAACTGCTGCTAATATATCAATATATTTCCTTAGGTCATTGTGATTTATATGCACTGAAATATTGAGTTGAGGATGCAATGACTTAAGATTTAAGGGGTTAATGGAAGTAGAAATTGGGATATGATTATGAGAAGCTGGAAAACAATAGTGGGAAGGAACTCATATGAAATGGTTAGTTTGCATGTTGTGATATAGCAGTTCAGAAATACTCACAGCTGCTCGTGGTACAAATATCTGCATAGGTTAATAATGAAAAGGGTCAGAAAGTATATCATCCATAAACACAGAAATAAATGTTAGCCACATTAAGTTAAATATTATGTAACATTTGAGCTACTTTCTTCAGAAATTTATATTATAAAATCATTACCAGGAAAGTCAGTATTGACAGGAATTACATATCACAAAAGGTAAACTGTTTGCCAAGGTTGGGAATAAATGTGGTGAAATAGAAGAAGCATATATGTTTAGCAAGACAGACCTTACGTACAAAGCCAGTCAGCCATGATATAAATTGATCAAGATCAGCTTCATTTGAAAGACAGATGCATACTTCCGTTCCACTGCACTAAAAAAGGCATATATGATTCAAGTAAACCCAGTATATGATGAGTGGAATCGAACTGACAAGAGATGACCTGCCTGAAAGTCGCATAATTCTTGTATGTGGTAGCCAGCTTGCTGAATCTTGCACTTGATGAGATGTCTTCTTGAAGATTAAACCGATAATGATAAATAGCTTTGTCATCGATTCCTATAAAACGGAACAAGGCAAAGAAACCATCAATGGCCTTATACTTGGTTCCTTCGATTCTGTTTGAACGCTGTGTAGAATGTGTGCAACCGATGTTTAAAAACCTCCGACCACAAATGTACATAAAAGAACTGGGACTGTATACCGTACAGAAGGAAAATGGTATATGACAAAAATGAAACAGTTAACAATGTTACACGTGGAGTAAACAGAAAACAAACCGGTAGTTGTGATTAAGAGGGTGCCATCTGCAGATAAGGAGAAGTTGTGTCAGACAGAGAAAGCTGAACCTAAGAACATGAAAGATTGCAAATGCTGAATCAGATGAACATCTAAAAGAAGCAATGATGTCGCATTCCAATTGGTACTACATCTGAAATGCCGAAAATGAGAACTTATGGCAGGTACATTCATTTCGACGATGGTGGTATCATGTTGATGACATGATTACCTGATCATCTTCATATCTTACTGGCATTGTTTCTCACTAGGGACATTTCTAACATAAATCAGAATCTGAGCTTTCGTGCAGATGCTCACGAAATAAACCTAAAGTGCACAAGCAGGTGATCACATACCCCATTTCTCCACGGGGGTCTCACGCGCCAGGGCGTCCAGCTCCAGGAACTCCTCCAGCTTGCTCCCAACTCCAGTGTCCGAAACTGCATCAGTTCATTCACACAATTGGGGGGGACCGAACCAAATGTAATCGGGAAGAGGGAACAGCGCCGCAGCAAGCCTGGTACGTTACCGGAGACGCGCAGGGGCGCGGAGGCGGCGGGGTCCGAGGGTCTCTTGACGGAGACCGTGAGCCGGCACGGCGACTCCGACATCCGGCACCGCTGCACCGCCCAGTAAACCAACTGAAACGGAGACGCGAAACGAGCTGTGAGGGGGAGGGGAGCAGTTGGTGTAGGGCGGAATCGGGACGGATGTTGGGGTGAGGGGGAGGCTTACGGAGTGGAGCAGCTTCCGATGGGGGCCGAAGGAGGAGAACGGGGATGGGGATGGGGACGGCATGGAGGAAGGCGAGGAGGAAGATGGCGGCTGTTGTCGGGGAGCCGACGAGGGGTTTGTGTGATGGATCGCGAAACAACGCCGGCCGGAGCTCCGCCGCCGTCGAGGTTCGCCTCGGCACAAACCTAGTTCAGTGAGGATTTGGTGCACCCGGGCACCGGGAGATCTCGGGCACCGGTGCTCCCGGATTTTTAAAAATTCAAAATTTGTACTTTTGAGTTTCAAAAGAAGCAGATTTTCTCTCACGTGGATAGGTCCACATACGTTGTATATTTTTGGTGACAAAGGCTTTCTATTTTGGACTGTAAAAAGGCAAATTTGTGGGCATAAAAAACTCTTTTTGTTTTGGCAAGAAACACTTTTCATGTTGAAGTCCTTTGCTTTTACAACGTGTTTGGTTCGAGGGAATTAATATCCCCTCCTACCAAAATATAAATAAAAAGAAGATGTTTTATCTTTTCCTGGAATGCACGTATTTAGATGTGTTTTAGTATCTTTACTATTAAATGAGAGTTCGTACCGAACCTTCGCTCCGTCCCGCGATCTGAAGGCTTCTTACGATCGATCCGTTCTTCGTATGTAATGTAACATGGGCCGGCCCACCAAAAAAAATAGTACGAGTATGATCTATTTACGCTGACTCCATTCCCGACCTTCTCCCATGAAACCCTAGCACAGGGGACGCGGCGCCGCCTCTCCTCCCGTCTCGCCCTTGCCGCATGCCCTGATCCCCTAGGCCCTACCCAATGACAACTGTGTTGGTGCGAGCCTGGGAGGAACCGCGGCGGCATGGCCATGTCGTCCTGGCGCTGGCCTCGTGCCCAACTACATGACGGCCACAAACAGCTCCGGCGGCAAGGACGGCCAGCACCAGCGCGTGGGGGCGCCCTCGTTGGCGAGGGCGTCACCGGCGAGGTAGAGGATGTCCCAGCGCTCGCGGCACCCCGGTCCTCCTGAAGTGCCAAGCTCGCCGCCAACTGACTACCAGCCCGACTGCCCGAGCACCTCCAAGCCGGACGGCCTCCTTTTTTCGGAGCGCCTCTTTCCCGAGCATGTCCCTCGCCCGACGTGGTCTGAGATCGTCGCCGGCGTCTTACTCGGGTTTGTAATCCAGAAGCTCCAACCGTCCGCGGCCTTTTTCATGACGGTTTCCTTCCTGGAAATCATGCGGCCATCCTCCTTGTGTTCCTGTCGGCTTCCTCCTGCTGCGGCCATTCTCCCGGAGCCCATGCCGTGTCTTTTCTTCGTTAACAAGCACGGACAAGGTGATCTGCTACACTTTGGTCATAATGTTTCTCTGTTTGCATATCAGTGGAGAACTTTGTCAACGTTTTATGTATATGTGTAATTTGGTGCATAATAAGGTAATGTCTAGATTATCAAATTCCATTGGCGAATGACATGTAGTGTGCTTTAGGCTGCTATATGCCTTTTTGTGTGAAAATGGAAATAGTTACCTAGCTTAGACCAGATTGACCGTGATGAGATAAGTCAGCAAAATTGTGAAGAAGTGTCAAGAACTAACTACTGTAACCCTTCAATCATGAACAGTTTCAAACAGACCCCTAGCTCAATATCATGTTCATTTATTTATTGTTTGATGTTGTCCAAGAGGAGTGAAGATGCAGAAAAGACATAGAGTGGTTAGAAGCTCTTCTGGAGCTTGTTGAATTAAACATAAAAGATTAAAGGATCGTCCATAGAAATACTACTGTTTCCACATGTTCATTAGTTTTGTTCCGAGTACATATCAGTTCAAGATTTTGGTAAAATGAGCTGACCAAATACTTTTACTCAGTGCGGTGACATAGTTTTTTTCCTGGATTAGTGGTGCTAATGACCAGCACTAACTAAATGTTGTTTTCTACGATGTGTTTAAAGAATCGATTTAAGACATCTGTAGCGGCGGATGGAGCAGCGTCCATGTGGTGAGCGAGACGGGGAAATTCCATATTCGATTCAAGGTGAACTGTAAGTTGTTTCGTTACATAGAGCAGAACCAGCAACTCTGACTATTTGGACACTGGACAGTCAACAGATCTTTTCAAGTGAGATTATAGAAACCTCCTTTTATCAGTAATGTTTAGCGGTTGATCAATTGCTCCTCCATCGTTATCATAATTTCTACCAAATCAGTGTACATATAAATTTTGGTTCTCCTCACTGGATAATTTTTTGTGGAAGGCAAAACCTTTTTATTCAAGATGTTCTATTCAACCTTTTGTAGGTTTTGATCCACGTGCACATAATTTAATCTATCCTCCAGTTAGACATGAAAAACTGACTTTTAATGAAACTCTCCAGATCTGCTTAGTGAGGTTGCATCAACGAAGATGGTCAGCAGGTATCAGTCAAATAATAAAAGTAATTTTCCCAATTTGTGAAGAGTGCATTAAGTATTTTTGTCATTTCAGTGATTCTGTTCAATTTTTTACTTACCATAAATCTTTACTCATTTAATTTGTTCCTCCAATGATATTAATCTGTGTAAGATGTTATTGTATTTTTCCTTTTCCCTTGGTATAAGACAAGGCTTAACAGGCCCCTACCATCTTCTATAATACTAACTTCTTTAAGCAAATTGGTTAATTAACAGTAATGCTGAGTGATGATTTTCTCATCTGTAGAAACGCAAGAAGTGCAAGCCCGGCGACCCTTTTCAAATAATAGTGCGGGCCTCATGTTGTCCAGTTCATTTCGCTTGGCAATCAAGAATTGGTGTATGTCTTATAGTCCCATCTATTGAATTAGCCGAAACCTCTTATAAATAAAGTGTGACATCTTCTGTGCTAAAGCAAGTCGATGCTTGGATGGAAAACGTAAAATCGAGATAGTTTTTTGTTCATAGTTAGTCCATTGTCCACAACTTCCCTATTGGTTCTGCATTTTCTAGCAGGTGACATTTTAGATGACCGAGAGATATAAGGAATTCAAATTTATCCAAAGGAAGTGAGCCAATCATCCTTTTAGTTTTATCTGGTTGTTCATTTATATAACTTCTGTCATGCCTCAGATTGTGTTTGAAATAAAAAGAGTTGAAATCATCTTTAACTTGTTTTATTAATGGTTCTATAAAAAGAGTTGAAATCATCTTTAACTTTTTTTATTAATGGTTCTGATTGGTGAAAACCGAACATGGTATTGCAGCCATCATAATTTTACCCTTGTTAACTACCTAGGAGTAGTAATTGGTAACACTCATGTATTATATATCAGGATGTAATACAAACACCACAATATTTTCCTATAATGCTTCTGTAAAGCTGAAGACATTGGGAGGTTAGTTATTGTTCATACATGGAATTCTTCTATGTTTATTTGTTGTTTGTAAAGTGCAATATCCAGTTGTAAAGGCACCGACGGAGGGAGCTTGTAGGATTTGTCACATATGGTCCCAAATGCTTCAATCCTCTTGCGCGAGAATAAAAGATCCTTCAATGTCCTCATCTCTGAATCTGGCAAGAGAGTTTTCGGTGCAGAGTGACAAATCTGGGAAGAGATGGAAGGGACGAAGCTTGGCAAGATGAGCACTGATCCATGTTAATCTGCTGGCTTATATATTTATTGCTTGGTCTTTAACATCATATATTATTCTTTATATGTATATTCATTAGATGAAATGGTCGAAATTGGTGGTGGAAGGATGACCCAGTTTAATATATATTTTTCCTACTTTGTGTAAGCAATTTTATTTTGAATCAACTACTTTCATTTTTTGCCTAAGTTTGGTTTTGGTAACACAAATTACCATACATATGAATCTGACTCTAGCATACAAGGAAACCTGATTTGGCGTTGGTATTTCTATGATTTGGCGTTTGGTTCTCACAATGGTATATCATATTGCATTTCTTATTTAGTAAGAAATGACTCTTCTTTAGCTCGGCAGTGCACTTTGACTGAAAAAGATGCAGATTAAGCTTACGTGAAGCAGTCTGGTCCTTATAAATATTAACGCACACAAGAGTCAAATCTTGTGAGGTGGATTTTGTAACGTTATTAGATGCTATGTGGCTATATTTAATATGTATGTGAATATTGATGAGCATTTATGTTTACATGTGTATATTATGTACGGTGATAAAAAAATTCAACCACCGTAGCAACGCACGGGCATTCAGCTAGTGTAAATTCATATGCATCTTATATATCAAAACACGTCTAGATACGTGTGTGACAAAAAAGTTAAAACAATATATATTTTGATATGGAGGGAGTACTCGGGAATGTGACTAAAATGGTAGACCTTCGGAATTCAATTTGGCACTTGAGGTCATGTGCTCCTACCATATTAAAAAAATGAAAAAATATAGTAAAATATTTAAAAAAACTGAAAAAATATGGAGACAAACATATACAAGCTTTCTACATACGTGCACATTTTCATGATGAAATGATATTTGTAATGCTCTGTATGAAAAAACAAATCCGGGGCCAAATTAGAATTTTAAATGTAGTTTCAGAGCACTGCTCTTATTTATTACGTATAGAGAAACACAAATGTCACTTCATCATGAAACTTTCCAAGTATGAATAATATTTCTATTGTTTGTTCATAAAAAACATTTTCTAAAATGTTTTGTTTACTATTTTTTAATTTTTCTAAGCAGACATGAACTTGCAAGTTCTTTAGTCTTTCGTTTGTTCGAGAGACATGTGAGTTGAGGGGGCAGTTTAGCGGCCAACTCTCGCGTATCTAAGTGGGAGTAATATAGGTAGTAACATAAATAATTTGGCATGTAATAATGAAGATAGAGGCAAACGAAGTAACATAGATAGTTACCCGAATATCACATATCACAATACAATATTAGTTTACAATATAATATAGGTTGTGGCATTAAGGAGACAATAATGGGAGAAACTCTCAAAATTCGAAACACGGGAAACTTTTTTTAATTAGCTCATGGTGTTTGAGTGAGTTGTAACACTTTTTATTATCTAACTATATAACACTCTTTTCTAGATATAGCGAAACGCTTGTGGAACAATAATCAGTTGTTGTAGGCAGACATAAAACATTTTTTTTTGATTTTGGACTTGTTGGCACCGGTACTCTCAAATTTTTATCATAGTTACAAAGAAGGTAGTCAATACTACTTTATAAACCTCTCTTAGGATAACTGCTACATCCATAATCTAGAACCCTCTACCAAGATATGTAAAATGATTTAAATAGACACAATCACATGTCAATAAACTAAACTATAAAGTCTAAGTGGTACAAAGTAATATGCAAATTCATGCAATTAATATTTAGTTTAAATTTGTTTACATTCAAGAAAAAATCACAACATATATTTACAAATTAATGGCCTATTTTTTTGCGACAAATACAATTATGCTTTGACATTGATGTAATGTGAAGTAATATGGTTTGATTGTATAATACTGGACAATATGTTTTCACTTCATAAACATAATTATGTGGTTACATAAACACATAACTAAGATTTAGTGGTAATAATGAGTTACAAACAAGTAAAAATGTGTAATACCTTGGAATTATATAGATATTAGGTTTGACTAAGTATGAAGAGTTGACCAAACTAGCTTATTCTGTTATCCAGTCTATCTTGTTGTGGAGAAAAAGGATTAATCCACTATGAACTTTCTCGGCGAAACATAAAACCGAAAAAACAAAACTTGCTCTGAATTGTAATAGAGACTTCACTATAAAAACATCTTATGTAGCTTTCGATTTAGCCTACGTTTCTTGAAAAACCTTTGTAGTTTGTTAGGTTTAGTGTTTTGTTCACAGTAATGAAACTCGGGTGAGACAATCTGTCAATCATAGAATAAGAAACTGTATAACCATACCATTCCTGACATATACATCCATGATATGTTCATTGAACATCAACCAAAATAGTAACCAACCATTTACAAGTTTGTGCCGTAGTGTCATTGTCACTCTCACAGATGGAACATCATTGACGTCGGAGTTATGGACACATGTTACTTCCCTTTAACTAATCGTGACTATGCATCTTTCACTTTAATCAACACTAACGAGTAATGTAAAATGAACAGAATTGGGCGATCACACCTCAATCGATGAAGCAACTTTATCATATAATTGACCATTTATTAAATTCGAAATAGGATAGATCATAAGGATATACATTATTTAACTTGGTTTGCTATTTTGTGAATTATTGTACCGAGAGTTATCAGCATGTATGATTTTGGACATGTCACAACAAAAATCTCTTCTTTATCTCCTTATTTCTCCTACATATGTCAAGAAATTAGTAGGAAAAAATGCAATATTTGTGCAGAAGAACCACTCTTCAACAATCTCCCACCGTCAAATTGTTGGCTAGTTTTCAAGAAAATTACCGCCTACGCGGTGACATGAAAAGTAAAGAAAAAAAGATGATCCAGAATCAGCATGGGCGATGGATGTGCAGTTGTTTCAATTGACTTAGTGAGTGGAACCTAATTATCATCTTTTTGAATCGTAGAGTTGACTTTTTTTCTTGGCACCTACCACATCAGCCTTGCCCCTCCTTCTTTTGGGAGGAAATCAAGGTTTCTGAACTGAATTTAAAGTAACATCGCATTTCTGATCTTAGGCTTGCCTTAAAAAAAATGAATCCAAAGATTTGGGAAAAGAGGGGATCTCCTGCTACCATTTGTTACTAAGTGGTAGTTGTTTGTTTTGTGTAAGGATATGCGCAGATGCTTTGTTGAGTATATAGGCAATTGTTCGATTAAATTAATCCAATAATAAATCATGAACATGACATAAACAGTGCTAATGACATGCTGAAACCTAATGATAAAACTACATACTAGACAGATAGTAGAAACATCTACACATGTGACTAGTACTGCAAACAAGGAAATAATCAGGAGAGGGATAAACGTGTTGTACCCTCCGGTAGGCCAGTTGGCCGTAGCAGCAGCAGAGGCGGCAGCAGCAGCGGAGGCGGCAGCAGCAGCAGAGGCGTTGGCAGCCTCTTGACCGGCTGCGGCGGCGGCAGCAGCAGCCGTAGTGTCGTCGGTGTTCATGGTGATGATGAAGGCGCCGCGGCAGACGTAGAGGAAGTAGGCGAAGTAGCCGACGTAGTGGATGAAGATTGGCGAGCAGTCGCGTAGGAGACGCTCCCCAAAAACCTAATCGCCCCTCTCCCGTACAGGAAACGGAGAGGCGGGGTTTCGGAGGCCTGCTCTCCCGTCGACCGTGTACGCGGCGGACGGGATGGGATCAACGAAGGCAGCAACAGCGAGGAGGAACGATGGTGGCGGCTGTGGGCGGATGATTCTGTTGTCAGGTGTATATTCGGAGAGGAGCGACCTCTCCTTTTATGCACAGACGCGGGAGACAAAGGGTCCAGTCGAAACGCACGTAATGAATGATCGTTAAGACTGAAAACGCACGTACTTAAGAGCACTTAAGACACGACGTTTCAGCTAGCAATCAATCTCCATTACCGCAGAGCGTTTCGTGACCGTTGACATTTTATTCCTGCGTGACAAAAAGAATACATCGGCTCGGCGAGATTCCCGCAACCCGCGGCGCGGCGCGGCGCGTCGTGACGTGTCGTGACGAGACGAGGCGAGGCGAGGCGTGGCGAGGCGGGCGGCGGAGGAGGAGGAGCGCGCGTGTGGTACACAGCCATTCTCCTCATACCTCATACCAACTCATACTAGTAGTAGAGTGCCTCAGTATATAAGCTGATGCACATCTCATCCGACTAGCGGTATGGGACTAAACTCCCACCACATGGCATGACAACATGGGCCTTAGGGATTTTCAGG
The DNA here is from genome assembly GCA_026929855.1 of Poa annua. Taxonomy (NCBI): domain Eukaryota; kingdom Viridiplantae; phylum Streptophyta; class Magnoliopsida; order Poales; family Poaceae; genus Poa; species Poa annua. The sequence continues at coordinate 99,030,062 of CM049437.1, forward strand.
AATTGATAATGGGCTAAAGGCCCAATATTTCAGCAATCCCCCACCAGATCCCAAAGACCCATGAAGTTGTCATCCGTTCCAAACACTGTTTTGATATACCAGTATTTTTAGTAGAGACCTGTTAAGGTTGAACTCCACCTAGAGCAATTAGCTACACTCCTTCACAACTGACAATGGACTAGGCCTTGAATTGTCAGTTTGGCGTAAAGTAGCTTCACTAACTGTCTTACCAGTACTAGACTGCCGAAGGCTGACCCCTCGGGTGGAGCATATTAGTCACTCCAGACCTATTCATAAATCTCATAGACTGTGACCAGCAGTCAGGTTCATATAGGTGTGTTCCTCCAAAGATCGCTCTGTAGGATAGCGTCTTGCTTATGCAAACCTTTGGAACACATTAAGACATACGTCAACCTGCCATACAGTTACCGAGAGTATTGCATCTCCAACGAAGTGGGTTAGTAAAGGTTTTACTCTCTTCAGTTAACCACTAGCTTGTTTTCCCAGGTCCTAATTCACGGGATCTCCGATCACATAGGTTGGGTTACTACCATGGCAACTCATGTGGGTTTCATACCCATCTCCCTCGATGCATTTTCTATCACAACACGTGATAGCCCTTTAGTAAAGGGATCTGCCAGATTCTTAGCCGACTGGATATAATCCAACGCTATAACTCCGGAGTTTCTTAAATGTCTGACAGATTTTAATCTCATTCTTATGTGTTTGTTGGACTGCATGTTGTCCTTTGAACTCTTAACCTTAACAATCACTGTTTGGTTATCACAGTTCATAAGGATAGCCGGAACTGGCTTTTCAACCACTGGCAAGTCCATCAAAAGATCTCGAAGCCATCCTGCTTCGACACCAGATGTGTCCAATGCTGTTAATTCTGCTTCCATTGTCGATCTCGTCAGGATCGTTTGCTTGCAAGACTTCCAGGAAACAGCACCACCTCCAAGGGTAAACACATACCCTGTTGTGGCTTTCATCTCATCAGCATCAGAGATCCAATTCGCATCACAGTACCCTTCAAGCACTGAAGGACTTCCAGAATAGTGAAGTCCGTAGTTCTCAGTACCTTTCAGATAGCGCATAATTCTTTCGACAGCATGCCAATGCACATCACCCGGATTGGAAACAAACCGGCTAAGTTTGCAAACCGCAAACATGATGTCAGGCCTTGTCGCGCTAGCTAGATACATGAGAGAACCTATTACTTGAGAGTACCTCAGTTGATCCTTAGCTGTGCCAGTAAACTTTCGAATCTGCACACTAGGATCATAAGGCGTTGGAGAAGCTTTGCAGTCCGAATATCCAAATCGACTCAAAATCTTCTCAACGTAATGGGATTGCAAAAGTGTTATCCCACCCTCATTATCTCTCAATAGCTTGATGTTCAGAATAACATCAGCCACACCAAGGTCTTTCATCTCAAAGTTTTGAGATAGAAAAGACTTGACCTCCTCAATGACTTTGAGGTTGGTCCCAAAAATCAGTATGTCATCAACATACAAGCACAGTATAACTCCTTCGCCCCCACCATGGCGATAGTATACGCATTTGTCAGCCTCATTCACAACAAAACCAGCAGAGGTTAGAGTTGTATTGAATTTCTCATGCCATTGCTTAGGCGCTTGTTTCAGGCCATATAAAGATTTCAATAACTTACATACCTTTCCTTCCTGACCATCTAATACAAAGCCATCTGGCTGTTGCATATAGATTTCCTCGTCTAACTCTCCATTTAGGAAAGCCGTCTTAACATCCATTTGATGGACAAGAAGACCATGCGAGGCTGCCAACGAGAGTAAAACTCGTATGGTGGTCAGTCTAGCCACAGGTGAGTAAGTATCAAAGAAATCTTCCTCTTCTTTCTGGGCATAGCCCTTGGCCACAAGCCTAGCCTTGTACTTTTCAATCGTACCATCGGGCCTAAGCTTCTTTTTGAACACCCACTTGCATCCCAACGGTTTACAACCGTAAGGACGTTCAGTAATTTCCCATGTCCCGTTAGCCATGATGGAATCCATCTCGCTACGGACTGCTTCTTTCCAGTAATCAGCATCCGAAGATGCATAAGCCTCTGAAATAGAAGTGGGAGTGTCATCCACAAGGTACACGAGAAAATCATCGCCAAAGGACTTTGCAGTCCTCTGTCGCTTGCCCCTACCAAGGGTTTCCTCATCATCCTTCTCAGGATTTTCATCACGGGTTTGTTGTTCATAATATTCCATAGGAATGGCAGGCTCAGGAGTTTCTTCAGATTCCTGTATAGAAGTGCTTTGCATATCTCTCATAGGAAAAACATCCTCAAAGAAAGTAGCATCTTTAGACTCCATAATCGTACCGACCTTCACGTCAGGTACATCAGATTTCACTACCAAGAATCTATAGCCAACGCTATTCTTAGCGTAGCCCAAATTAACACAGTCCACGGTCTTAGGTCCAAGCTTACGCTTTTTGGGGATCGGCACATTGACTTTCGCCAAACAGCCCCAAGTACGTAAGTATGAGAGTGTTGTCCTTCTCTTCTCCCATTGTTCATAGGGAGTGAGTTCATTATCTTTTGTTGGAACCTTATTCAGGACATGACATGACGTCAATAGCGCCTCCCCCCACCATGCCTTGGATAATCCCGATGTATCTAACATGGCGTTAACCAAATCAGTTAGAGTACGGTTTTTCCGTTCGGCAACCCCATTTGACTGGGGAGAATAGGGAGGCGTCCTCTCATGAATAATTCCATGTTCCATACAGAAAGAGTCGAACTCATTAGAGAAGTACTCTCCACCACGATCAGACCGGATGTGTTTAATTTTCTTTTCAAGTTGGTTCTCAACTTCTGCTTTATAGATTTTAAAGTAGTGTAGAGCCTCATCTTTAGTACTTAACAAATATACATAGCAAAATCTAGTGGAATCATCTATCAGTGTCATGAAGTATCTCTTTCCACCTTTAGTCAAAACACCATTCATCTCACAAAGATCAGAATGTATAAGTTCTAACGGTGCCAAGTGTCTTTCCTCCGCAGCTTTATGAGGCTTGCGAGGTTGCTTTGCTTGAACACACGAAAGACATTTAGAACCTTTGGCTAAAGTGAAAGATGGGATTAAACTTAGTTTTGCTAGCCGCGTCATACAACCGAAACCAATGTGACAAAGACGTGAATGCCAAACTTCTGCTTCATTAACATTCGAATGAATATTGTTCACGACTTTATTACAGAAATCAGCAAGAGAAAAGCGGAACATGCCTCCGCATTCATAACCTTTTCCAACAAATAGTCCATATTTCGTAACAACTACTTTATTAGACTCGAATACCAATTTAAACCCTTCTCTACATAGAAGGGAGCCACTAACGAGATTCTTCTTGATGGCGGGGACATGCTGAACGTTCTTGAGCTGCACGATCCTTCCCGAAGTAAACTTCAGATCGACCGTGCCAACACCAAGAACAGAAGCACTCGCGCCATTCCCCATCAATACGGATCCGTTCCCTGTGACCTGATAAGAAGAAAACAATGAGATGTCAGCACACACATGAGTATTTGCACCAGTATCAATCCACCATTCATTAGACTGAAAAACTGAAAATACAGTAAATAAATTACCGTACCCGGATGCACCGTTCTCATTGTTGCTCACGATCATGTTGACAGACTTGGGGTCTTGTCCTGGTTTCTTGAACTTCTTTGGGCACTTAGGAGCCCAATGTTCCTCTGAACCACAGGTGTAGCATGCACCTTTCTTCTTATCCTTCTTGAAAGGTTTGTTACCCTTCTTCTTGAAGTCGGTATTCTGTTGGACGACAGTTTTTCCCTTGTGCTTGTGGGAGTTGAAGTTCTTCTGTACCATATTAGCAACAGAAGCACCTTCGCCTTTTCCATGCGAGTCCTTTGCCCTTGAATTCTGCTCAACACTCAGATGGCCAATGACATCCTCAACAGAGAATTCACGCCTCTGATGTTTCAGAGTAGTAGCAAAGTTCCTCCAGGAGTTGGGCAGCTTAGCGATTATGCATCCCGCGACAAACTTGCCCGGTAGCACACACTTCAGAAGCTCAAGCTCCTTAGCGATGCACTGTATCTCATGAGCTTGTTCCAATACAGAACGGTTATCAACCATCTTGTAATCATGGAACTGCTCTACAGTGTACATCTCGCTTCCAGCATCAGTTGCGCCGAATTTAGATTCGAGCGCCTCCCACAAGTCCTTGGCAACCCGCACATGTAAATATGCGTCAACCAACTTATCTCCGATCACGCTTAGAATGGCTCCAACGAAGACGACGGTGGCATCCCTAAACGCCTTCTCCTGTTCAGGAGTAATCGTTTCAGTGGGAGTGACACCGGCGACCCAGAACACGTTCATCGCAGTGAGCCATAAGATGGTTTTGGTTTGCCAACGCTTAAAATATGTCCCCGTAAACGGGACTGGTTTCAGTGCAGCAGCAAAACCATTTACCGAAAATTGCCTACACAAATTAGGTTTTTGGATTGTTGAGTATATAGGCAATTGTTCGATTAAATTAATCCAATAATAAATCATGAACATGACATAAACAGTGCTAATGACATGCTGAAACCTAATGATAAAACTACATACTAGACAGATAGTAGAAACATCTACACATGTGACTAGTACTGCAAACAAGGAAATAATCAGGAGAGGGATAAACGTGTTGTACCCTCCGGTAGGCCAGTTGGCCGTAGCAGCAGCAGAGGCGGCAGCAGCAGCGGAGGCGGCAGCAGCAGCAGAGGCGTTGGCAGCCTCTTGACCGGCTGCGGCGGCGGCAGCAGCAGCCGTAGTGTCGTCGGTGTTCATGGTGATGATGAAGGCGCCGCGGCAGACGTAGAGGAAGTAGGCGAAGTAGCCGACGTAGTGGATGAAGATTGGCGAGCAGTCGCGTAGGAGACGCTCCCCAAAAACCTAATCGCCCCTCTCCCGTACAGGAAACGGAGAGGCGGGGTTTCGGAGGCCTGCTCTCCCGTCGACCGTGTACGCGGCGGACGGGATGGGATCAACGAAGGCAGCAACAGCGAGGAGGAACGATGGTGGCGGCTGTGGGCGGATGATTCTGTTGTCAGGTGTATATTCGGAGAGGAGCGACCTCTCCTTTTATGCACAGACGCGGGAGACAAAGGGTCCAGTCGAAACGCACGTAATGAATGATCGTTAAGACTGAAAACGCACGTACTTAAGAGCACTTAAGACACGACGTTTCAGCTAGCAATCAATCTCCATTACCGCAGAGCGTTTCGTGACCGTTGACATTTTATTCCTGCGTGACAAAAAGAATACATCGGCTCGGCGAGATTCCCGCAACCCGCGGCGCGGCGCGGCGAGGCGGGCGGCGGAGGAGGAGGAGCGCGCGTGTGGTACACAGCCATTCTCCTCATACCTCATACCAACTCATACTAGTAGTAGAGTGCCTCAGTATATAAGCTGATGCACATCTCATCCAACTAGCGGTATGGGACTAAACTCCCACCACATAGCATGACAACATGGGCCTTAGGGATTTTCAGGAATTGATAATGGGCTAAAGGCCCAATATTTCAGCATGCTTTGCCAAGGCAAGAAATATAGTCGAGTGTTTGGTTTTCCATTTTATTCATGGGACAATAATAAGAGATTTATATTAATTACTTACTCCCTTCGTAAATATGATATTTTTATATATTTTTTTCTAATTCACATGTATTTAGACGGCTTTTAATTTGTATGTTCAATCTATGTAGTTTGATACTCTATATTGAATATCTAAATGATGTAAACAGCATATACTGTACGAGACTGTATACTGGATCAAGATAATGGGTTGATCGAGATGGGCATAACAAAAGGTTCAAAGGGACTCTTCTCAAAGAGGTAACATGGTCTCTGTGGGCGAAGGTTACAAACAACGACTCACCAGTCAAGACTCCCGGCCACGAGAGCTTCTCCTCCCGCGCCGGCCGCCGGATCCCGGTCGTCCTTCGCATCGTCCTGCAGTCCTGCTCCTTCCCGCCGCGGTACAGCTCCGCCACGGCCCGCGGCAGCGCCGCGTGCGGCCCGACAAAAAAGCCGCCCGTCAGTTTTCAAAGTTGTGCCAGGTCCGAGCGCAGCATCCGCCACGTTCTCCGTGCCAGAGCGGCCACCTTCCCTTCCCCCCCACGGCCTCGGGAATCTCGTGCCTCACGCACGCCGCGATGGAGGTGGAGCTCCCCGCCCGCGCCGCCTCCCCGCCGGCCACGGCCAAGGAGAGGGAGACGCCGCCGCCCTCCCCGGCCGCCGCCGCCGCGGAGGACGCGCCGCTCCTCCCGTCCGACGGGTGCGTGCGGCGGCGCGCGATGAGGGAGCGGTTCGCCCAGCGCAGCGTCTCCTTCCGCCGGGACGTCGGCCACGCGGCCGCCGAGACCTTCCTCCTCACCCGCCTCACGCTCACCCTCCTCCGCTACCTCGGGTACCCGCGGCTCCATTTCCCTTGCTACTCGCGGTTTCGTTCTGTTACTACCAATTCCACTTTGGTGATCTGCATCTGCTTGTGCTCTTGCTCCGATTACATAAGTATAATACTGTGGCGTTTATTTCGGAGCACTTGTGTACCATAACATATTTAAGCGCCGAGCTAACTCAAACCTTACTGAGATCAGACGCTAAAAGCTCGGAAATGTTTCATAAACTATATAAGACAATGATCTCATTGACTTGTTAAGGTTGGAGCTACAGAGTACATAACCATAGTGAAGTGGTTTTAGACCTTAGAAGAAAGGTGGAATTGGTTCATCGTTTAGTTTTAAGTCTAAGACAAATTTAGCTAGTGGTTTCCCTCACAATGCGTTGAACTAGGCCTCTAGTTTCCTTTTATCCTGGGTGAACTTGTGGTGGCTGTTAAACCAGTAATGGGAAATGGGTTGAACCCCCCAGTTCGAGGGGAAAGAAGGGAGGGGGAAGGGGAAAAGCAAGGTTCTAAAAAGTGCGCCTAAGCGCACGCATGCGTTCACTTGGGCGCTGAGCGGAGGCAAAACACTTAGCGCTCAACTACGCTTAAACGTGTGCTTAATTGGGATTAGTGCTTTAATCCTTAATAATAGGGAAAAGTGGGGGCAAAACCTACAATCAGTGCCTAGCTCTTAACAGAACCTTGGAAAAAAGGAAACAAAGATACAAGTCTCGATCATAGGGGGCTGTTGAGTTTGTGCCAATAACTTGTCTGATTTATGCAGGGTAGGCTACAGATGGATCCGTCAGTTCCTAGCCCTGTGTTGTTATGCTCTATTGCTCATGCCTGGTTTTATTCAAGGTTGGTATTTTGAAGCCACTTCATTTGTTCTTCATGCAAGGTTTTTTTATTGTCTTTGTAGTAGGATATAAGGTGATATACTTGGGTATATCACCATTGCCTCCAAAGCATGTTGAGATGGTGACCTTTTGTTTTTGCTTCACTCCAGTTTTATATTATTACTTCTTCTCGAGCCAAGTTCATAGAAGTGTTGTATATGGAGAACAACCAAGAAACAGGTATTTCATTTATTTCTGCAGGTTTATTACCATGCACCTAATATATCTAAGCGATAAACTGATTTGTCGTTTATCTCTGTTTATTTCACAAGTTAGTTAAATTGTTGATATCTCTTCCCTGGGATTTCTGCAGATTGGATTTGTATATACCAGCTGGCACAACAGGGTTGAAGCCGGTCGTGGCATTCGTCACTGGTGGAGCATGGATCATAGGGTGAGTACAAGTATGTACTATCTTGGAACTCAAGTTCGTTTCTCTCCTTACCATTCCAGAACCCCAGTAACTTTCAGATTTTGTCTTGACTTCATATGAAGCGAATTATATATATCTCAGGTACAAAGGATGGGGTGCCCTTTTAGGTAGACGCTTGGCAGAAAGGGGCATCTTAGTTGCATGCATTGATTACAGGTACTCAAAATAAATTCCAGATATAGCACCAAGCTTCTTATACCACACTCATGGAGCATCACAACGGTTTTTTGGCAGAAACTTTCCTCAAGGGACTATTGGTGACATGGTACAAGATGTATCCCAAGGAATCTCATTTGTCTGCAACAATATAGCTAGATATGGTGGTGACCCTGAAAGGTTGATAGCTTACACCTTACCAAAATTTAAAGCTTGGCTATTGCACTTTCGATGTTGTTTGTTCTGGTGCGTGCCCTGCACATGCACACATATGGTAATTATGCATGCTTGAGGAATCCATAAGTGTGGAAGGTGAGGTAGAATGTGTTGAAGGCAATGGTTCATTTGGTTATTCATCTTTTCTAGGACTCTAATGATGTGACTTGAACAAGAACCTATGTTTCACTTCCAAAAGATTATTTGATGCACTATATCCTAAAAGTTGTAAAAAATCGCAAGTTATATCCGAAATGACTTCTATAGTCATTTTTCTCATATGTTCTATGTTCATCGTGCTAACAGGATTTATCTTATTGGACAATCTGCTGGTGCGCATATTGCTGCATGTACTCTTGTAAATCAGGCTATTAAAGAATGTGGTGAAGGAGATACTTCCAATTGGAGTGTTGGGCAACTAAAAGCTTACTTCGGTATTTCTGGCGGGTAAAGCATATGACTAGCACTAAATTGTAGATGTTCCTTTTTATGTGAAAATGTCCATGTGCTTATTGCCAGTATTCAGTTTTTTGCATCGTCAAACATTGTCAGTACTGCCCAGTACAGTTTGTCTCCTGCTGCAGTTTAGCTTACTGTGTTTCTTGTTCAGGCAGAGTGTTAGTATGCCTGCTCTAAATTTAAGAGAGGAATTTGTCTATTACGCAATATTAGCTTGCAAGTTACAGGCTCCTGCTGTAGTATAGTCTTGGAATCAGGTCTGGGAAGCCAATGCTAGTTTTGCATCCCTGTACTGTCTTTTCGAACATTTAATCAGATGACTTATCACATTTGGTAGGAGCATCACTACTGATTCTTATTCAGAGGAGTGTCTCAGAATAGGTGTATTGGTCTTAACATTTGACTTCTGATTTCTGCAGTTATAATCTTATCAACTTGGTTGATCATTTCCATAGGCGTGGTCTGTACCGATCTCTCTTTCTCAGGTATTTATCTTTGACCGGTAGTATTTATTCATGTTTCAGCAGTCAGCACCAATATATCTTTTCCGTTCATAAAAAAGATCCAACAATTTTCTTGCCCACTATTATCAAGATACTAACACCATTGCAACCTTATGTTTCAGCATTATGGAAGGTGAGGAATCATTGAGGAAATTTTCTCCACAAGTGTTGGTTAAGGAGGTAGCTGTTAGACCTACAGTTTCTCGGTTGCCTCATATCATCCTCTTCCATGGGACAAGTGACTGTTCAATGCCGTCCGCTGAAAGGTGAATTAAAGTGAAACATTTGACCTCATTGGATTTTATAAGTTGAGCCCTCATGAGACTTTACCTTTATTCTGGATATTTGTATGGATTGACTCAATCGAAAAATGCAGTGAAGCTTTCCTTGATGCTTTACAACAGTGTGGTGCTAAAGCGGATATATTCTTATATGAAGGAAAGACACATACTGATTTATTTCTTCAGGTAATCATTGTGAGCTGTGACACTGGTGCTGTATGAAAGGATTTCCTTGTTTGGACATTTTGACCTTCTTAGGAATATAATCAAGTGCTTCATTTTCTCCTTGTTTAATTATAAAGTACATGATTTTCTGGTTTCCATGAAATTAGTCTTTTTTTCATGTTGTGATTTCAAGCATGAATGGTGAGTCTTGCTTTCATGGGGAAAAAAATATCACTTGCTCAGTTTTAAATTCTGAGTATAGCCCTTGCTTTGTTGTTTCTTGCACTAGATTGCTCATAAGTTGTTGAGCATTATGTTCGCTTAATATAGCAAAGCTCTTTGCAATAGAGGAAACTTGAAGACCTCTCGTGTCCAGTTAAAAGTATTTGGCTGGCTTAGTAGTGCAGACATAGTTAGCCGTTTAGGAAACAAGGGGTTTTCTGTTTCTAGAAAGTAGTCCTTCACGTGATCTCCATGTAGCTTCAGTCTCATTACTGTTCGAACATTGTTATTCCCGCTGCACCTGTGGTTCAGAACTTGAGTACTCGTTGTTCTAACCCTTTATCCCTTATTTATGTGGTATAAATATTGCATCGAAAGGATCCTCTTCGTGGCGGCAGGGATAAGATGCTCGAAGAGATTGTCACCATGATACACGATGATGATCCAAGCGAGTCAAGTCAGGACCTTGCCGTGCCCGTCGCACGACGTCTTGTCCCTGAATTCATGCTGATGCTCGCTGGGAGAGTAAGCCCTTTCTGAAGATGCGGCAGGTTTGCAGAGTACGGCAGCGATCCAAGAGCGGAGGCAGATGAAAATACTTTCTGACGAGTTCATGTACATTATGATGTGTACATTAGTTGAGCGACAGGATTCTTTCCTGTTCCTACGGAAATTGAAACGTATTGTACAGACAGGTAGCTACTGTTGTATACTTGTATTGTATCTTGATGTATAGTTGCTCTATGATCTTTTTATTAAAACAATAGCTCTTATGCTCTTAGATCTTATGGACTTCTGGTTGGAATAAGGGTCCACATTGTTTATGGATAAATTTACTGCTCACAAAAATGTAAATACAGAATACGCGTACGTTATTTCTCACTTGCCCAAGAAGCTGCTATTATACAAAAAAAACTGTGGAACTTACGTAGAAATGTGCAACCGTGCATAATTCTAAACACGAGGTTTCACATTAGATGAAGAATAAGGGTTGAGGATCATCAACTTCGAGATAAAAATGGTTTGATCCGCTAATAAGGAGATGTCCCAAAATTTGTGCTTTGACCCAAACACGAAAGAAAATAAAACTTGATGTGAAACTCGCAGATGCAGAGCAACAACGTTTCTTTGATCTATCAAGGTCTATCGACAGGAAAACATGACAATGTTCAGATGGAAGGCTCTGTTGTTACAATCATGCATAGCATAGATGATACGTCCCATAGGAAAATGAAGGCCTCAGGGTGCCTTCCTCTATGAACTAATCTCAAGCTTACATCTGATCTTGAGTGTAAGAAATACAATTATACATGCAGGGCCAGGATCTTCCTGCATTCAACAACTATGTGCATGGCAAGAACATGCACTCACATAACGAAGGCCTAACCCATCTCCAACTGGCTGCTGCGGCGCCCAAGAAGCAATCCAAACGTGCAGTGCAGGACTGCATTACTGTATTATTATCAGCATCTGGTGTACCTGACAGAAATGCAGTGCCAATCAATTGCTAGACTACGTGTCCATCTTGGAGATCTTCTCAGATAGTTCATCGATGGCCTCTTCCGTTTCCTCAGAGATTTCATCGTCATACTGGAGAATAGTAGAACAAAGAGTCACTACTTTGCCTTGCAATAATCAATGAAGAATTCAGGTAGTCATACAGCATCAGTAGCAAGTACCTCTGGGACTTTATTTGGATTGACAACGACACACTTCGAAGCACTAATGCTCGCACTCTTCACGTAGCTCCGGGGGCTCACGCCGTTCTGGCCACCGGATGGGTGCTGCTGCCCTGGGTCTTGTGACCTTGGAGGGCTTGCGGTAGCATGGGCAGCTGGATCTGCGCCCGGCTCCTGATCACTAGTATGTTGTTCATTATTACCATCGTTCGATGCACCTACTCTCTGCCTGTTAGACGCAAGTCAATTCAGAGCTTAGCACAAATAACTAAGATCAAGTTAAGAATCTTGGCCTCTTATTTTCTGACAGAGGTGTTGAATACCTTGGTAAGGAGGCATGCTTTCTTTGCAGTGGAGAACCTCGTTCTCCTTTGCTGTAATGCTCCTCAAGGTGCGCAAACTGTCGCTTAAAGCGATCAACCCCACTGCAGCATCATAATAGCATCAACAATAACTATACAGAGATATGACTACTACAAGGATATCTTAATTACATATCTATTAAGTCTGACAACCGTTTTGCATGAAAATTAAAGCAAGTCTGCACCGCACCTTGGATAGAGGAAGCTAAGCTGTTCTCCACCTTTCATGTACTCCTGCAGCATCTGTGGATGATACTCCAAAATCTGTTTGCTTTCATGAAATAATCAATTCTCAAGCAACAAATATATTATTAACATAAAACAGGACACTCAAGCTATGCCTCTCTACCTCTCGATAGATCAATTCTCTAACATCATCTTTTGTCACCTTTCGCCTCTCAAACTCAAACTCGAGTTTTGAAATTGATTGTCTTGAAGGCTCACGTTCCACATTAGCAAGACTTGCAAAATATGGATCCGCCAAAGCCTGAAGAATTAAGAAGACGATGAAATTATAGCATATCAAGACAGACATATTTGTTTATGCAAATAAATGTAAAAGGGAATACTCTTGTGTTTACCTCCTCAGCAGAAGGCCGGTCTTTAGGATCAAATGCAAGTAAACGCCCTAGTAAGTGAACCGCCAATGGATCAGCATTAGGAAATTTCTGAGTCAAGGGAACAGGGTGTTTTTTCCGCATGCAACTTAAGTATCTCCTGGCCTTTTCATTTCGAATCTGCAAAAGTCGTGGACAGCTGTAAGCAATTACTCCTGTAATCCTAATGTACCCTTGCAAAATTTGCAGAAGACAGCATAAATCACGAAAGATATAACTATACATGATCTGGGGAACTGCCCTACTGGCTCGTGATGCATCTTACCAAAAGGTGCAACAGGAATGAAATTAGTAGGTGCAATGTTTCATTTTATTAGTTAACTGTATCCCCTCTACTATGACCTTGTGAGTGATTCAAGCAAAAATAAGGAGCGAAACAAACATACCCGAGATAAGGTTTCTGATGATGGAGTTCCAAGAAGGTCTGTTATTATATCTAACTGGTGCACAACATTCTTCCCAGGAAACAGTGGCCGTCCAGTGAGAAGCTCAGCAAATATGCATCCAATACTCCAAACATCAACAGCAGGAGTGTACTGCATACAAATTGACACTTGTCAGAAAGATGGGACATATCTGACACTTGCAACTAGAGTTTACAGAATCTCTAAATTAATTTACGACTCTAATTTTCATCTGAATTATTGAATTTACAGAAGAATTGTTTGTACACAGTTACAGTTAAATAACAAGAAAAATCTTGTCATACTGTTTAATCCTTAATTGTGTATAATTCACTTACTACAAGCTGTAGGTTCCAGAGCTTTTCTTCAAGAAAAAGTGGAGCAATACAGATGTATAACATGTCAAGACACTCGAGAAAAAGCATTCATCTTGTTTGCACGAGACCTTATATGAGTTCAAGAATTGAAGAACTTACTTTCGAGAAAAAGGAGCCACATAATTCAGGTGCTCTGTACCACCTTGTTGCTACATAATCCTTTGCACACAAAAAATACAAAAAATGAGAAAATATAGGAGAATGTGAGTTATTAGATACAATGACAAGCACCATACCGTCCAAAATATAGCTGAAGGAGCATCATTAAATGATACACGTGCAAGTCCAAAGTCACAAATTTTCAATTTGCAGTCCGAGTTGGCCAGTATATTCTTAGGCTTTAGATCGCGATGAAATACATTACCTGTGCCAAGATATACAGTAAAATACTGTCAAAAGAATAAAAAGAAGTCCAATGATAACTGATAGATCAACTTAAGGGTTGTGCTAAATAAATTGGTTAGCAGGTTCATGGAGATTGCATTAGTTCGCTCACTTACCCGCATGGATGTACTTGAGCGCACGGAGAAGTTGGTAAAGGAAAAACTGGTAATGCTCTGCTGTGAGGTCATCATTTGCTCTGATGACCTGATGGAGATCTGACTCCATGAGCTCGAAAACAACATATATATCTTGGAACTCCCTCCGAGAAGGGGGGAGCATTATGTGCTTGATCTCTACCACGTCTGGATGACGAAGCAGCCGAAGGAGTTTGACCTCACGGAGGATGCGTGTAGCATCCGACACGTGCTCAAACACATCATTGATCTTCTTAATCGCAACCCGCTCACCGGTGCGGGTATCTACTGCAGCAGCAACTACTCCATAACTCCCCTTGCCAATGACTTCTTGGATTTGGTACTGGCTTGCCTCTCCATACTCAGTGAAGAATTCCTTTTCCAGTGCATTCTACAAGATCACAATTCGCAAGAACAAATTAAAGCCAACTATGGATGTACCGAACATTTTGGATTGAAGAATATGATGAATAATTCGAAAACATATTTAAGTACTTAGTAGTGAAATAACCTAGGATACTTCAATAGCAGATCAGTGAAAGCAATTCAACAGGAAAGCAAGTTTCACATGAAAAGACTAGCCCGGTAGGTGTAGGACTATTCTCAGCAATCAGAGATATGGTCAGGTTCATTCAGAAAAAGAAGAAGCAGACGTCCAGACCAAGTCAATCTACTACAGTAGTAACAAAATAGCTGATTCAGTCAATGTAACACCCAAGTGGAACAACTTGGACAAGAACAGCTCCTTATGATAAGCAGTACAGCACGGAAGATGAAAGCAATGGTAGTAATTGAAAATTCAACTACAAGGTCTACAAGTGTGAAGACCAAAGATAATCCAGAAAGGGCACCAGCTTTATGGATCAGATGCTCTAACTACACATATCTGAAGAGAGACGGGACATGTAGTGATGTAGAAACAAAGCAAGATTCAGCTTTGCATAATACAGTAGTATTTTCCTAGATCAGACAAGCCACCAGATCGCGAAGAGTAAATATATAGTAATGATACTATCACAAACAGGATCACCTACCGTTCGTATCGATCGAAACAAGAGAAAACTGAATCAGACACGCAGAGCTCATCTGCCCAGCAGCCGTATCGACCGTATAGTACATGGTAGCAGTATCTAAGCTAAGCAAGTGCCGCAAAGATCCGATCTTGGTTAAGGACTTGTCGTGACGACGAATCAAGAATAATCGCAAGAAAGCATCCGGAAGAAGCTTCTGCCCCCAAGCATGGAGAGCGTAACCACTAACCAGCACAGGTAGAGTGTCTCACCTTCTTGTGGCTCTCGACGGGGAGCGGCATCTTGCGCTTGGGGACGCGGATGGCGCGGAGGGCAACAAGATCCAGGTCCTCGACGGCCTCGATGTCCGAGGCGGAGAAGTCCTCACCGGCGGAGGACTGGTTGGAGCTGGGCAAGGAGCCCGAGGGCGTGCGGCGGTGGAACAAGCGGCGGAAGCCGTCGACGATGCCGGTCCCTCCCCCCATGTACCCGCTTGCCCCTACCCTTGCGCCCGCCGCGGCATTGGCTGCCTAGCCGCCGCCGCCTCCTCCAGCCACAGCCCCTTGCTCCTCCTCCTCTTCTTGCCGCTGCCTCCCTCCCGCTGGCTCGAGGACTCCTCCGCTGCTCTCTTCTTCCTCTCTCGACTCTTAGGCCGCGCTGTCAACGGCGGTGTCGTCGGCGCTGTGGAGAGAGGGGCGGAAGCGACGGGGTCTTATAACTCGGGGGAACGACGGAGATTGATTCGGGCGGAGGATTTCCCATTTTCTTTCCGCTTTCGTCGCTGTTTCTCTCTTTGGGCGGTCGCAGTTCACACGCTCTGACGCTCACACGGCCTTGTGTTGACGAAGGCAAAAATCCGATGGCTTTGCCGTTGCTGGCAAAGATCGCCGCCGCTCCGGGAGAGAGGCGTACTACAGCTGTAGTCGATCGACAGTCAGGTATGTGCTGCACGGACGCGTGATACGGCAGAGTCCACTGTTGGATAAGGGGAAATATGGCGTGGAGGAACTCAAAGTGTACCTCATTTGTTAGGTCACTGGCGAGCACTATGTAACAAAGCCGATTGGGAGCCCCAGATGTACCATGTGCAAAAGTGTGATGTTCTCCATACACAGCGAGAGCACATTTGTTGAATCGGCACGCTCCAGTGACGAAACCCTACCCCCGCACCTTCACTTGTGTTCTCTCCATTCTCGAAGAATGTCCGCAGGCAGAGTCCTCGCCGGTGGTCGATGTCAGGAGGAGATGGAGATGGCCCTCCATTTTCACTACAACGTTAGGTCACATGTCAGTGTTGTGTACAAAAGACGATTGGGAGTTCGTGGTGTAAAGGTCGTGTACTAAAGCGCGACGTTCACCATACACAACTATTGTTGAGTTGCCTCACCCTAGCCGCCACACTCGCTTCCACATCCGCTCGCCACTGTTGGCGAATGTCGACACACAAAGCCCTTGCCGGTGCACGGTGGCACGAGGAGATGGAGGAGCTCCGTCTTCTCTTTGGCGTGGTCGACGACAACATCAAGAGGAGGTGGTATGAGCAGCATGCCATGCCGCTGGAGATGGTTGTGGACTTGTGTTGCTTCGCGCAAACCTTGCCCGACTTTTGTTGGTGTCGATGACTGTGATTGTCTTGGGTATTGTTTTCTTCTTCGATGCCTCATCTTGAACCTCCACACCCCCATCTATTGGGATACCTATTTTAGGGTGAAAGCCTTTATTCACTTTACCGGACGCGACATTGGATGTATTATTTTTGGAATTGTGACATTAGATGGCGCGAGCACCTACCATGTCGATGTCGGAAGGAAACCTACGCTCCGAGTGAGGTTGCAAGCTTACGGTGTCGGCTAGACATGTAGTTACTTGTTGTTATTATCTAATTTGGAGGCCCAGACACACTTCCCTTCGGTTCTAGCTTCTCTCCAGCTACGAGAAGGGGTGGTTACTGTGCACTCCGGTGGTTATGTGGCTTGTCTGGCTGTCTAACCTAGTTTAGCCCGATAGTTTGGCCATGTGTTTTTTTTCTTTCTCGCTTATACTTAACTAGCTGAGTACCCGTGCGTTGCAACGGCTTATTGATATTTTTTTGTCATCGTACATATTATACCTACGTGTAAACATGAACTATGTGTAAATCTTCACATATTTAAAACTCCTTAAATGCCCGCATGTTGCTACGGAATAATAAACGTTATAGACATATTAATCAAATACTCCCTCCGTTTCTTGATATAAGGTGTATAGTTTTTGCTGAAAAGTTAAAATTGACTAACTTTGACCAGCATTTTAGCAAAAACTACCAATATTTTCAATAATAAGAAAATAAAACACGAAAATATATTTCATGACTAATCTAATAGTAATTATATGGTAACTGTTAGTAATATTTTCTAAAACCTTGGTGAAGGATAGCCGCAACCCATCTATTCCATCTATTCCTTCTGCGAGTGAACTACCTAACGTTGTTTCTTATACTACCACCGCACAACCTGTTTCCCCCTTTTCTCCCTAACAAATGGGCCCACCCGCCAGTTTGTCCTCTTACTCAAACAGGTATGTGTCGGCGTCCAATCAAATCACGACACACATCACTTCCGACGCCTTAGTGGGCCCATCGACCACCGAGGATACCCCGAGAACCGTATGCATCTCCTCGCTCATATCCCCTCTCTCGAGTACCCTCTCTACCACCTCCGCGGCATCTCTTTACAACACCTTTCTTCTTTTTCAAGTTGGCAGTTGTCATACGGATTTACACCCTTATCATGCTGATTTACATTGTTGTAATTCTAGTCGACTATTATAGTTCGACAATGTAATATTTTTTTAGGGAAATTTAATATGATCTACAACAATAAAAACAAATAATAATAGGATCCATCGTCCTCAAGGGAAAATAAATTAATGGTCTGGCTTGTGATGTAAACTCCAGCAACAAATGCAGTATGAAACGATGCTTTTAGGTATTTTACTAAACACACTGCATGCACTTAATTGCACAAACATACCAGTCCGTGTTTCTCATGGAAGCCACCACCCTGTTTGATCCAGCCCGAACAAAAGAACCTCAGCATGCTGGAATGCGGATGCCATCTCCTTTGTCGGTTGTTATTATGAACTGCACGCTTTTTTATAGTGAGTGCATATGTCTCACCCATCTCAGAAAAATGCAACTGGTTCGGTTGCACATTTCTTTAAACTACGATTGCACTTTTCTATTAAAATGTCTGAGATTTAAGAAAAAATCAGTCAGTTGAGACTTAGCAAATCCGTTCTTTTTAACAGTGGGATTTTCAGATCATCTGAAGAAGCTCGAGTAAGTTTTTCGAGCAATTTAGCACGAGGAAAAAAATGGGTAGATATAGCACCATTTATATGGTGCTTCTTGTGTCTTTCCAAATATAGAAGGGGTTTTGAAATGAAAAAAAACCAGAGAAGAAAGAGATTCAGTTAGCGTGTGTTTGGTTGCTGAATTAATAGGGTGGGGTTGGACCATCCGGACCTTGTGGATGAATGGTTCAGTTTGGCTTGAGTGATAGGATGTAGAGTAGCTAGGACGAGCTGCAACAATTTGTCTGTAGTGGTTAACATCAATTAGCAGGGAAAACCATTGGCTCCTCCGAAAAATGTTTGTTCCCCATGGGCGCCGGATCTCACGCAACCTGGAGCGGACCTGCGCGACGCTGAGATCGACGGCGTTGGGCGGGGCGGTGGCGTCCAGATAGGTGAGCTGTTGATGGTGGCGAACTGGCGGAGCTCAGGTGACGAGTGGTGGAGGGCCAACAGCGAGCTTCGGTAGGTGGAGAACGGGGCATCAGAGCTGCAGCGCGTCCGTGCATGCCGCCGCATCCCGCAGGTCCTAGCCTCTTAGGCCATGCATGCCGCCGCCGCCGCAGGTCCTAGGCCGTGCCCAGCCACACGCCGCCGCATGGCCATGCTCAGCAACCCTCCGACCAGCGCCGCGGACATGGCTATCAAAAACCAGGTCGGGAGCAAGGAGCTCGCCATTTCCTCGCTTGATTCTAGGCTGGGGCAGACGACCAACTCGCCTGACGACGACGGCCGCGATACCACACCGGGAGGTTTGAAGGGAGGAGAGGATTGGGAGGAGGCGCATCTGGCGGTGACGTCAACGGGGAAGAAGAATAGGTGAGACCGCGGTACGGTAATGGGTGCTCGTCTAAAGGGCGTGCCGGACGGCGGTCGTGGCCAGGCGTCGGATAGCGAAGATCGGGGGCTCGAGGCGATGACAAGCGAGGGATGGGCCGAGGTCGTGGCCACGCGCTGGGCAGCGAAGAGCTCGGCGGCGACGAGCGGGGAGCGCAGCAGCTCTCGACCAGGCCCTGTGCGGCGTGACCTTCTGAGAGCGGCTCCTGATCGCAACCTAAACGAACCTAAGCGGACGCATCCGTTGAGATGGATATTGTTTGTTAGTTGCCTGCACTCTGTTTGTTAGTCCTCGTGAGGAGAAGAGGTGAGGGATTGCGGTGGTTTGTGCATGCGCCATATGCCCCCTCACTCTTTGTTTTTTTTTAAACCGGTATTCACTTATAGGTGGCAAAGTATTGTAATTTTTATGAAGTGTCTCTTCTTCTCAATGCAGTTGTAAATGGAGCTCCCCGCCCTCCAAAGAGGTTCCACCAAAAAGACCTACTGCTGATTGGGAAAGAGAGAAAACATACCTAACTTTGGCGAATCTTACAATTTTCATTTGTGATCCATGCTCCTTTCCGGAACACGGCCGGGAAGAAAAGGGACAAATACGCTGCATAAAACATCGATCCTTCAAGGTGAGCCAGTCTCAAAGTCCACTCTTGGCTAAGGAAAACATGGCGTGGAAGAACTAAAAATGTACTCTGTTTATTAGGTCACCGGGGAGCATTTTGTGGCTCTGCTAAGCGATGAGAGGATTCGGGAGTTGGCATGCACAACAAAGTTTTTTTTTTTGACGGGAAAGCATAATCTTTATTGATCCATAATCAAACAGTCATTACAAATAGCCTCCTGGATAAAACCTGGAGGAGACCCACGCCACACCACTACCAACAGAGTTACAACTCCTAGCTAGTTGATGAGCAGCAACATTGAGCAAACGAGGAACATGATGAAAAACACAGGAAGTAAAAGCCCTAGACATAGACTTAATATCTTGAATCACCAGCCCTACAGATGACCGGTCTGTCTCAGACGAAAGAAGGCGCTGGATCACCGACAAACAATCCGACGCAATGATGATCTTGCTGAAACTTTCATCCTGAGCAAATGAGATGGCTCGTCGAGTAGCTATGGCCTCAGCCAGCTCAGGTTCCAGCACATTATCTTCACAATCAGCAAGGGCAGCAACGAACCTTCCAGTGTGATCTCGAGCTACCACACCTGCCCCCATACGCTTTGACTCGCAGAAGATGGCAGCGTCCACGTTCAGAAGCACAGTTCCAACCGGCGGCGGAGTCCATTTGGCCGGAGAAGAAGAGGACTCGCGTCTATGGTTGGAGGTTGGCTTGAACAAATGTAAGAGTATCATTTCAACATAAGCCTTTATCTTTGTAGCAACAGAGCCTGGATGCCTCATGGGTTCGCCCTCACGCGTCTTGTTCCGTGCATCCCAAACATGCCACATCGTTACCATAACAGCAGTAGCTTGAATATCTGAGCACCGTTGCAGGAGATCAAAAGTCCAACTCCTTGTGGTTCGAAACTCTTTTCGCTTGAGTTGGATGTCATACTCAGATTTCACTTCTTGCCAAACCTCATTGGCAAACGGGCAGAACAAAAGAGAGTGTTCAATGGTTTCATACCTGTTGCAGAAGGTACATAATGGAGAAGCAGGGATACTTCTCTTCCTAAGCTGATGACCTGAAGGTAAACAGTCATGTACAAATCTCCAGACCGTGATTTTCATCTTCCCCGGTGCTTTTGTAGCCCATAGTTTTTTCCATAACTTGGCCTCCTCATCAGTGGCCGAAGTGGATCCATGTCCAGCACTGCAACGGTTGGTGAAGAAGCGTTCATGCCGGGCAAGATTGTACGCGGACCGAACAGTGTACTGACCAAAACGGGCATGTGGCCAAGAAACAAAGTCACCCTCGCTGAAACGGCTGATGGGAACCTGTAGAATTCTATTGGCAACATCTTCCACAAACAGTGACCGAACCAGTTCACCATCCCAAGCCCTTGTGGTCTCATCAATCAACATATCCACCGTTTGATCCGGGGGGAGGCTCACCAGAGTACGGACAGTACCAGCAGGACAACCCGGTATCCAGTGATCTGAGACAATATTTGTGGTCGTGCCATTGCCAATTCCCCACCTTACACCTTTTTTCACTAGCTGCATGCCGAACTGAATGCTACGCCAAGTGAAAGACGAAGAACGGGGCGTCGAAGCATTCCAGAAGTCGCAGTTGGGAAAGTACCGTGCCTTCAGTACCTTGGCACATAGATATGATGGATCCGTGAGAAGACGCCGGCACTGTTTCCCTAGCATAGCCTGGTTAAACAGCGAGAAGTCGCGGAATCCCATCCCTCCAAGAGATTTATGAGTTGTTAACCATTCCCATGATCGTCAATGTAGTTTCCTCTTTCCATTTTCAATCCCCCACCAATGGTTGGCAATAGTTGTGATGCTGGCCACATGGGATAATTGTTGATATGGAAAACGGTGGACAGTTGATTCTTTTTTTTTTTTGAAGAAACTTCCAATCTATTCATCAACTGTCAAGGCGGTACAAAGAACACCAGAAACATTAAGAATTACATCTAGATCCGAAGACCACCTAGCGACGACTACAGACACTAGAGCGAGCCGAAGGCGCGCCGCTGCCATCACCCAGAATACAGTCGGGAAGTCGTCATGCTACGGCCCCAGAGGACCAGCGCACTAGCACAGCAACCGGCGCCGACGAAGAGATGCATATATCAGAAGCATCTAATTGTTTGACACACGAACGAAGACGAACGAAGATCGGATCCAACCGGATCCACCGTAGACAACCACTGGCTGGATCTGGCGAGATCCACCAGAGACAAACCTCCACACACCCTCAACAACGCTATAGACGCCGCCGGAGCGGAGGCTGGGTGGGGAGGACCTTATTCCATCTTCAGAGAGCAGCCGCCTGATCTCTCCAAGGAAGACACAAAACCTAAGAAAACACAAAAAACCCAGTGAGAACGGAGCCCTCCCGCCGGTAAAGGCCGAGATCCACCGCACGACCATGGCTCTAAGGCCACGGAGGCGAGCGGATCCGGCGGCACCGCCGGCAGGAGGCGGAATACCTAATCGCCTGTCGCGGGAGCTCTGTACGAAGCGGTACGTGCGGTTGCAGCAGAAGACCGTGGTTGTCTGGTTGACCTACATGTATTTTCTTTTAGGATCAGTATTCTACGTACCTGTCACGTCAGAGAATAAAACAAAGGCTAATCGATCGGATCAAGAACGAACTTTAAAATCAATATACTGTACTCCCTCCATACATCCACTTTCTATCAAAATTGAGACACTTATTTTAGGACGGAGGGAGTATATATATCTCAGGGCCCATGTGAGCAATGGTAGATATAGACTTCTAAGACTTGTATATATAGCGTTGCCCAACTTTTTATGCACCAGCTGGTCACATGATGTGCACATGATAGCGAAGTGAGCCTAGCTCAACTGGTTTGGTTCCTTGTGGTGGAACCAGCCCACCCAGGTTCAAGTCCCAGACTTGGCATGGGTGCTCGCATTTTCCAGGATTTAACCGGCGCTATGCTTTCAGTGGTAGGTGACGTGCCCGTCAACAGCGAGGCGCCTGTGGTGACTTCGTCAACTTCAAGATTTGCCGGACCAGTCTCTCGGAGGTGCTCATAGGGGTAGGGTGTGCGGTCATAGGGGTGTCTGTACGTGCGTGTTTGTGAGTGTCTGCGTCTGTACTGTGTTTCTAAAAAAAAAAAATGATGTGCACATGATAGGAGATAGACTTGAGTATACGACGACCCAGTTAGAACAACTCTAGCAGATAATAAAAACGTTGGTGCTTAAACAGCGATTTTGATTGTACTCGAAGACTATTATTGAGTACAGAGAGACTGAAACTTTCTCACACCATTGAGGTCATCCCTTCGCCAATCCGAAGATAGTCATATTGTCAGACATCAGGGGCGGACCTAGTGCGTGCCCTGCAGCTCGGGAGGGCGGCGGTGCAAATATTGTGTTTATGCTTTTTCATAAGGATATCTCCATCCGCGCGTCGGAATAGGGACGGAAGAGTCGGTTAGCGAAATTAAACGTTAGAGCGTCCGACAAGCGCGCCGTGAGGTGTCCCTCTTCATTCCCGACGCTCGTCGACGGAGCCTTCTACCTTGTTCGCTCCGCCGCCACATCGCCGGACGTTGACGGATGAGGAGGCGGTGAGGCTCTTCCAACTCGACCTCGCCGAGGCATATCTCGGCTATCTTTCGAGACGCTCTAGCCGACCTCCCAAGAATGGGTGGAGGAGTGATCCGTCGCGGAGAACGACATTGTCGTCATCCTCGACGACGACGACGCGCCACCGCCCGACGATGACGGCGAGGCGTAGGTGAAGGAGGAGGAAGGCCGGTGGGACGTGGACCCCCCTAGTTTCCCGCACCGCGAAAAACCTTCGTCGCCTCCCGCTACATCGCTTTCATCGTGTTTCGGCCTCAGACGTGGCCGTCTCCATGTATCCGACACCGAGTTTGGGCGGAAGTCTAGTTCGGACCCATGAGTTGCTGCTCTAGGTGCTTTTGAGTAGTTCACCTGACCGGAACCCACACGATCCGATCGTCGATGGATAAGAAGGTACGGTTTTCGACGAATTGGCGGTTTAACATGTATGATTATTTCAATTTTTATGAAAACTTTAAATTGTCGATTTTTTTTAAATCGCAGTTTAAAAAGGACTTTTTCGGTGGAAATGGTCCCAGCGCAGACAGAAGAAACTGAACGCAATGGAACGAAAACAATCTACTCCACTCCTCCCTCCTGCTCCGACTCGTGCCGGACGGGCGACAAGCAGCCGGCAGACGACGGGTGGCGGCGGCGCGGCGGTGGTCAGAGCTACAGCCTACACTACAGGACGTGTTCGCATCACCATGAAAGTGAGACATGCATGCCAATAATTGACGTGACGTGGTGCAGAATAATCCAATCCGGCCGGCGCGTGGCCCACACAGTCTCGTGGTCTCGACGTCTCGTGGCTGCGGCTCCTCTTGTGGGGCCCATTTGGGCTGGGCGGCGGTGGCCATGCCCGACAGCGCGTGGCGCGGCTCGTGCGATCGCAGTTCGCAGCCTGAGATGCACGACAGAATGTGCTCTCTGCACGCGGCGGTCGGAGGACGCTTGCTTTCTTATACCGGAGAGGGCGAGAACCGAGCGGTTGTATCCTCAACCACCATACCATAGTTTAAATCCCAGCTTTGACAATGTTGTATTTAGACGGAGTATTGTTCAGTGGGAGATGATGTTCCGTTAGGTCATCTCCAACGGCACGACGCATTTTGGAAACAAATCATGTCGTTTGCATCGGCCGCGGACAGGAAATGGGCTCGTATTTGTCCGCTGTCCGTTTTGCGTCGGGTAGCCCCAACGGCCCGACGCAATTAAAGCCGCCGTCAATGTCGGCGCCGCGCCGGCTTCCCCCACGCCGTTTGGTGCGTTCCTGCCCACGACGGTGTTTCGCGCCACCCAGTTCCCGCGCGCGGGGTGGGAAGTCTTTCCCGCGCGCCGGACTTTGGCTTCCCGCCCTGCCACGGCCTTTATAAGCCGTCGCCGGCCGGCGGTGCTCATCCGACACCAAACACAATGGCCGAACACCCCGACAACACCTGGGCTAGGATCTCCGAGATGGCACGCGCCCGCTTCCCGGGCGACGAGCAGGCGGCGCAGGCCTACGCTCGGTTCACCTTCGACACCGAGGAGATCGCGGCGTACGCCGCGATTCCCGACGAGGTCGCCGAGGAGCAGGCAGCCCTAGCCGCTGCCCGTTGAGCGACCCAGCTCCGCGGAGAGCTCTGCGCCGAGCTGCGGAACGAGGGGACCACCACTGCCCCCGCTTTCTTCACCGTCTCCGCCCCCACCTCCGGCTCCGCCCCGACCTCTGCTTCAGCCGCTGTCGGGCAGTCCGCCATGACGGTTGCGCGGGCGGCTCGCGTGGAGGTCATCCACGCCGACGGCCGCCCAGGCTGGGCATACGCCGAGTCGCTGCGACACGAGGTCGACGATGATGACGCCGACCTCGACTTCCTCGACCGCTACCCGGACGAGCCTGATCGAGGCAACGAGCAGAGGGTGCTACTCGCCTCGTTCGAGACGCACCACCGCGACCGAGCTGGGCGGCAGCTCATGAGCGAGGCGCGCGCCGCCCAAGAGGACCTCGTCACGGGGTTCAGGGCGCACCGCCTCGAGCAACAGAGGCGGCAGCTCGCCGCCCTGGAGGAGGACCGAGCTGCGCGTGCACGGGCGGACGAACGGCGCGAGCACGGACGCTCGGCGTCCCTACCGACGATCGTCCTGGCGGAAGGCGCTGCGGTGGCTGCAGCGGCAAGGGCGGCGAGGGACGCTGCGGCAGACGCCACGGCGGTGGCCGCACGTGCGCGGGCAACGCAGGCGGTGGCGGAGGCCGAGGCGGCGGAGACGGCGGCGGAGAGGTCGCGCTGGATGAACGCCCTGGAGGAGGGCCAGGCGCGTCGGAGGCTGGAGGAGGGACAGGCAAGGGCGGAGGCGACTCACCGGGCGAGGACGGCGTTCCAGGGGCTGACGCCGACGCAGCGGCGCCATCTGATTGACCGGAGCCAGCGCGCGCTCTGGGGCGACGGTAGCGCTGGGCCGTCCGGCGCAGGCGGCTCCGGTGGCCAGTAGGGCGAGCGACTGCGAGTAGCCCCTGTGATGGTAGGGCGCGCGACGGCGAGTATGCGGCCGTCGGCGCCATTTTTGGGTGTTAAGGAGGGCTAATTATATTATGTATTAATGATAACTATCTAAGCTAAATTTGTGTCCATGCCATGTGGGGCCGTGGGCGGTTAAAGAGGACACGCGCGGACCGTCCGCGACAACGCAAACCGCGCCCAAATTTGGGCCGCGTTTGCGTCGCCGCGGACGGCTCGGACAATTTGCGTCGTGCCGTTGGGCTGGGTTTTTCCCAGCCCCGGTCATTTTCGGACAGAAACGGACGTCCGTGGTCCGTTTGCGTCGGGCCGTTGGAGATGCCCTTAACACTGAGACAAACGTGATGACTTCGTTAATTTTAAAACTCGATCCGCCGGCTCGGTATTTCGGAGGTGCTCATGGGGTAGGGCGTGCGTGTGTGTTCTTAGGAGGTGAGTGTGCGCGTGTATGTGAGCGTCTGCGTGTACTGTGTTTCGTAAAAAACTTGATAAAAAATATGTTATTTTTCGTTCTTCAAAAATTGTTTTTATCTGATTTTTTTGTTGAAAATTTTAACAATTTTAATCCGAATATATCCAAAATCTGAACGTTTTTAAATTTTGATCTATTTTCATTTTTGTCAATATCTGAATTTTTAAAATATGTTATGAAGCATGAAAGATTGCAAAAATTGAAAATTTTAGAAATATTTTCAAAACTCTATAAAGTAAAGTAAACGAAAAAACAGAAAAATAGAAAAGATAAAGGAAACCGAAATGTAAAAGGAGATTAAAAAAGAGAGTAACGGGCTGGGGCCATTGCGGCGACAAGGCTGCGCGGCGCGAGCTGCCCCCGCCGCAACGGGCGGCAAATAGGGTTTGCGGTTCAACTCACGAGCGACAGTCCGACAGATCAGACGGCCCACTTTGTTGGAGCATTTCGATTTTCGAGCCCACTCGTGAGAATCCAAGCAAATGTATTTTCGTCTCCAGTTCCCCCGTGCGACGGCCGTTTAACCCGCGGCGGCGGCACATGGCGAGGTGGCCACCGACCGCCGGCGAGAATCCGAGAGGGATCCCGAGGTCCGCTAGCTGGTCGGGAGGCGCTACGCCGCTTCCTCCGCCTCGCGGTCTTCGCGATCCGCACCGTTGTTCCTCTCCCAGTGCGCCGCGCGCCGTCCGCTCCCAAGCGTATGCTCTGCGCCGTGAGCGTACGTCTAGGGTTCTTCAGATTCCGGTTCGATTGTTTGCTAGTTCGTGTCTTCGATTATCTGGAGGAAAATCTTCCATACATGGACCCCGCCAGCTTTTGATTTGAAGCGCATTTTCGTCTGGGATCTCTTCCTTCGGGGATTTCCCAATTTCCCCGGGCGGGGGGTTGGCTTTCTGAATCGATCCTTTTCCCGTGTGTAGTAATAGTCGTGCATTACATTTCTGAACTAGTGGGTTTATGGATTAGCAAGTGCCTCTGTAAATCAGCAGATTGGCAACACAGTGCATCGTATATGTCTGCAGGGAAGCCATCCAGCAGTACCACTACCACGCCAATTTAGTGATTTACAAGTGGGTTGCAGAGTTTGCATGCTCAATTGCTGGCCAGTGGCATCATAAACCATTATTCGCTCAAAAGGATCATAACACGATTCAACCTAGTAATTACCCGGTCCTGCCTGCTGTAACAGGGGGAGAAGACCTGCTACTAGTATACGGCCTGTCATGCAGTCCTGTAAACTTGTTTTAGCACATTGTTTCTTGGCCTTTGGCTGTCCAAGCACCTCAGAAATTATATATATATAAATTGCAAACATAAATGAACTTTGCCTGAGAAGTGCAAGGCTGTGTCAATTGTAACAATTAGTTTAGGTCTTCAGGGAAGATACAATTAGTTAAAGTGAAAGCCTGCATGTTTGTAAGACATAACATGTCAGCGTCATGATCACCAGCTTAGCACAGTATACTACGCTACCATATATTTTTATAATGCATGTTATGGTCTTATGATTTATATTGCATGTTATGAACTTATGATTAGGCCCCTGACCTCATATGTTCTCCATTTTAACTTCTGGAATTCAGTTCAAATTTGTTTCATGTGAAACTAACATAAAAGGCTGCACGCTGCATGCAGTTTATACTCTCAGTCACTCAGTAGTGGGCATTCCGTGGCGATGTAGGTCATGGTCTATATTGATATTGATTCAAACTTTGGCTGATAACTTCTATTGAAACCCCTTTAGTACTTCCTTTAATATCCTCATGAAACAAATAACTATAGTTACCACTGCATAGCGATACTTTAATTAAATGGCATTTATCTTTCTCAAAAGGGCAGAGACAAGCCCGGGAACCCAGCGTGTCTGCCCAAGGCATGGAGATTTTTTTCCGAGAAGTAATTTTGGTTTTAAGTTTGGCCCTGGGTGTTTCTTCCTCAGCTTCGCCTTTCCCACTCATAGACTGCAACCGCCCCGCCCCAAGCTTGGTTAAATCCTGGATCCGCCACTGTTTTTGGAAGTAATCAATTTTTAATAGCACACACATATATCTTCATTTTTAAGGAATTAGTCGTAGCCTTGTTTTATAGAAATGAACTGTATGTCTCATTACTTTTGACCTTTCGTTGGTACATTTTCGTGCAGATAGATCCATATTTAGAAGTTTGATGCCTAAAAGAAGAGCAGATGTGGTGATGCAATTGTGGCTAGAGGTGGGTGTCTGTTGCGCATTAATAGGGTGATTAAATTGCGCCTAAAGCAGCTGTTTTTTGTCTGTTGTGAAATTATCTGTACAATGGTGCAATTAGTGCTCATTCACATGTAGGATCGCAAGTTTGTAACATTGCCAGCCAATTTGTGCATTACATTTGTTAACTAGTGGGATTATGGATTAGCAAGTGCCTCTGTAAATACGCAGTTTGGCAACACAGTACATCGGATGTCTGTAGGGAAGCCATCCAGCAGTGTCACTACACAGCAATTTGTGATTCCAGCTTAGTGATTTACAAATGGGTTGCAGACTTGCATGCTCAATTGCTGGCCTCGTAAACCATTGTCAAAAGGATCATAAAACGACTAAGCCCTGTAAAATACTACTCGGTTTTGCATGCTTCAACAGGGGGAGAGACCTGTTACTATTATATACGGTCTGTAAACATGTTTTAGCATACTGTTTATTGGCCTTTGACTAACCAAGCATCTCAGACACTATATGTATAAAGTGTAAACTTAGATGATCTTTTCCTGGAAAAGGCGATCTTGCGTCATTTGTAACCATTAAATTAGGTCTTCAGGGAAGGTACATTTATTTAAACTAGAAAACCTGCGTGCTTATAAGACATGATATGCTAGTGTCAGGATTGCCAGCTTGACACCGAATGCTACTAGTGTATATTTTCATATTGCATTCTATGAACTGATGATCGCCCCCCCTGACCTCATATTTCCCCATTCTAACTTCCGGAACGCAGTTCAAACTTGTTTCATGTGAAACTAACATAAGAGGCTGCACGCTATATGCAGTATATGCTCTCAGTCACTCAGTAGTGGGCATTCAGTGGAGATGTAGGCACCATGCCATATTGCCATGTATTTTGTTATCTCGAGATTGATTCATACTAATAACTGCTATTGAACACAGAAATACCATTTCAGTACTTATTTAGCATCGTCATGAAATAAATAACTGTTACCCACTGACATATTAATTATTAAACATAGCGAGACTATAATTGCAACTTTACTTGTTCTCTCAAAATTCTCCAACATGCTAGGTGGACAGTAGTGCTACTATACTGTCTAGAAGAGGAAGCCATGCATATTTGCAAGTGATAAACACTATTCCCTGGTTCTTTTCTTTCTTGTCAACCTGAGATAGTTTGTTGGTTCAAGCATGGCGAGAAACTAGCATTATTCAGGTGTACTGGCTAAAGTTTTTTGTTGACTGATATATACATTACAACAACTAAGGGTGGTATGTCGGAATTATATCCTTGGTATGTGAATAATGCATGCCATGAGAGGCAACATTTCCACATGTCATTTGACTACCCTTATGGGAATGTGTCATGGAACAAATTTCTTAAAAATGATGTGCGACTTAATTTCTAAAGATAAGGGCAGGAAATTAGTTCCTTCAAACAGATATGCACCGCACTGGCCATGGCATATATATTTCTTGATAGGGGCATAGAAAACCCGGGAACCCCGGGTGTCTGCCCAAGGTGTGGAGATTTTTTTCGAGAAGTGGTTTTAAGATTGGCCCTGGGCGTTTCGTCCTTCCCACTCAGACTGTAATGGCCCCGCCCCGAGCTTGGTTAAATCCTGGCTCCACCATGGCACCACTGTCTCTGGAAGTGATCAATATTTAATAACATGCATATATCTTCCTTTTTGAGGAATTAGTCGTAACCTTTTTCTATAGAATCAACTGCACGTCTCATTACTCTTGTTGGTACTTTTCGTGCAGATAGATCCATAATGTAGGTATTTGATGGGTTAAAGACGAGCAGATATGGTGTTGCAACTGTGGCTAGAGTGGGTGTCTGTTGTGTCATTAGCAGGTGACGCAATTGCGCCTAGAGCAGCTGTTTTTTGTCTGTTGCGAAATTATTTGTACAGAAGTGCAATTAGTGCTCTTGCATGCATCATGTATGATTGTAACTTTGTAACATTGCCAGCCATGTTTCATGCACCATTGCAAGATCAAATTCACCGGCATGCATTGATTATATGAGATATCCTCATCACACCTGTGCACATAATGACACCTAGCAGTAGAATTTTTGTTATGCATGGCATGACAGCATGCTATAAACCAGTCAAACTGTTATAAATAATGTAGCTGACCATGGAATTACCTTATTTACCTTCCAGACTTGTGCCTGAGGAATTATCTTAAAGCAGCACATTACTTCACTGACACCATTGGTATGTTTTGACAAAGTGGAACCCTATAGGACTAGAAGTTCTAATGGTTGCCAATTAATAGGTGAACATCCTGTTTGCTTTGTTTCTTTCAGACGAATAATAGGTACTGAATGAAGATAAAATGGTACTAACCTCTTTAGAAAACTGTGTTATTTTTAGTTGCACATTTGAGATGAACTTAGCTCTATGGCAATGGCTTATTTGGTCAGGAGTGGATGAGTAGTGCAAATAAGGGATTTAGCTGGTCACATGAGCATAAAATACACATATAGTACTGTATTGCAAAAAGTACTCGTAGAGCTAGTATTATATATTTTTTCCGCATCAATGATATGTGTTGGCATGTGATAAGTTTGGGCTTTACCTAACCCGGGTTGTCATTGGTCTCATTTGGCAACCCTAGAT
Source organism: Poa annua (assembly GCA_026929855.1). Taxonomy (NCBI): domain Eukaryota; kingdom Viridiplantae; phylum Streptophyta; class Magnoliopsida; order Poales; family Poaceae; genus Poa; species Poa annua. Next base: position 99,060,988 of record CM049437.1, read on the forward strand.
TTGCCCCCAACCTGAGTTTGTTTCAGGGCAAGCCAATTGAGCTGGGAATGGTGTTTTAGAAATGCTTAGGTTTACTCAAGACACAGCGGGCCGTTATATATCAGGGTTTCCACAAATGCTTCCAACAGCGATAGAGAGATTAATTTATGCAAATTTAATTTCCCAACAACAATACAATATGGTATGCACTTTCAGGTAATAATGATATGGGAGGCATGCTTGTGCCGTGCGTGTGAGGTAGCGGGGACGTGCTGCATGCCTATATTACTGACTGTGCGGCAAGGGAGAATTATGGTTGGTCTTGGTCTGTGTCAGATGATGTATCTTTTTGTTTTGTTTTGCCTATGGTACTGGAACCCAGAAGATTATCTCATCTTTTTAAACATTATTTTACGTGGAGGCTATTTCTATACGACAAGTATCTGAATCAGATATGGCATCTGATACCAGTACATCAACATGATGAATTATCGAGGACTCTGCAAAATCTAGGTTGACATACTACTCTTTTGGTAAATGTCTGTGAACATTAAAATGGTTATTACAGTATTACTGAACCGCTACCCCATTATGGTTGGAGAGTGTTGACTGGCTCATGGCCATAGGGCACATATATCCTGTGGCTATTAATTTTTCGGCATAGAGTGTTTGAAATGGAGGTCGAGTCACATTAAAGGGTGTGCAAAAAGCAATTGTGACAAGAGAGAACAGATAGCATGAATTCATGATTATTAGGGTCACACCTCCTTGTACGTTCTTTACACTGGAAACCAAAGAAGCGCAAGAGGACAAAGTAAAGATGAGGTTCACATGTATTTCTCAAATCAGTATATCTTGTTCAACTTCTGTGTTGAATGTCCAAAATAGAAGTCAACTTTGAATAAAAAATATATGGCTCTACTCCTTAAATTCTTGTCCTTTTCTGACTTTATTTGCTATATAATGCCTATATTTTCCCACGGGGAGGGTCTCACTCCAAAAGAAGGTATTAGATCCATCATAAACATTGATAGTCTTCCTTAAGCCATAGGGTCACACTGACCTGTAATGGAAAATCTTTCAGTCTTAGTTCTTGATCATGATCCAGTATCCCTGGTGACCATCTCCAAAATGCTTGCCGAATTCAACTTCAAAGGTGCACATTTCAATTCCTAAGCATATCCATTTTGTGTCTTTTTTCTTTCATATAAAAAAGTGTTTTTTAGGGAGAATGAAAGATAATAGGTATATCATTTGGATCTAATGCAAAGATGATCAAGCTTCTAGAAAACTTATCATTTGGATCTGCTATGGTTGCTGAATGACTGCATCAAATATATACTATGTCAATCATTCAATAGGAAAATCTATAGCTAAGATCAACACAGAACTAAGATATTACTATCTCGGATTTCACGTGACAGATTACCAATTTCTTACCTATGCACAATTTCATTGGATCTTTGTCTCAGATGATAGAACAACCACAGCACAGCCATGTCCACTATTCATGGTGTACTCTTAACGAAAAATATAACGAGTACATGTTCGTGAAAATGCTTTTGGCCCAATGCGCTCCAGCGCTGTTGGATTACCGTGGCCGTGTGCTGGTGCTTTAGGGTCGGAGGCAGCTGATGTCACAGACTTATATGATTCAGTGGCGCGTGATATGCGTCACACTGTAGCGCAGCCATACCCTTAATCTTGTAGTTCTGTCTTGCGTTCTTCTTTTTCTGGACAGATCTCGTGTTATAAATTGAGCTCTCCCTTCTTTTGTGTAAAACAGTATATTTCTTTTTTCGCATGGAGAATTTTTCCTGTGTGCTAAAGAATCACACCTCTGACTGTGAGTGGTCAAAATCCAATTTAGGGCATTTAAATTGCTATTGACTCAAGTTCAAGTTACTTTTCAGAAATGGGAGTTATTTAACGCTATATTAATCTGCTATTTACTCTTAGTCTCTTACAAAACTTCTATAAATGTTAACTGTTTCATTCATTCGTGTGCTCAAGTTGGCTGGCAGAGTTGGCACACATTTCTCTTTATTAAGTTAAAAAAATATTCATGAAATTATTTAAAAGACTTTAGGCTTTGTTTCATTGAGTAAACGGAGGAACAGAAGTTCTTCTGCCTTCCGTTCAATGGAAGCCTGATATGTGCTATTCACAGTTCTACTATAAGAGACACTATTTCATGACCGTTAGTGTCGCACATCTGGTTGAATTTTGGATATTTCATATTTCCGTACAGTCAGTGTACGTCTATTTGTCGGGGAGTTTGGGTGTACGGTCGCCAGTGAGAACTTATATACCTTTTGCCAATCTTGATGTGGACCACTAATTAATGGTTGTGTTGTATGGCTTGCTTGTCTGGATATAGCGCACTTCTCATCATGTAGAACTCGGCGCTCTATGGCCCACATGGTAGCTTATCTGTTCTGGACATCATACATAGGTTATAGATGTACAACCATCATCGTATGCTGGCATTTCCATGGATATATGACAATTTTAAACAGAAAGGAAGCAGATGCAGGTCCATATAGGATACAGTGTTACCCTTCCAAGCACCATTATAATGCACCATATGTAGTTCATAATAGGATCTTGCTGCTAGAGTGCTAGTTACTGGGCCGCCTTCCAAGTGCAATTAGATTACTGAAGTGTTGGATTATTAAGTCAAATGAGAAAAGCATATGCCCAGATATCAAGTAGCTATAACCTATATTAGTCCTTAGAAGATACTTATAGCAATAGTACAAGTGCAGGTTAGGATAGTAATGTCGCAATATTTTAACATGCTAACTTGGTTTTTTAATTTTTACTCTCCAAAGCTTTGAGTCTAACTTTTACTGTTGCATAGTCCTGCCCTTCCAAACAGCAGCTGAAGCCCTAGATGCTATTGAAAGGGGGGTTGCTAAGGATGAGAAGCTTGATTTGGTGGTAGCGGAAGTTCATCCTCGCAATACAGCGATGGACACTTTGGTGCTATTTGACCACATCCTGAATGCACTCAAAGTGCCTCTCGTCAGTAAGTATTTGTATTTGGAGTTGTATTGTTTTAAAAAAAAATCTGCCATAAAAAATCTTTATTCTAAGTGTATTGTTTCCTTGGCTGCAGCAATGTGTGCTTCTGATCATGTAGAGGCAGTCTCTGTACGTATGAACCTAGGATCATGCTTCAATGTGCTTAAGCCGTTGGATACTGAAGCCGTCAATGATCTGTTGCACAAGGCACTGCAACACAGGTCTAGAATGGTGCTACCTGAAGGGTCAAGCATCCGAAAGAAAACTCAATGTAGAATGGATTCATCATCTACTAAAAATCACGGGACTGATACGGAGGAGGATGAAGAACCAAATGTGCTGAAAGCACATAGCTATCCAAAGAAACTGGGTCGGTTCATATGGAGCAGGCAGCTCCATGAAAAGTTCTTGCAGGCTGTTGAAGTGCTTGGGGAGTGTAAGGCTATCTGTACTCGGCATAAATCAGTCATTTATTATGTTTAACAGCTGTGAACTTTTAGTGTTTTTTTTTGCTAACAGTTGCTACGCCTAGAAAGATTCGTCGGCACATGAATGTCAAGGATTTGAATTTGACCTCGCAGCACATAGCAAGCCATCTCCAGGTTGGTGATTGGTTTAGTATATTTACAGTTGCGACATGCAGTATTTAAATAGGCAGTACTTACCTTTTTGTTAACTTTGGTTTATAAAATAGACGATCATAAGTAGTAGAAGCTTGCAACTTGTGCACTCGCACTGTTGTCAAGCTAGTTAGTTTATACTGATTGAACTTTGGGCATTTCATCCTTCCATTTTTCTTTCATCATATGCAGTTTTCCTAAGGAAGCTTGAACTTTTGGAAGTTACTAAGATGATATTGTAATTCTACTATTGCAATCGTAACCAATTTTGTGAGCATCTGCTAGGTCAAAGCTTTTCGACTGCCTGTGAAGTGTTAGTTTCTTCCCAATAGGATCTATATACTCTTCCGCCCACTGCCAGGGTAAGCACTTGTTGCTGCCATAGCCTTGAAGTTCAATGGCATTGCCGTTGGCCTGTGCAGATAGCTGACAATCCCTGTGGACAATGACCACAATGTTGCCAATGCCAAACTGCCCCCCCCTCCCCGCTGCAGGAGTGTTAAGTTTAGATGGAAGCCATTGTCTAACCTACAGAAAAATAGATTTTATGAACCAACAGAATGGTTATGACTTGCCTAAATAATCTAGCAGAACCAACTAATTACCAGAGGTCTGCTCCCGGCGGACATCATTACACGATTCACGAGGTTGCAGCTGTATGCCACCTCTCAGCACATCACCTTGTCACTATTTGTACCTGACACGTTAAGTACCAGCAGCAGGGCTACTTGGATAAAGGCAAGGTCCTGGAATCTGGCTCAGATTCGGGTTTCGGATTCAGCAAGACTTCTTTACTGCGGTAAATAACATATAGAAGCCGATGCCGTTATAAAGTGACCAAATAAATTGATGCTACATGCAGAGGAGTCCATTTAGCAACTCATGTGCACATTAGCAGACCGTGATTTGGCAAAAGGTATGAAGGAAAGAAAATAGTCACCTAATGGAATAACGACAAACAAAGTAATAGTCAATTTTTTATGAAGGAAAGAAAAATAAATATTTCTCTTCTCTAATTCAAACTCCTCTTTTTACCACGTAAATTAGCCAGAGGTAATTCCATCCTAAACTGGTGTAATTTTTTCCTCAACGAGCATTCTTTAATTGCCGTGCCAAAACTTATGCACCCTACATATAGGAACGGAGGGAGTATTTATTTTGTGTTACTAATATATGCTGCATTGTTCGATCAATTGGGTCATTCTCTGTGGCAGCAAATCGCCCGAGTTAACAAATAACTATGTGCACACAGTCGAAGAAACAAATAGGAAGACAATGTTCCTTTACTAAGACCAGATCCACATAAAATTGTATTTATATTGGACCCCAGTAAAAGTTCAAACAGTTACAGACAAGCTTGCATGCTAAATACAGTTGTCAAGATTCCATTTAACAGGATAAACTTAGAGGGAAGAATGCTTACACCCTGAAACTCTGCCTTGTCTCCCTTGTTATTCCTTTATTTTCCAGAAAAACACTGCACACCATGGAGATTAAGTTTGTATATTATCCTAGATCAGATTTCAAATTTCTAACAGATGCAGCTTTAGAAGTAGAGTTTGTTACAGAACCAATCACAATTGGAAACAAACAAATTGCTTGTGCATGTTGTCCTAACTCCTAAGCAGCCCTATCCTGTCCAAAGCATTATTGTAACCTGGTTACTAAACCTTTTTGAATGTTCCTGGGAATTTATTTACCAAACCGTCTTACTGAAAATTTCTCCTTCACCGGTTATATACTTGAGGTCTTATGTCATGTCATAGCAGTAGATATATACTCCCTCCGTTCCACAATATAAGATGTTTTAGCCTTTTTCCACATTCACATATACACACATGTATCTAGACACATTTTAGTGTATGTGTACACTTATTTTAGTGTGAATCTAGACAACATGTACAACACCTACAACATCTTATACCGTGGAACGGAGGGAGTAGTCAATAAGTTATAATCTCATTTCATTTACAGCATCGTTGTGCTGAATTGCTATTCATAATTTCTGCAGTAGCTTCATTTTCTATAATGTGATGTGTGATCCCTTTCTTGAATGTTTTGTTCTCTACTGTGATATAGAAACACCGGTTGCGGGAGCAGAGGTCAAAGCAAGACGAGGAGGATTATCAACAGTATGTCAGCATGACAAAATTATCTGGCCTGATTACATCAGCATACAAGGCAGGCACTCCTAAACCCATTAATCGTCTGACAACCACACAGATGCAGATCGGACATGGGGCTGCCTCTGCTATCTGGGATCAGTACCCTGGAGCCACTCATAAACCCATTAATCATCCTACAACCGCGCAGATGCAGATCAGCCAGGGTGTTGCCTCTTCTATCTGGGATAAGTACCCTGGAAATCTATGTGCACAAGTGGAGGAAAGTTCAGCCAAAGCAAAAGTTTTCAAGACTAACACCCACAAGTCTGCAGTTTTTGAACATGGTACCAAGTCTGTGTGGGATAAGTACGAGGAGAGCCTGAAGTACTATGATGCCATGACATACAAACGGAAGTTGCTGCCTGTGAAGAGCAAAGCTATCAACCAATATGTAGACAATGAAGATATATACGCAAGTGCTGCTGGTGAAACGGGCTATGCTGCACCAGCAAGCGTACACCTGGATAGATCTGCCTCAGACAGCATGATAACAAGTCTGCTTCAGCAACTGAAAGAAGAGACCAGCCTTGCCGAAGCTGCACTCAAGAATGCCAACCTGGGGAGCGTTACTCCGCAGGCTTGCTATACTATGAACCAGGTGCATGCCCTAGTTAATGTACAGAAAGATACCATGAACCAGCTGGTGCACACCGCAGTTGCTCCGCACGGAAATACCATGAATGGGGTGCACGCTGTAGCCATGGTCACTGATTGTGTGGTGGATCTAGGAAGCAATTCGCTGCTTGATGGTGCAGGCACTTCCCGCTCCACTGCAGAGAAGGCGCTGTCTGGTCCTGTTCGTAGCTGGGAAGAAGTGGACGCATTTTGGATGGGCCAACTGGAAGGACAAGAGCAGCAAGGCCTTGGAACAGATGATCTGCTCCAGGTACATGATGCTTGGAACAAGGCGCTGCTTCAGCCAGCCATCCTGGCAAACGTAGGTGATGCTCCTGTGGCTCACACGGCTGATGATCCTGAGAACGAGTTTAGCATTGATTCTCTATCTCTGGCGTATGATCCTGACAACGAGTTTAGCACTGATTCTCTATCTCTGGCGTATGATCCTGACAACGAGTTTAGCATTGATGCTCTATCTCTGGCGTATGATCCTGACAACGAGTTTAGCATTGATGATGTTCCGATCTGCACCCCTCAGTTTGTAGGCGACGACAACGTCATGCTGTTCTAGTCCTGTTCTTGTCCAGGAAGGGAGGTACCTGAATAACTGACGGTAATGATAAGACCGATGATAGTAATATAGAGTTCCTGGGGAGGAAATCCCGGGAGAAATAAGGGAGAGCTGCAGGTAACTTTGCTCAGGCAAAGCATATGTTGTATGCAGAAATATCCAGTGCTTTGTGACATTGGTTAAACATATTAAACGTCTGTTTTGTTTCCAAATGTTTACATATATTCTTCTTCTTTCTTCTTCGGTGATGCATTATGACCCGTATTTCTGTATGCATGTCAGTTCCTTCTAGATGTTCCGGTTTATATATATTTTTCTGAATGAAGAAGCAGTAGGGATCCCAAGTTCATCAGTAGCGTAGGGCACTCTCTCTCTCCTTCCCATCCCTCAATTAAAGATATTTGTATAGTTTACAGATGACATTGTCTATAAATCACATACTCCTTAGATTTTGGAATTTACCAAAAAAATGCCTTAAATTCAGAAACGAAGGGAGTATAAACTATTGACATACTATTAAAAAAGAAACTTCTTGCATGGAAAACAAGTTGTTTTTAACCCGAACTTGTTTTTTCTAAAAGAAAGTTGCTTTAAAAAACTAATTGTCAGAATATTTTGATGTGGGATCTAGTTTCAAAAATCACACTATGGTAAAACCGATTTTAATTTAGACACTCGTTTCAGAATAATGTGTTTAATTTTGTTTTGGAATATGTTTGCATGTGGCTGATTTGTTCAGTTGCCATGTATCTATGTGATCTTCCTTTATTTGAGCCGCGCAAAGTGTACTCGTGCTGGGGGAAGCAATTGGGTAAAATGAAAAGTATACCTGCAGTAGGGCTGTAAATTGTTCACGTCCAGTACATCACCTTGCACTGCATTGCCACTGCATGATCCTTATTATTCTATACCAGATAGTTCGTCATGGCAGCCCTATATTAGCAGGGGTCGGTGGCAACGTTATACAGAAGGTGAATTTGTACCCCTGGCTGACGCAGCTGCAGGTGCCGTCATTGCCGTTGCCGTCGTTGCACTCGATCTGGTGGTAGGCTAGGGTTTCTAGTGAGAGGGGAGGAGGAGGGTCCTGGTGGCGGCGCTAGGATTTCTCCCGTAACGCGCCGTCGCGGGGCAAGTCGTGAGAACTCCCTCAAACATAGAATAGTTGCGAGGCGTTCGATCATTTGGTTTAACGGGGCTAGATTGTTGGATCGTACTCTGCGGTTTTTTTAATGTCTGCGTAGATGTAGTTGTCAACATTCGGATGGTGTGGGTTGTTGGATTTAAACATGTGGATGGTCGAGATGATTAAGATCTGACACTCTTACTCTTTTTTCTATTAGGCTATCCACAATGCAAGGTGTTTAATTTGGTGATTATAAAAATAAATCAAACATTTTTCTATGCATCAATAGGAGGTGTCTAGTTAAACATTTCTCTTATATAAATAAACACTAATGACTAAGTAAAAACTGATTTATTTTGCTAAACACCTCTACAAACACCTTACATTGGACATGCCTTTAAGGATACCGTAGTAGGGCCAACGGCTTTCGATTGGGAGAAGGGAACCAGTACTATGAACTGTTCACATTTGTCGAACAAAGTTTACACCTAATGAACTGCATTGCCATATCATCGACTTTATTATTCTACCGGATAGATCGACATGTCAGCTCTATCTTAGCTAGTTAATTAACAGTACTATTATCTAGTTCTTGGATCATAACGGTAGCCGGTACTATTATCTATCTTAGAGCCGGCGGTACTCACAACCGAGCCGGGTGTACCGAGCAAGGATAATAAGAAACTTGGCTGCCGGCTCTATAGCAGTGCCACATCACCAATAGCCATCTTAAAGTCTGCATGATATAATAGCATGGCTACTAGACCGGCTGTAAGGCGTTTTTTATTAAAAAGTTAATTACTAGTCTTGCATGCTAGCACGCATACGATTGGCAGGAAAAGCTGAAAAGCAGCTTAGCACTAGCAATGCTGGCTACAAGCTAGCTATTGCGCCTCGTACGCTGGGCTGTAGCCGGGCGCTTGGTGAAGCACCGGCGATGCTCTCTCTCCTCTTTTCTCTTTCTTCCACGTAGGATTTTTATGACGTGGCATGTGCTATAGCCTGCTGAGTAGGACTTATTGTACTTGCCCTCATGCGGCTCTGAAACTGACAAGCCTCGCGATCGCATGACTTGCCAAGCGGCGGGACGGTTGTTGTGGCGCAGGTAGTGAAAGCTTCACCTGCAGCATAACGTATACATAGCTGGACGATGGATCTACAGTAGATAACTTGGTGTCAAGTGTCAACACGAGGTCCAGAGGCAGGATCAGCGTCAGGAGCATCCTCATCTTCTGACGAGATGATGTGGTGATCGACAATGGAATTACTGTTGAAGATGGTTGGCTATTTGGCTGAATCGTGAGTTGTGAATAAGAGAGGAAATGGCAGGCATTTTATAGTGGGTGCGGTGTCAATGCTCCTAATTTTAAATGGCAACACATTAATTGCAAATTAACCGCATAAATTGGCGGATTGACTCAATGCAACGAATATATAGCTGACATGTCGATCTGTCCGGAGTAGTAGTCAATTAATAAACTTTTTAATGAGGATAATTGAATTTGATCATGGCATGGAAATTGTACTATAATAGAATATGAATTTTATAATGGCAACTAATGAGATCCATTAAAAAATTCTTGGATCATGACATAGAATTTGTACCGTATTACACTCTCCGTTTTAAATTAGCAGATTAATAGCGAATTAATCACATCAATTAGCGGATCGACTCAAGCAAAGCAATCAATTTTTTCGATAATTGCGAGGGGAAGAGATTTCCCCATGTTGCAAAGAAATCAATTAGCAGAGTATCAGGTTTGCCAGTTCTCACAGTCACACGTTTGAGAATTAACTAAATCTCAGTAGCATCACTATATATCAGAATTGCATAATGATTTATGCGATCTCTGAGTTGTTTTTTTTTTGGAAAAATTACAGTAAGTACTGCTTAATTTATTGATTTTCCAGAAATTGGTGTCGGTACAAGAGAGTTATACCAACAAAGCAGGAATTTAAAAGCTAGCTATTATTACAACGCGGTGTTCAGATGAAACTATCTACCCAAACAGCAAAATCAGTGTAAGCTTTCCTGCCAGCACGATGTTTCAAAAGAAGCATCCCCTCCTTGAAAATTGCCTGACTGTGATATAAGCTAGGAGCCCGATCTTGAAATATGTAAGCATTCCGAGTCTTCCAAATTGCCCATAGCCCCATCATGATGATCTCCATGAAGAAAGGTTTGCGGAGCTTCTGCCGGAGAAGCACAATACAATCATATCCCTGGAGCCCAACGAAGTTCGCCGTCGGAGCAAGAGCTTGCCAACAGGTTTGTGCAAAGGGACAGTGAAAGAACAAGTGGTCTCTGGCTTCAATGAAATTGGCGTTACACATGACACAGCTATAATCTTCCAAGAAGAATGTTTTACGTAACTGAGATTTTTTAGTTGTAACTGAGGTCTTTTAGTTACACATGGGTTGCAACACCGTAGTCATTATATTTGCATCACATTCGCGTTATTTGTGAGCTATAACTGAGATTTTTTAGTTACATATGGGTTGCAGCACCGTAGTCATTAGATTTGCATCACGATTCGTGTTATTTGTGAGTCGTAACTGAGATTTTTTTGAGTTGCAGGAGGGCTGCAACTTTTTTTTCCCAGTTACACATAGGTTTCAACTCACTAATCATTAAATTTGCATCATGATTCGTGTGACAGGTGAGTTGCAATTGTGTTGCCACTGAAACTATGAGATGGTGTGAGGTGACTCAGATTTAGTTAAATTGTTCACGTCCATTACATCACTTTGCAGCTAATGAACTGCATTGCCACTGCATCTTCCTTATTATTTTGTACCAGATAGATCGTCATGGCAGCCCTATCTTAGCAGGCGTCGATGGCTGATTGGCACCGTTATGCAGAAGGTGAATTTGCACCCCTGACTAACGCACTCGCCAGCCCAGCTGCAGGTGCCGGGTACGTCGTCGTAGTTGCAGTCGATCTGATGGTAGGCTATGCGGCTCTGAAATATACAACCGGCGCGATCGCACAATTTTCCCAGCGGCGGGATGATTTGCGATTCACAAGTGTGAAGGCTCCTACCTACAGAAAAATCATGAGATTAATTTGTAGCTGGATGATCGATCCCGTTAATTTGTAGGCATTACATGAACAAATGGGTACCCCACGTACGTCGTACCTGATGGCAGCACTAGGAGGAGGAAGACGAGAGGCAGGAGCAACGTCAGGGTAATCTTCATCTTTGGCTAGATGATGTGCTGATCAATATGGGAACTGTTGGTGGTTGGCTACTTGGCTGAATCGTGAGTTGTGGAGGATAAACGAAGTGGCAAGCCATATATAGCAGGCGTAGAGTTAATGCTCGTAACTAATTCTAGAATTTGCAACAACTTAATGGAAACTTAACTGCCTTTAATAGCAAATTAACCGTATCATATTTCTACATTTACTCGCATATTTCTTACTATCACCCCAATCTTGCTGTGGTAAAATAGATGGTACTGGTACCCGACTGTACTAAAAATGTGGGACCGATATCAAAATCATATGGGCTGGTATCAACAATTTTTATTGACTTAATATAAAAAAAGGCTAGTTTGGTAATTTCATCTGATGGCCCACTTGTCAGTATGCCTACTCGAGACCGCTCACTCTCTCTTCGCACCCTTCTTCACCGTACTCCCCATCTCCATCCACAGCCCGGCCGACCTCCTCCCCCGCCGTTTAGCACCCCGTGGCCAGGCAGGAAACTTGTTACTTGCCACCACCCCAAGGCTCTGGCTGGTTGCAAATTTCACGCGCGACTCAGCTCCCTCGCCGTCAACAAGTTCCTCCTCTTCTCCTCTGTCGTTCTCTAGCACCCGCACGTGCTGGATTTGTGGAGCACACGTTGACAGCAATGCCGATCCTATGACAGCAGACGCCCGTGGGGCACGTACTCGGTAGCACAGATGGCCGAATTGCTCAGGCGACGCGACCTATTGTGACTGGGTGGTTAATACTTCTCGGTTAGGAGCGTGTTTAGGCTCATCTACACACCAAACTAGCCTTTTAATATTGTACAACGACCCTTTCATCTACTATATTCTTTTTCCTTCGACTTTTTGGACAGTCTAGGAGGAACACAACAAAGAATTTATGGCTCTACCTAAGGTTAGGCTGCTCGACAGGCTACACCCACTAGTAGAAAACAAGCCTTTGTTGAGGCCACATTTGGCACCGGATTGACTGGAGAGGCGAGACAGCCCGGCAGTTATTTGCACCGGTTGCGTTGGACCCTTTAGTACCGGTTGGTAATACAAACCGGTACTAAAGGGTTGCATCAGTCGGCTGCAGCGCGCGGCCCCCACGGTCAGACCCTTTAGTACCGGTTTGTATTACCAACCGGTACTAAAGGTTCGGCCGGCAGCGCCCGGCCCCCACGGCCAGACCCTTTAGTACCGGTTTGTAATACAAACCGGTACTAAAGGTTCGTCCTATATTGCCTTCTTCCACCCGAGGCACAGCTCCATTGCTCTCATTCAAGCTCCATTTTCTTCTCTCTTTGCTCTCCCAAGATCTAGCACTCTTTGATCTCTACAACATTTGTTAAGATTGGTAGCACTTACTTATATAAGGGTTAGCAACTTCATCTTCTCTTCCGGCATTTCAACTTTAGCTCATTTTGCTAGTTTAACTTATTTGTTTTTTCTAGTGCAATCAAGGTGTTTGATGAAATGCCTAAGTTAGGGATTTTATTTGTTTTATATGCATTTTGAGCTCAATTTAAAATAAGATTTGTGCCTTTTTATAGTGTCGTCCCCACTTCCTCACCGCCGCCGATCGCCCGCGGCGCCCCGTGACCGACACCACCTCGGTGAGCCTCTTTTTTTTTCTTATATTTTTAAAAAATATTAGTTGTATGGTTTAGATGCATAGTTATTACTTGTATATTTTTCTTACTTGATAATTGTTTGTTATATATATAGTGTAATGGTTTTAGATATATTTATATAATGCAGATGAATCGACAATGGATGTACGTTGACCGACGCTCTCCGGAGTTCATTAGTGGCCTACAGGAATTTCTCCGTGCGGCTGAGTTAAACAAGAAGAATGGTTTTATGTTTTGTCCATGCGATGAGTGTCGGAATAAGACGAATTACCCTAGCGCAAGAACCCTAAACTTCCACCTGTTCCGGAAAGGCTTCATGCCCAATTATTTTTGTTGGACCAAGCACGGAGAAACATGGGTTATAATGGAGGACAATGAAGAAGATGATGATGACAACTATCCTCTGTTCTCTGAACACGGTGATACTAAAATGGGGGAAGACGAAGCTGAGCATGAGGTCATTGTTGATGATCAGTCTGATGATGATCTTCGTCAGGTTATTCTTGATGAACAGATAATCTGCGGAACTGAAAACGAGTGGTTGAAGTTAGAGCGCATGTTGGAGGACCACAAAAAATTATTGTATCCAACTTGTGAAGATGGCCAGAAAAAGCTGGGTAGCACCCTGGAATTGCTTCAATGGAAGGCAAGGAATGGAGTATCTGACAAGGGATTTGAACAGTTGCTACAAATATTTAAAAAGATGCTTCCAAGGAAAAATGAATTGCCCTCCAGTACGTACGAAGCAAAGAAGATTGTCTGCCCACTAGGATTAGAGGTGCAGAAGATACATGCATGCATCAACGACTGCATCCTCTACCGCGGTGAGAAGTACGAGAATTTGAATGCATGCCCGATATGCGGTGCATTGCGGTATAAGATCAGGCGAGAAGACCCAGGTGATGTTGAGTGCGAGGCCAGCCCCAGGAAGAGGGTTCCTGCAAAGGTGATGTGGTATGCTCCTATAATACCACGGTTGAAACGTTTGTTCCGAAACAAAGAGAATGCCAAGTTGTTGCGATGGCACAAAGAAGACCGTAAGGAAGACGAGATGCTGAGACACCCGGCTGATGGGTCGCAGTGGAGAAAGATTGACAGTGAGTTTCGAGATTTTGCAGCTGACGCAAGGAACTTAAGGTTTGGTCTAAGTACAGATGGCTTGAATCCATTTGGGGAGCAGAGCAGCAGTCATAGCACCTGGCCTGTGACTCTATGTATCTATAATCTTCCTCCTTGGTTGTGCATGAAGAAAAAGTATATCATGATGCCAGTGCTTATCCAAGGCCCGAAGCAACCCGGCAACGACATTGATGTGTATCTGAGGCCATTAGTTGACGAACTTTTACAGTTGTGGTCTGACGAAGGTGTGCGTGTGTGGGATGAGTATAAACAGGAGGAATTTAACCTACGAGCGTTGCTGTTTGTAACCATCAATGATTGGCCTGCTCTTAGTAACATTTCTGGACAATCAAACAAGGGATACAATGCATGCACGCATTGTTTAGATAAGACTGACATTATATATTTGTGTAACAAGATTGTGTACATGGGGCATCGTCGATTTCTTGGACCCAAGCATCCCTTAAGGAAGAAAGGCAAACATTACAAAGGTGAGGCAGATCATCGGCTGAGGCCTGCCCGCCCTTGTAGTTCTGTTATATATGATATGGTTAAGGATTTAAAAGTAATCTTTGGAAAGGGTCCTGGGGGACTACAAGTTCCGAATGACGCAAACAACCACGTACCCATGTGGAAAAAGACATCTATATTTTGGGAGCTGCCCTATTGGATACTGCTAGAAGTTCAATCTGCAATCGACGTGATGCACGTGACAAAGAATATTTGCTGCAACCTGCTTAACTTCTTGGGCGTGTATGGGAAGTCGAAAGAAGGGAAGTCAAAAAAAGGGAAGTCCAAAAAGGGGACGTCAAAAAAAGGGAAGTCAAAAGATACACCGAAAGTAAGGCAGGCCCATCAACGTATGAGCGAAGAGATGCATCGAGACGACAATGGGACAGAGAATGAACCAGCTCCTGCCAGCTACGCTCTTACGAAAGAAGAGAAGAAAATATTTTTTGAATGTCTTCACAGTATGAAGGTTCCATCTGGCTTCTCGTCGAATATAAAGGGAATAATAAACATGACAGAGCTAAAGTTTCAAAATCTGAAGTCTCATGACTGTCACGTGATTATGACACAATTACTTCCGGTTGCATTGAGGGGGCTATTACCGGAAAACGTTCGAGAACCCATTGTGAAGCTATGTGCATTTCTCAATGCAATATCTCAGAAGGTAATCGATCCAGCAACTCTACCAAGTTTACAGAAGGATGTGGTGCAATGTCTTGTCAACTTCGAGTTAGTGTTTCCACCATCCTTCTTCAACATTATGACGCACCTCATAGTTCACCTAGTCGAAGAGATTTCCATTCTCGGTCCTGTATTTCTACACAACATGTTCCCCTTTGAGAGGTTCATGGGAGTCTTAAAGAAATACGTTCATAATCGTGCTAGGCCAGAAGGAAGCATGTCCAAGGGCTATGGAACAGAGGAGGTCATTGAGTTTTATGTGGACTTTATTCCTGATCTTATGCCGATTGGTGTTCCTCAATCGCGCCATGAGGGGAGACTGCGTGGAAAAGGAACGCTAGGAAAGAAAGCAACAACAAGTATGGATGGACATTCTTTCACCCAAGCACACTACACAGTTTTAGCAAATTCCAGATTGGTGGCTCCGTATATCGTGGAACACATGGATATTTTACGCTCCGAATATCCGGAGCAGACTGACCAGTGGATTAAAGGAAAACACGTGGATACTTTTGGCAGTTGGTTGCGTACACATCTCATTAATAACAAAGATGTTGGAGTAGAGCTATACTTGTTGGCCAATTCACCATCTTCGACTATATTGACTTTCGAAGGGTACGAGATAAATGGAAATACATTTTACACGGAAACCCAAGACAAAAAGAGCACTAACCAAAACAGTGGTGTCCGCTTTGATGCAACAAACGACAATGGGACAAAGGACACATATTATGGTTGCATACAGCAGATATGAGAACTTGACTATGGACCTTCTTTTAAGATCCCTTTGTTTAATTGCAAATGGGTCAACCTGTCAGGCGGGGTAGAGATAGACCGACGGTACGGAATGACTACCGTGGATCTCAACAATCTTGGGTACTACACCGAGCCATTCGTCCTAGCCAATGATGTGGCTCAGGTTTTCTATGTCAAGGACATGTCTTCCAGACCGAAAAAAAGAAAAGATAAGCAAGCTGATACATCATACGATGAGCCAAGGCGCCACATAGTTCTTTCAGGGAAAAGAAACATCGTGGGAGTGGAGGACAAGACAGACATGTCAGAAGATTACAATAAGTTTGATAAAATTCCGCCCTTCAAAGTGAGAACTGACCCAACCATCGCTTTAAATGATGAAGATTGTCCATGGCTACGGCGCAGTGAGAAGAAAGGGACACACACGAAGAAAAAATGAACACTAGATAGGGTGGTTGTTCGTGATGTGTAACAATGTATTAAACCTGCATATCAAATGCAATGTTGGGTCCGAATGCTTTGTATTCGGTCGATAGGGATATGATTGTTGATGTGTAATATCCGAATGCTTTGTATCAGAAGAACAAGTGAACTGAAGTATTTTGTAGATGCATGGAACAAAACACACGATTTCACCTGCATACAGCCCAACGGTGGCTCGTGAGTGCCTGCATATCAAATGCACCGTTGGGCGTATGCAGGGAATCCGAATGCTTTGTATTCGGTCGATGAACTGAAGTATTATGTATATAGAACCGTCCGGTGGCAAGACATCTCTGATGATCTACAACCGTCCGGCAAGACATCTCTGATGATCTGCAATCGTTTGGAACGGTCGCAGATCATCAGAGACGTCTTGCCGCTGGTTGCCCAAAGATGCCTCCGCCGAGGGGAGGGTTCACCTTCAGCCTTCACTGAGTGCTCTCTGCTACCCGTGTGCTGCCAAAATGAACTACAATGAGTAGACACTGAGTGCTGAACATGTCCGGGAGGGGGGCTATATATAGGGTACGTGTGCTTCTTTAGTCCCGGTTGGTAACAACAACCGGGATCTAACGGCTCACAAGTGCTTGAAAGAAACACACTCCTGATCTAACGGCTCACAAGTGCTTGAAAGAAACACACGATCCGTGTGCTTCTTTAGTCCCGGTTGGTAACAACAACCGGGATCTAACGGCTCAAACAGTTGTAGTTCAAATTTGAATTACTTTCAATAAATCAACATAAACTCATTAAACTATGGGAAATTAGTTAGAAATCAAGGAAAAACCTAATACTTGGGAATTATCCATCATATGTGTACTAGTTTCCATGAAAATTAAATGGGTCCCATTTTGCATCATATTTTTGGTACTTTGTTCACAAAAAAAGTCATTTTTTGCACTTAAAAAATGGAAAATAATACTTATGGAATTAATTTTAAGATTTCCTTTGGCAAGGTTGTTTCTTATACCAAGATACATCTATTTGTGGGATATGAGATATTTATCACAAACTATGCCGTGGAAATGACCATAACTTGGTCATTTGTCTTGAAACTTCTAGATGTTCATACATGATAGACCTTTTTGTGAAGACTTTTTTTGCAAATTTTGTCAAAAATCAAGTTTATCATTTTTCATAGCAACTAGTACACATATAAGGAGCCCATGCCAAAGGAACTCATTTTTTGAGATGTTTATCAATTTATTTCATTTTTTTCTTAAAAGCGATCAAAACGGTCGCGATGACTATTCATCGAAAGAGGTAATATTTTCTAGAATTATCAGTGTTTCTGTGATATAACCACTAGTTGTGTACCTCAAAATGATTTTTCCAAAAATTTCAGAACAAACTATCAAACAGTTGTAGTTCAAATTTGAATTACTTTCGATAAATCAACATAAACTCATTAAACTATGGGAAATTAGTTAGAAATCAAGGAAAAACCTAATACTTGGGAATTATCCATCATATGTGTACTAGTTTCCATGAAAATTAAATGGGTCCCATTTTGCATCATATTTTTGGTACTTTGTTAAAAAAAAAAGTCATTTTTTGCACTTAAAAAATGGAAAATAATACTTATGGAATTAATTTTAAGATTTCCTTTGGCAAGGTTGTTTCTTATACATAGAAATAAAAGAAACAGAAACTAGAGAAAAAACAAAATTGAAAACAGAAAACATAAGAAAATATAAGAAAACAGAACAAAAAACAAACAAAATTCAATTCAAAACTACAAACCGGTGCTAAAGGGGTTGGCTTGGCGCGCAACCGTTTGGTGTCCGAAAATCAACCTTTAGCACCGGTTGTTGTTAACAACCGGTGCTAAAGACCCTTTAGCACCGGTTGGTAACAACAACCGGTGCTAAAGGTCGATTTTGAGCAGTTAATACAGGGAAACGCCCCAAATCGGCTAACTCCTTCACGCGCGCATCGTCTTCTTCCTCGCGACCTCTCTCCGGCGAAGCCCTGCCCGCCGCCACCGTCGCCGTCCCTCCGACCACCGCGCCGTCCCTCCGGCCGCCGCGCCGTCCCTCCGACCACCGCGCCATCGCCTCCCACGCGCCCCGCTCCGGCCTCCCTCCGCCTCCGGCCGCGCGCAGCGCACGCCTCAGGCCTCCGCCACCGCTCCGGCCATCGCCTCCGCCGCCACGCCGTCGCCTCCGGCCGCCGCGCCGTCCCTCCCTCCCTTCTCCGGCCGCGGCGAGACCTCCCCGCTCCGGCCATCTCCTCCACCACCGCCGGCCTCTCCAAGGTTTGTATTTTTTTTCATTATAGCTAGCAAATTAATTATAGGTTATTAGATATAGGTTATTAGTACTGTTTATTAGATTAGTGTTTAGGTTATTAGTGTTTAGGTTATTATAGCTAGCAATTTTTTTCATTATAGCTAGCAAAAATTTTCATTATATATAGCTAGCAATTTTTTTCATTATTAGTAATTAATGTTTAGGTTATTAGTGTTTAGGTTATTACTGTTTAGGTTATAATTAGTGTAGCAAATTTAGAAATTTAGCAAAGTTGGATTTTTTGGCAAACAATGTTAAAATTTGTGTTAGGAAAACAATGTTAGTTAATACTTCATATTTCGTTAATATTTTTGCAAAGTAAGCAAATTTTTGTTAAATTTAGTTGCAATGTTAGAATTTAGCACTATGTTGGAATTTTATACAATGTCTTTGAATTTTACAATGTTTTATACAATGTCTTGGAATTTTAAGAGTTAATGTAAAGATTCATAGTTTCGAGATGGACGGGACTATGGATGTCCGGGACTGGGCTCCGCCGGGTTGGCACTGGGAGGTGCCACCTTCCGGTGTGCGCAGATTGGTGAGGAATGAGGGAACCATCGTCGACCCGGAGCTTCTTTGGTGGCGGTCACGTGGGCCATGACGGGTACAGAGGGTGCCGGCCCCCGAGGAGTTGGTACGTCGTCGTGTCAGGGCGGAGGACGAGCACGTCCGTCGGTACATGGTCGCGTTGGACGTCTTTCCGTCCAACACTTGGCAGCATCTTCAGGGATCTCACATTAGTTATGATCCTGTTTGGGTTCCTTCACTTTGGGTTTTCACCGCCCGCGGCATGTTTCCGGCAGTTCGACGTCCATTTTGATAAGCGTGATGTATTATTGATGCGATATATATTATTATGACTTGTAACGCCCCAAATCGGCTAAGTCCTTCACTATTAGATCCCCTGAAGATTTTTGTGTTAGTAAAACAACTATTGTATCAATTTTTGCAAAGTTAGCAAATTTTGTAAAACAACTATTAGAAATTTAGCAAAGTTGGAAATTTAGCAAATTTTTGTTCCAATTTAGTTATATAAGAAATATTTGTTCCAATTTATGTGTACAAGAAATATTTGTTCCAACTTATGTGTATAAGAAATATTTGTATCAACTTTAATTGTAACCTTGATTCAAATTTAAATTTGAAGTGACATTGAGCTATGGACAACAACCCCTTCATCCGAAACGAGGACATTGAAGAGCAAATGGCAGCAATAATATATGAGAAGAGTCTTGGAGTAAATTCCGATGGAGAAGATTCTGATGATGAACAAGAGGATGATTTCAGCTCAAGATGTCTGAACGACTCCGGTGAGGGACTTGAGCTAGAAATAATAGACGACGATCAAGTGCCCGCGGAAAACTCCGGCCAGGTATATATATATATATTAAGTCTTGTTGATGCATAAATTGATTTATATTGCACCTACTAACAAAACATTTTTCTTTTAGGCCTCCGGATCTAAAAAGAAGCCGACAAACCCTACACGAGGCCCGGCCAAAAGGTTGAAGCTAGAAGATGGTGCAAAGCTGTCGATCGTTGAAGTAGGCGATGATGGCAAACCGCTGAAACCAGAAAACACCTGCCGCAAATATGTAGCTCAATGCGGAGCGATTGTTAGGGACATTATCCCGATCACCCTTGCAGAATGGAATGAGCCAAAGAAAGCGAACGTTGGCGCAAGTTATGTCGACGACAGACTTAAGCAAACACTTTGGGACTCAATCTTGAGTGATTTCAGCCTACCGGAAGGTCTCCCAGAGAAGAAGCTGCAGAAAGTCAGGGAGTGGACTCTTAAGAAGATGGCCACACAATTCAACAGCTGGAAGAAAAAATTGTGGAAAAAATATGAGAAAAAGACTCCAGAATTCAAGGGCTCTCTACTGAAGATAAAAGATGATTGGCCTGCATTTGTAGCTTATAAGAAATCAGCTGTCGCTCTGGCCCGATCCGAGAGAAATAAGGAGAATGCTAAGAAGAAGAAATACCACCATACTTTGGGGTCAGGTGGCTACAAGACTGCCTTGCCTAAGTGGGAATCCTTTGAAAACGAACTGCGTCTAAAAGGGATCACTCCACAGACAGATGACTGGCCCGAGAGGTCCAAGTACTGGTTGTTCGCGCATGGAGCAGTGTTGGACCCAGAGACAGGGCGAATTGTTGCAAAAGGAAAATGGAAGAAAAGAATTACACGAGTTGTAAAAAAGCTAGAGAAGGCAATAGCGGTCGTCCGAGCGGGAACATTTGTTCCCAATAGAGAGGACGACGAGCTGACACTCGCCCTCGGGAATCCTGAACACTGGGGACGATGTCGAGGTAGAGGAGGCGACGTTGGTTTCCTTCACGGGTTTCCCGCGGACGTTGCAACTTATAAAAGCCGTTCCAGAAGTAAGAAGAAGGAGGCGGACCGGTTATCACAATTAGAACGCCAGGTCCACACATGGGAGGCCCAGGTGAAGCGGCAGCAGGAGCAACTGGACTCAATTACCCAGCAAAGGGAATCTCGGATGGTGCTACAAGATCCTCCAGTCGATGTCACCCTATCTCAGCGGAAAAGCAGCGTGGGTTCCACGCAGCTAGAAAATCCTGCAGTTGATGAACCGGCGGCTCACTACCCCGTGGATGATATCACGGAGAAGACAAATTGTGAGTTACATGTGCCAATGAAGAACATCAGTTATCCGGTGGCGAAAGGATATGCTTTACAACATCAACCTGGAGCAACCTTCCATTTTGGTCAGATTCCAGCTGGATATGCTCGTGTCGGGGTCACAAAAGTTATGCCGGGATTCCACTCAATGGAACTTGACATTCCGGGAAATGATGACGAGAAGACTTTGGGAGAAGTCGAGCATGGTATCGTCCTATGGAAGAAGAAATACATCATCTTTACAGACTCTACGCCAAGGCCACCGACTCCTCCGGGTAGAAATTTATCACCTAAAAGTCCACCCGCCTTCCGCGATGATTGGGTGCCCACCGCAAGTCCATCGCCCGCGCCGTCCCGTCAGCCGACTGATGCGCCCACTAGTCATGTGACAAAGCGGAGTTTGTTCAGGAAAGACAGGTCCCCTGTCATTAAACGTGCAAAGAAAACGCATAAATTGAAGTCTCCTGAGAAGTTAGCTCCTGAGAAACCGGCTTGCGAGATGACTATGGAGGAAATAACGGTGAGCTTAAATGCCGATGCGGCAACCTTTTTTGAACGGCGAAAAGAGGAAAAACATGCCGCATCACAGGATCCCTTAAAGGAACTTCTGAAGACTATACCAATTGAGGTAAAAGATCGCACCATTGACAACTTATATAACCCTCCACCGGCGCCGTTTACAGACTATGAGCGAGGTATTAACAAGGTACATAGCTCGCAGATGGAGGAAGATGAGGAGCGACGGAAACAAAAGAAATGCGGGAAACAAGTTGCCCAGCTCGGGGAACAAGAAGTACAATCGATGGCCCCGCTCATTGTGTCGTCTCGGGCTCCTCAGGAAATCGAGCCTGGAGAATTAGTGGTATACCGTGCAGACAGAGAGTACGAGACTCTTGAGATAGCATATCAATATACTCTTGGGCTGCCTCTGGTGACAAACCCCAGTGCTCTAACAACACAGTTATGGAGATTGCATAACTGGTACATGGACATCTCAAAAGATGGGACTTTCTATTTCATGGCGGGAGTTAAGGATGAGCACTACTTCCACGAATATGCTGTACAGGTTGAGTTCTCTGAACTTTTTCAGATGTACAATCAACGTGCTCTCGACAAATCTATCATCAGCTGCTATTGTCTGTAAGTAATTTATTTGTGTATTTTCGTTATTTAGTTAAGCTCGTTCATTGCCAGTAATTATCCTCACATCATTCTTTTGTACGCTATTATATATGCAGAATGAAGATTCGTGAATGCAGACAGCTCAAAATCTGGGACATTGGGTTCATTGACCCGGATAAAGTTCATGTCCAAACTTTAGAAAATCAACCGGACGCCATAGAGGACGTTCTACTGAATTTCTTTAAGCGACAAAGTACCAAGAAAGAAATACTTTTTCCCTACAACTTCAAGTGAGTGTTAATGTCTTGTACACATTATTTTTTGCTTTCCCGATATTAAGTGCAATTGATGAGTTCTGAATTACGTGCGCAGTTACCACTTCATTCTCCTGATCATTAAACTCGACGATGGAGAAGTTGAAATCTGGGACTCAAAAAAAACAAATCCAGATGCATACAAAAGCGTGCGTATAATGCTCAAGAGGTAATTTCAATCGCACTAGGCCTCTATTTCGTTCATTTACTTAATATCAAAAGTAAGTAATAACTCCTCAATTCATATTCTTTTTGGACAGGGTTTGGAAAAAGTTCACCGAGCAAGAACCCGGTGAATGGAAAGATAAGCTGGAGTTCAAAGCTAACAAAGTAAGTAATAGTACTTAACTAGGTCCGTGTATCGTTCTAATTCTCTTTATTATTATTTGATTAAATCATATTGTTGTATAGTGGTGTCTGCAACAACCAGATGGGACAGATTTATGTGGATACTACGTTTGTGAGTTCATTCACATGAGAGTCAATGAGAGAGTCAATAGTCAAAGAAACATAGAGGTACGCAAAAATCATTCACAACTTTATTTTTCTACTATCACTTGTGTTTAGTTTCAATCATAACTAATTTGATCTCCTCCTTTTAAAGATCGCAAGGAAGCGGAACCAACTCCTACCAACGAACCGCGTTAAAGCAATTGCGGAGGAATTGGCGGGATTTTTCCTTACGCATGTCATAAATCCATCCGGTGAATTTCACTATGTGGAAAAATAGACTCCCTCCATGTAATAGCAGTGATATCTCCGTGAAAAAAGTACTTTAATTATATGTAATTATGGGTACTTCATTTATATGTGTAGTGAGTACAATTATATGTGTACGTAGTGAGTACAATTTATATGTGTAATGGGTACTTCATACGTGATCTCCTCCGAAACCCTGAAAAATAAGCGAAAAGGAAAAAACAGAAACCCTAAACCCCTAAAAATAAGCGCAAAAGAAAAAACAGAAACCCTGAAAAATAAGTGGAAGAAAAAAAAAAGGAACTATTAATACCGGTTGGTATTACCAACCGGTACAAAAGGTCCTTCGCCTGCGCGTGCTCAGCCGTGCCCACGTGGAGGCCTTTAGCACCGGTTGGTATTACCAACCGGTACAAAAGGTCCTTCGCCTGCGCGTGCTCAGCCGTGCCCACGTGGAGGCCTTTAGCACCGGTTTCATAGGGTTCCGGTGCTAAAGGGGGTACCCCTTTAGTCCCGACCTTTTAGCACCGGTTGCACAACCGGTGCTAAAAGCCCTTTAAAACCGGTGACAATGCCCCTTTCTCTACTAGTGACCGGCGCCCTCTTCACGTTGTCAATCGTCAGACTACACCGGCGCCGCCCTCTCCAAGTACTCAGACATAGGATGGAGGTTGGAGGTTGTGTAGTGGCGGCAGTTGGTCCCTCATGAAAACTGGCGGAAACCATCAAATATTTATATATATTGGACCAGAGTGGCATTGATGATTTTAATGGAGTGGCATTGATGATTTTAACCGTTGAAGTGAATGGACATGATATTGACTGTTGAGCGGAAGGGCTTCAAATCTTCTTTGGTCTCTGTCACCGTCATGCCATGTTTCTGAGTTTGCATGCTCAAGGTACGAGAAAAGCAATTATGTGATTAAGTATAAGAGATTTCTAGCAATATTCGATGAATATACACTATACCATTCATTAGATGCCAAGGCAATATAGTTTATTAGATAAAATTCAGCAATTCTGGAAGCGTACACAAACAATACTACCTATTATGAGATGAGCATACGCAACGGTACTACCTATGATCAGTGGTGAAAGACGGCAAAAGGTTTAGGTATGGCGTAGTTAAATCATTGGTGTGGGTTTTGGGGGGGGGGGGGGGGGGGGGGGGGCACATGCCCCCACCTCCCATGCTAAGATGTAAAAACCATATAATATGACCACGCTGCTGGGCATCGGTGTCATCACGGTGGCTCATCTACCTGCCCAGAACACGTATGTGGAGGTCACCGACGCGCATACTGCGCCATATTGTACAACGACCATTTCATCTACTGTATTCTTTTTCGTTCGTCTTTTTGGACAGTCTAGGAGGAACACAACAAATGATATATGGCTCTACCTGTGTTGAGGCTGCTCGTCAGGCTACACCGGCGCCTTCTTCACGTCGTTAAGATGCACCGCCGCACTCTCCATCTTGTCAGGCTGCACCGGTACCGCCCTCTCCAAGTACTCAGACAGAGGCTGGAGATGGTGCAGTGGCGGCGGCTGGCCCCTCATGAAAACTAGCGCAAAACCATCAAATATTTGTATGGATCGAAGTGGCACTGATGAATTTAACTGTTGAAGTGAATTGACAGGATATTGACTGTTGAGCGGAAGGATTTTGAATCTTCTTTGCTCTCTGTCACCGGCATGCCATCTTTCGGAGTTTGCATGCTCAAGGTACAAGAAAATCAATTATGCGATTATGTGTAAGAGATTTTTAGCAATATTCAATCAATGTACACAATACCATTCCTTAGATGGCAAGGAAAAATAGGTTATTAGATTAAATTCAGCAATTCTGGAAGCATACACAAACAATACTACCTATGATGAGATGAGCATACCCAACGGTACTACCTATTATCAGTGGCAAAAGACGGGCCAACATCTTTTATCTACCGTATTCTTTTTCTTTCGTCTTTTTGGATAGTCAAGGAGGAACACAACAAAGGATTTATGGCTCTACCTGAGTTGAGGCTGCTCGTCAGGCTACACCGGCGCCCTCTCCATCTCGTCAGGCTGCACTGGTGCCGCGCTCTCCAAGTACTCAGACAGAGGATGGAGTTGGTGCATTGGCGGCGGCTGGTCCCTCATGAAAACTAGCGGACAGTCATCAAAGTCCCTCATGAAAACTAGCGGAAAGTCATCAAATATTTATATCGGACCGGAGTGGCATTGATGATTTTAACTGTTGAAGTGAATGGACAGGATATTGACTGCTGACCGGAAGGGTTTCGAATCTTGTTTGCTCTCTGTCACAGTCACGTCATCTTTCCGAGTTTGCATGTTCAAGGTACTGTATGCTTTGCTTTGTTCAATCAGAACTCTATCTAGTATAGTGATCTAGTGGAGTGAGCCCAGCTCACTTGGCTAGTGGAGTGGATGTACAATCCAGCCACCCAGGTTCAAGTCCTCATGGACGCGAATTTGGGTTCTTATTATTTAAAAAAAAACTCGCTGTGGGGGCTTCCCCACCGCTTTCCTTTAAAAAAAAAGTATAGTGATCTAGTCTACTAGCTAGACACATGATCCCAACCGGGACGAACTGGGAATTGGGACTCAACAGGCGACATCTTGTTTGCTATGGGAGCTTTGTTCCTGGAAGAAAAATATATTTTCCGTTTGGTTACATAGAGTTTAGTATCGAGCATTGTCCTCCTACTTGTAATGAACCAGCTCACGAACTGGCTGTGTCGGGTCCCAGTCATGTCGACGGAAACCATTCCTTCTTAGAGAGCCCACTGTTGAGGACATCGCTAGGCTGTTGTCGATCAATGAGGAAAGCAGGTTTCCGGGAATGATATGAATTATTAACTGCATGCATTGGGAGTGAAAGAACTATCCATTTGCATGGCAAGACCAGTATAGCGGACATGCCGATGGTTGCACTGTCATTTTTGAGGTCGTGGCACCACAAGATCTTTGGATTTGACACTCTTTTTTGGCATGGCCGGCTCCCACAATGATATCAATGTGCTTCAGCGTTCTCCGGTCTTTGCTAAGCTAGCGGAGGGCGATGCTCCGGTGTTTAACTATGAGATCAATGACCATCCGTACAACAAGTGCTACTACCTTGCGTGCCATCTATCCCTACTGATCTACTTTTGTGAAGACAATTTGTGAACCAGCGGAAGAGAAAAATAGAAGTTTTGTTAAGCGGCAGGAAGCATGCAGGAAGGATGTGGAGCGTGTATTTGGTGTGCTCCAATTTAGGTGGGTTATTGTTCGCCACCCTGCGAGAACATGGAGCACAAAGGTGATGTGAGAGGTCATGACTGTTTGTGTGATCATGCACAACATGATCGTCGAGGATGAGCGCGATGAAGGCATCCATGACCAAGGCTGGGAGTTTCAGGGTTAGTTGGTTGCCCCACATCCAGGAGCAGCTACATTTGAGGAGTTCCTCAATGTGCACAAGGAGATCCGTGATCGCGTTTGATTGAACATCAGTGGGCATTGGCAGGAATCATTTCAAAAGACAACTAGTTTTATTCTCTTCCTTTTATTTCAACTACGTTT
The DNA here is from genome assembly GCA_026929855.1 of Poa annua. NCBI lineage: Eukaryota > Viridiplantae > Streptophyta > Magnoliopsida > Poales > Poaceae > Poa > Poa annua. Next base: position 99,088,122 of record CM049437.1, read on the forward strand.
GTTTGAATTATGTTGTCGCTTTACTTCCATTATTGTAGTACTCATATTATTTAAGCGATGACATTTTCGAAATTTACAATTATTTTGATATAATTGTATGTCATTTCAATAGTTTAGAAAATATTCGATCAAATATTGATTAAAAAAGAGAGGCCGAACGTCCAAAATGCGTCAGGCCGCTGGGAGAGCGCCCGACTATTTTGACTTTGCCATGATATTAACTTGAATCAACAAATACACGTACACGCGAACAGATTACACCGATCTTCTTCAAAGACCGTCCCTACACAGCAGCGAACAACTGTGCCATTATAACGGGTAGGCCGGCTCTTCGTCTGGTCCGAATAATTGATGTGCGTGCTAACCTTTATAAAACATCGTTTACCTGATTTCGATGTTGTTTCCATAGTGTGTTTTATGGCATGAACCATAGCCTGCTATGAACTGGCGAACCCCATATACAGATTACCACGAACTTTTTTCCAGGACAATGTTTGGTGAGGGCCGCATGTCTCATTCTCGCGTGCTTAATTTTTTCAATTTTTGTGGAGAGGTTAAATTTTTATTTCAGAATATTAGTCAAGTAAAAGAGCGAGAGAGTTATCTTATCTTAGCTAAGTGATGATCTCTTAAATATTAATACAAAACTATTTTGTCCATTGTATTATACGCCCTTCCTTACTAATATAATATTTAAGTTCATTAATTTCTGTAGATAACAAATGAGAGATAACACGACTGGTATTTAAACTAAGGGACAAAAGGCAAAAACTTTGTTTTTTAGGTTGCTATAAGAGGATAAAGGAAGATGTCCCTGCAATTTGCTGAGAGTTTGATATAAACTCTCGAGTCACCCTTATAGGGGTAAAGACGCCTGTTACCATACTCTGCACTTGGAGTCCCAACGAGTTGGTACCCACATAGTTGTTGCCATCAATGAACCGTGTTTCTATCATTATCAAGTCTATAATCATTTCTCTCATGCGCGAGTAAATCCCAATATGCGTGGGAGATGTAGGGGATTGGTGAGGTGTGTTTATGCCTTTTCATTTAATATTTGTGAGAGTTTTCCAGTCATTGTTTATATGATTGTTTAGGGCCTGGGCAACATGATCTAATGACCCTACATAGATATGCATTTTTGTTTAGTAAATTGTGACTCGTGAAGTGATAGCCGAGGATATCTTTTTTTTTTCTTCGATAAAGAGCTGAGGATATCTATGAGGGACTTAGACGACTCGAGGATGCTTAACCCAAGATGGTGAGCAAGAGGCAGATCCAGAACTCATGCCGAGAGAGGGAAACCATGCAAGAAGATCGATCATGACAAGAACCTTTCTAGCTACTCTCTGATCATCCTGCAAAGTGCAAAGCAAGCTAAGAAAATGAAGGAATCTGATGTTGTAGCTAGCTTACCCCGCATCCGAACTTGAACAAGTACTCTCTTTGTACCAAAATATAAGACTTTGTAGTTGCAGCTGGGTTATACTGCAGATCCATTAATAGATACTTCTTCCGTACTAAAATATAAGACTTTCCCGTCTTTATGAGTTTATCTTTATTCGTACGTAGGTAGACATGTTTTAGTGTGTTGAACCACTCATTCAGAAATGAATCCTGACTAAATCGGAAAGGCCAGAAAGCCTTATATTTTGATACGGATGGAGTATAAAGTAACTTTTATATCAATTGTAAGGACCCTAACCCTAAGCAAAATGTGCCCCAGCCTCCAGGAATGACACCTGGCCTTCATCTTGCGGCGGCGCCGCCGAGCTCATTCTTCCTCATCGGAGGAGACGACATTGAACTAGCGCTGGAGGAGGACATGCATCCAGCCGACACTCGCGCTCACGAGCTGCGTGCTGCACACATGTTGTAGCCTGCGCAGAAGCTAGTCAGCGCTCCACGCCTCTAGGGCCTCCTCGTGGACGCAACATCACTTCACCCGCCTATACTCCGTGTGGATGGACTTGGCGGCAACAACCCGCTCGAGCTCCTCCTGGTCATCGATGTCGGTGAGGTCCTCGTTGAGGAGGAATCGCCGTCGATGCTCTCGTAGTCCGACGGGATGGCGACGTGGCAGACGTAGTAACACGCAGCAGAGCACACGGCTGGCCACGCGCGAAGACCTGACCTTAGCGTCGTGACGGCCGGCTAGGAGAAGCCTGTGCCACACCCAACTGTGGCGCCTTGATTATCGGCCACGGTTGCGAGCTTGCTCCGAACAAGCGGTGCAATGTCGCTCCTCCTCGGCTGGGGACATAGTGACCGGAGTTGCAAAGCGGTGTGGCATTGCAATCCGGGTCCGAGCTGTAGCGCAGAGCTATCCACCGGCCACATGGAGGAGAATCGAGTCTAGAAAGTGCTGGGGAGGGCGGGATCCGGTGGTATTGCTCGTCGGAAATGGCTTAGTGTACGATACCAAGGAGAAATCACGACAATGGCGGGTCGGGGGACATGAGGGTTTCACAACTCAAATCCCCTCCCGACCTGACGATATCTAGTTTCGCGGGTCTATTTTTTTTTTAGGTCAACGCCCTGTCGTTAACCTCGGATAATACAATAGATTGTGTAGAGCATAACACCCTGTCGTTAACCTCGGATGCACGGTGTAGATAACAGGTTCAGTTTTAGCACTATGCTCACATAAAGTATATTTCTACCTTAAAAAAAATTGTTTTTGCATTTTCACCACTAGTTGATTTATTTCACTTGTCACTGATATATGATAGTCCCTAAGAACATGTGTTTCTCTAGTGCCAGATGTAACTGCTGTAATTATCTATTCATGTTAACAGTTAGCACAAATTTGGTTGTAAGAGCAATGTATGCCTACGTAAATTTGCAGTAAGAGATCAAGTATATATATTATCATTTAATGCATCAAACGTGTTCATATCCCATAAGTTCAAGAGAATAGTACATATAGGTCACCGTAGTTTCTACGCACGAGAATCAATAAGTTTATTTCCTCCATTATCCTAAAAAGGTGGTCCCATAACCAAGGAACTAGTGTTCCTTCCCACAAAAAAGGGGAAGTATAGACCTAAAAGTACCGTGTCCACAATAAGGAATTCATTTAATGCCTATTAGTAATTTTAAGAATAATAGTACTCCACTGAACCATCCGATGGACTTTCTACCTAGGTCATCCATCCAGGACCGGTTAAATTTTTTTTTAGGCCCGTGATAAATTAATTAATAAGTATAATTATATCAAACTCTTATATTTAAATATAATATAGTTTTACTATATATTATAATTTTATAGTATATATATGTTCTCTTATTTGACACATAATATATCTTCTCAATAGGTGGTCACAGTTAACTTAACTAAATATAAATCTTATGTGTAACTTTCTTATATTCTAATGTACATCAAATATAAATTTACATAAACTAAAGTTTTAAATAATTATACGCCTTCTCATTTTTCGAAGAACAATTAAGAATTAATTATTCTTAATATTTGTGAGACATATATAGTGACAATGCTTTAACAAATATCTTAATAGCGTCTTGTATTGTATCAAGTTATAAGAAAATTTATAGAAAATTCTAGATTATATAGCTTGATTGTTTAATAAGTTACATTGTGTTCAATAACAATCTCACAACACATGCATTTTATGTATTTGATATTATAATATAAATGCTTAAACTAACCACTAATGATATTTTTTTTATAGATTCCACATTTTTTACATTCATACACAACTTCTCATGTAACTTTCTCAAATAGAAAGTTGTGCATGATATTAAAACTGAGTAAAACAGTTTAGGGCTCCCACTAAAGAGAGACCAGTTGGGTTTTTTCTACGCGATACGCGGTTTGTCTTCACACACGGTTTTTGGATATAATAGATAAATATATGATGATTATGAGAATAACTCTATTATTTAGGGTCCTACACTCTCGAGTACCGTAGTGATCGTCATATTTGCCTGATATCTGTGTTAGCCTGATCTTGTTGATGCCACCGCAAGGTGGGAACGCGTGCCCCTCCCCCGTCGCAGTAGTCACGTGTACAAATCATTTTATCGCAGATATGTTGGCTGCACAATATCATGTTCATGTTCTACGTCACTTGGTGCTACATAATCAGTTGGCTAATCATATCTGTCGTTAGCATTGTAATGTTTATCCTATTCGTTGACACTGAAATGATTATGCTATTCATGGTGTACCACCTGAAGTTGCAGCAATGAAGCTACCTGATCTAAACAATGAGCTCTTTCCGGTTACCCTTTGTCGTATCTATACTTTGTCTTTTTTAAAGATGTATCAGTATTTACATATATTAATTTGATTAGACCCTGCCACTGGGTGGGTCAGGATGGTCGCCCCTCTCTGTCCCGGCCTCTAGGCCGGCCCTGCTGCATCCATCGCTGCCACGCCGTGGCTGTGGTGAGCAGCAGCTGCACTGCCGTCCACCTTCTCTTGGGTGTACATTGATCAGCTCCTATGCTCCTCTACGTTCTAGCGGCTAGCTGGCAAAGGCTGAAATACAACATACGTACTCTCTTGTGTATTGCTATTTCTATTTCAAAACAATCTCCCACACTCTTTTCATATGCTAGTGCTAGGTAATGATTTATATTTGGAGAAGTTCTAATTAGGTACCAATTAACTCCATGTAACTAAGGTGAATAACTCTCTGAGTGACTTTTATCTTGGAACCGTTATTGAAAAAAAAATGTACTATTTCGTAAGCTAATGTGCTCAAAAGCAATCCAAATTTCTTTTAATGCCAAATATGTACTATTTTGTAAGCTAATGTGCTCAAAAGCAATCCAAATTTCTTTACATGCTCTATCCATTCCAACTTTTTGTACGTAGTAGTGCGACCAGGGATTCCATTTTTCACCCACCCATTTGAAATCATGGCCTCTGATATTTCGCCGTTCACGGAGCTTGAAAGTTCAGGACTTGCGCCAGCTAATCAGCCTCAAGTTTCAAAACTAGGGGTGCGTTTGGTAGTCTGGACTGCTTTCAGCCTCCAGAATTGGGTTATTGTTTGGTTACTCGCGCTGCATAGTTTGAGAAAAAAAGGTCCTTCTATTTGTTTGCCTGCAGCCAACCCAAAATGTGGATGCAACGACATTTGTTTGGTACCATCCAGGCCAGCGTAAAGGTCACATGTTCTCTACACACATGTGACCTTACCATACTATCACCTCCGTCACACACAAATAACAGTTCATCAGTTAATCAGAGTTGCACACTTACGAAAATAGCAGTTCATGAATTTATCCCTAACTAGTACGAATGGTCATAGTTGCACACTTACGAAGGTAGCGGTTTATGAATTTATCTCTAGCTACTGCGAATGGTCGTTTATAATCACAGGATAAAAAACGGTTTTTTTTCTTCACTTTCTCTTCACTTCACTTCTTCACTTCTTCTTCTTCTCAAATGGTGGTATCGCCTCTGGCCTCCCACGTCACGTTTGCCCACTCGAGCCTCTTCTCATTCCAGGCTTCATTGTCGCCTGCCTCCACGCCATGGCCAGTCTCAACTTCATCAAGGTTTACAACAATTTGGAAGTAGTCATCCTCGCTCCAACCTAAGATCTAGTTGTGAAGAATGCAGCAAGCAAGGACCAGCTTCATTTGAGTCTCAAAAGTTGGAACGGTTTCCGTCAAGAACCTTAAACTTATTTTTCAATGCAACAAACACCCTCTCAATGGTGACTCTAAGACTTGAGTGTCTTAGATTGAACAACTCTTTCACATTCTGCGGTTGGTTCCTATGACTAAACTTGTTGAGGTGGTATCTTGTATAGAATACTAGGTCGGCATGCATGCATATTCAGCTTTTGTATTGGGACTTTTTACAAAACTACCAACGAGGGCCCCGTCCCTGCCAACGTGGAAAAGAATCCGCTCGTCGTGTTTGGTTGGTTTGTATGAATTTGCACGTGAGTGACAAGTTTGTGTACCATTTTCTCACTCTTCTCATGTTTTTGTATGAAAATGCTCCCACCAAATAAGTTTATGTATGAGTGGTGCAATTACCTCGATGCTAATTGATGACTACGTGACCTTTTTGGCTTTAGCCACACTGTGGCACCCACAGCGTGTAGCCAAAAGTAGTTCCAAATTCACTTTTGGGTTTTTGGAACTAGTTCCATACATTGTGAGGGTAGTTCCAAATAAGGAAAAAGAGGAAACCGGAGCAAGAGGATGCTCCGATGCTAAATTGGGATGATGAATAAACAAATAGTTGTGTGCATGCAGCCCAAATACATGGAGAGAAATGATAGGATGAGAGGCACTAGAGGAGAGAGAAAATGGCATGCAACGGGTCCCAATCTCTGAAATTTGGCAACAAAGCACGTTGTGGAGAAATTATAGCAATTCACCATTGTAGCTATATTGTGGGTATGTGTCAGATTTGGCTATAGCAACGCTGTGGCTGCCCTAAGTAAGCATGCATGGATAATTATAGTTTAGTATCCCTGCTACTATTCCCTGCTGCAATTGTTATGTGAAATTGATTTTACATTTGACATGTACAAGTAGTGTATATTTGCAATAATTATTAGAATTTTGAAATGTTAATTTTATTTTATTTTCACCGTTTCCCCACTTATCACACGCTTCCATTTACAACACATGTTTCTAGCGTTACTTTGATGTGCACCGGTGGTTGTTTCGTTGAGAAAGATAGTACCGTATTACTGTTTCAGTGCCCTCCTCGGCTGGGCGAGCGAAATGAGGAAGCTTTTTATGTGTAGGTGACTGCAACGGCCGAACGGCCGGACCGGCCGTCCTCCGCCAATCGACGGCGACGAAGATGGCAGCGGGTCGTTAGTCTCCGGCGGTGTACCAGTACTGCTTACTGTACTAGGAGTAGCCGTAGTGGTTGCCGGGTCCCTCAGGTCAAGCAAACCACCCACCATGGCCGGCCGGCGCGCCCACCAACCAACCTCCTCCTCCGCGCGCTCCATCGCCATCGCCTCCACCAACCCCTCCTTTAATACCCTTGCTCCAGCACACCACCCGCGCCCATTGCTACCTTTGCTTCGCGTCCGGACAAGACAGACCACCGTGCCGGACGCCGGACGGGGCCGGGCGGCGGGCGAGGCGGCAGCGATGAAGCAGCCGAGGTCGCGGCAGGAGCCCCGGCGGATGGGCAACTCCGCCATGGTCATCACCATGCTGCTCTCCCTCTGCGTCCTCACCTTCATCAAGGCCCGCTACTGCTCCACCCCGTACCGTACGTCATCACCATTCCCCATTCTTGATCGATCCTCTGCTCTAGTGCTCTGCTTCACACTGCGTTTTGATGCTTCGGGGAGATCGAGTCTGATCGACGGATGTTGGTCTGTGCAGCCAACAAGCCGGCGCCGTTGCTGGAGGTGGAGATCGACGACGACTACGACGGCAGCCGGTACAAGATCTCCGGCCCGATCGGCGAGGAGGACTTCGACCCGACCCGCCCCACCTGCTACAACACCAGCAAGCGGTCGGAGCGGTGCGCGGCGGTGGGGGACGTCCGCGTGGACGGCAACCACTCCAAAATCTACATCAGCCCGCTGGACAAGGAGTGGCGCACCAAGCCGTACGCGCGCCGGCACGACGCGGTCGCCATGGACGACGTGCGCGAGTTCGCGCTCCTCCCCTTCGGCGCCTCCAACGAGACGGTGGTCCCGCCGCTGTGCACCCGGAACCACTCCGTCCCGGCCTTCCTCTTCTCCAGCGGCGGCTTCGCGGGCAACCTGTACCACGACTACACCGACGTGCTGGTGCCGCTCTTCACCAGCACCCACCACTTCGGCGGCGAGGTGCAGTTCCTGCTCACCGACATCAAGGACTGGTGGCTGGACAAGTTCACGCCGCTCTTCCGCCACCTCTCCAACTACGACGTCATCGACGTGGACAACGACCAGGAGGTGCACTGCTTCCCGCGGATCGTGATCGGCTCCACCTTCCACCGCGCCATGGGCATCGACGCCACCCGCTCCCCGGGCGGCGAGACCGTGGCCGACTTCAAGCGCCTCCTCCGCCGCGCCTTCCACCTGAAGCGGGACGTGGCCTCCCGCGACAAGCCGCGGCTCCTCATCATCTCCCGGAAGTCCTCCCGGCGGTTCCTGAACGAGCGCGCCATGGCGCACGCGGCGGCGCTGGCCCGGTTCGACGTGCGCATCGCGGAGCCGGACAACCACACGGACATGCCCAACTTCGCGCGGCTGGTGAACTCGGCGGACGTGATGATGGGGGTGCACGGCGCCGGGCTCACCAACATGGTGTTCCTGCCGAGCCGCGCCGTGCTGGTGCAGGTGGTGCCCTTCGGCGGGCTGGAGTGGCTGTCTCGGGTGACCTTCAAGGACCCGGCCAAAGACATGGACGTGACCTACATGGAGTACAACGTCTCCCTGGACGAGAGCTCGCTCAAGAGCCTCTACCCCAAGGACCACTTCTACCTCAAGCACCCCTACGACGTGCACAAGAAGGGCTGGGACGCCATTAAGACCGTCTACCTCGACAAGCAGAGCGTCAGCCTCAACCTCACCAAGTTCGCCCACACGCTCGAGCAAGCACGAAGCCTCCTGCCCTGACAGACACCCATCGACAGAGCTCGTTCGTTTGTTCGTTCGTGCTAGATTAGGCCTTCTTCTTCTTCCCATTCTTGCTTCACTTCCTTCTTTCTTCTTCTTGATCTGTTGTTCTTGTGGCAAGATTCATTTCTTTCATTGTTTTTCTGTTCTTTCTTTTTTTTGCTAAAGGAGGAGACGAACACCAGGGATAGGCCGAAAGTGTCCAAAGCGAGTTTATTCTAGACACTTTGTAAATCGATTGATTATACAGGAAAAGTGTAATTATTTCTTCACATGGAGAGCCTCTTTGGCCACTTTTAGTAATTTACACTAGGGATCGGCAGGGCATGTGATGATGTCAAGGAACAATTGCTGCTTTTCATGTCCCGATCGAACTGGCTTCATCATGTATGCATTGCATGCCCCCTCATTCTCAACAGCTTAGTTTCAGACATGTTCAGACAACCGCTCTCCCCTCATTCTCAACAGCTTCAGTTTCAGACATATTCAGACAAATGCTTTCAATTCGGACCAGTTTCGGAGGCTTTAATTTTTTGTTTAATCCTGGACGCATTTAGCAAGCCGCAACTATTGTCTCTGACCAGTTTCAGAGGCTTCAACCTGTATATTTTGGACCAGTTTAGGAGGTAGGCTTCAACCATACTCCAGTTCTGGACCAGCGCAGTTTAGGAGGCCTCAACTACATTTTCAGGACCAGTTTAGGAGGCTCCAACCTCACCTCGAAGCACCTACAACTCCTAGAGTCGTAAGTACTCGACAACGCCATGTCGTTAGAGTAGCTTGTAGGCTATCGATCAAAGCCCTTAATTGGCCTAGTACCCTTATCCATACAGTGCAACTGCAACCCACACGCTGATCTGGTTTTGTTTATCTGAAGAAGCAAAATTAGAAGCTTCTGCAGAAGCAGCATGAAAGGGAAAGTGTACTGGTAGTAAGATACTTCGACCACACTCACGCACGAACAGGCGGGAAAAAGGTCTTAAACTATAGAAGCCACGACGAGGCCAGCGAGGGAGGCGGTCAGTGTAGTGGTTGTTGCTCTGTTCTCCACACGGAAAAAGCGATGGGGAGTGCACGACAGGGTACCAACCTTACCTGAAGGTGGCCAGTTCCCTCAATTTCTTCTGTTATTATTCTGAGCCAAAGTTAAACACACACGTACACATTCGCCCGCGCAAAACGTGATCATTTAGATTCTTCCATCAGGCATCAGCTCCGGAAAACGCCCGTACAACCGACGGTTACCAGCAGTATCTTTCAGATAAGAAGGCTTCCACGATCGCTCGCCAACTTGGTTAGGGCTCCTTTGATTCATAGATAGAGTCATAAAATGCCATGTCAAACTGCATCATATTGGGAGTTGTGAGAGCAACTGTCTTTGATTGTGGTGAAGAATTTTTTCATGAGGTCCAACCAAATGTTTCTTCTATCCTATAAACTTTGCACTACAAGAGTCATATGTGAATATTTCCTATGGGATATGGTCGTAGGAAATTTTTCATAGCATCTCAATCCTATAGAAACCTTTTGAAAATCCTGTAAATCAAAGGAGGCCTTAATTGGTTGGCAGAGCCACCAAATTTCTGTCGCCTTCCACCGAATTAATGCGTGATGAAAGTATTCTAGATCGAACTGTCTATCATGCAACGTAAGCAAAGTGTTCCCAACATCTTTCATGTGCAAGCGCGCGTGGATGATGGCTCAGTTCTTCCCGCGTGTCCACGGAGAAGAACACAAAACGATATAGAGTATCTTGGTTTCAGCTGCAATTCACTATATCTGTCTGGTGGATTCCAAGGCTGGATATTCATTCTTTCACCGCTTAATTTAGACTAAACATCGTTACCAGGAAAGTGTTGAGTTCTTCTCCAACAGGGAAAGGCAGGTGTGTGCGGTCTGAAGCAATACCCTGCTTTTGTTCGGCTCAGCCCTTTGATCTTGAATTCTTGATAGATCGATAGCTTTTGGACGCCATCAGTTGTTAGCTAGCTTCCAATGCTTTAAGCTCCGAGCATGTTGTGCTGCTGAGTGCGTCTTGCTGGTCATGTTATGTGTCTCAGCCTTGGCTAAAAAGCCAAGCGATTATGTGATGCCAATAGATAAGATGGATGTGTGCATCCAGAAGGTCAGCTTGCCCGGGTAAGATTACGTTGCTTTATTAATTATTATTGGTTCTTTACGTGCTGGAGACTTCTGGTCCAGCAAGAGAGCGATGCATCACACATGTGGGGTTAACGATAACATATTATCTTCTTTGCTAGGGACATGGTTAAAACATGACAGTTAACCAAGCTCAGTTTGTGTATAGATAGGGAGGTTCATCTCAACAACAACAACAAAATAGATAGGGAGGTTCAATCCAAAGTTTTGGTATATGTGCTCTTCACTCTTCTCTCTACCGGAAGAAGTAGGGAAAGCATTGCATTGCCAATTTGCCAATTTGTCATTGCTTGGGTTATTACTCCCAGAAGCTGCTAAAACAAGAATTGTTGCCTAAGTAAGTGTTGGTTGCCTTAGTCGTAAACTAGTTGTACTCCTTCTGTTTCCAATTTATAAGATGTTTTGACCACTTCAGCACGTACTAAATACGAACTGAAATGATTTAATCAACACACTAAAATATGTTTAGATACGTACGAATCAAGAAAAGCTAAAAATAAATTTATATTTAGAAACACATGTTTGTCTTGAACTCCGATCTGGTGAAGCAGGAAACCATTAAACACAAGTGGTACTCGAACTAGTACCAATAGTTTCATGCTTCATAAAAAAAGTTGTTGTGTTTGTTGGCTTCAATATATGCATGTTGAGAAGTGCTCCAGTGCTTTCCTAAAAAAAAAATGCACGGATTTTAAAACACATCAATTGCTGTGATTAGGGGGGAGATTGGGGTGCTAATCCCACCTAGTTAGTAGTCCTCTTACGTCACTTTTAGACCCATATAATTTAATCACAGCCTTCGATATGATTTAAAATTTATGAAAAAAAAACTTCTGTGAAATTTCTCATGCATGTTTTATGACGGTTTAGCGTCGCCTAACTGGTGTAAAACTATGCACTAGTATTTCATTCTCAGATAAGGTGTTCACGACATCAGCCATACAGGGGAAAATATGCTTGAAACGTTCGATCACCCATTCACTCGGTCCTATCTAGCAAACACGTATTTGATTCAGAACGCTATGAACCATGTAGTACAATCTGTAGCGACCCCTCTATTCTGCCCGTGCCGCACGGTGGGATGCCACTACTGGGCTTCAGGGCTGCTGACAAGACAAGACACTATAACAACGGTTTTTTATTGGGACCATCGGCGTAGGGCTCGAGCTCGACTGTCTAACAAAATGGCCATCGATATATGATAGACTGGGTTGGCGGCCGACCTTGACGTACGTTTGATCGTCAGCACAATATCTGGAGCCGTCCTAATGAGTAAGGGCACTTGACGGCATAGGATGGTGTCGACGGAAAAGCCATCGGTATAGTTTTTTTACGTATGCCCGACGGCAAAGCTATTTTTTCCTTTTTCAACATGTTAAACATTTTTGTGAAGATTGTTTTTAAAATATTTGTTAAAAATCAATTTTATCATTTTTCATAGCAACTAGTACGCATAAAATCTTTAATTTTTCTGAAACACAGTTAAATTGGCCACTATGGATATTCATCGAAAGGGGTCAAATTTTTCAAAACTATTAATATTTATGTGATATAAGTATATAACCACTACTTCTGGATCAAACACATGTAGTTCAAATTTGAATTATATTTTAGAAAATCGGCACAAACTCATTTAACAAGGTGAAATTAGGTAGGAATCGAGGATTCCTAATAATTTGGGATTATCCAAAAAATGTGGACTACTCTTTTTGAAAATTAGATGTGTGCCATTTTGCACCGTGCTTTTTATATTTGCTTCATAAAAAGTCATTTTGGGCAATTAGAAAATAGAAAATGATATTTATAAAAATAAATTTAATAATCCATTTGGGTCTGCAATTTCCCATATAGAGATACACCTATTTTCGAATATGAGAATTTTATCACAAACTATGTTGTGAGAATGGTCATAACTTGGCATTTGGTTTGAAACTTATAGAAGTACATGATATATTTTTGTGAATATATTTTTGAATATTTCTCAAAAATCAAGTTTAACATTTTTCATAGTGGCAACTAGTACATATAAAATGACTCCATGAGAGAGGATATATTTTTAAGGTCTTTTTACATCCTTTGACATATTTTGTTTTAAAAAAGGGTTAAAAATGGCCATCATGGCTATTCATCGAAAAGGGTCAAATTTTCGAAAACTATTGATTTTATGTGATAAGAACTACTTGTGTAGATTAAAATGATTAAAAAAAATCAAAACAAACTATCAAACACTTATAGTTCAAATTTGGATTCCTTTTAAAGATCGACATAAACTCATTTAATTAGGAGAAAATTGGTAGAAATCGAGAAAATTCCTAATACTTGGAGATTATCCATGAAATGTGGAATACTCTTCGTGAAAATTAGATGGGTTCCATTTTGCACCATATTTTTGTACTTGCTTCACAAAAAATCATTTGGTCACTTAGAAAATGAAAAAAGATATTTATAAAAATAATTTGAAAATTCCCTTTGTCATGATTGTTTCATATATCAAGATACACCTATATTTTTTTTGATTTGAGAACTTTATCACAAACTTTGCCGTGATAATGGACATAACTTGGTCATTTCGCTTGAAACTTATAGATGTTTATACATAATAGACCTTTTGTGGATTTTTTTCAAAAGTTTGTCAAAAATCAAATTTATCATTTTTCATAGCAACTAGTATGCATCCAAGGACTAAATGCCAGAGGATATTTGTTTTTGAGATTTTTTTCACTTACTTTTATGTTTTTGAAAAAAAAAATACAAATGGCCACCATGGTTATTTATCGAAAGGGGTCAATTCTTTTAAAAACTATCGCTATTTTCTGTGATGCAAAAGATGATAAGGATGTTATATTTAGATTCCTCTCATTTTTATAATCGATTTAGACATTTTTATTTTTTAAGTTCCGATTTACATATTTACATATATGAATTATTCCATATTAAATGAGAAAAGGCAAAAATAAAGTAAAATACATTTTATTGTTATTTATATAAGTTATTATACTATAATTATTAAGTTGTTTATTTAATAATTTTTAAAATTCAAACAATAAAGAAGTATAACATCATGGCCGAGGGATTAATGTGATTGATAGGATCAATAAGGTATACATTTTATTTGGAAACTCATTCAGAAAGAACTTAAAAGTTAAACGTGTTTGAACTGTAGCAATTTGAGAATTGTTGACCGACTGGAAAGTTTAACCTAAAGACTGAGTACTTTTAACTAAGATTAAGCGTGACATGAGATTAAATGTGTGACCAGCTTGATTATTTCGAGAAAAAACTAATAAAATGGAAAAATATGGGTCACGCGTGCAGGATAGGCCAACGGCTTAGCCGTTGGTGTAGGTTCTACGCTTACTTTGCAGGATCGATCAAACGACCGTCTGCAGTTAAAGTGAGGCCCGCTCTGCCCTACGCCGACGACAACGAGGCTGAGCCGGCACTGTGGTACGCCAACGGGGCAGCCGTAGGCATGGCCTACGCCGGCAGCAAATGTGTTTATGCCGACGACTGTTGGCTGTCAACATAGTTCCAGTTTTCTGTAATGAGAGAGGGAGGCACTACGAATAGAACGACACATGACCAACTCAGTTTGGAGAAAGGAACTGGACTCTTCGGAGTCGAGAGAATACATCCAAGTTGTGATTGTTCTTGAATCATTGCCTTTCTTTTGAACTTTCTACCTCGTCTAGCTCTCTCATAATGCATTGAGAAAATTGAAAAATACATAGGGTATTGCTAGTGGAGAGTGGGTGATTTGATAAAACAAAACCCCTCCGTCTTTGGCAATCTGGGACTTACTTTGTAAATCTGATTTTTCTATCCTTTTAAAAGCCTTTTATCTAAAAGATTTCCTATCCTTCCTGAGAAACGATTTGAGCCCTTCTTTATCTTGGTCACATGTGCCATCTTGATTGTTAGAATGGATTGCATGTTCAAGAAAATGATGTTGAGCCTCTGGAGAGCAGATAGACTTCAATGAGAAAATTGACATGGTTATCCAATGAAAAATAGGAATTTCTATTATTTTCCTTAAAATAAGTTAATAAAACAATGTACATGGTGTGAATATGAATTTATAAATGTTATTTATTTCCTACGTCCCTTTCATGTGAAATGAACCTCGATTTCTGACAAGAGCGTGAACGGATTTTGTATCTTACATAACGGAACTACTAGCCATCCGACAAATGTTCTTTTCCATGTTATTCGTTCTTGTTGAAGTGCTCGAAACAACATACATTTTTAACTACTTTGGGTCAAACAGTGAGATAACCAATCAATAATAGCACACGGTATAATTGTAGCTTGTTCCCCATACATCATCAATAACGACAATCACCAGAGAAGCGAAGCGCGCCAATAAATTCTATAGTAGATTCTAGGCAATCTCGTATGCCGACGGGAGCAACCTGGGCACGGGGTGGTCCATCAACGCCACGGCCAGCAGCAGCAGCAGGGAGAAGGTCTCTTCTCCATGTTCAACTTATCGGGTGTCTGGCCCGTCAGAAACTCCAAGTCGAACGAGTGCACCAGCGTGGCGTTCGTCGTCGTCACCATCCTTAGACCCGAGCTGAGTCCCGCGCATATCCTCCGGCCTGCCCCAAACGGTATCAGCCCAACATCGCCTCCCTTGAGATCCACAGTCTCATGGGACCCTCCCGGGAGGAACCTTGTGGGCCGATATTCCAACAGATCGGGCCACGGAGCCGGGTCGCGGGTGATGCCCCACACGTTCACCAGCAACTCAGTGCCGCTAGGGATGCGGTAGCCGGCGACCTCACACTCCTCGGAGGCTGCGAGAGCGTCGTTGACGGGTGCAGTCGAAACGTCTCTTGATGATGGCGTTGAAGAACGTGAGGCGTGGAAGGTCAGACTCTGCAACGAGCTGGTCACATCATGTCAGCACTCGAACGGACGGCACAGCTGCTGACGACCGATGGACGCGCCCGGAGTTTAGTCCCACCTCGCTAGTTGAGAGAGGCCGACACCAGCTTATATAGCTGGGCAAACCTCTCCCTTCAGACCGGTCTTTTGGGGTGAGAGAGGCCTTGGGCCTCCAAATATACTGGTCGAGTGTGGGCTGACCTTCGGGCTGCTAACACATCCCACCACCGTGCCAAGCTCCTCCTGGGCCAATCAAGATAGTCCTCCAATTTTATGACGTGGCAACATTGGATGAACATATTTTTCATCAAATCAAGTTTTCCATGCTCGTACTAAACACATTGAAATCAGCTATCATTTTGTACAAGAAAATGATTCTCGGATGCTTCTTTAGATCGAGTTTATCTTCTCTCATGATCAGCTTGCGGATATCTTCACGAAGCCCTTGTCAAGGACATTATGAACGTTATCGATGCAATCTTACCCTACTTAACACGGCCAAGAGTGTTATCACACAATAATGGTACACGGAGTCTTCTATACATAATCAATACAAACAATCTCCAGCGAAGCGAAGCACGTCAACCAAATCTACTCCCTCCAATCCTACTAAATCAGCGACACTTAATGCAGTCTCGTATGCCGGCGGGAGCAACCTAGGCATGGGGTGGGCCATCAATGGCACGGCCCGCTGCAGCAGCAGAGAGAAAGCATCCTCCATATTCAACTTATCGGGCGTCTGGCCCGCCGGCAGCTCCCAGTTAAACGAGTGCATCATTGTGGCGGTCGTCATCGTGACTATCCTTACAGCCCAGCTGAGGCCCGCACACATCCTCCGGCCCGCCCCAAACGGTATGAGCCCGAAATCGGCCCCCTTGACATCAACGTTCTCGTGCGAGCCTCCTGGGAGGAACCGTGCGGGCCGATACTCCAGCGCGTCGGGCCACAGGGCTTGGTCGCGGGCGATGCCCCACACGTTCACCAGCAGCGCGGTGCCCATGGGGATGCGGTAGCCGGCGACCTCGCACTCCTCAGAGGCGACCCGGGGCAGCGAGAGCGGCGTCGACGGGTGGAGCCGGAACGTCTCCTTGATGACGGCTTTGAGGAACGTGAGCCGTGGCAGGTCGGACTCCGAGACAAGCCTGTCGCGGCCCACGACGGCGTCCAGCTCTTCTTGGGCCTGCTTCATGATATCCGGGTGCCTGATCAGCTCCGTGACCGCCCACTCCACTGTGCTGGACGTCGTGTCTGTGCCGGCCACAAACAAGTTCTGTGCATGATATGATAATAAGTTGCTCAAGTACATTGTGCCATTTTTAAGCTAGCTACCGACGACAACAGCAAAGTTCATTACCAGTACACACTACGGGAATCACTAGGAGTGCCGACGGTATTTGCCGTCGGCCTCACCACGGCTACCTTCGGCGTAGTGGTGCGCCGACGGCCACCGTCGGCCTAGCGTCGTCGGCGTATAATCCATCGGCGTAGCTCCGTTACGTTCGGCGTAGTTTTTGCCGTCGGGCTCATAACTACGCCGACGGCATTGCCCTCGGCCTAGCTCCGTCGGCCTAGCTTTACCAAATAGTTTCAGAAAACAATTTTTCAAAAAAAAAATTATTTTTTTTTGAATTTTTTCCTGTTTTTTTTTCAACTTTTTTATTACTATTTCAATTACAATTTAGTCATATATTTAATCTCATATCACACACTTAAGCAAAGGTCAAACTATCCACCATTAGTCAAACTTCCCAGACGGTCACCCATCCTCAGATTGCTCCAGGCAAAGCACGCTTAACTGCCTGCTTAACTATTGAGTTCTATTCAAATGAGATTCCAATTGAGATGTCATACCTTGATGTAATTAGTATGATATCAATCATATATTAACCCTCATTCATGATATTACACTTTTTAATCTTTAAAATTTCAAAAATAAGATTTGAATGAACAAAATAACTATGTTTAATAATACTTGAATAATAATAATAATAATCAATTATTTTACTTTAGTTTTGTCTTTTCCATTTAATAAGAAATAATTCATATCTTCATATTTATATATCGGAATTTACTAAATAAAATGTCTATATCGATCATAAAAATGAGAGGAATCCAAATATGACATCCATGTCATCATTTGCATAATGAATAATGTCTTTTAAAACAAACAAGAACCAACATAAATCAGTATAAAGTAAATTAAAGAGAGGAATTTAGATAGAAAGCAAGGAAATTCCTCATATTTAGTGATTATCCATCAAATATGTACTACTCTTTGTGAAAATTAAATGGGTGTCATTTTGGACCATATTTTATGTACTTGCTTAAAAAAAAGGCATTTTTGGCACTTAAAAAATGGAAAATGATATTTCTAAAAAGAATTTTGAAAGTCGCTTCGGTGACGTTGTTTCCCATACCATGGCACACATATTTGCTGAATATGAGCACTTTATCACAAACTATGACATGATAATGGTCATACATTGGTCATTTGGCTTGAAACTTATGCATGTTTGTAGATGATTGACATTTTTGTGAAGTTTTGTTTTGAAAAGTTTGCCAAAACTCAAGTTTATCATTTTTCCTAGAAACTAGTGCACGTAAAAGGACTCCATTGAAAGAGCATTTTCCCTCATGTGTGGTTTTGGTAATTGATGACAACCTCTATGGACTAATGTTTGCATTGAGATATCTTTATAGATCTTGTCCATGCAAATAGTGGAGTTCATGTGTTGTACTCTTGAAGCTTATTTGATGACCAAGGTTCCATCTAAAGGTGTATATGATGGATGGTCATGTGTTGGGTTGAGCATATTGCAAGTATGTCTTGAAGGAGTCAAGACATCATATTAGCAAAGAAAGATTGGAAGATAAAAGGTTGATCAAGTTGTTGATCAACACACAAAGCTACAAGATGTCCCAAGTGGGATCATGTATCTCTTGGGATGGTAATCACTTGTCCATATAGCTTTGTGAACTAACCCATGATATGTGTGTGTGGTATCTTTATGTGGGGTTAGGTATCTTCCCATGGGCTTGCATCAAATGAAGATTTCATATAGCTCGTGGAGGATGACGTCATGTGGTGAACGTCATCAAGGATAAGATGCGCAAGACCAAGAGAAGCTTTTTCGAAGAGATCCTATGCTTGGAGCTTGCTATGGATACATGAAGACGAAACTTAGCGAGACTCTCCCATTATGGGTATGGGGGAGTATTTGAAGAAGTCTTCATCAAGCATGTGCTTGCACGCGCAATCAAGAAAGATGATCCACTTGAAGAGATCAAGATAGTCATCATCTAGCTCAAGTGGAATGCTCAAGGCAAAGGTATGATCTTGATAGGTTTTCTTTTCTACCGGTCTCGCGTTGTTTTCGGGACACCGGGTTATAGGATAGATATGCGTACTATCAAGAGGGGCTCTCGAGTGAGTAACCTTATCGCATCGTTGTGGGGAGCTCAAACCTTTGCATACTTGGCATATCATATTTCTTGTTTCTTATTTGGCTTTTATGCTTGTGAGGAATTAGAGCTTGGTTCATCTCCATGTCAAACTCTAGTTCTTTGGAAATGGTCTTTCTTTGGAAAACTTGTTGTGTTTTATCCATGTGAGTATTTAGAGCTTGGTTCATTTCCATACTAAGCTCTAGTTCATCAAAAACGGATTTCATATGAATAACTTGTTGCGTTTTTGATATTGGAGGTTTTACCGGTTTACATGTTTTAGGAAAGTTTAACCTTTCCCCATTTGGTTTTATCCTCACATGATGGACTATGATGTTTCTATGCACATTCAAGTAGAGCTCGTTGTAACGATTCCAACGAGCCGAAAATCATCGAAAACGGAGTCCGGATGAAAAAGTTATTGCAGTTTTCGTTGTGCTGTTTCTGTCAGTTTTCAGGCACTCGGAATTTCCGATTCCGGACTGACCGGAATTTCCGGTTCGCGCAGTTTTTCTCGAAAAAGTGGCACTGGACGGAGCCGGAAATTCAGCTCGGAAATTTCACTTTCGGGCGGAATTTCCGGTCTAAAATCTGGGTCCAACGGTTATAATTTCTGGGGGGGTATAAATACCCCCCCTCTTCTTCTTCCCTTGGACAACCAAGGTAGCACGAATTTCCCCTCTCTCCTACTCCATTGTTGACCTTGGAAAGCTTGATTCCTCTCAATCCCTCCATTGATTCTTGCATATTCTTTAGGGAAAGTTGAGAGGAGATCTAGATCTACAATCCTACCAATCCATCTCTCCTCTAAGTGAGGGGAACCTAGTGGATCTAGATCTTGGAGTTCCTTTGTGGTTCTTCTCCTTTGTTCTTCCTCTCTTCTCCCCCCATAAGCATTAGTTGCTTTTGGTGGGATTTGGGAGTGAGGGATTTGACTCCTTTGTGGTTTTCTTTGTTCTTCCTCTCTTATTCCCCCATAAGCATTTGTTGCTTTGTTGGAATTTGAGAGTGAAGGACTTGAGCACTTCGTGTGCTCTTGCCATTGCATTTGCATCGGTTTGAGCCCTCCACGAGGATTCGTGGTGGTGATACTTGTGAGCTTGTTACTCTTGGGTCATTGGACCCTAGACGCCTTTTGTGGCCGGCCTTTTGTGGCCAAGACCTTTTGTGGTCAAGACCTTTTGTGGTCACTTGAGAGCCCCCAAT
This sequence comes from Poa annua, assembly GCA_026929855.1. Taxonomy (NCBI): domain Eukaryota; kingdom Viridiplantae; phylum Streptophyta; class Magnoliopsida; order Poales; family Poaceae; genus Poa; species Poa annua. The sequence continues at coordinate 99,108,386 of CM049437.1, forward strand.
TAAGTTGTGGGTGTGTGCCTCAAGACTTGGGAGCCCCCAATTAAGTTGTGGGTGTGTGCCTCAAGATTGTTGTAAGGGATTCGATCTCCGCCCAAAAGGGGATCAATAGTGGAAGGTGAACTCGCAACCTTTTGTGGTTGAGTTCATCAGGAGAAGAAGGTGAGCCTTGGTGGCGTTGCGGCTAACCTGTTGTGGTTGCGCACACCTCTCCAACGAGACGTACACCCTTTGGGTGGAACTCGGGAATACATCCTCGTCTCCGCGTGCCTCGGTTATTTCTTTACCCGAGCCCTTTACTTATGCACTTTACATTGTGATAGCCTTCGTGCTTGAAGTCATATATATATATATATCTTGCTATCACCTTGTTACTTGTATTGCTTAGCATAAGTTGTTGGTGCACATAGGTGAACCTAGTATATTTAGGTTGTATGCTTGCTAAAGTAAAACACTAGTTTTATTCCGCCTTTATCAAGCATACCGGAATTTCCGGTCCATCTTGGCTCGGAAATTCCGGCTCCCCGGAAAAAGTTTTTAATCGCCTATTCACCCCCCCCCCCCCCCCCCTCTAGGCGACATCTGTCCGTTCAATTGGTATCAGAGCCAGGTTATCTCATTATTAGGACTAACCGCCTAGAGATAAAGATGTCGTTTAGAGATCTAGTGCACAATCCCACTTATAGATTCGATGGCACAAATTATGATGTTTGGAAAATTCGCATGCTTAATCTTTTTAGAGACATGGGTCCAAATTTAGAGAGTATTGTAGATATGGGTTTTTCTCCTCCAAAGGATTCACAAGAATTATCTTTAGAGGATGAGAAAAACTCTTATCTCGATACTCTAGCATCTAATGGTCTCATATGTGCTTTGAGCGATGTAGTCCTTGCGTCAATCATGCCTTTTCGGAGCGCTCATGAATTATGGACAAAACTTCAAGATATATATGAGGTGTCCAACATTTCCAAGGATGATTGTCTTCCTTCCACATCCGGTCGTGATGAGCTCACGTCTTCTTCCACTTCACCGACATGTGGTTTGCCACAAGGTAATGATATGGTGAGTGGTGATAGAAATTGCATTCTTGATGGTGAATCCACTATTGACTATACTTCACACCCATCTCATTGCAATGCTCTATCTTTGGACTTAAACACCTCTAGCACTCCAAATGTCATACATGCTAGTGTTGATAGTCCTTGCATATCATGTAGTAGTTGCTTAACTAAATCTCATGATGATATGCTTTCCTTGTCTTGTTGCCATGATCAAAATGTTTCTATTTCCTCTAGTACTTGTTTGGCTAACAATGTAGAGCAATCCCAACAATTGTTGGAACAAGACATGGAGCTCAATGGTGCTTCAAGTAACTCTTCATTGTCTTCATCCACTACTCTCATTTGCCTTATGGCTAAGGAGTCTAAGGTATCTCCTACCTTGAATTCCAATACATCTCATGATGATGATGATGATGATGATGATGATGATGATGATGATGATGATGATCTAATTAAGGAGAAGTTTGATATTGTCTCCCATGCTCTCTTAAATAATAAAAATGCTCATGAGAACTTCTTAGAAATCATGACTACTCTTTTTGAGCACAAGGAGACCCTTGAGACTTTGGAGACCCGTTGTCATGAAGGGTGGGGTCTTGCTCGTGATTCCGCGGGTGAGATCCACAATCTTGAGAATGCTCTTGAGGAAGAGCAAGAAACTCGGGTTGCTCTCAAGGAGAGATTTGAATCTAGTGAGGAGTTAAATAATGAAATAATTGCTAAACTCACTAAAGAACATGACCATGCTATTGCTAAATGTAATGTGCTTAGTAAAGAAAATGCTAAGTTAAATAATAAGCTTGTCATGTTGTCTTCTTCCATTTCTAATAATAATGATGCTTGTGCTACTAAATCCACCTTGTGTGAAGCATCTATTTTGAAGGAGAATGTTGAGCTAAGGGATCAACTTGATTTGCTAACTAGTAAGTATGGGAAGTTGGAAGAAACTCATGAAAGGCTTTTTAGCTCTAATGAGGATCTTCTAGCATCCCATGCTAGGCTAAAGTTAGATCATGAGGCGGTCACTACGAAGGTAACATCTTGTGAGCCTCTAGTGGACACTAGTACAACTTCTACTACTAATGCTATATTGCCTTGTGCTAGTAGTAGTAATTCTACATCACATACTATTGCTAAATCTTGTGATGAATTACATTCCTTGCCTTGTTGCTTTAACAATGTAGCATCTACTTCCTCTAGTATTTGTGTTGAAACTAACCATGTAGAGGAACTCAAAGAGCTCAAGGCACAAGTCATTTCTTTGAAGAAAGACTTGAAGAAGTGTCATGAAGGGAAGTCCACCCTCGACAACATGTTGAGAGTGCAACAACTTCCTCATGACAAGAGTGGACTTGGATTCAACTCCAATAACAAGAACAAGTCCAATGTCAAGATGAAGCACAAGTTCGTCAAGAAGAAGGGCCAAGAACAAGTTAGTGATTCGGCCAAGATTGTGTGCTTCAAGTGCAAGGTTGAAGGGCACCATGTTAGGTCTTGCCCGTTGAAGAAGAAGCCTCTTAGTGAGAAGCAACAAGGGAAGCTACCTCAAGTCCAAACTCAAGCTTCCCAAGTTGAAGAACCTCCCCTTCCCAAGAAGAAAGGTAAAAGCCGACTTTGCTACAATTGTCGTGGGAAGGATCACTTTGCTTTTTCATGCACTCTTGGTACCTTATCCAACCCCATTACAATTGATAATGTTCATTCTCTTCGGAAGGATAAGGTTGGCAATGTGTTTGCCCAATTTGTTGGTACTCAAAGTGGTGTCAAGAAAAGAACCATTTGGGTTGCCAAGCCTATTGTGACTAACCTCTTAGGACCCAACTTGGTTGGGGACCAACAAGCTAAAACTTGATCAATAGGTGTTGGTGGAGGACATTGGAGACTTGACTACATCATGAAGAATTAAGGGATCTTCATCATCCATATTATCTCAAGTCAAGTCAAGTGGATTATATTGTCTTAGCATATATCCAATGCTCCTCCTTGCGGTAACTTGTATTTAATTCATATGTATACATTGAAAGTTACTTGCACCCTTGCATGTGTTTGGTTTTGTACCTTACAAGTGTTTTATATGTGTTGTGCACTCTACTTACTTATGATTGAGTAATCAAGTTTGTGTATGTTGGTTTGCACACTATATATATTTTGAGCCTCTTGTCTATTTGATTTCATCTTAATTGGCTCTTATAGGGATATTATTGGACTATCCCATTTTGGGGGAGTGATGTGCTTTTTGGTAACTCACTATCCTAAAAATGTGTATTCATGAGGACTACCACTTAGTGGTGATATATCAATGTTATCTACTCTCTTTGTGGTATGTCTTACTCATGAGAAATTCAAATTCTAATGTCCATTAATTATCTCTTGGATTTCTTTTGCCTCTTGTTAAAAAGAATGGATTATCACATTATGGGGGAGTAATAAGCTATGTGCATATTACAAGCCTAGAAAATGTGAACATGTCAGGTAGTGTCACCTAGAGTTGATATTGTTGATTATCTTGTTCCTAAGTGGCATGGTACTCAAACAAGTTCCATATTTGCTTAAATGTTTTTTGTTCACCCATCTTTTGGTATCTTGTTTGTGAGAGATTTTCTTGATGCTGAGTATGATCATCGATTATTTGAAGCCATCAAGAATCTCTAGATAAGCATGTTTTTCAATTCTTTTATTTTGCCACATGCTTATGTTTTGTGAATATGATCTTGAATACATATATGTCTTGTACCACTGAGAACTATCTCCATACAATCATTGTCTTTGACAAGTGATAATTATATTTGTGGTAAATTCATTGATCATCTTCACATTGGCTATTCTTCATAAATTGTCTTATTTTATCGCCAAGTTTGTTTTGGTCTAACCACCCTTTTGTCATCCTTGTTTCATTTGGGTCTTTTTGTTGCTCTACTCATAATTTGTGTTGTGCTTTCTTGAGTTAGGAAAAGCAAGGATCCCATTCTTGTGCGTTTACACTCAAAGTCTTAATTCTAAGTAATGCACTATTCTTGGGGAAGCTATCCTACATTGAGTAGAACATCATCCTTTTATTTGATATCGGGTCTTATTGATTTTCTTGAACTTTGTGTTCAAAAAGATATATGGAGGGTAATGATCCCACTTGTGTGCATTTTGTATTTACATACAAGATCTTAAAAATGCACTAATCATGGGGAAGCTACTCTATACTCTTTAGAACACTATTCTTTAAAATTGGTTTGGTATCTTATTACTCTTCTTGAACATGACTAATGTTTTAACAATGTATATGGAGAGTGATGATCTCATTTGTGTGCATTTTATATTCATATACAAGATCATAAAGAATGCACAAATCTTGGGGGAGCAATCCTATATGTTATTGAACATTAGTTGTCTTCAATTGGTATTTGATCCCGATGACATGTCTCTTAGGAAGACAAACATTTTTCATCTTGGTACTTCGGACCATCATGAAAAGTGTAGAGGGTTATGGTCATTCCTTGACTATATTTTCATTGGATATCTTTTCATATTGGTATCTCCAATCATGTGTTGATTTGGGTCTTTGATATAATGTGGACAAATCTTTCTCTTGCCACACTTTTGTGTAGCTTCTTGATTTAATTGGTGTTTTGTCCAAATTGTATCTCATTTGGTTCTTGAAAGTTTTGTGCATGCATATTTACTATATGTATATCTTATGGCATGCTTAATTTCGTTGATCCAATATATAGGATAAACTCCATCAAATCCTAAATGATTAAGATGTGCATGAAATTCTATTTCATATCAATATGCACATATTTATGTGGAGTTTGTCCTATGTATTGTAGTTGCTCTAACTACTTTGGACCCAATTAGTTTGGGTACCATGGTGTACTTGATTTGTTTTAGGTACATGGGAGATGCATTGGAAGCTTGTCACATATTAAAGAAGATGTCTTCACCATGTGCTTTTTGGAGCCAAGCTTGGATGAGTGTGAACTCTCATCTTCTACACCGTCAATGCTTTCTCGGTAACAAGTATCTAACTCATGCATATAGTTCTAGCTCTCAAACCTTGTGTAGGTTGTTCTTTGGCATGAGTATCTCTAAGTTGCATTTAATATGGTTTTTGCAAAGTTCCTTTCAAAACATCTTCATTGCAAATGTGAGTAAGCCGGGATGATTACACATCAAGGGGAATATATATAATCATTTTCATGATTCACCGATCCCCAATATGTTAATCTAGCAAATCTTCTTCAAAGTCTCTCATGTGCAATATAGATGAATTCTCAAAATCATTTGCCTTATGTGATATTTGTTATCTTTCTCGAAGCATCTCAACTATCACTTATCCTATGTGGGTATTTGTGATGCTTTGAGAATTTGGTGTTGGAAGTTCATCTATGCCCTCTAAGATTAATTTGAGCTATGTGCTTTGCTTTTATGCAAAAATCTTATCGGTGTATTTATGACTTCCGCTTGGATACCATGTGCTTTACCGTGTACCTACATTGTGTGTGCATGTTTTTTTGTGGACTTAGTGTCTACTTAGAAACTTATACACATGAGTGTAGTTACATCTTTAATTGGTATTCAAAATCTTTAGTGATCACCTTTTATTACTTTCTTGATTCTTTGGTGATCTCTAAAAGGCACAAGCTTTGTTTTTCTATTGGTATCACATTGCCTCTTAATAAGCTTGTGATCGTATTTGATGTATCCTCTTTGGTGTGCTTGTATGCGAAATACATGATATGCACTATGTGCCTCATATTTTGAAAGACTAGTGATGCCTTGGCTCATCCTTGTTTTAGTCTCCTAAAATGTATTTCCATGTCACACCCATCCTTTCTTGTTTGAGCAAGTCTTCATTTGTCACTTCTATTTCTTGTTGCTCAACATTTGTTTGTGTTCAAAATTATCTAGGAGGGAGTGAGGATTCCATGTTATGCACACTATATTGAAATACAAATCTTTCATTGTGCATGTACCTTGGGGAGTTCCCTCTTTATTTTTAGAACACTTGGTTGATCTTATCATAATATCTTCTTGTGCTCAATTGTTTTTCTTGGATGCTTTGATTGCTTGCTTCTTTGTGAATGCATCCTTCCTTTGCAATTGGTATCCTTCTAGTGGATTTCAATTGGTATCTTTCTTGTGCAATCTTTGGATCCTCAATATAGTTTGATCCCCTCCATCTATTCGTCATTGGATATGTGCATTTGATTTCACTCATATCATGAGAAATGCATAAATTATGGGGGAGCTCTTACTATATTGGCCTTCTAATTTTTTCGCCCATTTCGGCAATGGATGCCAATGGGGGAGAGATTTAGAGGGTTTAAGAGAATACGTGTTTGTTCTCTTGCATCCTTGTTTCGCTTAGTGCATTGCATGGTTGTTCAATTCCTTATATAAACCCTCGTAAAAGGGATTGTCATCAATTACCAAAATGGGGGAGATTGAAAGAGCATTTTCCCTCATGTGTGGTTTTGGTAATTGATGACAACCTCTATGGACTAATGTTTGCATTGAGATATCTTTATAGATCTTGTCCATGCAAATAGTGGAGTTCATGTGTTGTACTCTTGAAGCTTATTTGATGACCAAGGTTCCATCTAAAGGTGTATATGATGGATGGTCATGTGTTGGGTTGAGCATATTGCAAGTATGTCTTGAAGGAGTCAAGACATCATATTAGCAAAGAAAGATTGGAAGATAAAAGGTTGATCAAGTTGTTGATCAACACACAAAGCTACAAGATGTCCCAAGTGGGATCATGTATCTCTTGGGATGGTAATCACTTGTCCATATAGCTTTGTGAACTAACCCATGATATGTGTGTGTGGTATCTTTATGTGGGGTTAGGTATCTTCCCATGGGCTTGCATCAAATGAAGATTTCATATAGCTCGTGGAGGATGACGTCATGTGGTGAACGTCATCAAGGATAAGATGCGCAAGACCAAGAGAAGCTTTCTCGAAGAGATCCTATGCTTGGAGCTTGCTATGGATACATGAAGACGAAACTTAGCGAGACTCTCCCATTATGGGTATGGGGGAGTATTTGAAGAAGTCTTCATCAAGCATGTGCTTGCACGCGCAATCAAGAAAGATGATCCACTTGAAGAGATCAAGATAGTCATCATCTAGCTCAAGTGGAATGCTCAAGGCAAAGGTATGATCTTGATAGGTTTTCTTTTCTACCGGTCTCGCGTTGTTTTCGGGACACCGGGTTATAGGATAGATATGCGTACTATCAAGAGGGGCTCTCGAGTGAGTAACCTTATCGCATCGTTGTGGGGAGCTCAAACCTTTGCATACTTGGCATATCATATTTCTTGTTTCTTATTTGGCTTTTATGCTTGTGAGGAATTAGAGCTTGGTTCATCTCCATGTCAAACTCTAGTTCTTTGGAAATGGTCTTTCTTTGGAAAACTTGTTGTGTTTTATCCATGTGAGTATTTAGAGCTTGGTTCATTTCCATACTAAGCTCTAGTTCATCAAAAACGGATTTCATATGAATAACTTGTTGCGTTTTTGATATTGGAGGTTTTACCGGTTTACATGTTTTAGGAAAGTTTAACCTTTCCCCATTTGGTTTTATCCTCACATGATGGACTATGATGTTTCTATGCACATTCAAGTAGAGCTCGTTGTAACGATTCCAACGAGCCGAAAATCATCGAAAACGGAGTCCGGATGAAAAAGTTATTGCAGTTTTCGTTGTGCTGTTTCTGTCAGTTTTCAGGCACTCGGAATTTCCGATTCCGGACTGACCGGAATTTCCGGTTCGCGCAGTTTTTCTCGAAAAAGTGGCACTGGACGGAGCCGGAAATTCAGCTCGGAAATTTCACTTTCGGGCGGAATTTCCGGTCTAAAATCTGGGTCCAACGGTTATAATTTCTGGGGGGGTATAAATACCCCCCCTCTTCTTCTTCCCTTGGACAACCAAGGTAGCACGAATTTCCCCTCTCTCCTACTCCATTGTTGACCTTGGAAAGCTTGATTCCTCTCAATCCCTCCATTGATTCTTGCATATTCTTTAGGGAAAGTTGAGAGGAGATCTAGATCTACAATCCTACCAATCCATCTCTCCTCTAAGTGAGGGGAACCTAGTGGATCTAGATCTTGGAGTTCCTTTGTGGTTCTTCTCCTTTGTTCTTCCTCTCTTCTCCCCCCATAAGCATTAGTTGCTTTTGGTGGGATTTGGGAGTGAGGGATTTGACTCCTTTGTGGTTTTCTTTGTTCTTCCTCTCTTATTCCCCCATAAGCATTTGTTGCTTTGTTGGAATTTGAGAGTGAAGGACTTGAGCACTTCGTGTGCTCTTGCCATTGCATTTGCATCGGTTTGAGCCCTCCACGAGGATTCGTGGTGGTGATACTTGTGAGCTTGTTACTCTTGGGTCATTGGACCCTAGACGCCTTTTGTGGCCGGCCTTTTGTGGCCAAGACCTTTTGTGGTCAAGACCTTTTGTGGTCACTTGAGAGCCCCCAATTAAGTTGTGGGTGTGTGCCTCAAGACTTGGGAGCCCCCAATTAAGTTGTGGGTGTGTGCCTCAAGATTGTTGTAAGGGATTCGATCTCCGCCCAAAAGGGGATCAATAGTGGAAGGTGAACTCGCAACCTTTTGTGGTTGAGTTCATCAGGAGAAGAAGGTGAGCCTTGGTGGCGTTGCGGCTAACCTGTTGTGGTTGCGCACACCTCTCCAACGAGACGTACACCCTTTGGGTGGAACTCGGGAATACATCCTCGTCTCCGCGTGCCTCGGTTATTTCTTTACCCGAGCCCTTTACTTATGCACTTTACATTGTGATAGCCTTCGTGCTTGAAGTCATATATATATATATATCTTGCTATCACCTTGTTACTTGTATTGCTTAGCATAAGTTGTTGGTGCACATAGGTGAACCTAGTATATTTAGGTTGTATGCTTGCTAAAGTAAAACACTAGTTTTATTCCGCCTTTATCAAGCATACCGGAATTTCCGGTCCATCTTGGCTCGGAAATTCCGGCTCCCCGGAAAAAGTTTTTAATCGCCTATTCACCCCCCCCCCCCCCCCCCCCTCTAGGCGACATCTGTCCGTTCAATTGGTATCAGAGCCAGGTTATCTCATTATTAGGACTAACCGCCTAGAGATAAAGATGTCGTTTAGAGATCTAGTGCACAATCCCACTTATAGATTCGATGGCACAAATTATGATGTTTGGAAAATTCGCATGCTTAATCTTTTTAGAGACATGGGTCCAAATTTAGAGAGTATTGTAGATATGGGTTTTTCTCCTCCAAAGGATTCACAAGAATTATCTTTAGAGGATGAGAAAAACTCTTATCTCGATACTCTAGCATCTAATGGTCTCATATGTGCTTTGAGCGATGTAGTCCTTGCGTCAATCATGCCTTTTCGGAGCGCTCATGAATTATGGACAAAACTTCAAGATATATATGAGGTGTCCAACATTTCCAAGGATGATTGTCTTCCTTCCACATCCGGTCGTGATGAGCTCACGTCTTCTTCCACTTCACCGACATGTGGTTTGCCACAAGGTAATGATATGGTGAGTGGTGATAGAAATTGCATTCTTGATGGTGAATCCACTATTGACTATACTTCACACCCATCTCATTGCAATGCTCTATCTTTGGACTTAAACACCTCTAGCACTCCAAATGTCATACATGCTAGTGTTGATAGTCCTTGCATATCATGTAGTAGTTGCTTAACTAAATCTCATGATGATATGCTTTCCTTGTCTTGTTGCCATGATCAAAATGTTTCTATTTCCTCTAGTACTTGTTTGGCTAACAATGTAGAGCAATCCCAACAATTGTTGGAACAAGACATGGAGCTCAATGGTGCTTCAAGTAACTCTTCATTGTCTTCATCCACTACTCTCATTTGCCTTATGGCTAAGGAGTCTAAGGTATCTCCTACCTTGAATTCCAATACATCTCATGATGATGATGATGATGATGATGATGATGATGATGATGATGATGATCTAATTAAGGAGAAGTTTGATATTGTCTCCCATGCTCTCTTAAATAATAAAAATGCTCATGAGAACTTCTTAGAAATCATGACTACTCTTTTTGAGCACAAGGAGACCCTTGAGACTTTGGAGACCCGTTGTCATGAAGGGTGGGGTCTTGCTCGTGATTCCGCGGGTGAGATCCACAATCTTGAGAATGCTCTTGAGGAAGAGCAAGAAACTCGGGTTGCTCTCAAGGAGAGATTTGAATCTAGTGAGGAGTTAAATAATGAAATAATTGCTAAACTCACTAAAGAACATGACCATGCTATTGCTAAATGTAATGTGCTTAGTAAAGAAAATGCTAAGTTAAATAATAAGCTTGTCATGTTGTCTTCTTCCATTTCTAATAATAATGATGCTTGTGCTACTAAATCCACCTTGTGTGAAGCATCTATTTTGAAGGAGAATGTTGAGCTAAGGGATCAACTTGATTTGCTAACTAGTAAGTATGGGAAGTTGGAAGAAACTCATGAAAGGCTTTTTAGCTCTAATGAGGATCTTCTAGCATCCCATGCTAGGCTAAAGTTAGATCATGAGGCGGTCACTACGAAGGTAACATCTTGTGAGCCTCTAGTGGACACTAGTACAACTTCTACTACTAATGCTATATTGCCTTGTGCTAGTACTAGTAATTCTACATCACATACTATTGCTAAATCTTGTGATGAATTACATTCCTTGCCTTGTTGCTTTAACAATGTAGCATCTACTTCCTCTAGTATTTGTGTTCAAACTAACCATGTAGAGGAACTCAAAGAGCTCAAGGCACAAGTCATTTCTTTGAAGAAAGACTTGAAGAAGTGTCATGAAGGGAAGTCCACCCTCGACAACATGTTGAGAGTGCAACAACTTCCTCATGACAAGAGTGGACTTGGATTCAACTCCAATAACAAGAACAAGTCCAATGTCAAGATGAAGCACAAGTTCGTCAAGAAGAAGGGCCAAGAACAAGTTAGTGATTCGGCCAAGATTGTGTGCTTCAAGTGCAAGGTTGAAGGGCACCATGTTAGGTCTTGCCCGTTGAAGAAGAAGCCTCTTAGTGAGAAGCAACAAGGGAAGCTACCTCAAGTCCAAACTCAAGCTTCCCAAGTTGAAGAACCTCCCCTTCCCAAGAAGAAAGGTAAAAGCCGACTTTGCTACAATTGTCGTGGGAAGGATCACTTTGCTTTTTCATGCACTCTTGGTACCTTATCCAACCCCATTACAATTGATAATGTTCATTCTCTTCGGAAGGATAAGGTTGGCAATGTGTTTGCCCAATTTGTTGGTACTCAAAGTGGTGTCAAGAAAAGAACCATTTGGGTTGCCAAGCCTATTGTGACTAACCTCTTAGGACCCAACTTGGTTGGGGACCAACAAGCTAAAACTTGATCAATAGGTGTTGGTGGAGGACATTGGAGACTTGACTACATCATGAAGAATTAAGGGATCTTCATCATCCATATTATCTCAAGTCAAGTCAAGTGGATTATATTGTCTTAGCATATATCCAATGCTCCTCCTTGCGGTAACTTGTATTTAATTCATATGTATACATTGAAAGTTACTTGCACCCTTGCATGTGTTTGGTTTTGTACCTTACAAGTGTTTTATATGTGTTGTGCACTCTACTTACTTATGATTGAGTAATCAAGTTTGTGTATGTTGGTTTGCACACTATATATATTTTGAGCCTCTTGTCTATTTGATTTCATCTTAATTGGCTCTTATAGGGATATTATTGGACTATCCCATTTTGGGGGAGTGATGTGCTTTTTGGTAACTCACTATCCTAAAAATGTGTATTCATGAGGACTACCACTTAGTGGTGATATATCAATGTTATCTACTCTCTTTGTGGTATGTCTTACTCATGAGAAATTCAAATTCTAATGTCCATTAATTATCTCTTGGATTTCTTTTGCCTCTTGTTAAAAAGAATGGATTATCACATTATGGGGGAGTAATAAGCTATGTGCATATTACAAGCCTAGAAAATGTGAACATGTCAGGTAGTGTCACCTAGAGTTGATATTGTTGATTATCTTGTTCCTAAGTGGCATGGTACTCAAACAAGTTCCATATTTGCTTAAATGTTTTTTGTTCACCCATCTTTTGGTATCTTGTTTGTGAGAGATTTTCTTGATGCTGAGTATGATCATCGATTATTTGAAGCCATCAAGAATCTCTAGATAAGCATGTTTTTCAATTCTTTTATTTTGCCACATGCTTATGTTTTGTGAATATGATCTTGAATACATATATGTCTTGTACCACTGAGAACTATCTCCATACAATCATTGTCTTTGACAAGTGATAATTATATTTGTGGTAAATTCATTGATCATCTTCACATTGGCTATTCTTCATAAATTGTCTTATTTTATCGCCAAGTTTGTTTTGGTCTAACCACCCTTTTGTCATCCTTGTTTCATTTGGGTCTTTTTGTTGCTCTACTCATAATTTGTGTTGTGCTTTCTTGAGTTAGGAAAAGCAAGGATCCCATTCTTGTGCGTTTACACTCAAAGTCTTAATTCTAAGTAATGCACTATTCTTGGGGAAGCTATCCTACATTGAGTAGAACATCATCCTTTTATTTGATATCGGGTCTTATTGATTTTCTTGAACTTTGTGTTCAAAAAGATATATGGAGGGTAATGATCCCACTTGTGTGCATTTTGTATTTACATACAAGATCTTAAAAATGCACTAATCATGGGGAAGCTACTCTATACTCTTTAGAACACTATTCTTTAAAATTGGTTTGGTATCTTATTACTCTTCTTGAACATGACTAATGTTTTAACAATGTATATGGAGAGTGATGATCTCATTTGTGTGCATTTTATATTCATATACAAGATCATAAAGAATGCACAAATCTTGGGGGAGCAATCCTATATGTTATTGAACATTAGTTGTCTTCAATTGGTATTTGATCCCGATGACATGTCTCTTAGGAAGACAAACATTTTTCATCTTGGTACTTCGGACCATCATGAAAAGTGTAGAGGGTTATGGTCATTCCTTGACTATATTTTCATTGGATATCTTTTCATATTGGTATCTCCAATCATGTGTTGATTTGGGTCTTTGATATAATGTGGACAAATCTTTCTCTTGCCACACTTTTGTGTAGCTTCTTGATTTAATTGGTGTTTTGTCCAAATTGTATCTCATTTGGTTCTTGAAAGTTTTGTGCATGCATATTTACTATATGTATATCTTATGGCATGCTTAATTTCGTTGATCCAATATATAGGATAAACTCCATCAAATCCTAAATGATTAAGATGTGCATGAAATTCTATTTCATATCAATATGCACATATTTATGTGGAGTTTGTCCTATGTATTGTAGTTGCTCTAACTACTTTGGACCCAATTAGTTTGGGTACCATGGTGTACTTGATTTGTTTTAGGTACATGGGAGATGCATTGGAAGCTTGTCACATATTAAAGAAGATGTCTTCACCATGTGCTTTTTGGAGCCAAGCTTGGATGAGTGTGAACTCTCATCTTCTACACCGTCAATGCTTTCTCGGTAACAAGTATCTAACTCATGCATATAGTTCTAGCTCTCAAACCTTGTGTAGGTTGTTCTTTGGCATGAGTATCTCTAAGTTGCATTTAATATGGTTTTTGCAAAGTTCCTTTCAAAACATCTTCATTGCAAATGTGAGTAAGCCGGGATGATTACACATCAAGGGGAATATATATAATCATTTTCATGATTCACCGATCCCCAATATGTTAATCTAGCAAATCTTCTTCAAAGTCTCTCATGTGCAATATAGATGAATTCTCAAAATCATTTGCCTTATGTGATATTTGTTATCTTTCTCGAAGCATCTCAACTATCACTTATCCTATGTGGGTATTTGTGATGCTTTGAGAATTTGGTGTTGGAAGTTCATCTATGCCCTCTAAGATTAATTTGAGCTATGTGCTTTGCTTTTATGCAAAAATCTTATCGGTGTATTTATGACTTCCGCTTGGATACCATGTGCTTTACCGTGTACCTACATTGTGTGTGCATGTTTTTTTGTGGACTTAGTGTCTACTTAGAAACTTATACACATGAGTGTAGTTACATCTTTAATTGGTATTCAAAATCTTTAGTGATCACCTTTTATTACTTTCTTGATTCTTTGGTGATCTCTAAAAGGCACAAGCTTTGTTTTTCTATTGGTATCACATTGCCTCTTAATAAGCTTGTGATCGTATTTGATGTATCCTCTTTGGTGTGCTTGTATGCGAAATACATGATATGCACTATGTGCCTCATATTTTGAAAGACTAGTGATGCCTTGGCTCATCCTTGTTTTAGTCTCCTAAAATGTATTTCCATGTCACACCCATCCTTTCTTGTTTGAGCAAGTCTTCATTTGTCACTTCTATTTCTTGTTGCTCAACATTTGTTTGTGTTCAAAATTATCTAGGAGGGAGTGAGGATTCCATGTTATGCACACTATATTGAAATACAAATCTTTCATTGTGCATGTACCTTGGGGAGTTCCCTCTTTATTTTTAGAACACTTGGTTGATCTTATCATAATATCTTCTTGTGCTCAATTGTTTTTCTTGGATGCTTTGATTGCTTGCTTCTTTGTGAATGCATCCTTCCTTTGCAATTGGTATCCTTCTAGTGGATTTCAATTGGTATCTTTCTTGTGCAATCTTTGGATCCTCAATATAGTTTGATCCCCTCCATCTATTCGTCATTGGATATGTGCATTTGATTTCACTCATATCATGAGAAATGCATAAATTATGGGGGAGCTCTTACTATATTGGCCTTCTAATTTTTTCGCCCATTTCGGCAATGGATGCCAATGGGGGAGAGATTTAGAGGGTTTAAGAGAATACGTGTTTGTTCTCTTGCATCCTTGTTTCGCTTAGTGCATTGCATGGTTGTTCAATTCCTTATATAAACCCTCGTAAAAGGGATTGTCATCAATTACCAAAATGGGGGAGATTGAAAGAGCATTTTCCCTCATGTGTGGTTTTGGTAATTGATGACAACCTCTATGGACTAATGTTTGCATTGAGATATCTTTATAGATCTTGTCCATGCAAATAGTGGAGTTCATGTGTTGTACTCTTGAAGCTTATTTGATGACCAAGGTTCCATCTAAAGGTGTATATGATGGATGGTCATGTGTTGGGTTGAGCATATTGCAAGTATGTCTTGAAGGAGTCAAGACATCATATTAGCAAAGAAAGATTGGAAGATAAAAGGTTGATCAAGTTGTTGATCAACACACAAAGCTACAAGATGTCCCAAGTGGGATCATGTATCTCTTGGGATGGTAATCACTTGTCCATATAGCTTTGTGAACTAACCCATGATATGTGTGTGTGGTATCTTTATGTGGGGTTAGGTATCTTCCCATGGGCTTGCATCAAATGAAGATTTCATATAGCTCGTGGAGGATGACGTCATGTGGTGAACGTCATCAAGGATAAGATGCGCAAGACCAAGAGAAGCTTTCTCGAAGAGATCCTATGCTTGGAGCTTGCTATGGATACATGAAGACGAAACTTAGCGAGACTCTCCCATTATGGGTATGGGGGAGTATTTGAAGAAGTCTTCATCAAGCATGTGCTTGCACGCGCAATCAAGAAAGATGATCCACTTGAAGAGATCAAGATAGTCATCATCTAGCTCAAGTGGAATGCTCAAGGCAAAGGTATGATCTTGATAGGTTTTCTTTTCTACCGGTCTCGCGTTGTTTTCGGGACACCGGGTTATAGGATAGATATGCGTACTATCAAGAGGGGCTCTCGAGTGAGTAACCTTATCGCATCGTTGTGGGGAGCTCAAACCTTTGCATACTTGGCATATCATATTTCTTGTTTCTTATTTGGCTTTTATGCTTGTGAGGAATTAGAGCTTGGTTCATCTCCATGTCAAACTCTAGTTCTTTGGAAATGGTCTTTCTTTGGAAAACTTGTTGTGTTTTATCCATGTGAGTATTTAGAGCTTGGTTCATTTCCATACTAAGCTCTAGTTCATCAAAAACGGATTTCATATGAATAACTTGTTGCGTTTTTGATATTGGAGGTTTTACCGGTTTACATGTTTTAGGAAAGTTTAACCTTTCCCCATTTGGTTTTATCCTCACATGATGGACTATGATGTTTCTATGCACATTCAAGTAGAGCTCGTTGTAACGATTCCAACGAGCCGAAAATCATCGAAAACGGAGTCCGGATGAAAAAGTTATTGCAGTTTTCGTTGTGCTGTTTCTGTCAGTTTTCAGGCACTCGGAATTTCCGATTCCGGACTGACCGGAATTTCCGGTTCGCGCAGTTTTTCTCGAAAAAGTGGCACTGGACGGAGCCGGAAATTCAGCTCGGAAATTTCACTTTCGGGCGGAATTTCCGGTCTAAAATCTGGGTCCAACGGTTATAATTTCTGGGGGGGTATAAATACCCCCCCTCTTCTTCTTCCCTTGGACAACCAAGGTAGCACGAATTTCCCCTCTCTCCTACTCCATTGTTGACCTTGGAAAGCTTGATTCCTCTCAATCCCTCCATTGATTCTTGCATATTCTTTAGGGAAAGTTGAGAGGAGATCTAGATCTACAATCCTACCAATCCATCTCTCCTCTAAGTGAGGGGAACCTAGTGGATCTAGATCTTGGAGTTCCTTTGTGGTTCTTCTCCTTTGTTCTTCCTCTCTTCTCCCCCCATAAGCATTAGTTGCTTTTGGTGGGATTTGGGAGTGAGGGATTTGACTCCTTTGTGGTTTTCTTTGTTCTTCCTCTCTTATTCCCCCATAAGCATTTGTTGCTTTGTTGGAATTTGAGAGTGAAGGACTTGAGCACTTCGTGTGCTCTTGCCATTGCATTTGCATCGGTTTGAGCCCTCCACGAGGATTCGTGGTGGTGATACTTGTGAGCTTGTTACTCTTGGGTCATTGGACCCTAGACGCCTTTTGTGGCCGGCCTTTTGTGGCCAAGACCTTTTGTGGTCAAGACCTTTTGTGGTCACTTGAGAGCCCCCAATTAAGTTGTGGGTGTGTGCCTCAAGACTTGGGAGCCCCCAATTAAGTTGTGGGTGTGTGCCTCAAGATTGTTGTAAGGGATTCGATCTCCGCCCAAAAGGGGATCAATAGTGGAAGGTGAACTCGCAACCTTTTGTGGTTGAGTTCATCAGGAGAAGAAGGTGAGCCTTGGTGGCGTTGCGGCTAACCTGTTGTGGTTGCGCACACCTCTCCAACGAGACGTACACCCTTTGGGTGGAACTCGGGAATACATCCTCGTCTCCGCGTGCCTCGGTTATTTCTTTACCCGAGCCCTTTACTTATGCACTTTACATTGTGATAGCCTTCGTGCTTGAAGTCATATATATATATATCTTGCTATCACCTTGTTACTTGTATTGCTTAGCATAAGTTGTTGGTGCACATAGGTGAACCTAGTATATTTAGGTTGTATGCTTGCTAAAGTAAAACACTAGTTTTATTCCGCCTTTATCAAGCATACCGGAATTTCCGGTCCATCTTGGCTCGGAAATTCCGGCTCCCCGGAAAAAGTTTTTAATCGCCTATTCACCCCCCCCCCCCCCCCCCCCCTCTAGGCGACATCTGTCCGTTCATCCATGCCAAAGGGTTTCTTTTTTTGAGTACTTTTTCATATTTCTTCATTTCTTTCAAAAAACGGTCAAAATGGAGAGCATGGCTATTTATCAAAATTGGTCGAATTTTCCAAAACTATTGACGGTTCTATGTTGTAACCACTACTTGTGTAACTTAAAATTATTTTTGTAAGAATTTCAGAGCAAACTATCACACAGTTGTAGTTCAAATTTGAATTACTTTCGGAAAATTGACATAAAGTCAATTAAAGAAGCGAATTTAGATAGAAAGCAAGGAAAATCCTCATATTCAGGTATTATCCATCAAATATGTACTACTTTTTGTGAAAATTAAATGGGTGTCATTTTGGACCATATTTTATGTACTTGCTTCACAAAAAAAGTCATTTTTGGCACTTAAAAATGGAAAATGATATTTCTAGAAAGAATTTTGAAAATCGCTTCGGCGACGTTGTTTCCCATACCATGGCACACATATTTGCTGAATATGAGCACTTTATCACAAACTATGACATGATAATGGTCATACATTGGTCATTTGGCTTGAAACTTCTGCATGTTTGTAGATGATTGACATTTTTGTGAAGTTTTGTTTTGAAAAGTTTGCCAAAACTCAAGTTTATCATTTTTCCTAGAAACTAGTACACGTAAAAGGACTCTATGCCAAAGGGTTTCTTTTTTTGAGTACTTTTTCATATTTCTTCATTTCTTTCAAAAAAAACGGTCAAAATGGAGAGCATGGCTATTTATCAAAAGTGGTCGAATTTTCCAACACTATTGACGGTTCTATGTTGTAACCACTACTTGTGTACCTTAAAATTATTTTTGTAAGAATTTCAGAGCAAACTATCACACAGTTGTAATTCAAATTTGAATTACTTTCGGAAAATTGACATAAAGTCAATTAAAGAGGCGAATTTAGATAGAAAGTAAGGAAAATCCTCATATTCAGGTATTATCCATCAAATATGTTCTAATTTTTGTGAAAATTAAATGGGTGTCATTCTGGACCATATTTTATGTACTTGCTTCACAAAAAAAGTCATTTTTGGCACTTAAAAAATGGAAAATGATATTTATAAAAAGAATTTTGAAAATCGCTTCGGCGACGTTGTTTCCCATACCATGGCACACGTATTTGCTGAATATGAGCACTTTATCACAAACTATGACATGATAATGGTCATACATTGGTCATTTGGCTCGAAACTTATGCATGTTTGTAGATGATTGACATTTTTGTGAAGTTTTGTTTTGAAAAGTTTGCCAAAACTCAAGTTTATCATTTTTCCTAGAAACTAGTACACGTAAAAGGACTCCATGCCAGAGGGTTTCCTTTTTTGAGTACTTTTTCATATTTCTTCATTTCTTTAAAAAAACGGTCAAAATGGAGAGCATGGCTATTCATCAAAAGCGGTCGAATTTTCCAAAACAATTGACGGTTCTATGTTGTAACCACTACTTGTGTAACTTAAAATTATTTTTGTAAGAATTTAAGAGCAAACTATCACACAGTTTGTAGTTCAAATTTGAATTACTTTCGGAAAATTGACATAAAGTCAATTAAAGAGGCGAATTTAGATAGAAAGTAAGGAAAATCCTCATATTCAGGTATTATCCATCAAATATGTACTAATGTTTGTGAAAATTAAATGGGTGTCATTTTGGACCATATTTTATGTACTTGCTTCACAAAAAAGTCATTTTTGGCACTTAAAAAATGGAAAATGATATTTATAAAAAGAATTTTGAAAATCGCTTCGGTGACGTTGTTACCCATACCATGGCACACATATTTGCTGAATATGAGCACTTTATCACAAACTATGACATGATAATGGTCATACATTAGTCATTTGGCTTGAAACTTATGCATGTTTGTAGATAATTGACATTTTTGTAAAGTTTTGTTTTGAAAAGTTTGCCAAAACTCAAGTTTATCATTTTTCCTAGAAACTAGTACACGTAAAAGGACTCCATGCCAAAGGGTTTCTTTTTTTGAGTACTTTTTCATATTTCTTCATTTCTTTCAAAAAACGGTCAAAATGGAGAGCATGGCTATTCATCAAAAGTGGTCGAATTTTCCAAAACTATTGACGGTTCTATGTTGTAACCACTACTTGTGTAACTTAAAATTATTTTTGTAAGAATTTCAGAGCAAACTATCACACAGTTGTAGTTCAAATTTGAATTACTTTCGGAAAATTGACATAAAGTCAATTAAAGAGAGGAATTTAGATAGAAAGTAAGGAAAATCCTCATATTTTGGTATTATCCATCAAATATGTACTACTTTTTGTGAAAATTAAATGTGTGTCATTTTGGACCATATTTTATATACTTGCTTCACAAAAAAAGTCATTTTTGGCACTTAAAAATGAAAAATGATATTTCTAGAAAGAATTTTGAAAATCGCTTCGGCGACGTTGTTTCCCATACAATGGCACACATATTTGCTGAATATGAGCACTTTATCACAAACTATGACATGATAATGGTCATACATTGGTCATTTGGCTCGAAACTTATGCATCTTTGTAGATGATTGACATTTTTGTGAAGTTTTGTTTTGAAAAGTTTGCCAAAACTCAAGTTTATCATTTTTCCTAGAAACTAGTACACGTAAAAGGACTCTATGCCAAAGGATTTCTTTTTTTTTAGTACGTTTTCATATTTCTTCATTTCTTTCAAAAAACGGTCAAAATGGAGAGCATGGCTATTTATCAAAAGTGGTCGAATTTTCCAAAACTACTGACGGTTCTATGTTGTAACCACTACTTGTGTACCTTAAAATTATTTTTGTAAGAATTTCAGAGCAAACTATCACAAAGTTGTAGTTCAAATTTGAATTACTTTCGGAAAATTGACATAAAGTCAATTAAAGAGGCGAATTTAGATAGAAAGTAAGGAAAATCCTCATATTCTGGTATTATCCATCAAATATGTACTACTTTTTGTGAAAATTAAATGGGTGTCATTTTGGACCATATTTTATGTACTTGCTTCACAAAAAAAAGTCTTTTTTGGCACTTAAAAAATGGAAAATGATATTTCTAAAACGAATTTTGAAAATCGCTTCGGCGACATTGTTTCCCATACCATGGCACACATATGTACCAAATATGACTATTTTATCACAAACTATGATCCGATAATGATTATAGATTGGTCATTTGGAAGAAAATGAAAAATAAGAGCTATGCCTACGGCTTTCTTACGCCGACGGCAATAGCTCTGACAGGATTACACCGACGGCATTGCCGTCGGCGTAGCACCGTGAAAACAACGCCGACGGTTATTTTTTGGCCGTAAGCATTCATACTCTACGCCGACGGCCCCGACATATTGCCGTCGGCGTTGAAATAGCCGTCGGCGTTCTCAGCGTTTCCCGTAGTGACAAGCGCCTTGACGTCGGTATCCGTGATCTTGTCCTCCTCGCCGCCGGTGAGGGACTTGTGTTCCTGCACCATCGAGAGCAGCAACTCAAGCAGGTCCTCCTTACCTTGCTCCGCACCGGCCGTCTTGGCTCCGCTCCTCCTCTCCGCGATTATCCCGTTCATCATGTCATCGAACCGGCGGTGCAGCTTCTTCATCTTGGCGACGACCCCCTGCGGGTCGAGCCACCGGAGCGCTGGCACAAAGTCCCCGACGTTGAGCACCCCGCCCACCTCCAACAGCTCAAGCAAAATCTCCTTCAAGTCCTCGGCGCCCAGCTCGCCGCCGACCGAGAACACCCGGAGCCCCACGGCCGCACGCGAGAGCGCGTTGGTCGTGCACACGTTCGCCACCGCCGCGCCCGCGCAAGCGGCGTCGGCGAGGGACCTGACCATGAGCGCGGCCTCCCGCTCGCGGAAGCCGCGGAGGTCGCTGAGCGCTCGGGCCGAGAAGAGGTTGACGGCGCACACCTTGCGCATGGCGCGCCATCGCGGCCCGTAGGGCGCGAACACCTTGTCCTGGTAGTTGTACGCCATGTGCTCGCCGCCGGAGTTGGGCGGGCGGCTGCGGAACTTGGCGTCGTGGATGCGGAGGAACTGCTCGGCCACAGCGGCCGACCCGGCCACCACCACGACGGAGCTGCCGAAGCGGAGCCGGAGCACGGGCCCGTACACCTTGCTCATCTCGTGCAGGGTCTGGTGCGTTTTCCCGCCCAGCTGCGGGAGATTCCCCAGCACCGGCCAGCCTCGCGGTCCGGGCGGCAGGGGCGCACGACGGCGCTGTCCCTTGCCGGCGCGGAAGAAGACGTACCATATGGTGAATGAGATGGCCAGAGTTGAGAGAAGCAGCGGGAGAGGGATGTCCATGCCGGCGAGATGCATTGCTCTGCTCGATGTGCAATCGAGTGGGCAGACACCACTCACCCATATATAATGGAAAGTTTCGTATTTGCCAAGAAAGATAGGCGCCTGCGCCAGTGATCAGTGGTCAGTGGATAAGAAGATCGATCGACGAGATTAGGTCACCCCACAAGATCCCTGTTTCAACGGCAAAAACTGTAACGGCAACCGCGCGCACTGCGATACCATACCACGAGTCCACGACCTTCTACCCTAGCTACCCAACCCCTTTTCCGTCGCAAGAACTACCCTCTATTCTCCGTCGCAAGAACTAAGAACTACCCGCGTTAAGGAGAATCAGGTTTGGCGCCGTGTGTGTGTTTGCAAATGACAAAGCAGTTCATTGACGGTGTCAAGTGATGGTGGCGCCCACTTGTCAGCTTTGCCGTGTACCACGATATTCGACACACGGCATAGAGTGCCGTGCAAATCTTCGCCGTGTGCGTATTGTCCATGTGAAGCACACGGCGTTTTTCTGCCTTCACCGAATGCTTTAGACACACGGCAAAGGTCAGCTCTCCTGTAGTGACAGTAGCTACATCATCAGCGAAAATGATGATTTACGACCCATATAGCGTACAACTAATATATTGAAGCGTTCGTTTTCCGCGGTTGAATGACCAGTATTTCGCGTTAAGTGTGTCAAATGGTTAAAGATTTCAACGCCAAATTTTGTCCGTTCAACCATGGAAATGAACGGTATAGATATGAGTTGTGCGTCATATAAGTTGTAGATATATTCTTCATCTCTTGTCCATCTAGATGTTATTTACATCCAGCTAGATCCGAGTATGAAATACTGGCCCCACTACCTTATTAATTTCATTAGATCATCGGAGCACGATTAGCAGAGAAAGAAACAACAAATTAAATATGGAGTTTTTTTTTAGAAAAGGGAATTTTATTACTCCCAACCTCTGCATCGAGTGATGCAGACAGCCGAATATTTCAGAGTTACAGCGTCAAGTAATTAAATATGGAGTAGGAGTAATAAGATTTCTGCATCTCCATACTTACTTCTAGTGTGCAGGACCATGGAAATTCATTGGATCGGAGCACGATTAGCCGAGGAAGAAGACATAACATATGATCAATGAGACTGCCAGAGTTGAGAGAAGAAGTGGGAGAGGGATGCCCATGCCGGCGACATATGCATGCCTTTGATCGATGTGCATGCACGTCGATCGAGTATTGTGCTAGTGTGCTTGTATGTATTGCATGGGATTTAGGATGAAACGGGGTTAGGTGGATATACTGGATAGGTGTCACGTCTCGTCCGACGCAGCTCAACCATAAACTTTCACTTACCAACTCGTATAAGTCGTATAAGGCCAAACAAAGACATGACACCCACACTAAGTGTCCGTTTGCTCGTCATATTTGACGACTAGTGCACTTCACTTTTAATGTTTACCCACCTACGAACATTACTGACACTAGCCACCATGATACCGCTGCCGAACGTACTAAACCGTGCGCCACTAAAAATACCGCTGGCGAACACCACCGCCAGCGGTAAAACTACTACCGCTGGCGAACAACTTAAACAGTTCGCCAGCGATAGCGTCGGCCTGGAGGCGGCTGTGACCGAAGCATACTGCTGGCGAACGGAATCCTTATTCGCCAGCGGTAGCATCTGTAGCGCTGGCGAACACGCAAAGGCGTGCGCCAGCGGTTTCTCAGCGGCTGTACCTGCCTGCCGCGGTATACCTATATCCTCCCAAGTGTTATCTCGACTGCGCTGTGCACCCCTCTCTCTCGCTCTCCCCCTTATCCTCTCCCCTCCGCTCCTCCCAACCACTGCGCCGCAGCCGACTGCGCCGCCCGCTCCGCCTCCTCTTCTGCAGGCCGGCCCAGCTCCTCTCCTCCCTCGCGCCCCCGTCCTCCTCCCCCCGTCGCGCGCACCAGCGAGCACGCTCTGCCCGTCGCGCCCCTGCCCTCCGACGGCGAGGACTCGGGCGACGCCGGGGACCTCGGGAGTCGCCGCAAGAAGAAGCGGGAGGCCCGCCGCGCGTCACCGTCTCGTCGGCCGCCGCGTCGTCGCTGTCGTCCCCTCGCCCTCGACCTCAGGCCAACTCATCGGCCGCTGCGTCGTCGCCATCGTCCCCTCGCCCTCGACCTCTTCGGCCGCTGCGCCCTTGCCCCGACCTCCACGGCCATCGCGCTCCTCGACCACCAAGGTGAGGTTCTCCTCTCAACATCCTTCTTTATTTATTTATATAAAAGCTTGTTCATCGACCTGTTATTACCGGTGTGTGAATTATGTGCATGAGGTGTACTAACTTCATTCTTATAGTAATAATTTCCAGTAGACTGTTTGTTATGTGATGTGCTTGGTGCATGTATGTTTTCTCACCTAGATCTTGCATTTGTAGTGATGTAAATACTGGAATTCTTTTCATGTTCACAACCAGGCTTGTTCCTTTTCACTTGTTCTACTTATATGTTAAGCAAGATTCAATTTTTGAGGCCACCCTTGTGTTGTGCAAGATTCACTTATATGTAGTTGGCCTTCACAAAAATAGTATGTAGTTGGCCTTCACAAAATCGGGCCGGTGATTAGAAACAGGACTAAGTGAACCGCAATTGGATCTATCCAACCGAGTACACTTCTCACAAACATTTGAATTGTGCATACTACTTGGTTGGATACAGCCAATTGTGGTTTTCTTTCAGTGCCTATATTATGAGGCCTACCCTAGTTTTTTGTTGTCTATTTTCATGATGATGATTTGATGACTACTTTTGGACGATGATTAAACAGATGGTTGCACACGTTGCATCTTCAGAGAGGTGTGAGTGAACCATGTTGTCTGAACATATATGCAGTGCTCATTCCACGTTGTTCGCTCACATCGTCCCTGAAGTTCATGTGGGTGTGATCAATTCCATATAAGGCCTTGCTTGTTGAGTACTTTTTAATTTGCATTTTACCTTCTCTCTGTACTGTTTACCATCTTTTGATATGCCGATGATTAAACTGTTTTGACACCGTATGTTCCAGGGGTGGGGTGAGTGAGCCTTGTGATATGCATGAGTGCACAGATCTCGTGCATCCTACTTGGCTCACTTGCTCCATCCCTGAAGCATGTGTCACTTCTAAGTATGAGGCATCATTCTTGTTTGCTAAATACCGTGTGTTTTTGATATGCCGATGATTAAACTATTGTGACACCGTGTGATCCAGAGGTGGAGTGAGTGAAACCTGTGATGTGCACGAATACACATTTTCTGCATCCCACTGGATTTCACTGACTCCGTCTCTGAATTTGTGTGTCCAGTCTATAAGTATGAGGCATACTTTTCAGTCGACACTACATTTTTTAGAATGGGAACATGGAAATACAATGACCTTCTCTCTGTACTATTTACCATCTTTTGATACGCCGATGATTAAATTGAGTTGACACCGTGTGATCCAGAGGTGCAGACAGTGAGACCTGTGATGTGCACGAATACACATTTTCTGCATCCCACTGGATCTCACTAACTCCATCTCTGAATTTGTGGGTCCAGTCTAAGTATGAGGCATGCTTTTCAGTTGTCACTACATTTCTAAAATGCCGATGATTAAACTATTGTGACACCGTGTGATCCAGAGGTGGCGTGAGTGAGACCTATGATGTGCACGAATACACATTTTCTGCATCCCACTGGATCTCGCTGACGCCATCTCTAAATTTGTGTGTCCAGTCTAAGTATGAGGCATGCTTTTCAGTTGACAGTACTTCATTTTTAGAATGCCGATGATTAAAACAATGTGGTGCACTATATGATGTCCTGATAGTTTGTTGAAACTTGTATGATTCACACATATAAGTTGTGTGCCTCCTACTTGGTTCAACAAGGTTATCAAGATTCATTGTGTGTTTCTAATAATATTCTAAGTATGAGGCATATTTTTTTTAAATCTTGTTTATTAGTTTTGTATTCTTTAGAATGCCGATGATTAAAATGTTGTGAGACTATGTGATACAGAGGTGGTGTGAGTGAAACTTGTGACGTGCACGAATATATTCACATTTTCTGCATCCCACTGGATTTCACTTACGCCATCTCTGAATTTGTTTGTCCAGTCTAAGTGTGAGGCATTCTTTTTAGTTGACCCTACTTCATTTCTAGAATGCCGATAATTAAAATGATGTGGCACACTATACGATATCCTGATAGTTTTGTTGAACCAAGTAGGAGGTGTGTAGGCACACACCTCCTACTTGGTTCAACAAAACTATCAGGATTGCTTGTGTGTTTCACTATATGAGGCATCATTCTTTTTTATAGTTTCGTATTGTCTAGAGATGCCGATGATTAAAATGTTGTGTATAGGGATGAAGGAGTGGGGCAACCGAAGGAGGAGTCGGAAGCTAGAAGCTTGGACCCGGAAGATGAAGACCAAATTCCTCGTGATCCATTCATCGTCTCTAGCTAGATTTTATATATGTCTATGTGATGGTTGTAACTTACCCGACTACTTGTTTTAGAAAACTTGCGACCAAACTTAATTCCGATGCTTGTGTACGATGAACAATATATTTGTAATGCATGGGTGATGAACATGTTTGTAATGCATATGTGATGAATCAATATTTGGTCATTGTCTATGTCTAGTTCTCAAATTATGTACACTTCTTGATTTTCTGGAATTCTGTATGAAATATATGCTGCTATATTGATATATAATCTTGGTAATGCAAATTTTTAATAAAAAATTAAATTTCGGAAAACATACCGCTGGCGCACAAATTTCCCTACCGCTTGCGAACGCCCGCGCTACCACTTACTACCGCTGGCGGACAACGCCGCTGTTCGCCAGCGGTATGAGCTACCACTGGCGCATCCGCACTGGCGAACGACTGTTCGCCAGCAGTAGGAAAATATTGTTCGCCAGCAGTAGGCATATCCCTACTAGTGTGAATTTGTTTGCTAGTTGGTTAAATGGAATAGATAAAATCATTGGTGTTGTGGCCATATTGTGGGCTATTTGGAACTATAGAAATGATATTGTTTTTAACAAAGCAAACTCAACTCATTATTTGCAGGTTATCCACAAGGCGTGCTATTGAATCCACTCATGGGCATTCCTACTTCCTGCGGATCAGCGTGGGCTTATGGATGCCGGGTGTACCCGTATGCTGACGATTGTGCAGGCTATCTTCGACCGGGGTGGATGGCTGCAACCTAGACGCCTAGAAGCTTAATAATCATTTGTTTGAGTGGCTTATCTTTGTAGCTACCTTAAGTGACCCATGAATTTTGAACTTGTACTCTTGGATGGTTAAATAATTACGGGTGGCTGTGTGCATCATTTTGATGCAGAGGCCGGGGATCCGCACCCCCTTATCTAAAAAAATGACACCCACACTAAAATGGAAATTTTCATATTTCGCCAAAAAAGCATAGTTTTGTTTCCACTTCCCTTTCCGCTTTAAAATTTTCGTTTATGTTTACTTATTTCCTCTCCGATTCCGTTTTTAATGATAAATACCAAAACTTTCTGCTCCATTTTTATCCCTAGTCTCTACAATATCGATTTGCCATTTGTCAAACAAGTGTTCAACATTGTTCGAGGGTCGCTTTCCGAGTGGCATCATCGCATAGGGTCATGCATCTCCAATGTTTCAGCGTGTTGTCCGTCGACATGAGTTAACTCTTGGGTGTCAGTAAAATTAATGCATTTTTTAGGCAAAAGTGGTTGATGCTTGTTTTCAAGACAAGGACCATCAATTGCCTTTTCTAGATAAATACTCATGTTACTTCAGCTCGGGTTGCGCTTATTAATTCAGATGTCTCTAGACAAACTTCATTTCGTGCATATAATTACTATGTAAGATTCATTATTTCTCATAGTGTTTTTATTTGGCTTTATTCGCAAGTGTAAATCTGATATCCTATCTTGCAAGTGTAAACCGAATTATATAAAAGCCTGCCCGGTTAGGGTTCTGTGGTTCCTACCCAAAAGCACTCTACTTTTACGTTCTACAGTGGCGGTATAGAACTATTGACATTCACGCCAATTAATATTACTGCCAACAAATTCCTCAACTCTAGTCCTAACCCAGTAACCCGGGCTTTTTCAACGTAAAAAGGAGTTGATAGAAGACTTCAAAGTTGTGATTAGTTCTTGAATCATTGTCCTCATTTCCAGCTTTCTACCTCGGCTAGCTCTCTCATAAGGTATTGAGAAAATTGGCAAAAACATAGGGCATTGCTAGTGGAGAGCGGTGATGTGACAAAACAAAACCCTCCGCCTTTGGTGATCTAGGACTTGCTTTGTAAGTCTAGATTGCCCACCCTTCTGAAAAGCTTCAAGATTTCCTATCCTTCTTCAGAAACAATTTGAGCCCTTCTTTATCCTGGTCACATATGCTATCTTGATTGTCAGAATTGATTGCATTTCAACGGACTGAAGCCGAGCCTTTAGACAACAGGAAAACATCAATAAGAAAATTGTCATGGTTATTGAAATGGAAAATAGGAATTCTATCATTTTTCGTAATAATAAGTTAAGATAACAATGTGCATTGTGTGATTGTGAATTTTTGAAATGTTAATGTTTTTCCTCTTGAAATGAACCCTGATTTATAACCGGTGAATGAATTACGTTTCATACATTATGAAACTACCGGCAATCCGACAGGTGTTATTTATCATGTCATTCTATCTTACCGAACTTCTCACGACAACATACATTGTTAACTACTTCAGATCAAACATTGAGATAATCCATCAACAACAGTATTACACTAAAAACGGTATACTTGTAGCATGTCCTCTATACATCATCAATAACACATCATCATAACGACAATCACCAGCCCAACAGCGAAGTGCGCCAATCAATTCTAAATCAGCTACACTTATTGTGAATGGGAGAGCGTAACTTCTACGCAATCTCGTATGCAGACGGGAGCAACCTAGGCACCGGGTGGGCCATCAACGGCACGGCCCGTTGCAGCAGCAGGGAGAAGGCCTCCTCCATGTTCAACTTATCGGGTGTCTGGCCCGCCGGCAGCTCCCAGTCGAACGCGTGCACCAGCGTGGCGGTCGTCATGGTGACCATCCTTAGACCCCAGCTCAGGCCCGCACATATCCTCCGGCCCGCTCCAAACGGTATCAGCCCAAAATCGCCGCCCTTTAGATCAATGTTCTCGTGTGACCCTCCGGGAAGGAACCGTGCGGGCCGGTACTCCAGCGGGTCGGGCCATAGGGCCGGATCGCGTGCGATGCCCCACACGTTCACCAGCAGCTCGGTGCCCTTGGGGATGCGGTAGCCTGCGACCTCGCACTCCTCGGAGGCGACCCGTGGCAGCGAGAGTGGCGTCGACGGGTGCAGCCGGAACGTCTCCTTGATGATGGCGTTGAAGAACGTGAGCCGTGGAAGGTCGGACTCTGCGACGAGCCGGTCACGTCCCACCACGGCGTCCAGCTCCTCCTGGGCCTGCTTCATGATCTCCGGGTGCCTGATCAGCTCCGTCACAGCCCACTCCACTATGCTTGACGTCGTCTCCGTTCCCGCCACAAACAGGTTCTGCGCATAATAAGTTGACAATAATAAACTACTTGTCTATATGCCATTTTTTTTAGAGCTACTGAACTGACGAACGACAATATCGAAGTTATTACCAGTACAAGCGCCTTGACGTCGGTGTCGGTGATCTTGTCCTCCTCGTCGCCGGTGAGGGACTTGTGTTCCTGCACCATCGAGAGCAGCAACTCAAGCAGGTCCTCCTTACCTTGCTCTGCACCGGCCGTCTTGGCTCCGCTCCTCCTCTCAGCGATTATCCCGTTCATCATGTCATCGAACCGGCGGTGGAGCTTCTTCATCTTGGAGACGACCCCCTGCGGGTCGAGCCACCGGAGCGCCGGCACGAAGTCCCCGACGTTGAGGACGCCGCCCACCTGCATCACCTCCAGAACGATCTCCTTGAAGTCCTTGGCGCCCGGCTCGCTGCCGACCGCGAACACCCGGAGCCCCACGGCCGCACGCGAGAGCGCGTTGGTCGTGCACACGTTCGCCGCCTTGCCGATCGCCACCGCCGCGCCGCCCCCGCTCTCGGCGGCGGCGGCGAGGGACCTGACCATGAGCGCGGCCTCCCGCTCGCGGAAGCCGCGGAGGTCGTCGAGCGCGCGGGCGGAGAAGAGGTTGACGGCGCACACCTTGCGCATGGCGCGCCAGCGGGGGCCATAGGGCGCGAAGACGACGTCCTGGTAGTTGTACGCCATGTGCTCGCCGCCGGAGTTGGGCGGGCGGCTGCTGAACTTGGCGTCGTGGGTGCGGAGGAACTGCTCGGCCACGGCGGCCGACCCGGCCACCACCACGACGTTGCTGCCGAAGCGGAGCCGGAGCACGGGCCCGTACACCTTGGTCATCTCGTGCAGGGTCTGGTGCGTCTTGCCGCCCAGCTGCGGGAGGTTCCCCAGCACCGGCCAGCCCCTCGGGCCGGGCGGCAGCGGCGCGCGACGGCGGCCCTTGTCAGAACGGAGGAAGACATAGCATATGGTCAATGAGATGGCCAGAGCGGAGAAGAGCAATGGGAGAGGGATGTCCATGGCGCCGGCGAGACGCATGGCTCTGCTCGATGTGCATGCACGGCCAGTGTTCGATCGAGTGTGCATGTATGTAATGTATGCATGGGATTCAGGATGAAACGGGGGTAGGTGGATATACTGGATAGGTGATACGTCTCGTCCGGCGCAGCTCAGCCATAGATTTTCAGTTACCAACTCATATAATATGGTATCTTGCAACTTTCATACACCTACTACTACAATAATAGGTTTCTGATTGTTCAGTGTCGCCTACCTGCACTATTCCCACTGGAGCAAGCGTGCAGGCTGGACATTTGTGCAGAGGAATGTGCTTTTCCATTCACAGATCAAGTGTCTACGCCATCAGCTTCTATGCAGGAAACATGCATCAATTAAAGTGATCACTCACTTGATCAAAGCAAATGCTATACATTGAACAGGCACCTGCCTGAAACTCGACGCTATTGAACAATGTAGCACAATAGAGCATCTATCTTATTGGCGGTATAATAATGAAGAAGTGATGACTTTTAAGACAATGTTAGGCTGCCATCTGGTTCCTCAACTCTGGTCCTAGCCCAGGCTATTTCGGCCTACAACGGAAACAAAAGATCAGAAAACAAACTGTCCAGTTTCGTAAACTTAGGGCACCGCACGGGTGTACATACCTCTCTGTCCCAGTCGGTACGAAGCATCAGCACAAGCAGAGCTAATATTTGCACTACCATTGCACATATGATTCCCAGCCAAAGCCCCTGCCATGAAGAAAGAAGACTCACGCTAGAATCTAGGAACAATACATCCTCCAAGAACTTGCATAAAACATGGTAGAACTTACCTTGCCACCGATCTTCAGAGCAAAAGCAAAGATTACAGCTGAGGGGATACCGACAGCGTAGTAAGCACACAGGTTGATTAAGGAGCATACTTTCTGCCAGCCAAACCCTCTGGCAGCACCTTAAGAGCAATAAACAGCATAAATTTCAGAAAAAGTGCTACCCAAGATCAGTAGGATAGATCATTTGTCATGAGGAAAATCTAATATTGAACGGCTAGCCATTTAAAGCATAGTAAAGAAGAAACCCGAACCCACTCATATTTTTCAGAGAGCTATAAAAAAATGAAAGCCTAGCAGGACTAGCCCTTGGTGGCATTGATATAGTAGAAATCCACATTGGTGAGTATCCCCGAAATTCTGAGTCGAACTCGGGTTGCTAGGATTGATCATTTCTGAGCCACAGCCCCGTTCTCTCAGAGAGCTATAAGGATTGATCATTTCACATACGAGGAATACCCATATATCAAAGGGGTGGCCATTTGAAGCATACTATAAGAGACCAGACATACTAATGCATATGAGGAAGGAGCTACACAGGGGCCCATGGCCCATGCTGGCACTGTTTAAGGCCCAAACTAACTAATGTTTAAGAGGAAATAGCCCATGTTGACAGTGTGCACTGTGCACTGTGCAGGGGGGATCCTACTACCTGAGGATCAATTTATGCTAAAAAGGCCGAGGATTCATTTGTGATACTACCTCCGATCCGTTTTAAGTGTCGCCAGGAATCAACGCGGTAGTATAAAAAACGTGCACTGCTCGCGACAATTATTCTGGATCAGACGAGTAACACATTTCAGGATTGCTGCTTGCAGACTACAAGTCACAATTCAGGTTTTAAATGTGCTGAAAGAAATGCTCATCTCACAGCTGCTGCGTACGAGGTATACCGTATACACATGTGATGTCATGTGGTGAGGTGATATGACCCACATGTACAAGCTTTGTCATTGAGATAATGACTCACATGTACAAGCTGCGTACGAGGTATACCGTATACACATATGATGTCATGTGGTGAGGTGATATGACCGACATGTACAAGCTTTGTCATTGCGATAATGACCCAAATGTACAAGCTTTGTGGTTGGGATAATGACACACATGAAGCTTTGTGTTTGGAATACTGTGTGTGTTGATGTGATGGTCGTCCTCCTGTGCAAGCAAGAGCAGTGCATTTCCTAAGTGACAAGGTGCCAACGAAATACAGGAAATAAAATTTAAAAATATAAACTGGAATATAATTCGTTGCAGCAAAGCAAAGTACATAGAAACCCTTCGTTTCCATCCTATATTTCCACTTTTGCTATATTCACTTCATACTGGTCCAAATTGTTTACAGCAAAGCTGATACCTTAACTCTCTTCAGCTCTGCTACTTTTGCTCCTTTAAGTTGATCTGGTAAAATGTTCTAAAATGTTATGACATGCCCATATTGTACCCAATTCTTTGGATTTCACTTTTAGTCATCTTTGATGGAGTTTTCTGAAGATTTTGCATGCAAAAATGAAAGGAAAAGAAATCCGTGTTTTGGTGCAGGCAAGTAACCATAATAAAGGAAGCTACTTCAGGCAACTTGACCACCTGAAGCACAACTTGATCGCTGCTAGTGTCACAGTGGCTTACCCCAGCAACCACAACGAAAGTTTGCACACAATCTAAAGTCTTCCAGTATGTATGGCGCCTGGTAAAGGACAGAGATGGAGATATACATCGCTGGACTGTTGCTACAGTGATGTGGAGTGCAAGAGTTGGTCATAGAAGAATACAGCGTGGAACTGCCACAGCCTCAGGACAGGAGATATGGGCCCGGGTATCCAGGGGTGTCAGGGAGCGGCAAACTTAAGGCTTAAGCTGCATGATTAAAAGGCAATGCACAAGATTGTATCGGTTAAGGGGCTTGTATATAAAGCCTGAGCAGAGGTACATTTTAAGCCAAGGCAGGAGGTAGTGCAATTGCCATTTGGTGCACCTGGATAAGAGGCAAACAGTACCTGTCTCAAAAGGATAAAGAATTTGGGGATAGATGATATTTGGGGGCCTCGAAGAATCAATGTGTGCATCCAAAGGTGAACATCAAACTTTTCTAAATGTGCTTTTTTCTGTATTATTCGAGCATGCATATCATATTTCAGTTGCACAGCTTTTAAGGTTTCTGTTTCCAAACCAATTCGCAGTTCTGTTAAATTTAAGGATTGCACACTGAAAATTGGTGTGTTCTGTAGCAGGTATGGAAATGCCGGCAGGCGTGAAGGATGGCCTGAGCATCGAGGAAAATTATGTCAGCATGCTGCGTACGGAGTCTAACATGAGATTTTTATCAAACAAGGAAGAAATGGAAGCCCTTCTTCAGCCTCAGCAAGATATCATCCTTCCAATGCTTCACAATATGATGCAGAAAATAAAATCTACTGAAATTGAGCTTGCAATGGCTGGTTACTTTGATGCCAGTGCTGAGGCCTCAGAGATCTGCAAGCAGCTACTGAGGAACATCAAGAACACCCAAAGCAACTACCAATCAATGGACAGCTTCCTTGCGAGCATTTCAGGTTGTACTACTGCCACTAGTAGTACTTCCCTTGGAATGGAAACATTCCATGTTAGAAGCAACCCTTTCAGCACCACCACAAGAAGCAATTTCAGACAGATTCATGACAAGTACTCCTCCGTACTCCAGACCATCAAATTAAGCCACAAGAAAGTGTCAAGGAAGCTCAAGATCATGAAAACAATCAAGAAACTTTCAAAAACTTGCCTTGTCATGGCCTGTGGTGCAGTTGCCATCGGCACGGCAGCACACCTGATGTTCTTTAGCCTTCTTATTGGGTCTGCACTCATGGGGCTCTGCCCTGCCATGCTCAAGAGAAGGATCACAAGGATGAAACATTCCAAGACGAAGTCTTTGCAGCGGTTGCAGGAGCAACTCGATACTGCCGCAAAGGGCACATATGTTCTTGGCAGGGACTTCGATACGGTGAGTCACCTTGCGGTGCGCCTCTCTGACGGTATTGAGCGGGATAATTCAATGGCGATGTATTGCATGGAGCTGGTGGATGAAAAGTTTCCGGTGCAGGAGATGGTGATGGAGCTGAGGAGGAGTTGTTGTAACTCTAGGAGACTGGCGCAAGAGCTAGAAGAGCACGTGGGCCTGTGCCTTGCTACAATCAATAGGGCTAGAGTTTTGGTGATTGAAGAGATCTCCAAGCAATAAGCTGCCAGTTTGCATAGTCTGGACATTCATACTTAGGAGTACTTCACAGATTTTTATTTTTAGATTGTGCTAGGAATTTGCATATCAATACATTAAGATAAAGATTAGGACAGTTATGTATTCGAGAAAAGATAGAAATTGAAGAAAAAATATACTGCCGGTTGGTGAGAGATTGAGCAAAACTAGAAATATCAACTGCAATTTCTTGCGGATTACTGCAAGATGCATTCTTGGGTCATTATTGGAGATGCTTTCTTGCAGGATTACTGCGATTTCTTGCAGGCATATATGAAAACATTCTGAGATTATTTATAAACAAGCACACGCAGTTCAATAACATTTGTTAGCAATTTATGGTCTAAAAGTTAATATTTATTAATAGTTTGATAAGTCTGATGGCTACTATTCAATAGTGACATGCTTGAGGCAAACCAAACAGTACTAATATTGACAGAAAATGACTTAAGCAAGGAAATATGCAATGTATTATTCTGTTTACACGTATGATTTCCTCACAAGGGAGAAAATTAACACTATAGTAGACCCATAACATAAATATTAGGATATGTATCTATTTCATACCTGATAGCGTGCATTGTAGGCCATCCATGAAGTTAGAGGTAGCAAGAATTGGCATCATTATGGATACATAGTTTGCGACCTCTTCTTCATTGCTGTACAAGTAACCCCAGACATCTCGCACCAAGATTGTGATAATAACTACAAGAAGGCCTTCTGTTAGGCACATAACTCCTGAAATAAGAATTGATAGTCGTGCTGCTTGTGGGTTCCCAGCGCCTAATTCATTGGACACTCTAATACTGCATAGAAACGATAATCATGAACTGAAACTGGTTAAGTACAAATTTGAGATGTGTCTCAGAAAATGACAGGAAATGATTGGAGTTCAGAATTTGTTTTTCCCTGACCTTATTGCACTGCTGAGGCCGCTTGGAATTGTATAAACCATCCACATTGTATTCAGGCTAGAAAAATAAACCTTGGTTAGTGGTTACTTGACATAATCAAGCACCTGAAAGCATAATATGCCAAGTTAGTTAAGACAATTGCGATTATGGCGAGAAATGTGAAAGGGAAAGTATGTAACACCATGCTACTACCACATGATTTGAGTGTAACAGGAAGGTATCAGGTCTTTTATAGATCGACAATGTTGGATCTAACAAATTCATCTGCTTGTCAGAAATTCTGAGTAGTGAGTACGGTAATGCACAAGAGTGTTTCTAGTTCGGTTCCCATACCTGATGGACAAAATTGAAGTTTCGAGTTTTGGATTTGGGAGAAAGCCTGCAAGGAGAACCACCATCTCGAATGCCCAGTACTCCAAGCTGAACTATTTTGCAAGGCAAACAGCATCCATGAAGAAAGAAGGTGGTGAGCCACACATCACTTTTCGCCAGTTGCAAAAGGCATGTCATTGCCGAGATACTCATTAGCAAGACATTGTTCTTTGCAGGTTGGTCATACCAGACTTACCAAGTCATAAATGTAGAAGGAATTGCCAGGCTTAAATACATCTTCACATCCTTCAACACGGCCCTTGACCATCCATGCCAACTCCTTCCGCCAGCTTCAGAGAATTTAACATACACTGCTAGCAATATCACATTGAACCAGTAAGATACCGAGGTTGCCAAAGCTGCACCTGTGTTCCCAAGACCAGAATTCTGAACCAGGAACCAGCACAGCAGAATGTGGAATACCAACGTCACTCCAGAACAAACTACCAGCGGGTGGACGATATTTTGGGCTTGCAGGAACTTTGTAAGGCACTGCAGCAGGCCATACGCGAAGAGGCCAGGGATCAAGAACCGAGCGTAAATCCCAGCTTCATATGATATCTCTGGATTCTGGCCAAGAGCAACAAGGATTTGGCCGGTGAAGGCCAAAACAAAGGCCAGGGGAACGCTTGCAAGCATAAGAACGAAGATAGCCCTCTGAGCATGTGTCCCGAGCATGTCGTACTGTTTTGCCCCGTAAGATTGCCCACACAGCGTGTCCAGCGCGCTTCCCATTCCAAGCTGCCGCATTGCAAAATTTGCAGTGGAACAAACAGGTACAATTTTCGTTAAATCTACTACTTGCAATTTAATGTAGACATCAATCTGGTAGACCATTAGAATAGAAGAGAAGTTTAAAACACACGCTGTTGCTAGCACTTGCTAGTCACACACACAAGCACAGAGCATGTGGAAAGTCAACACCATGTCGTATATCCATAGAACTTTCTTCTAATTGTGTTCATAGTAGCTCACGTTGCATTTTCGATCAATTCGTTGTTCATTCCTTCAACTCTGGAAACATTTTTATAAAAAAAACTTCTTCTAAAAACAATTTGGTCGTGCTTCACAAATTGGCACCAGGAGGCATACCAGGATGCTGAAGCCGGTGACGTTGGCGAAGGAGGAAGCGACGGAGGCGCCGGAGAGGGAGAGCTCGCCGAGGTGGCCGGCGAACATGACGGAGACCACCTGCAGGCTGTACTGGAGCAGGCTGCACACCACCAGCGGCGCCGCGAGCCCCACTTGCCGCCGCACCTCGGCCCGCGCCGCCGGTGCCGCCGGCGAGGGGATGCGAGGGATGAGTAGAGGCGACGAGGACGAGGACGCTGCCATGGCTGCCGCGCTCGCTCGCGGCGCGTCGCCTCGTCCGCCGCCCATTCCACCGGCGCTGGCCTTTGACCGACTGGACGGAAGGGGAGGGAATACGCTGACGGGCGCCGTGTCCGTTGCTGTCGCCGTGACGCGCGGCGGCGGAGCCGGAGGGGTGTGAAAGAGGACGAGAAATATGGGGCGTGCCTCGTGGGCTCGCCAGCAGGCACGGATTCTTTTTTGGCCCGGCCCAGGCACGACATGTCATGGAATTAAAAGGGTCGGGCCGGCCTTCGACACGAACCTTTGAAATTTCTTCTTATTTTTTAGGTTTTAAATTTTTTAGAGGCACCAAACGAACAAGATCCGAAGAACTATATAGAGAGAGAGAGAATAAGATGAAACTCCATAGGAATACGTCGTAACTAGGTTTCTAGGTGCGCGAGAATAGCCATGACCAACAGCTGCTCCAAATCGGCGTGCCAATGTTGCAAGATCACCTAAAGTCAATATGCGAAATTTGGAGCTAGATATGACGATGTCAAGGTTGTATATAAACTTTGGCTTTAGTTTTAGATAATATATTTATGGTATTTTACATTCTCATGTATTGTAGTTTGTTTACCAATAAAATTAGACCATTTAATCAAAAAATTGTGAAATTAGCAAATATTTGACCAAGCACTGTTGGTAATTAGTGGACCAAGAAGCAGAAATCGATAAAAAATGGCTCATGTCACCCCTTCAGTTGTTGATGTCCATTTTGTGAACTTCCTTTGATTCACTGATAGTTTAATATTTAATAAACATTAACTCATTAAGTACTTAACTTTGAGACAACTTTTAAAAGTACATATGACATGCAACCATCAAGTCTTTGAGTCAACGAATCTACCAGTTCCTTTATCCTCCTCGATATATATCGACCTTGGTTTTAGGCCTTTAGCAAGGGAGTCCCGAGAACCTGTTTTTATGGAATACCAAGTATGCAGATATACTTACAAACACCATCATAAGCACTCACCCAACCTTTATGGAAGATTGGGCTTATAAAGCTTCAAACTTGAGGAAATCATTTCGTGGGTTTTGATATCAATAGAATTATCGCCTCAAACAAAACGATAGTCCTTATAGTTGGTCCATCAATTAATAGACTTGAAGATACGTCAATATGTCGACCTAACGGTATTTTTTGTTATGGGTAATTCGGATCAAGTCTTTGTTAACTTAATTTTATGTTTTATACTCGCTTGAGTTTATTCCAACTATTTATGTGTATGAGTTACAGTTGTACAAAGGCGGATCGTGTTGATTAGGATGTGTTGGAGTCAAGCACATGTAACTCGGAGTCCATAAAAGGGGGTTGCCACCTCATATAACCTAGTTCTCGCTTAAGTACTAGATGGCGCACATGTAGGAGGGGGCGGCCTCATCGTCCTTGCTGTAAATCCAACATCCAAAATTCCATAATACATGGTAGGAGCACCATAGTCATGTCGAGATGTAGCCAACAACAAGGAACCTCGCAACCCCTTTTGTCTTTTTGCGCGTGTGTTTTAGGTGCATCAATATGCGCAAATACGATTGTCTGGCGGCATTGTGAGACTTCTTATACATTTTTCTCCAGAAAGAAATAACTCATCTTGGTATGCAATGCTTCACAAGGTGTGTTATGGATGTTTGAATTCGCCATGCATGTTTGGTGGGATTACAAATAAAAGCATGAAATTCATATGTATAGAAAAACCAGAGAGGCTATCTCTTGTCAAGATACTAACATTCTTTCAATAAAGTGAATATACAAATATCGAGTTGATACTAGTTACATAATAATAACCCGTAACAGCATACTGTCAATAGTAGTCGAGACATCAAGGCCAAATAAAAAAGGAGAAAAATACCAACCAAAGCGATCATCTACTCACAGTAGCTTGAACACGCCACCACCATTGACGACACCTGGCAGCGAACCATCACATTCCCAATCATCGATCCTCTCTCACAGCATAGGCATAGGCTTCAGCTCCATTTGTCAGTCAGCAGTCTTTGGGCAGTCGGTGGCTAGAACATAGGCCAACAATTCCCCTACCGCTAAATACAGAGTCCAAAGTGTCCAACAATATGAGTTGCTTTAACATTCCTAGTTACACCTGCATTATACTAATGACGAAGGATAATTGTTTCCCGTTTCATTGTAGGGACCAAAGGAATACAATAGTTCCAAACGTAAAAAAAGTGATCATGTTGTTTTCCAGAACGACATGGCCAGCAGTACTGTATTCCTCCAATCAATCAATAATCATGCACACTACTGGGCACCGTATTCAGCGGCAACAATACAGACTCAAGTTGCAAGGTCAGAGTGGAGTGGTGGCAACCCACGAAATGGCCATGGAATAATGCATAATCGAACAGCCAGTCTGACAAGCAGATGCTAGTCAAAAGGATACATGCTATTTAGAAGTGTTTCTTAGTAGTCAACTATATGATACATTTTATCACAGACATGTGTGCCACGATTTAAAAATTCTGCTTTCAGCTGGAGAGGCGAGAGCTAGGTAGGTGCATCGATCGAAAGCCCGGCTTGATTGGAGCTCGATGCATGTTTTCCTTCTTGTTTTGGAGCTAGCACCGACGCTCCATGTCTTTATACCCGGCCAGCTTGCATTATCAGTTCTTAAAGTTTTCCAGTTGGTACTCCCTCCGTCTTAAAATAAGTGTCTCAACTCTGATAGAAAGTGGATGTATTTAGACATACACATGTCTATATACATACACTTTCTATCAAACTTGAGACACTTATTATGGGACGGAGGGAGTATTTGCAATTGTTTCCTTGTCATGGCCTGACAGCAAAAAAGATGAAGCACTAGTCATTGTATATGCTGCCGGCAAACCTCCCGCCTAAACAATACCGGTTTTTCTCTCCAAGATGACTTCCAAAAAATGATACTACTGAATACTGATAATGCCGAGTTGTGCATAAGTAGTCGCTATATATCATTTCTGAACTGTTAGTTTTTCTCTCCAAGATGATTTCATGACAGGCCACAGGAAAATTTTAATCCTCAATGGGATTTTAATTTTCCAAAGATTTTTTCCTTGAAGTCTACGTTATTATCCAGCATTTTCCTGTAAAATGATACCACAGTGTATTGACCATTTTTTGCAAGTGACTAGGAAATTATGTCTCGGTCGTTAGTCAACTCCAACCCAGAGCAGTTCTTCAATAATGTTATTCCAGAGCTCATCCTTTGATATTGAGCCATACTTTCCCTAAAAATTGCGCCACAGAAATGTTGTGTCGAAACAAATATTGTAAAGTCTGATATAAGATTGTTTAAGTGGTTTATCATCGATCCACCAATCTTCCCAGAACCTCACACTCTCCCCATTGCCAACAACCCACAGTGTATTTCTCTCCAAGATGATGCTACTGAATACTGATAATGCCGACTTGTGCATAAGTAGTGGCTATATATCATTTCTGAACTGTTAATGCCGACTTGTGCATAAGTAGTGTCTATATATCATTTCTGAACTGTTAGTTTTTCTCTCCAAGATGACTTCCAAAAAATGATACTGTGCAGTTACATAAGTACATAGCTAACAGTAGTTTGATCAGTTCTGAACTTCTAATTCGGAATGATGAGTAAGGTGCTCTACTTTTACATAAAGTGCATATTCGAGGAGCAAAAGATGAGACGAAGGATGATAATAAAGTAGTGCGTGCATACTTGCAACCTGGACAATCTCCCATTCCATTCTGCTGTTGCGTTCGGTCTGCGATTCCTCCCTCCCATGTGCCCACGGCTCCCAAACAATTCCTTTTGCTGGAGCAGCAAGAAATGCCAAACCCATAGATCTACGGAGTAGCACCAAGCTTGTAAAAAAATTGTTTCAGCTCGTAAAAATTAGTCAAGAGCATATATAGGATACCCCACTGACTTGCCACAAAAAAATCCCAACCGGTGATCTATTCGCCACCTGACCCGGCAGATTCACCGCGATCGCGATCACGATCACGGAGGACGATGAAGATTAGAAGCTGCGTCTGAGATCCTCCGGCTCGTGAGTGAATCCCAGCAGCAAGCAGCTTCAGAAAGTGTAAAGACGGATCGACGAACCAAAGAGTTCTCGTGAAACAAAAGGAGGAAAGAGGAAAAGGAGGCGAATAAACGTGGCTTCTATGAGCTGCCAGCCCCGGCTCCTTGGTTCTACCGACCAGCAGAGAGGCAGAGCTCCAATTAATCTAATCGCTAATTCGCTATCGCTTTCCAAATCATGTACTAAGTTGTATCGTTCTCCCCGGCCGCTACTGCCGCCTGCCTCGCTGTGCACATTTGCTACCTATCGGCCATTAATTATCGTATCTATTTGTTAATTCTTCTTCTCGGAGCTAATCTAATCATCGGCTTCCTTGCGCGCGTACCATTAGTGTACTTGAGGATTGCGTTGAGTCCATGGTGGATATATTAGTAGTGTCGCGCGCGTAGAGAGGCCGGAGGGAGGAGCTCTCGTTGCTTCGTGAGGCTGTGAAGCTGCAGAGATGAAGGTGCCCGTGCCTGTGAGGAGCAAGAGCTTCAAGAAGGGCTACAGGGGGCCTTCATGCAGCCTGCCCCTGCTGCTGCTCATCGCCGGGGTTCAGTTCTTGGTGATAGGTACTCCCTCCGTTCCAAATTAATTGACTTCTATTTGTCCACATGACATACACATATGTGGGCAAATAGAAGTCAATTAATTTGGAACGGAGGGAGTATGTGCTTGTAGCAATGTACTCACTCCCATTTGTTTCTTGCATTGTGCATTGGATTGTTGCTGTTGATTCTTGGGAGAACTCGATCATCTGCTGCATGGCAATGCTCATCGATCAATCGGTTCTTTTAATGGAAATTATTGGGGATTTAACGTTGGGATGTTAATCAATGTGCAGGCAAGCCTTTTCCGTCGCTCTTGATGGATAGCAGGAACTTCTTCAATCTGGCAGGTACGCATTCTTAATTATAAGCAATCGATCAATCTTCTGCAATGTGGTTGATCGGTTCGTTATTCCTGGGATCATCAAAGAACCATGGTTTCTGATGTGAATTTGTTCAATATATGCAGATGATGAGTTCATCCCGGAGCCACACGTGAGCTGCGAGTTCACCGACACGAGGTCCGACTTCTGCGAGCTGTCCGGCGCCATCCGCGTCCGGGGGAGCACGTCGGAGGTGTTCGTGGTCACCCCTCGCCGCGGCGTCACCACCGTGGGGGACGTCGCCGGCGCGGAGAACGCGACGTGGATCGCCGCCAACGCGACGAGCTGGAAGATGCAGCCGTACACGCGCAAGGGGGAGTCCCGCATCATGAACGGCATCACGGAGTTCACGGTGCGGCTGTCGCCCGCCGACGACGCCCCGGCGTGCGACGTGATGCACGAGGACGTGCCCGCCGTGGTGTACTCCAACGGCGGGTACTGCGGCAACTACTACCACGACTTCAACGACAACATCGTGCCGCTCTTCATCACGACGCGGCACCTGGGCCGGGAGGTGCAGCTGCTGGTGACGCAGAAGCAGGCGTGGTGGTTCGGCAAGTACGGCGAGATCGTGGACGGGCTGACGCGGCACGAGGCGGTGGACCTCGACGGCGACGCGCGGGTGCACTGCTACCGGCGCGTCACCGTCGGGCTGAGGAGCCACAAGGACCTGAGCATCGACCCGCGCCGGTCGCCCAACAACGTGTCCATGGTGGACCTGAAGCGGTTCCTCATGTGGCGGTACGCGCTGCCGCGGGAGCACGCGATCCGGACGGAGGAGGACGACGGCGAGGAGAGGGGGAAGCGGCCGCGGCTGCTGATCGTCACGCGGCGGTCGAAGCGGCGGTTCGTGAACCTGGAGGAGATCGTGGCCGCCGCGGAGGAGGTCGGGTTCGAGGTGACGGCGTCGGACCTGATGTCCAAGGACGACGAGGGGCAGTCCCGGATGGCGGAGGCGTCGGCGACGGTGAACGCGTTCGACGTGATGGTGGCGGTGCACGGGTCCGGGCTGACCAACCTGGTGTTCCTGCCGATGAACGCGGTGGTGGTGCAGGTGGTGCCGCTGGGGCGGATGGAGCAGCTGGCCATGGACGAGTACGGGGTGCCGCCGAGGGACATGAACATGAGGTACATCCAGTACAACATCACGGCGGAGGAGAGCACGCTGTCGGAGCTGTACCCGAAGAGCCACCCGGTGTTCCTCGACCCCGGACCCATCCACAAGCAGAGCTGGACGCTCGTCAAGGACATCTACCTCAGCAAGCAGGACGTCCGCCTCGACATCGCCAGGTTCAGGCCCGTCCTCCAGAAGGCGCTCCACCTCCTCCGGTGACGACCGACCAATCGTGACAGTTGTAACACTGACATGACAACCGACGACGACGACGGCGATCGAAGCATGCAATCGAGCCGACGACAAAGTAAATTACACAGGCATAAGACAACATCTTTTTTCCCCTTCTTCTTCTTGGGTGCGGGCGCCGTAACGTCCGGTGATAGGATTATTCCTTCTTCTTGTACAATACAGTTGACGATTATAGTGTTTTGGTCATTCATTGTACGCATGAACAACCGAATGGCGACGGTTTTTGCATGATAGTTTAGTCTTTGTTTCGGAATCGTAACGAGCGTACGTGTCTGCTTTGAGCTTCTGGCAGGCAGCTAAGCCCCAACAACAACAAGAAGAAAACAACATCATGTGACGCATCAAATTGTATTTTTTTAGACGGACCGACATGTCCGGAGAGGGGAATGAAGCATCAACGATCGTGCTGCAATCAAGCTACCCCAAAAAGATTCCACAGGTGTTGGTGGGACAGTAATATATTGTGGCCCGCGCACAACTCTCGACTCAAGCTACACACTATATATACGAATTCGCACAAAATTTTAGGCAACTTTTAGTACCTTTTACTACTCCTATAATATGACTAGTATGGTTTCATCTAACAGCTGAAATTAATTAGGCCCAGCAGGCCTAACTAGCTGTAATTTTATGGAAAAAAAAACAATGAGACGCGCCTGTCAACGAACGAAACCCCATCGGTCGACCGCTTCCACCCAGCTTGACCCTCCACTTGCGCCGCCGCTGGGATCCCGCCGCCGCCACCCTCCAGTTCGCTTTCCACGTGAGGGCGTCGCCGTCGAGCCGTCGGTGGACTGCCTCCACACCCCAAAGTCGCACCGCCGCCACCTCCCAATTCGTGCAGCATCCACCCCCTATCCCCTCTCAAAATCTGCGTGCGCGTCGCCTCCGTTGACTGTGCCTGGGTCGCATCCGTCGACGGCCCATCCGCATATACAGCGGAAGTGGACGACGAGCGATCGCGCTACTGCCACCTTCACACGGGAGGATTGAAGAAAGCATAAACGCTCGTTTCTGTGTAATATATGTCTCTCACTGCCGGTTCATGGC
This sequence comes from Poa annua, assembly GCA_026929855.1. Classification (NCBI taxonomy): domain Eukaryota; kingdom Viridiplantae; phylum Streptophyta; class Magnoliopsida; order Poales; family Poaceae; genus Poa; species Poa annua. Next base: position 99,153,000 of record CM049437.1, read on the forward strand.
AATCACATTGTAGCTCCGGCAGATCACAATCATCTAACAAAGGCGATGCATGATGAGTCAAACCCGAGATGGATCATTTGGTTGACATATTCAAGATCGAGATGAACACGATGCTTTTTGGTGCAGTGTATAGCTTGCTGTTTTTCTGTTCTATTTATTCAGAACCAAAACCAAAGCAATCCACCTGAAGCATGGTCCACGATGATCCTACTAACTCGTTCGGGACACACACATCGCATGCTGAGCAAAAGAATTACTCCCTCCGTTCCATATTAGATGACTTCATTTTGTCAAAAAGTGGATGTATCTAGACTTATAGCATATCTAGATACATCCACTTTTGTCCAAATAGAAGTCATCTAATTTGGAACGGAGGGAGTACTACTCTAACTGAAAACAAACAGCTACCGGACCCTAGTCTGGAACTAACACCTGAAAAGTGAAACTGATAGACTAGAACTGATGCAGTAGTTATATTCTTCAACAAAATACAATAAGGCAACAGTGACAACAGGATGAGCAGAGGTTCCCTGTCATCTCGTTCCCCTTCTGCATCGCGGGCACCAACGCCCGGGCGGTGGACCCGACGCGCCTCCTCCTGGACGTGCTCAACGTCTTCATGGCAGACGGAGAAGGCGCCGGTGCGAGCTCGGCCGGCGCGCACCGTTGGGGCCGAACCCGGTCATGAGGACGCGGCGGGCTCTGAGGCCGTAGAGCCGCTGGAGAATGCCCCTGTACTCCGAGATGATGTAGCGGTGGCCACCGACAACTGCGAAACGGCATCCTCGTCTGCAGGCGTCGACAATGCCGATCACAACCAGGAGTACGTCGAGCGCGGCCTCCTCACCGGCTAATGGCGCGGCGGCGCGCTGCACGGCGCCGAGACGTACCGGTCGACCATTCCGTTCCGCACACGGCTGCGCGCCGCCGAGGGTGATGCACGCACCACACCATCCGTCGCGTGGTCTCTTCGCCGAGGAGCATGCTGCGCTCGTCGGCTGAGGATTAGGGGTCGTGGAAAGAATTGGGGAATTTCTAGCCGTAATGGTTTTTAGTGAAGGTCTGGACATAGTTTTTTGTTGGGCCGACACTGTTCTACCTTATTGGGCCAGGACACATCTGTGGGGGTCCGGTTGAGCACTGGTATAAGTTAGTTATACTACTAATCATTTTAGTACTAGTATGAAACGTTTTTAGCCTTTAGATGAGTAGAAATAAATGGCTGTGGTTCATTTGAGGGTACCATAAAAGGGCTCAAATTTTAAATTGCTCGCATTATGTCGTCTGATTAAAACAAAGTTAAGCTTGTTGGAATGTGTTTTACTCCCTCCGGTTCAAAAAATTTATCGTTGGTTGTATCGTTAAGTTGTACGTGATTAGTTGATTTATGGCGCCACTTTTTCCGAATTGGAGAGAGTATCATAAGAGTAACTTTTTTTTGATACAGCTACAGTAGGGGAGAACCCCTACTGCTCCATTTTTCATTTTATAAATCATAAGAGCAACTAAACACAGCCGAGTTCCAAACTTCCAATGCACATACCATGTCTCTAGTAGGGACGCAAATAGTGTGGATAATTTCATATTCAGGTCCGATTTTAAGGAGGTCAGGACCCACGTCCGTTTATATATATATGTTATGCAATAATAGGTGATTCCTCGGGTATGAATTTTGGTTAGATGGATATTCAATGTATATGGTAGTGGATATGGTATTGCTACTATTTGGCATATGTGGATTATCCGGCCTTTTCGTGAATTATTTGCGCCTCTATAACGATTACACGATCAAATTAGCCCAGTCGTCCATCAATCCTTTGACCCATTCACATAATCATGACTTCGTATATGATTAGCCCTAGCTTCGTACGACCTATAATCGATACTCACCATATTGCGGCATGCAAATTCGCCTACATATGATTAAGCAGGTCACATATCCCTCACTTAACATGATGGAAAAAAAATCTTATGGGCATCACCCCTAAGGTGAGCTTTGCCTAATCTGTACGCTCTAATTAATTCAGGGGTTCATCGTAGTTATATGCAAGTTCATGATGCAAATCGTAGATCACTTCGAGACATTTTGTAACATCTAAGCCACATCTTGTTCAAAATTTTACCCATCCAAAGCTATATTATATAAAGTAATATCTAATTACAAACTTCTTCTTTGTGTGGTTTGTAACACCTACCTAATCCCTGGTGTTGTGTGTTTGGATATTGTTTGTTCATATGGATTGTATAATAAAATAGGTCTTTGAGCGTATTTATCCGGAAAAAAATTAACCCTTCATAGTTGGGATGTGCTCCTTCCGATCGAAATTTGTAGTCTGATATTAGTCGCATTCCAATCTTCATCCGGTCATTGTTCGATCGGCTTTGAACCTCTATCCGGTCATTATCCGATCCTACTTATTATAATACTCCCTCCATTTTTGAATAAGGTTTATAGGTTTATGCACTAATATTAAGATACGGGTATTGAACATATGTTGTACTCAATTATTTTCGGTAAAAATTAGAACATATGAGTCCATGATAGCCACGAATTAAAAATAATCCACTCCATTACATATTTGATGAGAGAATTGTCCATAAATCATTAAACTTTATGTTTTAGAATTTTCTTTAAAAAATACGCCTTACATTAAGGAATTAATTAAGGAATGGAGAGGGTACTTTTTTTAGCAGATGGAGGAAGTGCTAATTATATTTTTGCAGAGGCCGGGACTGCCCCTTTTCTAAAAAAATATATATTTTTAGAACCATCGGTCATATTATCCATTGAGTCCGTTTGGGAGCTTTACAGAACCAGAACGTACTAGCGTGTGCGGGCTGACATGCTCGTTCAGTCTTGCATCACAGCGTGAGCGGGCCGTAGCCCAAGTCAGAGACAGGTTAAATTGGCCCGTCCCAGAGTCCCAGTCGCAGCTGTGGAGCGGGCTGGGCCACGATGAAGGCAGCATCCCGCACCGTAGACGCAAGGGCGGATATGCATACTCGCGGGTTCCGAGACGATGTCTCCCGATCAGTCGAGCTCGGCCGGAGTCAGGGAAAGTCAGGCATATCTCCGCGGGCGGACATGCAGCGCTGCAACGTGCCCCGCCATGCGTCGCCGTGCATGCTATTTTTACTGCCAGTCCGTACGCCGATCTCCCTCTATAAAAGAGCACCCCACTAGCTCTATACGTACGTACACAGCATCGATCGGTATCGCGGCACGGAACAGAGCAGCTAGCTGCTTCTGAGAGCAGAAACCATGGGCGGCAAAGGTGGCGGAGGTGGTGGGGGCAAAGGAGGGGGAGGCGGCAGCGGCGGCGGCGGAAAAGGGGGTGGTGGAGGTGGAGGCGGTGGAGCCAAGAGTGGCGGCGGGTCAGGAGGAGGAGGGAAGGGAGGTGGGCGGTGGGCATGCAGGAGGAGGGGGCTGTGGCCCCGGTATGATGGCGGCACCGGGCGGCGGTGGCGGCTGCATCTCCCGCGCCGGGTTCGAGAGCAACCCGCAGGGCTACTTCCAGGGCCTCCATGGCGCCGGCGCCGGCGGCGCCAAGTAGAGACGTGCTCCCGGCACCAGCTCCTGACCTCCTGTATGAGATAGGCTAGCTGCCCCTGCTGGTCACCAGTGATGGCCATGTTCGTAGCAACTCCAATAATGTACAGACTGCCCGCGTAGAAAGCAGCTATAGCCTAGCTCTACTGATCTTGCATGGAGCTTTGTATCACGTATCGTCCCCGTTAAGTAATCGTTTGTTCTGGTTTTCCATTGATGGGTGGATCGATGCATGGAAAGTGTGTGTTATCGTACGTTCACGCAGCAAAATCCGTGTTTGAGGTCGAAGGCAAAGGGTTATGTTTATGTATGCAAGTATGTTGATGGAATGTGCTGCTTGCTCCGTCCGCATGTATGAACAGTACGGAACCACTAACACACAGCATGGGCGGGCACCCATGTATTCGTGGGTATTCAGCTGAATACCCATTGTTTTGGCCAAACTTTCAACCCCTATGGTAGAGCCATAATTTCTGGATTATTTTTGTAAAAATCTGTCCAAGTTGAGCACAGGGGTGAGAACAAGGGTGACGTTGATGGTTGGCGCACACACGGAAGTGAAATGTCGTTGTATAAAAATGTTGCTACCTTCACTTATTTTTCTGATTTTTTGGTAACATGCTAATTTTGAATACCCATTTTCAAAATCCTGGGCCCGCCACTGACACACAGCCCTCGTCTTCCTGCTTGCTGTACTTCGCGACGTTCGCGTCGTGTCTCCCAAATCGCCAGCAGATTCAGGCATTCCGGTGCGCGCGGCGCTATTCACTCAGTAGAAGCTCTGTTTAAATTTTGGATTTTGAAATACTCCCTCCGTCCCAAAATAAGTGTCTCATTTTGGGACAGAGGGAGTACCAGTTTAATTTTTCTGCACTTTTGACTGGCCGATAAACCTGTACACAAATATCTGAAACAGCTTCAAAATTCAAAGTTTCAGAAGAAAATAAAAAACTAGGACTTCCTCCCTACAACAGCGAGGCCTAGGCAGACTATATTGGGCTGACCATTATGCGCAGTTGGGCGGGGCCTTTGCTTTCATGGATCTCGGCCCGCATCGTCGGCAGGTGCAGAGCAGTGCCCCATGTGTGTAGGGATTTAAATTTTCATTAACGAAAAAAATGTAGAATTCACACTTAAATCCACCACAACGGACACATACCACCCTAAACTTAAATTTGGTATTATTTTCACCTTCAAATTCACAAAATTAGACTAACAATCATCTGAAATGGTTTTTGTCACATCAATAGTGGTCAATAGTGGCTTTGACCCCTCCTAGTGTTGATTAGACGTCCAGAGTTGAAACATTTTCTCGATGATGAGTAGAAAAATATGTGGAACCATCTGTCAGTAGGCGGCCCCACCTTAACGTTCGCTACGACATGGTGATCATGACGATGAGCGACGACGACACCATCAGAGCTGCAATGCTAGGGACGCTGCCAACCGCCTCGAGGAGAATGGACGGTGGCCAGCTGCCAACCGCCTCAAGGAGAATGGGCGGCGGCCAGCAAAGGCGGGTGCCGCCACCATTGCAGCCGACTATGTCGACGGGAGCACGGTGAAGAGGCGGTGTGTGATGACGTCCTAGTACACGCGGAGGCCGCCGAGGTAGTCGACTGTGGTGACCCGGATGGCGGTGTCGATGTCGTCGAACATGCTGGTGCGCACGACGCTGAAGAAGTCTCGTTAGTAGACCAGCGATGGTGGCGACGATGCCGCCACGTAAATCCAAGGCCGGTGACCGGACCGCCGATCGGTACATTTTTTCCTTCTCTCCCTCTTTCCTTTTGATTTCATCGAACCCTGGAATGAAAGCGTCAAAAAGTACAAATAGAAAAACAATTAGATTGGACAAAATTTTTTAGAATAGGGACTCACACCGACACGTCGACGTCTAATCATCATAGAAGGGGGACAAAACAACTTTTATGTGATAAAAACCATTCCAGAGGTTATTTACCTGGTTTTGTAAATTTGAGGTGAAAATAATACCAAATTTGAGTTCAGGGTTTTGGATACATTTGAGGATGATTTATATACTTTTTTCTTCATTAAATACAGTACCACATCAGCAAATTACTTATAAAATCGAGACATGTCTATACCTTTGTCTATGTGTATGTGTTGTAGCAGCTCGTCGTGTACCTATTTATGTTTCACCATCGCCTATGAATAAAGTTTTTCATTAACACGAGGCATACAGTTCAGCCTTCGCGTCGGCGTCCTTATTATGAGAACTAGATAAGATACCCCGCATAAAATTTAATTATACTATACAAATATGTAAGGAAAAAGAATCACTTGATTGACAAACTAATTTTGGTGCTCCCCTAACACATGCATGATTTAGTTTGGTCATTACATTACAGGATTCTGTGGTCTTATCATTCGAATAACAAAATAAAAGGATGATGTGGACAATTTAATGGCTAAGGAAAAAATAATGTGGATACTTGCATGTAGAGATGAACAATAAGTAATAAATTGTGAGATGATGTGGACAATTGGTTGGTTAAAAGATAAAGTGATGTGGATAGCTTGCATGTTAAGATAGAATCATTATTTATAAGTTAGTGGGGTTTTGCTGTATAAAAAGAATCGATAGGAGCAGGTCACGGGCACTCCTCCTCCACCGACCGCAATATCAAACAACATAGGGAAATATATACAAACAGATTATGTTCCTAATATCATTACCATAGAAATAATAACCCTCTCGTTATAGTTGATCCCCTGTCCGATAATTGCTTGAAAACATGTAGGATCCATTAAAGTTTATAGCTAGTATAGGATCATTATCGAAAAGCCACAAGGTATCGTCTGCAAGCAAATATATCCCTGGGATAATATTGGGACGCATTTTTAACTTAACACTGAATATGGTATAGGATATGGTATGTCAAATAGCTCCAAATATCGATTATCCAAAAATTAAATAGGATTATCCGATGGTTTTAATACGAATGATCCGATTTTCTACGCAATGTTTAACCTAATAGAGCACAGTGCAGTGAGTGAGTCGTCGAGTTCGTCTGTTGAACAATAACTCACTTACATAGTCACTATAGAGACTATGTGAGTAAAATTTTGTTAGGTTACTAGGTTATTAAGCAAAAAAAAAAGTTGTATGGTTTAATGATGTATGATATGCACGTATCTATCTGATAAAAATTTGTTTCCTCCCCGAGTCCTATATGTTTCCGTTTGAAACCTGTGATCATATATATCCGGCTCCAAATTTGCAACCGGTTATTATTATGTTTGTTTCGAATCCGATGAAAAACTACGATGCTGACCCTGATGATGGTAGAGGCAACATTCGATTCTATCCGTTTACATCCTACTGCTGTACAAATTATTGATATCAATATTGTAAAAGGGAAATAACCATTTAGTATCAAAAGAACTTATCAACATCGCAAAAGGTATGTCCAGTCACTGCATATTTCCAGTTTCCTTTCGCTGCGATTCGCGGCTATGGCAGGAGCCGCGACTGGCCGACTCTGATTGTTGTCTCGTTGGCCGTCGCCCTGTCCAGATTTCAGGTCCTCTGTTCCTGTCGCTCCCAGTGTCTGAATAATCAAGACATGTTTGCAACTTGCAAGTAACTACCGCCAATTCCAACTGTAGCCCTGTAGGTATGTAGCCATTCCAATTTCCAAGACGTGCGGCAGACAGCTACTTGAGTAATCTTCACCAACCGCAGCATCGGACAGCGGAAAGGCGTACGGTCCCAAGCTCTCGCCATGGCCTCCGCCGGCGAGCACACGGTGGCCCTGCTCCACCGTCCACCCGCGGAGGTCCCGTCTAGCTCCCTCGGCTGTGCGCTCTCCCTTTCGCTCGCTCAGAATTTTCAACTCATAGATGCTAATTTTGCCGGCAATTTCCGTGCAGGCACAAGAGGCATACACCACTGACGGCTCCCTTGATTTCGACGGGAACCCGGCGCTGAAGCACCGCACCGGTGGATGGCGCGCATGCCGCTCAGTTCTCGGTGAGTTTTGCTTCTTCTTCCTGTTGTTGAGATGGATCTCACCAAGACAAATTTCTTCGTACTGTATGTAGTTTTTTTTGCTTCTTGGACGATGATATGATGATGCGCATGCAGGTACCGAGTTCTGCTACTGCCTGGCCTTCTACGGCATCTCCTACAACCTCGTCACGTACCTCACCGGCGTCCTGGGCCAGAGCAACGTCGCCGCCGCCAGGAACGTGTCCACCTGGCAGGCAACATGCTTCCTAATGCCGCTCGCCGGCGCCGTCGTCGCCGACTCCTACTGGGGAAGGTACCGCACCATGGTCGTCTCCTGCTCCGTCGGCGTCGCGGTACGATTACTTGCTTGAACTCCCTTCCAAGTTCCAACCGCTCTGCACCACAAGCCGTCTTCATCAGTTATTGTCAACTTGACCTCAAACGTCACGGCGGCGCAGTCTGCATCAATCAATCTAGACATTTTGTCATGTCCAAAATGAGATATTCAGAGTTTCAGACTATTTTGCTACACTTTTTGCTTTGGGCAGGGCATGGTCATGACGGCGCTCTCGGCGTACCTGCCCCTGCTCATAGCAACCGGCGCGTCGTTCACCTCGTCGAACATGGTATCGGCTCAGGAGCCCGTCCTGTTTCTCGGCCTCTACATGATCGCCGTCGGGCTAGGCGGCCTCCGGCCGTGCCTGATGTCCTTCGGCGCCGACCAGTTCGACGACGGCGACCCGTCGGAGCGCGTCAACAAAGGCTCCTACTTCAACTGGTACGTGTTCAACATCAACTGCGCGTCGCTCGTGTCCAGCACCGGCGTCGTGTGGGTGCAGGACCACTACGGCTGGGCGATCGGCCTGACCGTCCCGGTGGCCGTCCTAGCAGTCGGGCTCGCCTGCCTGGTCGCGGCGTCACGGGCATACAGGTTTCAGCAAACCCGAGGTAGCCCGCTCACCAGAGTCTGCCAGGTCGTCGTCGCCGCCGTCAGAAACTTCCGTGTCGAACCGCCCGCCGACAGCTCTCTCCTCTACCAGCTGCCGCCGGAAGAAGACGATGGTGCCATGAAGGGGGTTCAGAGGATCGATTACACCACTGATCTCCGGTCAGTTAATTAGCTCAACGAATTCGCTCTGAGGATACCATGTTTGATAGTACTATTCTTGACCCTCTAGATGCACACTTCTTTCTGTAGATCAGATTCTTCGACAAGGCCGCCATTGTCATGGTTTCAGACAAGGAGGCAGGCGTGCCGGCGCTGTGCAGCCCGTGGAGGCTGTGCGTGGTGACGCAGGTGGAGGAGCTCAAGATTCTCGCGCGGATGCTACCGCTCTGGGCGACCGTCGTGTTCTTCTACGCCGTGACGGCGCAGGTCACGTCGACGTTCGTGGAGCAGGGCATGGCGATGGACGCCACCGTCGGCCCCGTGCGCATCCCGCCCGCGTCCATGTCCACCTTCGACGTGCTCACCATCGTCCTCCTGGTCCCGCTCTACGACCGGGCGTTCGTGCCGGCAGCCAGGCGGCTGACCGGGAGGGAGAAGGGCGTCTCGGAGCTGCAGAGGATCGGCGCTGGCCTCGCCATGCCTGTGCTTGCCATGGCGGCCGCCGCGGCCGTCGAGACGGCGCGCCTCCGCGCGGCGCCCGGCGGGAAGATGAGCGTGCTGTGGCTGGCGCCGCAGTACGCGCTGGTGGGTGTGGGCGAGGTGCTCACCACCATCGGGCAGCTCGACTTCTTCTACGGCCAGGCGCCGGCCGCTATGAAGACCGTGTGCACGGCGCTCGGGTTCCTCGCGATCGCGGCCGGCGGCTACCTGAGCTCGTTCTTGTTAACGGTCGTGCAGTGGGCGACGAGTACCGGCGGCCGGCCCGGGTGGATCCCCGACGACCTGAACGAGGGGCACCTGGATCGGTTCTTCTGGATGATGGCCGGATTGGGCTTCCTGAATCTCATGGCGTTTGTCAGCTGCGCCGTCAGGTACAAATATAGAAAGGGGTTGGACTAGGGAAAAGGTCGGCCTTCGCGAAGGGAAAAGCGGGAGCGCGCGCGCTGCCGTTGCGACACGTGGCGCAAATTAAGCAAGCGGTCCCGCGCATTTCCAGATTCAAATCCAGATCTAGATCTGGATCTATTATTAGACTTGTACAAAACACAAACTAAGATAGTACAGCAACGCAGAACGGGATGTACAGCAACGCAGACCGGGCTGTACAGCAACGCAGACCGGACTGTACAGCAACGCAGACCGGGCTGTACAGCAACACAGATCAGTTTGTACGTACAGCAACACAGACCGGGTTGTACAGCAACACAGACCGCTTTGTACAGCAACGCAGACCGGATTGTACAGCAACGTAGACCGGGTTGTACAGCAACAACGACCGGGTTGTACAGCAACACAGACCGGGGTGTACAGCAACACAGACCGGGTTGTACGTACAACTACATTCGGGTTGTACGAACAACTACACCTAGCAGGTTGTACGTACAACTACAAAATTCAGATTGTACGTACAATTACACTTAGGTTGTACAAAACATACACAATCCGAAGTAAAAAAAAAAGTACAAAAAAAAGTTTGTCGAAACCTATCAATATGGGATCTAGTTTTGAAGATCTCGACGCGAGGAGTTCAAAAGTGAAAACGGTTCGTAAATCGGATAAACGGTTCTCAAGATATTTCGTTTTTAAAAAACGAATCTCAAAATAAATGCATGTACAACCCTCTGCCCACCACCAGGGAGCTGCCACTTGTCACCGCGTGGAGAAAAGGTGGGAGCAGAAACGAACGAAATTGCGACACTTGTCAGCACCGGATCGCACGCGCGTGGACCTTTGCGAAGGGAACCCTTTTTCTAAGGATTTCCTATAGAAAGGCTTGCTGATTTTTCAGTTCAAGCATCGTGGGCCGCCATTTTTTTCTCGCAGCCTCCAATGATGATGCGATCGAAATTCTTAAAAAAAGGTTCCCTTCGCAAAGGTCCACGCGCGTGCGCTCCGGTGCTGACAAATGTCGCAATTTCGTTCGTTTCTGCTCCCACCTTTTCTCCACGCGGTGACAAGTGGCGGCTCCTGGTGGTGGGCAGAGGGTTGTATATGCATTTATTTTGAGATTCGTTTTTTAAAAACGAAATATCTTGAGAACCGTTTATCCGATTTACGAACCGTTTTCACTTTTGAACTCCTCGCGTCGAGATCTTCAAAACTAGATCCCATATTGATAGGTTTCGATAAAAAAAAAATTTGTACTTCGGATTGTGTATGGTTTGTACAACCTAAGTGTAGTCGTACGTACAAACTGAATTTTGTAGTTGTACGTACAACCTGCTAGGTGTAGTTGTTCGTACAACCCGAATATAGTTGTACGTACAACATGTTCTCTGTTCCTGTACAACCCGGTCTGTGTGTTGCTGTACAATCCGGTTTTTGTTGCTGTACAACGCGCTCTGCGTTGCTGTACAACGCGGTCTGGGTTGCTGTACAACCCGGTCTGTGTTGTTGTACGTACAAACTGATCTGTGTTGCTGTACAACCCGGTCTGCGTTGTTGTACATCCCGGTCTGCGTTGCTGTACGACGCGGGGCTTTGTACAAAATGTACAGAGTAAGTGGCCGAACCTTCATACGATCCGTACGTCCTCATAGTAGCTAGCTAGCGCGCGTTGAAGATCAAACGACCAAACGTACATTCGTACGTTCGCTGGATGTACGCCTGGGCTTGGTAAGACGCGGACGACGCAGGGCGCTTCGGCCGCTGGAGCTTCCGTTTCGCGAGCCCGATGTAACGAATTCGGATTTCGCTACTGTACGCAAGCGCCACGTGGAGTCCTCTCGCGATCGCTACGCTCGCTCGCTCGACCTTCGCGAAGGGAGCCCTCTAGCTAGCGATACCCTGATGCGATATACTGTACAAACTTTTTTTCTCTTTGATGTTCTCCTGATAGAAAAGGAACGTATTCAGTATCTCATCCTGCCCGGCAAATATTTTCCCCCTAATAGAAACATTTCAAATAGCTTACACGTGTTCGTATTTGATATTTTAGGTGCTTGTAAATTTGTAAAAACACTATAAGTCGTTTACAATAAATACCCATTTCGCAACACTACCGCTAGAAAAGGGGATTTACTAAGCAAGATAACGACTCGTTTCACTAAGCCCCCTCACCCGTTCTAAGGTCATATACAATGTCAGGTGCTTAGCGATGCTTACATAAGCACCTTGCATTGTACATGCCCTAAGAGCATCTCCAGTGGAACGTGTAAATTTGGACGTGTATATCTCCATATACACGTCCATATACACCTTTCTAAATTATACACCTCCTAATTTTTCAGTGGAACGTGTAAATGGGGATGTGTATATGGACGTGTATATTTCAACGGCTATATTTTAGACCACAATCTGACATCAAATTGACATGTGCAAGCAACAAATTGCAATTGACAAATACCAAATATCAACACCATGGACACCAAATCAATGGAGAGCACCATATCAAATTCCAAAAAAAAAGAGCACCATATCAAATTCCAAAAAAAGAAAAAAAAAGAGCACCATATCAACACCGGATCATCCGCTCCAGTAAATCAATGGAGCTCCTCCCCCATCTCCCTCCCCGACCTCCGCCCCCCTGCCTCCGCCGCGCCCTCCCCGACCTCCGGCCCCCGCCTCCGCCCCCTGCCTCCGCCGCGCCCTCCCCGATCTCCGCCCCTGCTTCCCGACCTCACCTCCGCTCCTCCCAGCCCTCCATGGAGCGCCGCCACAGCAGCGGCAGTCGACGCGCACGCGCCGGCCGACGACGGCGCGCCGCCCAGGTTCGATTCTCCCAGCCCCTCCTCTGCGATTCCCAACCTCCTCTTCTCCCAGCCCCTACTCTGCGATTCCCAACCTCCTCTTCTCCCAGCCCCTCCTCTGCGATTCAGTTGGGGACAGGGGCGGCGCTGGGGACGGACTGGGGCGCAGGCCGCCGCCGCCGCACAGGGTCGCTGCCCTCCAGTCTCCTCCAGTTCGTCCCGTCTCCCCCCCGCCCCTCTCTGCGCTATCTCCGTGGCTCGCGCCGCCGCCGCCGGGAATGGAACAAAGGGAGCAAGGGGAATGGAAAAAGGGAGGGGAGTGGCCGCCGGCGAGCTTCGATGGGCTCCGGACGGAGGCGGGAGCATAGCGGGAGAAGAGAGCTTGCGTCGCTTCTGTCTTCCACGATCGTGGGGGAGGCGTGTTTATGTCCACGACGGGTAGCGTCGTGGATGGGCGTGGGAGCTATGCACGATGGTATACACGAACCGCTGGAGGCTCTTTTTCGCTCGGGGTCGTCTAAATTTAACATACACGCCCGTTTCCACGATCCTCTGGAGATGCTCTAAGGACATGTATTGTGGTAGAGAAGGCACACCTTATTTTAGCCATCCACATCATTTAAAATAAAATTATAATTGTACAATACATTATCTCTTATTTCTATTTCTAACAATTAATGAGAATTAATTATATTTTAATATAAAAATTATATGGGAAGACAAATGGTATAATGGTGAAATTAGCCTTCTCTTATTTCGTAAAAATCATCTCTTAGCTAAGAGAGCGCAAACTTCTTTTTCTTCATTCTCTCTCCTCCATTTAAACAAATATCCTATGTGTCAACGTTAAGGGAAGGTTGTGTCACCCTATTGTACATGCCCTAACAGCCCCGCCTTCACCGAACGCTTCCGGCAGTAGAGGGGTTCCGGGTGGCATACATGGACAGCAGCATGAGAAACAACAACTTGTGAAGCGAGGTTCCGAAGCGGAAGCTAGGGTTGATGCGGAGGGTGATTGGCGGCACCGAAGGCGATGTTTAGGTCCCAGACAGGAATCCAAGATGGTGGCTAGGGCAGTTAGGACTCTTTGTATTGTAGGAATTTTAAAGAAATTTCATAGATTTCAATACTTAAGATTTTTTCCCTATGGATTGCATTTGGTTTGAAAGAATGGTGTCAACAAAATCCTATGGATTAGATTTCTATGCCTCAATTTCATAGAAATTTAAACATCCACTCCAAACTACTTTTTACACTCAAATTTGTGTGAATTATTATTCACACACTTTTCCTGTGTTTTATAGTCCTCTGTTTTGCACTTTCAAATCTGTAGAATTTCTATATTTTTCACATTCCTATATTTTTCAACCATACGATCCAAAGGGCCCAAGCCTGAAAATTGTTGGTTCTTCGTGAAGGGGCTCCTCCAATCTCGAATTTCCCGGCCAAATCACTACTGAAAAATTAGGAGTCAAAATTCTGAGCAGCCAAAAGGAAGAGAATTCATCGTGAGGGAGGCACAGGCAAGGGAAAGGGGACCTCGGCTGGTGGGCGGTGGAGCAGGGCCGCCGTGTTATCGCCGGCGGAGGCCATGGCGACAGCTTGGGAGCCTACGCCTTTCCCTTGTCCGATGCTGCAGTTGGCTAGTTGCCGAGTCGTGGCCTCGTTGGGTGAAGATTCCGGCCGGTAGCTCCTTGTGAACATTTCCTGATTATTCCGAGACTGGGAGCGACAGGAACAGATTGCCTGAAATCTGGACAGTCGCGGCTCGCGCTAGCGCCGCAAATCAAAACGAAAGACAACTGAAAAATATCCCGTGGGTCGTGACTGGACATACCTATGGGTGAGCACGTGGGCACCGCATTCAGTATGTCAAGGAAGTTCACTTGATACCGCGGTTTTAAATTTCAGTGAGTTTTCATCATTCACTGAACTTCAGTGATTTCAGTACATTCCAGTCAAAATATTTCAGCACTTTCAGTACTACTCAGGAATTCAAAATATTATTTAGTTATGTAAATGAATTTTTAGAGGCAATATTTCTGTGGATTTCAGTAGTGGCCGAATTTTTCTAAAATTGTAATTTAAAACCATGCTTAATAGTACTTGTGACCATCTCCCTTTTGAGACGTACCACCAATAATTTGCATTGCTGACCAAGTCGTATTCCACTAGTCTGTACCTTGTGTGACATCTAAACTCGGTCTGTGCTATTCTCATTTCTAAATCGATATGCTTACAAGAACATGCACGAGAAGTAAATATTTTTCTTCTTTTCTTCTCGTATGGGGTGTCGATGTTTTAACTAAGGATGCGGCTAATTCACGGTTAAGCTAATTCTCGGTTACCTAATTACATATGCAATTCATGTGCAATTGCGAAAATTATGTGCAATTGTAACTCCATGTGTAGTTCACACTCTCGATTGTACGGATCACCATGCAAAATGAACCCTAAAAAAGGTCGCTCGAGTTTTGACTTAATTCTCGGTCAACTGAGGATGAGTAAAATGGTTTAAAGGGTATCTTGATTTTAGTTAAATATTAGTCGGTGTTGACAATCATCATTCTGAGTCGCCCAATAGTAGCTCATGAGACGGTTGGGTTTGTTCTCTGTATCCGACTTTCAAAAGACTTTAATGAACGAAACCATATAGATCAAATACTAGTGCAAAAATAGAAAATAGTAACACATAAGGGTTGATTTGGAAGGTCTTCAATAGAATGTTGATGTCATCGGCCATGGCAGCGAAGATGACGTAGTTGAACGGTCCGCACATATATGGTGAAACGGAAGGGAGCAGTCGGGTCAAGAAACTCACCAATACCTTATCGGCTCTCTCTGTGTCTCTCAAGACTCTCATAGCAGAATCTCATGGGACGGTGTTCAAGAGGTTTGCCTTTTCCGAATGGCCGAGCACACGGTCCATGGGACCGGAAGCGTGAAAACAACACAATAATGTGATCTTGATATTAGGGATACTAAGAGTGAATGGTGTGTTTCGGATCCATGCATTTATTATATTCTCTCCTCTATAACCATGCAAAAAAAGTGCTCTATGCTTTCCATGAAGTTTTTTTGCACGAATTTTAAAACATATCAATGGTTGTGATTAGGTTCATATGGGATATAGAAGTGACGTAAGAGGCGTACTAATCAGGTAGGATTAGCAACACCAATCCCCTCCCTTAATCACAGCCGTAAGTGCGCTTTAAAATTCATGTAAAAAAATCTAAGATAGCACAGCAGCATTTCTATAAAAAAATCTTACACCAAAAAAGATTCAAAACGATGTAATAAAAAGGAAATTAATGCGCCTACATATAATGATGATTATTTAAGAACAAATAAAATAAAATAACATAGGTACGCCGAGGCCATGCATGGTTGAACTGGATGGCATTCGTGCTAATGGGAAACTTTATTCATAGGCGATGGTAAAACATAAAACGTACACGATAAGCTGCCACAACACTTGCACATACGTGTATGCGTGCATGGGCGCAGCTGGGAACGACAACCCCGTTTATTTAGACGTCCATCAGTCAGCCGTACACATATGCCGTACGGTACAAGCTCGATGGCGTCAACAGTACTATATAGTTACCCACCCATTAGACCTCACGTAGACCGCCGTCCACCGGTGCGGCGGTGCCGGCCACGGCTGGGATCGTCGGCAGGATCATCAAGCAGCTCAGCACTTGGGCCTGGGGACGCCGCAAGCCCTGACGACGCTCTGCGCGCGGGGGCTGTTGACGTAGCTGCGGTAGGACGGGTCGCGCGCGTACTGGCACAGGCACGGCTGCTGCGCGCGCATTCGGGCGCAGCACCCCGGCGTCACCGCCCCGCCCAGCATGATGGCGCCCATGCACGGGCTCAGCGCGCTCGGGTTGCACGGCGCCGCCGCCGCCATCTCCCCGGCGAGCAGGCCGCCGCACAGCGCGAGCAGGAGCACGAGGACCGCGACCTTGCTGTAGTTGCCCATGCTAGCTCGGATCTTGCGAACGGTGTCGGAGTAGAGACCGGCGAGGAAGATGGCGAGGGAGGAAGAGGGCGTACTGAGTTGGCTTGGCTGGTTGCAGCGGGTTGGCACCCAATTTATAGGCCGTGTCATGCACTGCATCGGCGTCTCGAGAATGCATGGGAGATGGATCGATCTGGATCGCTGGATGGACGCGGATATGGGCGAGGGCATGGGCAACGGTGCTTGGGTGTTTGGTGTATGGTACCGTGACTGCTTAACGTCCATGCGCCCATGCATGATGCATGCACCGGGTCACGTATGCCGGCCACGTTCCGGTCGTGTCGGCGTGCGTGCAGCCTCCCGCTTGCGGTCAAAAAAATATAACCGATTTACTGTTCTGAGTTATACTCCTTTGATACAAAAAAGTATGCCTCGAGCTTTTCCTGGGAGTATGGCATCGGTTACATACTTCAGCGCCGTAGCGCCTGGTATGAGCCTCGTGGAGAAGCAATCGCTAGTCCACGGGGCTCATACTTCATCGCTGTAGCGCTTGGTACTTGGACCTCGGCTCGAGGAATTGGTATAAGATATTCGGTTTTTCTCCTCAAATTTTCGGCTGCTAAACGTGCTTACGGCACATGTCATTGCCACACCAGTCACCACGAGAACTATATAGCAGCCCTCAAAATCCAATCATTATGCGAGTTTTTCTCCTCCATGCAAACTTCCGGTCTATACAGACAGTTACACAACACGGCACAAATTGTAGGCAATTTTCTGTAAGGGGTGTATCTATCCACCTTTGGGTTTGAGGGGTCTCCCTAGTGCTATCTTCCGCATGTGGCTAGGCACTCTCATAAAGTAAAAAAACATAGTTAGCCCACTAGTCATGTTTTTACTTGCACCAAAACCAATTATAGGAGGTTGCTCTTACAGCCTCAGGCTTCAGGGAGGGTCTCCCGGCAGCCGATACATAGGAGAATTTGTTAGGTTTGGAGAGATGAGAAATACGGATCTGAAGGTGAGGGAGCAACTCGAACCCTGGGACTCCAGCGAGGATATCGAGCTCTGACAAGGCATTAGACATCGGTAAGGGCACAGAACCGATTGATCCCTAGGCCACATGCTTCTGGCATGCATGCGCCAATGACAGTGTCATGCTCTTTATCGACGATGTCGTTTTGTTTACTTAGGGTGTGTTTGGTAGAGTGCATGATCTTGGCAGGACTATCTCAGCTCATACATGTACAAAAATATTACAGACAATTCAATTTATGTTGTAGAAGTTTCTACATGTATATATGCTTACCTACACATATACTAAAAGGCTTTGTTCAGCTATATATATTTTTGGACCATATAATTTAGAGATCTCCACAAAAAATATGTATAATAATATATAGTTTACGCAATTGTAAAAGTAAAATTTATTAAGTAAATAATGCTATAAAACCATTTTTAATATAGTGCAATGCTTAAGTGTGTTTTGGTCAATAGACATTACAATTGTATGCTCCATCAATTCTTTCTTGTAAGGTGTACTAGGTTTTTGAACATTTAAATTCGACTGACCAAGATTTACAAAGTATTATTAGCATTTACAACCAAATCAATATAGTTAGTTCCAGTTTGAAACAAATCTTTTATATGTTACTTTCTTGGGGTGCTTATAGTTTGTCACAGATAGTCCATTTTGACTTTTCCGGAAACCTAATACACCTCATAACAAGAAATGGAGGGAGTAACAAACAACACTTACCAAATATTAAGAAACTTTATTTTGTGGTTAACCAAATTAAATAAGTAATACTCAAACTTAATAAGACCATATTATCCTATAATAAGTTCGAAGTATAAAAGTTCAGTTTAAAATAAGACCATATAAACCTATAATGAGCACGTGTTGGCCGAGAGCAGGGACGCCGTATCGGACATCCTCCGCGATGTCGAGAGGGGCTTCAGCAACATACGAGAGGCGGCATGCCTCCTCGCCAAGTTGACGACCACTTCGGATTTGGGGCACGTCGAGGAGCTGCTCGGAGCAACATGCGTCTACGGCAACCCTGGCTTGATGCTAGTACCAGACGTCATGGATGACGCGCCGCTCGTTGGAAGCACCGACATGACCCAGAGCATCCTCGACGACGCCTGATTCCGCCTGACCACCGCCAGTGAACATCTGGGCGTACTAAGTTGGCAGTTTGTCTAGGGAGTTCAGACATCCTGGTCGAGGTTTCCTTCCACTACCTCCGCACCCTCGGCCCGACTTGGTGGCGCCCTCTCCTCGCACTCGAGTGGGGATAGCACCTTAGGCAATGTTTCTCGGAGCTTGCTAGCGCCATTGAGATCGCGGCGCGCGTGAACGCGGGTGCTCGGGACACGACCACGACCGTAGATTTGGAAGTGGTTGTGTCGACTTCCAGCAAGTGTGTGGCGATGCTCCGCACGAGAATGCTCGAGCTTCGGGCGCCGTCGCATATCCCAGCACGTGGGGTCGCCTTCATCGGCGCCGACCGTTTCTAGAGGGCTCTCGCTTTAGTCCCCGCCGTCGTGGACGGCGACAACGAAGGTGATTATTGGTAGAGTGAGAGCGCCAAGTTGTATTCTTGAGATGAGCAGTAGATTGTTCAGATTATAGACCATTGTTCTGAATTTTTGTAGGTTGAACTCTGAACTGTATAAACTTTCAACTCTGTTCCTTTGCTTAAGTAAACTGCAAAGTACCGGGAGGCCCAGATTTGACTAGTCAATATCTATGATTTCTGAATTGGCGGCGTGAGGAAAATCCGGTGAGCGCGGGAGATGGTTCCGCTGTCGTTTTTTGCTTCCCTTTTCTCCTCCCCACCTTTCCCTTTCCTTCCGCCTCCTCCTCTGCCGCCCAACGCCGTCGAGATTTCCCTGTTCGATAGGGTTGATATGGGAGGTGGGGAAGGAGCAGGGGGAGTCAGGGGTGCGGCGTGCTTGGCGGTTGTGAGCTGGGAGGAGGCGCGGCGAAGGGCGTGGCCTGGCATTGGCCAGATGCGAAGTGCGGCTGCGCCCGCCGCTGCTTCGTCTGCTTCCATTTCAGGGAGGAAGATGGTCTCAGAGTTAATTGAAGAGTACAATAGCTAAGTTGGAGAAATATAAATCAATGTATTAGCTATTTTACATTCTTGTACAATAGGTATTCTTACGTGCTTGGCTGTTTGCATTGGTCTCAGCGTTTATTCAAGAGTATGGCAAAGGAAAAGGGAAAGGTACAAATAAGAGAAAGGGAAAGAAAACGTAGCAACCACCCAGGTAAATCTCAAACAGCCTATTCTTCTAAAAATATCTACTCCCTCTGTTTTTAAATATAAGATGTTTTAGGTGTTCCACTTGTTGTCTAAATGCTAAATTGGATGAATGTACACATTAAAATGCATCTAGGTACATTTGTTTACATATGAACATGGACAAAGGCTAAAAACATCTTATTACCTCTATATATTAAGAGGGGAGATTTTCACGCACTGAGAGCGATCGGCTACTGTTCATGTGAGCGATCGGATACTGTTCATGTGAACAGTTATGAACAGTGCCTGTCCACCTCCGCGCCGTCGATCGTAGATCCCACGGTCCGCGCGGCTTCTTCGCAGAAAAGCCCTTGCATGTGTCCCAAATTACAAAATCGTGCCTTCATATAAAGAACTAAGCTGTACCTAAATCCTAACCCTATCCATTTTCCCCCATCCCAGCTCCTCCCCGATGCGGCCGCCTCCATGCTGACGCCGTCGCCGCCCTGAGCGCTGCTACCGCCTCCAGCCCGAGATGGCTCTCCTCCGGTGGGAGCGCGCGGTGCTAATCCGGTCTGCGACCGGCAGGCTGTTCGCGCTTGCAGCGCCAAGACCGAGCTCGGGCTGACGGCGGCTGCGGCGGCGCACACGTCCGCCGGCGCCGGTGTTGAAGACTTGCGACCAAGCCCCTCCCTATGTGTTGCGCCCCCGCAGCCATGAGCTCCAGCCGACGGTGACGACGCACTAATTTGAGGTGCCGGGCGGCGGGAGGAAGACCTCGCCGGCAGTTCTTCCTTTCTCCTCTTCCTCATCGCGGTGCAGCTGCAGTGTGGCCGCCATCACGGCCGCAGCTCTTCTTACTTCTTCGGACGGTCCGTCGCTGATCTTCTTGCTTCTTCCGACCCTGCCGGTGCCGCTCCTCCGTCCGGATGTCCTGGGGTTGGTCCAGCTAATACATCTGTTGTCGCTCCTGTGGTATCCCTGCCGCTGCTTCCTCTTCTTCAGGTTTGTGTTCTCTTTGGTTTCCTTTTGTTCATCTATCCGTGCTTTTCTATTTCCATAAAGGTTGTTCTTCTCACCATGAAACATATCCCCATAACACAAGATGTATCTTCAAGTGCACGTTAAGATATTTAGTCATTTTATGATGAATCCTATAATGGAAAGATATACTAACTTAGTTCGCCAACCAAGTGACGATACTGAACCCCGTGTTGACGGTGATATGCATGATATATATTCGTCATTGCTTGATGAATTGGCAGACGACCTACTTTGTCCAGTGGTGTTGTTGCCGCTCGGCCTCCATGTCGCCTTACAAGCAGAACACAACCTTGAAGCCTCTCTTCTGGCTATTCTGCCTACAATGAGTTGGCGGCTGCGTCCAAGGCCAACTATATGCAGTGGAAGGACGGGCAGAGAAAGGTGGGGAAAAGGGGATGTTGCGGCTGATTCTACTAGGGATTAATCTGTTTTTGGGGTAATTCTACACTGAATGGCTGGCTAGGTTTATGCTATCATGGCCTCCACTATAAAGCAGGTAAAAAGTTTCAACCATCTTCAGCTTTTAAGATTTTCTCTTTCAAGCTGCATTAGTACTTCAGATTTGAATCTAAGATTTATGTGTAAGCTTTCCCTTTGATTGTAGTTATTGCTATGGACATAGGATTGCAGTTGATGAAGTATAATGGTATGTTCAAGTTAATAGGTATCCATTTTTCCTGAATTGATTGGTGTTGGTCCAGGGCCCTAAATAGGGTTAAGATTGTAACATATACAGCTTGGTGAAAGCTTTTAGACTGATGGAAAAAATTATCTATTAACATCATTCCAAAAGTTAGGATTAATCTCGCTCATGTGCGTGAGTGTGTGGGGTTGTCGATCTTCTGCTGATCGTTAATCTCGCTGTGTAAACCCCCTCTTTTTCCTTCTATAATGCTAAGGCAGAGCTCCTGCCATTACGGTTCAAAAAAAAGTTAGGATTCCAAAAGTCAAGATCGTAATGTATATAACTTGGTGAAAGCTTTTGGACTGCTGGAAAAGAATGTTATCTACTAACATCATTCCAAAATTTAGGATTCCATGTCAATAAAATTGTATACATGACAAATTTGGTTTAAGATAGTCTGATGCCACATATACCAATTCTGGCCACAAAGTTGTGCTAATTTGTTCAACACCCATCATGGATGTTCAAATAAATTTGCTTTGCTATAGAAATTAAATTTCCATGTCAGGAGTTGTCTTTCCTATATGTCCAAGCACCAAAATTAAAACTGCTAATGATTTATTTATATGGCACCTCCCTATTCTTATTCCTAGAGCAATAAGGAGTTCCATCATGTCCTACAAGAAGAGGATGCAACCAGCGGCGAACTACATTGCCTACAGTCATATCAAGCAATGTTCAGAATCATAGTCAGGAAGAAGACAACATGAAGTACTTGAATTTCACAGGTTTGTTATTTATTACATGTAAGGAAAAAAACTTCCGGTTGACAATGTTTAAATAAAAAACTGAACAAGTAATTGCTGGTTTTCTGCATATTAACTATGGACCCCAGAGGTGAGTTTTTAATATTTGTTCATATTAAATGATCAATGCAAGTTCTATTCTCCTCTTTACGCGACATATATGGTTGAATGTTAGTTATATTTAACATTTAAAAATTAAGTTCAGTTCATTCCAAGCCAGCATATTTCTTAATTGAATTTTATGTTTGTTACCGTTGATACTAAAAATCCTAGCATCTGTGTCATTTGTCTACAAGGGTGTATGCCACAAATATGGGCTAGAATATTCCTAGATAACTAATATAAATTAAATCACTGCCCCATCATATAAACATTCCCACGGATCTTTGTATAGTCATGTTAAAAAACGACAGCCCCTAGCGCAAAATTACGGACGTTCCTAGCTGGGTAGAATATTACCGGTCGATTACGGTCCAAATACCTGCAATCCAAGCGGGCCCCTATGCTGGAATACTAAGAAAATTACCATCCAATTTCATGCTCTCTCGCTCGCCTTAATGTGGTTTTCTACAAAATCACATTCCTTGCAATCTGAATATGTTGCGATCTCGGATCAAATTTTGGTGCTGTAGATAAATCTATCTTCTATGCTTCATGCCTTGATGTAGCAGATGTGGAGGTTTTCAAATTGTAGTTTGCATATATCTCTTTAATCTATATCAACTACTGTAATGTGATAATCTTCATAATTATTCAGTACCCTTCTTACGATCGATGTGATAATATTAACGTTGTTTTTTGTCAGGGGTGGTTTTAACTGCTCGCAAGTATGACTGTGTGAGTACCTACTCCTAACATGTTACTAAATTTATTTGTTCGAAGACTAACAGATCTTTTATCTTGGTTTGGAATGGTCAATATCTCTACTTCAGTTCGGCTAAATTACCTGATTTGTTATTGTTTCTTCTAGGATCGTTTATTTATGTATACTAGATCATGTAGGCGCGCGTTGCCGCGCCCGTCCAATACGTAAATAGATTTTTATGAATTTGATGGATATATATTTTCAACCAAGTGAAAATGCATAGCTCGTATGCTTCTAGTTATCACGTTACAAAATGACAACTTAAAAATATTTATCTACCTAGCTCTTACTACCTTTCAACATTATTGCATGGGGTTATGGTGACATGCTCTTCTATAAAACTCTAGCTTAGAAAAATACACACCATGTTTGGGTGCTCCAGGTGCAGACGCTCTTCATTTTCGGAAGTTATGTCAGGTAGTTCATACACTATAGATTCGACTACTTTGTATGTACATTCCACTTGTGTAAAGTGGCATAAATTACATGACATACTCATGCGGCCTAGGACAGTATCCTGGACTTGAGAACTATAAAGCAATTATAAAAGGAGAATATATCTTATAACGTCGGGGCAATAAATAATTCATAGGCTGTGATGCACCTAGACCCCAAAAAGAGTGAGAACATAAGTATCTCTGAAAAATAGTAGCATGCGGCCTCTGCTTCTTATTAGGCGTCCAGCGCCATTTGCAGCTCCCATATGAAGTTAATAGCACCTAGTCATTGATCAGTTTCGTCTGACAGTATATGGAATCCAAACACATATGCGATTATCATGAAAAACTAATCGGCCCTCCTAACTTGAAGAAAAGGAAGAACATTAAGCTGCAAATATACGGGAGTGGAAAATAACGGATCAGTTGGTACACATGAAACAACAAAGGCTATGAGAAAATACCGGACCAATTTATGTCCACCAACAAACTGGTGGTGAATCGTTGGTTTAGACAAAATATGCTGAATGTGTGCGAATATTTAGCGAGAGGGAGAAAAAGAAAACTCACGGAGGAGAGCGAGCAAGAGAGCATGGTGGCCATCGCAAATTGTAGGCCGGCAAATTCCCCTAACCAGTATATCAGAACCACCTCAAAGATTTTCTCAAAGAAATCAACCAGAATTAGGATGACCACTTCCACTTATAGCACCTGAAAATTAAAAAAAAATATATAAAGTAATTATCTAGCCAAAAGATGAACATAAGCAGCCTAGCCCAGAAAGCATAGCGGCTGCTATTGCTGGGTAAGAACGGGAAGTATATATATGCACAAAGCTAATTAGAAGTAGGCAGCGAGATAGAAACGCCGTCCACAGCCAGCAAGTGGAAACATTCATTCACATTAAAAAGCCTTAAAGACAATTAGCAACTGATGCTTTACTACTCGCCGACGCACTAGCTTCGTCTGCGTCGCTTCCGTGTCCCTTCGGTAGCAGCTGCTGCTCAGCGTGCAAGGCCTGCATGTGCACTGCGTTTTACTTGGTGGGCTTACTGCATACACTGTCCACCTCTAGTACATGGGCTCTAGTGGATATTAGGGGTCCAATTAACCACAATAGGCCAATTTGATGCCCAGAGCAGCTGCCCTTAGGGACTTTCGGCCCACTGCGGAAATTACTCTAAATCTGACGGCCTAAAAAGACTAGGGAGAATGATCCGACGGCCAAACTGGATGAGGTCCTGAGAAGCCTTGTTTTTGGCTCAGTTATAATGTCCCTAATTGACATGTCGGAGCTATAGGGCTGCCAGCCTTGCCGTTGTTATATTTGTCACTACCATAGGTGATGATGCCCAGCTGAGGGTAATCAAAAGAGAAGTGGCCTCATGGTTCTAAATTTTCTGAGTAGTTAAGATGCTCGGCAATATATATGAAGTTCAGTTACTTTTTTGCCAAAACAAACCCCATACTACGGTTCTCTATCAATGTTGAATGATGGGGTAAATAATACTACGTAGCATGTAATAATTCTAATTTCATTATCATGTAATAATGGTTGTTCTTATTACTTGCTGTTCTTATCGATTTTGCATGAAAGATGCATTGGTCCATAATTATGTATATATATACTACTATGCATCAACTTTGTGTGATTATTGTAAGAAGAACTTTACATTTTGCTTTCATTATAATTCGTATTGGTTGCAACTATAGATCCATTTAAACAAGGAAACAACCCGACAAGACAATTTCTCATCAAGGGCGCGGCGTGCCGCCGCGCCAAATTCAACTAGTAATTAAAAACGGAGGGAGTAGACTAGAAGATTAGACTCCACTTGATACTTGTAATCTCTGAATTTCAATCTGTATTTTATTTTGTGTTTTTATATGCACTGAGCAATTTTTCGAGTTGCATAGGGAGCTTCTGGTTCTGGTTGGCCGGCAACTCAGCACCGGCAAGTCGGCAACGATGCATGCACACTTGTGTTTCTCAATAGTAGTACTATGTTGGACAAGTAAATTGTACCGTAAAGACCTCATAGAGAAATATCTCCAAAACGTGTTGTCGTCTTTCTCACTAGTAGAGAACAGGCAATAGGATCAAAGAGAAATACCCCATTTGTCCCGGTTGCATTACAAACCGGGACAGATGGGTGCCTGCAGCATCCACGCGCGTCAGAAGGCCACATTTTGTCCCGGTTCCGGCCACGAACCGGGACAAAAGGTGTGTGCCCGCAGCCTCCATCTCCCAAGACCATTGGAGGCTTTTTTTTTTTACTATGGTAGGAGGTGTGTGCTAGTTTATTTTTTTGAAGTATGCACGCAATGTGTTCGATGAAATGTTCGAGAGAGTTCCCAAAATGATTTGATGCACACTTAAGTTTTATCTTTCTTTTCGATCGAGATTAATTTTTTTGTCATTTTTGTCATTAATTGATACAGTGCATGTTCAGTGGTTATTTCTCGATGTTCTGTAATGGTTCTTGATATAGTTAATTATATAATGTAGATGGACCGGCAATGGATGTACGGTGACCGACGCACTGCCGAGTACATGAAGGGCTTGAAGAAATTTCTCGAGGTAGCCAAGGCCCACAGTACCAATGGTTTCATGTGTTGTCCATGTGTGGACTGTCAGAATAACACCGATTACCCAGAGGCGAGAACCATTCAATGCCACCTTATTCGGCACGGTTTCATGCCCAGCTATAATTGTTGGACCAAGCACGGAGAAGAAGGGGTTATGATGGAAGATAATGAAGAAGATGATGATGACAACTATCCTATGTTACCGGATTACGGTGATACTGCAACGGGGGAAGCTGAAAATGAAGAGGCACCATATGAGTCCGCTGACGATCTTGGTCGGGCCATTGCTGATACAAAGAGAGAGTGCGGAACTGAAAAGGAGAGGTTGAAATTCGAGCAGATGTTAGAGGATCACAAGAAATTGTTGTATCCAAGTTGCGAAGATGGTCAGAAAAAGTTGGGTACCACACTGGAATTGCTGCAGTGGAAGGCAGAGTGTGGTGTGACTGACAAGGGATTTGAAAAGTTGCTGCAGATAATTAGGAAGATGCTTCTAAAGGTTAACGAGTTGCCCGGCAGTACGTACGAAGCAAAGAAGGTTCTGTGCCCTCTAGGATTAGAAGTGCAGAAGATACATGCCTGCCCTAATGACTGCATCCTCTACCGCGGTGAGTACGAGAATTTGGATGCATGCCCGGGTCGATCAAATGCATAGATATAGTCTCCATCTCTGCGTGCGCGCCGCCTCCGCCGTCCTCCCCGCGCCGCCTCCGGCCATCCCCGTCCTCTCCGTCCCCGTGTGCGCCGCGCCACCAGCCATCTGCGCGCCGCCTCCGTGTCGTCTGCGCGTCGCGCCACCAGGTATGGCTCGAGCTCGACGCCGTCACGGCGACTTCCAGTGACTTCATGGTGACGTCACAAGGACGTCAACCCTAGTAGTACAGAGGCAATGTTAGTATTAGTTTTTATGTTTGTGTTAATTTTTGCAATGTTAGTTGTAGTTAGATTTAGTTGCAATGTTAGTAGTAGTTAGTTGTAGTTTGCAATGTGTTATTTTTTTAAGAATTTGTGTTAGGTAATTTTGTGTAGTTAGTTGTGAAAGAATTATTTAGATGTTAAGTTATTAATAAAGTTGTATGACATGTGGGTCCACTTGCAAAATTATTGCAATGTGATTTTATTAAAATAATATTGTTGCAAATGTGATGAAATATTATTGCAATTGTTCGGAGTGACATATTATTGTTGCGTGCAGGTACTCGGATTTGTCACCGTGTCGGAGCCGCTGCCCCCTCGAATTTGTCACCGTGTCGGAGCCGCTGCCCCCTCGAATTTGTCACCGTGTCGGAGCCGCTGCCCCCCTCGGATTTTGCAGCCTGTCGGAGCCCCGGCATTGTTCAACTACATTATTATTGCAAATGTAAATGAATTGTTCGAGATGTAATATTGTTCGATATTTAACTATGGAAATAACATTGTTCGACTATATATGATACTTTAATCGATATGCAAATAGAAATGAAGATGTGAATTTGTCTTAATAAATTGCAGAAACCATGGAGCCCGGTGGAGACCATGAACTAGAAGAGGACATGTTCGACATCATCCGCGAATGTCCATTAGAGGGACATGAGAACAACTCGGACGATTTCACGTCACAGTTCCTGAACGAGTCCGGTGATGGATTGGAGGGGCCTTTTGATGAAATAGACGTCCCCGACTCTGGTTTTGGACAGTCGTCCGCCGAGGTATATATTAGCCCTCCGGTGTTCGTCTATGTTGAATAGATGCGTTAATTGATTTGTGTATATACATATATTAACTACCACTTCTTTCTTGTTTTAGCCCTCCGGATCGAGCAAAAAAACATCCGCCAAGTCAGATGTTACGAAACGAGGCGGGCCACGAAGCGGGACAAAAAAGCTGACCGGGACTCAAAAGTACCACATTGAAGTAATCGATGCAAAAGGCAAACCGATTGCTCCCGTCAAGCACGCAAAAAAATTTGTCAGTCGGTGCGGAGTCATTGTAAGGGACCAGATCCCCATCACGACTCATGAATGGAATCAGCCAAAGGTGCCAAGAGAGGGGGTTATTTATGTCCCCAATGCAGACAAAGAACGCCTTTGGGCCGAGCTCATAAAGAATTTCACTTTACCAGCAGAGGAGGATGAAGATCACCCTGTTATAGAGAACCGATGCAAGGCCTAGGCTTTGATGGAGATGGGAGAACTGTTCCGCAGCTGGAAGAAAAGGCTAAACAAGTTGGTAACTGAAGGTACGACTCCAGAATTCGTCGGGATCTTTGAAAACATAAAACATGAGTGGGACGCTTTTAAGGCGTACAAGCTATCGACTGAAGCTAAGAAAATGTCAGAGATAAATAAGAAAAATGCAGTAAAGAATAAATATCACCATGTTATGGAGTCAGGTGGCTATCGGACGGCCAAGGCTAAGTGCGAGAAAATGGAGGATGAGCTAGCGGCTAAAAATATAGAGCTCGAGACATTGGATTGGCCCGAACGGCTTAAGGCCTGGTTCTATGGCATTGGTGGAAAGTAGGACACAGAAACAGGGGAATGTATTTTTAACGAGGACCACGGACTAGACCCTGTCAAAAAAATCAGAGACGTAATGAAGGAGGTGGAGGAAGGCACGTTCCAGCCAAACAGAGAGAATGACGAGCTATCGCGAGCCCTTGGGAATGCTGAACACACTGGACGAACACGAGGAACCGCCGGCTCCGTTCCGTGGAAGATTGGGTTTCCCTTAGATGTCGGGACTTACAGAAGCCAAGCGAGAAAGAAGAACATTGCGAAAGACCGGATGCAGAAGCTAGAAGATAAATTAGCAGAGCACGAGAAGGAGATAGCTGAGCTCAAGGCTGAGAGGCGGCGTCCACGGAATTCCTGCGAATCTGAGACGCACGAAGATCCTTCTCCTGGTCCAAAATCTATGCAGAGAAGCAGTGTGGCTTCCACGGAGCTCGTTCGCCCAGGTTCCCCCTCGGGTACTTGTCACCCCGTGGATTGTATCAGTCAGCAGGAACTGTGCGAGCTACATGTGCCATGCTTGAACATAACTGTGAAGGTGGCGGACGGTTTTGCCGTACCGCACAAACCAGATGGAACTTATCATTGTCGCCCGATTCCAGATGGCTATGCTGTTGTCGCGGTTGATGAGGTAATGAAGAGATATGAGGGAATAAAACTGGACTACCCTACGGGAGAAGACAAGATTGAATTGAGATATGCCTGCAATACTACCTGCTTATGGAAGAAGGAATACATCGTGTTCCCACACTTGTTGCAAAAGCAAACTTGCACTAGAAGCAAGCCCCCTCCCAGTCCACATGCCAGTCCGGACCTCCCCGACAACGACAACAACGACCAAGGCGCCAGTCCATCTCCATCTCCGCCGCCGCGTCAGCCAACTCTGCCGCCGCGTCAGCCAACTCCGCCGCCGCAAAATAAGCGGAAGTCCACCGCAGCGTCGATTAGTACTCTGCAGAGCGGTTCGGGTAAGAAAGCGAGGAAGATGACACCGCCGCCTCCTCCGCCGCCTCCTACCCAGTTATCCTTGAAACGGAAGAAGTCTCCGCCAAAGCCGGTATATTCTCCGGAAGCGATAGAGTGGGCCTATGAATTTCTTATGCAGCCATCGCAGTATCAGATGAACATGAACGATGACTATGTACGCGTTCTGGTGCGTACATCTAGAAGAGTGCGGGATGAACGAAGAAAATGGGCTGCGGGTGCAAACAAGAATAGAGACGTTCCCCAGCTCGGAATGCAGGCGGTACAATCGGTCACCGCGCTCAGAGTGTTGCCCAGTGCAGAGGAGACAGAAATTGAGAAGCAAGCTAAAGAATTAGGTATGTCTGTTTCATACCTTCGCGCCTTACAAACGGGCGAAACTGTCGAGTTTGCGGAAATGGCGCGACAATATGTTAGAGGGCAGCCTCTAATCGACCCTTCTCAAGTGCGTTTACTACCAGCAAGAATGCACCAATTACATGACTGGTACATGTCTTACACGACCCATAATGATGGAGACTATATCTATGCGAAAATTCAAAAGTCTCATTATGGCCCAGGTGATGATGAGCTTCATATTGAGCTCCCAGAATTATTCCAGTTATTCAATTTTGACGCCCTCGACAAATCTATCATCAGTGCATATTGTCTGTAAGTGATTAAATTATGCATGTCATTAATTCTCTAGCTTAGCTTGTTTTTTATTGCCTGTAATTATCCTTTTCTACTATGTTATTATGCAGACTGAAGATTATAGAAGCTCGGAAGCTTGGAGCTGATAATAACGTTGGGTTCATTGACCCAAATCGAGTTCATCATTATGGTATATTAAAATACCCAGAGAAAACGGAGGAGCTTTTGCTCTCATATTTAATGCCGCAATATTACAAAACCTACATACTATTTCCTTACAACTTCCAGTGAGTTATTTACAGTCTTGTACATATTCACTAATTTGCTTACTCGATATTAAGTGTAATTGATGAGTTATTAACGTATATAAACATGCGCAGATATCACTGGATACTGATTGAGATTGAGGTTGAACGGGCAAAACTATGCATATACGACCCATTAAGCAAACCGCTCGAGAAGTTAATCGACATGCAACTAATGCTTCAGAGTTAATTTCAATTATTACCGTAGTCGGACGGTTCCGTTCTAATATAGGGAAATTAATAACTTATTTAATCATTTTCTATACCGTGCAGGGTTTGGGACAAGTTCACCGGATTCCACCAGGGTGTACGTAAGGATCTAACTTTTAAACTAGAAGAGGTAAGTAGTCATAGCTAGGTCCCAATACCCTTTTTAGTACCTTCTATTATTATTTAACTGAATCCTATCAAAATCTCTCTTAAAGTGTGCGAAGCAGCAACAAGGCACTAATTTATGTGGATTCTATGTCTGCGAGTTCATGCGTTCACACATAAATGAGCGGCGGAATGAATGGCAAGCTGTATGTAGAGAATATATTCAAACTTGTTCATTCAATTTTGTTCACTTTTCAAATGGATTTTTTTTTATAATGAGTGATATACTAATGTTGTTGATCTCTCCTTTACAGTTTGAAAACATCCGGAACCGGCTAGATCCAAAGGACCGCCTACTCCCAATTGCGGAGGAGGTGTCAGGCTTTCTGATGGACTTTGTGCTTCTGAGGGGGGCGGAATGCAGTACTCAAGCGGCTCCAAAGAGCAAGGTCGAATGCAGTACTAAAGCAGCTCCAAAGTAGGGTCTAGTGCCTCTATGTCATCGATCTAATGATCTCCCTGGCTGGTTGTAAATATTAGATTCGGAGTACTCATGTAATAATGATACTGTTTCTATATACCAAGTGACGTATAATATGTTTATGAAACTTGTTTGAGATGAAATAGGAATATCGACAACAAAACACAAAAGAAAGGGTAAAACAGAAAATAGAAAACACAAAAGAAAAACAGAAAACAGGAAATGAAATAGGAAAAAAAAACAGAAAACAAGAAAAAAAACAAAAAATATATAGTCCCGGTTCGTATTACGAACCGGGACAAAAGGTCCCCGGACGGACGCTCTCTACCGCGGCCACGTGGATCCGCATGTTGTCCCGGGTCGTGGCGTGCCCGGGACAAAAGGCCACCCCCTTTTGTCCCGAACACGTTGTCCCGGGCCTGCGACCGGGACAACGAGCCCTTACGGCCCGGGACGAATAGCGTGTTCTGCTCTAGTGTCTCCTCCTCATTTCACTCTTCCTTGTGATCCTCTTCTGTCTCTTTAGTTAAACCTTACCGCTTGTGGTACTGCTTCTCCTCCTCCTGCTCATCCTCCTATAAAGTGAGTACACTTGGGAGTGTTATGAAAGGTACGAGAACGAGCTCTCTAGCGTGCTTGGGCAGCTCAGCTTAGAGAGTCCGCTCCACAACATGCTCGTGGAGGGAGAGGGCCGGAAGAGAGAGTGAAAGAGAGTATGCACTAGTAGAGAACAAGGCACTAGCACCGGTTGTAAAGGGCCTATAGCACCGGTTGTGCAACCGGTGTTAAAAGGTCGGGACTAAAGGGGTGCACCCTTTGGAACCGACACACTTTGAAACCGGTTTTAAAGGCCTCCACGTGGGCAGAGGTGGGCGCGCGGGGGCGGAGGCCTTTTGTACCGGTTGGTTTTACCAACCGGTATTAAAAGTTTATGTTTTTTTCTTTCGCTTATTTTTCAGGGTTTCTGTTTTTTTCTTGTGCGCTTATTTTTAGGGGTTTAGGGTTTCTGTTTTTTTCCTTTTCGCTTATTTTTTAGGGTTTCGGAGGAGATCACGTATGAATTACCCATTACACATATAAATTATACTCACTACATACACGTATAAATTGTACTCACTACACATATAAATTAAGTACCCATAATTATATTACTTTTTCACGGAGATATCACTGCTATTACATGGAGGGAGTCTATTTTTCGACATAGTGGAATTCACCGGATGGATTTATGACATGCGTAAGGAAAAATCCCGCCAATTCCTCCGCAATTGCTTTAACGCGGTTCGTTGGTAGGAGTTGGTTCCGCTTCCTTGCCATCTTTAAAAGGAGGAGATCAAATTAGTTATGATTGAAACTAAACATAATTGATGGTAGAAAAATAAAGTTGTGAATGATTTTTACGTACCTCTATGTTTCTTTCACTATTGACTCTCTCATTGACTTTCATGTGAGTGAACTCACAAACGTAGTATCCACATAAATCCGTCCCATCTGGTTGTAGCAGACACCACTATACAAGAATATGATTTAATCAAATAATAATAAATAGAATTAGAAAGATACACGGACCTAGTTAAGTAGTAGTACTTACTTTGTTAGCTTTGAACTCCAGCCTATCTTTCCATTCACCGGGTTCTTGCTCGGTGAACCTTTTCCAAACCCTGCCCAAAAAGAATATGAATTGAGGAGTTATTACTTACTTTTGATATAAGTAAATGAACGAAATATGCCGATATAGTGTGATTGAAATTACCTCTTGAGCATTACATGCACGCTTTTGTATGCATCTTGATTTGTTCTTTTTGAGTCCCAGATTTCAACTTCTCCTTCGTCGAGTCTAATGAGCAGTAGAATGTAGTGGTAACTGCGCACGTTATTCAGAACTCATCAATTGCACTTAATATCGGGAAAGCAAAAAAGAATGTGTACAAGACAGTAACACTCACTTGAAGTTGTAAGGAAAAAGTATTTCTTTTTTGGTACTTTGTCGCTTAAAGAAATTCAGGAAAACTTCCTCTATGGTGTCGGGTTGACTTTCTAAATTCTTGACATGAATTTTATCCGGGTCAATGAACCCAATGTCCCAGATTTTGAGTTGTCTGCATTCACGAATCTTCATTCTGCATAATAGCGTACAAAAGAATGATGTGAGGATAATTACTGAAAATGAACGAGCTTAACTAAATAACGAAAGTACACAAATAAATAACTTACAGACAATAGCAGCTGATGATAGACTTGTCGAGAGCACGTTGATTGTACATCTGAAAAAGTTCAGAGAACTCAACCTGCACAGCATATTCTTGGAAGTAGTGCTCATCCTTAACTCCCGCCATGAAATAAAAAGTCCCTTCTTTTGAGATGTCCATGTACCAGTTATGCAATCTCCATAACTGTGTTGTTAGAGCACTGGGGTTTGTCACCAGAGGCAGCCCGAGAGTATATTGATATGCTATCTAAAGAGTCTCGTGCTCTCTGTCTCCATGGTATACAACTTCTCCAGGCTCGATTTCCTGAGGAGCCCGAGACGTCACAATGAGCGGGGCCATCGATTGTACTTCTTGTTCCCCGAGCTGGGCAACTTGTTTCCCGCATTTCTTTTGTTTCCGTTGCTCCTCCTCTTCCTCCATCTGCGAGCTATGTACCTTGATAATACCGCGCTCATAGTCTGTAAACGGCGGCGGTGGAGGGTTCTATAAGTTGTCAATGGTGCGATCTTTTACCTCAATTGGTATAGTCTTCAGAAGTTCCTTTATGTGATCCAGGGTTGCGGCATGTTTCTCCGTTCAAAAAAGGATGCCGCATCGGCATTTAAGCTCACTGTTATTTCCTCCATAGTCATCTCGCAAGCCGGTTTCTTGATGCACCGGTGAGGTGTTGTTGGGAAACCCCAAGAGGAAGGTATGAAGTAGTGCAGCAGCAAATTTCCCTCAGTTGTGAAACCAATGTTATCGAACCAGTAGGAAACTAGGAATCTTCTCAAGGTGACAACGGCGCCAGAAAAGATGCTGGTGTAGTTGACGTGGAACCTGCACACAACACAACCAAGATACTTTGCCCCAACTTAACAGTGAGGTTGTCAATCTCACTGGCTTGCTGTAACAAAGGATTAAACGTATGTGTGGAAAATGATGTTTGTTTGCAGAGAATGAAAGTAACAGGATTGCAGTAGGATTGTTTAACAGTTTAAGGAAAAAGGACCGGGGTCCACAGTTCACTAGTGGTGTCTCTCCATAAATAATAATAATAGCATACATGCGGGTAAACAAATTACAGCTGGGCAATTGACAGAATAAAGAAGTGCATAATGATGCATATACTATAGTTATGATGGCTAGTGTGATATTCATTTGGGCATTAAAACAATATACATAGACCGTTCCAACCGCATCTATGACTAATAATCCACCTTCCGGTTAGCGTCCGCACCCCTTTCAGTATTAAGTTGCAAGCAACAGATTATCGCATTAGGCAATGTGTGTAATGTAAGTAATACAAATACCCTTAGATAAAGTAATATTGTTTTATCCCTCGTAGCAACAGTACATCTACAATCTTAGAGCTTGCTGTCACTACCCCAGATTAAATAGAGACATGAACTACTATCGAGCATAAATACCCCCTCTTGGAGTCACAAGCATCTACTTGGCCAGAGCATCTACTAGCAACGGAGAGCATGCAAGATCATAAACAACGCACTCACAAGATATATTATGAAGCAATAACATAGTACTCAATATTCATCGGATCCCAGCAAACACAACATGTAGCATTACATAAAGATGATCTTGATCATGATAGGCAGCTCACAAGATCTAAACATGGTAGCATAAGAGGAGAAGACAACCATCTAGCTACTGCTATAGACCCGTAGTCCAAGGATGAACTACTCACGCATTAGTCCGGAGGCGGGCATGGTGATGTAGAGCCCTCCGGTGATGATTCCCCTCTCCGGCAGGGTGCTGGGAAGAGCTTCTGAACCCTCCCGATATAGGGTTGACGACGGCGGCGGCTCTGGACTTCGTGGAGGAAAAGGGTGCGCGTCCTAGGGCTTGTATTTTCGGGGGGGACCCGCGCCGGGAGGGGGTGTGGGCCCCTCGGGGTCCTCCTCCGTGTCCTCTTCGGTGTTCTGGAACCTCCCGAGAAAAATAGGCACTTTGACGTTTCGTTTGTCCAATTCCGAGAATATTTCCTTAACAACTTTTCTGAAACCAAAAATAGCAGAAAACAGGCAACTGGCATTGTGGCATCTTGTTAATAGGTTAGTCCCAGAAAATGCATAAAATGATATAAAAGTGTATATAAAACATGTAGCAAGTGGTATAATATAAGCATGGAACATAAGAAATTATAGATACGTTTGAGACGTATCAAGCATCCCCAAGCTTAGTTCTACTCGTCCCGAGTAGGTAAAACGATAACAAGAATAATTTCTGAAATGACATGCTTCACACAATCTTGATCATATAATAATGTAAGGCTCATGTTATGAATGAAGTGATTCAAAGCAATGGTTTATAGTTTGCTAACAAATAGACAAGGAGTAAACAACTACATCATATAAGCAAAAACTTTTCATGAATAGTACTTTCAAACAAGCATCAAAATGATTCACATGAAAGTTAACTCATAAAGCAATAGTCTCTAAGTAAAAGAGCATTGAAGCAACACAAATGAAGATATAAGTTTAAGCATTGGCTTTCAACTTGAACATGTATATCATATAGATAGTTGTCAACACAAAGAAATATAACAAGTGCAATAAATAAGCATATAAGAATTGTTGCACACAGTTGACACAAGTGTTTGCTTCTAAGACAGAAAGAAGTAGGTAAACTGACTCAACATAAAGTAAAAGAAAGGCCCTTCGCAGAGGGAAGCAGGGATACAAACATGTGCTAGAGCTTTTTAGTTTTTATAGGTTTTTGAAATCATATAGAGAGCATAAAAGTAAGTTTTGAGAGGTGTTTGTTGTTGTCAACGAATGGTAATGGGCACTCTACCCCCCTTGTCAACCAGACTTTCAAGAGCGGCTCCCATGAAGAACGTTATTTCTACCAGCAAGGTAGATCATCCCTCTTATCTATTTTGTTTACACATATAGTTAAAAACTGTTGTCATTGCTTGACGGATTAGATCAGGGCAAAAATGTGAAGAGATTGAAGCGGTTAAAGTTGAAATTAATTGGGACTGGGCACCCCATTTGCCAGCTCTTTTTGTAAAGTTAATGGATAAGCGGATGTATATGCCACTAGTCCGGTTGTGAAAGTCTGTCTAAAAGCAAATGACAAGGTTGATATCCGTAACACCACATACTTCCTCATGAGCTAATAAACATTGACACAAATAAGAGATTATAAATTTTGAATAAAAGGTAGCACACGAAGTATTTGCTTGGAATGGCAGGAAATACCATGTAGTAGGTAGGTATGGTGGACACATATAGCATGGGTTTTGGCTCAAGGTTTTGGATGCACGAGAAGCATTCCCTCTCAGTACAAGGCTTTGGCCTAGCAAGGTTATTTGAAGCAAATACAAGTATAAACTATGACAACAAGACGTATATAAAAACATATTGGAAGCATTATAAAACTCTACATTGTCTTCCTTGTTGTTCAAACACCTTTACTAGAAAATATCTAGACCTTAGAGATACCAAACATGCAAACCAAATTTCAACAAGCTTTACGGTAGTTCTTCATTAATAGGTTTTAACTACATGATGTAAAAGCTTAAACATGATCTACTTGAGAGCTCAAAACAATTGCCAAGCACCACAACATACAAGATAACAATCCATAAGAGCATGTATATATTTTTCATTATACCATCTACCACATTTAGCATTTTCTGTTTCCAACCAAGCACCAATCAACTTATTTAAAGATAAACTCTCCAAGTATATAACAATGAGATATGAGAGTGTAACATAAGAAAACTAACAGCTACAACAAGAGATGCATGAAAAACAAGAGCTAATAGTATTGAAATAACATAGAAGAATACTCAACAAATATAAGTGAAGAATACGAGTATTCAAATTAAAAAGCGGAGCGTGTCTCTCTCCCACAAAGGAATGCTAGGATCCATTTTATTCAGAGAATGAAAATAATAAAAACAAAAACAAAAACAAACAGACGCTTCAAGTAAAGCACATAAGATGTGTCGGAATTAAAATATAGTTTCACTAGAGATGACCTGATAGTTTGTTGATGAAGAAGGGGATGCCTTGGGCATCCCCAAGCTTTGACGCTTGAGTCTTCTTGAAATATGCTTGGGTGACACAGGGGGGCATCCCCAAGCTTTGTCTTTTTCATCCTCTTGATCACATCACATCATACTTCTCTTTTGATCCTTGAAAATTTCCTCCACACCAAACTCAAAGTAAACTTCATTAGAGGGTTAGTGCATAATCAAAAATTCTTATATTCTGCATTAACACAATTGCTATCAATGCTACTGGACATTAGCTACAGCCACTGATACTTTATGGAACAAAAAGATCCATTCAAAATAGTAAAAGAGGCATTGCAAAATAAATGGCAGAATCTGTCAAAAACAGAACAGTCCGTGAAGAAGAATTTTTTCGAGGCACTTAACTTGCTCAAATCAGAAAACTCAAAACTAATGAAAGTTGCATATATATCTGAGGATTACGCACAAAAAATCCCAGGTCCATCCGATTTTTCTGTAAAGAGTTATGAATTTAACGGTGGACAGCAGAAAACTGTTTCAGCACAGCAATCCAAATCTAGCATCAACTTTCTACTAGAGGCTTAACTTGACACAAAAATGCAATAAAGTAAAGATACAAAGGAATTGATACAGAGGTAGACATCTTCCTTGACTCAATAAAATAAAATAACAGGGTTGTCTCCCATAAGCGCTTTTCTTTAACGCCTTTCAGCTAGGCACAGAAAGTGATATTCAAGTATTATCCAAATCAAGAACGGAAATCCTCTCAACTATGCATTGTATTTTATCTATATAAGGTTCAGAGGTTCCTTTTTATTACTTTTATGTTTACTACATTCGTCAAATAGGTTTTGAGGGACAATCCAATCAAAATTTTCTTCCAAGGCTTCATGCATAGCTACAAGTTTAATAGGTATTGGTACTTTTATTTCCTCCCCCTTAGTAGGTTCAGTTTAACCCAATTTTTCAAGTGCATTAATAACATCTACACATGAGCCTATCATATCAAAATGATCAAAGACTTTCCTAGCTTCTATAGCAACATCACCAAATTCATTAAGCAAGGTTTCCATAATAAAATCTTTCTTTTCAGCATTTTTAACTTCATGAAGATTAAGAAACATTTGTTGTATTATGGGATGTAGGTTAACAAACCTAGCCTCTAGCATGTGAACTAAAGAAGCTGCAGCAGTTTCATAATTAGGGGCAAGTTCTGCTATGGATTTCTCCTCAAGATCCTTATGCTTACTAACATGATTAAAGAATTCTTCAATGTTCTCTTTTCCAATTATAGATCCACTACCTACTGACAGGTCTTCCAGGGTGTACTTAGGAAGCAACATTATAGCAAAAGTAAAACTAAAACCGAAATAACAATAAAAGCAAAACGAAATAATAAATAGCAAACCGAAATAAAAATAACAATGCAAGTAACTATTTTTTTTTAGTATTTTTGATATTAAGCAAACAAGATAAAAATAAACTAAGCAAGACAATAACAAAATAAAAAGATTGGATGTGAGAGACTCCCCTCGTAGAATAATCTAGCTTCCCCGGCAACGGCGCCAGAAAAGAGCTTGATGCACCGGTGAGGTGTTGTTGGGAAACCCCAAGAGGAAGGTATGAAGTAGTGCAGCAGCAAATTTCCCTCAGTTGTGAAACAAGGTTATCGAACCAGTAGGAAACTAGGAATCTTCTCAAGGTGACAACGGCGTCAGAAAAGATGCTGGTGTAGTTGACGTGGAACCTGCACACAACACAACCAAGATACTTTGCTCCAACTTAACAGTGAAGTTGTCAATCTCACTAGCTTGCTGTAACAAAGGATTAAACGTATGTGTGGAAAATGATGTTTGTTTGCAGAGAATGAAAGTAACAGGATTGCAGTAGGATTGTTTAACAGTTTAAGGAAAAAGGATCGGGGTCCACAGTTCACTAGTGGTGTCTCTCCATAAATAATAATAATAGCATACATGCGGGTAAACAAATTACAGCTGGGCAATTGACAGAATAAAGGAGTGCATAATGATGCATATACTATAGTTATGATGGCTAGTGTGATATTCATTTGGGCATTACAACAATATACATAGACCGTTCCAACCGCATCTATGACTAATAATCCACCTTCCGGTTAACGCCGCACCCCTTTCAGTATTAAGTTGCAAGCAACAGATTATCGCATTACGCAATGTGTGTAATGTAAGTAATACAAATACCCTTAGATAAAGTACTACTGTTTTATCCCTAGTAGCAACAGTACATCTACAATCTTAGAGCTTGCTGTCACTACCCCAGATTAAATAGAGACATGAACCTACTATCGAGCATAAATACCCCCTCTTGGAGTCACAAGCATCTACTTGGCCAGAGCATCTACTAGCAACGGAGAGCATGCAAGATCATAAACAACGCACTCACAAGATATATTATGAAGCAATAACATAGTACTCAATCTTCATCGGATCCCAGCAAACACAACATGTAGCATTACATAAAGATGATCTTGATCATGATAGGCAGCTCACAAGATCTAAACATGGTAGCACAAGAGGAGAAGACAACCATCTAGCTACTACTATGGACCCGTAGTCCAAGTATAAACTACTCACGCATCAGTCCGGA
This sequence comes from Poa annua, assembly GCA_026929855.1. Taxonomy (NCBI): domain Eukaryota; kingdom Viridiplantae; phylum Streptophyta; class Magnoliopsida; order Poales; family Poaceae; genus Poa; species Poa annua. The sequence goes on from CM049437.1 coordinate 99,192,937, forward strand.
GGCGGGCATGGTGATGTAGAGCCCTCCGGTGATGATTCCCCTCTCCGGCAGGGTGCCGGGAAGAGCTTCTGAACCCTCCCGATCTAGGGTTGACGACGGCGGCGGCTCTGGACTTCGTGGAGGAAAAGGGTGCGCGTCCTAGGGCTTGTATTTTCGGGGGGGGGGGGGGGGGGGGGTATAAGTAGGCGAAAGGGCGAAGGCGGCGGGGGTGTGGGCCCCTCGGGGTCCTCCTCCGTGTCCTCTTCGGTGTTCTGGAACCTCCCGAGAAAAATAGGCACTTTGACGTTTCGTTTGTCCAATTCCGAGAATATTTCCTTAACAACTTTTCTGAAACCAAAAACAGCAGAAAACAGGCAACTGGCACTGTGGCATCTTGTTAATAGGTTAGTCCCAGAAAATGCATAAAATGATATAAAAGTGTATATAAAACATGTAGCAAGTGGTATAATATAAGCATGGAACATAAGAATTTATAGATACGTTTGAGACGTATCATTTCTCAGGAGACTTGACTTTCTGCGTTTTCTTTGCACGTTTAATGACGGGGGACCTGTCTTTCCTGAGCAACATCCGCTTTGTCACATGACTAGTGGGCGCATCAGTCGGCTGACGGGACGGCGCGGGCGATGGACTTGCGGTGGGCACCCAATCATCGAGGAAGGCGGGTGGACTTTGAGGTGATAAATTTCTACCCGGAGGAGTCGGTGGCCTTGGCGTCGAGTCTGTAAAGATGATGTATTTCTTCTTCCATAGGACGATACCATGCTCGACTTCTCCCAAAGTCTTCTCGTCATCATTTCCAGGAATGTCAAGATCCATTGAGTGTAATCCCGACATAACTTTTGTGACCCCGACACGAGCATATCCAGCTGGAATCTGACCAAAATGGAAGGTTGCTCCAGGTTGATGTTGTAAAGCATATCCTTTCGCCACCGGATAACTGATGTTCTTCATTGGCACATGTAACTCACAATTTGTCTTCTCCGTGATATCATCCACGGGGTAGTGAGCCGCCGGTTCATCAACTGCAGGATATTCTAGATGCGTGGAACCCACGCTGCTTTTCCGCTGAGATGGGCAGACATCGACTGGAGGATCTTCTAGCACCATCCGAGATTCCCTTTGCTGGGTAATTGAGTCCAGTTGCTCCTGCTGCCGCTTCACCTGGGCCTGCCATGTGTGGACCTGGCGTTCTAATTGTGATAACCGGTCCGCCTCCTTCTTCTTACTTCTGGAATGGCTTTTATATGTTGCAACGTCCGCGGGAAACCCGTGAAGGAAACCAACCCCGCCTCCTCTACCTCGACATCGTCCCCAGTGTTCAGGATTCCCGAGGGCGAGTGTCAGCTCGTCGTCCTCTCTATCGGGAACAAATGATCCCTCTCGGACGGCCGCTATTGCATTCTTTAGCTTTTTTACAACTCGTGTAATTCTTTTCTTCCATTTTCCTTTTGCAACAATTAGCCCTGTCTCTGGGTCCAACACTGCTCCATGTGCGAACAACCAGTACTTGGACCTCTCGGGCCAGTCATCTATCTGTGGAGTGATCCCTTTTAGACGTAGTTCGTTTTCAAAGGACTCCCACTTAGGCAAGGCAGTCTTGTAGCCACCTGACCCCAAAGTATGGTGGTATTTCTTCTTCTTAGCATTCTCCTTATTTCTCTCGGATCGGGCCAGAGCGACGGCTGATTTCTTATAAGCTACAAATGCGGCCCAATCATCTTTTATCTTCACTAGAGGGCCCTTGAATTCTGGAGTCTTTTTCTCATAATTTTTCCACAATTTTTTCTTCCAGCTATTGAATTGTGTGGCCATCTTCTTAAGAGTCCACTCCCTGACTTTCTCCAGCTTCTTCTCTGGGAGACCTTCCGGTAGGTTGAAATCACTCAAGATTGTGTCCCAAAGTGTTTGCTTAAGTCTGTCGTCGACATAACTTGCGCCAACGTTGGCTTTTTTCGGCTCATTCCATTCCGCAAGGGTGATCGGGAGAATGTCCCTAACAATCGCTCCGCATTGAGCTACATATTTGCGGCAGGTGTTTTCGGGTTTCAGCGGTTTGCCATCATCGCCTACTTCGTCGATCGACAGCTTTGCACCATCTTGCAGCTTCAACCTTTTGGCCGGGTCTCGTGTAGGGTATGTCGGCTTCTTTTTAGATCCGGAGACTTAATATATATATATATATATATATATATATATATATATATATATATATATATATATATATATATATACCTGGCCGGAGTTTTCCGCGGGCACTTCGTCGTCGTCTCCTATTTCTTCTAGCTCAAGTCCCTCACCGGAGTCGTTCAAACATCTTGAGCTGAAATCATCGTCTTGTTCATCATCAGAATCTTCTCCATCGAAATTTACTCCAAGGCTCTTCTCAAATATTATTGCTGCCATTCGCGCTTCGTCGTCCTCGTTTCGGATGAAGGGGTTGTTGTCCATAGCTCAATGTCACTTCAAATTTAAATTTGAATCAAGGTTACAATTAAAGTTGATACAAAAATTGCAACAAATATTTTTTATACACATAAATTGGAACAAATATTTCTTAACAAAATATTTCTAACTTGCACAATAATTGTTTTACTAGCAGAAATTTTAACATTGTTTTCCTAACACAAAATATTGCAACTAATTATGAAGTATTAACAATAATTGTTTTACTAACACAAATTTTAACATTGTTTTCCTAACACAAAATATTGCAACTAATTATGAAGTATTAACAATAATTGTTTTACTAACACAAATTTTAACATTGTTTTCCTAACACAAAATATTGCAACTAATTATGAACAATAATTGTTTTACTAACACAAATTTTAACATTGTTTTCCTAACACAAAAATATTGCAACTAATTATGAAGTATTAACGATATATATTGCAACTAAATTTGCTAAAAATTTGCTAAACACATTTGCTACACATTTGCTAAATTTGCTACACATTTGCTAAACACATTTGCTAAATTTCCTACACATTTGCTACACATTTTCTAAATTTGCTACACATTTGCTAAACACATTAATCTAGCTAATTAATCTAGACAGTACTAATTAATCTAGCTAAACATTGGTAAAGCTAAACATTACTAATAATAACCTAAACATTACTAATCTAGCTAGCTAAACATTAGTAATAATAATAAAAAAAAACCTTGGAGGAGGAGAGGGCCGACGATGGCGGTGGAGGTGCGGTGGCGCTGGGTGGCCGGAGCGGGGAGGTCGCGAGGCGGCCGGAGCGGGGAGGTCGCGAGGCGGCCGGAGCAGGAAGAGGGAGGAGGGCGCGCGGGAGGCCGGAGCAGGAAGAGGGAGGCCGCCGACGATGGCGGTGGCGGAGGCGATGGCCGGAGCGGGAAGAGGGAGAGGCCGAGGGCGTGCGCGCGGGAGGCCGACGATGGCGGCGGTGCGGAGGGCCGGCGAGCGGGAAGAGAGGCAAGCCGGAGCGGGGCCGGAGCAGGCAGGAGTGCGGCGCCGGTGCGGAGGGCCGGCGACGGTGGCGGCGGGCAGCGCTTCGCCGGAGAGCTCGAGGGACGAAGAGTGAATCGCGACACTTAGCCGATTTGGGGCGGTTCCCCTGTGTTAACTGCTCGAAATCGAGCTTTAGCACCGGTTGCTGTTACCGGTGCTAAAGGTTGATTTTCGGAGGCACCGAATGGTTGCGCGCCAAGACATCCCCTTTAGTACCGGTTGTAGTTACAAACCGGTACTAAAGGGCTTTTGAATTGAATTTCGTTTCTATTTTGTTTTTTCTGTTTTCTTACAATATATTTTCTTATGTTTTCTGGTTTCCTTTATATCTATTTGGTTTCTATTTTGTTTTTTCAGTAGTTTCTTTTTCTTTTATTTCTATGTATTTTAATTGTCTAAAAATCTGTAATAACCATATATCTATTTGTTTTTTCTCTAGTTTCTTTTCCTTTTATTTCTATGTAATTTAATTGTCTAAACATTTGTAATAACTATCTATTTGTTTTTTATCTAGTTTCTTTTTCTTTTATTTCTATGTATTTTAATTGTCTAAAATTTTGTAATAACCATATATCTATTTGTTTTTTCTCCGGTTTCTTTTCCTTTTATTTCTATGCAATTTAATTGTCTAAAAAATTGTAATAACTATCTATTTGTTTTTTCTCTAGTTTATTTTTCTTTTATTTCTATGTATTTTAATTGTCTAAAAATTTGTAATAACCATATATCTATTTGTTTTTTCTCTAGTTTCTTTTACTTTTATTTCTATTAATTTAATTGTCTAAAAATTTGTAATAACTATCTATTTGTTTTTTCTCTAGTTTCTTTTTCTTTTATTTCTATATATTTTAATTGTCTAAAAATTTGTAATAACTATATATCTATTTGTTTTTTCTCTAGTTTCTTTTTCTTTTATTTCTATGTAATTTAGGCCCATGGCAGCGCTGGAGGAGGACACGTGGCCAGGACATCGATAGCTAAGGGAGGACACGTGACTGACACGAGTCGTGACCGCGACGTCTGCCTTTAGTCCCGGTTAGTAACACCAACCGGGAGTAAAGAAGCACACGGATCGTGTGTTTCTTTCAAGCGCTTGTGAGCCGTTGGATCAGGGGTGTGTTTCTTTCAAGCTCTTGTGAGCCGTTGGATCAGGGGTGTGTTTATTTTCAGTGCAACACTCCAGTGTTGGATCAGCCACATGACCCTATATATACCCCCCCCCCCCCACTCGAACAAGTTCGACACTCAGTGTAGTTCATTTGATATACAAAGCATTCGTATTCCCTGCATACGCCCAACTGTGCATTTGATATGCGGGCACTCACGAGCCACTGTTGGGCTATATGCAGGGGAAACCGTGTGTTTTGTTCTATCTACATAATATTTCAGTTTATCGACCGAATACAAAGCATTCGGATTCCCTGCATACGCCCAACAGTGCATTTGATATGCGGGCACTCACGAGCCACTGTTGGGCTGTATGCAGGGGAAACCGTGTGTTTTGTTCTATCTACATAATACTTCAGTTCATCGACCGAATACAAAGCATTCGCAACAGTGCATTTGATATGCAGGTTTAATACATTGTTAGACATCACGAACAACCACCCTATCTAGTGTTCATTTTTTCTTCGTGTGTGTCCCTTTCTTCTCACTGCGCCGTAGCCATGGACAATCTTAATCATTTAACGCGATGCTTGGGTCAGTTCTCACTTTGAAGGGCGGAATTTCATCAAACTTATTGTAATCTTCTGACATGTCTGTCTTGTCCTACACTCCCACGATGTTTCTTTTCCCTGAAAGAACTATGTAGCGCCTTGGCTCATCGTATGATGTATCAGCTTGCTTATCTTTTCTTTTTTCGGTCTGGAAGACGTGTCCTTGACATAGAAAACCTGAGCCACATCATTGGCTAGGACGAATGGCTCGGTGTAGTACCCAAGATTGTTGAGATCCACAGTAGTCATTCCGTACCGTCGGTCTATCTCTACCCCGCCTGACAGGTTGACACATTTGCACTTAAACAAAGGGATCTTAAAAGAAGATCCATAGTCAAGTTCCCATATCTGCTGTATGCAACCATAATATGTGTCCTTTGTCCCATTGTCGTTTGTTGCATCAAAACGGACACCACTGTTTTGGTTAGTGCTCTTTTTTGTCTTGGGTTTCCGTGTAAAATGTATTTACATTTATCTCGTACCATTCGAAAGTCAATATAGTCGAAGATGGTGACTTGGCCAATAAGTATAGCTCTACTCCAACATCTTTGTTATTAATGAGATGTGTACGCAACCAACTACCAAAAGTATCCACGTGTTTTCCTTTAATCCAGAAGTCAGTCTGCTCCGGATATTCGGAGCGTAAAATATCCATGTGTTCCACGATATACGGAGCCACCAATCTGGAATTTGCTAAAACTATGTAGTGTGCTTGGGTGAAAGAATGTCCGTCCATACTTGTTGTTGCTTTCTTTCCTAGCGTGCCTTTTCCACGCAGTCTCCCCTCATGGCGCGATTGAGAAACACCGATCGGCATAAGATCAGGAATAAAGTCCGCACAAAACTCAATGACCACATCTGTTCCATAGCCCTTGGACATGCTTCATTCTGGCCTAGCACGATTATGAACGTATTTTTTTAAGACTCCCATGAACCTCTCAAAGGGGAACATGTTGTGTAGAAATACAGGACTGAGAACGGAAATCTCTTCGACTAGGTGAACTATGAGGTGCGTCATAATATTGAAGAAGGATGGTGGAAACACTAACTCGGAGCTGACAAGACATTGCACCACATCCTTCTGTAAACTTGGTAGAGTTGCTGGATCGATTACCTTCTAAGATATTGCATTGAGAAATGCACATAGCTTCACAATGGGTTCTCGAACGTTTTCCGGTAAAAGCCCCCTCAATGCAACCGGAAGTAATTGTGTCATAATCACGTGGCAGTTATGAGACTTCAGATTTTGAAACTTTAGGTCTGTCATGTTTATTATTCCCTTTATATTCGACGAGAAGCCAGATGGAACCTTCATACTGTGAAGACATTCAAAAAATATTTTCTTCTCTTCTTTCGTAAGAGCGTAGCTGGCAGGAGCTGGTTCATTCTCTGTCCCATTGTCGTCTCGATGCATCTCTTCGCTCACACGTTGATGGGCCTGCCTTCTTTTCGGTGTATCTTTTAACTTCCCTTTTTTTGACTTCCCCTTTTTTGACTTCCCTTTTTTTGACTTCCCTTCTTTCGACTTCCCATACACGCCCAAGAAGTTAAGCAGGTTGCAGCAAATATTCTTTGTCACGTGCATCACGTCGATTGCATATTGAACTTCTAGCAGTATCCAATAGGGCAGCTCCCAAAATATAGATGTCTTTTTCCACATGGGTACGTGGTTGTTTGCGTCATTCGGAACTTGTAGTCCCCCAGGACCCTTTCCAAAGATTATTTTTAAATCCTTTACCATATCATATATAACAGAACTAGAAGGGCGGGTAGGCCTCAGCCGATGATCTGTCTCACCTTTGTAATGTTTGCCTTTCTTTCTTAAGGGATGCTTGGGTCCAAGAAATCGACGATGCCCCATGTACACAATCTTGTTACACAAATATATACTGTCAGTCTTATCTAAACAATGCGTGTATGCATTGTAGCCCTTGTTTGATTGTCCAGAAATGTTACTAAGAACAGGCCAATCATTGATGGTTACAAACAGCAACGCTCGTAGGTCAAATTCCTCCTGCTTATACTCATCCCACATACGTACACCTTCGTCATACCACAACTGTAAAAGTTCGTGAACTAATGGCCTCAGATACACATCAATGTCGTTGCCTGGTTGCTTCGGGCCTTGGATAAGCACTGGTATCATGATATACTTTTTCTTCATGCATAACCAAGGAGGAAGATTATAGATACATATAGTCACAGGCCACGTGTTATGACTGCTGCTCTGCTCCCCAAATGGATTCAAGCCATCTGTACTTAGACCAAAGCTTAAGTTCCTCGCGTCAGCTGCAAAATCTCGAAACTCACTGTCGATCTTTCTCAACTGCGACCCATCAGCAGGGTGTCTCAGCATCTCGTATTCCTTACGGTCTTCTTTGTGCCATTGCAACAACTTGGCATGCTCTTTGTTTCGGAACAAACGTTTCAACCGTGGTATTATAGGAGCATACCACATCACCTTGACAAGAACCCTCTTCCTGGGGCTGGCCTCGCACTCAACATCACCTGGGTCTTCTCGCCTGATCTTATACCGCAATGCACCGCATATCGGGCATGCATTCAAATTCTCGTACTTCTCACCGCGGTAGATGATGCAGTCGTTGATGCATGCATGTATCTTCTGCACCTCTAATCCTAGTGGGAAGACAATCTTCTTTGCTTCGTACGTACTGGAGGGCAATTCATTTTTCCTTGGAAGCATCTTCTTAAATATTAGTAGCAACTGTTCAAATCCCTTGTCAGATACTCCATTCGTTGCCTTCCATTGCAGCAATTCCAGGGTGCTACCCAGCTTTTTCTGGCCATCTTCACAAGTTGGGTACAACAATTTTTTGTGGTCCTCTAACATGCGCTCTAACTTCAACCACTCGTTTTCAGTTCCGCAGATTATCTGTTCATCAAGAATAACCTGATGAAGATCATCATCAGACTGATCATCAACAATGACCTCATGCTCAGCTTCGTCTTCCCCCATTTTAGTATCACCGTGTTCAGAGAACAGAGGATAGTTGTCATCATCATCTTCTTCATTGTCCTCCATTATAAGCCCTGTTTCTCCGTGCTTGGTCCAACAAAAATAATTGGGCATGAAGCCTTTCCGGAACAGGTGGAAGTTTAGGGTTCTTGCGCTAGGGTAATTCGTCTTATTCCGACACTCATCGCATGGACAAAACATAAAACCATTCTTGTTGTTTAACTCAGCCGCACAGAGAAATTCCCGTAGGCCGCTAATGAACTCCGGAGAGCGTCGGTCAACGTACATCCATTGTCGATTTATCTGCATTATATAAATATATCTAAAACCATTACACCACAGCTATATCATGAACAAAGATACGTCACTAAATTCATTAATACAAGTTCACCGGATTGAAACAAATCAAATACATAGTTCTCATAAACATTCATTAATTTAAACTAACATACAACTAGATAAAGAATTTAAATCCAACGATAAATGCGATCAAAATCGCAACTAAGGTAATTATTGAACCAACAGCATAATGATACCAAGACTCTTGACTAATGACATATTTTCTAATCTTTTTAAACTTCAAGCGTATTGCATTTATCTTGATCTCGTGATCCAAGCGCATTGCCTCCATCTTGATCTCGTTATCATCAACGACGTCGGCAATCTTCAACTCCCATTTCATCTTCTCTTCGAGACGAAGATCTTCACTTCTTTTCAGTTTTGCTTTCAAATCATCGTTTTCTTTTACAAAAAACTCGAGAATAGGGTCGGGTTCATTTTCCGGTTCAACAACCTTCTAGATAAAAATATATCTACGTCAAGTTGGTCGACTTAATTGTTATAAACACGAAATTAAACAAATATATAGTTATAACAAACAATCGTACCACATCCGAATAATAGAGCGGACGAGAGCCGGTGTGGACAGATGTCAAAACCATGACGCTATATATATAACAAACAATTATCAAGTAAGAAAAATATACAAGTAATAATTATGCATCTAAACCATATAACTATTTTTTTTTAAATATAAGATAAAAAAAGAGACTCACCGAGGTGGTGTCGGTCACGGGGCACCGCGGGCGATCGACGGCGGTGAGGAAGTGGGGACGACACTATAAAAAAGCACAAATCATATTTTAAATTGAGCTCAAAATGCATATAAAACAAATAAAATCCCTAACTTAGGCATTTCACCAAACACCTTGCTTGCACTAGAAAAATCAAATGAGTTAAACTAGCAAAATGAGCTAAAATTGAAATGCCGGAAGAGAAGATGAAGTTGCTAACCCTTATATAAGTAAGTGCTACCAATTTTAACAAATGTTGTAGAGATCAAGGAGTGCTAGAGCTTGGTAGAGCAAAGAGAGAAGAAAATGGAGCTTGAATGAAAGCAATGGACCTGTGCCTCGGGTGGAAGAAGGCAATATAGGCCGAACCTTTAGTACCAATACCCCTTTAGTACCGGTTCCAGTCAATCCGGTGCCAAATGTGGCCTCACTAAAGCTTTGTTTTCAACTAGTGATGGTGTTCTTCCTTTGTAGGGCACTTCATGTGTAACACCGGGCGGGCACCGCAACCCTCGTCATCATGGTGTAGTAGTATTCGGTTACAACAATCATCCGTGATCCGTGCACATACAATGCGTATATTACATCACTACCACAAATACGTACTACCTCCGATCAGATTTAATTGTCGCTGAACAATCGAATAGTACTGCTCATGACAATCTTTATGGATCGGAGGAGTATTTTTGTAACATAAATGCTTCATGGTCAATTCATATATCGACACTCCCAAAAAAAGCAACTAGAACCAGATGGTGATTTGTACTTTTTTTTTAACACCCGTAAGTCGGCATGCCTTCTGAGGCATTGCAGTCCGAGTCGAAGTCATCGACAACCATTTTTAGCAACGCCATCGATCAGGCTAGGACATGTCTAAGAAGGGCTCCTCCGAGAACTCTAATGCCCCGTACGCGTAGATCTACTCTATATATTGATATGTAAATGCTTGGTAGTAGTATTGTACTCTCTCCGTATCAAAATATAAAAATGTTTTATCATAAATATGTCATGTTTTTAGAAAAAGGGGTGGCCCGGCCTCTGCATCGATTGATGCATACGGCCTTTATTAATTTATTAAAAGTCGGTTACAAAGAGAGATACATCATGGGTCACATAAGGTCGAAACATGGATCAACCATCTAAACATCAAAGAATACATGTAATGATGCTGCATTAACATGTTATTCTCCTATCAGAACGCCAGCTGCACTGGTTGTATAAATCCGATGCGACCGACTCCAGGCGGTTGCACCCAATATCCATGGCGTCTCGCTTCTCCGCCGACTGTAGGAAGGACCACGTACGGATCCAATGTGTGGCCATCGGAATCACCTGCATAAAAGAAGTTTTCTTGGCTCTGTTAAAGATGTAATCATTCCGTATATTCCACATTGCCCAAAGTAAAGCACAGACTCCCACTCGGATTTGCGCTTTAACTTCCTTAGGGACTCCCCTCAACCAATTACCAAACAAGTTTGCTATACTAGTTGGCGGTTGAATATTAAAACTCATGTGGACTATTCGCCATACCATTTTCGCGAAGGGACATGTCACGAATAAATGATGAACTGTTTCATCCTGATCACAAAAACAACACTTTGTACATCCCTCCCATTTACGCTTTGCCAAATTATCTTTGGTTAATATTACTTTACGATTCAAAAACCACATAAAAATCTTTATCTTTAGTGGAACCTTCATTTTCCAAAGATAGGTACGGAGAAATCGTGTATGACCACTCATGTGATCTAGATACAAGGATTTCACCGAAAATTTTCCATTTTTTGTCAACTTCCAAACAAAAATATCTTGTTGGTCTGAAAGCTGAACATGCATTAGATGGCTGACCAATTGAAGCCACTTTGTCCATCTAGCCCCAGTTAAGCTTCTCCTAAAACCTATGTTTATTGGAGGAGCCTGCGCTAACACCGTGGCCACGGAAACTTCTTTTCGTTGGACAATGTTATATAAAGATGGATACTGACTTGCCAAAGGCTTATCACCCAACCATGTATCTTCCCAAAAACGAACTTGCTCACCATTTCCCACAACAAAGGAGCCACGGTCAAAGAACTAATCCTTTACCTTCATTAGGCCTTTCCAGAAAGGTGAATCAGTGGGTTTAACTTTTACTTGAGATAGGGATTTTGAGTGAAGATATTTATTTGAAATTAGTTCCTGCCAAACACCCTCCTCGGATAAAAGCTTAAAAAGCCACTTGCTTAATAAGCATTTATTTTTTAGATCCAACACCTCTATTCCCAGCCCCCCTTGATCCTTAGGCCGACATATAATGTTCCATTTAGTAAGTCTGTACTTTCTTTTATGGCCATCACTTTGCCAAAAAAATCTCGATCTAAAGAAATCCAATCTTTTACGTACGCCTATGGGTATTTCAAAGAAGGATAACAAAAACATTGGTAGGCTCGTTAAGACCGCATTAATCAGAATTAACCTGTCCCCATAAGAAAGTAGCTTGCCTACCCAACTTGCTAGTTTTTTCTCAAATCGATCCTCAATTGGTTTCCATTCGCCATTCTTTAGCTTGCGGAAATGAATTGGTATACCCAGATATCTAAAGGGGTAGGAACCAGATTCACAACCGAATATACACCTATATTCCTCTTCCACATCCTTTGCTTTCCCGAAACAAAATAATTCACTCTTGTGAAAATTTATTTTTAATCCGGAAAGTTTCTCAAAGATACATAAAATGAGCTTCATATTTAGAGCTTTCTCTAAGTCATGACTCATAAATAAAATTGTATCGTCGGCATATTGGAGGATCGAAACACCACCATCTACTAAGTGAGGTATAAGTCCATCCACCTGGCCATCTTCTTTTGCTCTTACTATCATAACAGCCAACATATCCGCCACCAGATTAAAAAGAATTGGAGACAAAGGATCTCCTTGTCTCAAACCTTTGCGAGTTTGAAAGTAATGCCCAAGATCGTTATTCACTTTTATTCCCACACTTCCTCGGCTAACAAAATTATTAATCCATTGACACCATTTTGGATCAAAGCCCTTCATCTTTAGCACTTGTTGCATAAAAGGCCACTGAACCTTGTCGTAAGCTTTTTCGAAATCTATTTTCAAAAGCACCCCATCCATTTTCTTCCTGTGAAGCTCATGGATGGTCTCATGAAGGACTAGCACCCCCTCTAAGATGTGTCTCCCTGGCATGAACGCAGTTTGAGTGGGTCGAATAACTTTTGTGGCCACATCCGTTATTCGATTAGTACCTACCTTAGTGAAAATCTTAAAGCTAACGTTTAGTAGACAAATGGGTCTATATTGCTGTATTTGGGCTGCATTCTCCTTCTTAGGTAAGAGTATGATATTACCAAAATTCAGCTGGAATAATGGTAAATCTCCATCTTGAAAAGCCTTAAATAGATTCATGACATCTCGCTTAATAATTCCCCAAAAGTTTTGATAAAACTCTGCTGGGAACCCGTCTGGTCCCGGCGCTTTGTTCTTTTCCATCTGCATTATTGCTTCGTAAACCTCCTTCTCTGTGAAGTCGGCTACAAGGATTTTATTCTCTTCCTCGGATATTTGAGGCAAATCGCCATTTACAGTTTCAACTAGAGAAACGTAATGGATATCCGGATCTCCAAAAAGTTTTTTGTAATATTCGGTGATATATAATTTAAGATTTTCTTGTCCTATGATGGTTCCTTCCTCCTGCTCCAATTGAAAAATCTTTTTCTTTCTATGTTTTCCATTAGCAATGAGATGAAAGTATTTAGTATTATTTCCCCCTTCCTGGATGTGTTTGACCTTTGCACGCTGCGCCCATTTAGCTTCCTCTACTCTACGAAGATTGGCAATTTTTTCATTAGCATCTCTCAACGCTTCCCTCTCGGAAGTATTTAAAGATGAAGTTTCAGCTTTAATATCTAGCTTGTCAATGAGACTCAGTAGCCTATCCCTTTCAACCTTATAGGCGCTGCTAATATTTTTGGCCCATCCTCGTAAATATGCCCGTAGATGGCGAATCTTATTTTGCCAGATCTCCATGGCGCTATTACCATGAGATAAAGATGCCCATTCTTTAGCAATCATATCCGCAAACCCCTCACGACGCAACCAAGATAATTCGAAGGAGAAGTTGGCTTTGTTGCCGAAGTATGCTTGTTCTCCTGAATCAACAAGTAATGGGGTATGATCAGACCCTGCTCTAGTCAAAGCTCTAACCGACACCAGCGGGAATTTTTGTTCCCAAGGAACACTTGCTAACACCCTATCCAACTTCTCGTAAGTTGGACTCGGTTTACGATTAGCCCAGGTATACTGTCTCCCGGACATATCAATTTCCCGAAGGTTAAGACTCTCAATAATCGCATTAAAAATAAAGGGCCATCTAGCATTGAAATTATTATTATTTTTCTCTGTTTGCCTTCTAATTATATTGAAGTCACTACCTACTAAGATTGGAAGCGTATCATCCTCACAAATCCGAACCTATTCTGCCAAGAATTCCCCCTTCTGGGCATCTTGCGCAGCCCCCATAAACTGCTACCAACGACCATTCAAATTTATCAGACAAAGAGGTAATGTGAAACTTTACACATCTATCTCCTGATACAATTTTATTGACCTTTATATGCGCCGTATTAAAACCTACAATTATTCCTCCGGACCTCCCTTGAGGTGGAAGGCAATACCAAATAAAATCAAAGCCCGCAGCCAAGTTTCTCAAGAATGGAGCCGAAAAATTATCCCTCCCGGTTTCTAAGATGGCAAAAAAATCTAATTTCAACTCCCGAATTGTATCTGACACTACCGCATGCTTAGCGGTATCTCTAAACCCTCCACTATTCCAGAAACAACCTCTCGTCTTTTAGACGAATTAGTTTTTAGGCGTACACTGCGACGAATATTTCCAGACTCGTATTTGCGTCTACTGTAGCTTCTTTTTTGCTTTGCTAAAGGGGCATGTAGATCCTTATGACCTTCAGAACCTGATTGTTCTTGCTCCTCCAAATCAGTACTCAATTCAAAAGCTTCATCTAACACTCGTTGTTCCACTGGGACATCGTTTTGTTTTAGTTTAACCTCATTCTTTTTTAACATAACCAATGTGCGTTGTAAATCTTCCTCTTTAAGCATAGAAATTGATGCTTGTACTTGACTGCTCGTGCCCCCTAAGCTAACCCCTAAGACAGCAGCTCTAGCAATAACTAAATCATCAGAGAAAGAAGCAATTGAAAATTTGGAAACGGATGAAGTACCTTGCTAGGATGTCATCACGTGCCTGAGCTCGCTGTTGAGCTCTTGCCATTTGCGTGTCATCCGCATTCCCCCGGGCCCGTACTCTCGAGCTCGAGCGAACTTCCTTCGCTTCAGGTATGCCGCCAAAAGCAATCACGTCCTCCTGAGAATAACGGCCACCAAGGAACACTCATGTTCCTCGATTAGCCGTAGCCACCCCTTCTCGGCCTCCGACAGCAGCACTAGTGACAGCAATCCCTGCCTGCTGGACTGTTTCTAGCGCCTTGGCCTCTTGCCTGGGACTCGAAACCTTTGAAGATGATCTAGAGCCCTTCCGACTTGCACTCCCACTTGGAGTAAACGGCGAGCTACACGAGCTGACTGAACCATGCCCCATATCAACTATCCTTGGGCTCGAAAGACTTGATCCGGGCGGTGTCATACTCTCCATATCCATCCTTGGAAGCGAAATAGATTTTGTCTCTGAATGAACACTCCCATCGGCTCTTACACCCAACCTAGGAGGTGCAGTAGCACACATCGGAGAGGGCAGGTCATCCTCCTCCTCTTCAACTCGATCGCCCCATTTTTTTGGAGGAACGGAGCACGAAACAGAGATATGCGGCACATGATCAACCAGCATATCCACCGTTCCAAACTGAATGAAAGGTGTCTGTTTGGTATTCCCTTTTGCGCCTTTGTCTTGGCTTGCTGTTCCTTTAACATCCGTTGCAGTACTTTCTTTTAAACCATGAGATTCCACCTGTTTTTTTGTTCTCATCCTTTTCCTGATTATTACTGTCGTCCTCCGCATCATCCTCCACATCCTTCATCTCATCATCAGTACCATGCAAACTAGTCCGGCCCCCCTCAACTGTGAAAGTGATACCAAAACCTTCCCCATCATACATGTGATCAGTACCCTCCGGGATGTGAGTTACACTAGTGACCTCAACTAACATCCGGACGGAATCATGTTCTCTAGTGAATACCATATCCACCTCCTTCGTTTTCCCAATTAAAGAGCCAACAGCGAACAAGGCTAAATAGTCACATCTCAATTTATACGGACAACCACCCACACGAACCCAAGCTTGCTGGAGTGTGAATTTATCCATTGGTGCCGTCGACCAATCTTCAAATTGGAGAAAACTGGCTCCATTATCAATTGGTATAGATCTGATTCTAGTCAGTCGCATGAGATCCACCTTAGTTGGAAAAATCACCCGATAGACATTATGCTCAACACAAGAAATATCCCACTGATGTTCACCTGGTACAATCCAGCCTAATTCCGAGATCACCTGTTTTGCTGACATATCCCCTCCATCCACTGTGATCCGTCCAACTTTACCACTGTCATGTTTAAAAAGAATCTCTTCCGACACCGGGACATCAAAGAACCGCAGCTCACTACGACACAGCCCATACATTGTTGCCAAAGGTTTAGGCATCGCATGGAGTGGACAGTCTTTATCCTCATGCGTTGCCCTCGCGCAAAAAACACATAGAATAGCAGTGCAATCAGCAGCAAAATGACCGGTCTGATCACATCGAAAGCAAAGAGTTTTATCCACCTTCTTGGTTGCCTTAGACGCATCCAACTCAGATGAAGATGGAAGGATTTCCGTCAAAACCTCCTTAGTGACAGTCGGCTGAGATGTCCCCAACTTTTCAGGCGCTGATGTCACCACCGTAGCTTGGCGAGGGCGGTTAACCTCCTGCGCCGCAGCAGGCATCACCGAAATTGGCCGGCCTCCAATGGGTCTGTACCCGCGGCCTCCTCCTCGATAGCCTCCTCTAGCATGTCCAAAGTATCGATTGGCAGAAGAATGTTGACGATACGGGTGATGATTGCGAGGCTCCGCACGGTTCGGACCCCCTTCATAAAACCCCTCGCTGAAATCTCCAAATCCATCTACAGGGAAGTCACGGTGATCTCGTTGCCAATTGTCATTGTTATTGAACCTTTGATTTGAGCTGGAACCAAACTCGAAACGAGAATTGTCGCGATGTGGAGGAGCATGGAACCCTTGTGATCCCCGGCCCTCATACCCAGCGCCAGCACGGAACGAATTGTCGGGAGCTCCTCCCCCATAGCCGGTCCTCACTAGCCTCTGGTGATTCATGTTGCTAGGACCCCTGGGCGCCGCAGCCGGCGGAAAACGCTCCCCTCGTCCAGCCATTGCAGCAGCACAAGAACTCAGCGGCGGCTTCCCTCGAGGAAGACGATAACGTATGTCGAACCCTAGGTTCGGGTTCAGATGCATCAATCGTAATGAGATCGACCCCTTATGGGCTTCCGCACCGAAATTGCCATGTTGGGCCTTATGCCCATCCGGCCCGTTTGATTTCAAATTTCGAACCCGAGATCCACCGATGCCTGTGCATGATCGATCCAGCTTCACCGGAGTTCTTCTCCGACGATCGAGAATCCTTGCCGGCGGAGAGTGCACGACCTGTGAGTGTCTCACCCCAGGCCTAGGCTTCCTCCGGACAACCTTAGTCCATTCCGAAGGAAGAAACTCATCTAGAACTGTCACCGAAGCTTGCAATGCCGGAATCCTTGTGATCACCGGCCTAATCTCCGAGACCTTTGGGACCGGAAAGTCACGTACCTCCGATGAAGAAGATAGATCTATGGCCGCCAATTGTTGATGACGTCGCTTTTCCATCCGTTTGATGTAGCGGGAGCTCGATTGTCGCGGCCGGTGATCGCGGCCGAGCCCATCTCGCCGGCTGGAGCTCGGCCGGAGGGCCTCCCCCGTCCTTCGTCTGTGACGCGGGTTGAGTGGGGGCGATCGCACGCTGGAGCGCCGTCGTCTGCGGTCTCGAGCGGGTCGTCGCCTGCGGCCTCGAGCGGGCGGTTCTGGGCTCTGGCGGAGGCGGAATCAAGCGATGACGAGGAGGTGGCGTGTACAAGGGCATCGTCCTCGTCTGATAGGATCAACCGGCAGGGATCTCCATCCATGGCGGCTCTGGGGTCTGGAGACTCCCAACGATGGCTTATCTTCTTTATCTCGAAAAAAATGTAGACATATCTTAGTGCAAGGTTCACATAGATATGTCTATATATATGTGGATATATCTTGTGCTAAAACGTTTTATATTTTGATATGAAGGGAGTACATACGTTGTTTGATCGTCTGTCCTCACATATAATTTATCCAGCAATGTTGTTTGATCGTCTGTTCTCACATATAAGTTATCCAGCAATTAATATATGAATATAACACACACTCTATTGATACGTAATTGTTTGGTAGTAATTAACATTTGAATTTGCGGGGTGAGGAAAATCCGTTGAGCACGGGAGATGGTTATGCTGTCGTTTTTGTTTCCCTTTTCTCCTCCCCACCTTTCCCTTTCCCTCCGCCTCCTCCTCTACCGCTCAACGCCGCCGAGATTTCCCCGTTCGATAGGGTTGATATGGGAGGTGGGGAAGGAGCATAGGGAGTCAGGGATGTGGTGTGCTTGGCGGTTGTGAGCAGGGAGAAGGCGTGGCGAAGGGCGTGGCCTGGCAGCGGCCAGATGCGAAGTGCAGCTGCGCCTGCCGATGCTTCGTCTACTTCCATTTCGAGGAGGAAGATGGTCCCAGAGTTAATTGAAGAGTACAATAGCTCAGTTGGAGAAATATAAATCAATGTATTAGCTATTTTACATTCTTGTACAATAGGTATTATTATCGTGCTTGGCTGTTTGCATTGGTCTCAGCGTTAATTGAAGAGTATGACAAGGGAAAAGGGAAAGGTACAGATAAGAGAAAGGGAAAGAAAACGTAGCAAGCTTCAAAACAAGTTTCTGCTTCCAAGTCTAGATAGCATGTTTGCTGAATTATTTCAGAATATTCACAAATATTCTGCAGTCCGTAACTAGCAACCACCCAGGGAAATCTCAAACAGCCTCTTCTTCTAAAAATCTTTTCTTTCTAAATAGGAGCACCCCACTACTTGATTTCTCACAACATGTAAGCATGCCACATCATCAAGTCTCTAATTAGTTCACCTCATTAAGCCATTCACATTTATCTTTAGCCTATGAGATAATCTTTAATCAAAGAAATAGAACAACTCAATTCATATTTCTCCTCAAAACAGGATTTCGCCCCGCTTTATAAATAAAGCACCGACCACCATACAACCGCTAATACAAACGCGGCACCACACATGCTGGAGCAGCAACAAACACACGCAACCGCCCAAAGAAAGGAAAAGCAGAAAGAAAAGGAGACAAAGGCGGATCGACTAAACTACGATGACCCGCAACCGCCGCGCCCTCTCCGAAAAGTACCACCACGCTCCAAGCTTCAAATCATCTGGTGCCAAGCAGCACCTTCAAGAAGGGAAGCTCACGCTGCTGCCCGGACCAGCGCACTGGTCCTAGGGTTTCCCCCGGCACACAGGGAAAGGGACGACGGATAGCCACGACGCCCTTCATGAAGGGATGGTGCCACCCAAAGGCGGCACCGCGTCGGTGTCGGTCGAGCCAACAAGGATTTCTCCCGAATAACCATGTCCGCCATCCCAAACGATCCGATGCACAGGACCCCACGAGGGCGAGGCCTCGCCACCACCAGACTCACCACCCGCCAACATGCGCCAACACGATCACCAAGTCATCATCGTCGTCTCTCCGGAGCAACTATCACGAGGACCGCAGGATGGAGGCGAAGAGGGTTAATACCGGGAAGAGCAGAAACCGCGGCCGTGCGGGAGGGAACTACATCCACCGCCTAAGACGGTAGTCGACCGGACGCGGCACGGAGCACACCAGTCCCTGTTAGGTTCAGCCGAGCCCACCTGGCCCGTAAAGCCCCCATGAGGGCAAACTAATCCTAGAAGGGGTCCGGCCGGGTCCAGATCAGACCCGTAAAGCCCGTTGCCACGCTGCAACAGGCCGGCCGCTGTCGCTGCAACCCTGCACCACCTACCTCGCCATCCGCTGCTGAACGCGCTACAAAAGAGATCGCCCAGCCCGATGCAGATGAGCCCATAGGGCCCCACCTGGGCCCCAGAGCTCGATCTGGATCACCGGGCCCGATCTGGGCCAAGGGCCCGAAACGGGCCACCATGGCTAGGCACGGCCGAGCTCGCGCGCGAGCCAACCCTCCCTGCAGCTCGCTGTCACCCGCGTCGCTGCGCTGCCCCACAGCCCCACGAGCGCCGCCGCCGTTACGCCGCCCCCCGACCGAGACCGGACCGAAAGCCCACTGAGAAGCACCGCCGCCATGAAGATGGAGCCCCGCCTCCACCCACCAGGCGCGGGGAAGGACAGGCCGCCGGCGCCGGCGCCGACCGGGCCGCGCCCGACGGCCTCTGCCGGCGGCGGCGACAGGATGGGGCTGGAGAGACGAAGACGAGCGGGAGGAGGCCGAGGCCGCGGCCGGCCGCCGCGGGGGCGACGCGGCCGCGCAAGGGAGGAGGGGACGAAGGAGGAGGGAGGGGCGGCGCGGGCCGGCCGCCGGCGGCGGCGGCTAGGGTTTGGGTCGCGGGAGTCGCAAGGGAGAGTCGCGGGAGTCGTGAGGCCCCTGGCAGGGAGACCCCAATGTCTCTAGGACCCTCAATTCGTATTTCTTACAATAGAATCTATATCACTATGAAATTATTATTTTTTGAATTTTCTGGCGTATATTAAACAAACATAGAAGAGTTTTTACAAGCATTCTTACAATCCATTTGAAGCGTTTCCACCACGCAGGGAGGAACCGCGTTCAATAACATACCATTACACCAGCTAAAACGCCCAAATCTGGCCAACTCATGAGCAACACCGTTACAAGAACGATGCACTTTTTGAAATTTAAAACCTGGCAAAAACTTCAGGAGGTCTTTTGCTTCGTCCGAGATGAAGGAGAAGGACGCTCTGCTTTCCTCCCTTCGCATGAGTTCAGTAACAACCGCAGCATTGTCACTCTCAATGATGATGGGGTGTGTCGCCGCCGATATAGCTGCTTTTATGCCTTCTCGGATAGCAAGAGCTTCAGCCATTTTAGCTGAAGAAACAGTAGGGATTATGCCCCAGGTTGACATCATTACCTTACCATCATGGTCTCTGAGAACGGCACCCCAGGCGCCGTCATTCTTCTCCTTTAAAAAGCTAGCATCCACATTCAATTTGTGCCACCCAGCTTCAGGTTTCTTCCAACCCACACAGATTGTTTTCTGGGTCTTTTTAGCGCTCTCACATGGTTGATACATGACTTTCTTCCCTTTATAATCATGTTCCATGTCAGGATCTTTAATCTGCATAAAAGATGACAGGTACGATTGAATAAAATTAGCTGATTCAGTAATAGTGCATTTTCCATCACCAAAGATAGAGTTGTTTCTAAGATGCCATGCTCTCCACCAGAGGAAAAGGAGCTTCGATCTCAAGTCCTCATTGCATTCACTCAGAAGAAGCAGTGTCCAATTGTCTCCTGTGTAATTGAATTTTTCATCAGGAGGTAAAGCCCAAATTCCTCTCATGCTTTGCCTAAGAGCTTTTGCTTTTGTACAATTCACGATGGCATGGTGAGCAGTTTCAGGCTCCATTCCACAGATGGTGCAGGTAGGGAAGGGGTCCATTTTCCTCCTGCATCTGTGGGCTTGGACACCTAAGGTATTGGAAGCCTGTTTCCAACCGAAAATCTTAATTTTGGGTGGGACATTTGATTTCCAGATAATATTCCACAAGGTTCTCTCCCCATCAGGGTTTGAGCTAGTGGAGGCTTGATGTTCTCTGTTTTTTAACTGCATTCCGAGTTTATAAGCACTCTTGACGGAAAATATTCCATTCTGTTCATGAGCCCAGGAGATGACATCCTCTCTAGGAGCAGGGGGTATATTAATTTGAAGAATTTCCTCCACATCTGGAGGGTAGAAGAGAGCTCTGAGGGTTTCTGTCTTCCAAGTTCTAGTATCAGTGTTTATCAAATCGGATACCCATCTTAAACGAAGATTATTTGGTTTCCCTATGACTTTATGGTTTCCTCTAGGGATCCAATTATCATGCCAAATCCTCACCTTTGTACCAGAGCCAATCCTCCACACAATGCCCTGTTTTAGAAGTTCCAGCCCAAACGAGATACCTTGCCAACATGGGGAAATATTTTGGCTGAAAACTGTGTCAGTGAGGTCACCAGAGGGGTAATATTTAGATTTTAACAATCTAGCACACAAGCTATCAGGGTACACAAGGAGCCTCCAGGCTTGTCTAGCGAGTAAAGCTTGATTAAATACTTTTAAGTCTCTGAATCCTATCCCTCCATGGCTTTTCGGAGCAGTCATCCTGTCCCAAGCCATCCAGTGGGTCTTCTTTCTGTCCTTTTCGTCACCCCACCAGAAATTCCGTATAATTTGTTCCATATCATCACACAGCCTGGCGGAAAATTTAAACACGCTCATAGCATATATGCAAATAGCCTGGGCTACCGATTTAATTAGGGCCTCTTTGGCTGCTCCTGACATATACTTTCATTCCAATCGGAGCACTTCTTGCTAAGTTTCTCCTTTGATGATTTTAGCTTACCATTCTTCACAGTTCCTTCTGGGATAGACAGGCCAAGATACTTGTTGTCATTTTCCATGGGACCCACTTGTAAAATGGCAGCGACTTCTTCTCCATCTTTCCGATCCACGTTTTGGCCAAACATGACCGAACACTTGGCCGGGCTTAATAATTGTCCTGTGCTCCTCTCATAGGTTCTTAGCACATCATTTACTCTTCTGGCTTGTTCAGAGTTGGCTCGAAAAAATAGCAGACTATCATCAGCAAACAAGAGATGAGAAATTCCTGGGCCTTTCCTGCAAATTTTGAGCTCTTGGATACTATTGTGTTCGATTTGCTTGTTAAGGGAGGCAGAAAGGCTTTCCCCAACGAACAGAAATAGGTACGGTGATAGAGGGTCCCCTTGACGGATGCCTCTAGATGGTGCAAAGCTCTCCAGCAGTCTACCATTAAATCTGACCGAGAATCGGACAGATTTCACGCAGGCCATGATCCAATTAATCCAGACTTCATCGAAGCCGAAGCTTCTCAGCGTTTCTTCTAGATATTTCCAATCTACTCGATCGTAAGCCTTCATGAGATCAAGTTTGTAAGCACAGAAAGTCCCTGCACTCTTTGCTCCATTCTGGATGGCATGGAAGCATTCAAAAGCTATTATTGCATTATCCGTGATCATGCGCCCCGGGACAAAGGCACTTTGAGTTTCAGAGATAAGATCTTGGAGAAGAGGTCTCATCCTATTAACCAGACATTTTGCCACCACTTTGTAGGTTACATTGCAGAGACTAATTGGTCTATAGTCCTTCAGGGTCACAGGATTTTTCATCTTGGGAATGAGCACAATGCTAATATCATTAACACCTTCAGGCATCACACCACACTCAAAAAATCTGCGTACTGCATGAATTATGTCAGTTTTGAGGGCACCCCAGTTTCTTTGGAAGAAAGCAGCTGGGAAACCATCGGGGCCGGGAGCTTTGGATGGGCCAATTTGGAAGAGGGCAAAGCTTATCTCCTCATCCGTGAACGGTGCAGTCAGGATTTCATTTGTTGGTCCATCAATTTTCCGATCGAAGAAGTGTGTAACCAGCTCAGGCTGAACTTCAGGGTCAGCCGTGTATAGCTCTTTGAAGAAACCAGTAGCAAGGTTCTCCATTGTGTTCAGGTCAGTGACAACAACCCCCTCATGTGTGGCCAGTTTCTCAATTTTATTCTTCTTCTTTCGCCAAGTTGCTGTTCTATGGAAATAGGAAGTGTTCCTATCGCCAGCCTTCAGCCAAGACACCCTGGATCTCTGCCTCCACTTTAATTCTTCCTTTTCCAGCAGCTCGTTAATTTCAGTGCTGATTTGTTTTGCTTTCTCTCTGCTGTATCGGTCCTGTTTTCCCCACAGTCTGTCAAGCAGCTTCCTTTTCATTCTCAGTTGATTATGGATTGAGCCGATTGTTCTGCCACTCCAGTCATGCAGACAGTCCATAACCCCTTTCAGATTGCTTGTGACATCGCCTAAACAATCAGGTTTTTTATGCATTGTCCAAGCATTCACCACTTCATCCCCCAACCCCTTTTCTCTTTCCCAGTAGGCTTCATACCTACGGATAGGAGGGGAAAATCTCACAGCAGGAATCGATTCTAAATTGATTAAAACTGGACAGTGATCGGATTTAGTGGATATTAAGTGAGTTACCTTATAGTTTGGGTATATATCCATCCAAGAAGTATCCGCAACAGCCCTATCTAACCTTACTCTGACATTTTTGTGGCCTTTCTGTTTATTGTCAAAAGTCCAAGGTACACCACTGAACCCCAAATCGTGTAGATCACAATGTGAGAGAACTTCGCGAAAGTCAAGCATCTGTTTCTCATTTCTGCGTCTATTCGAGAAGTGTTCATTTTGCCACATGCATTCGTTAAAATCTCCCATCATGAACCAGGGAAGAGGCACGAGTGGTTTTATGCGTTTCAACATACTCCACATGTTAGATCTCTCATTTGTGTGAGGTTCCCCGTAAACAAAAGTGCATCTCCATTTATTTTCAACAGGGTGGTTTACAACTGTTACATCAATATGGCGGTTGCTCATTTTAAACAACTTTACATCGATGCTCTCATCCCAGAATAAAGCTAACCCCCCACCCTTTCCTTTCTCAGTAAAAGTAACAACATGTTTTAAACCTAATCTCCATCACCGGGCCCGATCTGGGCCAAGGGCCCGAAACGGGCCACCATGGCTAGGCACGGCCGAGCTCGCGCGCAAGCCAACCCTCCCTGCAGCTCGCCGTCACCCGCGTCGCTGCGCTGCCCCACAGCCCCACGAGCGCCGCCGCCGTTACGCCGCCCCCCGACCGAGACCGGACCGAAAGCCCACTGAGAAGCACCGCCGCCATGAAGATGGAGCCCCGCCTCCACCCACCAGGCGCGGGGAAGGACAGGCCGCCGGCGCCGGCGCCGACCGGGCCGCGCCCGACGGCCTCTGCCGGCGGCGGCGACAGGATGGGGCTGGAGAGACGAAGACGAGCGGGAGGAGGCCAAGGCCGCGGCCGGCCGCCGCGGGGGCGACGCGGCCGCGCAAGGGAGGAGGGGATGAAGGAGGAGGGAGGGGCGGCGCGCCCGGCCGCCGGCGGCGGCGGCTAGGGTTTGGGTCGCGGGAGTCGCAAGGGAGAGTTCGCGGGAGTCGCGAGGCCCCTGGCAGGGAGACCCCAATGTCTCTAGGACCCTCAATTCGTATTTCTTACAATAGAATCTATATCACTATGAAATTCCGCAGCAACGCGCGGGGTGTTATCTAGTATCTAGAAGAATAGGCTCCACTAAATACTTGTAATCTCTGAATCTGTATTTCATCTTGTGTTTTTATATGGACTGAGCAATTTTTCGAGTTGCATAGGGAGCTTCTGGTTCTGGTTGGTCGGCAACTCGGCAGTCGGCACCGGCAAGTCGGCAACTATGCATGCACACTTGTGTTTCTCAATAGTACTCCCTCCGTTCTATATATTAGGTGACTTCTTTTTATCAAAAAGTGGATGTATCTATACTTATAGTATATCTGATACATCTACTTTTGTCCAAATAGAAGTCATCTAATTTAAAACGGAGTGAGTAGTACAGTACTATGTTGGACAAGTAAATTGTACCGTAAAGACCTCATAGAGAAATATCTCCAAGCGTGTCGTCGTCTTTCTCGTCCTCATTTCACTCTTCCTTGTGATCCTCTTCTGTCTCCTCTGTCTCCTTAGTTAAACCTTACCGCTTGTGGTACTGCTTCATTCTCCTATAAGGCGAGTACACTTGGGAGTGTTATGAAAGGTGCGAGAATGAGCTCTCCGGTGTGCTTGGGCAACTCAGCTTAGAGAGTCCGAGGGCCAGGAGAGAGAGAGTATGGTGTTCTTCCTTCATAGGGCACCTCATCTGTAGCACCGGGCGGGCACTGCAACCCTCGTCATCATGGTGTAGTAGTATTCGGTTACAACAATCGTCCGTGCACATACAATGCGTATATTACATCACTGTCATAAACACGTACTACCTTCGATCAGATTTAATTGTCGCTGAAAAAGAGATATTAATATACCATCGAATAGTACTGCTCGTGACAATCTTTATGGATTGTAGGGAGTATTTTTGTAACATAAATGCTTCATGGTCAATTCATATATCGACACTCCCAAAAAAAAAGTAGAACCAGATGGTGATTTGTATTTTTTTTTGAACACCCGTAAGTTGGCATGCCTTCTCAGGCGTTGTAGTCCGAGTCGAAGTCATCGACAACCATTTTTAGCAACACCATCGATCATGCCCGGACCTGTCTGAGAAGGGCTCCTCCAAGGACTCTAATGCCCCGTATGCGTAGATCTACTCTATATATTGATATGTAATTGCTTGGTAGTAGTATTATACTCCCTTCGTATCAAAATATAAAATGTTTTATCATAAAATATGCCATGTAGACATATCTTAGTGCAAGGTTCACATAAATCTTGCACTTAGATATGTCTATATATATAGGACATATTCATACTACTCCCGGGTGTAACTACACCCATGTGTGTTTCACACATGTATGGAGTATCTATCATACCGGGAGGTATGTAACATGTAGTATGGAGTATATTATGCTATTTTAGTACTATAGATACTTCTTTTTTGTAGTATGTAGAAAATTTCTACGTACTTCTCTTTTATATGCACATATATCGATATTTCGAGTATATAGTGTAAAATATTAGGACAGTTGCAACTTTTTCATGAAACTTGTTTTGGGGTATCTTAGATATACTATATGAACATACTCAAACCGATAAAGTATGACATATATATATATATAGAGAGAGGTTAAATGGTTTCTACTCCCGGGTGTAACTACACCCACGTCTCATATACCACCATACAGAAGTATTTGTCATACTTTATCGGTTTGAGTATGTTAATATACTATATCTAAAATACCACAAAATAAGTTTCACGAAAAAATTGCAACTGTCCTAATATTCTTACACTATATACTCAAAATTTCGTCATATATGCATATAAAAGAGAAGTATGTAGAATTTTTTTACATACTACCTAAAAAGAAATATATATAGTACTAAAATAGCATTATATACTCCATACTACATGTTACATACCTCCCGGTATGATAGATACTCCATACATGTGTGAAACACACATGGGTGTAATATGTCCTATATATATATATATAGGGAAATAGTCTACTACCATCGTGGATAGCTATACACCCTCATCCAGCCATTGGATCACCCCTTTAGGATAATGGGAGCACCGCAATGTAACAGCTATCTTCTCCCACCTTCGCCTATATGTAACGCCGTTTTACCAACACAACGATCCTTAAAGCACTTTTTGTTACAGCTTCCTTTAAAAAGCACCTTATCTTTTCAAAACAACCTAATTCTCCTACCACCGTCTTCTCCGACCTCCACCCGAGCTCTCTCCCTCCCCCACAACGCTGCCCCCGGCGAGCTCCCCATCTGGCCGCGCAGCTCCGGCCAGCTCGACGCACGCACCTCTCGTCCAGATCGACGTTCAAGACCGGCGTGGACGGCCAGATCCGATCTGGCCTTGGAGACGTCTATTCCGGCCATGGACTCGACGGCCAATCGGAGCTCCCTGCAAACTTGTTTTTGTTCAACCTTATTTTTCCGTGAGCTTTTGTTTTGATTCATCTTGCTCAGAGGTTGATTCTGTTTGTGGACGACCAGATCTGTACTCCTTTTCCCTGTGACCTATTTGTTCTCTTTTGTTTGGGCCAGATCCGATTATTTTTGTTGGTATGAAAATCTGGTAGAGCGTCGCTCGGCCCCTGGCTCGGTGGTGCGGCAGAGCTGCACGGTGTCCAGCGTACGTGATGCAACAAATCGATTTTGCCCGTTTCTCCCATCCGGTCAACTTCTGTGCCGAAGCGGAGCTTCGTAGCCTGCCCTCCCGCGACACCACCGTTTTTCCCACCAGCTGCATGCAACAACCGCTGCCTGCTTGCATGTGCCTATGCCTCCCGAACGCTAGTGTTGGACCCCTGTCTCCAGCGATCTGAAGTTTTATACTGTTTTATTTGGTGCTGAAACTGCCAATTGTTTTCGTGGATTGGTGTCATACTACTTCGCATAATCGCATAGGTTTTGTGCAGATAGGAATGTTTATGAGCAGCCAAGAAAGTTTTCTCCTGCTTCGATTGGCAGCGAACTGCAATTTTTTTTAGGTAGTTTGCAGCCTCTTGAGCAGCCAGGAAAAAATTAGGTAGTTTACCATGTGCGTTCTTGAGTGTGTTTTTTTGGTTACAGATTGCGGGTGAGATCAGTTAATATTTATGCAATTCAGATACATGGTGTGTGAAGTTCAGGAATGAAACTACTGCTGGATGTTGCTTGATTTAGTTCTTCCTTCTTTTTCTCTTTAGAACCAGTTGATGAGGTTAGAATTAGTGGTGGAGAAAAATTCGGTATATGTTGAATTGGGCTACCATTGTTCAAATTTTGTATCGACTAGTCCTTTTTATTTGACCCCATTAGAGAAAAATATCATAGGTTACAGTTCATTATATTTTGGCACATGCTAATTCTGCAAAATGCAGAACAAAAGACACTACTAAGAAACACGAGCAGTTGCATTTGACAAAAATAAGTATGATTTTATAATGTTGACTGATTGCTCTTCATTTTCTGAACACGGTTATGGTGTTCTTTTTCGCGTCAGTGGATCTTTTATTTTGAATTAGTACCAGATCGTTACTAAATTTCTTGCACCTTACATGTGAAAGGTCCATTGTTATAATTTTTTACTTCTGCATTAATTTGGTGACACACGTCGAAAAAAATCGACCATAAACATGATGTGTACCACAAACTCGTCGCTACCTGGTGCACCTTCCATATCGTAACAACTAACACAGCCTAGGAGGCGGGGAATAAATCCCAACTATGTGCACGGAATAGCGAATGCAAAAATCCCATTCACGACCAAAGAGATGTAAAAGTTCGGTCCTCAACATAAAAATCAGGAAAAATCCTCTTTTTTGTCCACAACGGCTACTATCGTCCGTCCACAATCCAAAACAAAAGATTCCTGTTTTCATCTATCCGTTCTGTCAGCAAAACCACCGGGCATGCATGTAACAGATAGCAGATAGCATGTAACGCCGTTAACGCATGCAAAACACTATCTAGTGTATCCAAAATCATAGGGAACTAGTACTCTTCATATCCAACGGCTCACAGGGTATGCATAGCTACCTACCAAGG
This sequence comes from Poa annua, assembly GCA_026929855.1. Lineage (NCBI taxonomy): Eukaryota > Viridiplantae > Streptophyta > Magnoliopsida > Poales > Poaceae > Poa > Poa annua. The sequence continues at coordinate 99,221,652 of CM049437.1, forward strand.
TAGAAAATCCGCGTCGTATATATATATATATATGTGGATATATCTTATGCTAAAAAGTCTTATATATTTTGATACGGAGGGAGTACATACGTTGTTTGATCATCTGTTCTCACATATAGTTATCCAGCAATATATGAATATATCACACACTCTATTGATACGTAATTGTTTGGTAGTAATTAACATTTGAACTTAGAAAATGTAACCAAATGGGGACATGTTAAGTCGTGTTTGACGGAAGTCATCGCTCTCAATCATGGCGCGCCAACTTCGACAAACACATTTAAGCATTGCAAGAGTCCTCATGGACAACTTACGTAGAACCAGCGACATGGCGAAGATGATGTCGACGTGCTGCTGCCCAAGGTAGGAGAGGCTTTCCTCGTATGATGCGGCATGCCTCAAGATCATGAGTTTGTTGGATACCAAGCCGCTTGGGTCCTGCAGAAGCTTCTCCACATCACCCGTGGCAGGGTCGTATGCAAGCAGCTTGAAGCTCGGCGCACGCGCCAAGGGGTGGCGTGCTTGGACGAGGACGATGCGGCGACCGTCGTCGATGAGGGAGAGTGGCCTGATCACTCCCCCGATGCGCGCGGAACTAGCGATCTCGCGCGGTAGCCTGTCCACGTCGATTCGACAGTGCAGATCCCACTCCCGGCTGGTGGTGCTAGCAGTAGTTCCATGCTCGCGCAGTAGCCAGACGCGGTACCCATGCGGTTGCGCGGTGTAGACCTTGTTCCATTCGGTGCTAAAGAGGCACAGGCGCCCACCTAGCTCCGTCAGAGCTAGACCATTTCTCTCCTCCGTGTCCATGTCGAGCTCGAGCAGCGGCAGCTGCGTCGTCCCAAACGTCTCGTCGCCAACGGAGAAGGAGGTGATGAACATGTCTCGGGTCGGCGGGGAGTCAGGCTTGCTCTTTGCCAACCAATGGACGTGTCCTTGAGCAAACACGCTCGTCTCGTTTCGGTTTACCCAGCCCGTCGGTCTATCCCGGCCGGCGGCGCTCTTCGCCGCCGGCGGCCTCCAGAGCCCCGTGGATGAGTTGACCACGTACACCTCGCATGATCCAGAGCCCCGTGGAATAGGATTGTCGGAGTCGCATCCGCGATAGAAGATGCGTATAACTTTGTGTCTGTTGATGGATGTGTCGTAGCCGATCCCGAAGCTCGCGTATCCGCCGTAAGAAGAATCGCCGACATGGCGGCGGCAGGCCGTGGGTCGGCCCTCTGGGAGGGCCGCCGTTTGGCGCGTGGACGGGTTGAACAGCAAGTGCATCCCTGCGCCAGTTGCTTCAAGGATGACCAGGCCACGGCACTGCTGGGTGACGAGGCGCGGGACAAGGTTGTCCTGCCCGTCGCCGAAGCGCCAGTTGGTACCCAGCGGTCCCAGCGCTGCATCAACAGACCGCGACCGCGCACAGCGGTGGAGGCGTCTCAGAGCGCGCGGGACCTCCATGAGCGTCCTGCCGCCAGGGTGCTCCGGCGACCAGGCGTGTATCTTCGGAAGCGCCTCGTGTGACCGCGACTCCTGCAGAAACAGGATCATAGGGCCGCCGCCATGACGGTTAGCGAGACGGCGGTGCCGATCGACGAAGCCTTGTGACGAAATCGTGGCCGCCCAGCCGTGAGAGAGACAGCGGCACCTCAGCACTGACTTGGCCGGTAACCGCGCCAAGATGTCCTCTATGACATCGTCGGGGAGCACCGCCGCCATGGCGTTGCTTCGGAACAGATCGCTCACGCGCGCGATCGACCGAGTAGGATAGCTATAGAACAAAGTACGCACAAATCGATCACGGGTGCGTGCGATTTGTTAAGTTTCTTATAAAGTGACCGACTCTCGTACGCATACAGCTGGTTCTTTCTTTTACCGATCAGATCTCGGGTCGGTGTTTACCGTCCGAAAACTTAATGAATTTTAATTCTTTTTTTTTGCTTGCGGAAAAAAAGAAGATTATAGCCAAACTTGCACACAAAGCATGCAATGGCAAAGCGATTAGAGGGATCTGTTTTACAGTATTCATATGGTTACAGGTGGCGAGTTTTTTTTTTTAAATAATACGATTTTTTAATAGAAATTTGGATTCTAGCGCGCGGCATCAGAAAATTTGAAAAGTAGGGCGCGGTCGGCATGAGGCGTGCCGATCGGCACGGATCGTGCCGAAAAGTTACCGTCGGCGGGACCCGCACCGACGGCTGCATGCGGCAGACGCGCGCAGGCTGGGCCCGCGTCGTTCGGCGCCAGTCTTGCCGATCTGGGCCGAAGTAAATATCCCGCGCCGGCTCCTCCCTTTCTTTCCTTCTTCTTCCTCCGGTCGACCCGAGCTCCTTCCCCTCTGTTCTTCGTCTCCCCCCCCCCCCCCCCCCCCAGAAAACATCGTCAGATCTTGCCCCAAATATAAGATTGAGAGGGTTAGATTGCTAGGAAATAAGAGAGGAAGACTAGGGCATCAAGGATCTGTTCATGGATTAGATATTCGTGGGTTCGTTTTGAGGAGAGCTGGTGGAGGATTGGAAACCATGGAGGCAAATAATGGTGGATAGGCAGTGGTGGGAGCTCGTGTTGGAGGAGACGGTGTGGTGGTGGAGCAGTGGTGGCGGTAGATTGAGCCCGGGAAGGGAAGAAACGGGATTTCTACGCGTCAAGGGTAAATCCTAAGTAATCACTAGATGAATTTTGTCGGTGGTTGTTGGTTATTGTGTTAATATAGTTGTATAAATAATTTTGGCCGAACAATGCGTTAGTTGTATTATATATATATATATATATGTTAAATGGATGTGTTTATATTGTCGGTGGAAATTTGCGGGATGAATGTGTTAATATAGTTGTTGTATAAATAATTTTGTGGGATGGATGCGTTTGTCGGTGGCTGTGTCGGTCGATATTTATCGGTGGATGTCGGTTCTGTGTTAATATTTTAGGAGTATTAGTAATATTGGTAATATTTTGGGTGGTAGTAATAATTGTTTATGTAGTATTTGACGCAATAAATTGTTTAGGTAATGGAAGTGATTGAGTTCATTGTGCACTTCGGCGCCGGTACTGTGCGCGTTACAGACACTGGGGTTGATCTTAGTGAATTTAATAATATGGTGATGCAGTTGCCAGACCCAGAGAGAGCTAGAATAGCTGCAGTGCAGGAGTATTTCACTGGTAATTTTGGGTATGATCCTAATATATTTACGGTTAAGATTCAGTCAGTATGGTCCAAATCCCGTACAAATATTTTTCGGGAGTTGTTACCGCTGGATCGAACAGGTCAGTGGATAACTTGGCTAGCATCATGCAAACGTCGAGGTACCCAATCAGAAATCCTGCTGATATTTTATCCGAAGCAGAACAATGTAGAACAAGGTGGCGGAGGTTTTCAGCATGGAGAGAGCAGTCAGGGTGCTGATTCACAAAATGTGGATATTCCTGATAGGTATGAGCCACCACCTCCGGAGACAGCACAGCCAGAGGACGAGCAGGACGATACGCCGTTGCAAGGCCGCGGAATGCGGCAACACCACGCTCCCACGCGTTTGTCACCTTCCGGGCCTCGGCGTAGGAGGACGCGGTACCGTCGTCAGGTCGGCAAGGAGTGATGCTTTTACCTATGTGCTACTCGATATTATGTACTAGACATATTTCTATGTACGAGACATCTCCATGTTCCGTTCGACAGTACTAGACATATTCCTATGATTAGGTAAACATACTCGGTAGTTCAAAAACTACAACTTCTAAAAATCTATCGATAAACATACTAGATAATAAATTGGTACGAAAAATAAGATATAACACAAACCGAGTCCATACTCTCCGCAAAACATAATAAATGAAGATAATAAAAATAAGATAGAACACAAGCCGAGTACATGCTGATCACACCACACGAGAAATGAAATAACACAACTCAATTTAAGACTCTACCTATCTCCCATCGATGCACCCTGCACCATCCGCCGATTTAGCTTCCTTGCCCTTGCTCGATGTTTCAGCCTTCTTCTCCTTGCCCTTGCTCGATGCTTCGGCCTTCTTCTCCTTGCCCTTTCTCGATGCTTCAGCCCTCCTTTCCTTTGATGTCGGCATGAAATCGTCGTCATCATCGCTGGAGACTACCCAAAGATAGGACTCACCGTAAAAATAGCGGTCATCTTCGGTCCGGAGATACGGAGCATTGGTAACCTTCCTATCATACTTATCTACAAGCCTCAGGATTTCTGCACGGATTTGTTGCGGGGTCCTATACGGAAACCCGTCTCGAATTTGTCTCGCCCCAAGCAAAGCGAGATGTCTCTCACTACGAATAATTTCTGAGATGGGAACTATCCTACCATCTACCTTCAATTCTTCGGAAATCTTAGCCAGATGCTCGGATGCGGCTATGTGAAACCCGGACACACACTTCTCACAAGGAACAATACACACCATGCTTGCGCTCAAGTGACTTACATGGCTACCTTCGAGTGGGTTTTATAGGATAACTGGTGTACAAGTGGGCGGGAAGCGGTGGCGGGAGAAGCGGGCGGGAAACGGTGGCGGGAGAAATCTCGCGGGAAACGGTGGCGGGGGAAATCTGGCGGGAAACGGTGGCGGGGGAAATCTGGCGGGAAGAAATTATGCGGGAAAGGTTGGCACAAATCGGTTGCGGGAAACCATGCCGGGAGAAAAGAGGCGGGCGAAAACAATCGGAGGAATTCGCCGACAGCAGGAAGGGGAAAAACGGGTAGGGGTCACTTTCGGCATGGCAGCAAGATGACGCGAAGTACATGCAGCCATGCCGATCGGCATGAGTCGTGCCGACGGCGCCCTACTTTTCAAATTTTCTGATGCCGCGCGCTAGAATCCGAATTTCTATTAAAAAAACGTATTATTTTAAAAAAAATCTCAAGGCAGCTCTTCCATCGCTGCTGGCTCGATCGAGCTTGTAAATTTGTGCTAACACTGGGTAGTTGGAGCGATCATCAAAGCCATCCTGGCAGTAGTAATGGACCATGGACCTCTTCTGCGCTCACCTCATGGCAGTGCTCTGCTGCACGCTCAGTCACACCATCAGGCCCCGCCGGAGTGGGTCTGCAGGACGCCGGCGCGCCCAACTCGCCGCCGGGCACCTTGACCCCCTGAACCCGGAGATGAATGGCGGATAGCGGTAGTTGGCCCTGTACCGCGCGCCCGGCGTCGGAGGCGTTCCAGACGAGGAAGGTGATCTCGTTGGGGCCTTCTTCTGCTAGCGGCGCACGGGCACGTCGTCGACAAGGAAGGCGATCTCGTCGGTGTTGCCGCACGCGTTGATGGGAGCACGCAACCCTGCCCGCGTCGCGCCGGGGGACACGGAACGGTCGCTCACCATGGGCCTGACGGCGCAGAAGTGCTCTCGAGGCAGCCGTTTGAGCAGCGCCGCCTCGGCCACCGATTCTGGCCGGCTCAGCTTCGCTCATGTACAGGGCCGGTCCACACATATTTGAGGCCCCGGGGCGAGACAATAAAAATAGGCCCTTTCCTTTTCTGTCAAAAGTGTTTAGAATGTATTGTATTTAAAAAATAATTCTATACACAATATAGGTTGACCATCTTTGAACTGAAAAACTCATACCATAAATTATTTATTTGTAATGGTCTAGAGAACTATATCACGTAGTAAGAACTAACGGTTATAAATTTTGTCAATTGCTCCTTTCTAGGATTCTAACGGTTTATCCCTCCGTGTTTTATCTTTTTGTCACTAACAAATAAACAAAGACATATCACCAAACAATTGATAAAAAAAATAGTCAATACAAGGAACAAAGCACCTGGATATGGGCACATGCTTCATGTACAATTGAATCGTGGACTGCAACACTCTGCATGAAGACATGAGAGAAGATTAGAAAGTTGGGATGGAAAGATACATAATTAGGGAACGAAATAATGCAGTTGGTCTCCATTAATGTATGTGGCAACCTCGGAATTTGAAAAGCACGGGAATTGTGGCGTTGTTCTATCAGGGTTTGGAATTTTGGGGGAGAAGAGGAGTTGACCACTACCATTAGAAGCTGGGTCCAGCAGGCAGCACCGTAACTAGTAATCGATCGTTTGGTCCGTGAGACCGTGACCGTGAGTAAGGGTGGGCATAAAAACCGAAGACCGAAAACCGAAACCGAAAAGACCGAGACCGAAACCGAAAAGACCGAGACCAAAAAGACCGTTAGAAATTTGGGTAGCAAATTAGAAAAGATCGAAATTATATCAGAAATTCGGTCATCACTTATACATAACCCGAATAGACCGAAAGACCGATTTTATTTTATTTTGAGAGAATTACATACGAAAGCAGCCAAATTTGTGTGCCAGCCTAGTTTATATACATATATTCTATAGTCCCAGCTACGGAACCAAGCATACCATATAGTCTCTATGCCCAACAACTGAGTATCCTAGCCCCGTGTGATTCTCCCGTGCGCGAGAGACCAGTCGATCGCTTCCCACTCTCCCATTACCAGGCGCCGATTCCTCTTCTTGCGCACTAGATTTTGGTCTATTTGGTCATGACCGAAGACCGAACCGAATAGACCGAAGACCGAATAACAGAAAACCGGAAAGACCGAATTTATTACGGGTACCACTTTTTAGATGACCGAAATTGTTAAAGACCGAAAAGACCGAACCGAACTAACCGAAAAGACCGAACGCCCACCCTTAACCGTGAGTGCTAGCTGCGTGTTGGCCTGGTGGGCTTGGGCCATTTTTTTTCCTGCACCATATACAGAAGGACGCTTCGTTCTATACTACCTGGGCCGGGGCCCCTTCCTCCCGGGGGCCCAGGGCGGCCGCCCCGTTGCCCCGGCCTATGGGCCGGCTCTGCTCATGTAGCGTCATCGGCGATCATCTCCTAGCAATTCCCATCGGACGTCGGCGCCAACATCGCCTCCTTCCGTTTCGACTCCGACGTGTTCTCGCTGAGACTGCGTCCGCCGTCGCCGCCGCGCCAGGCGCATGGGTGTGAAGCTCAAAGCAAGGCCCGGCGCATGTCCTCCGACGAGTTCAGCCGCCATTGCCACCCATGAGGAAGAGGAGAGCAGTAGACGAAGAATCCAATGACAATGGGGAAGAAGAGAGCAACTCCGGCCTCCGCCATCGCCGATCGCCGACCTCTAGTCGCCGATGTTCGCTTGCTCCATGCGTCGGTGGTCATGTCTAATTAGGGTAATACGGGAATGGGGAATTTGTCTTCGCCATGTCATATACTCCCTCCGTTCCATATTAAATGACTTTCTTTTGTCAAAAGGTGGATGTATCTAGAATTATAACATATATAGATACATCCACTTTTGTCCAAATAGAAGTCATTTAATTTGGAACGCAGGGAGTAAATACGTAGCCAGGACCGTACGTGGACGTTCTCGGCGAGTTTGAGGACCGTGACGAGGCATTTTCAGAGTTCCAGGATGGTTGTGGACGTAGCAGTCGAGTTCCAGGACTACAGATGCATTTTACTCGTCAAACGCGCTAAAGACTTCTCTCGCATACTTCCCTAGTGAGCGCGCATGCGTCCCTCATGAGCGCGCATGCGTGAGCCAAGTCGGGACCGCATATACAGCCCATTAGCAATTCTTTACCTTATTACTCCGAAAGCTCAGCCCAAATCAATATGTCGGCAACTAAACGTGTATACAGACCCCGACTTGTTATTCTCAAAAACAAAATACAGACCCGACTTATCAGAAACACAGAAAATAAACCTGGAATATCTTGAGATCCGGAAAAACAAATCCATATCCACACACTGGATAAAACGCTGGAGCAAAGTACGGAAAACCAGCTAATTTTGTCTAGTTTTTCTGGCAAAAAACATCTAGATCATGTATCAAGTTGCACAAAACCCATCAGATCACGAGAAATGACAGATGCATCATAAAAAAACTTATAACACATAAGAATTTAGTAGATTTATCTCACATGGCACCTAAACCAAGGTAGATCATGTTCTCCACACACACCGTAGCAAAATAAAACCATTTAGTTGCAAAAGGTTAAGAAACTTACAAGAATCTCAAATATGCTATAAGAAAATACTTGAAAATAAAACAAACATATAGGGACCCATAACTTGATTTCCTTAGTCGCAGACTTTCACATCATAACTTGGTGTATTTTTTAGTCACAGTCTTGTTCACCATAAAACTTGATTCACCTCGTTTTAAAAAGGAAAATTGTAATTAGTAACACTAATAAATTGTTCAATAATGAAACTTTTACTTATCTTCATGCTAACTACCGTGGTAAATCAAGCTAGCTACCAAGTTAGTTCATACTAATTATCTTGTTAAAATCATGCTAATTAATTCAAAGAAGCTAGCTACTAGGTTGATTCATCCTAGCTCCCATGTTAATTCAAGCTAGCTACCAGGTTAATTCATGGTGGCTATAATGTTAAATCATGCAAAAAAGAGTTACTGTCAAAAGGTACCAACCTGGTTAATTCATGCTAGATATCAATTTAATTTGACCTATCTATCAGGTTAATTCATGCTGGCTATCAGGTTAACTAAACCTAGCTACCAAGTTAATTCATACTAGATATCAATTTAATTTAACCTATCTATCAGGTTAATTCATGCTGGCTATCAGGTTAACTAAACCTAGCTACCAGGTTAATTCATGGAAGCTACCTTGTTCATTTGTGATGGCTATGACTCTAATTCATTCTAGTTACCGAGATACATGGCAGTGGTAACCAAGTTTTTACTGATAAATACCATATATTAAATGAACAGTTAGCCAACACTCTTTTTCCAAACATGAAATGCAGGGAATGAATGTGTTGAAAGTAAGGAATAAGGTTCAGTTATGGCCAAGTATTGTGGGCATGGAAATAAAACTGGCTGAATCGAGTGCTCAAACATCAGGGCTCAAGAGAAGAACAGGGATGATGGCACAACAGATGCTATTTCCACACCACAACCCCTACGGCACACATGAAAAATCGCTAAAACTTAAAGAAAAGCAGGGATACAAGAGAACACCTACAAAATGAAGGAAAAAATACTATTAAAACTGATAAGACTTTGTAACCAAGTACAAAGAAACTGGTAGCTTGCCAAAAATAATCTGCCAATTTTAAGAGAACTGTAATAAAAACACATGGTGATTGTGACACAATGAAATCATGGTACTCACAGTTACCATGTTATTTTTTCTAGCTATCATGTTCTATACAATTAGTTATCAGGTTCTCCCTCTGTCGTTTAACGTGTTTTTGTAGTGCTAGTAGTACAAGGTTATTTTCTAAAGAAAATAATGTGTATTTACATAAAGAAATTACCATATCTCTTCTCTACTATATAATATACTAGTAGAAATGCCCGTGCGTGCCGTGGAATTGCATTATCATTCGCTCGAGCACTGACGACATTGAGACATTCGTCGACGAATAATTCATGTGTACGTAAAAGATAACCGACGTCAGTGGCAACATCAATTCTCTCCAACATTAGCGGCACCTGCTAGCTAGGGCTTCACCGACAATTTCTCATCAATTTTGACATGGTATGTGTAAAGGATGTTGCCACACATAATTAATTCCTTCTCTTGAACGCATATATAAACACGTCTATGCAAAATAGAACAAGAGAAAATTCCTTATTTGACACCGCCTAAAATTTCAATTCCTTATTTGACCCTGAAAAATATTTTCTTCCCTTTTTGACATTGCATCTTCGTTTCGTTCCCTATATAACACTGCCGTCATTTCCGTTAGCTAATGCCGTTACATGTATTTTACTTGGACTCATTTACCCCTGCTCAATCGATGTGGAGAAAGGAAATAAGACCAAAAGCCTTGACCAGCCCGACCCTCTAATTCCCACTCAGCCTCTCCGTACAGTCCCAATCTCAAGTCCCAACCAAACAACACAGCTGCACAGGCAGCGCCCAACCCTAGCGTTGGCCGGCGGCGGCGTAGCCCCTAGCATCAGCGACAGAAGGGGCCCTAGCAGCAGCGGCGGAAGGGCCCTAGCTATGGCTGGCGACCTGGACATGGGGGCGGAGGGCGACCAAGTCAGCGATCCGGACGGCTACCCAGGCAAGGCGGCGGATGGGGCGACGGCGGAAGGAGAAGCCGTGGATGTCGTGCCTCCTTCGGCTAGCTCAGTGACAGGCGTCGCTGCAGATTTGGGCACGGATGCGGGCTCCATCCCGTGCTTGGCTGCAGGGTTAGGCCATGGCGTTGCTGCAGGCTCGGCTGCCGGGTTCGGCCACGGTGCAACTACGGACGCGACTACGGACTCGGCATCAGGTTCGGCATCTTGGGCGTTGCCAGAAGGGTGAGTTGCTTGACCAATAACTCTCCAAATGCAGTAGGAGTAGATATCATTTGTTCTGATTACTTTATTTCAAGTTATATGCTGAAAATAAGATTGTTTGGCAACCCAAAAAAAGCTAGAAAGGATATCAGATGTTTTTATTTTGAGAAAGTTATTGACAGTGACGTGACAAATTATAATGATTTGGTTGAATCAATCGTAGAGCAGTACCCGCCACGTTACTTGGAAGTTGCACATCTTCAGTACTATGATGATGTTCACAAAACATTCCCTGAAATAAAATCTGACCAAGAGTTGATATCTATGTTTGAGAAACACTCTAAGACAAAGTTTGTGCATCTGTTCATTGCATATTGTGATCCCTGTGAACCATACGAGCCTATCACTGAGTATTTTAGTGATTTCAATATGCAACCTGAGAGTGAGCATAATGGTATTGATGAGGATACTTATCTTCAGAACCCAATACCCGAGAATGAGCATGTTGGCATTGATGAGGAGAATATGTATTTGGAGAAAGAACCTATACCTCTAAATGTGGTGCTTTTTTCTGATAAAGAGAAGGAAAAAGACTATGTTCCTGAGGACGAGAGTGAGGATGAGAGCGAAGATAAGAGCGAGGATGAGCCTGAAGTAGAGGAAGATGAGGAGCTGCATGACGCAGATCATGCACAACATATTGAGTACAATAAAGATGACCCTCCAATGACCGTAGGTTCCTCATATCCCAATATGGGTGAGTTCAAGTTGGCCCTTCGTCAACATGCAGTCAAACATGAGTTTGAGTATAACACGGAGAAGAGTGCACCACGTAGATTCAGAGCCTACTGTAAACGAAGAGATGCGGATGATTGTCCGTGGAGGATACATGCTTCTACAACAGATGATATGTGTACTGTAGTGGTAATTTTGCAACTTATATTCTGATTTCATAGCTAATTACTTGTATTCTGATTTTATAGCTAATTGCATACATTCATATTCTGATTTCGTAGGTGAAAAAAAATCCTTCTGATCATAATTGCTCTAGTACAACAAGGAAAAAGAAGGTGAAGAATGCAACAAAGCACTAGGTATGTGAGACAGGTTCAAGGGTCAGCTAGTTAGTGCTACCGCTATCGATGGCCACAATTGGATGTATCCGATTTGTTTTGGAGTTTTTGACTCTGAAACTAATGAGAACTGGATATGGTTCATGCAAATGCTTAGACATGCCATTGGATCACCCTCAGGTTTGGCCATATGTACTGATGCAGGCCAGGCAGTGATGACAGGGGTAAAGGAAGTGTTCCCAGAGGCTGAACATCGAGAATGTATGTTTCACCTTGTGAGCAACTTTAAGAAAAAAAATCATGGGAAGGTGTTTGATGACCATCTTTGGGCTGCTGCATACTCATGGAACCCATATTTGTTTGACAAAAATTGGGTGGCAATGGAGGCAGCGAAGCCAGCCGCAACTGCATATTTGAGGAAGTGGCACAATAGGTTGTGGTCCAGGAGTCAATTCTCAACCATATGCAAGGTGGACTATGTAACCAACAACTAGGCAGAGTGCTTTAACAATTGGATTAAGCACCACAAGCCCTTGAACTTGGATGACTTCATGGATAAGGCGAGGCAGTTGATGATGATCAAGTGGAACGAAAGGAGAAAAGTAGCAAAGAAGTTAGATGGATTGATTCTGCCCCACATAATTAAGAAATTGAATGCAATGACTAGAGAATTAAACTTGGAGGTGGTAGAATGCTCGGAAGAAGTGGCTGAAGTGACTGCATTGAGAGGAAGTGGCTTTAGGTTTGTTGTTAACTTGCAAGAAAGGACATGTTCTTGCAGGCAGTGGCAAGTTTCTGGCCTTCCTTGCAAACATGCTCTTGCGTTCATCACATCGCTAAGCAATGCACATATAAAGAACTATGTTGATTTGTACTACTCCGTTGACAAATTTAGAGCAGCTTATTCCCAATTAATCCCTGCTATGCCTGACAAGACGCAGTGGCCGAAATCTGACCATGGGTTCTTCATGCATCCACCACTATTAAAAGCCACAGCTGGTAGGCCTAAAACTGAGAGGTATAAAGGCTGTGGTGAGAAAAGAAAAAAGGGCCAGCACTTGTGCCCTATTTGCAAAGACTATGGGCATCATTGGCACAATTGTAAGAAGGGTAACCCTGAGGACATTGCTGCAATGATGACTGTGAAGTACATATAAATTTACTCAATCTTGCATTATTATTTCTCTAACCAAATATACATGCTAACTACTTTCTTATTACTCATGCAGAGAACCACCAAAGAAGAGGACTAAGACCACCAAAACAACCCAATCATCCATCGTACCTTCCGAGGATGGAGCACCAACAAGGATGTCTTTTCCACCAAGGTTAGCAAATTCTCTTCATCCGCCACTATTAAAATCCACAACTTGTTTTACATTCTAATTGCTGATTTTCACCATAGCAAATGCTTGGAGAATACAAGTAACAAAAAGGGAAAATGGGGCAACTCTGAATCTGGAGGATCAAAGCGGTATTTTTTCTGTTCCTGTTCTTAATTGGTGCTGCCGTATATATTCTTAATTTCTGTCGTAAAGATGCTGTCATATAAATGTATTGTTTATGTTCTTAATTGTTGTTGTCATATACATGCATAAGTGCAGATAAAGAACAGGCTCAAATCAACCCGAGCCAATTTCCATTGAGTTTGCTATGCCCAGCGAGAAAACAAGTGTTCCCCTGAAGGTAGAGGCCAAGAGGAAGAAGAAAGAGTTTGCTGAAAAGCTTCTTGTGGTGCCACTTGACAGCCCTACAATGGGTACACGAAGCAAAAAAATTAACCCTGCTAGCCCAGCAATGAGCACAAGAAGCAAAAGACGACTCAGTTTGTGATTCTCTTCATGAGATAGTTACTTTTGGGAGATCTCTACTTTTGAATGCATGGTTGTGCTGCTGCTCATGTGATGTATGTCTGACATGAGCTCGTCCATGCGATTTATCTCTTATATGAACTTGTATGCGTGCTATGTCAAACCAGTACTGATGTATGTGATAAAAATGTTGTGTGAATCTGAATAGTTTGGTATAAAGATCTCTGATATTTATCTCTAAGATGTTAATGTATATATGAAGTGTGTTTAGAAATATATGGCATCAAATTTGGGAGGCTCTGCCCATATTTTCTGTAGTAAAATCCCGTACTAAGTTTTTCAATTCAAGCCGGTTATGTGACCAAATGTATAGGTCTCGTTTTGTTATTTATTCATGCCCAAATATGTACTACTGTCTTGCACAAATTTTTGGTGACAAAATGCACTAGGGGAAAAAGCGTCCTTTCATGTTCCCATTTAACACCGTCAATGCTTGAAATGAACTAGAGTGTCATATTGGGGAAAAAAATTACAGAGTGTCAAATAGGGAAGAAAAAGTTTCTCAGGGCCAAAAAGGGAACCCAACTTTCATGTAGTGTCAAATAAGGAATTTTCTCATAGAACAACGTAACCCGAGTTCTTAAAAAATCAGCTAAAATTTCTTTGTCCACGTTTTCGAGTTGAGTGCATGCTCCAAAGATCCATTGAGTCGTGCGTTACTGCAAAGATCCATTGAGTTAGCTTTGTGCTACTTGCCGTAAGCCGTAGGCCGTAGCTAGCTAGAGAGCAGACTGCATTGCCATCAAGCTTTGCTTGCTACTGCGTGCGCGATTTGCCAGCGGCCAAAACCAGGAAGCCAACTGCCGACGAGGATGACGACGGAGCATGGCGTGGTACCTGGATCGCAGCTTCTTCAACTGGAGCAGAGGCGCAAAAGAAGCCGATACACCGCCCCCGCCGCCGCAGTTCCAGTACCACGACCTGGAGCCGCCGGCCGTTCCCCATGTCGCTCGTGGGCGCGCAGCACGCAGGCCGGGTGCTCAGCTGGTGCTACAGGGCCACCGTGGACTGCTTCGGCCTTCGGCGCGACGGATTTCCACCGGCGGTGCGACTTCAAGGGCCCCTCAGCCCCTGCGTCGTGGTCGGCTACACCGCGGGAGGCTCCTTCGGGTTCGGCGGGTTCAGCCCGGAGGGATACCGCAGCACGGACGCCCGTGCTTGCTATCCAGGAGGGAGACGCTACATGAGGGAGAGAGAGAACGGGGTAGAAGGTGATGTGGGGCCGGCTCTCGGCGCCAGATCGTCGTTTTCGTTGCCGTGAGAGGGGCGGCGATAGAAGGGCGCCCTCCACAGGCTTCATGTCATCCTCCATTGACGACAAGAACGAAGCGCGCGGGCGGCGGTGGCGACGACAGAAACCAATTCAACTTGCCTTTTTCTTTATCGAAACCGGGGAGGAGTCGTACGTGGTGGGTTTGTGCGATATGAACGGACGAAACGAATTTTCTCTACGACGGACAATACAAGAAAACAGGACGAACGAAATTTCGGGAGGAAGAAACCTTACTCCTTTTATTATTCTTTTATTTTATTATTATTAGGTATATAGATATCTCCACTGCTATTAAACAAGCAAACTTGGCAGGAAAAATGGATCTTCACCGTCCATACAAACTCATCCAACGGTTCACATACATTTGTTCTCCCCACTCCTTTTTAATTCCCTCCCACACCTGCCATATACACCGAATAATTGCCCTCACATCACGCCAGGCACAAAATAATTACCCTCACACGCCTGCCATTTATGTGACACTGGAATAATTGCCCTCGCATGTTGCCTGACATTAAACACACCAAAATTATAGGGAAAGAATCACAGTTTGCCATTTGTGTTCGTGACGCCCACTACAACATTTTTGCATAAATATTTTTATTGAGTATATGTAAAAAATTGTAATCATGCATGTCATTATGTGCTCTTTAGATGTTATAAATTATTCGCACATACTTACTTGTGAAATTTATTATTCTGGTAACAAAAAACTCACTACATTAGAATTATTTAGAAATAAGATTTGTATTTTAAAGACATGCGTTTACGTGCACAACTACTAGTCTATCTATCTATCTATCTATCTATCTATCTATCTATACTATAAGATTGAAAGCTGCCGTGATGGTACGTTCGGTGGTACGTCCACCAAAATCCTACTCCTACAGCGTGCCTCTTGTCTCTAATCCTACTCCGACAGTAATTGCTGCGGTTGCAGCCGAGTACAACTCATATACGCTTCATCCGGCCGGCCAAAGCGAGCGCTACGTGCTACGAATCGATCCCGTATGCTAATCCTAATCTTCCGGCTAGCGCTACGATCCATCTAAAAGCTAGCCAGCGACCGTACGTACGCTCGCTCGTACAAACAAATCGCTCAGATCGTCGTGATCGATATTTAAGAATCCAACCAATCAAAGTGGGCCGGCCCAACAAAACTATGGCAGCCGAACGACAGGAGGAAAAATCGCGAGCGATCCGAGACGAACTCGAGCGATCCCAGCCGAACTCTGATCGAACTATGAGAGTACAACTTATATACGATTCGGTACCACACCTCGCCTATTAATCTGACTCCAGTCCACCGTTAGCTGGACGATCTGCCGCTCGACGTCGCTGGCTTCCGTCCACCGTGATGTGTTCCGATCAGCTAGACAACCAGGTGAATCGATCAATTTTCTTCATAAACACGTTGCTAGCTAGCATAGGGATCGATCAACGTCCACCTGGCTGCTCGGTGGATTGTGTTGACAGATTACAGCAGCATATAAACAACCCATCTCTCTTCTAATATTGAATGTGCAGTTCCTAAGATTGTTTTAATAAAACCTTTTATGTCCACACTAATATTTATTTTCATAGGACCTAATTTTATGTTTCTCTCCGGGTTGTTGGGGACAATCATGCTAACTGTGCACATATAAACCATTTTCATGCAGATGTCACACGCAAAACAACATGTAGATGAGTACAACGGCGTACCAGTTCAAGCATATTCAACACTTTTAGTAAACAGTACACTCACGTCAGCTCATCTAACAGATCCTGGTGAAACTTATAACGGTACCATCCTACACCCCTGCATTTTAAACATCACATGCATCTGAATATAGTTACACTAATTATCTGAATATGAACTACAACCTGGATTAGAGTTATGATATAGAGTTTTTTTCAAAGGTGAAAAGCTTGAACTTGCTACCTCCCTTGTACTGCACGAGGGCGCACCAAACAATTGTGAACTCATTTGGACAACCTCGATTGATCATCAACATGATACAATTGTAAACGTGAGAAAAGGCAAAAATCAAGCAAGACGGAAACGTGACAGAGCACGACGAAATAGTTTAACTGACGAAAAAAGGGAGGAAATGAATGCCCTGAGAAGAGTAGCCAGGCAAAAGAAAACAATAGATGAGAGAAATGCTCGTCAGAGGCAGGCAAGGAGAAATGTACCAGCAAAGGAGCGACAAGAGATGAACGCCCATCGAAGAAAACGTTGGCAAAACATACCACCGGAGAAAAAGAAGGCACTACTAGCTGAGCGCAATGCAAGACTCGCGGATAGACGGAACACCCCTTGCGCTGAATCTATTGCAATGCCATGTCCATTCGGAGCTACTATGCCATCCACTTCTTGGAATTGAATTGTTTTCTTCTTGCATAGCCCACATAAAGTTAGATATAAGTAGTTACATCGCCACACCGTGATTTAGTAAAGACTACTTGTTATGATCATGAGGTATACTAAAACTACGAGTGGTCGTGTCGCTCCATTGACATTGGCAAGCTTGACAACGACGAGTAGAGGATCTTCTCCTCCATATAAAAAACTAGGCGCAACCCGACAGAGTATGGCACCCTTAGTTAGAGTGCTATACATCTCGTGTCTCTTTTTTGCATGTGTATTTACTTTTTGAGGATGTGCCAAAATTGACGCATTAAGAGGAAAATAGAGATATGGAAAGACATTCTGAGATTGAAAAAAAAAGTTCTACACAAGAAAAATCCTTGAAATGATTGCAATTACCTCAAATCATGATAGTTTCTTAATAACTAGCTTGCGGCAGTATCTTTATAGGTTTCATAACTTTTAGAAAAAGTGACAAACAGGATATAATTAGGCGAGAGAATTGGTATTGATGTATTAATTGAAACCATGTCTTGTCATGCCGTTTCACACTTTTTAAATTTAAAATGTGTTTGTATAATTTTTCGTTATCCCGTAGCTACCGTCCCACTTTCGAACTAGAAATTTTTGTAACATGGGTTGTTACGGTGGAAGAAACATGTGCTACTCAAGACATGTTATTACATGTATAGAAAATAATTCGTATATTTTGTTTCAAATTTTAGTAGCCTTATATTCATTGTAATTTTCTTGATCATGATCCTTGTACACAAAAAACTTATTTATTTACACAATCTTCACATTTCCCTCCCGTTGCAACGTATAGGCATTTTGATTTTATTTATAAGAAATAGTTTGCCCGTAGCAAAGCACGGGCATTTTACTAGTAGATATAGATCGGTTAAGGTGAGGCGTCGTACGTCGTCCGGCCGTTTTGCAGTTTAGTCCCTGAAGATTAAGGAAATCAACCCTCAGTCCTTGCATAAGTCGCGTACCGGTTCCTCTGTTCCCTTCCGATAGCTGATCCATCCTTCTCTCCCTCGCAAGAATCTCAGCCGCCGCGGCCCTCCCTCGACCTCGCCGACGTCCTCCTTCAGCCCAAGCTCCTTCTCCAGCCGCCCTCATCTCTGAACAGCCGTTCGACGCAAAAACAGAGGAGGAATCAAGGTGGCGCCTCCATAGCCGAACCTCCAATCCGTCGCAAGCTTCTGCCTCCACCACGCACTCGCATCTATCCAAATCCAGATCCCACCCAGTGGAGCAGCGAGGTTTTCCGGCGATATCGGGGCGCGGCAAGGGCGGCAAGGGACTGGGCAAGGGCGCGCATCGCCAAGGAGCTCCTCCTCGAGCTCCGCTAGCAGCACCACTCACCGCTGCCGAGGTGGCTCGTGCTCGGCGACGACGATACCCGCCTTCGTCCTCCCAAACCTCCTCCACACCAGAAGCGGGAGACGCGGAGGTGACGCCGCCATGGACGGAGAGGATGTGGGACGGCGGTGGCGGAGGAGCTCGCCAGAACGCGGGAACGACCGGCAACACCAGGTATCGAAAGGGCACGCTGATGGGATCCGTGGTGGCGAGAGGCGGTGCGGGGAGACGTCGTACCTGCCGGAATCGGCTGGCAACGACGACGGGAGGCTGGGGATCGAGCATGCTGAAATTACGGTTGCCCCTGATCTTGCGCCTCCCACTGCAGGCCACCGCCGAGTCGTCCCTGCGTCTAGCTACGGGTCCTCCTGTTCGCGGTTCCGTTCCATGGAGGAGGCCAGGAGAGGGAGCCTGCGGCCACCAAAACACTCATCGGCTTGGCTCCTGCCGAGATGGAGCTCACCGGCCGGAGCTCAATCCGGTGACCACCCCGGTGAGATCCTTAACTCTGCATCCTCCATCTGCAGTGGACCTTCCTGACGGCGCGTTCATTTCCTTATGATATTCTGTAACCTCTCTGCCGATTGATATGAAGGCAAAAGCGGAATCCGATTTCCTGATTGTTATGCAAGTAGAGCATGTTATTGAAAGTTTGAGAAGCTGAGAATGGGGCAGAAAACGACCAAGCAGAAGTTCATATGGTATCTGTTGACGAAAACCTTAGCTCAAAGTCAATAATTGTGGAAAATGATCCAGACCTGCAAACTGAGTTGGTACCGGCTTCTGCAAATGTGCCTGTTGGCCCATTAGAAGTTGGTCCTCATGCAAATGATTTGAGAAAATAAGAAAATATTCAGGACTCTTCTAAAACTATGAATTCTCTGGAATCTGTTAGTTCTGTCGTTGAACTAGAGAAACTAAAACGTGTCATGAAGATGATGGAAGCTGCATTGCAACGTGCTGCAAGGCAGATAGTGAAACCTTTTCTCACATTTCTGCCCAATTACTTTTGAGCTGGAGGTTTTGTTGTGACTTCCTTTACGCAGATGGCTGCATACTGATGCCTGCCTTATCAGGCTATCATGTTGACAGTAAAATTAATACGAAGTAAAATATTGCAGCATCCGCCACAAATAACCCTGAGCCTATCAAAGAGATGGAGAAGCAGTTTGTTGATCTTCTTAACGAAGAACTCAAGCTGCTGCAGCTTGTAGCCGAGGAGCACAACCCTCACATGAACGTCACTCTTGTTGAGGCAAAAAGGCAGGCTACACAGTACTATAGTGAGGAAGCTAGGGATAAGTCTGATGGGGTTATATCAAATGAGAAGAAACTGACTGCATTGTGGGAACGACGAGCTCGTGAGCTCGTGAATTGGGCTGATAGGATGCTCCAGTCGCATCACTATGATAGGGCTGTAGTTTTCTTACACACGTTAAATTGTTTTTGGTAGACATCTTGCCGCTAAACCAAGCAGTGTCACTTGTGACAGTCAACGACCACGTGTAATGTTTGCCGATGTACTCACTCTGTCCTAAAATAAGTGTCTCAAGTTTGATAGACACTTATTTTAGGACGGAGGGAGTACTATGAATTCATGGGTTTTTTTTCACTCGCTTGTTAGTTGGCAGGGGTTCCTCCCTGGATCCCGGGATTGTTAGCCCTCGCGTAAAACTGAACCGGGGGAGCGAAATCCCTCGCTCGCTCGCTCTCCTCTCGCGACAGAGGCGACGGCGCTGGGACGGCGCCTGTACTTCTTCCGGCGGCGCTGGGACACCTTCCGAGCACTCCCTGTATGTCCTCCTTCCTCCTACCTCTCCTCCGCCTCCGGCTTCCTTCAACCGAGTCGTCGTCCGCCTACACTTCCCTTTGTCCGATCTCTCCTCCGCCTTGAAGCTTTCTCCGCTCCGGCAACGACGTAGGTGGTCCGGGAACGAAGGTTATCTCCTCCACCTATTCTTCGTTTTGCCTCCTTTTACCGCGTGGTCGATCTGCTCATGATCCACGGTCTTGCCCTAGATCCTTGATGCTAACCTCAGGATGAACTTGCTGGCCCGGATCCACAAACGACGGGGCACATCACCGAACGACATCGTGTGGCGGCAGCGTGTAGCCATGTTAGACTTCAGCAGCAGCAGCAGACGATGAATCATGGGAGATGCATGAGGAGATGATTAAAAATTCAGAAGAGTTTTATAAGAAGCACCTACCTGAAGCTTTGCAAACCTTAACACCATGTTTATATGTTTTTTTTTTTTTTTGCGATTGCCATGTTTATATGTTCAACTATGTGTTCTTGACATGTTTAAACATTTCTGTAAGTCCATCTTGCAGATTGGGCTACCGTATCAAGTAGTCTTGATTGTCTCTGGTGCTCTTAATGATGCTGCAGCTAAAAAGTATGATCTGGAAGCACGATTCCCTACATCAGAAACCTTTAGAGAATTAGTGTCTTGTTCAAATTGCACAGATTTTCAGGCAAGGAGACTGGAAATAGTCTATGGACAAAAAAGGTAGGATTTTCAGGCAAGGAGACTGGAAATAGTCTGCTTTACTTATGCCTTTTTTAGATCAAAGGCTGATCTATTATAGCCACTTATGTATATGTAGAAATCGTAGAATGATGAGCATGATTAGGATGTTGAAGTTTTGGCACCCCAAATTTTGGATGTTTTGGTTAGAAAATATTGCAATCCAGGATAATTCGAACAATTATTGCTACTCCAAACTAATAATCCATTTGTTGTGATGTCCTATTTCTATATCTTTTGGTGTTATAATTAGAGCTGAATCTTGATTCTGAATCCTGATTGGTACATAAATCAGAGTATCCTATTTCTATATCTTCTGATGTTCATGTTCCTTTTGTTGTATAAGTAATCTCCATGTTCATTTCTTTCTGTACCAATTTATATCTTGTACCAATTTTAGGTTAAAAAATAAGGGCTGAGATTTCTTCTGAAAGTTACAGTTTCAGTAATTCATCTCGGTTTCAGATAAGCGTTGCTAGGTGCAAGTACATATAAAATAAGTGCCAACACTGAAGTTTCTGGTATCAATTGTCTGTGCCTGGCTGATCTGGTTGTAGGCTTGTAGGCCTGAACATCAAATTCTTAGGCCTGAACAGCAAATCCATATCATTCCTTGAGCTAAGCATACTTTATTTGTTGTTAAATGATGTCGTGCTAACCTGTAAATTGCAAATCATGCTTCCAGTGAGTTTTGTTGTGTCAGATAGATTATTTGTTTACAACTACTGCGATCTAGCTGCTGCCGACCCGACCAGATTCACTTCTTGCAGCGTACGACTTCAACTAGCTCTGCCTGCCAGTCACATCACATGTGAGAGGCTTCTTCTCCTTTTCGTCTCAGTTCATGTCATTGTGCATACAGAACAATGGAGTATATTCTTGGATGGCTTGCACGAAACTTGTAGATGCAGTCAGCTTTAGTAGATTCAGAAGCTTATTTGTTTTTTATGTTCAGTTAATTTGATAAAGTTTTTTGACGAGTTTGCAGGTTGATGCAACAAGAACAACCTGAATTTGCAGAGCACGGCGCCTTCCCCGCAGAAACTTTATTGAAGATGCAAAGCATGGCGGCAGTTTTGCCCAGGAGCGAGTGGTTCGCTGGAGCTTGAGCACCAACAACAGCACAACGAACTGCGGAGCTGCTGCTGCAACTGGTGATCATGTGTGGAGGAGCTGCTACGGCTGGCGGCGGTAAAAACCGGTGAACGGAAGAGCTTTGTGGAGGAGCGCCGGAAGCGACGGCTGCCAAGTCAGAGGAGCTCTGGATAGCAGCGGCGGCCGGCCGAGCGGTACAATAGCCTACAGTGCCTGAATTTCTTGTTATTTTATGTAAATCTATGATCCGATGATCTGATGTGGAGTCACATCTTATTTTTAATTTTCTCTACTTTATTTTCGGTTTTGATTACAAAATTAGACTACAACGTATTGTGGAGGATGTCTCTGGTTTCCCCTCTGCCGTGCTGCCAAATGAACATAGGGCTTGGGGAGATCTCCCCCACGTAGTCCAGGGATTCCGCGCGCGCGTCCAATTGCCCTTGGGGACCTCGCAACCTAGGTGTTTGCCACCCTTACAACCAAACAAGCCCAATATACGGGTACTTTATCTAAACCTCCAGCGTTGACCAGCACAAATCGGTCCTCCCCTTTCGTGGTGAAAAGAAGATGGCCCTCACCTCTCGGCGCCCTCCCTTCCTCGCGGCGGTCGCGTCGGACGGAGGCCGTAGTCGCCAGTACTCTTGAAGCATTCATGACGGAGTGTGTGTGCAATGAAGAAGAGGGTACTGCCTAGATTTGAGTTAGGGGAAGGTAGAATTTACTGGACCATCTGTCGTCGTCAATATTTTTTCCTGTGGCAGAGGGGCGACATATGCATAAAAACGACATACCACCAATTATGATTTAGTTGTGGTAAAAAAAAATGGTGATTCAACTTGGACAAGTTTTTGATCACTGTGTTTATGCGGTATATCTTGCTACATGAATCCTGTTGATTGAATTCTAAAGTGATGCTTTCACTTAACTATTTCCTTCTTTTTTTTTCATTTCTGTTGGGCTGCTGCAAAGCTCCTCACCATTTTGTGTTTTAGCTTGTTGGCTGAGTTACACACATATGAGATTGTATTATTCTATTATTTATGAGCGTTACTGATTAGATTTGGAGAAAGTTATGTGTTACATGTTGAACTATTTACTGATGTTACCAAGAATTTCTCATGGTAAACAATCAGTTAGATAAGCGGGGTCATCGGACGGAGATGTATATATAAGTGCTGAAGTGAGGTCCTTCAACACCGACAAGAAGTCGAGCTATGTGGTTAATACCGGTTGCAATGACAGTGATCAAACAATGGGCAATTGGCAAACTTTACCTTGCACATATACGATCCGAATTGTTGGATTTTACCTTGCACAATCGAACATAAGGAAGGATTGAAAAAAACCTTGTTTGACTAATCAAAGTTGTTTGGTGCTCGACATCGGGACAATCTGGAACGTCGATCGAATATTGAACACGTGAGATTTAATGTATCACATCAAGTTTGCTCTTTTAATATTAGTGTAGATGGGGATTGGTGGGGTTTGGTGGGATCGGGTTGTTAGACAAAACAATGTAATACATCACGTATCCGTATAGGTATAGAGTAGTACTCTAACCTATACCGGACTCTTCTTGTATCGCCACAACAGGGGCTTTTCCTGTCCTTATAACACGTACCCGAACCCTCTAACGAGGGTATCGTTCCCCTAACGCGAACATGGTATCAAGAGCCCCTTCTCTTCCCATCTAGCCGCCGCCGCCGTCGCTGTGATCTCACACCGCCGTCGTCGCCGCCCCACAACCTCCTAAGACCTCCCAACAACCCAACAACAACAACCCTTCCCTCCTACAGGATTCGATGGCGTCCTCCTCGACCCCATCTGCCCAGGCCACCATTGGTGCGCCGCCGGCGACAAAGCTCACCCGAGAGAACTTTCTCTCATGGAGGGCACAGGTGATGCCCTCTCTTCGTGGTGCTAGAGTCATGGGACTCCTTGAGGGTTCCGATCTGCCACCGCCCGAGCTTCTGGAGGTAGAAGATGAGAACAAGAATAAGATTTCCATCAACAATCCGGCCTATGATGCGTGGGTCACAAGAGATCAACATGTTGTGAGTTTCTTGGTGAATTCTCTCTCGGATGATATCCTGCCTCACACCTATGACCTTGAGCATGCCTCGCAAATCTGGGCTGCCATCAATGGTTTGTTTTCCACACAATCCAAAGCTAGAGTTTCCAATCTTCGTGGTGCTCTCATCAACACGAAGAAGTTGGATATGAGTGCTCAAGAGTTTGTCACCAAGATGAAAGGTTTTGCCTCTGAACTTGCTGCTGCAGGCAAGAAAGTTGATGATGATGAGCTTAGGGATTATATCCTCAATGGACTAGATGGTACCTTCAATCCTCTTGTTGCATCCATCAACGCCAATCCTGCTACAACTCTCAATGACATGTGTTCTCAGCTGCTGTCCTACGAGTATCGTGAAAACATGCTCATTGCAACTGGTCAAGGAACCGGCACGTTTACTTCCTCTGTCAATGCTGCTGCTCGACGTCCTCCATATGGTCCTGGTGTTCCTCAGCCACCACCCCTTATGCCGCTGCCCTCTCCACCACCACCTCAATACCACCAGCAGCTGCAGCCCTACTATCCACCCCCTACACCGAACTACCAGCAGCTTCAACAGCAGTTTCAGCAGCCGTACCAACAGCCATATCAGCAACAGCAGCAGTTTCAGCAACAGCCGTACCAACAGCAGCCTCCCCGTCCTCCCCAACAGCAGTTTCAGCAGCAGCGTCCCCAGCAGCGTGGCAGGCAAGGTCAGGGACGTCGTCCCAAAGGAGGGCGTGGTGGTGGAAAAAAAAGTGACCGTGTTGCCACCCCTTGGCAGGATGGAGTTACATGCCAAATCTGCAAGAAGGATGGTCATTATGCTAGTGATTGTTGGTGGCGTTATGGTGATGATGATGATGAGGATGATGACACACCTCCGCCGCCACCCAACAAAGGAGCTTATGGAGTAGATACCAACTGGTACGTGGATACTGGCGCTACCAATCATATCACAGGACAACTCAACAAGCTTCAAGTTCATGATAATTATCAAGGGAGGGATCAAGTTCACAATGCTAGTGGACAAGGTATGGACATTGCTCATATTGGTCATTCAGTTTTGCACACCCCCCATAGTTCTTTACACCTTCGGTGCCTTTGCATGCAGCCAATCAACAAGGATCTCCAGGATCCTCTGTGCACACTTCAGCTACACGTGAGGCTGCACCACAGGAACCACGAACTCGGTTACAAAAAGGTATTCGTCAACCAAAAATTAAAACTGATGGTACGATTAGATGGTGTTTGTTAACCTCTACAGGAGAACCAGAGAATCTAAAAGAAGCACTCACAGATGATAATTGGAAACATGCAATGCAAGATGAATATGATGCTCTTCTTGCAAACAACACATGGCACCTTGTACCACCCAGTTCCAATAAAAACATCATTGACTGCAAATGGGTTTATCGCATCAAGAAACATGCTGATGGCACAATTGACAGGTATAAGGCTAGGCTTGTTGCAAAAGGCTTTAAACAGAGGTATGGCATTGATTATGAGGATACTTTTAGTCCTGTCGTTAAGGCTGCTACTATCAGACTTGTGCTTTCAGTATCAGTATCTAGAGGCTGGAGTTTAAGGCAGCTAGATGTCAAGAATGCGTTTCTTCATGGTGTTCTGGAAGAGGAGGTTTACATGAGACAACCACCAGGTTTTGAGTCTTCCGCTGATCCAAATTATATCTGCAAACTTGATAAAGCAATATATGGACTGAAACAGGCACCTCGAGCATGGTATTCTCGTCTCAGCTCGAAGTTATACTCCCTTGGTTTTACTCCCTCCAAAGCAGACACTTCTCTATTTCTGTTCAACAAGTCAGGTATCACTATGTTTGTGCTTATTTATGTTGATGACATTATTGTGACGAGTTCATCAGATACAGCTATATCAGGCCTTCTTAAAAATTTGGGTACTGAATTTGCTCTCAAGGATCTTGGAGACCTTCACTTCTTTTTGGGTCTTGAAGTACACAAGCGTGAAAATGGTTTGCTCTTGAATCAAGAGAAGTATGCCACAGATTTACTGACACGAGTTGGTATGCGTGATTGTACCTCATGTCCAACACCGCTCTCCAGCAAGGATAATTTGTCACTTAATGATGGTTCACCTCTTGGCCCGGAGGATAGCTCGAGATACAGGAGTATTGTAGGTGCTCTTCAATATTTGACATTGACACGGCCTGATTTATCCTTTTCGGTTAACAAGGTTTGCCAATTTCTTCATGCACCTACTACTGCTCATTGGGCATCAGTTAAAAGGATATTACGGTATATTCATGGTACACACACAGTTGGTCTCACGTTTCAGAGGTCTAATTCTACCTTGCTTAGTGCTTTCTCAGATGCAGACTGGGCAGGTGATTTTGATGATAGACGCTCTACTGGAGGGTTTGCTATTTTCTTTGGCCCTAATCTTATATCCTGGAGTGCTAGAAAACAACCAACAGTGTCCCGCTCTAGTACTGAAGCTGAATATAAAGCTCTAGCAAATGCAACAGCTGAGTTGATTTGGGTTGAAGCTCTTCTACGAGAAATTGGTGTGTCACTTAAGGAGAAACCATGTATATGGTGTGACAATCTTGGTGCTACATTCCTGTCTGCTAATCCAGTCTTTCATGCTCGTACAAAACACATTGAGATTGATTTTCACTTTGTTCGTGAAAGAGTTGCTAATAAACAGCTTGATGTCAGATTTATTTCAAGCAAAGATCAGATAGCTGATGGGTTCACCAAGACTTTATGTACCAAGAAACTTGAGGAGTTTAGACGTAATCTCAACCTTTGCAAGGTTTAGATTAAGGGAGGGTGTTAGACAAAACAATGTAATACATCACGTATCCGTATAGGTATAGAGTAGTACTCTAACCTATACCGGACTCTTCTTGTATCGCCACAACAGGGGCTTTTCCTGTCCTTATAACACGTACCCGAACCCTCTAACGAGGGTATCGTTCCCCTAACGCGAACACGGGTAACGGGTGGGGATTCACCCAATCCCCTAGGGGATTATCCCCACTAATCCCACCAATACCTGAGAAACAAACGAGGCCTTATGTTGTGTCGTGGGTGGACTCTTAACATGGCTGGTCAATTATAAGGGCAACGACGACTGCTTGGCTGCCTCCATCGGTTTCTAGTTATGTGTTTAAGGTGGACACATGAGGATCATTGAGGAGGCCAAAGAGTGGATCGCTTTTTAAGTTGGGAGTGGATCGGTTTGGTTAATTAGCTGCTCAAACGTTTGAGATGCCAGGTGATGTATGTCGTCCTGCCGGCAGTAGCAAGGTGCGCCAAGCATTTTCGTGTGGCCCCCGCATAGTAATAAACTGCAACATGCATTTGCTAACAGAAAAACTGCAGCATGCATTAAAATGAAACGTATCTGACGCAAGGAACGAATAGGATACCATATTCTTGTGACCGGAGGATTTAATGACACGTGAGAATACAAAGGGAAAATTGCATGTGGACGCTAAGGTGGCAATTGAGCACACGTGGTTGTCTATAATTGGTTGATGAGGTGGACATCTTGCATATTGAGAGAATTCCTTGTAATGGGTCTTTGCTATTTAGATATAGAAAATTAACTGCAGTGATAGGAGTTTGCAAGGATTTTAGGAAAACAAACCCGCACATCAACCTCTGTTGTTCTATGCAAGATAAAACATCTGAGGGTTAGTTTGTATAGATACATGTAATGTGGTGTATTCCAGTTGTGAACCTTTAGTGTTGCTTAGAATGATATGCCGTCAGAGTTACATCCAGATCTAAGATAACAATGATATACAATTTAACATGTATTTGTGCAGAGGTGTGGCCAGTTACAAAATATTGATCTGATATATGATTCAGAAATTAGAAAGCAAGACAGCTTTAATCTGTTGACTTCTTTGAATCCCACGGTCAAGCAATCAACAGCATCAGGTGTCAAGGAATCTGGCTGAGAGAATAGCCAAAATACCACTAGTCAAAACCAAACATTCCAAAATACCACTAGTAAAAACTAATTTGCCAAAATACCACTCCTTTCAGTTTTTTCTAGCCAAAATAACACTGCCGTTAGAAGTCAAGGGATTTCTGTGAGTCAAAACGTTAGTTCCTTGTCAGTTTGTTAGGTATTCCAAAATTCCCCCTGTATAATCTATTCCATCTAGAGTATCCATCGGACATGAAGAAAAAGCAATCCGACGTATAGCAGCTACGCCATGGCGGCGCCGGCGCGCGGACGCAGCCCACGCATGCGCCTCCCAGTCCCAGCCGCTCTCTTTTTCTCTAAACTTTTTTTTTTTGAAATCCTCTTTTTCTCTCTACTTGCTCTGCGGTCGGTCGATCTCCTTCCCCTTCGATCCTATTTGTACGACGCCTCAGCTCCGCCAGTCGTCTTCCTTCTCCTGGATCCCGTCCGGCCGACGCCTTGGCTCTGTTGCTGACCGCCTAAAATTTGATGTGTTTTTGTGTTTCAGAGTTGATTTGACGGGACACTATTATTCCCCCATTTGTTGTTGAATTGTAAGTTTGGCATGTCAGGATGATTCAGAATTGTAAGAAGGGGTCCAGGAGGCCGGCATGCTCACCAGGAGCGCAAATAGGAGGTCGGAGAAGGCTGGGGCGGACGTACGACGGCAAATCGGCACGTCAACGTTCGGCCGGACGCGGAGAAGATGACGCCCGCATGGCCGCCTTCGGCCATCCCAGGAAGCGTGACTCGCGGAGGAGACAGAGGAGGGGGAGGGGCTTCTGGTGGTGGTCTTCGATTTGTCCGGGGTGGCGTCGAGCGGTGGCGTCGCGGTCGGCGGCGGCGCTGACCTCCAGCTCGTGCGGAGAGAGGAGAAGGGGAAGGGGGTTTGTGTGGACGTTTTTGCAGAAAAGTCTATGGAGTTTTACTTTTTTGCGGATAGGTCCTTCACAGTGTTAAAATATGGACCGCGGGGCTTGCGTTCGATCTGTGTAGGGTTTTTCTGCAAAAAGGCAAGGTGACCGGTGGGAATCGGGGGCGGCGTGTCACACTATGATTGGTAGAAACCCCGGAGCTACAGTACTCTGGTTTTGGTGGTCGACGCGGCCGCATCTCGGCTGTCCGTTGCGCCGATCGGACGGTCAACAGGAAAAGGGCGACATGGACAGCGAACTGGGGAGTGAATCTGTCCAACTTTTATATATAGGTACTATAGTCGTTTTTGTAGGAACCCTCTCGCTCTTTTTAGAGTGGTATAGTCGTTTCCGTAGAAACCTGGCCCACTTAAGTGCGGTTTAGAGGGCTGCCCCTGCCTTGCATCCATATCTCAAAAGTCAAAACCGGAGCTCCCGACCTATCCGCTGCCTCGCCGTCGACGCCTGATTCTGCAAGTGACACTCATACATGAAAACAAGTTATGGAAAAACACAATATATATGCAAATGAATAACAAAACAACTTATTTATCCACTCAGTGTGCATCGCGAGCGACCATGGGTATGACCGAGCCGACTACCATAACCAAAGAAGTGTTCTCGGAGAGGATGGGATGGCAGACTAGCGGAGGCCGCGACTACCAGTTTGGGGGAAGGGCAGGTCGGCGATGAGGAGCCGGCAGTAAGATGTCAATATCGATCTAAAGTAGTGGAGACGAGAGAAGAAACGTGACCGTGCGTATGGGAAACAAACGAGAAGTGCATATCTAGCTAATATTTCTAGACTCCCCCCCCCCCCCCCCCCTCCCGAGAATCATGCTAAAAACAAAAAAAGTTGGTTATGCGGAAATACGGGTATGGGTACTAGTTTACCGTACCCGCAATACCTATTACTCTGTATGTACACAAATTTTATCATTTACTTACCCATGGGTAAAATTCTTTTACCAAACCCGGTAAAACCCGGTAAAACGGGTAATGGGTACTAGAAACCTTATACCGATACTAAACTTTGACAACTCCTTGATTCAAATCAAAATCTCGATAATCAGCTATGGGTCAAGCAACAAATGAAAACTCCATGGCTGATGGGTGATGCACCGGTGAGGTGTTGTTGGGAAACCCCAATAGGAAGGTATGAAGTAGTGCAGCAGCAAGTTTCTCTCAGTTATGAAACCAAGGTTATCGAACCAGTAGGAAACTAGAATTCTTCTCGAGGTGGCAACGGCGCCAGAGAAATGCTGGTGCTGAGTTGACGTGGGACCTACACATAACACAATCAAGATACTTTGCCCCAACTTAACAGTGAGGTTGTCAATCTCAATGGCTTGCTGTAACAAATGATTAAACGTATGGTGTGAAAAATGATGTTTGTTTGCAGAGAGTGAAAGTAACAGGATTGCAGTAGGTCGTTTATCAGTTTAAAGAAAAGGACCGGGGTCCACAGTTGACTAGTGGTGTCTCTACATAAATAATAATAACATACATGCGGGTAAACAAATTACAGCTGGGCAATTGACAGAATAAAGAAGTGCATAATGATGCATATACTATAGTTATGATGTCTAGTGTGAGATTCATTTGGGCATTACAACAATATACATAGACCGTTCCAACCGCATCTATGACTAATAATCCACCTTCCGGTTAGCGTCCGCACCCCTTTCAGTATTAAGTTGCAAGCAACAGATTATTGCGTTAGGCAATGTGTGTAATGTAAGTAATACAAATACCCTTAGATAAAGTACTATTATTTTATCCCTAGTAGCAACAGTACATCTACAATCTTAGAGCTAGCTGTTACCACCCCAGATTAAATAGAGACATGAACCTACTATCGAGCATAAATACCCCCTCTTGGAGTCACAAGCATCTACTTGGTCAGAGCATATACTAGCAACGGAGAGCATGCAAGATCATAAATAACGCACTCACAAGATATATTATGAAGCAATAACATAGTACTCAATATTCATCGGATCCCAGCAAACACAACATGTATCATTACATAAAGATGATCTTGATCATGATAGGCAGCTCACAAGATCTAAACATGGTAGCGCAAGAGGAGAAGACAACCATCTAGCTACTGCTATGGACCCGTAGTCCAAGGATGAACTACTCACGCATCAGTCCGGAGGCGGGCATGGTGATTTAGAGCCCTCCGGTGATGATTCCCTTCTCCGGCAGGGTGCCGAGAAGAGGTTCTGAACCCTCCCGATCTAGGGTTGACGACGGCGGCGGCTCTGGACTTCGTGGAGGAAAAATGTGCGCGCTCCAGGTCTTAGATATCTGGGGGGTATACGTAGGCGAAGGCGGTGGAGGCCCGAGGGCCCCACACCCCGTGCTCGCGCGGAAGAAGGGGGGCCGCGCCGGGAGGGGGTGTGGGCCCCTCGGGGTTCCCCTCCGTATCTTTTTCGGTGTTCTGGAACCTCCCAGAAAAAATAAGAACTTCGACGTTTCGTTTGTCCAATTTCAAGAATATTTCCTTAACAACTTTTCTGAAACAAAAAACCGCAGAAAACAGGCAACTGGCACTATGGCATATTGTTAATAGGTTAGTCCCAGAAAATGCATAAAATGATATAAAAGTGTATATAAAACATGTAGCAAGTGGCATAATATAAGCATGGAAAGGAAATTATAGATACGTTTGAGACGTATCAATGGGTATCCTCTTTGAGAGAATATCATAATCTCACATCCTTTTTTGGCACATGTCGTTATTTCTTGACATCAAAATCAGTGCTGTAAGGAGATTTAGTTATGACTGCTACTAAATCACATCAACACAAAGAGTTGACCATAATTGTATTGTATTTTTAACTCCAAATAAACATCATAAAACGCTATATGCAATAGAGATATATCGAAGTGAAATTCGGAATCAAACCATATTCAGATACGGTTTCTCAAAGAAAAAACGGAAGACAACAATAGACCGCGAGAGCTGCTACACTTGCTGATACCCGGCAAAAAATACGGTCGCTCGTGCATGACTGCTAGCGAGGGTGTGCTAGAGCGTCTCCTCATGCATGGCTGATTCGCTGGTAGCGCGCACTGCCGGAGGCAGAGTCGCGTACAGGGCAGCGAGGCGGGCATGATCGACTGGCAGGTTCGCGCGGGGCGGTGAAGAAGCCTCCCGCGGCGCCGCGGGGCATGCTCGGGCGGCGATGTGCTGGGAGGCGGCGTGCACTGCTGTGCGATGTAGATTTGGGAAATAAAGGGCTGCAGGTGGGGATGGTTTGTGCGGTATTACGGGTGACAGACACTGTTTTACCGTAAAGTATGGGTGTAATATTAATCGTTGATCGTAATCTTATACGGCCACGATAATGTTGGATCCACACCCTCTCGCTCTTTTTAGATTGGTATATAGATATAGATATAGATATAGATATAGATATAGATATAGATATAGATATGGGCGTGTGTAGTGCTTAGGCAACTGAGAATTCACTAATTCTAAGTCGACCCACGTGGCCACATTAAGCACTAGTTGTTAATGGGTTGGACTAGGGAAAGGTCGGCCTTCGCGAAGGGAAAAGCGGGAGCGCGCGCGCGCTGCCGTTGCGACACGTGGCGCAAATTAAGCAAGCGGCCCCGCGCATGTCCAGATCCAGATTCAAATCCAGATCTAGATCTAGATCTGGATCTATTATTAGACTTGTACAAAACACAAACTAAGATAGTACAGCAACGCAGAACGGGATGTACAGCAACGCAGACCGGGCTGTACAGCAACGCAGACCGGACTGTACAACAACGCAGACCGGGCTGTACAGCAACACAGATCAGTTTGTACGTACAGCAACACAGATCGGGTTGTACAGCAACACAGACCGCGTTGTACAGCAACGCAGACCGGATTGTACAGCAACGTAGACCGGGTTGTACAGCAACAACGACCGGGTTGTACAGCAACACAGACCGGGGTGTACAGCAACACAAACCGGGTTGTACGTACAACTACATTCGGGTTGTACGAACAACTTGAAGGGAATATGCCCTAGAGGCACTTAATAAAGATAGTTTATTGGTTATATTCCAATTGTTCATTATATGTTTTATACCATGCTATAACTGTATTAAGCGGAAACATTAATACACGTGTGGTAGATAAACAACCAGGTCCCTAGTTGCCTCTGCTAAGACTAGTTTCATTGCGCGATTGATGATCGAGGTTTCCCGATCATGAGACATGGCGTCTGTCGGCAATGGAGTCATATCGTTAGGTGGAACGATGTGATGGACTTACCCATAATTTGTAGGACGTAGTCATTACGCCTTTGACCGTGAGACCAACTCTTATTGTTATTCCTGGAAGATACTTTGATCGCACCAAACGTCATATCTTATAAAGTGTGACAATAACGGTGATACTTTTGGGTATCGGAAAGGGGTAGTTGAGACGAGGGGTCAAGAGCGGGATTTGTCAGTCCGTATAGCCGGATGGATACTCTAGGGCCCACTCGGTGAGATTATGTCAAATGAGTTTGCAAACATGTGACTAGGTCACCAGCTGACATAATATCACAGACGAGTAGAAGATAGTGTTGTCGGTAACGAGATCATGCTAGGTATGGAGATATCTATGAACGATGCTCGGACACGCTAAGTATCGCTATGACAAAAGGTTTAAGACTCGACGTCCAGATTTGATAGATGAAAGTCATTCGTTATATCACAGGGGTTGATTCATGGGGTCCAGGCCTACGAGTTAATCATTGATCGGAGAGGAGTCTCGATCATGTCTGTTATTATATCGAACCGCTAGGGTAACACACTTAAGGGGTTTCGACAAGACAACCGGAAAGGAAAGAGATCACCGGGAACGTCCCGGGAATGGTCCGATGGAGATCGGGCAGCGACGAAATAGTTTTCGGAGCTAGAATAAATTATATATATTATATTTGATATTAATTAGTGTAATTAATGTTTAAATATGATTTTATATATTTATTTTCGAATTTTTAAAGGCTGATTTCCCTAAATGGGCCTTCTGGTGGAAAGAAGGCCCATGAGGGGGGGAAAGTCCCCCCAGGGCTTCGGATTGGGGGAGGGCCGGCCTAGGTGGGCCAAATGGGGCCCACCTAGGGCCGGCTGCTGTATCTTGGCCGAACCAGGCATGTGGGATAGTCCCACATTGCCTGGCTGGCAAGGTTGGCTCCCCCCGGGAGCCTTTATATAGAGGGGCACCCCTGGCCTTTTAATTCATCCAATTAATTCTCTTTCTCTCCTCGATAACGTGATTCCCTTTGTCGGAGTTGCGCCGAGTTGAGAGGGGATCTCTCCACCATAGCCCGCTGCCGCGCTGCTGGTGTTCCGGTCCAAGTCTTCCGCTGCTCGTCCTGGACTGGAGCTTCGGAGGCCGTCGTCTCCACCGTATGTGTGTAACACCCTGCGAGGTGCTGCGCTAGCGGTACTCGGAGGCCTACTTCCTCCACCCGACCTCGAGGTCATCTTCATCGTCTTCGTCGCGCC
Source organism: Poa annua (assembly GCA_026929855.1). Classification (NCBI taxonomy): domain Eukaryota; kingdom Viridiplantae; phylum Streptophyta; class Magnoliopsida; order Poales; family Poaceae; genus Poa; species Poa annua. The sequence continues at coordinate 99,255,922 of CM049437.1, forward strand.
GAGTTCTTCGCGACCTAGAGGTCGGCTACGTCGTCTTCGTCGTCAACGCTTGTGCGGGAGCGTAATCCCGCTTTTCGGTCTACAAGGGTATGTATTCCGATCTCCGCCGTATTTCTATATCTGCATAGAATAGATCTTGGCATGTTTTAAGGATATCGTTGCTAGGAAATTTTTTGTTTTCTGCATGCGATCCCCTTCAGTGGTATTAGAGCCGATCTATCGTAGATATAGCTGTACGCTGTTAGAACCCGTGTTCTGCACGGGGGCACCGTTCCTGTTATTTGCTACCCTCTAGCGTGCACTTGTGATTCCAGCGGCATCGAGTTGATGAAGCGGCCCGGACCGACTTTACGCGTACGCTTACGCGAGACTGGTTCCACTACTGACATACGGCTTGTACCGTATCTGTGGCTGGCGGGTGTCAGTTTCTCTCTCTTTAGTTGGTCTTGCATTTTCAATGGAGGGCCCGAAAGGGATGCTTAAATATGCAATTATTGGATCGTTGTTGTGGTCATAAGTTCGTAGGTAAGAAGCGGTTCTTTTTACGACAGCCCCAAGCCACGTAAAATATGCAAAAGATAAAGTAGAAGCGTCTAACTTTATTTTGCAGGGGCAATGTGATATGGTCAAGGTAGGTTTATTAAATTGTTTATGAACTGCGGGCGCCAAGAAGACCATGGCGCAATGGACTATATCACATCGCATTACATTTGATGTTTTGTGTGCATCTTATATTGTGTGATTATATATTAGAATATATTAGTTACACGGCGGTAGTTATATATAAGATGATCCCTTCATAATACCACTAGTGTTCTTCCTCCAACGAGCACCACCAAGAAAGTTCTACGTTATGAGGCAGGCCGTGACGATCGGGTGTCAGACATATCGTCGTTCACATACAGTGGGTGTAAGCCATGTTGCACAAGCGTTACGTGGAGGTTATTGTGGCGAGCCTAGCATATGCAGATATGGCCTCGGAACACGGAGGCCGAAAGGTCGAGCATGAGTCACAGAGTTGTTGTGATTGACAATTGTCTACCCTTGAAGTTGTGCTACCGGCTCTGACGATGAGGGGTTGTGCAATGGATGGGGGTCGTGTAATCGCTTAAACGACCAGGAGGGATGTTCGTTTGAGTGGGAGTTCGGATAGTTATTTTCTAAAATACTAGAACTCAAAATATAATGAACAAAGTCTGTTTTGCAAACCTTTGTAGATATTAACCATTGTAATAGCATCTTTTAAAATTAGGCGCATTCCTGCGATTGAGAAACTTAAAAGGTTGGGTCCAAACTTCATAGTTTTATACTTTAGCTTGAGGATACTCCTTGTTTAAACCGTTAGCTCTTTGTGATACAATACCCGCTAGGAGATAAACCCGGAGATTCCGCTGACAAAAGATAATTTGGATTATCAGGTTTTGTGCGGATAATATCATCATAGTCCAGTGTATGCAGTGATCTCTGCCATAGAGAACCAACGGTGGGTACGAGTTATTAGATCGCGAACATATGAGATGGTCGCTAAACTCGGGGTACCCCTAAAGTTGGGTTGATGAAGTTTATCAGTACGTTGACTGATTGTCTTCTCAACCAAGATGGAAGAGAATACACACATTGAAGGAGCACGTGGCAGTCATACTTGATAACATTGGTTATACTTGATGACATATGGTCATACTTGATGAACATTGAGACGCCTCGCTCAGCTCGATCACTGGATGACAGACGTCGTTGCCAAGTGCAAATGCTATGTCATAGACTATGTCATGCAAGGGGAATCGTTCACCTTCATGGTTCTTGATTACGTTGGAAGTATCAAGAAGATGAAACAGATCGCCGGAAGTCATCAATGATGATGGTGTATATATGATATACATGTTATGAATGTTTTAGCTAAGCAAGTACTCGCAGTAGTGACTAAGTTTTGATACTAGTCATGTTTTATGAAAACCAGGTTTACTGCTTGAGTGGCTTGAAAGGATGAGGCGACATTGCGTGTTGATAATGGCAGACAAATTGTTGTGATGGCCATAGACACTCTCCCTCTAGATCTACCATTTGAATAAATTCTTCATGATCGCCTGTTAGTATGATCGTTATAAGTGTGTCTCCTCTAGCGAGACAATTGTTCATATATATTAGTGACAAATTCGTTGTCCTATATTTATGAAGTAATGATCATATGCCGATTTGAATTTAGATGGTAGAAGCTCCCACATTCATAATATTAATGCCAAAGGATACAAACTTAATAAAGACACCACATATGTGTGGCACTACCGTTTAATTCATGTCAATGTTATAGTCAATGAATTAGCTCCATACCGGATGGATCTACAAGTCTTTAGATTTGATCTTTTGACAATTGCAAAATAACTAAGACACCGTTTTCGGAAAACGGGCATATAACTTATTGATAGTCATGCATATAGATGTATGTGGTTCAATGAAGTAATTGACGGGTAGTGGAGACCTTTATTTCGTGAACTTCGCTGAACGTTTTGAGTATGACTTGTTGAGAATCATGCATATGGGTGTATGTGAATCAATGAAGTACTTTAACGTAAAGTGGAAGTGTTTATTTCATAGACTTCATGAATATTCCGAGTAGATATATGAATATCCACTCAGGGAATGTTGGTCTGGAAATTTTGATTCGATCAAACAAGTTCAGAATGAAGTAGGAAATAAATTTAACAAGAAAATCAAATTCCCGCGATACAGATCGAGGAAATAAAGATTTGAGTTATAATGTTGGCACGTCATTGAAGACTTGTGGGAAGAGTTCCACAAATTACGTCGCATGGAATACCATAGTGTTATGGTATGTTAGGACGTCGTAATCGCACCCTATCGGATAGTGTGTGGTAAATAAATCTCTTACCGAATTATCGTGATCATTAGAGTCGTATGGTAGAAACGTAACACTCACGTTAGATAATAGGGAAACCATTTAAATCCATGGAGACAATACCATATTAGTGATGGCATGGCTTTTAGCCTAGATTGTCGTTTCAGCAATTTAGTGTTTTGATGTGATCAAACCTAAAATGGATTAATCTTTGTAGTGTACCTAAAGAGTTAATTGGGTACATGTCTCACGACATAGGCAAAATCGTTGCCGGGATATACCTTGTGAAAGAAATAGTTTCTTGTCCAAGGGTATAAGTGAGAAAGAAAGTAGAGCAAGACGAAGTTGATGAAACTTTCTCTCCAGACATCAGAGTGGCGCAACCGAAAGTGTTTTCGGTGTCATGCTCCATAGCTTGAAAGAAGCTGATGATACAAGATCATGATGTTCTGAGCTCATACTAAGAACGTAGGCGTACGAGGTTGTGTTTCACACTGTGTGTTACGACAATCTTGTTATGAAGGTCATGTTAATGGAATATGACAGACCTACGAACTACGAAGAAGAGATGGTAGACCTAAGTCCGAGAAATGGCTATGAGTCATATATGATCCAAAATAAAATCCATGTACGATTACCAGGTATTGACTTGGGAGATCTTCTTGATGGCATCTAGGATGTTAACAGAATATGGAATTTTATGAGAGAGTAGACACTGATAAGGATCGATTTGTCGTGAAACAGTTCCGACAGATTCAAAAGTTGACCACAACGAGATTTTGTCTCAAGTGGCGAAGCCTAAATCTATTCTGGGTCGTTTAGCAATTACTATAATTTCGAATGAGAAATTGATAGAAGGATAAGGAAACCATGTTTCTTAATAGTGTCATTAAGAAAGAGTTGTAATCAGTACAATAATGGTTTGATGATCCTAAGGATGCTAAACATGTATGCAAACTTCAGTTGTCCATTCATGGGCTGAAGCAAGCATATCGGAGCTGGAATCTTCACTTTGATAATGTGATCAAAGGATTTTGGAGTTGTCCAAAATAGTTGAAGAGACTTGCATTTGCAAAGAAGTGAGTGGGAGCAAAGTAGCTTTTCTTGATCTTATATGCGGAAGGCATATTTGAGTGGGAGCAAAGTAGCTTTTCTTGATCTTATATGCGGAAGGCATATTTGAGTGGGAGCTAGGTGTCATTCGTGATTTTGTATGTGACGACATATTGAATGACACAGATCCTCTAGTAGAGTGTAAAGGATTATTTAAGTGATTAAATTTTCTATGAAAGAAGTTAGGAGTATTAGGCATCCGATTTATAATTGTATAAATCGTAAGGGGCTTAATAACATTAGGTCGGAATATTTCCTAAGTTAAGATTCTGAAGTGTTTCAGAATAGAACAAGCGAAGAAGATTGTTCTTGCTTGTATGATTAGGTAAAATATTAAGTTTATCTTGGCATTTTCAGTGATAGCAAATGATGTTCGACATTCTCTATGTATCAGACATAGATGCTATCAGATTGAAAGCTCGACTTAGTGTGACCCAAGTTCTTGGTTGAAGAACGGGTTCTAGAGTGATCCTTGTGTGGATCAATGAACAAACGTTAAGTATATTTTTCAGTGTCTGTGAGAACTGAAGATATGTTTTCTAGTAAATGAGTGGAAAGACAACTTGCCGTAAAACGGTTACGATGATGCAAGTTATTACACTGGCCCATACAACTAGAAATCTCATATAGGAGATGTCCTTTATTTTGAATAAAGACATGGTTAGTTTGCGAAGTCGCATATGAATGCACTGTTGCATAATCTACATAGGTATAGAAATATATGCCAACTTCAGAAGTTGCAAGTGTGATTGGACTGAGCAGTTTTCCGAGCGTATGTGGTCCCCTTAATAGATCTCTTAGACTTTTAAGGCCCATGCTACGCGAATGTTCGAGGCTCACTCCATCCACTAGGATATATTTCACCGTCATCGTAAGATACGGGATGATGTCAAACTAGGTGACATAGAAGTGTTGCAAAGCACATATAGGTCTCAATGTGTGAGATCTGTTGACTGTATTCCTCTTCCACGAGACAAGCACGCACCAAGATGCTATGGGTGTTGAGCTTTTACCAAGTTGTAAACTAGATTAAGTGTTACTCTAGTGCAAGTGGGAGACTGAAGGGAATATGCCCTAGAGGCACTTAATAAAGATAGTTTATTGGTTATATTCCAATTGTTCATTATATGTTTTATACCATGCTATAACTGTATTAAGCGGAAACATTAATACACGTGTGGTAGATAAACAACCAGGTCCCTAGTTGCCTCTGCTAAGACTAGTTTCATTGCGCGATTGATGATCGAGGTTTCCCGATCATGAGACATGGCGTCTGTCGGCAATGGAGTCATATCGTTAGGTGGAACGATGTGATGGACTTACCCATAATTTGTAGGACGTAGTCATTACGCCTTTGACCGTGAGACCAACTCTTATTGTTATTCCTGGAAGATACTTTGATCGCACCAAACGTCATATCTTATAAAGTGTGACAATAACGGTGATACTTTTGGGTATCGGAAAGGGGTAGTTGAGACGAGGGGTCAAGAGCGGGATTTGTCAGTCCGTATAGCCGGATGGATACTCTAGGGCCCACTCGGTGAGATTATGTCAAATGAGTTTGCAAACATGTGACTAGGTCACCAGCTGACATAATATCACAGACGAGTAGAAGATAGTGTTGTCGGTAACGAGATCATGCTAGGTATGGAGATATCTATGAACGATGCTCGGACACGCTAAGTATCGCTATGACAAAAGGTTTAAGACTCGACGTCCAGATTTGATAGATGAAAGTCATTCGTTATATCACAGGGGTTGATTCATGGGGTCCAGGCCTACGAGTTAATCATTGATCGGAGAGGAGTCTCGATCATGTCTGTTATTATATCGAACCGCTAGGGTAACACACTTAAGGGGTTTCGACAAGACAACCGGAAAGGAAAGAGATCACCGGGAACGTCCCGGGAATGGTCCGATGGAGATCGGGCAGCGACGAAATAGTTTTCGGAGCTAGAATAAATTATATATATTATATTTGATATTAATTAGTGTAATTAATGTTTAAATATGATTTTATATATTTATTTTCGAATTTTTAAAGGCTGATTTCCCTAAATGGGCCTTCTGGTGGAAAGAAGGCCCATGAGGGGGGGAAAGTCCCCCCAGGGCTTCGGATTGGGGGAGGGCCGGCCTAGGTGGGCCAAATGGGGCCCACCTAGGGCCGGCTGCTGTATCTTGGCCGAACCAGGCATGTGGGATAGTCCCACATTGCCTGGCTGGCAAGGTTGGCTCCCCCCGGGAGCCTTTATATAGAGGGGCACCCCTGGCCTTTTAATTCATCCAATTAATTCTCTTTCTCTCCTCGATAACGTGATTCCCTTTGTCGGAGTTGCGCCGAGTTGAGAGGGGATCTCTCCACCATAGCCCGCTGCCGCGCTACTGGTGTTCCGGTCCAAGTCTTCCGCTGCTCGTCCTGGACTGGAGCTTCGGAGGCCGTCGTCTCCACCGTATGTGTGTAACACCCTGCGAGGTGCTGCGCTAGCGGTACTCGGAGGCCTACTTCCTCCACCCGACCTCGAGGTCATCTTCATCGTCTTCGTCGCGCCGAGTTCTTCGCGACCTAGAGGTCGGCTACGTCGTCTTCGTCGTCAACGCTTGTGCGGGAGCGTAATCCCCGCTTTTCGGTCTACAAGGGTATGTATTCCGATCTCCGCCGTATTTCTATATCTGCATAGAATAGATCTTGGCATGTTTTAAGGATATCGTTGCTAGGAAATTTTTTGTTTTCTGCATGCGATCCCCTTCACAACTACACATAGCAGGTTGTACGTACAACTACAAAATTCAGATTGTACGTACAATTACACTTAGGTTGTACAAAACATACACAATCCGAAGTAAAAAAAAAGTTTGTCGAAACCTATCAATATGGGATCTAGTTTTGAAGATCTCGACGCGAGGAGTTCAAAAGTGAAAACGGTTCGTAAATCGGATAAACGGTTCTCAAGATATTTCGTTTTTAAAAAACGAATCTCAAAATAAATGCATGTACAACCCTCTGCCCACCACCAGGGAGCTGCCACTTGTCACCGCGTGGAGAAAAGTTGGGAGCAGAAACAAACGAAATTGCGACACTTGTCAGCACCGGAGCGCACGCCCGTGGACCTTTTCTAAGGATTTCCGTTGTTAATTGTTTCTACCGTACTACCGACTCTCCTGTCTTTTGTTCTTCATCTGGCCCATGCTGGCTATGCGGGCTGATGTTGAGTTGTATGGTCTGTTTTCTTCTCGGGCCTCTACAGCAACGTAAATTAGCTATTTTTAAAAAATAATACGCGAAATTTATTGATGTTTCTTCTCGGGCCTCTACAGCCACATAAATTAGGTATTTTTAAAAAATAATACGCAAAATAGATATAGATACCTTGTGGCGACCGAGTCGTTTCCGTAGAAACCTGGCCCACTTAAGTGCGGTTTAGAGGGCTTGCATCCATATCTCAAAAGTCAAAACCGGAGCTCCCGACCTATCCGCTGCCTCGCCGCCGACGCCTGACACTTCTAGCTCGCGTCGCCGCCGACGTCCCCAGCACCTCTGGTTCGAGCGCTACCGACGCGTCGCCGAAGACGCCGGGCTATCTCGGGCGTCTCCGCCACTGACGCTCCCGCATCGTCTCCCTGTTTTCGCCAAAGGTACGGTTTTTAGACATCCAGTGATTACTTACCATGTAAATCCGCTCCAGCCTCCAGGTTCTAGGATCGATTTTGGCCCCGTTTGGGAACTTCCAGAACTCTCACCTCTAACCAGATTACTAGGGTACATCTTCCTGTGTTAGGGATCGCATCAGATCGGCTTTTTTTTCGTTATCATGTCCTTTACCATATTCTTTTGTCGGGAGCGACTAGGTCTCGCTCGTAATTCGCACTCAGATGACCCCATCCAGTTACATGTGCAGCTGAGAATTTTTAATTGTAACTCACGATGCAAATCTTATAGGATTAGAGTTGAGTGCGCTCTAACGTAATTCTTGCTCGAGTGAGGAATAGCAAAACCGTTTTTTTGTCCGATTGGAATCCGAGTGGATAATGACCGGTTGCGAATTTTGATACGGATTTAGATCGAAGATTCGGAACTGCAACAGAACGGACTCCGGGCAGAAATAAAATTAATCGGATACATACATGCACAAGTATATCAGTAAACCATACAACCAAAAAAATTGTTCAATAGCCTAGCAGTCTAACAAAGTTGTATTCTATAGTAGGTACAGTGACTATGTAGGTTGCTGTTTTTTCACGGACGAACTTGACTACTCACTAACTCCTACGGTGGTAAATTAGCTTTCACATTTTAGCTAAAAGTCGTATTATCCAGTTTAAACCATGGGGGATCCTAATTAAGTTTTGCATAATACATATTCAGTTACTATTTGACATATCATATCTTATGCCGGGTTTCAATTCTGAATCGGATATTCTTGTCCGTCAGATTCCTCCAAACCGGCTTTTAGTGGATTCGAAAGTGGATTCAGTGCAAAAGTTATCCTGTCCGCTTTCATCCCTACTTCATGTGCATGAGAAAAAAACACCCACATCAAATTATGTTTGGGAGAATAAAATGAACATGTGAAAAGCTGGAGACATGAGCAGCAGCATTTCATTTTAATTCATCAAAACTGAAAAAGACAACACCGACCATGGAATAAAATTAAAACCAAGGTGCAGATCAGACCAGCACAGATCCCATGCAAGGTGCAACCATCAGCATCAGATAGCAATCCACATCTCAATGACGGGGGGCAACACGACTTAGCAGGACGCATGCGGCAGACAGGCGCAGGACACATGAGGGGTGAGGGCACGGTGCTGCACAGCGTGAGGAGCAAGTGCGAGCTTGTGTGGCGCATGATGCCTGAAGGACGTTGGCTCAACGCTGCAGAGGGTGAGGAGTAGGTGCGCTGTCAGGCTGGCAAGACGCTCTGAGAGCATGGCGCAGTCCTTGGTTCATGGTTTTTGAGTCGCCGAATAGTCGCTGTATAGTCGCCGACTAATCGCCAAGTTGTTTTTCAAAAACGGCGGCGACTCGCGACTATACAGCGACTTGCCGCGACTATACAGCGACTTGCTGCGACTATACACTGAGTCGGAGGGCTGGCGACTTGGTCGCGACTCGCGACTCAAAAACCATGCCTTGGTTGCCCGATAGTTGTCATACTAAGATTAGAAATAGGCCCTCCCTATCAGTGTTTTCTATTACGGGTGTAAGAGCATCTCAAATAGTCTCCATATACTCACTATCAATCCCTATAAACTGCCACACTACCCCAAAAAACAGCGAAAACGCTGCTGCAGGCTGCAGCGGAGTCTCACGGCTGCAGAAGCGCTTTAGCCTGATATTGTACTAGCTGATAGGTGTAGTGGAATCGGTGAAGTTGAGTAACAATATCTTGCACTGTCCCTGAATTAGTTTATGAATGTGTACTGTATACTGATAATCAAGCAATAAAAATGTGTTAAGTTAGATATCACATACTTGTCAATTTGGCATGCTTGTGCATGCATATCATTAATTATTTTGTGCTATAAATGTGAATAAATTGAAATTTTTAATAAAATGTTATTATAATCCATTCCATTCCACTTAGTTCCCAACAAAAAGATGAGGTGTGAGAAAAATATTCAGGAAGCCATTCCTGGGGAAGCTGCTGGAAAGAGATCCCCTAACTGTAAAATTAGTCTCTCTCCTGACCCAAAATCTCTTCTAGGGAGTCAAAATATAGGGAGACTGCCGGACATTCTCTAGGGCATGCACAATGGTGCTATCTTAGCAATGCCACGTAAAAGATTTTTTTCTCCATTATACATGATATCTTTTATCTTAGTTAGATTTTTTTTTAAATCATGCCATAATTTCAGGAGCATGCAATTAATTGTTGGAGATAACCCATTGCACAACATTTTTCCCCTTATTTCTACGACATGCAATGCATAAGAGCATCTCCATCGGCACCCTCCAAACGAACCCCCAAAGGCCCATTGGGGGTCCGGACGGCAAAATCGCCCACCAGCGGCACCCCCCAAGGCCCCAATGCCTCGCCCCGAGCAAAAACATGTCCGACACCCCTGAAGAGGCCCTCTCGGGGGTGCCAGACATGGCGGCGGACATGCTTCTGACAGGGCTGGCCCGCCCGTCATAGAGACATAGCGGCGCCACCAAATTCCCCTTCGTCTACATTGCCGCCCAATCTTCCCTCCATTTTCTAAAAAACCTTGCACCGCCGCCGCGAGCTCCTCGCCTTCCGCCACCATGCCGCTAAAGCCCGTCAGCCTCGCGAAACCCAAACCTAAGGCGGGTCGCAAGCCGCCGGCGTCGTCGCAGCCGAAGTGGAAGCGCCATGTCAAGGATAACGGGGGTGCCGAGGGAGATGATAGAAGCCTGCCGCGTGCCAACGCGGACCGTCCAGAGATGGGAGTCAAGGCGTGCAAGGCGGCGGCAAGAAGCCGGCGGCGTCGGGCGGCATCCAAGAGTCGTTGAAGATATTCGTTGCCGAGTCGACTGCCGAGAAGAAAGATGCAAGAAGCGTCCGACAAGAAGTGGGCGCTCTACTTCAATATGTAAAAGAACAGGCTCAAGGCCCACGAGAAGGAGGAGCGTCTATTCATGGCCACCAACGCGAGCGACATGAGCCCCAACCATAAGGCCTACTTCGTGGCCGAATGTAGGCGCATTCAGGCTGAGAAGACGGAGGCCGAAGCGGCGGCACTCGATCTGTCCGAAGAGGAAGAAGAGGAAGGCGAGGAAGCCGCCGCGTGATCGGCTGATCGGCATGCACCATTGCGCCGGGGGCGCCCTTTTGATGACTGGCATTGGAGACTTGTTCTTCGGCGCGGTCGACCCTATTTTTGATGGCTGGCGTTGGAGACTTGCTCTCCAGCGCAGTCGAAACTATGTCGTGGCCGTGGTTTGGTACTTCAAATCCGGCGCGCCCGACGAGTTTTTTTTCGGTTCATTTGAACGCCGGCAAGGTGTTTGGTGTTTGGTCGGCGTTTGGGGGGTGGGCCTTTGGGGTGCGCTGCTGTGGGCTGCGTCGAAAACATACACATGTCCGGCACCCCCCAATTAGGTCTCCATTGGGGGGTGCCGGTGAAGATGCTCTAAGATAATAGTGTCTAATCAACCACAGTAAATACCCTAAGGCCGCGATTGGATTGCAGTTTTGTTTTTCCCTCCGTGAAATACGGAGCAAGTCCAGCGTAAATTTACGGACATTTCACGGTCCGTGGATTTTTCCGACCGTTTCCGGCCTGTATACCGGGAATCCAAGCGGGGCCTAATGGGTGAAACATCGGATTTGATGTAGGCCAAATCTGCCCATCCAAACAGCATTTACTAGCCAAGCCTAATTTAATTACGGGTCTTTAACTCAGTTCTGTAACTTACATCCATATCGGGCCAAATACAGGTCTTCCAAACAAGCACCATGTTTTTATCAAGACTCCCTGACTCATCCATTGACTCCAATAATGTTCTTGGCCACGTAAGTCCTCCTGGCTTCTCTTTTCATTTTGATGGTGATTTTCTATCTGCACAACTCATGGTTTTTTATCTGTTGCAGAAAGCAAAGGAGAAAGATAGGCTCAGTGGGCTGACTGATGACATTTTACTGGACATCTTGGCGAGGGTAAACCTTGCTACAACAGCAAGGACGAGCATTCTGTCAAAGCGGTGGAGAAACTTGCCTTGGTTACTTCCTGAGCTCAACCTTCATGTTACGGATTTTCTCCGCTCAGGTGACCATGTTGAGGTTGCACAACAAATGGATCAAGCAATGGCATCCCTAACCAAAGCCACTAGGAGTTTCTTGGATCACACCCAAATCAAACAGGAAACCGTCGCGAGGCTATCCCTTAAGCTATATATGACCGGAAACTACAAGCATGACATTGGCATGCTAGTTAGTAATGCCATTGAAAATGGGATGGTAAAAGAACTGGACCTTGCGATCCTTCACGAGAAGGAAAGCTGCAAAAGCAACGAGAAGCTACAGCAAGCGCAGGGCGTGGATGAGTTCTTCAGTTCATATCCTAGTATGATTCGCTGCCTCACAAGGCTCCATCTACAAAATGTGCGCTTTGCCAAATGGGACATAATTCACCTTCTATTTGACTGCTGCAAGCAACTGCACAACCTTAGTCTGCACATCTGTGATACCGGGAAATGGTCGGTATGGCAGATAAATGCGCCGAATTCGAATATCAGAACTCTCAGAGTCTGTGTATCCTGGTTGAAAAGACTTGAGGTGCTATGCCTTCCTAAACTTGAGCAGCTCCATTGCGAGGCTTGGTTGTATCCTGAGGTTCCCTTGTGTTTTGGTTCCGTCGTCCCATCTCTTAAGGAATTGAGCCTCATATGTCCTGCAACTGTCGCTCATCGAGACTTCAGTTTAAGCCAGACTCTAAGTGGTGCCACCAACTTACATACCCTGACCTTAAACTTCCTAGGAGAAAAGGTAATTTGATACTCGTTTTTCCATGCACTAAACTATGTTTCAGTTCTGAGCAGACAGTTGTGGATGTGATTATATTTTTTTTTGCGGATATGTGATTATAATTTCATTAGCATGAATTTAAGGTACCACAAGATGATTTAAGTGATTAGTATCATGCACACCACTTTCTCGTTAATTAGCAAATGTGCACTTCCTCTATATGTGCAAATGATTTAATTCTTTTTTTCTTATATTTTCCTCAGCTTTGGATTCAACCAGAAGGAAAGCAACTATGCGCTGCATTTAACAGGTTAAAGAAACTGTGTATCCAGGGCATCTTTGTTGAATTTGACCTGCTATGGACAATAAATCTACTTGAAGCTGCTAGATCTGTTGAGATATTCGATGTTGAGGTACCTTTTGCTTCTTCCTCTTTTTCGATTTTATAGTTGGAACATACTTGACCCTTTCATGGTGTAAAATCCACTTTAACCCAAATATAAGAGAATCAACCATAAATCATGGCTTCTCCGTTCAGCAATGCCGTTGATATTATCTCATGATAGCATGTCTAGTAGACTCACTTGGTAACAGTACTATACGAAATGTACTAATTAGCTTCTGTTGCTTGAATACAGGTGCATGAACATCCATGCCAAGAAGTGGGAAGGGGGCTAACATCTTATGGTGCTCAAAGGGTGAAACCTTCATGGAAGATGCCTGCGTTCACATTCTGCACTAACAGGCCACTGAAAGAGCTCCGATTTGCTGGCTTTAGGCCCCTACTGGAGCAACACATGTTGTTCGTAGGAGCTGTGATGGATCGAGCCCCGTACTTGAAAACTGTTCTACTGACGGACGGCGAAGTGACATGCCAGGACTGTGACGCAGTTGTCCCGCGTCCTCCTTCGACCGGAGGCTTGTTTCCAAGGGACAGAAATGAGCAAGAGACAATAGCCAGGCAACTGAGACTCACCGCCCGGTACTCGTTGGAGATCGTTTTCAGTACCAGATACTCTACTGTAGTATTATAAACCTAGCATGTTGTATGTGTGTTGAGTGCAAGTTATTGTGTAAAGATTTACTTCTGTCTCCAATAAAAGTGTCTCATTGACATCGTTTATATGTCGTTCGTTAACATTATTTACCTGCATATATTTTGTGAGTGTTCTCAGAACCTTCCATCTAAACTAGGGGTCTGCTTCTTATTCTTACTCTAGGTGGACTCGCGCTCTCCAGCATCTTGTTTTTCAGTCGTATTATATGTGTGTTATTTCTTTGCACAATCACCATCTTGTTGCCCTTCTTAGAATTAATCTCAAGTAGCTAGTATGCCTGGCATTAGTATGCACATTCCGAAAATGAACCATCGATCATTGAACTCTTAATCTATGACTAGTTTGGTCATTAAACTCTCAAAATGGTTGGTCCAATTCCAATCAGCGAACGTTCGGAAAGCATTCCTCCCTAGAATCTCAACACCATCTCTCAGCATGCCCATCTCACGAGACACATGAAAACCTGGCAAGTACTACCTCCATTCCTGATGGTGCATACACTTCACAAAATTGAACTTTGACCAAGAATTAGTCTGACAAAACATACCCGTGAAAATTTCAGTTTTTGTTTTCAAATGATATAATTTTGTAACAGATATTCCATTTTTAATAATTAAATCGCTGGTCAAAGTTAAATTTCCAAAAACATTTGCCCTTTCTTTTGAGAGACGGAGGGATTATTTGATGGCTCCTCTTCCTTTTATACTAGAAAATACCCCGCGCGTTGCAGCGGGATTGGTAATGACATTGTTTTGCAATCAAATGTCAGGAGGTTCAGTCAACCGAAAGTACAAAAATGAATCAAATAAAGTGGCTGAAAAAAGAATATCCATTTAACTCAATTGGTGTATCAAAGAGTCTAAATGATACATTTGTTACAATCACCAAATGGAAATAAATTTTTGAAAAAAGTTTAGTATTGTAGATAAATTATACGAAGAGGTAAGAGATCCATCGTGAAGGATCTCCCACGCACACAATTCAATTCGGTGTATTTTACTCAGCCTACATGAACATGCGTTTGAAATTAACATACTTCCATCATACTACTACTATGGGTCCTGTGGCTGCAATCGGCAGGTAGAGACATGCTCCCTCGATGGACTGAGAATAAGCAGGAACATGGTCATAGTTAGTGCCGCTTGTGTCAGCCATGGGCAATGGAAAACCCGGTAAACAAATAGATGGTGATGTATGGGAACTTGTACGGGTCAAATCTGGATGTGCAATGGTAACACTGCAACCTCACTCACCTCGGCGAAGAAAACAGAACGGCGTTCAGGCCTCAGCCTGCTGCGGCCTTCCACCACACCCATAGCACATGTCCCGGCTGCTGGCACCCCTCAGCGGCAGCGAAATGGGAGAGAGGGGTGGAGATGCGCGGAGCGACATAGGGAAGTCGTACGTGGTGATCTCTACACATTCGCGGTCAGGTTTATTCATCGCTGTCGTAGTCTTGACTCTTGCTTTCACCGGTCGGCAACTGACGCGGATGAAAATCGAGTTTGGGCGTCTATGCTGGGACGTGAGAGGAAGAAATAGAGGAACTTAAGAGATAGTGGGGATTAATGAAGGGGAAAGGAAAGGATGCAGAAGAGGAAGGTGAATGGCATGCAGTAAATAACCGCCATAGCCGTTTACTTAATGGAATAGCCGCCACTAAAAGCTGAGGTCTTAATGAAAGAGGTAGATCGATGGGCTGGATTTTTATGGTCTCGTCAACGTGGGTGCATGGATGGCTGGATGACATGTGGCATATTGGGTGGCTGATATGGACCAATTAAACGACCGCTGATGTGTATAGGCTGCATGTTGAGAGAATTACCTTTAGTGGGTTGCTCTCATATAGATACTATAGATATGAGTTGATGGCTCCTTTGTGGGGGTGTATCATGTTCTTCCTCTCGAAAGAGGTCGTATCCCCGTTTTATAAAAAAAAACTACATCGGTCAAACTGACATAGTGATGATGTGACCCTCTTAAAACAAATCAAAGATAAACACAAAAAACCGGAGAGCCCAATTCGCCATCTATGAACAAGGAAGGAAACCAAAAAAACCGGAACTCCATGACAAAGCCCCCAAGAAGGAAAACACGACCGTAGATCAAAGTTTTCACCCCGAAGTTCTGACGCGGCGAAGGTATTCACAACGACCCCTCCAAGAGGGATACCCCGCATGCATCGCCACCGTTGGCACCGAAGCACTAGGCTTTCGCCCGGTATTTCAGGACGCCCTCGTCATCGAGTCAGGCTCCTAAACCGCGATATGAGCACTTCTAAAGCCAAAGCCGCAACACCAAGGCCCCCGCCGTTCTCTCCCTGCCAGCCACCCAGTCCAGGAAAGGGACCATCACCATCGCCACGTCGCTCACCGTGAAATGCCCGCATGATCCACCTTCCAGGGCCGCCGCCCCGCCATCCAAGACCGTGCAGCCGTTGAGTTGTAGGCATGGGACAACAAGACTACCAGAGAGGGCGGGGGAGGCCGAGGTCAGTATCACCACCCTCGTACCACAGGGCATAACGAGCATGCCCTCAAACACCTCACGACCATAGAGCCCGACCGGGCCTACTAGGCAGTCACCGTGGCCCTGATCTAGCACTCAACCACACATGACCATGTGATGAGTTCTCAAAGGAACCCAAACCTAAGAGAGCAGGGCCCGCTGCAACAGATCGGGCTCAAATGGGTCTAGATCTGGGCTGAGGCCCCACATGTATGTCTAGATACATGCTCTTTTTTGACAAATGTAAGTCAAGTAATTTGGAACGGAGGGAGTAGCAATCAAAGTCTCCGGCCCAGTCCGAGGGCTGGTCGCCGTCGTGTCACCGCTCGTAGTCTCTTGAGACGCGCCCGTCTTGCAAGTGGCGTCGCCGAAACCATCGCACCCACCGCCGCGAAGAAGCCACACCATCGTCGGAGAGACCGCGCGGTCGTGCCCTTTGTGCAGCTCGGCACCCAAGCCACCACCTTGGCCCGTGCCAAGATCCAGCGCGAGGGAGCGAAGGGGCTTCGCCGCCTCCCGCGCCCGGGCTTCAGCCGTTGACGCACGACTGTGTTAGGTTTCCATCCCGCGCTGCCCATGAGAGCAACGAGGAGGTAGAGAGGTGTCCAACTGAGAGAAACACTCAAGTTCTTTCAGGGAAAAAGTACTCCTAGTATTCAGAGTATGTAAATACCATATAATAAAGTTCATCAATAAATGAAAGTAAATTTGGTGATATAGAGGTAACATGTATCCACCTGCCATAAAATTCAATATCTTAATTTGTGTTCCCTCCAGTTCTCAAAACAAGGTATACAATTTTTTGTCAAAGTCAAACAATGTAACGATTAACCAAATTTATATAAAAAAGTTATCAACACCTATAATATCAGATCAATATAATTAAATGCATAAACCTGGTCACAATAGGTATTGGGATTGGGAGTAACTAAAACTAGTAACAATGTACCGCCCTTATAATGCAAAATAACATCAAGTGAGTAACATAGATGGTCTCATTTATTAGCTTGGATACTCAATTATTAGCTTGTATACTCCCTTATAAAACGTTGTGTGATGGTAACTAGCTAATGAGTTACTCTATTTGTCTCTCTTTTTAATCTTAATTAACATGTGTATTTATTTATACCTACATAATTAGTTGTCAATAGACTTTCTACAAGCAATGTCAAAGTTAACCTTATTAGTTTTTCAGGAAATAATTTAGTTCTAAAAGCGGAGGTAGTAGCTCAGTTGTAGAAACATAAATAATAAGTCTTCGAAATGGCTTTTGGGTCGTAGGAGCATATGAATTCACATTTTCAAATGTCAAAAACTTAAAACAATTTTTTGGATATATATCTGGACATTCTTTGTTCCGGATAAAGTTTCACCGGAAAAAATATATTTTATTGTTCCCTGTGCAAAATAGATAAATCCCCGTGTTTCAAAATGATCGACTTTGGACGAGTCGTTTTTTGTCTTTTTTATACAGGCCACACAAATGTATTTTTCACGAAATTTTGTGCAAAAACATAATATGTATGAATGTTCATCAAATTTTTATTAAGATATTTAACATTTCAAAATATATTTAAAAGAATTTGCATAACCGGTGCATCTAGAGCTACGACCCAAAACACCGTCTTGCACTTAAATACTCCCTCTATAGTATACTGACTTATAAGACGTGTTTCAGATATTTCAATGTGGAGTATATACGAGCTGAAAATGAGTGAACAAACACTAAAACATGTCTTTATACAATTGCTTAAGAAAAATGTAGAACACATTATAATATGGATGGGAGGGCGTAATAGTCCCATTGCCACTATGTTCATTCGTTTTGCCATTATTGTTTCTCGAGATACAAACGTCAATGAATTTAAATATTTGTGATAGTCATTGTAGTGAAATTTTCACAATTTCTCGTGACTTATGAATGATCTACTAAAACATATGGGTGCATAAGGAGTAGGAGTATCTGGCCACGGGCTGGGCCTAACAAAGACAACGGAAAAATCCCGGGCCCATGCCCATCTCACCTTCGAGCCTATATTTTAGGCCCAGACCATCCCATGACAGCGAAAGTGAAAGGATCAGTATGACACCTGGGGGGGTGAATAGGTGCTACTCCAATTTTAATTCTTTTTCAATTTAGGTTTAACACAAAAGGTAAATTGTCTAGATATGCAACTACGGTGAATTTACCTATATGTCAAGCTAACAACTAAGCACGATAGAGAAAATGCGGTAAACAAGGATAGAGGTAACCGAAATGAAAGCACGAGACGACAAGGATGTATTCCCGAGTTCCTCCCTTAAAGGGGAGTACGTCTCGTTGGGAGAGGTGTGAACCAACACAATGGTTCAACGGCCACAAAGGCCTCACCCTCTTCTCCGGTGAACCGCACCACAAAGGTTTGGTTCACTTTCCACTATCGGAATCCTTCGAGGCGGAATCCGGAGCCTTTACAACAACGATTCGGGGCACTACCCACAAAGGGCTTGGGGGCTCCCGAACAGCTACAATCTGTCACAAAGACAAAAGGTAAGTACAACAATGGGCTAGGTTTTCCTAATGGAAACCCTAGCAAATGTTCCCTCAAGTGAATGGGGGGGGGGGGGGGGGGGGATGAAGAACGGCTTGGTGAAGATGTAGATCGGGGCCTTCTCCCTCAATCCTCCAAAGATCAACGAGTTTGGGTGGAGGGATTGGGAGATCTTGGAGTTCTTAGCTTCGCATTAATGGAGGTGAGAGAGTGTAGAAGCTCAAGTCTTCAAAGGTAGGTGAAGGGGTCCTTTTATAGCTCCTCCAAAATCTGGCCGTTTGGAGCTGTCACTTACGCAGCGGTACTACCGCTGGAGGGGCCGGTAGTACCGCTGTGTCTTTGAATCCAGCCGCTGCCCGCTTCACAAGCTTCATAGCGACTCCAACATTACGTAGCGGTACTACCGCTGGGGAGGCCGGTAGTACCGCTCCGGTACCGCTGGAGGTACCGCTCTAAGTAACAGAAGGCTGAAAACGGCGGTACCTCCGGCGGTACCGCCAGCGGCACCTCGACTTCGAGCTGGCCTGCGAATCTGCATAAACAACACGGTAGTACCGCTCAGGTACCGCACCGCGCAACAGAGCGCCGAAAACGGCGGTAGCTCGGGCGGTACCGCCAGCGGCAGCCAGGGCTCCGAGCAGGGCTCAGTCCTGTGCAGCGGTACCACCGCTGCCTAGAGCAAGGCTTGCTGAAAAGCTTTCGCAGCGCTCGTTTCGATCCTTTCCTTTTTGCTAAGTTCTTAGATACATCCTGCAAACTTTAATAGCCATGTTAGAACACAGATTGTGTTGTCATTAGCACCAAAACAAGGGTCTACTAGAAAATGCCTTTTCAATCTCCCCCTTTTTGGTGTTTGATGACAACACAACATAGAAAGCGAGGGTTCAAAAAATTTCGACGGAGCTCCCCCTAGATGTGTGCATACTCTATAAGATGCTTTGAATACACAAATGCACAACATCTAGGATCAACACTCCCCCTAAATTTTACACGCCAAGCCACAATAATATCAACCACAAATGCAATATAAACCAAAAGACATTTAAACAACACATAGATAGATAAAGAGTTTCACATGTCTTACACCATGCATAAATAAAGGAGTTCCACAAGCAGCGATAAAATTAGGTGTTCACAAGCTTAAAAAGGTCGAAAGAAGTGAAAAACGAGCTCGTGACACCCACCCAAGCAAATCCCTGAGAGCAACCTAATAGTTATCTCTCCCCCTTTGGCACCAAAGCACCAAAAAGGGAAAAGATCGAATCTACACGCGCCAAGGGTCCCAATCCGGGTGAGAGGAAGAAGCATCATCATGTTCCGGACTCGACCACGTGATGATCTCGCCCTCGTCATTCTTGGCTTGCCAGTCATCCCTGTCGAGGATTGACTCCCACGTAACAGGGGTAGTCTCGCCCTGAAGAGAGGTTCGAAGGGGGGGGACTGAACACGGAGGTGTAACAACTCTCGAGGGGCTCGACGACGATGCTCGCCGAGCCTGAAGGAGGACAATCACGCCAGAGAAGGACACCAGCCCGTACCCAGGTTCACGGCCCTCGAGAGGAGGTAAAACCGCTACTCCTGCTTGTCTGTATTGCACTGTGAAGGTTACAGGACAATGAGCTTGCCGAAGGCTCTCTTGAGGCAGTTTGGTGCCTGGAGAGGGACACAATGGTCGTCTTCCTCCTCCGGCAGTTGGCTATCCTATCTGTTTAGGGGGCGGTTGCCCGATTGGTCATCGATCCTCTACTACGGCGGAGCTCTTACTCCTTTTATAGGCGCTCCGGGCTCCGCCCTCGTGCTGGTGGGCTCCCACACGCCGGTGGCGTCAAGGAGAGGGTGTCCACAGCGGCCCCTCCGTCCATGGACGCGGCTCATCCGTGCTAAAGTAGCGCGCCGTGGCCGACAGGTTGCAGGCGGCGCAGGGCGGCTCGCAGGCGCGCCAGAGGTCGTGGTGGAGCCCACGGTGACGATCTTCTTGGAGCGTTGCGCCGTCCAGCCGCTTTATCACCAAAGAGGAAAGTCCTGGCTGTCCGGCCGCAGGCGGCGCGGCTTTGTTGACTCCTTTATCACCAGAAGGGCCACTGGGAAGCTTGCGTCACCCTGCGGCTGCTGCAGGAGCCATGTGCGTCCTGCAGCGCTTGCTTAGCCGCGAAGTGTCTCCACAGGGCCGTGGTCGCCTGTGGAGAGGTTTCTGCTGACTCCTCTCCAGGCGGGCGGTGCCTGGGGAGTCTCTTGAAGCGCAGGGTCCTCTTCAGGCCCTGGCGTCCCCTTCAGGCCTCGAGAGGGGGTGCCTCTTGAGGATCCCTCCAAGCGGTAGCCTGGTCCTCAGCCGTTCTGCCGAAGTCCTACGCGGGCGAGGCCTGTAGGGAGTGGGCCGTGCATACCCCGGTCCTTACTGGGCCGACAATCCCATGTGGGGATGTGTTGCTCGGACCCGGATGGCACATCTTCCCCCTCGGCACGGCGGCGAGCAACCTCAACTTGGCGAGCCTTCATCTTCTCCTCATGGACATCATATTGATGCCTCTCAACTTTCTTGGACACTTGGAAGATCTTCTTCATAGCACGAGCCATCCAAGCAAAAGAACCACCTTTGGAGGCATTGGAGGGCCCGGCTTCATCCACCACTTCCTTTCTAGGCTTGAGCTTGTGGGGCTTGATGAGGAGCCTCTTGCCCTTGTGAGGATTCCACTTCTCGGTGTCACCAAGATCATCAATGTCATTGTGCTCAATCCACTTCCACACCACGATCCTCATGATCAAAGGAGCAAAGGAGATGTTCTTCTTCTTGCTAATCACATGCCAGAGCTCATGCCATATGAAATCCATCACATCAAGCTTCTTGCCTTGTCCCCTCATCTCCATGGTGAGGACCATCAAATTCTTCGAGTAGCCATGGATTTCATCAATGTTGCCCACTTTTGGATTGATTGTCTCACGGTAGATGCGGTGCATGATGTCCCAAGTGGGGTATAGGCCTTTGGAATCTCCATACTTCCACTTATCCGCACTATCCGGATTGTAGAGGGGGGCAAGCTTCTCAACACCATAGGCACTTCCACCTTGGAAGTGAACACGGAAATGGGTCTCATCAAATTCTTCCGGACGAAAAGGACCAAACTCTTGGTAGTTGAGGGACTCGGTGATTTCTTCCCAAGTGGCCTCAAACACTTTCTCCTTGGTCATCCACTTGATTCTTCTCTTTGTTTCATTGCCCAAGTGCACGGTTGCCAAAAACTGAGCAACGATCTCCTCGTCATAGTCTTGCTCCAACTCCATCATGTGAAAGAGGTCAAACTCCTCGCAGATTTCCAAAGCCTCACCAAAATAGTTGGGCTTTGACCTCATGTACTCGATGTTGATATGGTGTTGGATCACGGTGTTGTCCTTTGGTTTCTTCAAGAGGATTTCCCGGTAGCATCTTGGAAGGTGTTGTGAAAGTATGGATTATTGCCGCAAACGGAGGGCACTTGATCCATACGATCAATCACATAGTAATCCACAGCTCTCTTTGCCACAAACTCGGACTCACCGAGTTGACTAGCTGTCTTCGGGCGCTTGGGAATGGACTTTGTTGGAGCCGGGTACCTTCGGCGTTGCAATCCATCAATAACATCTTGGACTTCATCCGTGGGAGCGGTCTTTTGCTTCTTCCTACCCGCAGCGGACTTGGTACGACCCCTACCTGTGAATAGCATTAGGTGGAAAGCATATAGATGAGAATGCAAAATTTTCATGAATTATGAACGAAGAACACGAGTTTACAAAATTGTAGGAAGAGTAAATCTAGAGGTAAAGTACCACATTTGGGTTTGGAGGTGCAACAATGAGTAGATGTATAGCTTAAGACAAGCATTAGACCTACCTAGGGTTGCTCCAACAAATCTAAAAAGGAACTTTAAATCTAGCCTATAACTTTCCATGAAACTTCTACACAAGGTTCTCAATCCATAAAGAAGCATCTCTACCAACTCATTCCATCACGAATCCGAGGGGAAAATCACTAATTTCATCTCTATCCATCAACTAGATGAGAGAGAGGGATTTGGCTTACCGGAGCTCATGGTGAAGGACCGAGGAGGAGGAGAGAAGCTTGAGTCCTTCCGGAGCAAGGAGCATGAGGTCCTAGGCCGGGGGAGGGCTCTTCCCGGCGGTGGAGTGGCCGGCGGCGGCGGAGATGTGGAGGAGAAGGAGATGGGGTTGGGGGGAAAGTGAGGAGATAACCTTCAAACCACCCACCCCCGTGCCCTTATTCGCCCAGATCTCCCGCAGCGGTAGTACCGCTCGGTCCAGCGGTAGTACCGCTCCGGTTCTGTCGGGCACCCGGGCGAAACTGCCGCAGCGGTGGTAGTACCGCTGGGGGCAGCGGTAGTACCGTTGAAGCAAAGCAGCGGTAGTACCGCCAGGGTGACCGGTAGTACCGGCGCCTGGGGGAAAAACAGTTGTGGCTCAAAATGATGCCCACAACACGTTTTTCACTCCGGTTCCGACCATCCACACAACCAAGATCATGAAAAAATGCATTTAGAGAGAAATGGCTTTAGGGATGCGAGTTGGGGCTTAGGATAGAAACTCAAACCGAGAGTGGTACTTCACACTCACTTTGCAAAACGCATTAAACTCAAGAAGACCAAAATGAGTGTGTTTCCCACAAAACCTAGGGGACGCAAAAGAAGACCACGAGAATGTCATGAAATCCAACTCTTCTTGCTAGGAGAAGAGGGCGGTGGCCGAGGCCACCATGTTGGAGCGTATGGCATGTCACCGCGAAGATATATCTTGGGTACATAACCAATACTCGTCATTTTAGCTCATTAGACATAAGAATGACTATAGAGATAAAAGAACACTTGCTCTTGGCATAAAGGGGGGAGGGATGGTCCAATGTATTAGGACCGCACTCCCCCTATGTCCATGCCTACACCTAAACCAAATATATAGGTAAGATAGAGGTGTGTATGCAAGGTAGTCAACCAATGCTACTCGAATCCACGATATTTAGTTCATGCCTCAAGAATGTGAACCTTGCTTCATCAAGTGGCTTCGTGAACATATCGGCAAGTTGAATCTTCGTGGGAATATAACCAAGCCAATGTCACCCCGGTTGATGTGATCACGAATGAAATGATACCGGATCTCAATATGCTTCGTTCTTGAAGGCTCCACCAGGTTGAGACCAATCTTGATGGCACTTTCATTGTCACATAAAAGAGGCACTTTGTCACAATGGACACCGTATTCCTTTAAAGTTTGCCTCATCTATAACAATTGAGTGCAAGCACTAGCGGCCGCCACATACTCGGCTTCGGTGGTGGATAGAGATATGCAATTTTGCTTCTTGGAGGACCAACTCACCAATGACTTCCCAAGGAATTGACATGCACCGGAAGTTGACTTCCTATCATCCTTGCAACCGGCCCAATCCGAATCCGTGTAACCGGCAAGAGAGAAGTTGGACCCCCTAGGATACCACAAACCAAACCTTGGGGTATAAACCAAATATCGGAAGATTCGATTCACCGCTATCAAGTGGCTTTCTTTAGGAGCTGCTTGGTACCTTGCACACACTCCTACACTTAACACAATATCGGGTCTAGATGCACAAAGATAAAGCAAAGAACCAATCATAGAGCGATAGAGTTTTTGATCGACATCTTTACCCTTTGGACTAAGTTCAAGATGACATTTGGTGTCCATAGGAAACCTCTTCTCTTTAGCATCTTGCATCTTGAACCTCTTGAGCATGTCTTGGATATATTTAGTTTGTGAGATGAAAGTCCCTCCACTCAATTGCTTGATCTCAAAACCAAGGAAGTACTTCAACTCACCCATCATGGACATCTTGAACCTATCGGTCATAAGCTTCGAAAATTCATCATTGAAAGCTTTGTTAGATGACCCAAATATAATATCATCAACATAAAGTTGGCATATGAAAAGCTCCCCTTTAACCCTCTTGGTAAAAAGAGTGGGATCGATTTGCCCCACTTCAAAGACACGGTCTAGTAATAGCTCTCTTAGGTGCTCATACCAAGCACGAGGTGCTTGTTTGAGACCATAGAGGGCCTTATCAAGTTTGTAGATATGGTTTGGGAAGTGTGGATCCTCAAATCCCGGTGGTTGCTTAACATATACCAACTCCTTCAAAGGACCATTAAGAAAGGCACTTTTCACATCCATTTGTTGCAACTTAAAATTATGATGTGATGCATATGCAAGAAGGATACGGATGGACGCAAGGCGAGCCACGGGAGCATAGGTCTCTCCAAAATCAATGCCTTCAACTTGAGAGAACCCTTGAGCTACCAATCTTGCCTTGTTCCTCACAACCATTCCATGCTCATCTTGCTTGTTCTTGAATATCCACTTGGTGCCTATAACATTGCGGCAATCTTTTGGCTTCTCTACTAGATTCCACACTTTGTTGCGCTTGAAGTTGTTGAGTTCTTCATGCATGGCTTCCAACCAATCCAGATCTTCAAGAGCTTCAAAGACCTTCTTTGGTTCAACCATAGAGATATGAGCTTGATGTTCACTAAAGCTTGCCAATTGACCTCTTGTGGAGACCTTGCGAGATACATCACCAATGATGGCTTCAAGCTTGTGACACTTGATTTCCAAATCTCTCTTGACCTTGCTTGACGACGGGTTTCGAAATCCCCATTGTTGCGAGGGATTTCGGATTGATCATCTTGATCATTTGAGTCCCCGTCTTGACCGGCTTGATGAGCTTGACCATCTTGTTGCACATCTTCAATAATGGGAGTAGATGGTGGCTCTTGATCTTGATCTTGACTAGAGTTGACAATAGGAGAACTTGATTCTTGTGTGGCCTCTTTGTCAACTTGAGGAGGAACTTGTTATTGTTCTTGGATAGGTGTCTCATTTGCTTCCATAGTAGGTGCCGCTTCAACTTGTGATGATGGAGTCTCCACATGAGTGGAGCTTGTACTTGCTTGAGGAGGCTCATGATGGATTTCAATGGGGCCATGGAAACCAACTCCCATTCTTCGTATGGCATCTTGAGGTTCCTCATTATCTACATCACAAACATGAAATTGCGCCACTTGGGAGCCGTCATTCTCATCGAACCTCACACTACAAGATTCCACAACTCTCCCTAAGGATTTGTCGTAGACTCTATAAGTGTGAGAGTTCGCACCGTACCCAACAAGAACACCCTCTAAGGCTTTAACTTCAAATTTAGATAAATGAACACCTTTGATTTTGTAGAAACACTTACAACCAAATACTCGATAGTAGGAGATGTTGGGCTTGTTGCCGGTAAGCATTTCATAAGGAGTTTCCTTCTTCCCTTTGCGAAAGAATAACCGGTTAGAAGAGTGACACGCCGTGGAGATAGCTTCGGCCCACAAGAAGAGTGGAGACTTAAACTCCGCCAACATGGACCTAGCCATATCCATAAGAGTCCGGTTCTTTCTCTCGGCTACACCATTTTGTTGAGGGGTATACGCAGCGGAATATTGATGATGAATTCCCTCATCACTAAGAAACTCATTGAAGGTGTAGTTCTTGAACTCGAAGCCATTGTCACTTCTAATGGCCAATATGGGAACATTGTGTTGACGTTGAACTTCATTGGAGAAGTCGATGACGGTTTGTTGAGTTTCATCCTTCGTCTTGAAGAAGAAAACCCAAGTGAATCTTGAATAGTCATCAACAATCACCAAGCAATACTTCTTCCCACCAAGACTCGGTTGCGGTACGGCACCAAAGAGGTCAACATGAAGAAGTTCCAATATCCTTGTTGATGAGATGATGGTTTTGCTTGGATGGGGAGAATCATGCATCTTTCCTTCAACACAAGCCCTACAAAGACGATCTCTAGAAAAAGAAACATTCTCATTTAGTCCAAGAATGTGGCCACCCTTGTGAAGACTTTGCAAAGTTCTCATATTGACATGGGATAAGCGGAGATGCCACAACCACCCCACGTCGGCCTTTCTGAATAAGCATATTGCTTGAGTGTTGGTTGACCCCGAAAAGTCCACCACAAACAACTCATTTTCAACATACCCAACGAACATGACCTTTAGAGTCTTGCTCCTCAAGAGTACCACCATATCAAGAGTAAAATGGACATCAAAGTTCAACTTATTAAGAGCACGAACGGACATAAGATTGTAACCTAGAGACTCAACAAGCATGACATTTACAAGGGTGATATCCCTTGCAACTACCACCTTGCCAAGACTCTTTACCTCGGCTTTGGACTTGTCACCATAAGAGACGGTTGAGTGATTTAGATTTGGTCTCAACTCCGTCATGATCTCCTTGCTTCCGGTCATATGACTAGTGCACCCACTATCAATCACCCATTTAGATCCACCGGAAGCATAGTCCTACAAGAGATCATATCTTGACTTTAGGTACCCATTTCTCAATGGGTCCCTTTCGGTTAGCAACAAGGGTCTTAGGAACCCAAATAGAGTAATCAATGTAACCATCATAAGGACCAACATATTTTGCATAAACATCACCATAGTAGTCAACATAAAGAATATAGTTGGGATTGTTATGCCCCGCAAAGTCACTACGAGTAGTCTTGCCCCTAGTGGCATTACTACCCGCAATGGGAGTCTTGGCTTGTGCGGGCTTGGTCTTGTTCTCCTTGATGTTGCTCACTTTCTTCTTTGCCTCGGCCACATACCCAAGACCCTCCTTCCCTTTGTGTGGTTTTTGCTCAAACAAGTAAGCAATACCCTTATCTTTACCTTTGTGAATAGAGGTCTTAGCAAGATCCACCTTCAACCTAGCATTTTCTTCAATGACATTTTCATGAACACGAGGAAGAATTGATATACTAGTTGAGCAAGTTTTAGAAAGTTGAGTTTGAAGTTGCTCATGAGACTTAACTAGGAGGGAGTGGGTAGTTTCCAAGACCTTGTGAGCCTTGTCAAGCTTCTCCATTTCCATAAAGAAGTCTAGCATTAGCAACCCCAAGTTCAACTTTCTCCTTTTTAATCACTTTATATTTAGCAAAGACATGATCTCTATCCTTAATGATTTTATTAATGATTTCATCATTTTTAGCATCAAGAGAATCAAGTCTTTCCTCAAGAGTGGTTCTATATTCACTTTCTTCATCAAGAGAGCCATTTAAGGATGCTATGGAAGCATTCAAGGAAGCAATAGTGAGAGAATCCTCTCTCTCAATCTTACTCTTTTCTTGAAGAAGTTCTTCGGCCGCACATAGTTGTCTCATGAGAGACTCAACATGTTCTTCGGCTTCACCTTGCAAGTTAGTCACGAAGGTATCGGAGGAAACTAGTTCCTTCTTGATCACAAGACTAGATTGATCACTTATTTCATGCATAGTCTTGGGAGAAGGAGATTATACCTCGGTGACATGAGCCATGAGGCAACGAGCGTTGTTGGTGGAGACGTTTTCATTGGGGGATTCGAAGAGAGACGATGATGACGGAGAGACAATAGCCAATGCGGCTACCTCATTAGTAGTTGCATCTTCATCTCCGGAATCACTTGAGGCATATTCCTCTTGTGCCACCAACACAATTCTTGGTGCCTTCTTGAAGAAGGGCTTCCTTGGTCTTGCGGGCTTCTTTTGAATCAACTTTGAGTGGTCCTTTGGAACAAGCTTCCCACCATTTTGCTCACGGTTCTCATAAGGACACTCTCTTATGTAGTGGTTCTTGTCATGGCAATTGTAGCAAGTCTTTGTCCTTGAGGCAAGCTCCTTCTTGCCACTTGAGTTGGTCTCACGATCAACACGAGCCTTAGCACTTGCCGGGTCGTTCCAAAACACTCTTGTGGCAAGGGCTATGTGACTATTGAGGGCTTGTTCAAGATCATTGGGAGCAATGTTGTTTGGACAAGCTTCAACTTCATCATTCTCATCCGTACTAGTCACCTTGGCCTTCAAAGAAAGTGAGGGACCTTGTCTCATTCCCATGGCCCTAGCACGGTTATCTTCGGCATTCTTGGTGGCAACCTTGGAGGCTTGGACTTCTTGCATAACCTCATGTGAAGACATTTGATGATAGTTGTATCTTCCTTGAATTGATTTCAATTCCATAGGCTCCGAAGGTAAGAGAGCATTCACATACTTCCTCTTGACCCAAGCATCATCCACATATGTTGCTCCCACATCATAAAAGGCTTTGGCAAGAGTTTTGAGTCTTCCATACATGTCTTCATGGTTCTCATTGTCAAGCATGTAGAAGCCTTCGGGAGCATTGCTCAAGGATTCATATCTATTCCTCTTCATGCTTTCATTTCCAAGGAAGGCAACCTCAAGACAATCCCAAGCTTCTTTGGCGGTGGTGGCATGAAGAACATGATGCTTGTCATTGTCGCTCAACGAGAGATCAATCATGTGGAGAGCGGAAGCATTGAGTTGCTTTTCGGCGAACTCTCGTTTTGTCATGTTGCTTGGATCCTCAACATTGTATCCATCTTCTATGATCCTCCAAAGCTCGATGGAGGCACTGCTGACATGAGATTTCATTGAGCGTTGCCAACTAGCAAAAGCTAATGCATTAAGCTTAGGTGGAGGACCTAAAGGGTTTATGCGGGTTGTAATAATTGGATCGGGAGAGTACCATCCCGGAACGGCATGGTACCCTTCCTTCTCCTCATGCAAAGTAGGAGATGTTTTAGGTCTAGTATCAGTTTCAACCCCCTTTTTCTTTTTCTCTTTATCCTCCTTGGAATCACCCTCTTCGGAGTTAGAGGCATCCTCTAGTGGAATGATTTCCGAGCGCTTGCCATTTGCAAATTTCATGAACATGTCACGAAACTCATCAAATTTAGCATTCATGGTCGATGTCAAAGTTGTTTCCAAAGCTTTGATATCGGCCATGGATGCCGTGGCGGCTTTGGCCTTTTCAAGGGCCTCATTAGCCTTGGCAAGAGTCTCGGCCTCATCCTCACTTTGTGTCATACTTCTCTTAGGCGGTTAAACCGAACAAGAGAGCCTACGCTCTGATACCAATTGAAAGGATCAGTATGGCACCTAGAGGGGGGGGGGGGGGGTGAATAGGTGCTACTCCAATTTTAATTCCTTTTCAATTTAGGCTTGACACAAAAGGTAAATTCTCTAGATATGCAACTACTGTGAATTTACCTATATGGCAAGCTAACAACTAAGCACGACAGAGAAAAGGCGGTAAACAAGGATAGAGGTAACCGAAGTGAAAGCACGAGACGACAAGGATGTATTCCCGAGTTCCTCTCTTAAAGGGGAGTACGTCTCATTGGAGAGGTGTGAACCAACACAATGGTTCAACGGCCACAAAGGCCTCACCCTCTTCTCCGGTGAACCGCACCACAAAGGTTTGGTTCACTTTCCACTATCGGAATCCTTCGAGGCGGAATCCGGAGCCTTTACAACAACGATTCGGGGCACTACCCACAAAGGGCTTGGGGGCTCCCGAACAGCTACAATCTGTCACAAAGACAAAAGGTAAGTACAACAATGGGTTAGGTTTTCCTAGTGGAAACCCTAGCAAATGTTCCCTCAAGTGAATGGGGGGGGGGGGGGGGGGGGGGGGAATGAAGAACGGCTTGGTGAAGATGTAGATCGGGGCCTTCTCCTTCAATCCTCCAAAGATCAACGAGTTTGGGTGGAGGGATTGGGAGATCTTGGAGTTCTTAGCTTCACATTAATGGAGGTGAGAGAGTGTAGAAACTCAAGTCTTCAAAGGTAGGTGAAGGGGTCCTTTTATAGCTCCTCCAAAATCTGGCCGTTTGGAGCTGTCACTTACGCAGCGGTACTACTGCTGGAGGGGCCGGTAGTACCGCTGGGTCTTTGAATCCAGCCGTTGCCCGCTTCACAAGCTTCACAGCGACTCCAACATCACGTAGCGGTACTACCGCTGGGGATGCCGGTAGTACCGCTCCGGTACCGCTGGAGGTACCGCTCTGAGTAACAAAAGGCTGAAAACGGCGGTACCTCCGGCGGTACCACCAGCGGCACCTCGACTTCGAGCTGGCCTGCGAACCTGCATAAACAACACAGCGGTACTACCGCTGGAGGGGCCGGTAGTACCGCTGGACAACGGTAGTACTGCTCAGGTACCGCTGGAGGTACCGCACCGCGCAACAAAGCGCCGAAAACGGCGGTAGCTCGGGCGGTACCGCCAGCTGCAGCCAGGGCTCCGAGCAGGGCTCAGTCTTGTGCAGCGGTACTACCGCTGCCTGGAGCAAGGCTTGCTGAAAAGCTTTCGCAGCGCCCGTTTCGATCCTTTCCTTTTTGCTAAGTTCTTAGATACATCCTGCAAACTTTAATAGCCATGTTAGAACACAGATTGTGTTGTCATTAGCACCAAAACAAGGGTCTACTAGAAAATGCTCTTTCAGAAATCCCATCGGGCTTCTTCATTAAAACATTAATATACAAAGCCCAGACCCAGACTCATCTGAACTTTGGGGCGACATCTTAGGCACATGCTCGGCCCATGGACAAGTCCATAGGGCCTAGGCCCATGAATTTTGGCTCGGGCCAGGCCGATCAAACCGAGCTTCTCATGGCCATGTATAACTAGGAGTAATATTTTTATTCAGATATTTCTTTTTATTTTTTTAATTAAGGTAATCAAGATGGGACATCCAATGCGCAACACTGACAAAACAGTCAGCCAAAATAGAAAGATGAACCTTCCGCCGATGTGAGTGACTGTGACGTGACATTGTTTTGCGTTAGCAGCAGATAACAAAAAATTATGCAGTTATCGCTTCACTTTTGCACAGATCTATCTAAGAAGTAATGTGGTAATGGAAATAATATGGAAACATACCATCATAGACCGGACGCGGGATAACGTTCCCGCACAAACGTGGACAATGTAGACGTTCGTAGCCGACCTCAAGGTCGCGACGATCTTGGTGAAGCTCTAAGGGACTCCTCCCTTTGGACGTTGCGTGTAGCCAACCCGAAGGTCTTGTTAAGCCACAGACGAGTGCGGACGTGAGTCCGAGGGCCCAACATACAACCCCTCCAAGGGAGTTGCACACATACAGTGTGCAATGACAAATCCCGATTCCTATGGCTCAGCAGAGTTGCGGAAGTAGATGTTCTGGACCGGATCTAGGAACACAATGGCATGCGTATGGTGGAGAACTTTCCAAACCAAACCAATCCCAAGGTCACGTCCAAAAATACGAAGAAACACCATTTGGGGGAGAGGATAGGAGAGAGAGAGAGAGAGAGAGAGGAGCTCCCTCCAAACTTGTGGGAGAGAACTCTCAAGTGAATTATGTGGGAGAAGGGGTGGAGGGGGTCCTCCTTATATAGGGGGGTGGCGGCTAGGGTTGGGAGGATGTGGCCGTATGGGACCCTAGGGCCCCATGCACCACCCAAACCCTAGGGCCAAATGGCCTCCTTGAGCCGAACCTCCCCACATGGGCCCAAATTGGCACATTAAGGCTTTTTAGCCGTTTTAATTAACTTTTAATATTTAATTCAACTAACTAAATACTAAAACATATTAATTAATTCATATATACATTTACTTCTCACCGGAACACTTCCGATAAATCCCGAAGCCTTTTCGATACATCTAGAACCTTTCCGGTACCACCCGAAACTTTTCTGGCACTCGAAACCTTTCCAGTGCTTTCTCTTCTATACTCCGATGATCCCGATGATTCCCAAAACATCTCCAAGTGTGTGTTAGCCACGGGTCGAGGAACAGTTCTCCGATCAATGATCACCAGGGGGCTCTGGGAAGCCATAATGACCCCTCTGCATTCCACAAAATATCTTTTCTCTAAAATAACTCATTGATCTGCAAAGAGTAAGACCTTTCCCTCTGTTTAATGATAAATACAATATCCGAGATTTGATCGTGGTATCTCCATACCTAGTTCTATCTCGTTACCGATATTGCTCTTTACTCGTCCCTGTGATATTCTATCCCTTTGTGACCTAGTCACATTCTAGCATGGATGTAACATCACCGAGTGGCGCCAGAAGTATCTACCCCAACACTTGGATGAACAAATCCCGCTCTCGATTCACTACTCATCAACCTATCTCTTTGGGATGTCTGATATAAATCTTTTTGATCACTCCAGTACTAACTACTAAGTGAATAATGGTGCAGTCAAGCGCATCCCTCCGAGATAGTGACTACGAAAGATCTAACGGTCTAAGGAACAACTCACGACGTTTGAACAACGTTACTCGATCTACTTTCTTTGGGTAATGTTCATGATGCATGTAAAGTGCATACATGAACTTTACATTTTATTACTTGATATTCCAACTTATTTGCATCATATATGGGTCATATTTATGTTATATAATGATTTTGGGGGATAATTCACACTTTCCCCATTTATTTGGAATTAACTCTGCAGAACCAGAAAACTCCTTGTTCCATGTTTTTGACTTTCAGGGAGCGTACGACGTCCAAATGACCTGAGATTTCACGGGGATCACTTTTTGGAAGGAAGAAAGAGTACGAGCCAAGAAAGAGCAAAAAAGGAAGTCCGAGGAGGATTTGGGTGGGCCCACGCGGCCAGATTCCCTGGTCGCGTGAGGCACCCTCTGTCCCCCCTCGTGGCTCCAATGCCGTCCGTTTTCGTCTCCGTGGCTTCGTCTTTACCTAAAACCGACTATAAAAATAGTCTCCCGAGGAGTTTCGCGAGGAGGCGGCGGAGAAACTCTAAACCAAGAAACAGAGAGTTAGAAGGATGCCGCCGGAGAAGATTGGAGGGGGGAAACGCGGCCGGATCACCTCCGGAAGACTTCTCCATCCCCCCTCTGGAATCTCCATCAACACCGCCGTCAAGACCAGCACCATCTCCATCAACATCTTCGTGATCCACTTCATCCCCCTCATAGTTTGAGATTGTTCGAACCCTAGCTATTGTCTAAGTACTATTCTACATGTTTGTGAATTGCTACTTGTCATTGTTTTGTGGGGAGATTATATTTCCAGATTGTGTTATATCACTTATACCCTTGAATCATATCATGTCTTCGCGTTGTGAGTAGTTATCTCATGTTCCTGGGGGCATAGGATGGATTGGCAATCATTTCACTATACATGTGTTGAGTATTTGGTCAAGTCTTTTATCTTCTATGATTGTCTTATTGTACAATATATGAGTGCACACATATGTTGAGGATTGCATGAAGGTGATCACACTATGTAATGGATTGGGTAGGACCTGGGAGGACAAGTAAACCTGTGGTCTAATACATGAAGTTCCATTAGGAGGAGATTAATATCGGGGACCTTAGAGTTTATGGCTATGGTGGGACTTTATGTCTTAATAACTCTTGTGCAGTCATTTACTTGGCCACAAGACCCATCATAAGTGGTTTAGTATATTTATTTAGCTACACCTAATTATGGCTCCGTCCAAAGAAGATTAAAACTTGATAAAATATTTACCTTGTTGTTCTAGAAATATCTATGCCATGAAATCCATGTAGCCCTTGGGAACGTTTTCCACACATAAGAAACACACACTTAAGCTTGTCCTCTTGCTGCATAGAGGATTGGGATTTATCTCTTTGAGAGCTTTCACTTGTCATATTTTATTTTCAGCTTTTTACTTTATTGCAAACTCTACACCAAAAACCCAAAAACACTTGCATCATTTTACTTTGTCTAGTGCATAGATAATAAGAATAGTGACACTCTTATTTGAAAGGATAAACACTTATACCTTCTACTCCTCGTGGGATCTTCTACTCCTCGTGGGATCGACACTAATACTTACACATAGAAGATTTCAACGATCCCCTATACTTGTGGGTATCAAGACATTTTCTGGCGCCGTTGCCGGGGAGTGTAGCGCTTAAGTTTTTATTCTTGTTTGCACTAGATATTAATTTTCAGTTTTGCATATACTTTAGTTTACTTTTAGTTTTGCATTTAGTTTAGTTTTACTTTCAGTTATACATATATCAAAAACACAAAAAATTATATAATGGAAAATACCAAAAAAAAACTGACGGTTTGGAATGGTTGATGAATTTTTCTGAGTACAAGGAAGCTAATAAAATTCCTTGAGGAATCTAGATGGTCACCAGAACGGAAAGCACTAAAAAGATTTATGGAAAGATTAAATTATATTGTTGGAGAGTGACTTTTATTCCATTATGATAAAACTTGTTACTTTAAACATAGAAAAAGACACTTCTTTTTTCAATGTAAGTTCCATGAAGAACCTGTCATAGCATCTTACAATACTAATGATTATGCTCATTTAGGGATAGAACAAGTAGAGAAATTTGTTGCTTTTTATGCATCTTGTGAATTGCAAAGATTTGCTAATGAAAATGAAACTTGCCCTAGAGTTAAGAGATTTGTAGAGGAGGTCACACTTATTTTTAAACATTGCTTAGCCAAGTTCCCTAAAAATATTTATGCTCTTGACAATGATTGGGAGGGCACTGCTTCCCAAGAAAGTACTGATGTTTTGCAGGAAGAAGAAGATGAAAACATAAGCTTGGAAGAGGAAGAATGTGAAGAAGAGGATAAAACCTAAGCTTGGGATGCCCATGCAACCCCAAGAAGATGATGAAAATGATGAACAACTAGAGAATGAAGAGAGGGAACTTCCACCTTCACCACCTATGGATGAGGGTAACACTCAATATATTGCTGATGATACACTTTGCTTTTATGATTCTGATGATGATGAGGAATATGAACCTATGCCTAATAAGAACATTACTGATGATAATTTTAAAAATGATGAGGAATATGGTTTAGACATGCTTTATGATAATGCTTTAGATGATGGTCCTATGCTTATTGATAATCCTCCATGTTTAGTTGTTACTACTTTATGTGAGGATAAAAATGATATACTTGCCGCTTGTGACAATACTCTCACTCATGAGAGTCTTGCTTTATCTTTGAGTTCTCCTATTCACACCATAGAGAAGTTTCTATATGTTGAAAAGTACTTGTGTGGGCTGGAATTATCTTGCACTAATAACCATTCCACCCACAACCACCATGTTAATGATGTTTCTTGCAACTATTTTGAGAGAGGAAAACATGCTAATAGCTCACATGATAGTTTTAATAATCCTCTCTATGTTCTTAAGTTTGTAAAGTTGCACCAATCGAACAGATGTTTTGTGAAATTTTCTTCCACTACTCATAACTATTATGAGAGAGGAAGAAAGACTTATCTTTATGTTTATTTGGTATTTATAATGCAACCTACTGATCATTACATGCATTGGTTACCACAAAATTGCTGCTATTTATTCATATATAAAATGCCAATGCATAGGAAAGGAGTTAGACTTAAAAGTTAATGGTTTAATGTTTTGTGGTGTGCTATTTATGCTTTTATTTCCTATTCAGTTTGAGCACACTTTTATATCTTTTAAACATGCAAAATAACTTTACCTACTGTTTTCTAATTGCTAGTTTAAGATTTTCACTTTATACAAAATTTGGGAAAGTAAACGAGAAAGATGAGTAATGGAGAAGTTGGGGTCGACCTTCAACATGTGTTGTTCATGCCAATGGAATCATTACAAAGTCTCTATCATTAAAAGTTCTCCCAAAGCAAAAACAAAATAAAAAAGAGTGTTTAAGTTGTATATATTTGCTTCTTCTTTTGCCTTTTTGCTAAATCAAAAACAACAAAAATATTTTCTTTCTTCTTTGTTTGTTTCTCTTGAACCTTTCTTGGTTCCTTTTTGCTTGTTTTTTATCTCTTCAGTTTGCTTTTCGGTTTTTGAGGCAAGGTGCTTTTTTACTACTGTAACATCACCTTTGAATCTTATTTTTCATCTTAATGGCAAGAATAAACCTGTTTTGAGAGGTAGTATCAAACAATAATGATTTCTTGTCCAGAAAACAGATTCCTGATCTTTACTGTAAAAAATGTATCAAATCACAGAAAAGGAATTTTGAGCTTATATTTTTGACAACAGTATTCAGTTATTATTACACATTTCATTAGTTAAAAGTTTTCTGATTTGAGCAATGTAAGTGCCTCTGAAAATTCACTCTTTACGGGCTGTCCAGTTTTTGACAGATTTTATCTTTATTTTGCATTGCTCTCATTACTTGTGTTTTGTGTGGTTCTTTTGATCAAGGAGCAATACACAACCGTAGTAATAGTAGCCAATGTTTAGAATTAACTCATGATATGTCTTTATTGTACCTATGTGGATTTCATTTATGGAGACACTAACCCCTCTAATCAAGTTTTATGATGAGTTTTGTGTAAAGAGAATTTTCAAGTGGAAGAGTTAAGGGAGATGAACAAAGATCAAGAGGGACAAACTCAAGCTTGGGTATGAATCCCTAGGCTCACCATACATATATCAAGTAAGTACAAAAATTCAAGCTTGGGATGCCAAGCCAACTCACTCCAACCATCTTGATATCAAGTAAGTAAGCATAGCTATATGGTTATAAAGAAAGCGCTTTACGGGAGGCAACCCAGTTGTGTTATGTTTGATTTTCTTTGTGTCCTCTTGCTGTAACAAGAGACTTAGTTTCTACTTTAGTTTCTGGAATTTTTAATAAAGTGCCAAGTTTTACCCATTTTGGCTTCAAAAAGTTGCTTTTTGTATTCGGAGATTTTATTCCAGCACGAATCTGTGCACGGTATGATTTTTCATTTCTATTCTATAACTCCGAATGAGCTAAAATTTGAACGGTACTTGCAAATTTTCATCCTCTGTAAGCGGGAAATTTTCCATATTTTTTCGATATATTTAAGTGGGGTAAAATAATGCGTTTTGCTGCTGCTGTTTTTCTGGAAAGATTATGTCCCATTTTGTTTTATGCATTCTTTGAACTTTTAAGTTAAATCTTTTTTATCCAATTGAGTTTATGAGAAGGAATACAACATTACACACTTTCTGGACATGTTTCACACTTTTGTTTAAGGATTTCTTACAGCAAGTAATTCAATTGTTTTGTGCCTACTAATGTCACCCTACAGAAAAGAGATGGGAGAAAATTTTGTGTTGAAGTTTTTCACAGGGATTAGAGGAGATGCATGATAGGTCTCAAACGTATATATAATTTCTTATGTTCCATGCTTATATTATGCCACTTGCTACATGTTTTATATACACTTTTATATCATTTTATGCATTTTCTGGGACTAACCTATAAACAAGATGCCACAGTGCCAGTTGCCTGTTTTCTGCTGTTTTTGGTTTCAGAAAAGTTGTTAAAGAAATATTCTCGGAATTGGACAAACTTTACGTCAAAGTTCTTATTTTTCCCGGGAGGTTCCAGAACATCGAAGAAGTTACGGAGGGGAACCCCGAGGGGCCCACATCCCCTCGTGGCGCGTCACCCCCCTTTGCCGCGCGAGCACGGGGTGTGGGGCCCTCGTGGCTCCACCGCCTTCGCCCCTTCGCATACTTATACCCCTCGGATATCTAAGCCCTAAGACACGACCCTTTTTCCTCCACGAAGTCCCGAGCTGCCGCCGTCGTCAACCCTAGATCGGGAGGGTTCAGAAGCTCTTCCCGGCACCCTGCCGGAGAGGGGAATCATCACCGGAGGGCTCTACATCACCATGCCCGCCTCCGGACTGATGCGTGAGTAGCTCATCCTTGGACTATGGGTCCATAGCAGTACCTAGATGGTTGTCTTCTCCTCTTGTGCTACCATGTTTAGATCTTGTGAGCTGCCTATCATGATCAAGATCATCTTTATGTAATGCTACATGTTGTGTTTGCTGGGATCCGATGAATATTGAGTACTATGTTATTGCTTCATAACATATCTTGTGAGTGCGTTGTTTATGATCTTGCATGCTCTCCGTTGCTAGTAGATGCTCTGGCCAAGTAGATGCTTGTGACTCCAAGAGGGGGTATTTATGCTCGATAGTAGGTTCATGTCTCTATTTAATCTGGGGTAGTGACAGCAAGCTCTAAGATTGTATATGTACTGTTGCTACTAGGGATAAAACAGTAGT
The DNA here is from genome assembly GCA_026929855.1 of Poa annua. Taxonomy (NCBI): domain Eukaryota; kingdom Viridiplantae; phylum Streptophyta; class Magnoliopsida; order Poales; family Poaceae; genus Poa; species Poa annua. The sequence continues at coordinate 99,294,326 of CM049437.1, forward strand.
ACTTTATCTAAGGGTATTTGTATTACTTACATTGCACACATTGCCTAATGCAATAATCTGTTGCTTGCAACTTAATACTGAAATGGGTGCGGACGCTACCCGGAAGGTGGATTATTAGTCATAGATGCGGTTGGAACGGTCTATGTATATTGTTGTAATGCCCAAATGAATATCACACTAGACATCATAACTATAGTATATGCATCATTATGCACTTCTTTATTCTGTCAATTGCCTAGCTGTAATTTGTTTACCCGCATGTATGTTATTATTATTTATGGAGAGACACCACTAGTGAACTGTGGACCCCGGTCCTTTTCTCTAAACTGATAAACAATCCTACTGCAATCCTGTTACTTTCATTCTCTGCAAACAAACACCATCCACACATACGTTTAATCCTTTTGTTACAGCAATCCAGTGAGATTGACAACCTCACTGTCAAGTTGGGGCAAAATACTTTGATTGTGTTGTGTGCAGGTTCCACGTCAACTACACCAGCATTTTTCTGGCGCCGTTGCCACCTTGAGAAGATTCCTAGTTTCCTACTGGTTCGATAACCTTGGTTTCACAACTGAGGGAAACTTGCTGCTGCACTACTTCATACCTCCCTCTTGGGGTTTCCCAACAACACCTCACCGGTGCATCAAGCATTTTTCTGGCGCCATTGCCGGGGAAACAAGACTCTTCTACGAGGGGAGTCTCTCACATCCAATCTTTTTATTTTGTTATTGTCTTGCTTAGTTTATTTTTATTACTGTCTTGTTTGCTTAATATAAAAAATACAAAAAAATTAGTTACTTGCATTGTTATTTTCATTTTGGTTTAGTATTTATTATTTCGGTTTGCTTTTATTGTTATTTCGGTTTGCTTTTTAATTTGCTAAATGAGTACTGCTGAGAATACTAAGTTGTGTGATTTCACTAGCACCAATAATAATGATTTTATATGCATTCCTATTGCTCCACCTGCTTCTAAAGCAGAGTTCTTTGAAATAAAACCTGCTTTGTTAAACCTTGTTATGGGAGAGCAATTTTCTGGTGTTAGTACTGATGATGCTGCTGCCCATCTAAATAATTTTGTTGAACTTTGTGAAATGCAAAAGCATAAAGATGTAGATGGTGATATTATAAAACTGAAATTATTTCCTTTCTCTTTGAGAGGAAGAGCTAAAGAATGGTTGCTTTCATTGCCTAGGAATAGTATTGATTCATGGACTAAATGCAAAGATGCTTTTATTGGAAAATACTATCCTCCTGCTAAGATTATTTCTCTAAGAAGTAGCATCATGAATTTTAAACAACTTCATAACGAACATGTTGCTCAAGCTCGGGAAAGAATGAAATCTTTGGTAAAAAATTGCCCTACCCATGGACTGACTACTTGGATGATCATCCAAATCTTTTATGCAGGACTGAATTTTTCTTCAAGAAACCTTCTTGATTCGGCTGCGGGAGGTACCTTTATGTCCATCACTTTGGGGGCTGCAACAAAACTCTTGGATGATATGATGGTGAATTATTCTGAGTGGCATACTGAAAGGACACCTCAAGGTAAGAAGGTAAATTCTGTTGAAGAAACCTCCTCTTTGAGTGAAAAGATTGATATTATTATGTCTATGCTTGTGAATGGTAAATCTCATGTTGATCCAAATAATGTTCCCTTAGCTTCTTTAGTTGCACAAGAAGAGCATGTTGATGTGAACTTCATTAAAAATAACAATTTCAACAACAATGCCTATAGGAACAATTATGGTAATAATAACTATAAGCCCTATCCTTCTAATAATAGTGGTGGTTATGTTAATTATTATGATAATTCTTATAGCAATAATAGGAATACCTCCACTGAACTTGAAACCATGCTAAAAGATTTTATCACTACACAAACTGCTTTTAATAAAACTGTTGAGGAAAAGCTTGGTAAAATTGATGATCTTGCCTCTAAAGTTGATAGTCTTACCCTTGATGTTGATCTTTTAAAATCTAAAGTCATGCCTAATGATGCTAAAGAGAGTAAGACCTTTGCTAAAATTAATTCCATCCAAGTTAGAATTGATAAAAATGTTAGGATGATGGCTCAATTGCATGCTAGATGGGAAAGAGAGAAAGAACTAGCTAAGGAAGATAATATTGTTAAAGTTTTTACTATTACCACTACTAAAAATAATGTTACTCCACATACTAGTAAGCCTCCTACTATTAATGGTAACATAGTTGGTGTTGGAAATATCTCTTCTACTTCTTTCAAAAAGTTAAAATTGCCTAAAACTGCTGAAACTGTTATTGATAAAAGTGCTGAAATTTTTAAGAACATAGGAGAAGGTGGTTCGGTTTGCTTTTATGATAATAATTTTGATTTTGATAACTGTAATATCACTGAAGTTATTAAGTTCTTGCAAAAGTTGGCCACATGTCCTAATGCTAGTGCCATGAACTTGGCATTTACAACTCATATTACAAATGCTCTCATTAAGGCTAGGGAAGAGAAATTAAAATTTGAAGCTTCTATCCCTAATAAGTTAGAGGATGTTTGGGAGCCCATCATTAAAATAAAAGTGGATAAATTTGATTGCAATGCTTTATGTGACCTTGGTGCAAGTATCTCTGTTATGCCTAAAAAGCTTTATGATATGTTTGATTTGCCACCTTTGGAACATTGTTATTTGGATGTTTTTCTTGTTGATAATGCTATGAAGAAACCTGTGGGGAGAGTCAATGATGTTCTTATTATGGTTAACAATAACCTTATCCCCGTTGATTTTATTGTCTTGGATATTGAATGCAACCCATCTTGTACAATTGTGTTGGGAAGACCTTTTCTTAGAACTGTGGGTGCTATTATTGATATGAAAGAAGGAAATATTAAATACCAATTCCCAATCAAGAAAGGTATGGAACACTTCCCCATAAAAAGAATGAAGCTACCTTTTGATTCTATCATTCGTACAAATTATGATGTTGATGCTTCATCTCTTGGAAATACTTGAATATCCCTTTCTGTGCCTAGCTGAAAGACGTTAAAGAAAAGCGCTTATGGGAGACAACCCACTTTTTATTTCTGTTATTTTATTTTGTTGAGTCAAGGAACATGTCTACCTCTGTAGCAATTCCTTTGTATCTTTACTTTATTGCATTGTTGTGTCAAGTTAAGCCTCTAGTAGAAAGTTGATGCTAGATTTGGATTGCTGTGCTGAAACAGTTTTCTTCTGTACACCGTTAAATTCATAACTATTTACAGAAAAATCAAATGGACCTGGAATTTTTTGTGCGTGATCCTCAGATATGTATGCAACTTTCACTAGTTTTGAGTTTTCTGATTTGAGCAAGTTAAGGGCCTCGACAAAATTCGTCTTTACGTACTGTTCTGTTTTTGACAGATTCTGCCATTTATTTTGCAATGCCTCTTTTACTATTTTGAATGGATCTTTTTGTTCCATAAAGTATCAGTGGCTGTAGCTAATATCCAGTAGCATTGGTAGCAATTGTGTTCATGCAGAATATAAGAATGTTTGATTATGCACTAACCCTCTAATGAAGTTTACTTTGAGTTTGGTGTGGAGGAAGTTTTCAAGTATCAAGAGAGAAGGATGATGTGATGTGATCAAGAAGATGAAAGAGCCAAAGCTTGGGGATGCCCCCGTGGGTCACCCAAGCATATTTCAAGAAGACTCAAGCGTCAAACCTTGGGGATGCCCAAGGCATCCCCTTCTTCATCAACAAACTATCAGGTCATCTCTAGTGAAACTATATTTTAATTCTGACACATCTTATGTGCCTTACTTGAAGCGTCTGTTTGTTTTTGTTTTTGTTATTTTCATTCTCTGAATAAAATGGATCCTAGCATTCCTTTGTGGGAGAGAGACATGCTCCGCTTTTTATTATGAATACTCGTATTTTTCACTTATATTTCTTGAGTATTCTTCTATGTTATTTCAATACTATTAGCTCTTGTTTTTCATGCATCTCTTGTTTGGAGCTGTTAGTTTCTCTTATGTTACACTCTCATATCTCATTGTTATATACTTGGAGAGTTTATCTTTAAATAAGTTGATTGGTGTTTGGTTGGAAACAGAAAATGCTAAATGTGGTAGATGGTATAATGAAAAAGATATACGTGCTCTTATGGATTGTTATCTTGTATCTTGTGGTGCTTGGCAATTGTTTTGAGCTCTCAAGTAGATCATGTTTAAGCTTTTACATCATGTAGTTAAAACCTATTAATGTAGAACTACCGTAAAGCTTGTTGAAATTTGGTTTGCATGTTTGGTATCTCTAAGGTCTAGATATTTTCTAGTAAAGGTGTTTGAACAACAAGGAAGACAATGTAGAGTTTTATAACACTTGCAATATGTTTTTATATACGTCTTGTTGTCATAGTTTATACTTGTGTTTGCTTCAAATAACCTTGCTAGCCAAAGCCTTGTACTGAGAGGGAATGATTCTCGTGCATCCAAAACCTTGAGCCAAAACCTATGCCATTTGTGTCCGCCATACCTACCTACTACATGGTATTTCCTACCATTCCAAGCAAATACTTCGTGTGCTACCTTTTATTATTCAAAACTTACTATCTCTTATTTGTGTCAATGTTTATTAGCTCATGAGGAAGTATGTGGTGTTACGGATATCAACCTTGTCATTTGCTTTTAGACAGACTTTCACAACCGGACTAGTGGCATATACATCCGCTTATCCATTAACCTTGCAAAAAGAGCTGGCAAATGGGGCGCCCAGTCCCAATTAATTACAACTTTAACCGCTTCAATCTCTTCACATTTTTGCCCTGATCTAATCAGTCAAGCAATGACAACAGTTTTTAACTATATGTGTAAACAAAAGAGATAAGAGGGATGATCTACCTTGCTGGTAGAAATAACGTCCTTCATGGGAGCCGGTCTTGAACGTCTGGTTGACAAGGGGGGTAGAGTGCCCATTACCATTCGTTGACAACGACAAACACCTCTCAAAACTTACTTTTATGCTCTCTATATGATTTCAAAAACCTATAAAAACTAAAAAGCTCTAGCACATGTTTGTATCCCTGCTTCCCTCTGCGAAGGGCCTTTCTTTTACTTTATGTTGAGTCAGTTCACCTACTTCTTTCTGTCTTAGAAGCAAACACTTGTGTCAACTGTGTGCAACAATTCTTATATGATTACTTATTGCATTTGTTATATTCCTTTGTGTTGACAACTATCTATATGATATACATGTTCAAGTTGAAAGCCAATGCTGAAACTTATATCTTCCTTTGTGTTGTTTCAATGCTCTTTTACTTAGAGACTATTGCTTTATGAGTTAACTTTCATGTGAATTATTTTGATGCTTGTTTGAAAGTACTATCCATGAAAAGTTTTTGCTTATATGATGTAGTTGTTTACTCCTTGTCTATTTGTTAGCAAACTATAAACCATTGCTTTGAATCACTTCATTCATGACATGATCCTTACATTATTATATGATCAAGATTGTGTGAAGCATGTCACTTCAGAAATTATTCTTGTTATCGTTTTACCTACTCGGGACGAGTAGAACTAAGCTTGGGGATGCTTGGTACGTCTCAAACGTATCTATAATTTCTTATGTTCCATGCTTATATTATGCCACTTGCTACATGTTTTATATACACTTTTATATCATTTTATGCATTTTCTGGGACTAACCTATTAACAAGATGCCACAGTGCCAGTTGCCTGTTTTCTGCTGTTTTTTATTTCAGAAAAGTTGTTAAAGAAATATTCTCGGAATTGGACAAACTTTACGTCAAAGTTCTTATTTTTCCCGGGAGGTTCCAGAACATCGAAGAAGTTACGGAGGGGAACCCCGAGGGGCCCACACCCCCTCGTGGCGCGGCACCCCCCTCTGCCGCGTGAGCACGGGGTGTGGGGCCCTCGTGGCTCCACCGCCTTCGCCCCTTCGCATACTTATACCCCTCGGATATCTAAGCCCTAAGACACGACCCTTTTTCCTCCACGAAGTCCAGAGCCGCCGCCGTCGTCAACCCTAGATCGGGAGGGTTCAGAAGCTCTTCCCGGCACCCTGCCGGAGAGGGGAATCATCACCGGAGGGCTCTACATCACCATGCCCGCCTCCGGACTGATGCGTGAGTAGCTCATCCTTGGACTATGGGTCCATAGCAGTACCTAGATGGTTGTCTTCTCCTCTTGTGCTACCATGTTTAGATCTTGTGAGCTGCCTATCATGATCAAGATCATCTTTATGTAATGCTACATGTTGTGTTTGCTGGGATCCGATGAATATTGAGTACTATGTTATTGCTTCATAACATATCTTGTGAGTGCGTTGTTTATGATCTTGCATGCTCTCCGTTGCTAGTAGATGCTCTGGCCAAGTAGATGCTTGTGACTCCAAGAGGGGGTATTTATGCTCGATAGTAGGTTCATGTCTCTATTTAATCTGGGGTAGTGACAGCAAGCTCTAAGATTTTAGATGTACTGTTGCTACTAGGGATAAAACAGTAGTACTTTATCTAAGGGTATTTGTATTACTTACATTACACACATTGCCTAATGCAATAATCTGTTGCTTGCAACTTAATACTGAAAGGGGTGCGGACGCTAACCGGAAGGTGGATTATTAGTCATAGATGCGGTTGGAACGGTCTATGTATATTGTTGTAATGCCCAAATGAATATCACACTAGACATCATAACTATAGTATATGCATCATTATGCACTTCTTTATTCTGTCAATTGCCCAGCTGTAATTTGTTTACCCGCATGTATGTTATTATTATTTATGGAGAGACACCACTAGTGAACTGTGGACCCCGGTCCTTTTCTCTAAACTGATAAACAATCCTACTGCAATCCTGTTACTTTAATTCTCTGCAAACAAACACCATCCACACATACTTTTAATCCTTTTGTTACAGCAAGCCAGTGAGATTGACAACCTCACTGTCAAGTTGGGGCAAAATACTTTGATTGTGTTGTGTGCAGGTTCCACGTCAACTACACCAGCATTTTTCTGGCGCCGTTGCCACCTTGAGAAGATTCCTAGTTTCCTACTGGTTCGATAACCTTGGTTTCACAACTGAGGGAAACTTGCTGCTGAACTACTTCATACCTTCCTCTTGGGGTTTCCCAACAACACCTCACCGGTGCATCAATGCACCAAGAGCTATCTAAGGATGGTGAAGACCATAAGCTTGGGGATGTGAAGACAACCCCACTGGACCAAGCACTCTCGGTTCGCACACGTCTATTTTCTGTTTTCTATCAACGCATTACTATCGTATAAACTTGGAGCGTCTTTCTATTATTCTTTTTATTTTTGTTTTGCTTTTCGTAAGACCATTATTATCATTTATGAGAGAGGTGCTGTAAACTTAGTTGAATTAAGTTGGATGTTATTAAAAAGATTGGGAAGAGGATGTTTGAGTTGATTTAAAAAGATAAATATAGTTGCATGATTCATGTGTTTTTTAATGAATTTTAATATGCAAATGTTTTAACAAGAGTTATTTCTTATTCATGTTTAGATGTTGAATGTTACTTTACTTTGTTTAACATGGAATTATTAGCTCTATGGACACTTATGCATGCATTTAGACGGTCAACTTTCTCCCTCTTGGTAGCCCAAAAATTCCAACAAGTAAAAAACCTTGTTTTCCAACACCTTCAACCAAGTTTTTCCAGTGAGTCCACCAAATGTACCTATTAGCTAATATGCTATTACAAGTATGTTTACCATGTCATATTGTTTTATCTATGCTTCCAAATTAAGATGCTTATGTTATTGGGATTGTCATGGGTAAAGTTGGTTTAAAAGCTCTCACGAACTTGATGCACACATTACTTTTATTGCACTTAATAAACTTGACCCATTGTGATTAAGATTAAGATTTTTTGGGCTTGACAAAGGTCTTTGGTTGGGAGCTAGCTCATACGTGCTGACACGTGGCAAGTTTTCAACATTGCACTTTATTCTTTATAAAAGTTGATATCATGTTCTTTTGTTGATGGACGCCTAACATTGCGTGAAATGAAGATGAAAACTTAGTAAGTTCGGGCGAGTGGTATTAATGGCTAGAGAGACACCTGTGGCGGCTAACTTAAGCCATGTGGCCCATGGTGGAAATTTGCAATGTACCCATAGTGGAGGAATCTATGATACATCTCACAACAGAAAAAGGATTTACAAGAAAAAAATTAGTAAAAGAAAGAGATGTTGAGATGTCCACTGTTTGCTTGCTTTGTCATTTGGACATGTGCCCATTCCGTGTCCTAGGGCAAAGGGTACCCGGGGTAATACTCTTGATGATGCCACTTTTACTCACGATGACTGTAACCTTCACTTGCTTTGTGGCCCAAGTTGAGTAGCCAGTCGGAGAGGTTTTTGTTTTCAAGGGGCATGAGGCTTTGACCCATACTTTGTCAAGCACATAACTCATATTTTCTTTCACTTTCAACTATTAATCACTAAAGATGCTATGATAGGGGTAATGAGAACTTCACACCAATGGATACCACATGGCAAACATTAATTTAAGTTGAAGCATTTAGAAGCTAGATGACACTCTTGCATGTTATACCTCTACTTATTTATCTATATTTCCAAAGTGTCTGATGACCCACAAGTATAGGGGGTGTATCGTAGTACTTTCGATAAATAAGAGTGTCTAACCCAACGAGGAGCAGAAGGTGCTGACAAGAAGTTTTGATGAGGAATTCACTGTAAATTCTAGCAGACAAGTTTTTAGGAGTTTTTGATATAATAGATAAATAAAGTGCGAGTAAATAAAGCGCAACAATAATAATTGCAGCGAGTGGCCCAATCCTTTCTAGAGCAAAGGACAAGCCGGTTTGTTTACTTATGATGACCAAGCGTTCTTGAGGACACACGGGATTTATGTCTAGTGCTTTCGCTTCATATAGATGATTAATCTTTAGTGTTTTGATAAGTGTTGTGTGGGTGAACCTATGCTAATGCACCGCCCTTCCTAGGACTAATACATACTTGTGATTATACCCCTTGCAAGCATCCGCAAATACAAGAAAGTAATTAAGATCAATCTAACCACAGCCTTAAACTTTGAGATCCTACCATCCCTCATGCATCGAGATATTAACGGGGGTTTAGGTTTCTGTCACTCCGGCAACCCCCCACAATTAATATTCGAATACACAATGCATTCCCCTAGGCCCATAAAGGTGAAGTGTCATGTAGTCGACGTTCACATGACACCACTAGAAGAATAGCACCACAACTTAAATATCAAACCATTAAATATTACTCAACATAGTTCACTACTAACATCTAGACTTCACCCATGTCCTCAAGAACTAAATGAACTACTCACAACACACCATTTGGAACATGATCAGAGATGATATAATGATGGGTAACAATCTGAACATAAACCTTAATTCAACGGTTCCACCCAATAGCGTCAATAACAATAGTAATTAACACCGGGAGAGTTTCCCCTATCAAACACGCAAGATTCAGCCCTAGATGTTACAGCGGGAACGGAGTGGAGCGGTGGAGATGACGGTGACGGCGGTGGAGATGATGATGATGATGATCCCCGATGAAGTGCAGCTCGATTACGGTGACGATGGCGATGATTTCCCCCCTCCGGGAAGGGATTTCCCCGGCAGATTTCTGCCTGCCGGAGAGCTTTCTTCTCTCTGGTGTTTTCCGCCTCGTGGCGGCAGCGGAATAATTCTGACTCTCCGTGGAACGTCTTAGGTTTTCGTGGGGATGATGTACGCGAAGGGGCTCGGCCAGAGGTGGGCCAGGGCGGCCACACCCCGTGCCCGCGCGGCAGCAGGGGGTCCCGCGCCTGGGCATGGTGTGGGCCCCCTGGGCCCCACCTTGGCCTCCCATTTGGGCCTTTCCCATGATCTGGTAAAATAGGAGCTTCCACGGTCTTCGTTTTGTTTTCTGAGCTTTGCAAATAATGTATCTTGACGGTGCTTTTTCCAGCAGTTTCCAGACTCCGGTGATCAACTCTCCAATAATCATCAATCATGCAAAATAGATGAAATAACATAAGTATCATCTCTAAATATGAAATATATCAATGAATAACAGCAAATTATGATATAAAATAGTGATGGAAAATGGACGTATCAACTCCCCCAAGCTTAGACCTCGCTTGTCCCCAAGCGAAAGCTGAACTCAGTAAACATGACCACAAGTTTATGGAGTGAAGTGTCGATAAAGAATATACGGACAAGAAGCATCACATTTAATAATACACAAGTCATCTCAGATATCAACTCCGTTCATATAACTCAACTTGTGACGAGTAAAGGTAAATCACAATAAAGTGCATAGAGAAAACCATAGTTGGTGTTGGCAAACTTCGTTCTTGGTCAGAGAACAATGAACATATTGAGCTTACTCTAGAAAACAGCCCTCTTAAATAGTTGCTAACTCCCAAAGTCATATTTATCAAATAACAACAATGTGCCAAACAAGAAAGAATAAGAGACATGATTAACAATACGAATGTATAGATGGTTGAATCACAATCAACTCAAATGCTTGCTTAAGATAGAAAGAAATAGGTTTACTGACTCAACATAAAGTAAAAGATAGGCCATTCGCAGAGGGAAGCAGAGATACAAGCATGTGCTAGAGCTTTTAGTTTAATAGGTTTTGAAATTATATAGAGAGCATAAAAGTAAGTTTTTGAGTGGTGTTTGCCGTTGTCAACGAATGGTAATAGAGTTCTTGTCATCTTCCATACTAAGCAAGTTGAGAGCGGTTCCGATTATTTAAAACAAGCCTTTATAATAAACAAATATTTTGATAACTTTGACACTCCTCCCAACCTTTGCTTACACAAGCCATGGCTAACCGAATCCTCGGGTGCCCACCAATCAATCTCAAACCATGGAGGAGTGTCTATTTTTAACTTTCTCAACCTTTTGATATTATAGTGGTCTAACCAGCCCTTTGCAATATTAGTGACGAGCAGATGGAGCATGCAAGTCAAGGGTTACTTAATTAGTATGGAAGATAACAAACCCAACTATTATTTCCTCATGAGCTAATAAACATTGACACAAATAAGGGATAATAGTTTTGAATAAAGATAGCACACTAAGTATTTACTTGGAGTGGCGCAAAATACCACATAATAGGTAGGTATGGTGGACACAAGTGGCAAGGGTTTTGGCTCAAGGTGTGGAAGTATGAGAAGCATTCCCTCTCGATACAGGTCTTTGGCTAGCAAGGTTTGGTAGCAAGCATAAGAGTTGATGGATACAAACAAATATACATGTAGTAAAGACAATCATGCAATTCTTACTTGGAGGCACAAACAATTTTAAATTGTGAATATTAATCTTATCATCTACAAGTGAGAAAGATCATTGAAAACTATATCTACATGTAATTCTTTTTCTCCACTCAAGTCTCAAAGTATTGTAACTATTGACCAATGCTAAGTTTGCCAAAACCAAAAGATTTACTATAAGTTCCCAAAGTGATATCAATACTAATGACAAGATCAATCATATATGATAGAAGTTGCAAACTAAAATAAAGTGTGCAGAAAATAAATGATAAAACTTCTCATTAATATTCCATAACGACAACTCACACCAATGGATACATAGATAGATAACCAACTAAAAGAGAGATACTTCCACATTGCAAACCATCATATAAGATAACTTCCCTACTCATGATATGACACTACTAAAAGATAAAAGGTAAAAGATGATGGTGTGGTACCGTGGTACTCCCCCCAAGCTTGGAACAAGCTAAGGGAGATGCCAATACCGATGATGAATTACTCCTTCGGTGGTGATGGCTGATCCTTAATAAGCTTCATAACAAGCTCCTTCAACTCGTCAATCCTGTAGGTGAGGTTGCGAATCATCTATGTGTTGCCCTCAATTCGGCTCATAATCATATCCGCTTGTGAATCCCAGCTCTTGGAGTTGTTCCCCCACTTCTCATCAGACTTAGAACTTCTTTGACCTTCCCTCCTGTGCTCATCCGTGCGCCCATCTTGCGGTTGGAGGGGTTTGCCACCACTCCAATGCTCGCAACGGTGGCGCGAGGGTGATGACGCGGGCCTTCTTCCACCTCTTCTCCATCTTCACTCTTGACTTCCTCCTCTAGCTTGGGATCCTGGGGTTCATCCTCCAAAGTCTTCATTCCCTTGTCGTTGGCGGAGACCATGATGCCTCTAAAACTGGAACAAAATTCTGGACAGAAACAGCTCGAAACAAAAACACTTCAAAAACACGAGATACATACCTCGGGGTATCCGGGGGATTATATAGCAAAAATTTACGCAACAAAAGGAAGGCAACGGGAGGAAACCGAGTAGGAGACGAGCTCTGAGGCTCCCTCACCCCTTGCCCGCGCGGCCAGGATGGGGCCCGCGCGGCCACGTGGTGACGGCGCCTCGGACTTCGTGTCATGCCCGTTTTCGTCTTGTATTTTTCCATATTTTCTAAAAATAAATACTGTGTCTTCCAAAATTAAAAACGCGGACTTTTTCTTACTGAAACCATACCTTTTCGAATTCAGCTTCTGCAGACTCAGAAATATGTTCTTTAATAAAAGCTTCCGGAGTAATGGCTTGAATAATATCAACATCTTCATTATAAGAATCTCCAGAAATATAGTGCTCGAGTCTTTGTCCATTCACCACTTGTGTAGAGTCATCTTTAAGTGAGGCAATTTTAATTGCACCCGAACGAAATACCTCAACAATAACATATGGTCCTTCCCACTTGGAGAGTAATTTTTCTACAAAGAATCTAAGACGAGAGCTATATAATAAAAAAAATTCACCAACATGAAACTCTCTCTTAAGGATGCTCCTATCATGCCATTTTTTAACTTTCCCTTTAAAGAGTTTAGCATTTTCATAAGCTTCACTTCTCCATTCATCTAAAGAACTCAAATCAAGCAATCTTTTCTCACCAGCAAGTTTAAAATCTCTATTTAGTTCTCTCACTGCCCAATAAGCTTTGTCTTCTAATTCTAAAGGCAAGTGACAAGCTTTTCCATAGACCATTTTATAAGGAGACATACCCATAGGATTTTTATAAGCAGTTCTATAAGCCCATAATGCATCATTTAATTTACTAGCCCAATTCTTCCTCGTTCTATTAACAGTCTTTTGCAAGATAGATTTAATTTCTCTATTTGATAATTCTACTTGCCCACTAGTTTGAGGATGATAAGCTGAAGCAATTCTATGATTAACACCATATTTAGCAAGAACTTTTCTAAAACCACCATGAATAAAATGAGAACCTCCATCAGTCATTAGATATCTAGGAACACCAAACCTAGGGAAAATAATTTCTTGAAGCATTTTTAATGATGTTTCACCATCACCACTTTTAGTAGGTATAGCTTCTACCCATTTAGTAACATAATCAACAGCAACAAGTATATGAGTATAACCCTTTGAAGGAGGAAAAGGACCCATAAAGTCAAATCCCCAACAATCAAATGGCTCAATAACAAGAGAATAATTCATAGGCATTTCATTACGTCTAGAGATATTACCAATTCTTTGACATTGATCACAAGATAAAATAAACTTTCTTGCATATTCAAAAAGAGTAGGCCAATAAAAACCTGATTGTAAAACCTTTTGTGCAGTTCTATCTCCAGCGTGATGTCCTCCATAAGCACTACTATGGCATTTTCTCAATATCTCTTTTTGTTCATACTCCGGAACACATCTTCGCATAATACCATCCACTCCTTCTTTATATAAGTGTGGGTCATCCCAAAAATAATGCCTCAAGTCATAAAAGAATTTTCTTCTTTGTTGAGCTGAAAAGGTTGGAGGCAAATACTTCGAAACAATAAAGTTAGCATAATCAGCATACCAAGGACTATCTCGTGAACTAACCCTTATTGCAGCTAATTGTTCATTTGGAAAACTATCATTAACAGGAATAGGATCATATTCAATGTTTTCCAATCTAGACAAATTATCAGCAACAGGATTTTCAGCACCTTTCCTATCTACAATGTGCAAATCGAATTCTTGCAAAAGTAATACCCATCTAATAAGCCTAGGCTTTGCATCTTTCTTTTCCATAAGGTACCTAATTGCAGCATGATCAGTATGAATAATAACTTTAGAATCAACAATATATTGTCTAAATTTATCACAAGCAAAAACAACAGCTAGAAATTCTTTGTCAGTTGTAGCATAATTCTTCTGAGCAGGATCAAGAGTCTTACTAGTATAATGAATAACATTTAACTTCTTATCTATTCTTTTGTCCAAGAACAGCACCAACAGCAAAATCACTAGCATCACACATAATTTCAAATGGTAAATTCCAATCAGGTGGTTGAACAATAGGAGCACTTATTAAAGCCTTCTTAAGAGTCTCAAAAGCTTCCTTACAATCATCATCAAAGACAAATGGTACATCTTTTTGCAAGAGATTAGTAAGAGGCTTTGATACCTTAGCAAAATCTTTAATAAACCTTCTATAGAAACCAGCATGACCAAGAATACTACGAATACCTTTAACATCTCTGGGCCAAGGCATTTTCTCAATTGCCTCCACTTTAGCTCTATCAACTTCAATACCTCTTTCAGAAATCTTATGTCCAAGAACAATTCCTTCATTAACCATAAAGTGGCATTTCTCCCAATTAAGAACAAGATTAGTTTCTTCACATCTCTGCAAAACTTTATCAAGATTGTGCAAGCAATTATCAAAAGAAGTTCCATAGACAGAAAAATCGTCCATGAATACTTCCACAATTTCTTCACAAAAGCCATGAAAGATAGCCGACATACATCTTTGAAAAGTAACAGGAGCATTACATAAACCAAAAGGCATACGTCTATAAGCATAAGTACCGTAAGGGCAAGTAAATGTGGTTTTCTCTTGATTTTGAGCTTTAACAGCAATTTGAGAGAAACCAGAATAACCATCAAGAAAGCAAAAATGAGTTTTATTAGCTAATCTCTCCAACATTTGATCAATAAAGGGTAATGGATAATGATCCTTCTTAGTAACTTTATTAACCTTTCTAAAATCAATGCACATTCTATAACCAACTACTACTCTTTGAGGAATAAGCTCATCATTGTCATTAGGCACAACAGTAATTCCACCTTTCTTTGGGACACAGTGCACAGGACTAACCCATCTACTATCAGCAATAGGATAAATAATACCAGCATCAAGAAGTTTTAATACCTCATTTCTTACCACTTCCTTCATTTTGGGTATTAAACGACGTTGATGTTCAACAACTGGCTTTGCATCGGGCTCCATATTAATAGAATGTTGACATATAGTAGGAGAAATCCCTTTTAAATCATCCAAAGTATAACCCATAGCTCCACGGTGTTTCTTCAATACTTCCAATAATCTTTCCTCTTCTTTAACTGAAAGGTTAGCACTAATAATAACAGGATATATTTTCTTATCATCAATATGAGCATACTTAAGATTATCAGGCAAAGGTTTTAAATCAAAGACATGATCCTCTTTAGGTGGAAGTGTTTTACCCAAGTCTTCTACCTGTAAATTATGTTTAAGTATAGGTTGACGAAGAAATATTTCATCGAGTTCATTCCTTTCTTCCATAAAGACTTCACTTTCATGATCTTCCATAAATTGCTGCAAAACATTGTTAGGAGTAAGAGCAATAGAGGCAAGTTGTTCTACTTTAAAATCCTCATTAGGCAATTCGATTTCATAAGGCACTTTAGCAAATTTCGAAAAATTGAATTCATATGAATCACCAGCAAACTTAGTAAAGATTTTCTCTTTCTTACAATCTATAACAGCACCACAAGTATTTAGAAAAGGTCTACCAAAAATGATAGGACAAGTCTTACTAGCAGCAGCACCAAGTACGAGAAAATCAGCAGGATATTTAATCTTACCACATAAAACTTCAACATCTCTAACAATACCAATCGGAGAGATAGTTTCTCTATTAGCAAGTTGAATAACCACATCAATTTCTTCAAGTTCACAAGGACCAATCTCATGCATAATTTCTCTGTAAAGCTCATAAGGAATAGCACTAGAACTTGCACCAATATCACATAAACCATAATAGCAATGATCACCAATTTTAACAGATAGCACAGGAACACTAGTTTTCCTTGAACTCTTAGGATGAGAAACAACATTAGAAGCATCCTCAAAAAATATAATATACTCATCTCCAACATTTTTAGTAACAAGATCTTTAACTATAGCCACAGGAGGTTCAATTTTAATTTGTTCATCAGGTTCTATAGCTTTCTTTACACTTTTGTTAACAACACTAGCCATAACAGAATGTTCTTTCACCTTAACAGGAAAAGGAACCTTTTCAATATAGGGCTCAGGAATAATATGATCAACAACATTAACTTCAATGCTTTTAGCTATAGGAGTAATAGATTTATCTTTATATGGTTCATGATATTTTTCAAAACCCTCCTTGGGCAAACCGAAATAAGCAGCAAAGGATTTATAATAATTTGCAACAACTTGAGAGCCAAGACCATATGCATTATTAATATATCGAAATGCATCAGTATTCATGAAAGTTTTAATGCATTCGAAGTCATATTTTATACCTGACTCCCTACCTTAGTCGTTCTCCCATGCTTCAGTATTTTCTTCAATACAATCAAGAAAATCCCATTTAAAAATCCTCCTTATTACGCGTGAATGATCCAGCACAAGAAGTATCCAATAATGTTTTATCTTCAAAGGAGAGTCTTGCATAGAAGTTATCAACAATAATATTACCAGGAAGCTCATGAATGGGGCATTTGAGCATTAATGCCTTCAATCTCCCCCATGCTTGGACAATACTTTCTCCATCATGAGGCCAGAAATTATATATAGAATTCCGATATTGGTGAATCTCACATGGAGGATAAAATTTAGAATAAAAGAGAGGTACAATTTCCTCCCATCCAAGAGAATTCCTGTTCTTCAACAATTTATACCAATGCGCAGCTCTTCCAGTAAGTGATATGGAGAATAATTTCTTCCTGACTTTGTCCATTGTAATATCTGCACACTTGAACAACTCGCATAATTCATGTAAAAATAGTAAATGATCACCGGGGTGGACAGTGTTGAATATATAAGCAATTTTCTATATGATTTAATCCATAAAAACAGTAGATATAACATGGCTAGAAAGGTATGAAACAAACTAGTCATGCAATCTAACAAAGAGTACGCATATAGCAATTCTACACATATTGCTAGAAGGAAAGTCTGAAACATGATCTCGACTAGACAGAGGAGAAACACGTACGGTCCAGTGGAGGAAGATCCGTTCGCGGTGGCAGACATGTTGTCGAAGAGGGCGTCGACGTCGGGGAAGAAGTCGTCGTCCGGGAAGTAGTCGTCGGAGTCTGTGTTGGAGAAGAAGCCAGTAGTTGAGTGAAGACGCTCCCCAAAAACTTTATCGCCTCTCTCCCGTACAGGATCGCGAGAGACGGGGTTCCGGAGTCCTACTGTTCCGTCACGCGGTGCACGCCACGGAACGGAATGAGGAAGACTTGATCGGCGGCGCAGTGCTCGAGAACCAGGAGGTAGGCGCATGTGCTGTGGCTGTGTTTTTCGGTGTGTCTAAGGAAGAGGAGCGACCTCTCTTTTATAGGCACGTCTTGGCAGGCGAACAGGCACCGCAGAAGATGAAACGAAAAGACAGGAGGCGAATTGAACAGGCAGCCATTCGCATTCATCTCCCATTAGTGCGAACGTTTCCGTTCGTATTCATTTTCATTTAGTGCTAAACGTTTCAGCTTCGTGCAGACGTTACCTTCATATTTATCCATTCACGTGTGGCAAAAAGAACACATCGGCTCGGCGAGATTCCCGCAACCCGCGGCGCGCGCGCGCGCGCGCGTCGTGACGAGGCGAGGCGAGGCGTGGCGAGGCGGGCGGCAGAGGAGGAGGAGCGCGCGTGGAGCTCTCTCCTATCCTCATGCTCGTACTAGTGCTAGAGGAGCTCACCTTATAAACTGGTGTAGCACTCTCTAAACTAGCATTGTGGGACTAAACATTTGTCCCACCTCTTGCCATGTATGAATGGGCCACATGGGCCTCTAGGATTTTCAGGAATTATGGAAAAGATTAAATGGGCTGGGCAATTTAGGCCAAAATTCCAACAATCCCCCACAAGATTCTAGAGGCACACAGAATTTTACCTTTGGTTCCAAACACTGTTTATATACCGGTGTTATTGTGGAGACTGTTAAGTTGAACTTCCACCTAGAACTTCATGTTACACTAGTTTGCAACTTGGACAGTGGACTATGCCTTGAACTGCATGTTTTCTGCGAATCTAGCTTCACACAAAGCCTTTACCGATACTAGGCTACCGTGGGTCTTCCCCGCGGGTGGAGCTTATACGTCATACTCCGAGGCCTTTCATGAGTTTATTAGAGAGCTCATGGACTACGACGTTTGACAGTCATACTCATATAGGTGTGTTCCTCAAGAGATGTTCTGCAGGACAACATCTCTGCTTAAAATAAAGCCTCTTGGTACACATTAAGATATATATCAACCTACCTTGCAGTTTAGGAGAGTATTGCATCTTTACGGAGTGGTATTGTACAGAAGTAAGGATACTCTCCTCTCAGTTGATCAACAACTTGTCTCCCAATTCTACTTCACGGGATCTCTGATCACATAGAGTGGGTTGCTATTGTGAACAACTCATATTGTGGGTCTCATACCCATCTCCCTCGATGCATTATCTATCACATTACGTGATAAACCTTTCGTGAAGGGATCTGCCAGATTTTTAGATGTTTGGATATAATCCAATACAATAACTCCGGAGTTCTTCAATTTTCTGACAGATTTTAATCTCCTCTTCACATGCCTTGATGACTTCATATTATCCTTAGAACTGTTCACCTTTATTATCACAGTTTGATTGTCACAGTTCATCAGTATAGCGGGTATTGGTTTTTCAACCACAGGTAAGTCCATCAAAAGCTCACGAAGCCACTCTGCTTCAACAGTGGCTGTGTCTAATGCTGTGAGTTCTGCTTCCATTGTTGACCTCGTTAACATGGTCTGCTTGCAAGACTTCCAGGAAACAGCACCACCACCAAGTGTAAAAACATAACCACTCGTGGCCTTAATCTCATCAGCATCAGATATCCAGTTTGAATCACTATAACCCTCAAGTACCCTCGGATACCCAGTATAGTGAATACCGTAACTCGTTGTGCCTTTTAGATAGCGCATAACCCTCTCAAGAGCATGCCAATGATCATCTACCGGATTTGAAACAAACCGGCTCAGCTTGCTTACAGCAAAGGCGATGTCAGGCCTCGTGGCGCTGGCTAGATACATGAGCGAGCCTATAATCTGAGAATATCTCATTTGATCCTTCGAAATACGTCGATTCTTCCGAAGCAACACGCTAGGATCGTACGGTGTTGGAGAAGGCTTGCAGTCGCCATACCCGAAGCGACTCAAGACCTTATCCACGTAGTGGGATTGAAGCAGAGTGATACCACCACTATCATCTCTCAGGAGCTTGATATTCAATATAACATCAGCTACTCCTAGATCCTTCATCTCAAAACAACAAGATAAGAAATCCTTGACTTCCTGAATCACCTTAAGGTTGGTTCCAAATATCAGTATGTCATCGACGTACAAACAGAGAATAACTCCCTCGCCCCTACCATGGCGATAGTACACACATTTATCAGCTTCGTTTACAACAAAGCCTTCGGCGGTTAAAGTCTTTTCGAACTTCTCATGCCACTGCTTAGGAGCTTGTTTAAGGCCGTACAATGACTTCACCAACTTACACACCTTTTCATCCTGACCAGGTACCACAAAACCATCTGGCTGCTCCATGTAAATTTCCTCATCCAACTCTCCGTTTAGGAAAGCTGTCTTTACGTCCATTTGATGAACGAGAAGACCGTGTGAGGGTGAGGCAGCCAATGATAGTAGCACACGAATGGTGGTCAGTCTGGCTACAGGTGAGTAAGTGTCAAAGAAGTCTTCACCTTCCTTTTGGGTATAACCCTTGGCCACAAGCCGTGCCTTGTACTTTTCAATGGTACCATCAGGCCTAAGCTTCTTCTCGAACACCCACTTGCATCCCACGGGTTTGCACCTATAAGGACGTTCAGTGATTTCCCAAGTTCCGTTAGCTAAGATGGAATCCATCTCACTACGGACAACTTCTTTCCAGCAGTCAGCGTCCAAAGATGCATATGATTTTGAAATAGAACTGGGAGTGTCATCCACGAGGTACACAATGAAATCATCACCAAAATACTTTGCAGTCTTCTGTCTCTTACTCCTTTTAGGAGTTTTACTGTCATCCTCCACGACATTTTCATGGTGTTCTATCGAAATGGTGGGTTCAGGAATTGCAACTAATTCCCGACTAGATGAACTTGGCATCTCCTTATTTGATGAGCTCGGCATATCCTTCATGGGAAAGATATCCTCAAAGAAAGTCGCGTCATTCGACTCCATGATTGTACCAACATGCATGTCGGATACCTCAGATTTTACTATCAAGAATCTATAACCAATGCTATGAAAAGCATACCCCAGAAAAACACAATCAGCGGTTTTGGGTCCAAGCTTGCGTTTCTTGGGAATTGGTATATTGACTTTCGCCAAACAACCCCAAGTCCGTAAGTAAGAGAGTTTTAACCTTTTCTTCTCAAACTCCTCAAATGGAGTTATCTCTTTGTCTTTTATAGGAACTCGGTTTAGGACATGACACGCAGTCAATATCGCCTCCCCCCACCATGCCTTGGAAAGACCCGATGTGTCTAACATGGCGTTAACCAAATCAGTTAGAGTACGGTTCTTTCTTTCAGCCACTCAATTGGACTGGGGTGAGTAGGGAGGCGTCCTCTCATGAATTATACCATGTTCCGCACAAAAAGAGTCAAAGTCATTTGAAAAATACTCTCCACCACGATCGGACCAAAGCCTCTTAATTTTCCGTTCGAGTTGGTTTTCTGTTTCAGCTTTATAGATTTTGAAGAAATTTAGAGCCTCATCTTTTGTTTTCAGAAGGTAAAGACGTAACAGTATCTAGTGGAGTCATCGATTAACGTCATGAAGTTCTTTTCACCTTTTGTCAATACGCCATTCATCTCACAGAGATCAGAATGTATGAGCTCTAGAGGTGCCAAATCTCTTCTGCAGTCGTATGAGCTTGCGAGGTTGCTTTGCTTGAACACAAATTTGACACTTAGAACCTTTGACAGTAGTGAAAGAAGGGATTAAATTCAATTTGGCTAGCCGCGTCATACACCCAAAACTAATATGACAAAGACGAGAATGCCATACATTTGATTCAATAGTAGTGCAAACATGATTCGCAACTTTATTACAAACATATGACAATGACAGGCGGAACAAGCCTCCGCACTCATAGCCTTTACCAACGAAAGTTCCAAACTTGGACACAACAAATTTATTGGACTCAAAAACTATCTTTTAGCCATCTCGACACAGAAGAGACCCGCTAACAAGATTTTTATTGATGGAGGGCACATGATGAACGTTCTTCAGGCGCACGATCTTCCCCGAAGTAAACTTCAGATCGACCGTACCAACACCACGAACAGAAGCATGTGACCCGTTTCCCATCAGCACGGGGGAAGTCCCTGCGATCTGATAAGAAGAAAACATTGAG
The DNA here is from genome assembly GCA_026929855.1 of Poa annua. Taxonomy (NCBI): domain Eukaryota; kingdom Viridiplantae; phylum Streptophyta; class Magnoliopsida; order Poales; family Poaceae; genus Poa; species Poa annua. The sequence goes on from CM049437.1 coordinate 99,315,977, forward strand.
ATATCAAAACAAACGTGTACATTTGCACCAGTGTCAATCCACCATTGAGGAGAATGACATACTGAAAATATAGTTGGGAATATACCGTACCCAGCATCTTTCATCTCAGTATCACCGATAACAACATTAGCGGTCTTGCCGCTCTTCTCAAGTTCACGTTGCTCATATCGGTTAGGACATCTTGGAGCCCAGGGATTAGGATCACCGCAGACATGGCAGGATCCCTTCTTCCTATCGGTCTTCTTCTTGAAGTTGGTAGACTGTGAGGCCTTGTTCTTTCCATCAAACTTGCCTTTGCCCTCAGACTTATTCTTGTTGTTCTTGTGTTTGTAGGACTGGAAGTTTTTCTTCTGCACAAAGTTAGCAGTAGATCCTCCCTCAAGACCTTGAGCCCGTGTGTCTTTTGCTCTCGCCTTTTCTTCCACGTCAAGAGACCCAATGAGATCCACAACGGAAAACTCCTGTCTCTTATGCTTCAGAGAGGTAGCAAAATTCCTCCACGAAGGAGGGAGTTTCACAATGATGCCTCCGGCAATGAACTTGTCGGGTAGCACACACGAAACTTGCTCAAGTTCCTTAGCAATGGACTGTATCTCATGAGCTTGCTCAACAATGGAGCGCTCACCAGTCATATTGTAGTCAAAGAATTGCTCCATGACATACAATTCACTGCCTGCGTCCGAGACCCCAAATTTGGCCTCGAGCGCGTCCCACATGCCCTTGCCCGTAGTGATGGACAAATACGGGTCGACAATTTTGTCACCAAGAATGCTAAGAATAGCAGCCCTCAACAGGGTGTCGGCTTCCTGAAAAACTCTCTCCTCATCAGGAGTAAGTTCTCCTTCAGGCTTGCCTTTAGCAGCGTGAAAACACTTCATGGTGTCAAACCAGAGAGTAGCTCTCGCACGCCACTTCTTATAGTTCACTCCATCGAAAGGAGCGGGCCTCAGTGAAGTGGAAAAGCCAACAGGGGAAAATTGCCTAAAATAAGGTTTTTGGATTGTTGAATATATAAGCAATTTTCTATATGATTTAATCCATAAAAACTGTAGATATAACATGGCTAGAAAGGTATGAAACAAACTAGTCATGCAATCTAACAAAGAGTACGCATATAGCAATTCTACACATATTGCTAGAAGGAAAGTCTGAAACATGATCTCGACTAGACAGAGGAGAAACACGTACGGTCCAGTGGAGGAAGATCCGTTCGCGGTGGCAGACATGTTGTCGAAGAGGGCGTCGACGTCGGGGAAGAAGTCGTCGTCCGGGAAGTAGTCGTCGGAGTCTGTGTTGGAGAAGAAGCCAGTAGTCGCGTGAAGACGCTCCCCAAAAACCTTATCGCCTCTCTCCCGTACAGGATCGCGAGAGACGGGATTCCGGAGTCCTACTGTTCCGTCACGCGGTGCACGCCGCGGAACGGAATGAGGAAGACTTGATCGGTGGCGCAGTGCTCGAGAACCAGGAGGTAGGCGCATGTGCTGTGGCTGTATTTTTCGGTGTGTCTAAGGAAGAGGAGCGACCTCTCTTTTATAGGCACGTCTTGGCAGGCGAACAGGCACCGCAGAAGATGAAACGAAAAGACAGGAGGCGAATTGAACAGGCAGCCATTCGCATTCATCTCCCATTAGTGCGAACGTTTCCGTTCGTATTCATTTTCATTTAGTGCTAAACGTTTCAGCTTCGTGCAGACGTTACCTTCATATTTATCCATTCACGTGTGGCAAAAAGAACACATCGGCTCGGCGAGATTCCCGCAACCCGCGGCGCGCGCGTCGTGACGAGGCGAGGCGGGCGGCGGAGGAGGAGCGCGCGTGGAGCTCTCTCCTATTCTCATGCTCGTACTAGTGCTAGAGGACCTCACCTTATAAACTGGTGTAGCACTCTCTAAACTAGCAATGTGGGACTAAACATTTGTCCCACCTCTTGCCATGTATGAATGGGCCACATGGGCCTCTAGGATTTTCAGGAATTATGGAAAAGATTAAATGGGCTGGGCAATTTAGGCCAAAATTCCAACAGACAGTTCCATCCCCTTCATAGCGGTTATCCATAACACGATCAATAATTTTCATAGGTATTTTAAATGGCACTATTTCTTCAGGTGGCGCCTCATTTTCTACCTCAGCAGTGGTAGAAGCCTTTCCAAACAGGAAAGCAATAGCTTGTTTCTCCATAATTAAGCAAATTAGGAGACAAAAATAAAAACAACACTTACAGCTAAAATTTTCCTTACCAATTCCACTTACCAATAGCGCTTCACTCCCCGGCAACGGCGCCAGAAAATAGTCTTGATGACCCACAAGTATAGGGGGTGTATCGTAGTACTTTCGATATATAAGAGTGTCGAACACAACGAGGAGCAGAAGATGCTGACAAGCAGTTTTGATGAGGAATTCACTGTAAATACTAGCAGACAAGTTTTTAGGAGTTTTTTATATAACAGATAAATAAAGTGCGAATAAATAAAGCGCAACAATAATAATTGCAGCGAGTGGACCAATCCTTTCTAGAGCAAAGGACAAGCCGGTTTGTTTACTTATGATGACCAAGCGTTCTTGAGGACACACGGGATTTATGTCTAGTGCTTTCGCTTCATATAGATGATTAATCTTTAGTGTTTTAATAAGTGTTGTGTGGGTGAACCTATGCTAATGCACCGCCCTTCCTAGGACTAATACATACTTGTGATTATACCCCTTGCAAGCATCCGCAAATACAAGAAAGTAATTAAGATCAATCTAATCACAGCCTTAAACTTTGAGATCCTACCATCCCTCATGCATCGAGATACTAACGGGGGTTTAGGTTTCTGTCACTCCGGCAACCCCACAATTAATATTCGAAAACACAATGCATTCCCCTAGGCCCATAAAGGTGAAGTGTCATGTAGTCGACGTTCACATGACACCGCTAGAAGAATAGCACCACAATTTAAATATCAAACCATTAAATATTACTCAACATAGTTCACTACTAACATCTAGACTTCACCCATGTCCTCAAGAACTAAATGAACTACTCACAACACATCATTTGGAACATGATCAGAAATGATATAATGATGGGTAACAATCTGAACATAAACCTTAATTCAACGGTTCCACCCAATAGCATCAATAACAATAGTAATTAACACCGGGAGAGTTTCCCCTATCAAACACGCAAGATTCAGCCCTAGATGTTACAACGGGAACGGAGTGGAGCGGTGGAGATGACGGTGACGGCGGTGGAGATGATGGTGATGATGACCCCGATGAAGTGCAGCTCGATGACGGTGACGATGGCGACGATTTCCCCCCTCCGGGAAGGGATTTCCCCGGCAGATTTCTGCCTGCCGGAGAGCTTTCTTCTCTCTGATGTTTTCCGCCTTGTGGCGGCGGCGGAATAATTCTGACTCTCCGTGGAACGTCTTAAGTTTTCGTGGGGATGATGTACACGAAGGGGCTCGGCCAGAGGTGGGCCAAGGCGGCCACACCCCGTGCCCGCGCGGCAGCAGGGGGTCCCGCGCCTGGGCATGGTGTGGGCCCCCTGGGCCCCACCTTGGCCTCCCCTTTGGGCCTCTCCCATGATCTGGTAAAATAGGAGCTTCCACGGTCTTCGTTTTGTTTTCTGAGCTTTGCAAATAATGTATCTTGACGGTGCTTTTTCCAGCAGTTTCCAGACTCCGGTGATCAACTCTCCAATAATCATCAATCATCAAAATAGATGAAATAACATAAGTATCATCTCTAAATATGAAATATATCAATGAATAACAACAAATTATGATATAAAATAGTGATGCAAAATGGACGTATCAGTGTCCACGTTTCATATTCAGATTTCTATAAGAATACTCTATGACCAATATAGGATATCTTTTTACTTTTCATTTATGCATTCATTTGGTCCACAGAACTTTTCTTCTATGTTACACTTTGTGAATTATCATTGAACATCTTTATCTTGAATATTTGATATCACTTGATAATATATCTTGTATGTTGCTACTCCTTATTAAGAATACATTATTTGACTCTATGTAGCAATAATAATCATCTTTGATATCTTTTGATAGTAATAAAATGCCAAGTCCATGTTAGTTTTATCACCTTCATACTCGAGGACGAGTATTGGTTAAGCTTGGGGATGTTGATGCATGTAAAATGCATATATGCACTTTACATTTTATTACTTGATATTCCAACTTATTTGGATCATATATGGGTCATATTTATGTTATATAATGATTTTGGGGGATAATTCACACTTTCCCCATTTATTTGGAATTAACCCTGTAGAACCAGAAAACCCCTTGTTCCATGTTTTTGAATTTCAGGGAGCGTACGACGTCCAAATGACCTGAGATTTCACGGGGATCACTTTTTGGAAGGAAGAAAGAGTACGAGCCAAGAAAGAGCAAAAAAGGAAGTCCGAGGAGGATTTGGGTGGGCCCACGCGGCCAGATTCCCTGGTCGCGTGAGGCACCCTCTTTCCCCCCTCGTGGCTCCGATGCCGTCCGTTTTCGTCTCCGTGGCTTCGTCTTGACCTAAAACCGACTATAAAAATAGTCCCCCGAGTTGTTTTGTGAGGCGGCGGCGGAGAAACACGAAACCAAGAAACAGAGAGTCAGAAGGCTGCCGCCGGAGAAGATTGGAGGGGGGAAACACTGCCGGATCACCTCCGGAAGGCTTCTCCATCCCCCCTCCGGAATCTCCATCAACACCACCGTCAAGACCGGCACCATCTCCATCACCATCTTCGTGATCCACTTCACCACCCTCATAGTTTGAGATTGTTCGAACCCTAGCTATTGTCTAAGTACTATTCTACAGATTTGTGAATTGCTACTTGTTATTGTTTTGTGGGGATATTATATTTTCAGATTGTGTTGTATCACTTATACCCTTGAATCATATCATATCTTCGCGTTGTGAGTAGTTCTCTCATGTTCCTGGGGGCATAGGATGGATTGGCAATCATTTCACTATACATGTGTTGAGTATTTGGTCAAGTCTTTATCTTCTATGATTGTCTTATTGTACAATATATGAGTGCACGCATATGTTGAGGAATGCATGAAGGTGATCACACTATGTAATGGATTGGGTAGGACCTGGGAGGACAAGTAAACCTGTGGTCTAATACATGAAGTTCCATTAGGAGGGGATTAATATCGGGGACCTTAGAGTTTATGGCTATGGTGGGACTTTATGTCTTAATAACTCTTGTGCAGTCATTTACTTGGCCACAAGACCCATCATAAGTGGTTTTGTATATTTATTTAGCTACACCTAATTATGGCTCCGTCCAAAGAAGATTAAAACTTGACAAAATATTTACCTTGTTGTTCTAGAAATATTTATGCCATGAAATCTATGTAGCACTTGGGAACGTTTTCCACACGTAAGAAACGCACACTTAAGCTTGTCCTCTTGCTGCATAGAGGATTGAGTTTTCCCCCTTTGAGAGCTTTCACTTGTCATATTTTATTTTCAGCTTTTTACTTTATTGCAAACTCTACACCAAAAACCTAAAAACACTTGCATCATTTTACTTTGTCTAGTGCATAGATACTAAGAATAGTGACACTCTTATTTGAAAGGATAACAACTTATACCTTCTACTCCTCGTGGGATCGATACTAATACTTACATATCGAAGATTTCAACGATCCCCTATACTTGTGGGTATCAGTCCACAACATCATTCTCCAATGATATGACTCCATTATCGACTTTCATCCAACGATACTTGATTTGGAAACCTCGATCAACAACCGACACCTGGACTAGTATATATAGAGACTACTAGGAACTTTGTTTGTTAATATATCACACATGTATTAACGTTCATATTAATTCAGTTATAACATGATATAAAACTAATTATGAATTTTCAGAAATATGTGAATAATACTACTTATTATTGCCTATAGGGCACAATTCCAACAGACATGCCCCGGCGCCATGGCCGACCCCTCGCTCCGATCGGCAAGCCACCGAGCTCCACGCCCTCCACTCAACATCTCGCCGCCTCCTCCACCCTCCCTCCGTCGCGCACCTCCTCAACTCCCTCGCCAGCCGCATTTCCCCCACCGACCCACTCCACCTTGGAAAATACGAATTAGTGGTCTTAGTCTTAGGTCGAGTTAGTTCGGGGAAAGGGTAAGGGGAAGAAAATTCTACGAACCTTTCCTTTCTTCGTGAAGTTCAAGTCCGACCAGAGTAATATTCTACAACTAACAACTTCCTATCTAGGATTTTATTTACTAGTCCTTTATATATTCTAATGTATGGTATCGTGCTCAACCAGTTCGACCGAATGCCTAGCTCCACCTTACTCTTTGACACCGCTCTCCACGCCTGCTTTCACGCCTCCTCGGGCTCCGACCTAATGTTGTGCGGATAACAGGTTCGTCGACCAGACTGTTTTGACATCGGGCAATGTGAAGCTTCATCCTAACCGCTACACCAGGATGGCTATCCCGGAGCAGGTGGGATTTGGTGGCGTCCTGATGTTGTGCGGATAACAGGTTCGTCGACCCTGACTAGTCATGGTTGCTACATGGGGCGGCGGCTCTGGAGCAGGTGGTGTGTGTTTATGGCGTTTGGTCGACTTGCGGTGGGTTGTCTCGCTTGTGCGGGTTTTTGTCGTATTTTTCTTATAAATAGATCATTGCACAGTTTATATGATTTGTAGACCTAGTTTTTCTTATAAAGCGTATGATCTCTTCTATTAATTGGGACAGAGGATATAACTTATTTGAGCTAAAAAAAAACTAGAAAGCAAGCCGACAGACTAGGCTGCTCAACCATCAATGGTCAATTGGGCCTACATATCTGGTATGAGTTAAGGCCAACCTATTGTACCGCTTACTAAAGCCCAATACAAATATTGTTCCAAAAAAAAGCAGACCATCTTCTTCACTTCGTAGAGCTCCCCTGATCCCCTCCATGGCCCCGAGGACTCTCGCCGTCTCAATTCCGATTGGCAAAACCTTATCCCAACCCTTCATCGCGACTAAATCATTTTGTAACTGTAAGTAATCGCGTCGAGGAGCTGTGTGCAACGACTTTCGAATTTCGAATTTCACACGGTGAGTGGAAGAAAAAATAATACAATTATACTAAAGTTTTATACTTTTTTTATATTTTTGTCATATTGTGTTTAGTTAGCATTGTTGACCTTACAATATATCTTCACAATTTTCACCATTTTATAGTTACAATTTATATCATTAAAACTATATCTAAGTTGCCTAAAAATGTTCTTTTACTTTGATTTATATTCTTGACAAGATACATAACCGCCTTATGTTTAAAAAAATAGGAAAAACACATGTTTCCCTGATTTGTCTTTACAATTAATGAGTTATGTAGTGTTCCAATATATTATTGTGTGAATTCTTCTCAATATTTAATATTATTGCGTGAAAGAAAAAATACAATTATACTAAAGTTTTATACTTGTTTATATTTTTGTCATATTGTATTTAGTTAGCATTGTTGACCTTACAATATATCTTCTCAATTTTCACCATTTTATAGTTTCAATTTATATTATTAAAACTATATCTAAGTTGCCTAAAAATGTTCTTTTACTTTGATTTATATTTTTTGATAAGATACATAACCACCTTCTATTTAGGAAATAGGAAAAACACATGTTTCCCTGATTTGTCTTTACAATTAATTAGTTATGTAGTGTTCCAAATACTGATGGGGACTCCAAGTACATGGCTTAAAAAATATCTTAACGGAAGTGTGTAGTGTATTGTTATGTGAACAAATAATATAGACACGTCTAGAGTACGAATTGAAAAGTTGCATGATCGTTTTTCCGTGGTAAAATTTGTTCTACAACTTACAGAGAGTTTAATAATAAGTTAATTATCAACACTTGTAATTGAAATAACATCATTTATAGTAATCCTTGACTAATCACTCATAAAAGTAAAAATATTGTGAGTTATACCACTTTTGCAAAAGTACATGCTGCAACGCACTTTTGAATCACATGTTATAAATTTGCTAATGTTAGTTTCTCAAATAAGAAGTAATGCATGAAATTAAATATTGGAAATATACCTGCAAAAGTTTTATTATAACACACTACATAAATTATTTACGTCCACCACATCTAATAATGTCGTAGGTGATAGGCATAATGTCACAGATGACCCTTGTGACGTTTTTCGTAGCAAAAAAATTGTCATGGACCTCGTGTCATAGATGAAAGCATCGGGTTCATCAGAAATGGCCAAGTCCAAATTCAGTAATCCGTGCCTTTTTTTTTGTTACAGACGGTGACTATAGTTGTTATATTGTGATTATGATTACAATTTCATGAGAGCATCTCCAGTCAACGCCCCTATATCTCATCTGGATTGGCGCTGGAACCACCGCTATGGGCGATGCACGGGCGAAATGGCGTCTATGGGGCGGCCTCTCCCAACTCGTGGCCCTAAACGCTCTTAAATACTCGCTATGTAGTCCCTGCGCGGACATCCGATATATACTCGCTATGTACTGATCTATAATGATTTATATACGGAGGTAGAAACACATTTGTTCGAAACAAAGACAATCTCGCCCTTAAATACTTACTCTGCACCGATTTATATTTCCTTTTGGATATTTCAGTGTGGAGTATATATGAACCGAAATGAAATGAGTCAAGAGATTAAACATGTCCATATACACATACATGTGAATTGTGATTCAGAAAAATATAGTCCCAGTGCCACTATTGCTTGTTTATCAGGTTTTATTTGCTAATCATGTATACCACACGATCCAGTGCCACTATTGCAATCGTGTTTCTCGAGATACAACCCGTGTTATTCGTGACACGATAGATACGCCATACACTTGTGTCACTTCTGAAAGGGCGTTTCGCAAAACAGAAACACGAGCCTTCTTCCGTCGCGAGCGAGCGGCTGTGACGCGACATGCCCCCGGCGCCATGGCCGACCCCTCGCTCCGTCCGCCAAGCCACCGAGCTCCACGCCCTCCTCACAGCGTCCGGCCGCCTCCTCCACCCGTCCTCCGCCGCGCACCTCCTCAACTCCCTCGCCAGCTGCATCTCCCCCGCCGACCCGCTCCACCTCCGGTACGCGCTCAACCTGTTCGACCGATTGCCCAGCTCCACCTTCCTCTTCGACACCGCCCTCCGCGCCTGCTTCCGCGCCTCCTCGGGCCCCGACCGCCCGCTCCGCCTCTACCGGCGGATGCGCCGCGGGGACGTCCCTCCCGACGCCTTCACGTTCCACTTCCTCTTCAAGTGCTGCGCCCGCGGCGGCCGCACGCACGTCCTCCTGTGCCAGATGGTGCACGCCGCGTGCTACCGTACCATGCTGCCCTCCGGGTTCCCGCTCATTGCGAGCTCTGTCATCCATATGTACGCCGCGGTTGGGGTCCCTGGCGACGCCCGCCAGGCTTTCCACGAGATCCCTATCAAGGACGCGGTTGCCTGGACGACGGTGATCAGTGGGCTGGCCAAGATGGGGCAGCTCGATGACGCGCGCCGCCTTCTGGCGCAGGCTCCTGCGAGGGACGTCATCTCATGGACCGGTTTGATTTCCGGATACTCACGTGCTGGTCGGCCCGCTGAGGCCGTGGACTGCTTCAACCGCATGCTTTCGGATGGCATTGCACCGGATGAGGTTACCGTGATTGGCGTGCTCTCCGCGTGTGCGCAGCTCAAGGATTTGGATTTTGGACGCTCGCTGCACGCGCTGGTTCGGGAGAAGAAGATGTTGATGGGCGACAAGCTTGTGGTTGCGCTCATCGACATGTACGCCAAGTGTGGTGATATCAGCCGTGCATGGGAGGTCTTCGATGCTTTAGGTAGGGGCAGAGGACCCCAGCCTTGGAATGCTATGATTGATGGGTACTGCAAGCTAGGCTATGTTGCCTCTGCACACTTTCTGTTTGATCAGATGGAGAATCGCGATGCCATCACATTTAACTCATTGATCACTGGGTACATCCATTGTAGTCGGCTTAGGGAAGCGATAATTCTGTTTATGCAGATGACGAGACATGGTTTGCTTGCTGATAATTTTACTATCGTGAGCCTTCTAACTGCTTCAGCAAGCTTAGGTGCATTGCCACAGGGCAGGGCCTTGCATGCTTGCATCGAGCTGCGGCTGGTCGAACCAGATGTTTACCTCGGTACTGCACTCTTGGACATGTACATGAAGTGTGGGAGGGTGGAAGAGGCGACTGCTGTTTTCCAACGGATGAGTGTGAAAGATGAGCACACTTGGACCGCCATGATTGGAGGTCTGGCGTTCAATGGCATGGGGAAGGCTGCTCTAGAGCAGTTCTTCTGGATGAAGTGTGATGGCTATCATCCCACTTCAGTTACATACATTGCTGTTCTGACTGCATGTAGTCACTCATGTCTACTGGAAGAAGGCCGTCTCTACTTTGACGAGATGAAGTTGTTGCACAATATGCGCCCACAAATTGAGCACTATGGCTGCATGATAGATTTGCTGGGCCGCAGTGGACATCTGGATGAAGCTATGGATCTTGTGCGCACCATGCCAATGCAGCCAAATGCTGTCATATGGGGCTCCATCCTGAGTTCTTGCAGGGTTCACAAGGACATTGACCTAGCTCGAAATGTTGCAGATCGTCTTCTGAACCTAGAGCCAGATGAGGATGCTGTCTATGTTCAGATGTATAACATTTACATCGATTCTAGACAGTGGGAAGCTGCATCAAAAATAAGGAGATTGATGGAAGACCGGGGTGTGAAAAAGACTGCAGGTTACAGCTCGATTGCTGTGGCTGGGCAAGTGCATAAATTTATAGTTGGTGACCGATCACATCCACAGATAATGGAAATCATTGCAATGATGGAGGAGATTAGACGTAGGTTAAAGTCAGTGGGATATTCACCTATCACAGCACAGATAACAGTTGATGTTGATGAGGAAGAGAAAGAGCAGGCACTTCTGGCACACAGTGAGAAATTAGCCATTGCTTATGGCCTCATTAGTCTAGCACCAAACCTGCCGGTTCATATCATAAAGAACCTCCGGGTCTGTGAGGACTGCCACTCTGCAATCAAGCTGATTTCAAAGCTTTGGAACCGGGAAATCATTGTCAGAGACCGAAGCCGATTCCATCACTTCAGGGACGGTGCATGTTCTTGCAGTGATTTTTGGTGATTAACGTTTTGTAAGGCACTGGTCCTGGTGTTAAGCTTGAAAGATGAGGAAACACTAAAAGTAAAACTATTTCACCTTCAGAATAGCTTTCAGGTCTTGATTTCCAGTGGTCAAAGGTAGCATATCTTCTCTTAGATGTGTCATTTAAAGTAGAGTGATTCATCATGTTTCATCTTCTTATAGCAATAGTACTCTATCAGGAAACAAGGTCGGTTGTGTCACACTATGAATACCAATTGGCCGACTGGAAATGTGCTCCTCTTCACATGGTAAGGCTCATTACACACCCATAGTCCTGGTGGAGATCGAACTGATGGACTTGAATGTTATCCATGTTTTTATCGTGTAATCTGTATGCCTACCCTTGTTTCCTTCTCTGCAGTTCCGTGACTTGGTTGCCATGTTCTTGAACAGGCCAGCCCAGCAACCCCGAAGCTAAGTGGAGGGCAGCGGGCCATAATCAATAATCTAGGTGGGGTGTATAAATTACTGAAAAGGGCCTTCCCATGAACTCCGGTGGCTTATTTTTCTGCGGCAGTTCAGGGTTATAAAATGTAGACAGAGAAGGTGGCGCATCTGCGGTCCTGCAGCCGCAGTTCCATCCTCTTTGCTCAGTGACTAAAAGCCATCATCCATGGTTCTAACTAGCTAGGCCCTGGCTGACTTCTCTAGATGTTGGGAGAATACATCGAGCCACCTTTTTGCAGGTACGGAAATTCTTGTATGATGCTGCGGACAAGAAAAAAAATGCTGAGAGGATCAAAGATATGACATGTGGGCATGAAGGCCGGCATGAGTGAAGGTTGTGCCTCTAGCTTAATCAAGATGAGCCCTGTAAGTTTAGTGGTTGAGATGGAAAGCATGTCCATGCCATAGTTGGTTGCTCTCTTCATCCTACTGAGTTGGCAAGAATCTGATCCTTGCTGCTCTTTATTTATATGTTGAAACATGCTCAATGCAAGTTGGCTTTCAGATCAGTTCGGCCTCCAAGCTCAGTGGTCTGATCTGAACACGTCACCTGCCAGTCGACCCTTGATTGTTCTCACTGGTCCGAACCTTGTGCAATGCTTCCATGCCTGATTAGGGATGGAAACTTGACTTGCTTCCATGCTTGTGTATGCATATGTTCTGCCACCTGTTTCGATCTTGGCTTGATGGAGTGTGCTGAACATACAGGGGTACTGAAGCAAATGAGAAATGTCCCTGCAGCTCTGAGTACAGGCACAAGGCAAATGGGCTTGGGCATAAATGTTATTGCAGTGCAGGGAATGGGTGGAGCATTTCAGTGTGGTGGTGTGGTGTGGTCTGGTCTGGCACAGGAAGAATGGAAGATGCTGGCATCAGCCTCTCCTCCACTTGTCCCCCTTTGGAATGTCTTTTGCGGAAAATTCTTGTACCGGAAGCTTTATACATTTTATCCTTCACCAACAATCTGAATTTTATTTTATTCTCTGATTGTGATTGGACTGAACAACCGATGAGCCCATTATTATGTGCATTGGCTTGACTAGATACTGCACCAGATACATCTGTCCTTGAAAAAAAAATAAAGTTTAATTGTCCTTCAGATTATCCAAAAAATATATTCTGTTTAGTACTAGTGCATTTGCACTGATTTGTAAGAATATCTCTATTGTCAGGCAAAATCTTGCTTCTAAAAGTTTGATCATATTTTTTAAATGGAAAAGTTTGATGACATTATAGGGTAGGGCACTGTATTTGATAGCAGATTCTGTGCCAAAAGCCTCATCACTAGCAGTGGATTAGGGGAATCCGGGCCCCTCCTCTCCCACTTCCTTTTTGGTCCCTTTTCCCAGCAGCCAGCTGCTCGCGTAGCCAAGACGACCGGATCAATCCATCGGACCCCAGTCCACCACCGTGCCCTAACAGCCGCCGCCCTGCCGTGCCGTACCCCTCCGCCATCGCCGTTCCCGTTCTCCCTTCTCGCCGGACCGTCGCGTTTCCGGCAGCCTCTGCCCGCTGGGTTCCGAGGTACGAGCTAGGCTGTTTTTCTACAGATACGAGGTACGGAGTACAAATTTACAATCCGCGGGCCTGCACAATTTCTGGGTCTGCTAGATCCGCCCCTGGTCGCTCACCTCGACTTGGTTTCTCGATTTCTTCCAGGGAGAGCAGAAGGGGCCCCGGGAAAGGGGGATTGGGGCTGGAGGAGGAGGTGGGGAGCGCCGGCGGAGACGACATGTCGGGGGAGGACGTCCGCAAGGTCTCTCGCCAGGACATACAGCTCGTCAGTAGCATTTCACACTTTACCTGCTCTGTTGCATTTCCTGCTTCATGTCATGTCTCTGCTCCCTTGTTCTTGTTTTGGCATGTATAGTTGAAATCCGTACATGTTTACTTGCTCCCTACTACCGATGACCCGTGTTGCTGTTAGCTGCTTTGTTTACTTGCTTCCTACAATCGATTAACCCGTGCTGCTGTTAAATGTTTTGTAGGTCCAGAATCTTATCGAGCGCTGTCTCCAGCTGTACATGAACAAGAAACAAGTGGTTGATACCCTCTCCCTCGAGGCCAAGATCGAGCCAAGCTTTACTGAACTTGGTAACATTATACTCTCCACCTTACTAGCTTATGAGGTTCCAGGATCGGTAAACGATATCATAGTTCATGCATAGTCGGCCGGATGGCTGAAAACCATGGCAAAAGTTCTGTTTTGCACGAGCACAACGTAAATAAATTCTTTAGGTAGAAACCACATTTTCCGATATCGCGAGTCGTGACAAGAATTGTTATGTGATGACTAGATCTTATGTTTTCCAAATATTCGCCTTAGAAAATGTCCTGTTCCCCCTGAGTTCTTATATAGATTTATGCCCATGAAAATATTTATTCGTTCCTATACATGCCCTAAATTGTGCAACTTCACCACACACCACAGAATCACAAGCAGAAAGCGTGTGTAGTTGTAGAATATTCAGTCCATAGGCCCATAATGTTGGCTCTGTCGAAAAAGAGCACAAACAGGACATCATGTTCATCTAATTCCAGTTCATTAAACCAATCTTTTTGAACATTGTGTTGCATGAGCTGATTTATGCAGAATGTTTACTAGTGGACTGTAGCCCCGTTAGCAGATAAAAAGATCTATTAGCAGCATACATACATATCATAATGCTTGTGAACCTGTTAAATGGCATTGGCATGGAAAAAATTCTTCGAAGGTCGCAAGCATTGAACGTCCAAAATATTAAATCTCGTTCCATTTTTTACTTCGTTTCAGATGAGTAAGTTGTATGATGTGTCCTCAAACATATGGGTCAGTTCACTTGGGTCACTGACTCCTAAAGTGCACTGGTGTGGGTTCTTTTGCTAATGTGGTTAACTCACCTGGTGGAAGAGATAGCACCAAGGTTTTTGCAAAGTTGCTGAAACCCTTTCCAACCTACATAATAAAGCACACCAAAGTCTTCTCTTTGACCCCATTCTGTTGCCAAAGTTCTGTGTTGTAGTTTTAGTTTGGCTCAGTGGGTGCATCAAGCACTGTTTTTTTAGTCACCGACATACCTGATTTATCATGACTACTCATTTTCATTACAAGGGCTAGTAGTGTTCAATTGGAATCGCGTCCACAAGGAAATTTCATCATTTCAGGTTTGAGTAAACATAAATCACAAAGTAATTGGTCGTATTGCCTCTTTGTGAAACAAAAGCCAGAAAGCACAAAACATAACAACGCTTAGTAAGATGTAACAGGCTGCCAGTGACTTTCAGAACTGTCAAGAACTTTATAACTGACAAGTGCATGTATAACTAGTCCTCCAATGGGACACCAAGCTCCATATAACACTTAAAAGTATTTTGCCAAGTCAATCATGGGTAGTATGTAGCTGTATATCACAGTTCTGCTCTGTTAAATTTTACTCTTCGTAGAAACACGTGTTTCTTTTGTTGTCATTTTCATTGTTAACATTTTGTCCTTACTCTGTTTTTTTCTTTCAGTTTGGCAAAAACTTGAGGAAGAGAACCCTGAATTTTTTAAGGCATACTATCTGAGGCTGATGCTTAAGAATCAAATAACGGCCTTCAACAAGCTTCTCGATGATCAGTTCCAGCTTATGAATAAAGACTATTCTTCAGGGGTCCCTTCTATGCCTATCACTAATGGCTCCAACTCGACAACATGTAAGACACTGTTGTTCTAGCTTTAGAGCTTTATGCGATGACTGTTTGTCTTTATCTGGTGTAATAATGCAGTTATCTGTCATCATTTACGTTTGTTAGGAACAAGTACAAAATAGTCTCAAAAACTCTCTCAAGTGTATGTTTAGATCTATGTTTGTTGCCTCCACTTTCCATGTTTTATTATCTTGCTGGTCAATGGCATTTTATCATGGTCCACTGTTTTCCTTGTTTCAGTGAAGCAAGATCCATGCTTTTTAACAGAGTCTGCAATGCCAAATGGTGTAATGCACAATGGAAGTTCGGGTGGTTTAGTAAATGGAACACCATCTAGTGATCAATTGATGTATGGTGGTAAAGACATTCATGGTCCTCATAGTGGTATGAATGCTTCAACCAATGTGCTACCAGCACATAATGCATCTGCTTTGCTGTTTGGTGCTGATAATGGTCCAACGATAAAGACAGAGTCAGGCTATTCGACCAATGCTGATTTTGCTTTCTGTGGGAATGCTTTCCTTGAATCGTGCCAATCAATTGGTGATGCCTCTGGTGGTTCCTTTAGCAGCTCAGAGTTGAACGCACAACCTCTAAATGATTCAGTTCTGGATATGGAGTCATCATCGTTTAGCTACTTGAGCCAGATTCCCCGGAATTTCAGTTTTTCAGACTTAACAGAGGGTTTCAACCAAAATACAGGTACAATCATGGGATAAAGTCTTTTATTTCTTTTGGTTCTTAATGTAGTACCTGTGCCCCTAAATGTCCACCGGTGTACATTATTTGTCTTACTTTTTTGTCGCCTGCAGAAATATTAGAGAATTATGGTAGGTCACCCTTTCTCCCATCTGAGCGAAATAACTTCTCAGATTCTACAGGTGGTGAACATACAGGTAAATCCATTTCTGTCCTGTTTTCCTCCTTTTCAGAGCCAGAATATATTAGCACATATCACCAGCACCACTGCAATCTCTTTTACCTGAAGGTTCTCTTGCATTAGTCCGGTTCCTGCTAGTGTTTATGCTCATATGTATGTGCATCTTATTGAGGTGCCTTTTCAGTGAACACGCTGTGGATGCATGTTAGAGATGTGCTATTCAGTTATTGAACTCTTCTTAAGACATAACTCGCTTTATCATGCAAAGCTCTTCTCTCTACCTTTTTTCTTATGACTAGTCTTTTCCTGTACACAAAGCATGG
Source organism: Poa annua (assembly GCA_026929855.1). NCBI lineage: Eukaryota > Viridiplantae > Streptophyta > Magnoliopsida > Poales > Poaceae > Poa > Poa annua. The sequence continues at coordinate 99,332,484 of CM049437.1, forward strand.
GTTCTTATACTTCTGGTGTACTCATGTCTCGTGCTGTGTCTGCAGGCTGAGTATCTATCCACCATTTTGTACATATTTGGAGAACTTGAGGGACGTATGTGTTAGCTTTTCCCTTGTTAGTTCTGATGTCTTGTAATGTGGTATTTTGGGATGAGTTGTATCTCCCATCAGATGATACAGTAGATCTTTCCCCGTATGCTTGCTTGATGGTATTGTAGCTGTGCCTTGTACATTCATGTGGTTATTTAAGATGACCATTAGTAGCTGTGATGTTGAATTTCTCTGGCATGTACTGTACAACAGAGATAAATAATTCCAAGAGAATGCTGACATCGAAGTTTAATTTGTGTTGGATGTTATAACTAGTCCAATGAACGTACACCAGTTTCCTGAAATGCGTTGGAATCCCAATCTCTGTACGATTTATCCTCAAGTCTATTGTTGATGATAATTTGAGAAGCAAAAGAAGTGCATACGTGATATGATTAAAGAGGCCAACAAGGGGTTGGAGCTATGGCATGTGCTCTTCTCCTCACTGGTGCGGTCATACATTGAAATCAGATGAAAATGCACTTAGCAAACGAAAAAGAAAAACACAAACCATACCTATACTAAATACGTGTGTTTTAATAATCAAGAGCCTGCCTTCGAGAAGGCTGCATTGACGTTCTGCACCAGAGAGATTAATATTATATTATGCACGGCCTCTTTTGCTAATCAGCCTAGGTGAAGCAACACTCACACGCCAAATACTCACTCCGTCTCGGTTTAAAAGGCACACTTTTAAATTCATGCAATCCCAAAATCCTCCTACATTTTAGACGCTTTTGCATACTTCTCTTCTAATTAGTGGATGGTTCTCTCTCCGGGAAAATAATCCTATGAGACCGGGTCTATTTTCTTTCCTTGTTAGACCTCTTTTAGAAGTTGCTACCTGTCCTCAACAATCTTAAAGAAGGTAGCAGTCTTGTTCCTCAGAGCAACCATCCCGAATCCATCTAAGTCGCTAAGTCAGCATGGACATACATGTTGTGATCATACGTTGCAACATGTGGGGAAGAACAGACGCATCGATTTCAAACGAGCACCACACCCACATATTTTTGTTATTGCTTCATTTCCTAATAGTGCACTGCAAATATTTTGTTGACACCAACGGTGCTTTTTTATTTATATAAGCCGAAGAAAATCAAATGCGTGGTGGTTGAAGCCTCGGTTACAACGGTTGCTATTGCCTTGTGACTTCCTGAGAGGAATTTTGAGCCATTGCTTGAAGATAGACATCATTATGCAGGTTGGTACTCGTCAGGCAATCCACTCGTCTCAGAATCAGAAGCCCTTGAGCTTGCCGGTCAGCCCGGCGAGCTGCACCCATTTCTCCAGTGCTGTCGCCGACGACACGAACGCCGACTTTGACGACTGAACATCACTCTTGCTCACTGAAACAAGAACACAAATTGGAATTTATATGGAATCGAGATGATGTTGAGGACAGCATTCTCTTTAGTCTCCGGTGATGAGAACTTGAGAAGCAAAAGAAGTGTACATGCCTGATGTGATCAAGGAGGCCAACGAGGAGTTGAAGCTGTCGACCGCACTCTTCTCCTCTGTACTCGAGCTGAACTGTTGCACATACCCAGTGACATGACAGATATCAGACGGAAGCGCACTAGCTTGGACAAACAAGATAAAATTGAATCTGCACTGTGTGTGGTTTTGTTAGGAGGCTTGCCTTGGAGAAAGCTGCATTGACGTTCTGCACCCACGGGGAGCTGGAGTCCGGGCCGAGGACGTCGCCGGCGGCGGTGAGGTCGTCCTTGTCAATGGCCTGCCCCACCTTGCTCAGCTTGTAGACGAGCTCCTGCAAGTACCCTGTGGTTAAGGATTAATTACTAGCAATATACTCCAGTTTCCAAACATCAGGGATTAAACAAATTAAGCCTAATCAGGCTGACAGCTGACCTGTCTCGGCGGAGGAGGAGTTGATGAGCCCCTGCTTCTGCAGCCGCTTCTTCTTGTCCTCCTTGACGCGCTCCAGCAGCTCCAGGTCGTCGTCCGCCTCCAGGATGGCGGCCCGCGCCGTGCCTGCGCCAGAGGAGCCGGCGGCGGCAGCGAGCGCGGCCAGCAGGCATGCCGCGATGCCGCGGCGCCTCCCGACGACGACGGCGTCGCGCCGGCCGTCCTGGCATTCCACGGCCACCGCTCTGAACGATGACGTGGGTTTCTTGGGAGCAGGATGCAGCAGCACGGGGATCTCCTGAGCCGCCGCCGCCGAGGAGGACTTGGACGCCGCCGCACCGCACCCGGCGAGCGTCCATGCCTCGGTAACCATGGCCACCATCCGATCGAGAGGCACTGAGCAAGGTAGTGGACGAGAACTATGGCGCTGGTTGGGCAATTGGAATGAGATTGTTGGAAGCGTTGCATGGCATGGCATGGCAGGTGGTGCGTGCCCCCTTATCCTCTCGATCTTGCCGCCATCGCCACAGCCACAGACGGGTTAGCCTCAGTCAGTCGAGCCGGTATGCACCTACGTGGTGGCTTCATGTAAATGAACACAGAACAATGCAGAGCGAAATCTGCAGCAAAATAAAAATCTTGTGCAATACTGAATACTCCTCGCAGAAAAACAAGTGAAGTTTTTCTTCAGAGATTTCACAGCCTGAAAAGACAAGAACAGAAGAGGAAACAGTTATGATTATGTAGTGCTATGTTTCACCACCTATCCTATGAATAAAAATCATGAATTAAAAATAGTTTTAGGGATGGAATAAACACTTTAAAATTACTTGATAATTTATATTTATTTAAAAGACATAAGCAAAGAAGAAAATAAAATGTTTGTTAAGATTATATGTTTATGCCCCCCACCCCTAGAAGACTGTCCCATGATTCAGCTAAGGAGTGGTCGATGTCGGGAGAAAAAAATTAAAATAAGATATCAATGCGCCGGTTAACATAAGATGCCTAAAGAAGGAGCTTAGCATATAAAATATTATGCATAGCGCATGAAAAAATCTGAACAAAGAATAAATATAAAAACCCTTTTGATAAATTTCGGTCAGTCTCGCTCACCTAACCATTTGTTCAGAAAATTCTCTATGATTTTGCGTTGACGCCCGATTTTGTGTTGAGGGATTGAGTTCCTTTAAGCAAAAAAAAATATCTGCTTCCTAGCCTATCTTAGAATAGTGATGGAGCGCGGTCGAGGGGAGGAAGCTTAGATAACTTTTTTTTTTCAAGCATCCAGATAGGCGTCGCATGTTGTGGATGCTCTTATAGGGGTGCGGTAGACCGTAAGGAAATATAGTCAGGTAAGGACATTGTGATTGGCTTACGACCAATGTCGTTCAGCAATTGTGATCAAAATATAAGAGTCGGGAGTAACTTCCTAATTGTAATAGTAATTATCGCTAATTGTGTCGCTCCGATCGTCGCCGACCCTCTCATGTGCCGTCATCCATCGGCGCGGCTGTGCCCCGATCTCGAACGCTGATATTCATGTCAGCTTGACGCCTCCCCCATCTCGTGTGCGTGCCCACTGCTAAACCTAGCCTTGGGTTTGGCTCGGTCGCCAACATGATTCACGCACCGCTACCTCAAAGTGGGCATAAAACCCGAACCCGAAGCTCGAACCCGAAAAATCCAAACCGGAATCCGTATAACCCAAACCCGACAAACCCGAACACTACATCGGGTAGCAGTTTCAATAACCTGAATTTTATTTGGTGAATTCGGGTTCCGAGTCACGGTACCAGAATTACCCGAATAGCCCGAAATTAACATGTAGCCCTATATACTGAGTAGGCAAGCGAACAGCCCAACAGAGAAAACTCCAACATTCAGTCCCAATAGCCCAAGTATAAATAAGTTGCATTTATAAAACCTAGCGCTGCTTCTTTTTCCTGGGTCCAGAACACTCACACGCTGTACAGTGTTCGTTTATTTTCACATAGCTATTTTTTCCTCTGCAGATTTAGTTATATATATAATCATGTTCTTTCATCTAGTGGTCTGAAACGTGTTGATGTAAAATCTGAAACCTGTTCCCAGATGTGAAAAAAAGTTTATATTTCCCTGATCGATAATCTAATATAATTCAAACCATCGCTGTCATAAAATGTTGCTTAGGCTACTTGTTTGATGACTAGCTATAGATCAAATTTTGAATTCCCTAATTGTTTTCAATCAGCTCGCGGTCTTATCACTAGTTTCACTCGTACAGTCCCTACATCAGTTCTCATTATTTCAGTTCACTTATTTTGTCTTGTAGATTTCAAAAGCTGGGAAACAGAGGCCCGGGCACATGGATGCATGGATCTTTCGATGCCTTAAAAAGTTCATCACCTCATTGTGCTATCTCTCATCTACGCATTCATCAGGCATTGCATTTGCTGGGAATGATGCACGCTGCACATTTGTGCAGGTTTGAAAATTACTTAACTCATCGCCTCTAATTAAATGTACCTAGACATATAGAAGCTCTATATCCTTGTTTTAGGTACGTTCATTGTTCAAGATTAAAGCTTGATATTATGTGCGTCCTAGGTATCAGTCAATGAGTCATGCTTTTGCTATGGACGAAGTGTCAACACACTAGTAGAAAAAGGATTTTACGTCCAGAGATTTAGTCCTGGCTGTGTTTGCGGCCGGTACTAATGGGCATCAGTACCGGTCCGAACGGTCAGAGAGGAGGGTGGCAGCAGTACCGGTCCGTAAGGGACCTTTAGTACCGGACCGTAACACGGCCCGGTACTAAAGGTCTGTGGCATGGCAACGGTCGCGCGGGGCTGGGCGGGTGGAGCTTTAGTACCGGTTCGTGTTACGGACCGGTACTAAAGCCCTAACCGTTCGACTCCCGCCCATGATTTTACACGCGATTGGCTATACGGGCGAGTGGGCAGTTCTCATTTCCTCCTCTGTCTTCCTTCCTTCTCCCCGCCGGCGATCCTCTCCTCTCTCTTCTTCCTTCCGGCCGGCCGGCTCTCCTCTCCTTTTCTTGCATCCCTCCGGCCACCATGAATCCGGCACCACCAATCACTCGCTACGGGCCGGTGCTTGCACATGGCAACACCTATCTTAACGTCGTGTACACGAACGATAGCGCTAAGATGGCGGGTTTTCTCACCGATTTCAAGTATTGGCTTGGCGAAGCTCGGGAGCAAGACAAGTTCATTGGTCTTGATCTCGAGTACACGGCCGATCAAGAAGAAGTTGCGGTCATCCAACTATGTTTCAAGAAACGTGTCATGGTCTTCCAATGGGCAAGGTAATCCAATGTTGGGGCTTATTTTCTTTAATTTGTTGATTCGTAGGATAGGAAAATTGCATAGGATAGCAATTTCTCTTTGATTATAGTGAACATAATTATATATATTGGCCGAAATGAAAGTTGCATTGCATATTGTTGTTATTCTTATTATACATGATCTTAAATTATATATTGGCCGAAAATCTTAGTTGCATTGCATATATTGTTGTTATTCTTATTATACATGATCTCAAATTATATAATGGCCGAAATGAAAGTTGCATATTGTTGTTATTCTTATTATACATTATCTCAAATTATATATTGGCCGAAATGAAAGTTGCATTGCATATTGTTGTTGTTATTCTTATTATACATGATCTCAAATTATATATTGGCCGAAATGAAAGTTGCATTGCATATTGTTGTTGTTATTCTTATTATACATGATCTCAAATTATATAATGGCCGAAATGGAAGTTGCATATTGTTGTTGTTATTCTTATTATACATGATCTCAAATTATATAATGGCCGAAATGGAAGTTGCATATTGTTGTTGTTATTCTTATTATACATGATCTCAAATTATATAATGACAGTATTTTTAACATGTGTTCCATTTGTTGTTGCAGTAGTGACAAGCAATGTCCAATACTCATGGATTTTCTTCGCAGCGGCATACATTTTGCTAGCGTTGATATAACGAATGACAAGATCAAGATGAGACGCACCTGGGGTATTCAGATACCATCTGCCTGCCACATTGATCTCCAGGACTTGTTCAGGCTTGACCATGTCAAGACTGGAATGGCTGATATGGCAGTCGCCGTGATCGACGACGCGTACGCTGATATGAAGGACAGGATTCGACAAGGAGCAGCACAAACTTTGGGAGAAGACCCCACTTGACGGTTGCAACATTGAGTATGCAGCAAAAGATGCGTACGTTGCATACGAGGTGTACCGCAAAATTAGAATCGTCAACTATGGGCAGCGTCACCTCGTACCGCGACCAGTGCGCCATGAGTCTTCAGATTCGGAGGACGATTTGTACTAGTGTTTGTAGTGCTTGAGGGTCTGCTCATGTGGAAGAGAGTACTGTTAGTGCAAACACTTTATCTCTCTAATATTTTGTAGTGCTTGAGTGTCTACTCATCTGGAAGAGAGTAGTGTTATTGTTGCAAACAATTTATCTCAAATATTTTGTAGTTCTTGAGTGTCTACTCATCTGAAAGAGAGTAGTGTTATTGTTGCAAACAATTTATCTCTAATATTTTGTAATGTGCTTAGTGTCTACTCATCTGGAAGAGAGTACTGTTATTGTTGCAAACTAATTTCAAGATTTCCTTTTACATGGTTGTTTCTTATACCAATATGCACCTATTTGTGGAATATGGGATCTTTATCACAAATTATGCCTTGAAAATGACCATAACTTGATCATTTGGCTTGAAACTTTTAGATGTCTATACATGATAGATATTTTTGTGAAGACTTTTTTTGCAAATTTTGTCAAAAATAAAGTTTATCATTTTTCATAGCAACTAGTACACATATAAGGTCCCCATGCCAAAGGATTTCTTTTTTTGAAGTGTTTATCACATTATTTCATTTTTTTTAATTTTTATTATTATATTATCATTTTTTAAAATAAAGTAATATTTATTTTATCATTATTTATTTCAATATTATTATTATATAATATTTTTGTTTAATCAAGTAAATTTCTTTTTTTGAAGTGTTTATCACATTATTTCATTTTTTAAATATTTATTATTATATTATCATTTTTTAAAATAAAGTAATATTTATTTTATCATTATTTATTTCAATATTATTATTATATAATATTTTTGTTTAATCAAGTAAATTTCTTTTTTTGAAGTGTTTATCACATTATTTCATTTTTTTAAATATTTATTATTATATTATCATTTTTTAAAATAAAGTAATATTTATTTTATCATTATTTATTTCAATATTATTATTATATAATATTTTTGTTTAATCAAGTAAATTTTTATAATATAAGAAAAGAAAAAGTGTTTCATCGTGACCGAGTGGTTAAAATGATTGATAAGATAGAACTATCAGTAAGTTCTCAGTTCTCTCTTAGTATCTAGTTTGAAGGAACCTAAATGTTAAGCGTGCTAGTGTTATAGCAGTTTCAGGATGGGTGACCGATCGGGAAATTTGACAGTTCCAAAATGGATTAAGTGTGTAGGAAGGGGGAAAATTAACTAGATTAAATAGTTAGACTTGACATTAAGTGTGGGTTAGTTGATAGTTAAGTGATGAATTGTGTGGGTTAGTGGATAGTTAAGTGAGAAATTTCGAAATTCTAAAAAAATATTTTTTTTTGTGAAAATTTCAAAAAGAAATTAATTTTTTTGGAACATATTTAAGGTCTGCAGCCGAAACCACGCCTGCGGCCCTCGTGGATGTCATTTAGTACCGGTCGCAACACGATCGGTACTGATACTCGGGGGGCATCAGTACCGATTGCGCAGTACCGGTTGCATAACCGGTACTGATGCCCCTCCCCGACCGGTACTGTATGTCCGTTTTCCACCAGTGACATTTGCACAATACGTTTCGCGAGTAGTTGCTTAATGACATAATTTTGTATCTGTTTATACATACATTTATATCTTATTATATTTAAAAACCCAGTTAATCATACGGGAGCATAATTGTAGCATTGTTTCTCTTCCTCCCCTTCGGGCACCGTCGCCACCGGAGGATGCATCTACGTTAAGCCCTTACAGTGAACGGTAGAGGCGGGACTGACGTTCTTGTGTTGCGGCGTCAGCATGCTATGTGGTCGAGGGAGGCTCGGATGTTCTCGTTTGCGTAGTGCAAGGTCCTAGCGGTTTGAAGACCCCTGCGTCGCCTAACCTGCAGGTACGGCTTCACCAACGACCCCGGTGGTGTAGTGAAGGCGGTGACCTACATAGGATTCGTCCCGACGACTTGTCCGGCTAGGCGACCGGCATCCTGGGGGAGGGTGCGAGCGTTGCCGAGGGTATCAGGCCATGTGCTTGTGTCATCGGAATTAAGAGCCGGTGGCTGTGTGTTCTCACGACAATCGTACTCCATGATTGTGGGTGAGAGTGTTTCTTTTGGATTTTGCTCGACTTCCGGCTAATTAATCAGTCAACACTTTTCTATTCTTAATTAAAGAAATTGAAAAAAAATGTCTCATTTTAAAATAATATCGTCTTCTCAGTTGTCGTTTTATAAATGTCAAAAGAAATTGCCATGCCGAAAAAGTGTGATGTAACTGTACTCATGAGTGGTAAGTGTCAAATTTTGATGTCAATAGTATGTTTAGACTAGGTTGTAACGAATTAGACTTAAATATGACGGAGAGCACAACAAATTTGTAAACATGATGGTTTTTGTAACCAAATGGCATTGAGGGTTCCTCGCGACACGGCGACCAGTCCATCCACCTCCGCGTCCCACATGCTCGTACGCCCTCGTCGCGCGTCAGAGAAGAAGAGGAGCTCTGGCGCTGTGCTACGTACGGCCGGCCGGTCGCACTCGTCCGCAGGCCCAGGAGGTCGTGATAATGTCATGCATATCGGATGCGCATCAGGGACAGCAGAGAATCATGCCGCCGACCAAACATCATTGGCTGTGACTTCTGAATTTGGAGTGGTAAAAGCTTTGCCGTTAACGGGGGCACTAGGTGGGTGCTTACAATATACCAACCTTTTTCTTAAACACAGGTGCCTATTTGTATAGGAAATGTGTCTAGTTAGACATCTATCTAGTGTATGTAAGCGCTGGTGATTAAAGAAAAACCGGTTTATTTTTGTAATCACACCCTCCATTGTACATGCCCTTAGGATGAACTCCAAACGTGCGACCCAAACGGACACAAAATATGTCTGACTTTTTTTTGTTTGGGTGGTCGTCCGGCCGGGCGGATGAAGGGCGGACACGACACAATCCACGATGCGCCCAACGGTGTGAGGGCATCTCCAACGGCTCGACGTATTTGGAACCAAATCGGATCCGTTTTGTACCGTTTGCGTCGGGTCACAGACAGGTTTGGGACTTTGTCTTCTCCACTTGTCCGTTTGGGTCGGACACTCTTCCAGCGGCCCCGATGCATATTTTAATAACTTTATTTTATTAATATAATATATTACATAGATGACTGAAAATAAAGATAGAAAATTTAAACATAAATAAAAAAGCCCTAGAAACTAGGGCTTGATGCGCCGTCGCGCCTAGTCGTCGCCGTCATCGTCCCCGGTGAGGTTGATATGCGTCGGGTCGGCGGGTCCCAGGGATACGACCAGGGTACCATCAGCACCTCTGGGGCTGCCGGCGCCAAAGCCTGCGGCTGCGGCTGGAGAGGCGTATGGGGCTCGGCCGGGCCAGACCCCCCCAGTTCACCTGCATGGGAGGCGCCTCGCGCGGTGACTCGTAGACGGCGTAGCCCCAGGGCTAGGGCTAGACAGCTGGCAGTGAGGGAGGTGGCGGTGGTGGGGCGGCGCTGCTAAACGCGCTCGCTCTACTCTATAGCTCACCCAGTTGCCGAGCTCGACGAGCTCGCTCTCCTCTATAGCTCGCCGGTAGGCGTCCTCCTTCGACAGCTCCGGCGGCTAGCACTCCTCCACCGGGAGCGTCGGAGTTTCCACGACCTCGTCGGCCTCCTCTTCCTCCGGCGGTGGCGACACCTAGTTGTCGAGTTGCTGCTGCGGATAGGGATCCGCAACGTAGTCGTATTCGGCGTCGCCGAGAAGGCCTGATCGGCGCCTCAGACAGGGCTCGTAGGTTGGCCGATCCCACCACTTTGACTCGTAGTCAAAGGCGGGGTCGTTGCACAGATCCGGTGGAAGGACGGGCCGCTGGCGCCGGATCTCGTCGCGCCACGCCAGCCCGGGTCACCGGAGGGACCGGCACCCTCGTGGCGTTGAGGTGCCAGCCGCCAGGGAGATGGGCGTCGCGTAGGCCCACCGACGCGTTCTGGTCGTGGAGGGCTTGTGCGAGAGGAACCGACACGTACGGCCGGTGGCGCCTTGTTCTTGCTGGTGACACGTCGGCGTCGGTCTCCTTGAATGGCCAGCGTCTTGTCATGGTGGCCGTGGGACGGAAGGTGGCGTGCTGGTCCGGGACAAATGGGTCTCTACGTTGGGGGGCTTAATTTTAAGCAAACACACACGATGCGTCCAAAAAAAATGTGTTAACGGGTTGTGGATTTTTTTTAAATAAAACGGCTCCTCAAATAAACAACACCAGCAGCCCATCCATTGGCTTTTGCAAAAAACCCTCAACTCGACAAATAAACTCTCTCTCTCTCCTAAGCGTGTCTTCTCCTCACGCACCCACATGGGCTGGCGCCGTCGCCGCTCAGTTGCCTGGCCAGTCGTCCTGGTCGGAGACAGTCCAGTCCAGGGTTCCCAGAGAAGCTGGGGGCGTCGCATCGACTTCGGAAGTAGGTTGTACACTACTGAACTGAACGTAACGTTTAGGATCAACGGGATCAAAACGCAGAGCAATCATTTCTCCGCGAGCCCCTTGTACGACGACAGGGAGTATGACCGAGATCGACCCGTCATTTCTCAGATTCATAAGTACTACGTTTCCCGGATGCTTGACCTCTTGCGCCACCCTAGCTTCACCTCTCACAAATCCCAAGGCCTATATATATCAACGAAACATCAGCCCTCCCTCCCGACAGTGAGTTCGCCAAGCCAAACTTGACAAGCAAATTAAGACCATGTCTTCTCCCTCCAGGCTTCCGGCGGCCGTCGCCAACGCGTCGGACCAGGTCCTAGCCTGGCACATCGCCGGGTGTTGGATATTTGGTCTGGCGACGGCCGTCCTCAGCGTCTCCTGGGCGCTGCAGACCATCTGCCGGCGCCTCCGTGAGCGGCGGGTTCTTCCGCTCCAGCGCCCCCGTCCGCCGCCCCCGTCCGCGCTTCCTTCTCCTTCGCCGGCGCACACGCTCGCGGCGGCGACCAACGCGTCACCTGCGCCGCCGGCTCCAGCGTACGCGCCGCCCTGCGCGCCAGTCTACGCGCCACCTGCGCCACCGGCTCCGGCTCCGGCGCCCTGCGCGGCAGTCTACGCGCCACCTGCGCCACCGGCTCCGGCTCCGGCGTACGCGCCGCCCTGCGCGGCAGTCTACGCGCCACCGCCGGCGCCGGTCTACCCGCCACCGCCCGCGCCGGTCTACGCGCCAGCACCGGTCTACGACTACGCGCCACCCCAGGCGCCGGTCTACGCGCCCTTCTACGCCTCACCGCCGGCGCCAGTGTACAACAACACCTATGTTTTTGAGAACAACACCGACGGCGAAGGGCTCGGCGCCGCCATCGCGGCCAACGCCGCCGCAGCGGCATTCTGCGCGATAATGTGAAGCGTGAAGGTAAGTGTGCATCTTCTCGTTCGTTCGTCGGTAGCGTTACTCGCCCCACTCCTTTGAAAGTCCTTTCGAACCTTGTTCTCCTCTTCTCGTTTTCTTATCATTCTTCTTCTTCTTCTTCTTCTTCTTCTTCTTCTTCTTCTTCTTCTTCTTCTTCTTCTTCTTCTTCCAGCAGACCAACCGCACCTTCTGCATGTCAGCATGCATGGTAGTAAGGATCTCAAGAACAAGATTATCAAGCTCGGCTTACTAATATGGTTTTGCTTTTTCATGAACTTAGTAGTCCGGTCCAGCTTTACTGTGGCCTTGTAAGAAGTATGAAGATGTGAACCTCTTAGAAAAATGTACAGTCTATTGAGATTTACTACTAGTACGTAGTGTAGTAGTAATTTCGATGTTGTAAGATATATGAAGCCGTGTACCCTTGACACATGGTACAAATGTGTTTATTTGGAGTACTAGTGTATTTGGACGCGTGATCTGTGAAGTTCGGAAATTTGCATTGCATCAAACGCGCTGCCATGTATTTTATAAGTTTCCTCTTAATACCTGCAAGGCTCTTATAAGTTTGCAAATATTTGTAGGCATTGCTCAGTAGTCAATAGTACCTCCAATTATAACTGTCTACATGTGATGTGTTACTCCTGGTTAAGTATCTAACTATCTACAAGTGATGTCACAGTTCTTTTAACTCACACTGTCCAAATTCTAAAAACCTTAAAGTGGGCGATCGGTTTAAGCAGACCAAATGACTATAATTCATCATGTTTTTGTGCATATGTGTTATCTCTGTCATCTTTTGATGCCATTTAGCAATGTCATGAAATCTTTTTTTTAACTTGGCGTGAATACCTATCTCATCTTGGATGTTTTTATAAAGTTCAGCTCTTACTGTTTTAAGCTTTCAGTTCTAGATGGAAAACTATATAGCACAAGTTATTGCACACTGGACATCAGTACTGGGATCTACGATAGCAATATCCCAATTAATATCATCCTTTTCTGGTCACTTGATGTATAATCAAGAACTTGATTGAACTGACATTCACATGAAGAGATTGTTTTAGTTTCAGGAATGCCAGTTTAACCAAGTTCTTTATGTGGTAATGCGGGAGTGAACTAGCCTTATGTTCTGATCATTGGCATTGGTCCTGAGTTATCCTTATGTTCTGAACAAAAATGGCCCGTTGGATTATTTGAAGACCAAGATGGTTCCGTCGTGAGGCTAGTCTGGTTTTTGCAATCATGACCATCATGTGATGATATGGGCTGCATGCAGCTTTGAAACAATTGCAAAAAAGTTGTAACATAATTCATTCAGAAGGCATTGCGCGCTCCAAACCCTCCAGCTCGCATCATGTTCTAGAATGGAAAGTGTGGTACTTTTGAAAGTGATGCTAAGAGACTGAAGCAAACTCTTTTTCCTGAAATGAGGATTGTGCCTTTTGTATTAGTGTTTTCTTATTGTGTTGCAGACTGTAGCCAAGCAGGATGCCCTTATGGCCTTCTATAGTGTTGTGCTAAAGGACATTGTACATCTTGGTATGTCATCACGTGTACTATATCTGAAGACAAATCATACATTCTTATATTGCATTTTTAGATTCAGTTAGTTTTTTTTTAAACGAGGTAAAAACCTTTGCCTTTATACAGGGCCGGTCCTAGGGGGGGGGGGGCGAGAGGGGCGGCCGCCCCGGGTCCAGAAATTTTGGGGGCCCCCCAGGTATATGTATATATCAGTATATAGGTTTAGTCAGTGTGTAAATAGAAAAGAAAAATACAATGGACTTAAAGAAGGCCGGTGGATGATTGCCTATGGGCCTGCTAGCTAGCAATTGGGCCTTAGGAACGTTGGACGGGAGGTATACGCAGCATATGGCTTTTTTTTTTTTTGAAATTTACGCAGCATATGGCTGGCCTCTTGGCAATACGTGATCGACATGGAGTCGGCCGGCCGGCCGAAGAGTTGTTCCTTCCATATAACGATTCGCAGTTAGCCAATATAGATCAGATGCGTCTCGCGATCGCCATCCTGATTTCCTGGTCGTCTCTTTCTCTCGCGTGATCCGTCTACAACCACATCGCCTATTCACCTCTGATGCCTCTAGTTCTGGTCTTCTGGATCGATCCGGATCCCCATCGGCCATCGCTCAACTCGACGTCTCGTCGCCAACAACAACGAGTACTGATCTTTCACAACATCATGTTCATACTTTTGTGAATTCCTTAATTTAGGTTACTAATTATTTGTTTTTTGTAGGGCCGTCATGAAGAAGCCTCTATCCGGTAGTGCGAAAAGAAAAAGGAGGGAGCAAGAAAAGAAATTTATAGACTCACAAAGAGGATCTCTTCATAAATATTTGAAGACTAATACAAGCACTTCAACAGATCCAAATAGATTGGCGTTGGTTCCCTGGGTTCCTATGGGGGAACAAAGTAATACTATTAATCTTGAAGACAATGGTGACACCGACGCGGATGATAACAATGTGAGTGATCATGAACACGCATTTAATTCATCTCATACAGAATCTGCTAGTTTTGATGAGGAACCAGTTCGTGTGGATATTTATGACCCGGCAAATTGGGGTAATCTTGATAATAAAGCAAGGGACACATTAGTGGAGAAGGGGCCTATTAGAGAAAAAAATATTGAAGTTCAACTTATTTGAAGTCAATGGACGGTTCTCAGATTAAAGACAATTGCACTACATTTGCAAATAAATTCTCTCTAGCTGGCAAATGTGATATCGAATTGGATGATCTAGTTTCTGAGTTAAGTCTTATGCAGTTGACCTTGCCAGATAGAATAATGTCTGCTCTGGAGATTTTTCAGTTTGTGAGAGAAGCGGATTGTTATCCTAATATTTATATTGCTTATCGGATCTTATTTACTATGCCTGTGACCGTCGCATATGCGGAAAGAAGCTTTTCAAAGTTAAAATTATTGAAGAACTATTTGAGATCTACAATGTCACAGGAGAGGCTAAATGGTTTGGCAACTCTATGCATCGAGAAGAAGTTATTGGATGATCTTGATATTGATTCCATCGTTGGTGATTTTGCATCTAGAAATGTCAGGAGAAATTTTTAGGGTGTGACGAAATTGTAATACTTCTCCATCATAATGAAATTACGCCTTCGTGCGTTCGTGGTTTTTTCCCGCAAGGGTTTTCCACGTAAAAATATGTGTCTCATTTCTCTCATTAATTTTTTTTATCAACATAAGGGCCCCAAATTCTAGTCTCGCCCCGGGTCTTTGAATTCTCAGGACCGGCCCTGCCTTTATATTGGTAAAAAAGAAGAAGAACAAGTTGGACGATTTATAAGAGAAACCGTCCAAAAACCATACAACACAACACACCCCGCCGCCCCCAAGGCCACGCTCCAATAACTAGTTGACGACCGTGTTGCCCTAGCAAAACCATGACCGACGGGGTATGCCCGGTATGCCGTGGCATACCCTGGGCCGAGTTGTCCGTATAGGAAAGAGAGAGAGCTGACGCATCGCTAAGTTAATTGATCGATTGTACAACTCAGCCGTAGGTGCGACATGCGTAGTATGGATTAAAAAGCCTGATCGCTTGCAGACTACCCGGTTTGATACTCTACTTATCTACATGCATCTCAATGCAAATCTCACGACTAGACTACGCCGCCATTACTCCTCGCCCAACCTGGTTAGGAGGAGGGATTGCCGATCGGCGATCGGAACGACTATGTCATAGTCAGTGTCCGCTGATGGACCTGACTGCCAGTCATGCCATAAGCCGTGATCTAGATGCCGCTCACCGTTACTAAACGTCTCGGCACGCCCCTCGCCGCAGCGCCCTGAAGCTTCGCGGGCCGCCGTCGGAACACACGACCGCGCTTCGTGGATAATCCAGACGCCGGCATGAGGCATCTACGCTGAGCTGCTGCGAGCAATTATCCAAGTAGCTAACTTGTTTTAGCTTTCCAAAGGATTCACATATAACATTATGAGATTAAGTAGCTAAGTAAAAATTAATTGTGAGCATAAGCTAATTTATATGGTAGTTTAGGAAACTTTCAACTTAATCTTTCAATTATTTATTGCTTCCTGTATTACGATGCAAATTTTAATTTTTAGTTGAATTTATAAATAGATTTTATACAAATGGCGGTCAAATTTTTAGTGTGGCATACCCATTCGTAAAATCCTGGATCCGCCACTGACTGACACCATACGGCGGAGGCAACCTCAACGCAAGGAGAAAACCCGGAGCCGCCGCTCCGACATCCACGCCGGCCCCAAGGCCACGTCCCTAAAACGAGTCGACGACCATGTTGCCCGGGTAACCATAACAGACACCAACACGGCGGAGCCGACCTCAATGCAACAGAAGTCCGGAGCCGCCGCTCCTACATCCACGCCGCCCCCAAGGCCGCGCACCGCCTAGCCGAAGACGAAAGCTCGCCGCCGCCAACCACCAACCGCCTCCACAAGTCCCCATGGCCGAAGGAACATCGAAGGCGAGGCCCCAAGAGGCAAGCGACGCCAGAGGCGCCGCCCTCGCTGGATCTAGGGTTTCCCCCGGAGAACCCGACATGGAGAAGAAGCAACACCACCTGGACGACGCCTTCAAGAAGAACGCGATGCCCGAGGACGTCGTTGTTGTCGGCCATAGCCAACAACCAGGGCAGGAATTTCGCCCGGCGATGTGCCGCGAACACTGCAACCGCATGCCGCAATCATCGCGTCACCTCACGCCAGCAGCCGCCACGCCGACCACGCCCCGGCATCCTTACGTCCGGCTCCCGAAACAGCTGGAGAAGATGCAGCCCTGCCTCAGCAGTGCCGCTGCCCAGCCACGCCGCTGCAGCAGCCCGCACGCAACCCACGCCGGCGCAGCCGTGCAGCCCAGATGCGGCCGGCCCAGGCCCACCGCGCAACCACCGCCTAGAACAACGCCCTCCCGCACCGAGAGCCGCCGCCACGGGGCCACAGCGCGCCGAGCATCCAAGCTCGCGCCACCACGATCCCGGCGACCTCGACCCGCCGCCCTCACGACCAGGTTAGTCGCCCACCAGATCCGGGCGGCCCCGGATCCGCCACCCCGCATCCATTGCGGTCTTGGAGCCGCCGCTCCGGCTCACAGCATCGGCGAGGACGCCGTCGCCGCCCAGTCAGGGTCGGCACCCACCCACGACAGAGGAGGAAGGGGAGCCACCCCCGGTGCCAGTTGTGTGGCAGCGGGGAGCGCCGCCGCCTCCGCGACGCGGAGGTCGGCATCAGCAGCAGCGGGAGACGACACGGAGGAGGAGCGGTTGGTGGCGGCGACGGGACTCCCCCGGTGTTGCCTAGGTGCGACACGGGGTAGGGACGGTTTTTTGCGTGTAGTTAGTTGACCCTGCAATGCTGATGTCCTTGTTTACCTCTGTTTTCAAATTTCTTACATCGCCTGCCAATTCAGTATCTTATGTAGCTGGGTCTGATTAGTGCACATTGTTTTTTTTTCAGAAAATTAGTGCACATTGTTGGTTGGCTTTTTTTTTTGAATTTTCCACATATATTAAACCAACAAAAAGTACACGATTACATTGATTATAAAAACAAAGCTAAAATAGACTAGCCAATCTATGAGATCTTCAATCCCTTTCTTCATCCATGACACAATCTTGTACTTTTCTGAAGGCAGCCGTAGAACGCTAAAACCATGAAACCACACACCTATGAATACCCATGAAGGTTCTCCCTTTTTTAATTTTGAGCCGCAATGCCAAAGCTTTGTGCACGCACGCAGCCATTAAATTAATCAAGCAACATCGGCAAGAGCACCACCACTGATATTCCAGGGACAAATAACCGAGTCACTTTGTCGATGACGCTGGGAGCCGAGAGAACGGATCACCATTACCAAAGACGTAGTAGCCGGGATAGATAACGCAAGTACAAACCTCCTCGTGGCAACCATGAGAAACAATCCAAGATTGATTCCAAAGCCACCATTGACGTCGAGAAGGAGATCTCGCCGACGACCGAAGCGCGGAAGATTAATTATTGCAAACGATGCCATCTTCATTGACAAAGAAGACAACAACCAAAACCAAACTATAACATTAAGGACCCTTGTATAGTGCCCTAGGCAGGTCCGAGGTCCCCACCCCTCCTAGTGCCAGAGCGGCACCTAGAGGAGGTGGGGACCCGTCAATTCTTAAACGAAGGCGACGATGAAGTTGCAGATGATGCCGGCGGCGATGACTAGGGTTGAAACTTTCTTTTCCGTGAAGCAAACTCGTCCGTTTGTTGGTTGGCTATTGTTTTAGGGTGCTCCACACATTTCTTTCTTACGTTAGATCAACATTTATTACGTCAGTTTGTTGTATATAGCAAAAACAGCCACGCTATATATCTTACGTTGCTGGTTGACCGAGCTAGCGGTGGGCCTGATTGTCATGCAGAATAACTAGCGCGTGCCCTATATTTATAATATGCAAAATTTCCAACATCTTCGTAGTATAATGATATGCCAAATATCGGCCTAATTAAATAGTGTAAGAAATAAGCAAAACATGTTCCTTCAAAATATAGAAAAATACTACAGTAATAGTTTGCTCGGTTCCATCTTAACGGGTACTAACGAAGAAAAAACTTCAGAAAAGAGCACTGCGATTTTTTTTTGAAAGAGCCATATGAGAAAATTCATCTAACCTATGTAAGAAAGAAATATGATAACAAAATATCTGTGCCGGTAGTGATTCGAACAAGGACCTTCGGTAGGAAACTACGCAGTCCATCCAATGCAGCGGAGACTATTTATGATCAAGTAAATAGTGTTTAAGTAATTAAATATCGGCGTTACCTCCGCTTCCGTCCCGTTTTACAAATAAAGCCCAACGGCCAAACAGATATGAGATGATGAGGAAATCCTCTTACAAAGCAGTTCAATAAAGAAACGACAACCGAGAAGGAAGAGCAAAGCCACCGACTCAAAGTCGAGCAAGAAAAACACGCAAAACCGGAAATGGACCCGCATCTCGTGAGAAACCATCAGACACCGATGCACCAAGCACACCAAGTTGTAGCTAGAGAGGGCCGCGCCTGCCCTATCGCTCCGAGCCGTGGAGCGTCGATCCTACAAGCCGAAATCGAGGGTAGAACGATTACAACGGAGATCCATATAAAGGATAGGAGACCAACAGGACCACCCCAAACAAAAGCCGAAGAAGGTTCGCGTTAGGGACAAGGCATTCTGACCAGCAAGACCCTGAGTTCCACGTCGACGCCCCCAAGAGGGTGTCGACGCAACGCGCCGCGCCGACGAGTCTGATGATCGGACTAAGGTTTTCACCCGAAGCCCAAACAGTGAGGAGCCCACAACAACGCCCCCAAAAGGAATACGACACCCACGGATGTCGGCGCCAAAGCGCTAAGCTTTCGCTCATATCCTCCACCACGGGCCACTGCTATCAACATTACACCTCGAGACTAGGACCAGGGAGCCGCCACCACCGGAGCCATGACAACACCAGGATTACCCGCCACACCCTCCCCTCGCTACCCACATAGCCAAGAGAAGGTGCCACCACCATTGTCGAGCTGCTCGCCGAAGGAGCCAACCTCGCAGCCTCTCCGCCCAGGGTGGCGACTCCGGCATCCCAGACACACCCGCCACCGCCACCATAGCCTAGGGCATCCGAAAGCAGGCACCTTGACAGCAACACCGGGAGAACAGAACCGTAGCGCGCTAGGGTTTAGTCAATGAAGTGGTAGCGCGGAACTCCTCGATCTTCAGATCGGTGTTAGCTCGCCGTGTCTAACCGCGGCGAAGCAGACGTACGCCCTCTCCACGCCTGCATGCATGCCATCATGCTTTTCAGATCATGCGATTAATAATTAATTAATATACAAGTAAGATGTAAGTACGTAGCAAAGCATGTTTTCGGTGATCATTCGCAGTGTGTTGGACGATCACTGAAAAAATAATCTATATGTAGACTTGGACACAGTACTCGGAAGAAAACTTTACATCGATCTAAGGTGTTAGGTTTGGCAGCATGCATCTTGTTGAAACCGACCTTTTTCCAATATAAGGCATGCTCTAGCTTCAAAAGCTCTCTTGCTACCGGCCACAGCGTGGTTCCGGTTCGATGCAAAAGAAGTCAGGAATCGCTAGTTCGATTCAAAGAGTTAAGAATCGCTTGTGGGGCAATAATCAAATAAACAACTAGCCACTTTATGCTCTTTTCAGCCTCTCGCACACACGGTTCTGCTCAAGTTCATTTTCATGCTCTTTACAGCCTGAGGATTCTGCAGAAGGGAGCAGAAAATTCAGCATATCACAGCTACGCAAGCTAAAATGAAGGCAAGTAGAGCCATAGCTACAAAGTACAAACACAGTTCTAATGGAGATGGCATGCAGGGAGAGTGCACATTTTAATGGGCTTTACTTTGTAATAATCGTACAAACATTTAGTCTGGACTATTACACTACAAACTCTCGGGATAGATAAAAAATTACCCAGTCACCGTCATACATGATACAAGTATCACTACGGGAAACTGCCTAGGCGTCAACGGCCAGAAGCTACACCGACGACATTTTATCAGGACCGTCGGTGTAGCCTCTGAGCTGGGCCGGCCAGCAAGCGGGTCGTCGGGCCAAATTAGCCCTCGGCATATCGGGGCTACGCCGACGGTTTTGCCATCGGCTTAGCTATTTTTCCTTTTTTTTCCTTCTTTTTTCATTTAAAATGAAAAAAATCATATCTTTAAATCCGTGAATTGAAATTCAACAAATAAAATATCTAAATTGATTAGAAAAATGAGAGGAATCCAAATATGACAACTATATCCTCTTTTATGTCATATTTGTTTGTACTTGCTTCAACAAAAAATTGATATTTATAGAAATAATTTGAAAAATCCCCTCGACAAAATTGTTTTCTATACCAAGATACACCTATCTGTGGAATATGAGAATTAGATCACAAATTATGTCCTGAGAATGGCCAAAACATTGTCATTTGGGTTGAAACTTGTATATGTTTACACATGGTAGACTTTTTTGTGAAGAGTTTTTCTGTAACATTTGTCAGAAATCAAGTTTATCATTTTTAATAGCAAATAGTACACATAAAAGGACTCCATGCCGAAGGATATGTTTTTTTGAGCTTTATTTCACTTTATTTGATATCTTCGAAAAAAACTGTCAAAATGGCCACCATGACCGTTTATCGAAAGAGGTCAAATTTTCTAAATATATCTATGTTTCTGTGATATAACCACTAGTTGTGTAGCTTAAAATTATTATTTTTGAAAAAAAATGAACCAAACTATCAAACACTTGTAGTTTCAATTTGGAGTACTTTCAAAAAATAGGCATAAACTCATTTAACTATGCGAAATTAGGTACAAATCAAGAAAACTCTTAATACTTTAGGATTATCCATCAAATATGAACTACTCTTTGTAAAAATTAGACGGGTTCCATTTTACACCATTTTTATTGTACTTTGTTCTGAAAAAAGTCAGGTTTTTACACTTAAAAAATAAAAATAATATTTATAAACAAAACTTGACAAATCCCTTCGGCATGATTGTTTCCTATACCAAGATACACCTATTTATGCGTTCAAAAAAAAAAAGATACACCTATTTGTGGAATATGAGAACATTATCACAAAGTATGTCGTGGTATATTTCACTTTATTTGATTTTTTCTTGAAAAATGGTCCAAATGGCCACCTTGACTATTCATCGAAAGAGGTCAACATTTCTAAATATATAGATGTTTCTGTGATTCAAATAATGATATAGATGTCATATTTAAATTCCTCTAATTTTTCTAATAATTTTACACATTTTACTTGTCAAATTTTGATTTATGAAAAAAAGGAGAAAATAAAGTTAAATTATTTTTATTGCTACTTTCTGAAATATATTATTATATAATGTTTATTCTAATAAATATTTGAAATTCAAACAATCAAGAAGTGTAACATTATGAAACAGGGGTTAACATGATTGATAGTATATAACTATCAGTAAGTCATCACTTGTCATTTGGAAGGTAATGTAGAAGGAACTCAAATATTAAACGTGCTGGGTTTGAGCAATTTGAGTATGGTGACCGAATGAGAAGTTTGACCAAGTGTGAGTACTTTGACTTAACATTAAACGTATAATGTGACACATAGTGTGTGACTAATTGAGCAATTCTGAAATATTAATTATAGAAAAAGTGAAAAAATAATTAAAAAGTTTTTTTTTGAAAAACCTATGCCGAGGGCATTGCCGTCGGCGTAGCTAATGAATTTTTTCAAAAAAAAAATTTGTTTTCAATTTTTTTAATTTTTTTGGAAAAACCGTAAGCCACGTAGCCTACGCCGACGGTAAACCCGGCCTAAGTCGACAGGGTGGTCCGTCAAGGGGGCTACGCCGACGACAGCCCTCGGCGTAGCCTTTGCCTAAGGTCAATTAGGGCCACACCGACACCCGCTGGCCGTCAGCGCCTAGGCAGTTTTCCGTAGCGTATCGGCAGAAGTAAGACTGATACCAAGCCCACCAGCACATACGTGTGCTTAGAATGAACACTGTTTGGATCGGTGCTTCGCATCTATATACCGCTACATACGTACCATCAGGATCACATCAAGATAGCTAATCACGTACGAGTACTTCTACTACAGTAGTAAACGGTCAAGCTGCTACCTGCTTCCAAAGCTGTAGTGGCCGGCTATGCTGTAACCAACAAACAGCCGCAGTGTCCGTCCAAGCGCGACTGCGCGAGGTCGTCTGATTTATTTTGCCATGTTAGTTAGTGGCTCGGTGGCGGTCAGTCGTCGACCGTATGCCAAGCTAAGTGAAATAGGTAAGCCAATTTTTTTTTGAGAAACACAGTACAAATACGTAAGTCTATTTTTTTTAAGAAACACAGTACGCCAAGCTAAGCGAAATACGTAAGCTAAGCTAAGCGAAATACGTAAGCCATATTAACCATCTATCCGATACATCACCACTACTTTGAAACTGATCTATATGACACCGTAGAATATATCACTACTCTAGTTATGGCAGCTAGCTCTGCACCTTCGAGACCTTACCTGTGAAGCGCTTGTGGATCTCGCAGCAGCAGCAGCAGCACAATTATTACAACAAGAATAAGCAGGTTTGACGTAGAAGAATATTGCTCTCAGTCTCATCATTATTGTGTTTAAAGGTTTGACGTAGATGCGCGGCGCCGGCCAGAGTCCTCGACATGTCCTTGTATACCGGTTGAACCCGATCGAGCGCGTGTAGCCTGTTCTGCTTCTTTGTGGCTCACTGGCTCAGCATCCGTCAATACGCAATGACATTTAGACTGGCTCTCTTTGCTTAGGCGTACTTTTTCTGACTTTGGACTCATAAAAACAGCTAAATATATATTTTTTTTTCGGGTAAAAGAGGATTTCATTACTCATATAGGTTTACATGACGCTCGGAATCTAGTTCCTATAGGACTCTTTATCTAAAAAAGTTTCTATAGGACGGGAACATAACCAAGCCATACATTAGTTCGGCGTTCTGCTCTCGCAAAATTTTGCGAGGCAATGACTAACCCTAATTTGAGAGAGGTACACTTTTTCAAATTTATTACAGAATCTTAACTTGAGTAGCTATTCTCTTGATTTCCATTACAAGACATAGAAGTGGCGAACGATCAGGTGTAGAAGATTGGACAATCGCCACCAGCTGAGCAGAGTATGTCTCAATCATGATCGGCAACTGGGAGTATTGAAGAGCTAGTTCGATCCCTTCTAGACAAGCACGAATTTCAGCTTCCAAGGGATCTTCACACATCAGCAAGGAACGGCATGCAGAGAAAATAATGCCTCACTTATCATCTCGGAGAATCATCCCACCTCCTGCCGTTTTGTTTCATCACTAGATTTAAAGGAACCATCAACAGATAACTTCACCCAATCTGTAGGGGCTAATTTGGTTGCAGGGGATCCGACCGGGATGGGAGCTCCTTCTTAACGACCTGGTCGTGCGCTAATCAGCGCCGCACACCCCCCTCCCCCCCACCCCCCCACACCATACACACCATTGCGCGAGTTAAATGGGCCGGCCCAATAAACCGCTTCTCTTTTTCTTTTCTGTTTTTTCATTTCAGTTTTTACAGAAAAAAGCATGATCAAAAAGAAAAACAATTTGAATATAAACAAATTTCAAATGTGAACATTTTAAAATTTGAACAAATTTTGTATGTGAACAGTTTTCGAATTTAAACAAATTTGACAGTGAACAATTTTCGAATATGAACATTTTTGAAAGCTGAAAATATTTTTAAATTTGAACAATTTTCAAAATACGAACACAATTTTGAATGTGAACAATTTCTCTTGAATGTCAACACAAAAAATCCTATGAACAGAAAAAGTCTATGAACATAAAAAATAATAGAGAAAAAGAATTTAAAAATCATAAAAATAATAATAAATGGAAATTTAAACAAAATAAGAAATATTTAAAAATAAAAACAGAAAAGAAAAACGAAAAAAGAATACATCCGAGAAAATAAAACGAAAAAAGAAATATAAACAAAAAAGAAAAGAAAAAGAAACTGACGTCGCAAGTGTCTTCCGCGGGCAGCAACGCCTAGGTCTTCCACAAGATCTTCGTCAAGTGTGTAGCCTCACGTCGCAATCTCCTTCCTCCTCCATCGTTGGGGGTAATATTCTCCTTTTTTTACTCTTCTTTATTCTTGGGATTGTAGATCGTTCATCTGAGGTTTGCATACTTGAGAAGAAATCCACATTCTAAAATATTGTAAAATCGATATGAGAACTGTTGGTGTAAATCCGTTCTCTGTTAAGAACAAATGTGAATTTATTTTTCTGATTGCATGAATCATTGTGAACTTATTATGTTAAGATGGTGTTTGCAAAATTGCATGAGTTTTTTGCTTCTCAAAATTGTTGATTTCTTATGCTGCTTCTGAAATCTAAATTTGATGCTAGTCAAATTTACAATGTGTTGTAGCAGTTTGTGTAGTTGATTGACTTCTGTAAGTTTTGGTAAAGCTTCCCTTTGCATAGAGGTTTATTGTCAGACCTTTACTTGGACTAAGCATCATTTTAACCTTTTAAGTACACTGCACAATTACTTATCGAATTGCAGGTACTAAGCATAATTTCAGCCAATTTGGCTCTGCTAGCTATAAGCTCCATTGATTTGAGCATATAATTTCAGGCGGATTTTAGCATCTAATTTCAGGCAATTTAGCTCTGCTGGCTATAATGCAGCAGAGTGTCCAATTTGAGTTTGCGACCTTGTGCTCTGAATTGGACCGTGGAGCGCCGGCAACCTTATTTCTTTACTTCATTAAGATAGTTTGAAATACTGTCATGACATAGTGGTACTTGAGTTGTTGCTAGAAACAGAACCTTGGTCTTGCTTATCTGCTAGTATATGGGTGTCTGAACTGCAACATATACTTTTTTCCATGAAGATTTTTCTTGGGCTTGATTCAGTTGCCTTTGTTACCAGTTGCACTCACATTGAAATCAAAGTATTTAGTGTAAATTTTAATGCTTCCTGTAGAAACTTCGTATAGAAGCGTGTGCAGTGCATTATTGTTTTCTTGTGATGGTGTACTGGAGTACGTGGAGCATGTCCTGTCTATAATACTACCGCTTGATTTGCTTGCTGTAAATATTTTCAGTTTGATACCTCCCGTTGCTTGCTTATATACCTATGCTGTTTAAAGTACTCATTAACTTAACTTGCTTTAAAATATTTTTTTGCTTGCTGAACATCATTGGAGTAGCAAGGGGTACTTGTTCTTCACAGGAGTACTTGCTGAATATTTCGACACAGAGTGTTCCCAATTTGCGGTATTTGTATTTGTGCAGGTAGAACATGCAATGTGTTTCTTGTTTAGTTTCAGCTGTAACATGTTGCAGTGGTTGTCCCAAGAGGTTCTTTGGATGGCCGGTTATATGAAATGTTAGGTTTTGTTTTACTATCAGTCGATGTATAATGAATCGTTGTAAGACTGCTGGAAGTGATGATCGTGGATTCTGTGTACATTTTTTGTGTGGGAGGTAAAATTGTTATTTGATGCAGACCAAAGGTGTGCAATATAGTTTTTGATTTTTCGCAGTTGTTTCAAATTTTATGTTTCTCTGTATATACTTTGAGGATTATTCTGAGTTTACTGGCATTTTGAATACCTCTGAATTTGAATACCGCTTGCACTATAGGTAGCAAAAGCAAACAGTCAAAAGACAAATGTATAGCCAAGCCGGAGCTAGCGAAGAATGCTACCTATTGAATTGATCAGAATTTTATAATGTGCATGGGGTTTTCTTTCCCTTCTACCAAATGCCCACAGGGGTAGGGGAGATCTCCCCCGCGGGAAGCTAGGAATCCCTTGTGCGCAAAAAAAAAAATCCTTCGGGGCATTTGCGACCCTGGATGTTTCCACCCCTGCGACCAAACAATCCCCGAGGTGGACACCAAGACTTGTCCGGGGATTTTTCCACGAACCTAACATTGCAGCATGATTCTGGTACTTCTACTAGCACAGCTTTTCCTTTCAATATGGCCTCAATCGGTTTTTCTTGCACATTTCTAAGAGTATTCAGATAACTGCATAGAAAGCGCTTTGAGGTTTCGATCGCAGGGGTTTATCATGTGTGGCCTCATTGCGAGCATGCCACACCCGCCACGCAACCAAAAGAGTGTGATTAAGAAGCTGATGACGGAATAGAACCATGAGCTCGACTCCAATTGCAATGACTGTTCTGAGGGTAGAGCCCAAACCTCCCGCATAGCTGACCACAATCGCTGGGCATGTGGACATAAAATCAGTGCATGCACCGTGTCTTCCGATTCGAAGAGTGTGGAGAGAAAGCAGAGAGAGTGCGTGCGTGCGACACGACAGAAATGGAGTACGGGTTGAGTCAGAAAATACGTGAGTTTTTTTTTTTTTTTTGCAAAATAACCTGTCACGACACTTTTTCGGTTCGAAGGGAGTATTCTAACGGTGTATAGTGGCGCCAGATCCACATATAGTAGTTAAAATAGACAAGTTATGATCGTTTTGAACTAGAATGCACTTATTTTTTTTAGATCAAAAGAGACCCCTTCCCCGGTTTCATTGAAAACAAAGAAGCCACACCAAGTTCAGTTCAGTTCTCTACTAGCTAAAAGGTTTGCTGCTCCAGCTACAGCAGAGAGACTTCAGGTGCATACTTATTACAATGCGAGGCAAGTATATGCCAGCGAAAGCGAAAGAAAAGCTAGGTAAGTTTTGCAGTGCCCAGCAACAGGCGCTTCCTGGAGAACATCATGCGATTCGCCGGAGTGCTTGTATTTCTTCAGGACCTGATGCTTGGTTCAAGCCCTGCCGACCAGAGGCCAGCATCCAGTGGTGAAGCTGGGCTGAGTACACCTATCTTCATATCTCCAGGACGTCGGGGATTGAGCGGGGAGCTCGGAGCCGACGTCTTATCTGCGATTTTCAACCCTCCCAGGATAGCCGAGGACATCAGCCACCTTCTAGGCATAGTGGCGTCTAAAGAATCATTAGGACTTTGTTGCAGAACATGTCCATCTGACGGAGTGATTGCTCCTTGAACATGATGCGCCAATTCTGTAGAGAGTTGTAAACCCTCCTCCACACCTGTTTGATATCAATCCAAGAAACACCATTAAAGATCATATCGTTTCTCAGTTTCCAGATGTTCCACATGACCGCAGCACAAATGGAATTCAATGCAGAGTTACAAGAATTGGAAGCCCAAAACCTAGCTACAGATTCATAAGAGCTTCCAATATTAACTGCAAAGAAATCTGAAACAATAGACCAGATGTTTCGAGCTACTGTACAACCAAACATTAGATGTTGGACTGATTCCTTTTCTAGACAAAAAAGGCATTCCTCCGGTTTGAGTGTCCCTCTTTTCCTGAGATTGTCTCTGGTCATAATTTAGTTATGTGCTATTAACCAAAGGAACACATGAATTCTAGGTGGCACATCGAATTGCCAAACCGCAGGAATAAAAACGGGGCTAACCCCCCTAAAGTTGAAAATTTTATAGAGAGAACTTGTGGAGTACACTCCTTTGTTTTCTAGCTACCAAACGAGTGAATCCATTTCAACCGAGAAAGTGATGCTTTTTAAAATTTCCACTAAGTTATACCATAATTCCATCATCTTCTCACTAAAATTCCTCCTAAATGTGAGTTTGAGGGTATCACCATCCCAAGCTGTAGCAAGAGTGACATTTTGCTCATTACAGATGGTGTAGAGCTCCCAAAACTGGGTTGCTAGTGGGGAGTTCCCAAACCATGTGTCTTCCCAGAGCCTAATTTTTTCTCCATTCCCTACTACCCACCTATACCCAAACTTAATAGCTCTCACCACCTCCATGAATCCCTTCCAGAATCTGGATGTGCGCTGGGAGTTACTAGCAAAGATGTTGGGGGAATTGTTTCTATATTTATGATCAACTAGTGTTTTCCAGATTTTACCGTCGTCTTGAATGTATCTCTTGAGCCAAGAACCTATTAGACAGAGGTTCACTTCTCGAAGATTTGGAATCCCTAGTCCTCCAAATTCTTTTTTGGTACAGACCAAGCCCCAATTAACTAAATGGAGTTTTCTATGACC
The DNA here is from genome assembly GCA_026929855.1 of Poa annua. Taxonomy (NCBI): domain Eukaryota; kingdom Viridiplantae; phylum Streptophyta; class Magnoliopsida; order Poales; family Poaceae; genus Poa; species Poa annua. Next base: position 99,360,747 of record CM049437.1, read on the forward strand.
CTCGAAGTCATTCCAAAGACAATGTGCCATTTGGGTATTTATTAAATCTAGGGCCCATTTGGGGAATTTAAAAAAGAAAGAAGGTAAACTGGTATACTAGCTAAACAAGTCTTGATAAGTAAAATCCTCCCATCATATGAGAGGAGTTTACCTCTCCAGCCTGCCATCCTTTTCATGATTTTATCAATCAGAGGTTGGATATCTTCTTTCCTAAGTTTGTCGTAGTGCAGGGGGATGCCTAAATACTTTATAGGGAAATTCCCAACCTTACAGCCTAAAACCTCAGCGAAAGGAGTAGAATCATCTGAATCCATCCCTATGGGTATAACCGTATAAGTTCGCTTTTAGTATAATTAATTTTCATTCCTGAGACCTGCTCAAAGCAAGAAAGAATTAACTTGAGGTTCCTAGCTTTTGTAATGTCATTTTGGACAAAAAGTATAGTGTCATCGGCGTATTGGAGGCAAACGACACCTCTTGGCGGTGCTTCCGGGCAGAGGCACTGAATGAGTCCAAGAGAGACTGCCCTAGAATGCACTTATGCGGGGTCTTTGCCGGATGCCCGCTAACAGGGGCGGATCTAGGCCCAGGGCAACAAGGGCCATAGCTCTGGGTGTAGAAATAATCTCGGCCTATCATCTGCAAAGGAAAAACATTTGGCCCAGGACCCGTCCAAGTCGCTGCTGTCTACTGGTCTCATCGGATAGCTCTTTGCATCCGCTCGCTAGCTTTTCTTTGCATTCAGCTCATTATCGCTAGCGGTATACATGCATGGCCAAAAGTAAGTGCGCATTCAGTCTGGCCCAACAATTCCAGCTTAGCCTAGAAGCTCGTCAAACTTGCATCGCTGTACGTTTTTTTGTACGGTTAACAGATGGATCGATTTAAACACCCAAAAATTAGATTTAAAATTTTATGTTCATCATAGCAAACCGTACAAAAAATGATGTTATTACCAGAGCTTTTTAGTATTTTTTCGCGCTAAATTTTGGCCGGGCTTGCTCTAATTCTGGATCCGCCACTGCCCGCTTGCAGTCCTAGATCTGTCCACAATCATCATTGAGTCTGATTTCGGCCAATCACAAGAGTTTGACAAGGCATCTATGGCCGTCCTTTACCGCAATATCCGTATTTTCTGTCAGTTGAACTTAGCATTTACTGTAGGTTACACACGCCCTAGCGCAGTCTTTAGCGGAGAGAGAGAGTACCGAACTCTTTTTCTATGCTTACAATGAGCTTAATTGTGCTATGTATATGAATTAATGGAACTAGACAATACCCGGCGCATTGCCGCGGGAATTTATAGCAATCATTTGTATGGTTATATTTGAGAATACTGAATGTCAAAAAATGATGAAATGAATAAAAAGCAGTAAGCAACCATAAACTTAGTTAGAAAAATCAGCAGCTACTTGTTTCATGTAAACCTACACATTGGTGATCACATGCATAGAGTTAAGGTGCCCTCTCACAGATTCTATAACTTCAAAGCAACCGTCATAACACCTGACAATAGAACAAAGCATCATCAGTACTCTGAAGCTTGTCGTGGTATCTGCAATACGAACGAAGGCATGTTGTCATAATTATATTAGTAAAAAAACTAACATGAAGGAAATTAAGAAACATCTATAAACGGGAAGTTAAGTCTTCCAGACCACATGTCGTACAATGTTGCAAAGCTCTTTGGTCCCAGTGGGTAACTTGGATCAGTTGCATCTTAATCACCCAGATAAGAATAGATCAACTGCTCATAACTAGATCAACTGCTCATAATTAGATCAACTGCTCATAACGCATGCAGAATGGATGATCTCATTCAGCAATGCTTCAAGTTCAATGTATATGATGGTAAGGTTTTAACTGGCCGGTTGTGGAACAAACACATCGTGATTTACAAATGCAGTGTCAAGCGAAAATATGCGCCTAGTGTAAAGATCGTATTGGGGCACACTTTGGCAGCACCAGCACATGACAGATGCGAACCGACCTGAAGATTTACACTGACTGCCTAACAGAACGATAATGGTGAATAACACATGTACCTAAGAAATATTCTAAGAAATATTGAAGACATGTTGTGTCTCTGTACCACTCTGCTGTACCTATTTCTAACTGTACTTGCTAGGCTTCTCTTAAGGATTTAGTGATGGGAAAGTGGCGTGCTTCACATTTTTTTCAAGCGGAAGATTAGCCGTTCTATTTGAAAACAAAGACATACAAAACCTGTGTGAATAAATACGTGGACAATCACCTACCATCATTTGATGAGATTCATTCGGCTACATGCAGGTTATTCAAGACATCAATAATCAGTACTCCGTACTGATCTAATAGATCTCATTTACTAATAAGCAAGCTGAACCTCTTTAACATGGTGTTTAGAAAAAGCCATGGTCTTGTTCTGAAGTGACCGTCTAAAAAGTTGAGAACAGCGCAGCAGTAGCTTGGAACAGAGCAACCTGAGAGCAAGATACCAAGATGTAAATAGCAAATCAGGGGGAAAAAAACTTGGCTTCTGCCAGCCACACTCAACATATGTGTAAGAAATAACTTTAAATAGCAAACATGTTTTTATCGGAACAAATAGAGAAATGGAAAGAAAACAAACCTTTATGTGCATAGTGGTTATTGCTGTTCACATGGTGAAGATTACTTTGATTCTTGATCCCTCTTATCTGCATATAAAAGGAACATATAACACTAATTTCGCGAGTTTTACAGGAGATATGAGTAATATAACCTTTGGTGATAGAAAATTTAATCATTAGAATAGTTGTAGCTGTGAACAATTGAAAATTCAAATCTGAAATCAATTAGATTAAATTAGGAACTTGAATAATCGATTGTGTAATCATTTCGTGTGGATGCGGAAATATATCATAATAGATGACAATGTGTACAACTTATATGCTGAACCCCGTATATATAAGAATATTTAGACTGTAATTACCTTTCTATACATCAGATATACTGATGTAAATGGAAAAGATGTCATGAGTCACCGATATCAGAAAACTGTACTTGTAGGCAGTAGTGGTTGAACGTGAAAAAACAATAGAATTAAGATGTGATTTATATACCTGAAAAAAGCAAAATGAAAAAGAGAGAGTGTTAGTGATGTAAATGGAAAAGATGTCATGAGTCGCCGATATCAGAAAACAATACTTGTAGGCAGTAGTGGTTGAACGTGAAAAAACAATAGAATTGAGATTTGATTTATATACCTGAAAAAAAGCAAAAAGAAAAGGAGAGAGTGTTAGATTGGTATAGCCCTGCAGATTTTGAAGAGAACATTAGACTGCAAAAGATTTGATTTATATACCTGAAAAAAAAAGCAAAAAAAAAAGAGAGTGTTAGATTGGTATAGCCCTGCAGATTTTGAAGAGAACATTAGACTGAAGCAAAAGATATTGACGAAAACATCAGACTGCAACAAAACATGCATGCTGTTATTGAAAACTCCTTGCCCTGTGTGTCATGGATCAAACCCCCAAAAATTTAGCCATATACCATACCAAAAACAAACTGAATCTCGACCAGAAAATATTTAGCTATTGACTTGATCCAAATATCTTAATAACGTTCAAAGATTCAGAGATACCTTGAAGGTGTAGATGTTGGCTCCCTTGCTAATATACACGTTCTGGCCTTCCACAGCTAGCTGCCATGGCGGGCTGTCACCAACAGCGAACAGCCGCCTCTGTGTTGATGCTTGAAGCTTTCATCGAGTGTCATGACTGAATGGAAAGGTAGAAGATTTCTTTGGTCTGCTTGTGGAATCTATAGGGGAGGAACCGATTTAAGAGATTTCCAATGGTGCGGGGAGGCGAAAGGTGAACAGATGGGAGGAGGCGGCACCAATGAGAATAAATGGGAATCGTACAAAAGGGCAATAAATCGGAAGGGAGACGAGTGGCCGCACCTCTAGCTATACGTATGTCTCTTCATTCCTCGTATGGTTTTTTCCTTCTCATTAGGTGGCAAATTTGTTGGTGCAAACCTTAGGACAATGAGGCCCCGTGTAATAGAAACAGCCCCCGCGTCGCCTAACCCTAGGCGGCTCGGGCGGCGACCCAAGGACGGCGGCGCAAGGCCCTCCGTCCTCCCAGCTCCCTCTCCCCGCCGCCGCCAGGCTCTCCGCGGGCTCGCCTCCGTGGTCGGCGGCGGCGGGGCCTTCTCCTTCACGCGAGGTGGCGACCTCCATGGCGGCGGCGGCTCCTGGGATCTGGCGTGGACGGCAGCAAGGCGCTTCGGTTCCCGGCGGCGACAAGGCGTGGCGCGCGGCCCTTGCGTGATGGAGCCGTCCCTGCTGCTGCGGACGAGAAGCTCTGGCTTCGCGGCCCATCTGGGTTCGGCGGGCCTGAGCTTCAAGGCTGATGCGGTAGGTGGCGACGGGATGCCTGGTGAAGCCAGTTGCTTGGCAGCGTGGCGGTGCCGGCGGCCGGCCAGGCGGCGGCGGACTGGAACTACACCGACTAGTCTCGTCGGCCCGGATTGAATAAAGGTGGCAGTCCTTGATCTGTCTAACACCAAGACGAAGATTTTACTTGATGCAGCTCTTCACTGATTTGGCCGGAATGTCGAGTTCCGGAAGGCTCCGCAGGTGAACTCCATTGGGCAATCTAGCCTGAATATTGACGGATCGGGTGGGATTCGGTCGCGCGCAGCCATGTTTTTTCTGACCGTTTGGTTTCAGATGTAGCGTTGCGAAGCTCTGCAGTCTATTGCTATCATGGATTTCTCTTTTATTTCAAGATGAAGTCAGAGTGCGGAGAATGACATGAAAGCCGAGATTTGAGGATTTGCAATGGTGGTTCCAGTCCTGGTGGGACGAGGGATTGGCTAGGTGATTTCGTAACTTGGAACAGCAGCAACAGTAAGAGGGGGCGACAGCACAGGAGAAGTTCAGAGTCTAAACTTTCAGTGTGAAAACCCATGGTCTGGCATTAAGTGGTTGTGCCTGGCAATTGCCTTGGTGAAGGCATTGTTTTTGCGAGTGTGGACTTTCTTCGGGGTGAAAACCTATGATTTATGACCAGGGCGACGACGGTACTTGAGCACTGTTTCCTTCTTGGAGGCGTCGCTTTTGGAGAGGACTTCTGGTACTGGTTTTGGTGGGATTTGATCTGTTGTAACAAGGAATGGATCACTGTAGCGGGACTTTTTTTGTAATTCTTCCTTTTATTCTGAGCTGTGTGCATCCGTGGAGCCGATAGGGCACGCGTTGTTGCAGAGGCTGGGTGTAATTGGTATCATCGCGATATTAATATATTCTCTTTATCTAAAAAGGTGGCAAATTTGTTTATATGGCAGAATATGATTGCTCAAAAATATTTGTTGAGGTGAATATCTTGTATGTTGAGAGAATCTATAGTATCTAAATGGGAGCAACCCACTAAGGGTATTTCTCTCTAACATGCAGCTATGACACATCATCAAAACGCCACACCATCTTTTTTAAGCCATGGCACCACATTTATTTCCCCTTTTTTTTTTGAAAATTTATTTCCCCATTTTTGTTTGACCTGACCATCTATATTTCTCTGCCTTCTAAAACTTCTACGCCACGGGCCCTTCAACTGTTTCAACCAGGAAATGCCTTTTTACTTTTTGTAAAACGGACAAAGAAAAAACTGAACAAATCTGGTAACGTTCGTAGAGTTAACTTCGTCTCCTCCATTCCTAGATAAAAACTGCCGCCATCATATCTTCCTCATCTCCATAATGTCTGCCAAGAAATTGATGGATGCATTTGTGCACGGTGTCGAGGCAGACGAAAGCATTCTGTCGATAAATAGCTTGCTCCTGCATGAGACAGACGCATCAGATCCATCATCGTCCAGCCTCCATCAATCGGCTTCCACGCGACTACAGGAGCATTGTTCATCCTATTGTAGCCCCATTAATGGGTCGCCCCTTGTGAGACATTGTGTCCCTATTCTTCCCCATCTATACCTCAGCTCTCGACTTCGTCAGGTTGATAATTTGGATGATACAGTCGGTCGCCGGCTATGAGCTTGATTCTCGACCTTGCCTGTTGCTAGGTGATTTGGATGTCGCAGTCATCGATGCCGCTTCTCCTTTCTCATCTGGCAGATTGGTTTTTTCTGATCTCTCTCCGGATGTCGTCTCCAATGGGGCAGGGAGTGGTAATGCATATGAATTATACTTTCTTTGTTCTGACTACCAAGTAATATCTGATTTGGTAAATGGAGGCAGCATATTTAGGTGTTGCTGAGGAATGATGTTGTTGTCTTACTCTTTTTCCTGCAGATGGGTGTTCCATCGGCTCAGTTGCTGAGCCTGACGGAGGCCATCCCTTAGATCCTATTTCTGTATGGCTAGAGTTGATGTGAAATTTAATCAACGTTGTTATGAACCTGAAGAATTTTCCTGCAGAGGCTGACGGAGGCCATCCCTTAGATCCTATTTCTGTATGGCTAGAGTTGATGTGAAATTTAACCAACGTTGTTATGAACCTGAAGAAGCCAAATGCTACATTGGTGATTCAGATCCTCTATTTAGTGCAGCTGAAGTTGAAAGGTATATTCTCGCCATGTGTCGTCCAATTTTTCCTACTACTAATAAGGTAGAATCACCAAAGGCTTGGACTTTACAGATCTTGAGTCGGAATCTACATATTTTTTGTCTTATCCTTTATATGACTGTATTCAGAAAAAGATGGATCAAGAACTGCAATGTTGTCAAGTAACTCATATTTGGAGGCGTGAATTAATTTAGTTCCTTTCTTAGTTTGTTGGTTAGACACAAAATCTATATTCGTCATATGCCTCCGTATAGATTTTTTTTGCGTGAATTATTATTCAAAAATTGTGAAATATATCATGATTTATACAGATAAAAAGTTGTACTTCATGCAAATATGAATGAAAATACCAAATATTTTCTCATTCTAATTTGTACAACAAAAATGACGAACAATTTGACCCATGACATGGATCTTTTTATTTTAATCTTCGACAATCTGGCCCCAATGAAGTATATGGTCTGGAGTTGTTTTTGTTGAGTTGTCCGGAGGTTTGGTTGCATCCAACACAGTTAAGAATACATCCCCAATTTGGGTATCAAAATCATTGATGATAAAATCAGATAGTACAGCATCTATAATTTAAATGAGCTATGAGGCTGGCACAAACAGAAGTTTCGAGATATTTTTGGCAATAATCTTCTCATGCCTCTTAAATATTAGAATATGGAATTAATAAGGTGTTGGAGCCGCAGCATATCCACACTTCTCTACTGTGTTGTACCCGGTTTTGACTGAGCTTTATCTTCATTTGGCAAGATCAAATAGGTGCTGCTTTGTTATCAGCTATTGTGTATAACTTATGTAAATCAAGTTCTTTGTACTGTGGGTCAGCTGGAACATGGAGGAACTGTGACATAATTGTACTGTGTCAGATTTTTCAATTTCAATCAACTAACTATTCCGATTTAATAAAACCTGCTATTCAACGCAGTATATGGAGCTACTATTAAGTCCATCTTTACATCCTGATGGAAGATAAAGCTACATGACCCTGTGGTCTTCTGTCGACACTACCATACAACATATTATGGCAAAATTGTACTCATTACTATAGTTAAGTTTAGTATTTTATTTATCCTTTTAGATGATACAACCATTTTAACATAATTTCCCGCAGCAACGCGCGGGGCACCATCTAGTTACCACTAAGGGTGCTCCCATTTAGATACTATAGATGCGGGCGTTAAATATCATGAAAAAAATGATGTCAACAAATGGAACGATTGGTCGTTCGATTGGGATATAATACGTGGCAACTTCAGGTTTGGGCTGGACCTGGCCACGGAATAGCAGATTACTTAGCAATGAAACAAAACAGCACACCGCTGGAGGTATCGTACAAAGATCGGATAACTGTGAAACAATCTATCTATCTATTATATACTAAAAGTAAAATGAGGTTATTAAATAGAGGCACCACGTTTATCCACATAGGCTAAAAATATATGGGTTGTCGATCTTATTTTTGACGGTTGAGATTAAAACAAAAAAACGTTACGTACAACAATAATATCTGATATGACACGTACGTGTTGAAGCCAAACATTAAAAAAAGAAAGAGTCCATGAGCAGCACGTACATGTTGATTCTTCGCATGAAATCTGGTCCGGTTAAAAAAAGGTTTGCATGCGATGACATTGATGTCATGTCATCATAAATTCGTAATATATGACATTCTACCCTGATTTAATCCACCTGATTGGTTAGCTTACTATGGCCATGATCTGATAGTTCATTTTTCGTTACTACTTAGATATTTTTTTCTTTAGCAAGTTTGGTAACGTCCTATACATGATTAAAATAATAAAATACAAATAGATTAACAACTCAGATCTAAAATTTAACACAGAAATAGAGGTACCACATACATTTAAAAGTTAATTTTGTACCTGTTGCTGAAATAAAAATATAGGTCCAGCCTAATGAATTTTCAAAACAACATGAATCAATATAGAGATCCAATGTTATGACCATTTTCTTAGTTGTCATCCATGTGATAATAGCAACAACTCCAAGATAGAACGAATCACGACGCAATCCAACTATCTGAAACTTGACATTAAATTCGACTTAGAATCCAACAACTCCAAGATTGACTAAATTCAATGTCTGTCGACTTACAATTATCAAAATTGCTTTATATTATAAGCTTGACTAAGAGTTCATGTGTATTTGGTGTACAAATTTCAAAATATGAATTAGGTGAAAATATTGATAGTATTTAGTTTATGGGCAATTGTTGTGAAGTTTATCGAACTATATATATTAGTATGGCCTTCATATTTTTCGATGTCACCGACCATCAATGCAAGCCTAACCTTCGCTGTCATCTAGCTCAAAGTTCTATCGGAAGTGCTTTGGGATAGATATTTTAGTAATCTGGTATTCAATTATTTATATGTTTGTAACTGAGTATGCAAACTATGTTAAACAAAATAAACGAATGTATCTCTACATATATATGTTTTACATAAAGAGCCATTCCACAAAGTATTTTGAAATAATATTTTCTGTCAAATATATGATAAATGTTATTTATGGATTACTATTTCCACGAATTATAACAACATGGAAATATTGTATCTACCGGACACTTAACTTGCGAATTTCTTGTAAGTGCAAGAACCAGTCAAAGACAGAAAAGGACGAAGCTATATATTCTAATAATAAATATATCATACATATTTTGGAGGACCTTATAATGTGCAAGTCATTAAATAATACATCATAATAAATATTCACCATGTAACTAAAAATTAGAAACTATGAACTAAATGAATTCTTCCATTGCTTACTTTTGATAAAGACAATGTCTTGCTACATGTGAGAGTACTGCAAATTTAGTTAGAACTGCACCGTCGATAATTAGGAACAATGAGAAGATATGCTATTCATGGAAACTAAAGCCATGCACGTATTCTTTCATCAACACAAAATTAGTTAAGTCTAAATGGAAAATCTAATAGTTCTACGTTTACCCGACAAATATAAATGGCTCAGTTTTAAACTTAAAGTTATTAAATATGGGTGAGTTTAATTGCACACTCTTAGGAAGCGATGTATAAACATGGGTCGTAATAACAAAGAAAACCCAAGGAATCTCAAATTATCCAAAATATATGCACATTTTTATGAGTGCAAGAACCTAAAAAAATAGAAACAAAAAGACGAAACTATGAATTCTCATAATAAATAGTATTGCATATTTGGAAAGAATAATAATCTACAAGTCATTAAATAATATCTCGAAAAATACTCACTGTACAAGAATTTGACATATTGCTTAATTTTTATAAAGACAATGCCTTGCCAGATGTGAGAGTACTTCAAATTTAGCTAGGGTTGCACCGTTGATTATTAGGGGAAAAATGAAAATATATGTTATTCATGGAAACTAAACCCATGTATTCATTCATCAACACGAATCAATTAAGTGTAAGTAGCAAATCAAATAGTTTTGTGTTTACCTGTCAAATATAAATGCCTCGGTTTTAAACTTAAAGTTACCAAAGATGGGTGAGTTTAATGGCACACTCTTAGCAAGTGACACAATATAACACATGGTCATAATGATGAACAAAAGGTAAGGAATCTTAATGCATCTCAAATATGTTCTAAAAAAATATAAGTGCAAGAACCAACGAAAGATAGCTGAAAGGATGAAAGCTATAATTTCTCATAATTTTTATTAGGTACATGATTTGAAATAAACAATATTATCCTAATCATTAAATAACATATAATAATAAATATTTCCCATATCACAATTTGAAAATCCGAACTCAAAGTATTTAACCTGTAGCTTAATTTTGATGTATACAATCTCTTGCTACACATGAGAGTACCGCAAATTTAGCTAGGACTGCACCGTGAGAATTAACAAATTTTAAAATATGTGCGATTCATGCAAACTAAAGCAATGTATTGTTTCATCAACATGAGATAAATTAATTCTACATGGAAAACCTTATAGTTTATGTTTACGTGACGAATACAAATGTCTCGGCTTTAAATGTAAAATTGTCAAACATTGATTGGTTCAATTGCACCCTCTTAGAAAGATGTCATATAAACATGGGTAGTAATAATGAGAAAAATGAAAGGAATCTCAATGCATCTTAAATATGTGTTTGATTATAATTATAGAATAGTTTGATTAGTAGGAAAATATAATATGTTAATTTGATAGTAACAATAAATATTATGAGGAAGTTACCGACCCGGGTCGTTGAGTTAATATCGACGAATATTAGTTTTACTTTTAACCCCACACTTATCTAACAACAAAAATAGATCAATATATGATTTGAATTATATAAACATATAAAATATCAACATGCACAAATGACATGTACAATTAATGATCCGGTATTTTTCCAAATGATAAGCAATATTTAGTCGAAAAATTGAAATTTATATGATTTTTTGCACATTTTATTATGATGAGTATAGAATTATAATATATTTATATACATTTGTGTGGAATCAGACATCTTTTTCTGGATATTTTCAAATGTTGCCCTCGCATGTGCGAGGGCCACCACGCTAGTTCCGTTTATAAAGTCACACTCAATATTATTAGCACATCATCCCTCCCCTCTATACGTAATGCAAAACATAACTACGGAGTACTATTGATTGAGTTGATACAAAGTAGTTCATATATCTTGCACATCATGTGGATGGCTGCAAAGGCCCCCCATAAAAGAACTGCCCATGGGAAATAGGAGTAACTCCGTAGATATTCGAGTCACCAACGACCGTTTGTGAGTCTTGGATCACCAGCGATGCAACACCGTTCTCATCAATAAACTGGATATTGCTCATAGACGCCGACGCCAATGCATCACCCGTTGGGAGGTAGCCGCTGCCCATCGGAGCAAGATTCGTTGTGGGGCTTTGCACAAAGCCACCAAACTGAATTCCTGCCGCTCGGTTTGCCATGCCTTCCGTGAATAGTGATCTGGGGAAGCGTCCAATCAACGCTGGTTCATCCTGGTTGAGCCCGTAATATACCAGCCAGTCTCCCATTCTACCGTCCTATAACAAAGATGCATTAACAATTTAAGTTAATCAAGCAAGTAATGCATACTTGCAAAACACATCCAGTTAGCACAACTGACGCACGTAAAAATATATTTTAGACGACACATGCCCTTTCATACTACTAATGATAGCGGAAATAGAAATCGTGCAGTCGTGTACAGTTTTTTTTATTAACCAACGCACCAGAAATATCAGAACAATTTATACCTCCTAAACAATTCATGCTAGAACTTCGTTCAACAAAATTCGGATGACATGCACATATTGAGGGCGTAGACGTGGCCTTTTAGTAGAGATATCACGCAAAAAAAAATTGTAAGCCAAAAAAATAATACTCACTCTTACCGGAATTGACTGTCGAGCTGTACATCATGTTTGTACTAAACTAGCTTTCCGTTCGTGACAGGTAAAAGCGATCAGAGAGAGTAGCAATACTCATGTATATGTATTTCTCACTTAATTTGAAACAAAGGGAGTACAGATTAGTGGGTTACTAAATAGAAACCAAGAAGCACAATTATGAGGACAAACAGAAATATTTGATCTATTGGATAAAAGAATTCCGATGGATCAGAATGAAAGTATGCCAACAGTGCGTGATTGATGCGGTAGACACATGTTATATCGTTGTGATCAGAGATTAATAGGACAATTATATTTGACTTACTAAAGAAAAAATACGTTTATGATTGTTGAACCTAGAGATGATAATATGGAACATATATGTACCTTGATAATTTTAATCGTGATACTCTGTTTGACTCCCTTGGGCTGGGAAACGGTTCCAATCACATCTCCAAGAGCTATGGGTGCACCCTTTTCAGGCTGGAAACCGCAGCCGGCATTGGGGCAACCAGTTTTCTGAAACCCATCATTCTATATCAAAATTAAAACAGAAAAAAAACACGTAGTTAGTAACAACATATATAATATGGCAAGCAAGCCATGTCGTTGATCAGAAAGCCATCTACATGGTTATTGATATAGAAAATCAGTTAGCTCTATTACTAACCGTCCACGTGCCACCTAAATGGGTGAGTGAATCACCATACGTCTTTGGCGAAACCTAGCACGATGTAGGAAGCATGAGCCAGATTATATTGTATTGACTATGGATGGGACGCTAATGACATGTTAATATTTCACTCACCTCCCACCCGATCTGGACAACACTGAGGCTCGTAACCGCACCATCTCCTTGGTCAAAGAGGGTAACCCAGCCAACGGTGTACTGCTCAGGGCTTAGGTTAAAGCCGTACACGTCCATTGTGGCAATGAACCCGTAGAAACCCTGATCTGATGCTGCCGTCCGGTGCTCCGCAGACTATGAGAGGCCAGAGCGCAGAATTAGTATATACTCCGTACTATGTAATGAGCATCAAGTAAAATTATTGGATCATATTAGCGTATACGTACATATTTTATCAGCGAGCCAGATTCAGAATCGAGTGGTGAATATTGACCGAGCAATCTCTGAGACAACAAGCTCGTTGCGTTGCTGGACGACTCATAAGCTTTCACCTGATAAATATAGACGTGTAAATTAGCCAAGCTATTTCATTTCAAAGTTTAGATAGACAAGACATACTGCCAGATGGATCACGAACTCCAAGTACCGTTAACGTTGGTAAGAAGTCCAATTAACATGATTGATGATGATCCCGCAAAAAAAAAACATGATTGATGATGAGTACAGTATATAGCAAAATACCTGTTGATGGGTTGGGTAGAGCCGGGCGGCATTGGTTCCACAGCCGGCTAAAAGCAACATCCACACGGCGAGAAGAAGAAAATTTCCCATCACGTCGCTCACAATCAGAGACAGAGAGAACGTCGGACGTAATCGATTGGCAATACCGACACCCCAGGCGCAAGCTTATGTAGGCGCCCAATTTGTTCTTTTTGGAATGTCCTTTCCTCAAATTATTTATTTCCATTTTGTCGTAAGATGGATTCCTTTACTGGCGGCAGGCATTGGTGGTGTTTCCGTATCTTCTTCTGATTGCAGTTTAATTTTTTGGAAACGTAAAAGTTTTTTCCAATAACTAAGCCAGATACTGAGATACCTGGCCATAAGGTGGTATATATGGAGAATAATGATGGGTTAAAGGTTGATACCATGATTGGCGGTCTAATTTTTGGAGATTCCGCGGATCACAATCATGAATCATCGTGAAGATTCCACGGATTTATAATTGAACGTGATTTCCGTCTCTTTGTGTTCGTTTGCTTATCTATATCTACTAGTTGACATGCACGCAACACACGATCTCGTAAGTATAACTAACAAGTAAAACCAAAGTTTTAAATAGCCGGCTATAGCCCGGCTATAGCCTTCAGGGAGGCTTGGGGCTAAAGCTAAGGTCTTTGTAGGCTAAAGAGAAAATAGCCGCTAATAGCTGGGCTAACTGAATTTAGCCCAGATTTAGCCCCGTAGCCGCTAATCTCCCGCCCAACGGGCCCAAAAAAATTTGGACCAAATTTTGCCGCTCAGCCCAATATTGGACCAAAATTTGCCGCTCAGACCCATTTTGGAGCCCAAATAAACCAGCTGTGTAAACCCTAACCCCCAAATCTTCACTTTTCTCTCCTCTCTCCCCCGAAAGCTGCAGCCGATAGGAGAGACGGCCATGGCGGCGGCGCGCAAGCACCCACTACCGGCCACCCCACCCTGGCCGCTCAACCTGGCCACCCTCGCTCCTGAACTCGCCCCCCTCGCCTCTCTCCGCGCTGCTGATACTGGGCTCGCTCATCTGCTGTGAGGGTCGACCAAGGCCAACCTGGTGTCAGAACTTCTGCTACGCTTTGGTGGTTGCTCGATTGCTGCTGCTACCCGGCAACAATGTCGCATGAAGGTAAGCTTCCCTTTTCTCCGATCTCTTCTTTGTTTGTAAAACTACGGTAAGAGGAGAGAGCTAGGTAAAGTTTTGGAGCTAGGTGGGCTGGTGGCTTGCAGCAATGAAGTAGAGTAGAGTAGATCTATTGAATTTGAACCACGAGATAAACATCTAACCATTAGGATCTGGATTGAACTTGACCGAAAACTGACACTTGAGATGAGTTAGCGGCTGCTGGTTTGTACTGGTGGCTCTGTAGTCTGTATATTAGAAGATGTTTTGCACTTTTGCTACAAAATTGTAGATGTTTTGCACTGTTTTTTTTATTGTTGTATGGAGATAAAATTCATTTTGTTTGCATTATTTGTTTTGTAGGTGCGGGCATATCAAGCACTGCCTCGGTACCACAACCTCCACGAGCTGATGATCATGCTGCCTCACAAGATCCTGCTTGGAAGTATGCTACACTTCCAGATGTGACCAAGAAGAATGCTCTGAAGTGTAATTTCTGTGACAAGATATGTACTAACGGCGTTACAAGGATAAAGTTCCACCTTGCTGGCTTAAAAGGGTTCAATACTACAGGTGGCCTAAAGGTTCCTCGTGATGTCCGGCAAGAGATGCTGGCTTTCCTACTAAAAAGTAATGGTGCAAAGGATAAGAAAGTCGAAGCATTGCAAACAGTGAGAGGCAAAGTTAACTTGGATCACTCGGAGGGGGAAGAAAGTGATGAGGATGATGGCAATGAGGTTGTGGTGCTGAAGCCAAAACCCCGCAAGAGTAGCTTGAAAGCCCGAAACAACTTTGAAGGTGGCTCTATTCAGAATTTCTTCAGTTCAAGTACTATCGAAGAATCTGTATCAAAGAATAGCCTTAGCAACAAGGTTCAGACACAGTTGTCAACTCAAGAAAGAGAGAAGAAGAGGAACAGAGCTTGTGAGTACATATGCCAATTCTTCTATGAAGCTAGCATCCCACACAACACTGTCACACTTCCTAGCTTTGCTTGTATGCTTGAGGCTGTTGGTCGTTTTGGCAATGATTTGAAAGGACCTAGTGCATATGAGATGAGTGGACCATTTTTGCAGAAAAGGAAGAAACGAGTGATGGATTCCTTCAAAGCTCACAAGGAAACATGGGAGCACACCGGCTGTACAATCATGACTGATGCATGGACAGATAGGAAGAACATGGGAGTAATGAACCTAGTTGTTCATAGTGCTCATGGTGCCTTATTCTTGGATTCAGTTGATTGCTCGGCTGTCAAAAAAGATGGCAAATACATCTTTGAGCTTGTTGATGGATGCATTGAAACTATTGGGGCAGAAAAGGTTATCCAAGTGGTGACCGACAATGCTAGTGTCAATATGGCAGCAGCAAGTCTATTGAAAGCAAAGAGACCTTCCATTTTTTGGAATGGATGTGGCAGCCCACACAATCGATCTCATGTTGGAGGACATAGGGAGTCTTAAACCGGTGGAAAAAACAATTACCCAAGCAAGGCTAGTGACTGTATTCTTGTATGCTCATATAAGGGTTTTGGCTTTGATGAGGAGTATCCTTAAGCAAGACCTTGTGCGCTCGGGTGTTACAAGATTTGCCACGGCTTATCTCAACCTAAAAAGCTTGCAAGATAACAAGAATGGGCTGCAAAAACTATTCAGAGCAGATGAGCTAATTGAACTGGGCTGCTTGAAGAAAGACTCCAAGGGGGACCAAGCTCACAAAGTTGTGAAATCTGAAGCCTTTTGGAAACGTGTTGATATTGCTGTCAATTTCTTTGAGCCAATGGCCAATGTATTGAGAAGAATGGACAGTGATGTGCCAGCAATGGGGTTCTTCTATGGTTGCATGTTAGATGCAAAAAATGAAATCTTGTCTAGGTTTGACAATGACGAGAGTTGCTACAAATCTGTTTTGGAAATCATTGACAAGCGGTGGGACAACAAGCTCAAGAAGCCACTACATTTGGCTGGGTACTTCTTGAACCCCTACTACTACTATCCAAACAAGGTTCAAATTGAGAAAGATGGAAAATTTAGAGCAGCTGTTATCACTTGCATTACAACTTTGATTGCGGATGATGAAGAACAAGATAAGATGATTGAAGAACTCAAGCAATATAGAGGCGGTAAGGACTCTTTTGGAACGGACATTGCTACAAGACAGAGAAGAAACAAAAACTATGATCCAGGTGATTGCTTGCTGATTCAATCTCACTTCCCCTCTTTGTCTTGTGTTTATTGTCTAACTAGTAATTTGTTCATGGCTTAATGCAGCAACATGGTGGTTGAATCATGGCACAAGTTCACCAAACCTGAAGAATTTAGCGGTAAAGATTCTTAGTTTGACATGTAGCTCCTCGGGTTGCGAGAGAAATTTTTCGGCATTTGAACAAGTAAGAAATCTTTCAGCAGTGAGATAGCATTGTATTTATATAGCTGTTGTTGCTTACTAAAATTTGCATACACTACACAGGTGCATGCAAAGAAGCGCAGTAGGCTACTTAGTGAGAGGCTTAGGGACCTTGTCTTTGTCAAAGTTAACTCACGGATGATTGATAAGAAACAGAACAAGAGAATGGACCCAATAGAGAATATACTGGATGGTGTTCTCGAAGATGAAGAGAATGAGTTCATTACCGGGATTGTTCCTGAAGCCAATGTTGAAGTTCAACGAGAACAACCTGATACTGTAACTGAAGAACCAGAAGCATCAATATCACAAGCCCAACGAAGGAGACAAGCACACATTAGGAAAAAGAGGAAGAAGAGTGTTCATTCTTTGCTTAATTGCCTCCCAGAAGAAGCCACTTATTCTGATTCTTCGAGTTCTTCAGCTTCGGAAACAGAAGGTACTCAACCTCAAGTTAATCTCATTCTCTCCGATGCTTCAGCTGATGACTCGGATTGATGGCATGTATGCCTTGTTGGCTATGTGAGCTTATTGTTGTGTTTTGTGAACTTGTTGTTGTCGTGATGTAATATTTCGACAGAATCATGTCCAGAACTTGCTTTTGCTACATGTCGTGATGTAATATACTAATATTTGGACAGAACTATGTCCTTAATTGTTGCTACTTAATGTTGTAAACTTGTAATATGTGGACAGAACTATGTCCAGAACTTATGTTTATTCGTATCTCTTGTGTTGTTGTGACTGTTAGTATGTTATACATCTGTGAAGTATTGATAATTTGATATATATATATATATATATGAATATGTGATGTCCAAATGTTGAATTTTTTCCATTATTAGCAAAACGGCTAAATGGGCTATAGCCCAGCTATAGCCTTTCATAGCTGCTGGAAAGGCCGGGGCTAAATACAATAGCCGGCTATTTAAAACTTTTAGTAAAACCACCCCCCCCCCCCCCCCCCCCCCCCCCCAAACTCAACCCAAACTCAAAACACAATGACGGCCGTGATTGATCCGTACCGCTTTCTAATGGACGGTACAATCAACTTTACCTAATTAAACAGTTATTATTAAGTCATATTAAGGCCCTGTCATACCCGTATGGCCCAATTCATCTGTACGCATATCTCGTCTTCCTCAGCGGATCGTCGAGGGCTTGACACAGAAAGATAAAGAGGGCGACGGATGGTGGTCGACTGTGGAGCCGACGATGACGTGCTAGGCTTTCGTAGGACGAACTGGGACGGAGGGTATGACAGACGGGAGGGAGGACTGCCAGCAATGGGAATTACTGGCGCTATCGGCCACACTTGGCTGGGGCGTCGGACGCCGGGAGGAGCCGGCGGTGATCGCGACTGCGGTGGTCGCAGGAACGGGAGAGAGCGGAGATGGAGGTAGCGATATAAGATGGGAGGTGATCAAAGAAAACCGCGATGGGGAGAGATTCAGGTCGCCGCCGCACAGGATGTCGCAATGGGGAACACGTCCTTGACCGCGTCCTGAGTGCGTGGACACGATCGCTAATGAGTCGTTATAGGTGGGTCTTGTAGAATCGCAAGAATAGATTGAGAGCAAGACAATTATATTGATCTCATATGGTGTACATATATAGTGGTACATGCGTGACAAAAAGCTAGAGGAAACCTAATACAACTCCTATACAAAGTCGGTTCCTGTAGTTGGTATACACACGCACACATACCATATATGATACATACCTAGCTATTCCAACACCCCCCCCCCCCCCCCCCCCCCCCCCCCCCCCCCCGCAGTCTGAGCGTCGCTGGCGACACACAGACTAGACCGAAAAGCTTCAATTGTCACCATAGGTAATCCCTTCGTCATAATGTCGGCGTATTGTTGAGAGGTAGGCACATGGAGAACACGTAGCTGACCAAGAGCAACTTTTTCGCGGACAAAATGAATATCCAGTTCAATATGCTTCGTGCGACGATGATGAACGGGGTTCTGAGTGAGGTAGACAGCAGATATGTTGTCACAGTACACCACGGTAGCTTTGGGAACCTCGAAGTGGAGCTCACCGAGAAGTTGACGAAGCCAGCAGCAATCGGCAACCACATTAGCAACAGCTCGATATTCTGCTTCAGCACTCGAGCGAGAAACGGTGGGCTGTCTCTTTGAGGACCAAGAAATGAGAGAATCACCGAGAAAGACACAATATCCAGAGGTCGATCGTCGAGTGTCAGGGCAACCAGCCCAATCCGCATCAGAGTATCCAATCAGCTCATGAGATAATGAGGCCGTGAGACGAAGACCATGTCTAGTGGTTCCCTTGATATAGCGTAAGATGCGCTTGACGAGGGTCCAATGAGCATCACGTGGAGCATGCACATGAAGACACACCTGGTGAACAGCATATGCAAGATCTGGGCGTGTCAATGTCAGATATTGGAGAGCTCCGACTATACTGCGCTAATGAGTGGCATCACTAGCGGGAGCACCGGTGAGAGTAGACGTCTTGGGCTTTGTAACAACCGGAGTGGTGGCAGGCTTGCAGTTCTGCATGCCGGCACGGTCAAGAAGATCCTCAGCATAGTGCTCCTGGGACAGAAAGAAACCAGCTGGAGTGCGTTGCACTTGTATACCGAGAAAGAAGTGCAGGGGACCAAGATCCTTCATGGCGAAAGCACGGTGAAGATCCTCGACAATATGCCTGAGGAGTGGCGTTGAAGAGGCCGTCAAAACAATGTCATCGACATAGAGTAGCAGGTAAGCCGTGTCAGATCCGCGACGAAGCACAAACAGCGATGAATCCGAGCGTGTAGCAGTGAATCCAATAGATTGAACATAATCATGAAAGCGCTGAAACCAAGCACGAGGAGCCTGCTTGAGTCCGTAAAGAGATTTCACCAGCCGACATACATGTTGTGGGTGAGTGTCATCAACAAACCCGCGTGGCTGCTCAGCATAGACGTGCTCCTGAAGTTCTCCATGAAGAAAAGCGTTCTTCACGTCTAACTGATGAACTGGCCAATTTCGAGCTGCAGCAAGATGAAGAACAACACGAATTGTAGCTGGTTTGACAACTGGTGAGAATGTCTGATCATAGTCAATGCCTTGACGCTGATGAAAACCTCGGACTACCCAACGAGCCTTGTAGCGATCAACTGTACCATCTGGTTGAAGCTTGTGATGGAACACCCATTTGCCGGAGATGATGTTGGCACGCGGAGGTGGAGGCACTAACTCCCAAGTTTTATTAGCTTGTAGTGCATCAAATTCCTCCTGCACGGCAAGGCGCCACTGTTCATCACGTAGAGCAGCAGTGACGGAAGTCGGCAGAGGTGACAGGGACGGTGTAGAGGAGCTTGATGGTGATGCAGAACTTGTTGCAAGAAGACCTCGTTGCCCTGGAAGATTCAACCCAACATAATGCGGATTGTGTTGATGAATTCCGTGCATCGAGCGGGTTACGATCTGGACAGGAGCTGGTGGCGGCATGGGCGGCGAAGGCAACGAACCAGGCGAGGTAGACGGCGTTGTCGAAGAAGAGCCAGCAGCCGGCGATCCAATGTCCTCGGCGAAGTGTTCTGCCGCGGCAGAAGAAGCAGCTGAAGTTGATGCCGCGGCAGAAGATGCAGCAACAGGCGACTCGGCGGGCTCGGGTGTCGGTGCAGGCGACTCGGGCGGGCCGCCAGCAGGTGCAGGCGACGTGGCAGGTGCAACAGCTGGTGGAGTCCGTCGTGGAAGAAGCGGCAGCATGTCATCACGAGGGACGACGGCTGTCGTGGGATTGTCACGGCAGATGTTTCCGGGTGGAAACTTGAGTATGGGGACATGGCGACTTCTGACATCGGGAGCTTGTCTAGCACGGCGTGGGGAAACAAGGGTTTACCCAGGTTCGGCCCCTCGTCTTGAGGTAAAGACCTACTTCCTGCTGCTGCTTTATTGATATGGGCTTCGAGAACTCGGCGCCTTAGCTTCCGGGTCTCGAGGTTACAATGGTGATACTTGCGATCTGGTAAAGCTTAACCCTCTAGGAATCAGGAGACCCCCCTTATATAGGCGGCGGGTCTCGCTGGGCACACAAGTGGGATCCGGGTTACAATCGTACCCGGACTCTACTCTAAGTCCTTTAAGTCTTTGCCTTCCTAATTGGGACTCCGTCTTGTACTTGGTCTCTAGTCTTCTAGATCCTCCTTGACTTGTGGGCCAAGGCACACGCGGCGCACCGACTCACGTGAGACCCGGCCCATATCTTCATACTCGACCCGGCCCAGTTCCTTACCAGGCCAGCTTATCTTCTAGGTCGGTAGGCCTACCGGGTTATGATCCCCCCAACAGTAGCCCCCAGGATAACTTGGACATCGGAATCGACTCACTTCACCTTCATGCTCTTGGGCTCAATCTTCGGGGAAGCCGTCATTCCCTTTGTCCGGGTTATCATCTGAACAACAATAAACAACTTATTAAACAAGCAGGCACACGGGTATCAGTTTGGCCGGCTCTTGCTGGCGGCCCGTTCCTAACCCGGCCATCGCCTGCTGACTTTCACTTCCAGACTTAGCAATTTTCAATCTTCTTTGATCCTCCTCGAGGATGACGGTCAACCTCCTGGGTCAACGATATTTTTAATGCTTATCCCTTCGCGAGAATCGAGGAGTCAAGCGACCATCTCGGGAACTCAAGATTCTGTCAGGTACAAAATCTGACACCTCGGATATGGTTCCTCGAGTTCATCATTATCTTTGGCTTCTTCCTGTTTTGCCCCTAGGTTAACTCCCACTGGACTATAAATAGGTGGGAACGGGGAAAATGCCTTCACTTCCCCCCGTGCGCCACCACTTCGTCTTGCTCTTCCCGCGCGAGCTCTGCAACTTCACTGTTCCTCTCCAGCTCAAGATCCACAGCCCCCACCGGAGCCTATTTGCGCCGTCGTCCTTTCTCTTCCTCCGGCCGCATCCGCCGCTGCGCCGTGCTCATCACCGCCGCCATCCTTAGACCTAGATCTCGCACCTTACCTCCATGGGGAAGAAGGTAGCGAGCAAGGGCCCCGCCGCGGCCGCCGCAGCCGCCGCCGCCAAGGCAAATCTCAAGAAGGCCAAGGCCGCCGCCGGCGCTTCCGCTTCCGGTGCCACCGCCGCAGTGGCCCCCTCCGGGAACTGGACGGGCTCCTCTGTCTCCAACTCGAGGCTACAAGTTTTGGTAGACTCCGGCGAGCTCCAAGCTCAAGAGGTCATCCAATGGCGCGCTCCTCGTGACGAAGTCGTGCCGGCTCCCCGAGAGAATGAGGTAGTCGTGTTCGCCGATCACCTCAACCGCGGCTTTAAACCTCCGGGTTCCCTCTTCTTCCGGTCTTTGCTTTCTTACTACGGCCTCAGGCCCCAAGACTTGGCCCCGAACTCCATCCTCTCTATCTCTAACTTCACCGTTCTGTGCGAAGACTACCTTCAAATGGAACCTACCATTGATCTTTTTCTTGAGTTCTTCTATTGCAATCCCCAACGCTCGTCCGCCTCTCTTCCTCTTAACATCTGCGGAGGAGTCGCTATCCAACGACGCCGGGACTCCCTTTTTCCGGCTTTGAAACTTAACAGCCACCCCCGGGCGTGGCAATCCACCTTCTTCTACTGCAAAGACACCTCTCCCAAGGGCCAACCCAAGCTGCCGGGTTTCCGGGCCGAGCCCCTCGAGCTGGGAGAGTCGGTTAATTCTTACGCCCAAGACCGTGCCGCCTTAGCCCCCATTATCTCTAGAATCCGGGCTCTCAAGGCCCATGGCCTCAAAGGCACCGATCTGGTCAAATGCTGGGTCGGGTGGTGTATCAAGCCACTTTCCATCCGGCCCAAGCTCATTTCTGACTACACCAACATTCCCTCTGACCCTCTCCGGTTCACTTCTCAAGAGCCGGAGGATGAAGAAGTTATACGTGCTTCCAAGAAGCTTCTGTCCGAGTCCGTCGCCGCGATAAGGCTCGATGGACTCCTTCCCTTTTGCTCCGAGAACCCGGCTCCCAAGGTACCATAACTTGTAAACTTTTACGCCTCTGTCTGCATCTTGTCTGCACTCTTGTACTTTTTCATGAACGCCTTTTACTTGCTATTAGGTCACTGAAGACTGGTGGAACGCCGCAGAAGAAACCCCCGTCTCCTCTGATCAAGAAGATGAGTCGGCGCAAAACTCGGAGGGAGGAGATGAAGCGGGCGAAGGTGAGCTCGATTCCATGGACCGGCTTTTGCGGAACCTCGTAGAAGCCGATTACGAAGACAATGCCTCTACTTATACTCCCCGAATTCCAGGTCAAGGCGACCAAGTCCCCGCCAAGGTCGCAGCTCCTCCTTCTCCGCCGACTCGAGCAAAACGGGTCCGCAACGCGGTACGACTGATACCACGCTCTCGTTTCCTCGATCTAGAAGCTGCCGGCTCTCAAACTTGTCCATCTGCGCAGGACAAGGATGAGGCGACGCCTAAGCGGCGAAGGACCCGCTCATCCAACTCGTCCGAAGAGCTCTCCTCAGGTATCCCGAACAGTCCTTCTCCTCGCAGAAGAAACGTTCATCAAACTTCCCCTGATGCACGTTACCCATTGGCGGGCCAACTCCGGGTTGCTAAATCCCGGTCTATGTCCTGCTCTTCAGGTTCCGGCTCCGAGACTCTCCCCTCCGACTTTGTCGTCAACAAGGGGTAGGTCCCGGTTTTTTTTTCGTCGCCATGTCTTCATTTTGACCTGCCTACTCTCCATTACTCATGTAATTTATCTTCTTTCAGGGCCCAAGCCGTCCTTAGCGACGAGGAGACCCCTGAGACTGTGGTGACTCCTCCTGCTGAGCCTGAAATCGAGGAGACCCAAGCTGAGATGCCGGTTGACCCGGTTCGTCCTGGCCCCGTCTCCTCTTCTCCTCCGAAGGCCGACCTTCCCGTCATTCCGGAGGAGCCAGATATCACTATCATTGGAACCGGCTTCCAGAATCCTGATGCGCCCTCATCTTCCGTGGCGAAGGTTCTGGAGCCGGAATCTAAGGCTGAGGAGGGGTCTGCTGGCCGTGCCGCGGGCAAGGGACAAGTTCAGGAAGCCGAAGACTCGGACTCTGAAGACGAAGCTCCCTACAACACCTTGGAGTTTCCAGAGCTTTTTGAGAAGATCCATGCGCGACTCTGCAGGGTGCGAAAAGAAGAGTCCCAACTGCGGAATTATCTGCACTTTCGCTACCAGGTGCGTTCCCTACTAGTAGTCCCCAAGTGCTTAGACTTTACTTCAAGTAAATGCTTAGTACTTGCATCATAGGAAACTTGTCTCTTTATACGAATGATTCTTTGTAGTAGTCCCCAAGAGTCGGAGCAGTATCTTGCTACGCTCTGGGTCTTTTTGCTAGTAAACTTTTTGCAATGAGTAGTCCCCAAGAGTCGGGGCGATTGCTTGCGATGTTCCGGGTCTTCCTTGCAACTCTCTCCTTCAATTTTTGTTTCTGCGGAGTAGTCCCCAAGAGTCGGAACGATTGCTTGCAATGTTCCGGGTCTTTCTTGTGATACTGTCTTAGCTTTATAAGTAGTTTTTTGATCTTTCCGCCTTTTGCCTGTATCTTGATGAACGTTTATTTCCCTTTGCAGGAGTTTTTGAAAGCCAGCGCCGAGAGCCAAAGCGAGACGCGCCATCAGCTTGCGCAAGAAGCCGGCCTCCGCGAAAAGGCTGAGGAGCGACTGAAGGTGCAAGAGGAGAGTCTAAGTCGGCTTCAGGCTGACAATGAGGCCTTGCGGAAGAAGGTCCATGAGCAGGAGCTTGCCATACAAGTGAAAGCTCTTGAGCTGCAGAGAGTCGTCTCCGAGCTGGAGAAGATAAAGAAGTTCATCCACAACTTGGCTGTTGCTGTCTTCGGTGAGTCTTCTCCTTCTCTTTACTTTGTTCCATTACTTTTTCTTCTTAAGTGTTCTTACCCTTCTTCCACCTCTTGTCAGGTCCGGCTCAAGGGGTGACCATCAAGGGTACGCTTGATAAAATTCAAGCAATATATGGCGTCAACCGGCGACTCTATTTCGGCTGTGCCGAAATGATCAAGATGTCTTCTTCCACTGGGGATTGTCCACCGGGTCTCCCGGATTTTCTTGCCGCCACCTCCGTGGTGCCTGTGCTTATGCAGCGGTGGAAGGCGTCTTCCTGTCGCAAGGGCGCGATCCGTGCGCTTGCGCTGGTCAAGGCGTACTATCCGAACCTTGACCCGGTCAAGCTCACCAAGGGCTTCCCCGAGTTTCAACCTGACGGCACCGAGACGGCGAAGATATATGGGAAGCTTGTGAAATCGGTTCGGCGTCCGGCTTGTGAAATTTCTGACGGGTTGGCGCTGGACGAATTCCAAGCTGCATATGATGAAGGAAATCACGCCATCAAGGAAGTCCCGCCGGAGCCGGTCAGCCTCTGGAAGCCGGTGGAGGAAGCGCCGCAACTTTTCACGCCTTTTGAAACAAGTGCGAATCCTTCAAGCTACTCTCCTGATGTTCCGGCTCCTTCTCGCCCTTCCGATCTTGACGGCTTTGAGGCCTTGGCCTCGGTCGTTTTGCAGAGGTCACGAGGCGAAACTACAAGGGGTACGAAGGACCCTGGGCAAGGATCTGCATCGGCTCCTCCACCCCAATAGATCGTCCGGACGTTCCAAACGCCGACTCTTGTACCGGCTTGCAAACTTTTGGCTTGTCTTGAACTCCTGAAACATTATATTGGCCTTTGTGGCCTGTAATAGGTTAGATCTAAATACTTGCTATACCTTGTGATGCGTCTTCGTGCGCTGATGCTGTAATATAGTCTGTCTCTATAAAGGTCTTGCTTTTTCGGTTTCATTCACCCTTTTGGTTTCTTTAGCTCTCTGCAAAGCTGGTTCTCTCGTGACTTCTGTGTCTAAAAACCCGGAGCGATCAGGGTCTGCTAAGTCCCCATGGGCCTCATAGTCAGATTGAAAGCCGGTATTTTAGCATCTGGTCGTGTATGAGAGTAACATCAAGCTAGCAGGCAAGGAACCAAGAATAATTGTGGCTTCTCTGCCGGGTCATGAGTTTGCAACTTACAACTTTCTTAGCTGGTAAGCCCCCAAGGCCCTGATCATATGGAAAATAAGGAACTGAAAACACAATACTCTTTCTTTTTAGAGGTGCCTTCCTCATTTCATTGATCATATAATATGTACATAGCTAGCAAGCCGCCTCATTAAAAACCTTCCAGTCCCCTTAGGTACCCTGGTAAGGAAAAGAGCGCGTCTGAAACCTGCTGCTTTTAAACTAGAAAGATACAAAAAGGTGGAGCCCGTCTCATCCGGGGGCTCACAAAACCTAAGTGTAGTACGGTCTAAGCTCTGCTATATTCCAAGGCCTATCGTTCTCCGTCAACGGGTTCCTTGTATGGTCTGTATTATTTCCTGTTTTTGTAGCCTGCTCTCTAGCATCCACCAAGTAATATGACCCGTTGTGCAAGTTCCGGCTTACCACGAAGGGGCCTTCCCATGGGGGGGTTAACTTGTGGAAGCCGGTCTTGTTCTGGGCTAGCCTTAGGACTAAGTCTCCTTCCTGAAAAGTCCTCGATCTGACCCGGCGGCTGTGATAACGCCTCAGGTCTTGCTGGTATATGGCTGATCTTTCCAGAGCTAGCTCTCTTGCCTCCTCAAGCATGTCCACCGAATTTTGCCGAGCTGGCTCGTTTTCAGTTTCGACGTAGTTTGCGACTCTTGGAGAATCATGGATGATGCCGCTGGGTAACACGGCTTCCGCCCCGTATACCATGAAGAAAGGAGTGAAGTCTGTTGATCTATTTGGGGTTGTGTTTATGCTCCAGACAACTGATGGCAGCTCTTCTTCCCAACATCCAGCGGCTCTGATTAATGGAACCCGGAGTCTTGGCTTGATGCCTCTTAGCAGCTCCTGGTTTGTCCTCTCTACTTGGCCGTTCGACTGAGGGTGTGAAACTGAAGCGAGGTCGAGCCGGATGCCGTTTTCTTTGCAAAATATCTGCATCTCTCCCAGTGAAAAGTTTGTCCCGTTATCAGTGATGATGCTGTGAGGATACCCGAAACGATATATAATCTTCTTCAGGAACTTGACTGTTGTCGCTGCTGTGCAACTATTGACGGCTTGAACTTCCACCCACTTCGTGAATTTGTCCACTGCGACCAGTAGGTGAGTCTTCTTATTGGGTGAGGTCTGGAAAGGTCCTACCATGTCCATGCCCCAAACTGCAAAGGGCCATGTTATTGGGATGGTTTTCAAGTCCTGAGCCGGAACGTGAATCTGTCTTGCATATCGCTGGCATCCATCGCAAACCCGGGCTATATTTTCTGCGTCAGCCAAAGCCGTTAACCAAAAGAATCCATGCCTGTATGCTGTGGCGACCATTGATCTTGTAGACGCATGATGCCCGCAGTCCCCTGCATGAATCTCCTGGAGAATTTTCCGGCCTTCCTCTGGTGAGACACAACGTAAGAATACTCCAGACGTGCTCCTCTTGTGTAACTCCCCGTTGATGATGACGTATCCCTTAGCCCGGCGCACAATCTGTCGTGCCAGTACTTCATCTTGTGGTAGCTCTTCCCTCTGTAGGTAAGCCAGATACGGCTCTGTCCATGACGGAGTTTGATGCACGGCCGCGACTAACTGTGATTCTGGGTCATCAGGGCTTGCTAACTCTTCCTCTGTTGGCAGCTTGACAGAGGGATGATGTAACTCGGCAAGGAACACGTTTGGAGGCACCGGCTCTCTACTAGAACCGAGTCTTGATAAGGCGTCCGCCGCCTCATTCTTTCGTCTGTCGATGTGGTCAACTTGGTAGCCGGAGAAGAAGCCGGCAACACGGTCTACTTCTCTCCTGTAAGCCGCCATGTTGGCATCTTTTCTGTCCCAGGTTCCTGAAACTTGCTGAGCGACGAGGTCGGAGTCTCCATAGCACATGATTCTTTTGATGTTCATCTCTCTGGCGACTTTCAGACCGTGTAACAGGGCCTCATACTCTGCGACGTTATTGGTGCATGGTTCGAAATGTATCTGCAGGACGTAACTCAACTTGTCTCCTTTTGGCGAAGTTAGTACGACGCCGGCTCCCGATCCTTCCAGCTGCTTTGACCCGTCGAAGTGCATAATCCAATGTTTGGCGCTTGGAGGCGGTGGTAGGGGGTCGAACTCTGTCCAATCATTGACGAAATCCACCAAGGCCTGTGACTTGATTGCTGTCCTTGGCTCGTAGTTGATATGATAAGGCCCCATCTCAATGGCCCACTTTGCAATCCTGCCTGTAGCTTCTCTGTTTCTGATGATTTCCGCTAAGGGAGCAGAACTCACCACGGTGATGGGGTGTTCCTGAAAATAGTGTGGCATCTTCCGGCTTGCCATAAACACGCCGTAGACCAATTTCTGCCACTGCGGGTACCTCTGTTTGGATTCTGTGAGAGCTTCGCTAACATAGTAGACCGGCCTTTGAATTGGGTACTCCTTTCCTTCTTCCTTGCGCTCCACCACGACCACGGCACTGACGGCTCTGGAGTTTGCAGAGACGTACAACAACATCGGCTCCTTGCTCGTGGGAGCCGCTAGCACTGGAGCTGTGGACAATGTCTTTTTTAGGTCTTCAAAGGCGTCATCTGCTTCCTGGCCCCAAACAAACTTGTCTGACTTCTTCAACAGCTTATACAGCGGAAGGGCTTTCTCTCCCATCCTTGCAATGAACCGGCTCAGGGCTGTAACACACCCTGTCAGCTTCTGGACGTCATTGACACACTCCGGCTTCTTAAGGTTCATGATGGCCTTAATTTTAGCCGGGTTAGCTTCTATCCCTCTCTCTGAGACTATGAAACCCAGCAACATGCCAGCCGGAACTCCGAACACGCACTTGGTCGGGTTTAACTTCATCTGATACTTGCGCAGGTTAACGAAGGTCTCTTTTAGGTCATCCAGGAGTGACCCGGCTTTCTGTGACTTGATTACGACATCGTCGACATTGGCGTGCACGTTGCGACCGATTTGATTCTGGAAACAATTCTGGATGCATCTTTGATAAGTGGCACCTGCATTCTTGAGGCCAAAAGTCATAGTTTTGTAGCAAAAAGCACCAAAGGGGGTGATGAACGAAGTCTTCTCCTGGTCGTCGACATTGAGCTTGATCTGATGATACCCGGAATATGCATCCAGGAAACACAACAACTCGCTGCCGGCTGTGGCATCGATAATCTGATCTATACGAGGCAATGCAAAGGGGTCTTTGGGACAGACTTTATTCAAGCTGGTATAGTCAATGCACATGCGCCACTCTCCGTTTTTCTTCAGAACTAGGACCGGGTTAGCAAGCCACTTGGGATGGTAGACTTCCATGATAAACCCGGCTGCAAGCAGACGAGCTATCTCTTCTCCGACGATCTTTTTCCTTTCTGCGTTGAGACGACGTAGTCCTTGCTTTACTGGCTTTGCTTTTGGATCAACATGTAAGTTGTGCTCAGCAAGTTCACTCGGTACACCCGGCATGTCTGAAGGAGACCATGTGAAGATATCCCGATTCTCACGGATGATCTTGATGAGCTCGCTTTCCTATTTCGGGTCCATGTGGGCCCCCACCGAGAACTGCTTGGAAGAGTCCCCCTCTTCGAAATCGACCATCTTTGTATCTTGAACCGACTTGAATTTTTTCTTCTCTTCCTCATGAGCCGGCTTTTCCAGCACACGCTTATCTGTCGGGTCTACCTGAGACTTGTAGTACTTGAGCTCTTCTTCTGAGCAAGCCTGCTCTGCCATGATAGCATTCCCATTGTCACACTCTGCAGCCATAGTCTTGCTTCCTTCCACTGTGATTATTCCCTGGGGTCCTGGCATCTTCAGTTTGAGGTACACATAACAAGGCCGCGCCATGAACTTGGCGTAAGCCGGCCTTCCGAACAGAGCATGATACGGACTTTTTAAATCAACAACCTGAAACGTCAGGAACTCCAACCTGAATTGCTCCTTGCTCACTCCGAATGCCACCTCTAGGCTGATCTGGCCAATGGGATGTGCCGACTTCCCTGGAACTATACCATGGAAGATTGTCGATGTTGGGGTAAGGCGGTCTTGGGTTAAACCCATCCTTCTGAATGTGTCGAGATATAGGATATTGATGCTGCTGCCTCCATCCATCAAGACTTTATTCAAGGAGAACCCGTCCACCTGTGGCGCAACTACAAGGGCCAAGAGACCCGGTTGCTCCACTGCCGGCGGATGATCTTCTCTACTCCAAGTTATAGTTTGTTCTGACCACTTCAAGAATCTTGGAACGGCTGATGCTACTGCGTTGACGGCTCTTGCTTTTAACTTCATGTCCCTCCTGGACGTGCTTGTAGTGAAGACATGGTACTGGCCTTGACTATGAAGCTCCTTCGGGTTCTGCTGATACCCGGTTGTGACTTGGTTCTGTTGCTGACTAGACCCGGCGTTATTGTTTGGCGGTCCGTTAGACCCAGCCCCCTGTCCGGGTCCCATCGAGTTGCCGTTTCCATTGAAGTTGCCGCTACCTCTGAAGTTCCCTTGACTCCTCTGGCCCTCCTGCTCATGTCTCATCCAGGCTCTGATGTCAGCACATTGAGCTAGCGAGTGATTTGATGGCCTCCCGTTCTTGCTGTGTTTTGGACACGGCATGCTGTACATTTCACTGAAGTTCGAATTTCTCGGAGGTCCTCCTCTAAAGTTACCACCGGGTCTTGGCCCCCTGTAGGCCGTCGTCTGGGTTGTGCCTACGAACTCTGAATTTCCGCCCTCATAAGGACGCTTGTTATTCCCGTTCTGATTGCCATTGTTCTGACTTGGGTTCGGGTTACGGCCTCCACTGACCCGGTTATTCCTCTGTTGTTCCTCTGTCTCGCCCGGCTTTTTATCCGTGGCTGCATACTTGTTTGCCGTTGTTACCACCTCTCCTATTGAGATATCCCTGCAGGCCGGGTCTTCCCTCATACGTCCGAGCTTGTGCGTCAGCGGCTCAAAGCCACAGTTTTTCTCGATATAGCTGTGTGTGCCGAGATGTTGAGGGACGATTGTAAGATTTCTGTAACCCGGCCCATCCATTGTCTGGCTGACTCAGTTTTTCTCATGACACATCGATCCAGATCCGCCTCGGTGTACTGCTTCTTGCAAGTTCCAGCGAAGTTCTTGATGAACGCCGCTTTTAGCTCCTCCCACGAATTGATACTGCGCGGTGGAAGTCGGTCTAGCCAAATTTTGGGTGCTCCTTCTGCTAACATAAGATACATGTAACGTGCGCAGAGATTCGGTGACGCATTCTTCATGTCCATGGCCATGCCATAACTACTCAACCATGTCTCGGGATTCATGCTCGGCTCGTAATTGCATACTTTGGTTGGCTCTTTGAATTTTTCTGGAAACGGCTCCGTTCTGATAGCATCTGACAGACACTTTGGTCCCGTCAAGTTTGAAGACGAGCCCCCTGCGTGACCCGGCGCGGGCATAGATGCAGCGGGTCTGGCGGGGGTCACTATTCCGACTCCTGGTGCTCCAGCTGCTCCGGCTCCGGTTGCCAGTGGTGCTACCGCCGCGGCTGCGCGTCTTGCTCTTGAGCTATTGACTATTGACTGTGCCGCGGATACGGCCGGCTGTGGCGGCTGGATTGCTTGTTGATTTTGTTGCGGGACTTGCTGGTTCACCGGCCCAAGCCGGTTCTGGATAGATCTTGCTACTACCGGCTCTCCTTGCCGGCTTCTGGTACGACTCCTTTGTGGCTCTGAATTGAATGCTTGCGATCCGCGCGGATTATTGTTCTGTTGGACCACTGCGGTGCGTAACAAGTCAACGGCCCTCCGGGCTTCGATGCCGGCTGGTGAGTTGTCGAACGGGATCTGTTGTAGGGTATGTGCGGCTGCAAAAACATTGTCAACCGGATTATTGTAATGACCCGGGGGAGTAGAAAACCTGGGGGGTGGCGGAGGTAGTTGTTCTGTTGCTGCTTCTCTGGCTCCTCCCGCCGGACTTCCCGCTCCTCGTAACTCGGCCTGCGCCGCGCCGGCTCCCATCACCGGGTTAGCCGCCGCTATAGGCGCATTGGCTGGCGTCGTCTGATACTCCAGGACTTGAGGTACTATGGTGTTGACTCCGGTCGGCAAAGGTAGCCGGCTTCCGCGCCTTCTACTCTTTACCGCGGTTAACTCGTCCCTTCTCCTCTGGAGGGCGTTTCTTTCGTCTTGTAGCCTCTGCTCCTGCTGGGCCAAAGATCGTTCCTTTTCCGCTACGCGCCAGGCTTCATCCGCGCGCTCTTGGTTCGCCCTGGCCATGGCTCGCCTTAGATCTTCCAACTCCCTTTGCATGGCTGAGTTGGTGTTTGTTACTTCCCCCAAGTTCTGTGCCGGGTTCCCTGACACGCCGACTCTCGTCTGATCGTTTGCCGCCATCATAATCGGGTTTGTGAATGCCGTCCCGGGTGCTGGTGTGTGCACCGGCGCTACTGCGCCAAGAGTCGGTAAAACCGGCCCAGTACTGGGGTTGGGCGGAGGGTATGCTGCTGGCGGCATGCCAAGGTTGGTCCGCTCCCAAATTTCTCGGTCCTGTCGGGCGGTTCTTTCTGCACTTGTCTCGTCACTTACGGACGCTTCCATCCCGTCGGTCTGCTGAGCCGCTGTTACCACGTGAACCGTCATGTGACGCGCGGGCCCCGGGGACACCGGGTGATCTTCCTCCTCGACTCCAAATCCCCACCGATCTTCAAACAGTGGCAGAATTGACTCGGTATCTGTGTCCAGATCTGACACGTTTGTTGGTGTTTCGACGGAATCCTGCAGTGCTTGAATTGCCACCTCTTCCTCGATAGACATGACTTCGCACTCTGGCGATCCAACAGATTCCTCTCCATCCGTCTGAGCCATGGCAGCTGATCCGGATTCTGACTCGTACTCCGGCTCATACTGATCTGAGCTGGCTCCTGTGGTCTGGATCACGCCGACGAAAACGTTGATCTGACCAAAGATGATCATAGACCCGGTTTCCAGCTGATCTGCTTCTTCCTTCCAACCAAAGTCGTCCACGATCCGCTCCCCTCCTGGAAGCGTGTAGATCTGGCCGATAGCTAGGTTTTCCATACCGCGCCGCGCTTCTCCACAAATCATGATGTTCTTGGCCGCGGGCCCCACGGTGGGCGCCAACTGTCGTGGGATTGTCACGGCAGATGTTTCCGGGTGGAAACTTGAGTATGGGGACATGGCGACTTCTGACATCGGGAGCTTGTCTAGCACGGCGTGGGGAAACAAGGGTTTACCCAGGTTCGGCCCCTCGTCTTGAGGTAAAGACCTACTTCCTGCTGCTGCTTTATTGATATGGGCTTCGAGAACTCGGCGCCTTAGCTTCCGGGTCTCGAGGTTACAATGGTGATACTTGAGATCTGGTAAAGCTTAACCCTCTTGGAATCAGGAGACCCCCCTTATATAGGCGGCGGGTCTCGCTGGGCACACAAGTGGGATCCGGGTTACAATCGTACCCGGACTCTACTCTAAGTCCTTTAAGTCTTTGCCTTCCTAATCGGGACTCCGTCTTGTACTTGGTCTCTAGTCTTCTAGATCCTCCTTGACTTGTGGGCCAAGACACACGCGGCGCACCGACTCACGTGAGACCCGGCCCATATCTTCATACTTGACCCGGCCCAGTTCCTTACCAGGCCGGCTTATCTTCTAGGTCGGTAGGCCTACCGAGTTATGATTCCCCCAACAACGGCGGCAGGTGTGGAAGATAGGGAGGAGTCCGGTACCTGCTGAAAAGGAAATACACGCTCGTCGAAGTAGACATGACGTGAGGTTAGTACTCGACGAGAAACGGGATCGTAGCACCTATATCCTTTGGTGTTGGGTGGATAGCCAATAAGAGCATCTCTAACAGAGCCCTTAAAATGTGAACCTCAAAATAAGTTTACAGTTCGACGTTTTTGCCAAATCTCGTCGCAACTGCTCGCGCACGATAGCAGAAACCTCAAACGGATCTGTAGAAGGGCGAATTTGGGCGCGAACGAAATAGTTTTCATCGCCATTTCTTCTCCACAGAGGAGTTCATCACCAATTCACACGTAATGTACATATACTCCAAAATTAATCTACTCCTGTCTCGTGGCCGCCCTACCCTACTGCCAAAACTTGGCTCACCGGAGCCTCAGGTGCGGCGGCAACGAGGTCGACGCCGAGCTTCAGTCCTCGTCGCGGGCGAGCCTCTGCTCTACCATCTTCTTCTCCGACCGCAGCAGGACGAGGGAGATGACGCAGCCCACCATCTCGACGGGGATCGACTCGAGAAGGCCGAGGGTGTCTGACGAGGGATGTCCTCGGCAATCCCAGAGTCGAAGACCCTAGGTAGATTTTGAGGGAGAAGATGTACGCGCTGGTAGTTCCGGACGGCTGACAAGCAAGGATTTACCCAGGTTCGGCCCCTCATTGTGAGGTAAAGACCTACTCCTGCTTGTCTGATTATGATGATATATGAGGTACATGGTGGCCGCAGGGGCGATATGAGGAGAGGCGATCTCTCTATGCTATGTCTAATTGTGTCTATGTTGTGGCTATAATGTTGTGATCTGTCTATGGGGGTGCCCCTGCCTGGCTTTATATAGGGAGCCAGGGAGGGTTTACAAGAGTCCTAGTAGAATACGAAATAAGAGTCCTTGTCTTGTGCTTCAAGTAATTTCCTTAACAGCTTCTTGGTTTTCATTGGGCCAGCCAGTGGGCCTTCGACTGGGCTGAACCAGGTATACCAATAGTGGGGTGCCCGGAGGGTATGCCCACGTCAGTAGCCCCCGAGTGTCTGGTCGATTCGAAGTATCGGGCAGAGACTCAAAACAGTATGTCGAGTAAGCGTAATCAATGACCATATGATGACTGAATTATTCATTCTTCGTGAGCTTAAATCAATTATGAGAAATCCTGTATATGTGTATGAAATCCAATAATAATAAATCCGGTGCGGGCTATAGAGAAACCGACTTTGATAAATTCGTGCGAGCTATAGAGAACCCGACTTTGATAAATCCGTGCGAGCTATAGAGAACCCGACTTTGATAAATCCGTATGCGGGTTATTAGAAAACCCGACTTTAAAAATCCGTGCGGGTTATAGATTACCCAACTTTGATAAAAATCTGTTGTGTCACTCGAGCCGATGGCGAGTACCCTCCCGATGGGAGTTAGTCGATGAATTTTGCACTGTCCAAGCAGGTGCGCAGCTTTTATGTTATTTGTTGCTGTGTTGTCTAGTAGTTCATCGGGTGCGCGCTCAGCGCTCCCGATGGGAGTAGCCCCCGAGTGCCTGGTCGATTTGAAGAATCGGGCAGGAACTCATTTGCAGTTGTATTTCACCATCTGATTCTTTGCTCATTTGGCTATATGCATTTTGAGTCGAGATTGTCTCGATTGTGCTTTTACCGAGTCGGTGAGTCGTCGACCGGTATTTTGCATGAACTTTGCTATGTACTTTTGAGTCGAGAATGCCTCGATTATGCATGTTGAGTCGGAAAAACGTCGACCGATGCTTTGTTTATTTTGCCTAGGGAGTACGACTTAGTAGGCCTGGTTTTACTCCATGAGTCGAGACCAGCTAACCGCACGTTTGGGCGAAACCTTGCTAGTCTTCAATCAAGTTCGAGTCCCCGGGCTCGAACCTGGAACATACTGGACAGACTCGACTCAGGCCGTTGAGGTCTTACTGAATCGTTCTGCAGTCTCAACTTTGCTACCCAGCGCGTCCGCCGGGATTTCCATCGCATCTGTTGATGCGGAAGATTCAAGGACTTTAACACTGTAGGAGTGGTCCTCGGCCCTAATCGACTGATCGATGGGTCTTACCTTTGCATTTTACGCATGCAGCATCCGAAGCGTCATTGACTGACGTTTACTCGGGAATTCTATTGAGTTTTTGCTTTTGACTGAGGCGAGTCTCTTAACCGACTGCCTTTATGCTTTTAGAATCTATCGGGTGCGCGACAGCGCTCCCGATGGGAGTAGCCCCCGAGGCTATGTGCAACTATTTATAGTTGGGTATAGGCTCAATTTGCCTTCATCTTGATATTTGTCGAGTATTTTTGTGAGTGTTCCACTCTTTGCATCTGCTGACATAGATATTTGCCGGGTGCGCAGCACCCAAGCCGATGGCGAGTGCTCGAGTGCGGCCAAGGCTTTGCGAAGTTTAGGGTTGTGCAGCGTAGCCCCCGAGCATTGGGGACGGCCAAGTCTTGCAGTGTTCAGTCGAAAGAAATTGACGCGGCAGACCGGAGTTGACGCGGCGTAGTGTGCGGCGAAGAGTTCGACGCGGCGGACCGGAGTCGACGCGGCGTAGTGTGCGGCGAAGAGTTCGACGCGGCGGAGCAGAGTTGACGCGGCAGAGTTGTTGAAGATGCAGGAGTCGCCTTTTCGCGTGGAGAAACGATTTGTTTGTTGTTGATGATGAAGCGCCAGCCCCCGAGCATCGGAGGCGTAGTCGATGAAGTCATAGGGTGTCGACGCGGTAGTCCAGAGACGGCGAAGTTGAGTCGAATAAGTCACTCGAATCGCTTATGTCAGTCCTCGAGGGTACGAGTAATTGAAACTTATGTCATTGTTGATGTCGAATGCCAGTCCTCGAGGGTACATAGTGCCCTTCCAGGGAGCTAGCGTTGTGTGCTTATTCCACCGATGCTGTGATTGCCACCGTCACCCGACGAAGTTGTCGACTGCTTCGCTGATGATGGATTTGGTCGCGTCGCCCGCGATGTGACGTAGATGAGATCTGCTATGCTCGGAACACCGCCGCCACATGACTAAGTCATTGACTGCTTCGTTGTCACATGACGAAGTTATCGACTGCTTCGTTGATGATGGATTCTGTCGCGTCGCCTGCGTTGTGACGTAGATGAGATCTGTTATGCTTCGAACGCCGCCGCCACATGACGAAGTTATCGACTGCTCCGTCGCCACATGACGAAGTTATCGACTGCTTTGTTGATGATGGATTCTGTCGCGTCACCTGCGATGTGACGTAGATGAGATCTGTTATGCTTGGAATGCCGCCGCCACATGAGGAGTTGTCGACTGCTTTGCCGTCACATGAGGAGTTATCGACTGACGAAGTTGTCGACTGACGAAGTTGTTGACTGGTCGCGTCGCCTGCGATGTGATGTAGATGATATCTATTATGCTCGGAACGCCGCCGCCACATGACGAAGTTGTCGACTGACGAAGTTATCGACTGACGAAGTTGTCGACTGACGAAGTTTTTGACTGACGAAGTTGTTGACTGGTCGCGTCGCCTGCGATGTGATGTAGATGATATCTATTATGCTCGGAACGCCGCCGCCACATGACGAAGTTGTCGACTGACGAAGTTATCGACTGACGAAGTTGTCGACTGACGAAGTTATCGACTGACGAAGTTGTCGACTGACGAAGTTGTTGACTGGTCGCGTCGCCTGCGATGTGATGTAGATGAGATCTATTATGCTCGGAACGCCGCCGCCACATGACGAAGTTGTCGACTGACGAAGTTATTGACTGACGAAGTTGTCGACTGACGAAGTTATCGACTGACGAAGTTATCGACTGACGAAGTTGTCGACTGACGAAGATAAGGACATCGGATGTCTACGATCTTATCTCGGACAAGGTAGTATCGTAGAAACAAAGGGAATGAATATCATGTTTATGGTTCAACGACGATATTCGTAGAATGCACAGGGGCCGTCATATGCGTCCAGGTATCCCTGGCGGTCATTGGTGAGCGGAGTGTCTCGACCATGTCTGGAGTGTTCTCGAACCGTAGCGTAACAAACTTAAGGTCTTAACGACACCTGGAGAAGGTTCTGGAATAATATAGGATTTTATTGGAGAGAGAGAAATGATCCGGAAAGAGTTCCGGTGGTCCGGAAGGAGTTCCGGGAAGGTCTGGAATGGTTCCAGGAATGTCCGAAAGATGTTCGGGTGGTCCGGAAAATGTTTCGGGGTCACGGGATATTAAATAGTATTTAAATATATTAATTATGAATTAATTATATTTTATATTAATTTAATTATTAAATAATAAAGGAAAAAGGGGGCAGCCCACCTAAGTGGGCCAATTGTGGCCCACTAAGGTGAGCCGCACCAAGCAAGGAAGGGGGAGGCTTGGGCCCCTAGTCCGAATTGGACTAGGAGGGTTCGGCCGGCTCCCCCCTCCCTCTCCTTTAGTCCCACATGGGGGAGGCAAGGTGTTTGCACACCCCCTCCCCCCTTTATATAGCAAGGCATATTAATTGGATTAATTACAGAAAAATACAATTAATTGTATAGCAGGCTGGCCGAGCTGTTTCTCCGCCCGTTTTGCCTCCTCTCTCCACCAAAGCTATACCGTCGGGCGCCGTTGCCCTGCGGGATTCCAGAAAAGTTCTACCCCTGCGATTTCAGCTGGATCTGAATGACCGGGGGTTGTTGTTAAGCTCCGTATGTTTGCGAGTGCTCGGAGGCGCCACATTTGAGGAGCCTGGGCGACGTCGTCTCGCCCACCCAGCAGCCCTGTCGCTGCCCTGCCGCCGGCGCCACCCCCCCGGCCGCCGGCGCCTCGCTATCTTCCGCCCGACGCCCGTCGACGCAGGTCTTCGTCGACACCCCGGCGTCATCGTCTACATCATTGCGGCAAGTTCTCCGCGACCTCGAGGTCGGCTACGTACGACTTCATCGTCAACGCTTGTGCGGGAGCGTAATCCCCGCTATCGGTCTACATGGAGGTAATGTAACCCGTTCCGCCATCGTTATCACATGTACTAGATAGATAGATCCTGGCTAGTTAGGGTGTTCATACGCTAGAAAAATTATTGTTTTCTGCACCGGAACCACTTCAGTGGTATCAGAGCCGATCTATGCGTAGTACTGCTGGCACGGTTAGAACTCATGTTGAATGAGGACGTCTTTCTTATATTTGCTACCCTCTAGCGTGCACTTGCGATGCCTTCGGTATTGAGTTGATGAAGCGGCCCGGACCGACTTTACGCGTACGCTTACGCGAGACTGGTTCCACTACTGACATACGGCTTGCACCGTATCTGTGGCTGGCGGGTGTCTGTTTCTCTCTCTTTAGTCGGCAAAGCATTTTCAATGGAGGGCCCGAAAGGGATGCTTAAACATGCAATTATACGATCGACGTTGTGGTACAAAGTTCGTAGGTAGGGAAACGGTTCTCTTACGAATAAGCCTATATGCCACGTAAAACTTGCAAAACTAAATAAAGGTAGAGGCGTCTAACTTTGTTTTGCAGAGGCGTTATTTTATGTGACATGGTTACGGTAAGTTTGATATTACTCGTACTGTCGAAGGCAATGGAGGGCACCGTAGACTCGGAGCCATGCCGGGGCGCCCAGGGCAAGGCACATGGCGCCATGAAAGTCCAGGCGCATCGACCATGTCACATCGCACTTCATTACTTTATGTTGATATTGTGTTGTTGTGTGTGCATCCTATTGATTGCTTATATGTTAGATATACAACGGTAGCATCATAAATAGGATGATCCCTAACAAATACCAAAAGTGTGTTCTCCCTCGTTGCGCACCACCAAGAAAGTTCTACGTTATGAGGCAGGCCGTGACGATCGGGTGTCAGACATATCGTCGTTCGCATACAGTGGGTGTAAGCCATGTTGCACGCGCAGGGTCTTCGAGGTTTGATTGGCGAGCCTAGCATATGCAGATATGACCTCGGAACACGGGAAGATCGAAAGATCGAGCATGAGTCACATAGTTGTTGTGATCGACATTTTATGTCCACCTTTGAAGCTGTGCCGCCGGCCGTGACGATCGGGGGTGGTATAGTGGATGGGGGTCGTGTAATCGCTATCATTATTTTAGGGATAATAATTTTAGTGGAGTGTGTTTGATAATATGATTATAAACTAAAACTCACATATATTATAAACTTTACCTTACCTCTTTTGCGATCATATCTGTAGACGACGGAACTATGCTTCGGTTACTTCCTTAGGAGTTCGGTTTCCAACTTAGAAGCCGACGGGTCCAACTTCATCAGATGGTACAATGGTTTAAGAAACATTCTCCAGCACAACAAACATCCTATATGTCCTAGAACATAAGTTAGGAGATAGACCAGATGATTCTCCTAGCAAGGAGGAAGATGATGAG
The DNA here is from genome assembly GCA_026929855.1 of Poa annua. NCBI lineage: Eukaryota > Viridiplantae > Streptophyta > Magnoliopsida > Poales > Poaceae > Poa > Poa annua. The sequence goes on from CM049437.1 coordinate 99,400,670, forward strand.
TTCCGTAAGCATCATAATATTTTCATAGAAGTGGAGGTCGTCATGAGCGTATGCCTAGCACCAGAGTTGAAAGTTGTTTCAACACATGGAGCCATATGTCGTGATTGATGCGATCAAAGGACACTTCAAAGATGAATTGAATCTTGAGCAGTTCAGACAGCTTAGAAAGTTCCGGACCATTCACATGGGGAGCATACCTGTCTGGAGACTCATTTGAAGAAGTTGTATGACATCTACTTCAGGCTTAGCGGACTCTAGTGCAATAGAGACTGCGCTTATATCTTTGCCTCCTAGCTATGAAGAGCATGTGCGTGAATATGCTATAGAGACACGATGAGCTTCTTCACGTTCGTGAACAAGTTCAAATCTCTAAAAGTTGATTCCATCGAAGAAGAGTTCTTCGACGCTACGGGTATATTTGATATACGAAGATATAAATGTATTCTTCTCATACTTGATGAAAAGTATTTGATACTTGTTCTGTTTATGAAACAGTCCCTGATCATCACAAGTATGCGGCGATGGGTGACGTGACAGTGCACAAGTGATGGCAAGCAAGGAAGTTGATGGCCAGTAGTGCTCATATTAGTTATCATCAATAGTTTTTGATAAGACATTTTGTAATGGTGAGAGTGTGATCTAGTTTGGTGTCTTGAATGTTACAAGACATAGTTATTCATATATGTAATAGAACAAATCAGTTGTTTTATGTTATGAAACAAAGCAGTTGTTTTATATTATGAGTAATTTGTATCACATCTCAATTACATTATGCGTATGATATACATTTATAATAACGGGAATGATAAAATTATGTGTCCAAGGAATAAAAGATTTTGTTACTAGAACAAACACCATCGAATTTGATCATAAAGGCAATGTAAGAAGTAATAGATACTTTGATCTATTTAAGTATTACATGTGCCGAATTGATTAAGTTTAAAATTAGTATTGAAGTGTCAATACGAAAGGAAATTAATTAAGAGTCATTTCGAATGATTATTAAATTAATTATATGGTGAATTTTTCCTTGATCCGAATTCTTCTATGATTATTGGCAAATAAGTGTATTTGCATAATAAATCATGAGTCTGAAATTAATTTGATAAAAGATCAAATGGGGTTTTTCAGAAGAAAGATTTGTGAATATCGTATTCGCAAGATTCGATCAAAGGGCAATATTTTTGAATTACGGTTTCAACACAAAAGACCTGTGGAAATTCGTTTCACAATATTATAATATCAGATATTGTGATATGTGAAATATTATAATCATACTCTATTTTAGATAAAGTGTGGTCTTTCAGAATCGGTCTTAGAATCTCTTAATATGTTCGAAACATTATAGTCGATGTCCACTTTAGAAAATAGATGTTTTTCAACAGTAATTCGTGTGATCGACAATAGTGTCGTTGTATAGATGATTATACGATAATTCAGAATATACACGAATAGTTCTTTGTAGATTACTCACATTGGATGAGAGTGTATTCCAAAACCCAATAGAAACAAAACTTGTATTGTTGTCTATGTAATTCCGAGGAAAATATGATTTTTCGAATTATGGTTAATGGAATAAAATTAGAAGCTTGAAATAAGGTGTCAGACCTATATTCATAAAAGTAGAATATTGGAAAGTGTTCCAAAGGGTATATGTCTACAAATGAAAATTTGATGATTAAGAGTGAAGGAGACTAGAAAATTGTTTTCTGCTTGCAATCCTCTTCGTAAAGATCATAATATTTTCATGAAAGAAGCTTCTAAATAAAGTGCTGTTATATTAATATTGCTGTCAGGTCACAGCTTAATATTAAATATTTCAGATCTTGTTGACAGATCAAGGTGCACCTTATGAATACAAAGGAAGTTGAGAAAATATCAAAATACGAACAAAGGCTTTTGAGCCTGAAAATCCAAGTTACATTTAGAAGGATTAAAGCAGTAAATGTTACTATAATTATTTTTTGAAGAAATAAGATTTCTTGATTATCATATAAAGTGTTATGTGAGAAATGTAACTATAAGAAAGACGTGAAAGCATATTTTGTCAAGAAATGTATTTTGGACAAGATCAAATTTGTTGACTACATTAATGTAGACATGCTTGAAGTCGATGGGATTTGTATTGATGGAATACTATAGTTTGTATTGAATTCGAATTGATAAGAGATCAATGATTTTGGTTTGACCAAAATGTCGAGATAAATTATGAATTTAAGTGGGAGTCAAAGTTAGTTTAATCAGGTGGAATATGTAAAGGACATATTTTTGAGTGGGAGCTTAGACCCTCATATATGTAGATAACATATTTTGAGTGGGAGCTCGTGTTCTCAAATGTGTGGAGACATAATTTGAGTGGGAGCCGAATTCATCTTGTGTAAATGACACGTTGTGAATTGTACCAGTAGAATTAATGAAGTTGTGAAACTATTTGAAAGTTAGTGTCTATTTGGAATAGAACGGGAATTTTAAATAGTTAGTCGAGTTGTTTTGGATTATATCTGAGGAGTCAGAATAGATTAAAACCAAAGGATGGTCCTTGGAAATCCAATTAATCATTAAGAGTAATGACACACGGTAATGGTGGTTGTATGACATGTTGGTCTATTATGTGATATTAGACGTCATACAGAAACCATATTACCTGCTCGATGAAATATGACCGATGTTCTTAGAAGAAGAACAGTTGTAAAAGTAAATTTAGAATTTACTGGAAGGAGAGGTGTATTAGTTATTAGATTGACATTGGAATGTCGAGTTTTCTACATAGGTGTGAAAGTATATATAGATATCGCGAGGTTGTAATTGTTGAAAGGAGCTCTCTATGACTGAGTGTGTTTTCAAGGCAATTATCTGGTTAACAGAATCAGAGTAAGCGCTGGGAAACAGAAGTCTCACTTAGTTACGGTATTTGTATATATGTTATTAGATAACATGTTGGTATCAAACAAGTTGATATCAATGGATCGCAAAAGAACGCACAATTATGTATTGTACAGATTGTCAGAGTAACACTCTTCCACAAGCAAGCATTATCATATAACGCTTATTTGATAAGGGGTTTTTGATGAAGTAAAATGCAGCTAGTTTATTTGTACTCTAGTGCAAGTGGGAGACTGAAGGAGATGTGCCCTGGAGGCAAATAAATAAGTAGTATTTATTGCATTATCTCATAAGTTTATAATAGGTTTTTTGTATTATGCTATAACTGTATTAATCGGAATTATTAATACACGTGTGATACATAGACAACCAGAGTCCCTAGTGAGCCTCTATATAAACTAGTCCATTGGGCAACAGTTGATCGAGATTCCCGATCAAGGACAATGACGTCGGTTGACAATGGGGTCATCTTATTAGTAGAATAAGGTGATGGACATACGCAAAGTATTGCAATAAGATCGTATTACGATGTTTGTCATTTGCAATAGATGAGTAATATGATAGCTTATTCCTTAGACCGTGAGACCGTACTTATTGCTACTTCGTAGGGGTACTTTGAGAGCATCAAACGTTGTGTCTTATATAGCATGACAATAACGGTGTCCATCTTGGGTATCCCGAAGGAGTACGTTGAGACGTAAGGATCAAGAGCGGGATTTGTTCATTCTTGTAATGGAAAGATACTCTGGGCCCACTCGGTGAGATTGCATCTATATAGCTGCGCAGCTTATGACTAGGTCATGGAGATGTAATATCACAGACGAGTTAATAACCTTTGTCGGTAACGAGATACAACAAGGACATCGGATGTCTACGATCTTATCTCGGACAAGGTAGTATCGTAGAAACAAAGGGAATGAATATCATGTTTATGGTTCAACGACGATATTCGTAGAATGCACAGGGGCCGTCATATGCGTCCAGGTATCCCTGGCGGTCATTGGTGAGCGGAGTGTCTCGACCATGTCTGGAGTGTTCTCGAACCGTAGCGTAACAAACTTAAGGTCTTAACGACACCTGGAGAAGGTTCTGGAATAATATAGGATTTTATTGGAGAGAGAGAAATGATCCGGAAAGAGTTCCGGTGGTCCGGAAGGAGTTCCGGGAAGGTCTGGAATGGTTCTAGGAATGTCCGAAAGATGTTCGGGTGGTCCGGAAAATGTTTCGGGGTCACGGGATATTAAATAGTATTTAAATATATTAATTATGAATTAATTATATTTTATATTAATTTAATTATTAAATAATAAAGGAAAAAGGGGGCAGCCCACCTAAGTGGGCCAATTGTGGCCCACTAAGGTGAGCCGCACCAAGCAAGGAAGGGGGAGGCTTGGGCCCCTAGTCCGAATTGGACTAGGAGGGTTCGGCCGGCTCCCCCCTCCCTCTCCTTTAGTCCCACATGGGGGAGGCAAGGTGTTTGCACACCCCCTCCCCCCTTTATATAGCAAGGCATATTAATTGGATTAATTACAGAAAAATACAATTAATTGTATAGCAGGCTGGCCGAGCTGTTTCTCCGCCCGTTTTGCCTCCTCTCTCCACCAAAGCTATACCGTCGGGCGCCGTTGCCCTGCGGGATTCCAGAAAAGTTCTACCCCTGCGATTTCAGCTGGATCTGAATGACCGGGGGTTGTTGTTAAGCTCCGTATGTTTGCGAGTGCTCGGAGGCGCCACATTTGAGGAGCCTGGGCGACGTCGTCTCGCCCACCCAGCAGCCCTGTCGCTGCCCTGCCGCCGGCGCCACCCCCCCGGCCGCCGGCGCCTCGCCATCTTCCGCCCGACGCCCGTCGACGCAGGTCTTCGTCGACACCCCGGCGTCATCGTCTACATCATCGCGGCAAGTTCTCCGCGACCTCGAGGTCGGCTACGTACGACTTCATCGTCAACGCTTGTGCGGGAGCGTAATCCCCGCTATCGGTCTACATGGAGGTAATGTAACCCGTTCCGCCATCGTTATCACATGTACTAGATAGATAGATCCTGGCTAGTTAGGGTGTTCATACGCTAGAAAAATTATTGTTTTCTGCACCGGAACCCCTTCAGGAGCCGCGCCGGGAGGGGGTGTGGGCCCCTCGGGGTCCACCTCCGTGTCCTCTTCGGTGTTCTGGAACCTCCCGGGGAAAATAAGCACTTTGACGTTTCGTTTGTCCAATTCCGAGAATATTTCCTTAACAACTTTTCTGAAACCAAAAACACCAGAAAACAGGCAACTGGCACTGTGCCATCTTGTTAATAGGTTAGTCCCAGAAAATGCATAAAATGATATAAAAGTGTATATAAAACATGTAGCAAGTGGTATAATATAAGCATGGAACATAAGAAATTATAGATACGTTTGATACGTATCAGCGCTGCAGGCTGTTGTCGAGGAAGAGGTTGTAGATCGTGACCCAGCAGCCGTATGCCGTGTCCGATGGGCGGAGGATGACGTCGCGGATGTCCTTGGAGACGGTGTTGTAGAACCAGAAGACGATGGTGTGGTCGATCCTCATCCACTCAATGTCATCGACGCGGTTGCGAGCGTCGGTGGTGCCGTCGATGTGGTCTTGAAGACCAAACTTGCGGAAGTGGACCATGAAGAGGGTGCTCCAGGTGGTGTAGTTGGGCTGCTTTAGATCAAGAACCTCGTCGACGTGGTTGCGGATAGCCAGCATGTGGAGGGTGGCGGAGGAGACAGCAGCGCCATGGGGATCGCCGAAGGGGTTGCCGTTGGAGGAGACATCGGACTTGGATGTCACGCTCATGGTGGCGATGAAGGGGAGAGAGGAGGCGGCGGCGGCTGCTTGAAGAGCGGCGGCGGCGGCTGAAGGTTGAGAGCGGAAGGAGAGGCCTAGGAAGAGGACTCGAAATCTGATACCATGTAGAATCGCAAGAATAGATTGAGAGCAAGACAATTGTATTGATCTCATATGGCGTACATATATAGTGGTACAGGCGTGACCAAAAGCTAGAGGAAACCTAATACAACTCCTATACAAAGTCGGTTCCTATAGTTGGTATACACACGCACACATACCATATATGATACATACCTAGCTATTCCAACACAACTCTACGTACTGATACGGTATGCCAATACGTTTGGGTATATGGGGCTGGACTTGGGCTTAGTTGGGCCACAAATTTAAGTAATTAAAATAACTAATTAGGCGGATCGAAAACAAGTTTGAGTTTAGGGGAGGGGGTGTACCGAAGCAAGCCTCCAAGTAAAATTGTACGAATCCGTACGTGTTATATATGACGTTCAGAGTCTTGAAGGTCTGTTAACGGTACAACATGAATCTCAAGTGAGAATTACGTGGCCTACATGCATACCAAGTAGTGAAGAGAACTTAGGTGTGCGGCGACCAATCCAGCTTGGTCTTCCTCAGCACACCGCTCTTGTGGTTTTGCTCGCGCTGGTTCTTGCTCCTGAGGCCCTTCCCGTAGTCGTGCCCTCCGCTGCGCACCACCGCTCTATCATCACCGACGCCCATGCGATCGATATAGCGGCGGCGATGCTTCAACGACTCGGGGCAGCACAGGAGTACTCCAGTTCGCGCTAGTACAGCCCCAATCAATCAATGGAGGAGCTAGGATCGGGACGGGTGCCGTCCGTGAGCTCCTATAATTAACTACCCTCAGTATCAACGACGTCTACGTTACGTCTAGGGTTGGCTTCTCTGGCGACGCCGAGGCGATCGTGCGCAGCCGCCGCCAACCATTGACGGGAACGACTTCTGTATCCGGAGTTGTGAAGTCTACGGATCCGATGAGGAGTCCAAGTCGAGTACGGGGCATCTCGCAGGAGTCCGTGTGTCTCACGAAGGTTCCCCGAAGGTAGATCGATTCGGGGAGAGGCGCCATATAAGGCCGGCTGCGGACGGCTTTGTCAAGAATATCGTCAGATCCTTCGACGAGAGATAAAAAACTTACGATCCCGGCGAACCTCCCGACTACAAGCGGTCTCGAGCGATGTCGTCTACGGGCGGTGGGGGTGATCAAGGGGACGCCGGTGAGGCATCTTCCCACCCGAAGCCGCCGGTGGAGGGCGCGATCGTGGCTGCACGTCGGGATCAACGGGTCGTCATCACTGAGATCTCAGAAGTCAGAACCCTACGACGGAAATTGGGAGGCTGAGGAAGAGGAAGGCACAAACGTTGGGCCGGAGGCCTGACTAGCTGGAGAAGTGGACCTTGAGGATGACATCTGTGTCGAAGAACCAGAGGAAGCTGTGGCGGAGGAGCGCCCGGCTGCGAGACCATTGAGGCTTTTTGCTAGGTATTATTCACTAAAAGCGGCGAATTTCGCCAGTCTGCATAAACACTTCATGGAGGTCTGGGGTATTCGTGAGAAGATGTCTTTTACCCCCTGAAAGACAATTTCTTCATCATCACTTTCAAGGCAGAAGGAGATTATCGTTTTGTTGCGCATGGAGGTCCATGGATTAAGCTTGGTGTAGCTGTTCTGATTGCACCGTTTATTGGAAACGCTCAACCATCAGAGACGGTCCTTGACACAATCCAACTTTGGTTGCGTTTCTATGATGTGCCATGGGACAAGCAAACGGTAGCATATGGAGAATTTGTGGGAGCATATCTCGGCAAAGTTGAGGAGGTGGATGTGGATAAAGAAGGCTTGGAGTTTAGCGATTACTTGCGAGTCCGCATTGCTATCCTGCTGAATAAAAGGCTGCAGACCAGATTTCAAACCAAGATCAAAGGCCGCAGCTCACCCATGGTGTACCCTTTGAGATATGAGCGTGTGCCGCACTTTTGCTTTCATTGTGGATTCATCGGCCATCGGAAAGAGGAGTGTGAGAAGAAGATAAAAGGTGTTCCGTCGCTGCACTATGATGCTACCCTCAGGTGTTCACCGAAACGCAAGTACGACCGGAGAGTGTTCTCGGCTTCTGCTAATCCAGTTGTGAAGAAAGGACCGTCGTTTAACTCGCCAGTGGGAAGTGTCAGCTCCTCGCCGCTGGGATGGCCCAATCAGGCGCAAAAACAGCCTGCACAAGCTGCTGCTGCTGCATACACCGTACATATTCCAGAAGTTGTAGATGCCAGGGATGGCATGGAGGAACAAGTGTTCAGAACTACGGACGAGGTGGAGGAATCCCTTGCTCGCACGGTTGAGCAGATGGACCTGCTGAGAGGTGGACACGCAGGGAGAAGACCTCGTTACAATTCTGAGCCGCCAAGATCATACAACATCAGGGATAACCAGATGTTTGCTGAGAATGCTGATCGTGAAGAGGAGCTAGGGATGCCAACGCTGGAGGATGATGCACCGCAGATTCAGGTTCCTATAAGCCCTAACACGGAGGACATGATACCGGCGATCAAGAAACTGTCTAACTCGACTGCATCGCTCAGTAGCATCGCGGATGTGTGATGCATGTAAAATGAATACATGAACTTTACATTTTATTACTTGATATTCCAACTTATTTGCATTATATATGGGTTATATTTATGTTATATAATGATTTTGAGGGATAATTCACACTTTCCCCATTTATTTGGAATTAACCCCGCAGAATCAGAAAACCCCTTTTTCCATGTTTTTAACTTTCAGGGAGCATACGAGCATACGTTGTCCAAATGAACTGAGATTTCACAGGGATCATTTTTTGGAAAGAAGAAAGAGTACGAGCCAAGGAAGGGAAAAAAGGAAGTCCGAGGGCCAAAAGGGGTAGGCCCACGCGCCAGATTCCCTGGCCGCATGGAGCGTTCCCTTTTCCCCCTCGTGGCTCCAATGCCGTCCATTTTCGTCTCTGTGACTTCGTTTTGACCTAAAACCGACTATAAAAATAGTCCCTCGAGTAGTTTCGCAATGAGGCGGCGGAGAAACACAAAATCAAGAAACAGAGAGTCAGAAGGCTGCCGCCGGAGAAGATTGGAGTGGGAAAACGCCGCCGGATCACCTTCGGAAGGCGCCTCCATCCCCCTCCGGAGTCTCCATCAACAACACCGTCAAGACCAACACCATCTCCATCACCATCTTCGTGATCCACTTCATCCCCCTCATAGTTTGAGATTGTTCGAACCCTAGCTATTGTCTAAGTACTATTCTACATGTTTGTGAATTGCTACTTGTCATTTTTTTGTGGGGAGATTATATTTTTAGATCGTGTTGTATCACTTATACCATTGAATCATATCATGTCTTCGCGTTGTGAGTAGTTCTCTCATGTTCCTGGGGGCATAGGATGGATTGGTAATGATTTTAACTTAACATGTATTGAGTATTTGGTCAAGTTTTTATCTTTGATGATTGTCTTATTGTACAATATATGGGCGCACACATATGTTGAGGAATGCATGAAGGTGATCACACTATGTAATGGATTGGTTAGGACCTGGGAGGACAAATAAACCTGTGGTCTAATACATAAAGTTCCATTAGAAGGGGATTTATACCAGGGACCTTAGAGTTTATGGCTATGGTGGGACTTTATATTTTAATAACTCTTGTGCAGTCATTTACTTGGCCATAAGAACCATCATAAGGGGTTTTAGTTCATTTACTTGGCTACACCTAATTATGGCTCCGTCCAAAGAAGATTAAAACTTGACAAAATATTTACCTTGTTGTTCTAGAAATATCTATGCCATGAAATCCATGTAGCCCTTGGGAACGTTTTTCACACATAAGAAACACACACTTAAGCTTGTCCTCTTGCTGCATAGAGGATTGAGTTTTCTCTCTTTGAGAGCTTTCACTCATCATATTTTATTTTCAGCTTTTAACTTTATTGCAAACTCTACACCAAAAACCCAAAAACACTTGCATCATTTTACTTTGTCTAGTGCATAGATAATAAGAACAGTGACACTCTTATTTGAAACTATAAACACTTATACCTTCTACTCCTCGTGCGATCGATACTAATACTTACACATCGAAGATTTTAACGATCCCCTATACTTGTGGGTATCAATGTGACCATGCAAGCTGCGGATTCGGTGCTGGGTAAGCGAATCGCTGCGTATGGGGATCAGGAGGATCACTTGGACTTAACGCTGGCGCTGAATCTGAGTGGCCAAGACCGAAACATGATGAAGAAAGGAAGGGTGGAGAAGCCGATGTATCACGTCCAGCATGTGGAAGAGGAACACAAGGCAGGTGCAAAGGAGGAGGAGGCTAGGCAGTGGAAGAAAAAGGCAGCAACCGGACCCGGGGCGAGACCTAATGTGTGGTCTCGTCAGGAGCAATGAATTGCCTAGCGCTGAACTGTCGAGGAGTAGGGAATGCCTCGACAGCTCGTGAGCTTGCTACAATTTCCCAAGTGTGGAGTCCCCGTTTGTTTTTTCTTTGTGAGACTAGGCAGAATAAGAATAAAATGCGTCGGTATCGTAGTAGGTTAGGGTTAAAAGGGTTTGCTGGCTTTAGTATTGACGGTCTTAGTGGTGGTCTTGCTTTATTTTGGCATGAGAGTTTAGTTGTTGAGGTGCAATTTATCAATGAAAGGATGATTGATGTGTATGTGCGTGCTTCTCCCACTGCCCCTCAATGGCGGCTTACTTGTGTTTATGGTGAGCCGCGTGTGGAAAACCGTCATCTTATGTGGGATGCACTCCGTAATCTTAAAACGCAGAGTACCCTCTCTTGGTTAGTCATTGGTGATTTCAATGAGGCTTTGTGGCAGGAAGAACACTTATCAAATACCCCTCGGTCTGTCACCTAAATGGAAGCTTTTAGGGAAGTGCTTTTTGATTGCAATTTAACATATCTTGGCTTTTCAGATGTTCCTTACACATACGATAATAGACGGAGGGGGAATGCAAACGTCAAAGTCCGGCTTGCTCGTGCGGTGGCCACGCCCGATTGGAGAGAACTTTTTGCTGATTCCCATGTCAAACACCTGGTTACTTCGGTCTCTGATCATTGCCCAATATTGTTGAATATCTCGGAGGAAGTTAGAGGGCCCAGAAACCCACCTCGCAGACAGTACGAAATATTATGGGTGAGGGAGGCCGAGCTCTCGGAAAAGGTGGCTGCGACATGGTCCTCGGCTGGCCATAAACGTGATCTTGCACAGATTATGTCTAGCCTGGATCAGGTGATGACAACTCTAAAAGACTGGAGCCAAAAGAAATTCGGAAAATTCTGAAAGAGTTGAGTTTGGCACGTAAAAAGCTGGAGTCTTTGATGCTTGAAGGTGATGGCCAAGAGGAGATCTGACAGGCATCTAATCATCTTAATGAAATGCTTTACAGGGAGGAAATGCTTTGGTTGGAGAGGTCTAGAGTTTCATGGCTCAAGGAAGGTGACCGTAATACAATTTTTTTCATCAAACAGCCAAATGGCGTGCTCGCAGGAATAAGATCAAAAAGCTCAAAGATGCTGAGGGGGTTTGGCAGGAGGCTCCTACGGATATGGAACGCATGGCTACATCATACTTTAAAGAATTGTTTACAAAGGATCCTTCTCTCAATTCTGATGCTCTAATTGACCTTGTACAAGCAAAGGTGACCCCTGAGATGAACTTTGACCTCTGTAAAGATTTCACCGATGATGAGATCGGAGATGCGCTTTTTCAAATAGGACCTTTAAAAGCTCCAGGAGTGGATGGTTTCCCGGCAAGGTTTTACCAGCGTAATTGGGCGACCATCAAGGAGGAGGTTATTAATGCGGTTAAACTTTTCTTTGTTACAGGTCATTTGCCTCTTGAAGTAAATATGACAGCGATCGTGCTCATTCCGAAAATGGATCAACCGGAAACTCTAAAGGATTTTAGGCCGATCAGTTTGTGTACTGTCATCTACAAGGTAATATCAAAATGCATGGTGAATAGACTAAGCCCAATGCTGGGCGATATCATCTCGCTGAATCAGAGCGCGTTTGTGAATGGACAATGATGTCGCCTAGAGGGGGGGGGGGGTGAATAGGCGGTTTAAAACTTTTCCGGTTTTGGCTTGATAATTGCGGAATAAAACTAGGTGTTTAAATTAACAAGCCGACAAACTAAATAAACTAGGCTCACCTATGTGCACCAACAACTTATGCTAAGCAAGACAAACAACAAGGTGATAGCTATAGAATACTTCAAGCACGAAAGCTATCACAATGTAAAATGCGTAAGTAAAAGGCTCGGGTATAGAAATAACCGAGTCACGCGGAGACGAGGATGCATTCCCGAGTTCCTCCTTGTTAAGGGAGTACATCTCGTTGGAGAGATGTGAACCGACACAACGGTTCAACAACCACAAAGGTTTCACCTTCTTCTCCGATGAACCGCACCACAAAGGCTTGGTTCACCTTCCACTATCGGAATCCTTCGAGGCGGATTCCAGAGCCTTTCAACAACAATCCGGGGCACAACCCACAACGGGATTGGGGGCTCCTGAACGACTTTCAACCACAATCCGGGGCACAACCCACAATGGGATCGGGGGCTCCCGAACGGATACAAGTGACCACCAAGGGTCTCAACCACCACGTGGGCGTTTAGGGTCCAAAGACCCAAGAGTAACAAGTTCACAAGCTTTCAACTTCCACAAATCCTCGTGGAGAGCACACCGATGCACCAAATGCAAAAGGCAAGAGCACAAGTGCTCAAATCCTTCACTCTCAAATCCCACCAAAAGCAACTAATGCTTATGGGGGGAGAAGAGAGGAAGAACAAAGAAGAGAACCACACAAGAACTCCAAGATCTAAATCCACTTGGTTCCCCTCACTTAGAGGAGAAATGGATTGGTGGAAATGTAGATCTAGATCTCCTCTCTCAAATCACTCAAAGATATGCAAGAATCATGGGAGGAAATGGGAGAGGGGCAAGCTTTCCAAGGTAACCAATGGAGGTGAGAGAGGGGGAAAATTCGTGCTTGGAAGAGCTAGTATCTTTGGGGAAGAAGGGGGCCTTTTATAGGTCTCACAACAAAGAGCCGTTTCAGGAAAAATAACACCGGAGACTCTGGACTGCAGAGACCAGAGACTCCGGCCCCCCAGAGACTCGGGGGTCACTCCGGACCTACTCCGGACCCCTATACCGCAAGCGCCGTCTGCTGGAACGAGAAACGGAACGCGAGGACCGGAGACTCCGGTCTAGGACCGGAGACTCCGGCCTAAGAAAAAACTGCATCAATACCGAACATGAAAACGAATATATTTTGATCATCCGGACTCCGTTTTCGATGTTCTCGGGCTCGTTGGAATCACAACAAAGAGCTTTACAAGATCATGCAGATAAACATCATAGTCCAACAATGGAAGAAAAAACCAAATGGAGAAAGATAAAACCTCTCTAAAAGGGAATAATCGGCAAATCTCCAAAATCGAAAACGCAACAAATTTTCCATACGAAATTCGTTTTCGGTGAACTTGGGCTTGTCGTGAAGATCACAACAAGCACCAAAACCTAACAAGGAGAAAAGCCAAGTAAGAACCAAGAAATATGAAATGCCAAGTATGCAAAGGTTTGAGCTCTCCACAAAGATGCGATCAAGTTACTCACTTGAGAGCCCCTCTTGATAGTACGCCGTCTATCCTAAAACCTGGTCTCCCACTAACACCATGAGACCGGTAAAATAGAAAACCTATCAAGATCATACATTTGCCTTGCGCATTCCACTTGAGCTCGATGATGACGATTTTGACTCTCTCAAGTTGAAACACCTTTCTTGATTATGCTCGCTAGCAGATGCTTGATGAAGACTTCTCCAAATGCTCCCCCATACTCCATTATGGGAGGGCCTCGCTAAGTTTCGTCTTCATGTCTCCTTTGCAAGCTTCAATCAAAAGATATCTTCCGAGATGCGTCATATTGAACTTGCACTTCATCTTCTTCTCTTGATATGTACGATGGCTTGGGGGGGGGGGGGGGGGGTGTAAAACAGATTGTTCACTCAATCTTTTATTCCAAGCCATACTTGCAATGAGCTCAACTCTACACATGACCATTCTTCATATAAACCCTTGAATAGAGCATTGGTCATTATGTTATCTTGAAGAGTGCAACACATGAACTCCTATATTTCACATGGACAAGATGTATAAGAATATCTCAATGTAAACATTAGTCCATATGGATTGTCATTAATTACCAAAACCACGCATGGGGCCATGCACTTTCAGTTTGTCCCGGGTAGATTGATCACCGACAATGCTTTAGTTTCTTTCGAATGTATGCACTTTATTGATCACAATTTAAAAAAGGACAAGAACTTTTGTGCCTATAAGTTGGATCTTTCAAAAGCATATGACAGGGTGGATTGGGAATTTCTTCGGAAAATGATGCAAAGGTTAGGATTTTCACACCGGTGGGTTGACTGGATCATGACATGTGTCACCTCGGTGGAATACAAGGTTAAATTCAGTGGAAACCTCCTAGATTCATTTTCGCCTTCATGAGGCCTTGGCCAAGGTGATCCCCTATCCCCTTTTCTATTTTTGTTTGTCGCTGATGGTTTATCTACCTTGTTGCAACATGAAATAACAAGCCGGAGGACAGAACCAATTAAAATCTGTCGCCAAGCGCCGGGTATCTCGCACTTGTTATTGGCCGATGACAGCCTACTGTTCTTCCAAGCTAATGGTGATCAAGCACAGCGGGTGGTGGGAGTTCTGGATAGTTATGCAAAGAGTACGAGTCAGCTTATAAATCCTGATAAGTGCTCCATTTTCTTCGGTGATTCATGCCCTGAGGCTACCGGTACAGAGGTGAGGACTACCCTAAAGGTTACACAAGAACATTTTGAAGCTAAATATTTGGGCCTTCCAATGTTGGAGGGTCGCATGAGTAGGGGAAATTTTGAAAGCTTACAAGCCAGACTTGCTAAATGTCTCGTTGAGTGGGATGATAACCACAAATCACAGGCTGCTAAGGAAGTCTTAATTAAGGCCATTGCCCAGGCAATCCCGGTCTACGTCATGAGTGTGTTCAAGCTCCCTTATGGTCTGTGTGACGAGCTGACAAAGATGATCCGGCGATACTGGTGGGGTGCGGAGAATGGGAAAAGGAAGACCAGCTGGATTGCTTGGGACATCATGTTACCTACCTAAAACCCATGGTGGCACGGGGTTTAAGGATCTCAGGCTGTTCAACCAAGCACTACTAGCACGACAGGCGTGGAGGCTCATACAATACCCTGACACCTTGTGTGGTAGGCTACTGAAAGCCAAATATTATCCGAATGGATCTTTGTTGGACACGGTCTTCACTGGGATCCCCGACTTGGCATGCTATCAAACACGGCCTGGAGCTACCAAAAAAGGGGGCGATTTGGCGTATTGGGAATGGTGCTCAGGTCAGAGCTTGGCGTGATCTGTGGATCCCTCAAGGCCCCAACTTTGGTCCGATTTCTGACAAAGGCAGGTGTCGCTACCGCTGGGTTGCGGATTTCTTACTTCCTGATGGAGAGTGGAACAGAGAAAGACTACAGCCACTACGGGAATCACTGAGAACGCCGACGGCATAACTCTTATTTTTCATTTTCTTCCAAATGACCAATATATAGTCATTATCATATCATAGTTTGTGATAAAATGCCCATATTTGGTACATATGTGTGCCATGGTATGGGAAACAACGTCGCCGAAGCGATTTTCAAAATTCTTTTTAAAAATATCATTTTCCATTTTTTAAGTGCTAAAAATGATTTTTTTTAAGCAAGTACATAAAATATGGTCCAAAATGACACCCATTTAATTTTCACAAAGAGTAGTACATATTTGATGGATAGTCCCTAAATATGAGGAATTTCCTTGCTTTCTATCTAAATTCCCCTCTTTAAATGACTTTATGTCAATTTTCCGAAAGTAATTCAAATTTAAACCACAACTGTGTGATAGTTTGCTCTGAAATTCTTACAAAAATGATTTTAATGTACACAAGTAGTGGTTAAAACATAGAACCGTCGATAGTTTTGGAAAATTCGACCACTTTTGATGAATAGCCATGCTCTCCATTTTGACCGTTTTTTTTAAGAAATGAAAAAAAGTGAAAAATTACTCAAAAAAAGAAACCCTTTGGCATGGAGTCCTTTTATATGTACTAGTTTTTAGGAAAAGTGATAAACTTGAGTTTTGACAAACTTTTCAAAACAATATTTCACAAAAATGTGAATCATCTACAAACATGCATAAGTTTCAAGCCAAATGACCAATGTATGGCCATTATCGTGTCCGAGTTTGTGATAAAGTGCACATATTCAACACATATGTGTGCCATGGTATGGGAAACAACGTCGCCGAAGCGATTTTAAAAATTCATTTTAGAAATATAATTTTCCATTTTTTAAGTGCTAAAAATGGCTTTTTTTGTGAATCAAGTACATAAAATATGGTCCAAAATGACACCCATTTAATTTTCACAAAGAGTAGTACATATTTGATGGATAATCACTAAATATGAGGAATTTTCTTGCTTTCTATCTAAATTCCCCTCTTTAATTGACTTTATGTCAATTTTCCGAAAGTAATTCAAAATTGAACTACAACTGTGTGATATTTTGCTCTGAAATTCTTACAAAAATAATTTTAAGGTACACAAGTAGTGGTTACAACATAGAACCGTCGATAGTTTTGGAAAATTCGACAACTTTTGATGAATAGTCATGCTCTCCATTTTGACCTTTTTTGAAAGAAATAAAAAAAAGTGAAAAAATACTCAAAAAAAGAAACCCTTTGGCATGGAGTCCTTTTATATGTACTAGTTTATAGGAAAAATGATAAATTTGAGTTTTGACAAACTTTTCAAAACAATATTTCACAAAAATGTCAATCATCTACAAACATGCATAAGTTTCAAGCCAAATGACCAATATATGGCCATTATCGTGTCATAGTTTGTGATAAAGTGCACATATTCAACACATATGTGTGCCATGGTATGGGAAACAACGTCGCCGAAGCGATTTTAAAAATTCATTTTAGAAATATCATTTTCCATTTTTTAAGTGTTAAAAATGACTTTTTTGTGAAGCAAGTACATAAAATATGGTCCAAAATGACACCCATTTAATTTTCACAAAGAGTAGTACATATTTGACGGATAATCACAAAATATGAGGAATTTACTTGCTTTTTATCTAAATTCCCCTCTTTAATTGACTTTATGCTGATTTATGTTGGTTCTTGTTTGTTTTAAAATACATTATTCATTATGCAAATGATGAAATGGATGTCATATTTGGATTCCTCTTATTTTTATGATCGATATAGACATTTTATTTAGTAAATTCCGATATACAAATATGAAGATATGAATTATTTCTTATTAAATGGAAAAGACAAAACTAAAGTAAAATAATTGATTATTATTATTATTCAAGTATTATTAAACATAGTTATTTTGTTTATTCAAATCTTATTTTTGAAATTTTAAATATTAAAAAGTGTAATATCATGAATAAGGGTTAATATGATTAATATCATACTAATAGTAACAAGATATGACATCTCAATTGGAATCTAATTAGAATAGAACTCAATAGTTAAGCGTGCTTGGCCTGGAGCAATCTGAGAATGGGTTACCGTCTGGTAAGTTTGACTAATGGTAGATAGTTTGACCTTAGCTTAAGTGTGTGATATATGAGATTAAATATATTACTAAATTGGAATTGAAATAATAATTAAAAAAGTTGGAACAAATTCGAAAAAAATTGTTTTTTTGAAAAATTGTTTTTCAAAAATATTTGGTAGAGCTATTCCGACGGAGCTATGCCGACGGCAATGCCGTCGGCGTAGCTATGAGCCCGACGGCAAAAACTACGCCGACGGTGGCCGTCGGCGTACCACTAAGCCGAGGGCAATGGTGTTGAGCCCGACGGCAAAGGCCGTCGGCGTTCTCAGCGATTTCCGTAGTGAGCAGTTCTTCTGTCAGGCTGACATTGACCGCATCCTGCATATTCGTACCTCTACGCGGAATGAGACGGACTTCATAGCTTGGCAACCGGATAAAAGGGGCATTTTCTGGGTGAAAAGTGCGTATGGTCTTGCTCTGTCGGCAAGCATGCATACTCAAGACCGTGGCGCTAACAGTGAACATCCTGATGGTGAGCGCCCGTGCTGGAAGCTGATTTGGAATTGCCCCGTCCCGCCAAAAATTCAGTTGCTGGCTTGGAAATTCTGCAAGAATGCTTTGGCGACGAAAGATAATCTTAGAAGGCGCTGTATTGTGTCGCAAGCAACATGTGATGTCTGTGGAGGAGATGATGAGGACACGTTCCATGTGTTTATAAAATGCCCACATGCCCGTGGGCTATGGTTAGCGATGAAAGATACCTGGAACTTGCCTGACGATGATCTACTCCTTCACACGGGACAGGAATGGTTGCTTCAGCTTTTATCGAATATTACTGAAGAACAACGAGCAATGACGGTGCTGACATTGTGGCGTATTTGGCATGCCCACAACGAGATTACAAATGATAAACCATGTCTGTCTAGGGCTCGCGCCGGTTTCTAACTAGTTATTTGAATTCTCTGTTGTTAATCAAACAGTTTCCGGAGGCGGACGTCGTAAAAGGGAAGATGGTGATCGACCCAGCTCGTTGGTTCCGGCGGGAAACTAAAGCGACTAATGGGAGGCAAAAGGTTCGGAAGAGATGGACTGCGCCGGTACCAGGTACATCTAAGCTAAATGTGGATGGGGCCTTTGTGCAGGATGAGGCCGCAGGAGCAGGCATGGTGCTCAGGAACTCTGATGGGAGCATCATCTTCGCGGCTTGTCGGAACCTGCTACACTGCAATGACGCCACGGATGCGGAACTGTGTGCTATCGAGGAAGGGCTCAAGCTTGGGCTAATTTGGACGACGATGTAATTTACTGTCGAAACGGGTGCAGAGGCACTTGCACTGATCAAAGGGCAACACCAGAACAGCTCCATCCATGCTTTCCGTATCAACGCAATTCGAAAGCTTCTACATGAAAGAGGAACAGAAATCGTGAAGATAAGTCGTGACTGCAATTCGGTCAGCCACGAGCTAGCGAGATTAGGTAGGGTTCAGCTTAGAACTAAGGTCTGGCCGTTTAGTTCCCCCCGGAGATCACCACGGCTGTGACTAGCGATTGTAACCCTGCCTGGGCCTAATGTAATTCCTCTTTCCCCGCAAAAAAAAGAAGAGAAATTAGATGCCAAAGCTCAATAAAAGCACCAAACCGAGTACTCACTAGCTCTAATTCATCACATAAGTTATAATCATCCTTCTTCGGAGAAGTGTTTTTCTATACTCTCATATATTATATGAGCAGATACAGTTGTACTGTATCGAGGCTACTAGTGAAATTTGGCGCGACGTGCCGAGAAATCACCGTCATTCTCACGGACTTCATTGGAACGTATGGCGTAACTACCATGTACAATCATACAAATATAACATTTCTCAGGCCTAAATTAGAATATCACATGTAAACATCAAGACCTTCTGGGCGAGAGTGTGACATCTCACACTATCGATCTATGGTAGAGTACACGCCTTCTGATGTAAGAACCAACTGACACATAACATCGCAAATGTATTTGAGAAGTGTCAGACTGTCAGCTTAGGTAGCAATGCAGCTGAATACGGCGACGGACTGCACGGAGGCCCTACGGCGAGAGGAATTTTGCAGGTCCTGGGTCTCACCCTGTGACGCACGGAGGCCCTGCGGTGTAAATCCTTTCTCCTGGCTGGCTCCTTTCATAACCAGATGACATCGATTCGTGGACAAACTTAGAAACAAAGCCAACCATAGTTGGCTGGTTGCAGTGTTCGAGGAATTGTAGGGTCCTGCATGATCGATGGTGTGTGTTTGGGGGAGAAGCAAGTCGACCTGCACGTTAAGCTAGCTAGCTAAGGGAGCGTCCTGAAGGCCCCCATAGCCACCGGACAGAAACCTCAACATGGTCGGCCGAGCTGCGCTTCTGCCGCCTTGGATTTATGTGACCTGCTTCCCAGCCATGGCATTCGGCATGGAACAGAATAGTTTGCTGCGGCGATCACTCCCTTGCTTGTATTTTCAATTTCGAGTTGCACGCCAGGTGCTCGACAGTTTGCCTGGGCAGCAGTAAAAACGTGCTATGATTATCTTTTCCAGATAAGAGCTTTAATCATACGTGCCTTAGTTTTGTCCGCTGATCATCATGTATGGAATTTCGATTATTGCCATTCATGGGCGGACCCTCGAATTTAGAACTTAGGTACTTGTGCGTCTCCAAAATTCTAATCACAATCTGGTTTGGGTCAATAGCTACATATTCCAGGAACGACCTTGCTGCTGTCAATGCATAATTGATCACCATCATTAGCACAATCCATTCTGCTATCACGGCTTGTCGGAGCAGGTCGGCAAGATTTTATACCTATTCTGATTTTCAATCCAATCATTTGCAGAACTACATCACTTCAATTCAGTAGTAATGAGGGAAGCTAGGGTAGTCATAATGTAGCTACGCAATGGTAGGAATGCTTCCATATTTGTTATGAACAAATGACTTTATAATAGTAATCACCCATTGCAAGGCACGGGCACATTTGCTAGTACTAACATATGTGGCATTCCTACTTTCTAGTAAGCTACGACATATAAAACATGAGGACAACTAGCCTTGCTAAACAAGCGTTAACCTTTAGATGTCGAATAGAAGACCGGGGGGGGGGGGGGGGGGGGGGGGGTGACAGGCATCCCAGAAGGTCATCGGCCGCGGGAAATGCGGCAGCGCCTCATCACGGGAGCCGTTAAGGCATGCGCGACAATAGAGGAGAGGGGGCGGCAAGAGAGGGGAGAGTGGAGTATGTGACGGGTCAAGAGCGGCTACTCCTTATTGGCCATCCAAATTCGCTTCTGCTTCTTGGCCTCGTCATTCCTAGCGCACACCAGGGCATGCACCGGGTCCCGACGAAGAGAGACGAAAGACTCCACGGCCACACGATGCACTGCTTCCTCATGCCGAGCCGACGTGATGGACACCTCCACCAACTTATGCTCATGTAGTTCTTCTGAGCTCGCCAGTGGCTCGTCGATGACGAACCCGAATAGCTGTCTTCGGGCTCCTCCACCGCCAGCTCAACGAAGTTACCCCATCTCCTTCGCCTCAGTCGATGTAAGGTGGATTGAGCTAGAGCTACTCCCATCTACGACCGCTGCGGACAATAGCTCCTCCGACATACGACGATGAAATCTGCCATGGCTTCTGTGTTGTGTGGCATTATACAGAAGCTAAATAAACAAATGGCCATGCCCATCGGAAAAATATAGGCAAGCAGGAGTAGGCCAGAAGGCGAGAATAAAAAGATAGGCTGACATGCATAGGTTCACTACTAGACGCATCTCTACATAAAAATATAACATTGTTGGGTAAACAAATTACAATTCAGACTTGACCTAATATTACTTGCTCCTAATTATGACATGATGTTCATGACAATATTTAATATAGGCATTACATTAAATATTTAATATAGGAACACATGGGCTAACTACATGGATTTTTAGCAAAAAAAATCATCAAACATAATGTGATTTTAACTAAACAAAACTCATGGTGGTGGGGGGGGGGGGGGGGGGGGCGGGGGGCAATTACCCTCTGCGCGGGAAGTGGCGGGTCACATGTCGGCGCTGGGAGGGCGTAGACGCCTCCATACGGCGGGGCCGGGCCGGTTGCTGGTGCTGGTGCATGTGCCGGCTGGTTGATGATGACCGGAAGAAGGGGCGGAGCCGCGTGGCGGGCGCAGAACGCCTTCACCATCTAGGACATTCCTATCGCCAAAGTCGCTAAGCCTCCGACGACACACCCGGCGGTGTGGTAGCCATCCCCGTCACCACCGCCGGCGTTGAACACCTGCTGATTGGTGATACCTGCGGAGGGAGGGGCATTGGGAATGGAGGCCATGTGTAGCAGACGGTGCTCAAGTGAGGGGAGTAGTGAGGGGTTAGGGGAGTGTGTGTGCCAAGTGCCCCCATATATAGGGGGATGGATCGACAAAAATTGAACCTTGCACCTGACGAATGTTCGAATGTGATGGCTTCATGTTCATAGTACAGATAATTTTCTTATCTATATACTATATGCAAATTTTCTATCCTCGACATAATATAAGGATATGCCAAAAGCCAAATATCGGCATACATCGTGTAAGAAATAAGCAAACATTTTCCTCAAAAATAGCATAAGTTTGCTTGGTTTCATCTTAATGAAAAAGGATACTATTTACCTTTATTTCTCTCGAAATTATGCAAGCATCTACCGATCAACTCATATTACCTTAGCATGTGAGCTCCAGTCTAGCTATATGCTTGGCTAAGCATGCCGTCTAACTATGCTTGGCTAAGCATGCCGTCTAACTAACGTCAGCTTCCATGCTTGACCTACACCACCGCACCCCTTCCTTCCATCCAAAAAGAAACAACCGCGACACGGCCGGTCCAAAATTATTTTGGTCCCGTGGCAAATTAATTAATTAATATAATTATATCAAACTCATATACTTAAATATAACATAATTTTATTGATAGTATATACAAGTTTCTTTTTTGGCACATAATATATCTTCTCAATATGTAGTTACAATTTAACTAAATATAAATCTTATGTGTATCTTTGTTGTATTGTAATGTACATCAAATATAAATTTACATAAGCCTAAATTTAAAATAATTGTATGCATTCTCAGATTTTGATGTACGATTAAAAATTAATTATCCTTAATATTTATGAGACATATATATTGATGTTTGTACTGTATCAAGTTATAAGCAAATCTATAGAAATTCTAGATTGTAAAGCTTGACTGTCTAATAAGTTGCATTGTGTTCAAGAACAATCCCACAACACGTGCATTTTATGTATTTGATATTATAATATAAACACTTAAACTTACCACTAATGATTTTTTTTATAGATTCCACATCTTTTACGTTCATACACAAGTTCATACACAAGTTCTTATACACAACTTTTCATGTAACTTTCTCACATATAAAGTTGTGCATGATATTAAAATTGAAGAAAATATTTATTATAGCTTCACTACGACATGTAGGGTTCCCATTGAAGTGAGACTAACAGTCTAATTAACTTGCAAATTCTAACCATATTGTATTAACACGGGAAGACCAGTTGATTTTCCCTATGCGGTGCGTGGTTTATCTTCACATACGATTTTTCAGGATATAATGGATAAATATATGATGATTGTGAGAATAACTCTATTATTTAGGTTCTATACTCTCTAGTACCGTGGTGGTTGTCACGTGTGCCAATTATTTTATCGCCAAAATGTTGGCTAGTCATCGCTATCGTTAGCAGTGAAATGCTCATCCTCTTCATGGTGTACCACTCGAAGCTGCAGGAACGAAGTTCACTAATCTAAACAATGAGCTCTTTCCTGTTGTGGGCTTTTTCGTATCTGAATTTTGTCTTTATTTTATTTCTCCTTAAATATATCAGTATATACATATATTAATTTTGTTTGCCCCTATCACTCGGGGAGGGGGGGGGGTGGGGAGCGGTCGCCCCTCTGTCCCACCCTGGCCGGTTCTGAACCACATCTTTGGATTATCAGTGCACTTGGATTCTCATCGAACTCAACGACGGCGTACTAAAGAAGTCGTTGTGGCTTACGGGGGAGTGATTCCTCTGCCTGCACATGTTGTCTTGTTCTTTCTTGTCAGGTCCCTTGCCACCGGCGATCTACAACAGTCGTTTCTAGTCCTCTACAAAGAAAAGAAAACTATTAGCAGTAATGGGTGTGTGCTCATCAGTTTATCTTGCCTCCATGACTAAAATTACAGTGAAAATTGCACAAGTCTAAATATTAGTGCAAAGGGAGACATAGATGACACTCAGGGAGCAACGCGAGTCAACATCTTCCTATCCACCTATTAGGTACCAATGCCCAGGCCTCAACTGTTTTGTTACAGAAAGTACACGAAGAAGAATATTTCTTAATTTACGCAAGGGAGGGGGGCGAAGGCTAACCTGATCGACTAAAACCCTTGCCAATGGAACACTTGGGTCAGTAGCATGATCCTTCATCGAGTGCTCTGATGTCTACGCACGCTTCTATTCTCGTAGACAGTGTTGGGTCTCCAAGAGCAGAGGTTTGTAGAACAGCAGCAAGTTTCCCTTAAGTGAATCACCAAAGGTTTATCGAACTCAGTGAGGTAGAGTTCAAAGATATCACTCTCAACCAACCCTGCAATTAAGATACAAGAAGTCTCTTGTGTCCCCAACACACCCAATACACTTGTCAGATGTATAGGTGCACTAGTTCGGCGAAGCATTCTGGAATAAAAATGGCAGCAAGCAAACATGTAGCAGAACTGGTTGTAAACGGTGTTTCAATGCTTAGAAACAAGGCCTAGGGATCATACTTTCACTAGTGGACACTCTCAACAATGACCTCATAATTGAATAAATAAATACTACTCTCAAACACTCTCTTGTTGGATGACAAACACCATTCATTGCGTAGGGCTATAAAAGCACAACCCATAGTCTGAGTAAACAAACATCACAACGTTATAAAGGAGTCACACACGATGCGCACACTGTCAACTTCACACCGTGGAGAGTAACTCCGGAGTTCATATTAAAGTAACCTCTAGAGTGGCATAATCGATAGAGAGTAACATCTACTTATTCAACTAGATTACAAAGCTCATGATCACATAAAAATCACACCATGGGAGAGAGAGATAAACCACATAGCTACCGGTAGAGCCCTCAGCCTCGGGGGAGAACTACTCCCTCCTAATCATGGGAGTCCGCAGCTGCGATGAAGATGGCGATGGAGTCGATGGAGATGGCTTCCGGGGGCAATTCCCCGTCCCGGCAGGGTGCCAGAACAGAGACTTCTGTCCCCGAAACTTGTCTTCGATGGCGGCGGCGCTACGGAACTTTTCGTGGACGAAGGCTGATTATTTTAGGGTTTTCATGTCGGGGGCATTATATGGGTGAAAGGGCGACGTCGGTGGGCACCTGAGGGGCCCACACCACATGGTGGCGCGGCCAGAAGGGGAGCCGCGCCACCACATGGTGTGGCTGCCTCCTCGGCCCCATTCGTCTCTCCTTCGGACTCCGTGTCGTGTCGGGAAAAATAGGAACTTTGCCTTTTGTTTCGTCCAATTCCGAGAATATTTCCAGAACAACTTTTCTGAAACCAAAAACAACAGAAAACAGGAACTGACACTGTGGCATCTTGTTAATAGGTTAGTCCCAGAAAATGCATAAATATGATATAAAGTGTATATAAAACATGTAGCAATTGGTATAATATAAGCATGGAACGAAATAAATTATAGATACGTTTGAGACGTATCAAGCATCCCCAAGCTTAGTTCTACTCGTCCCGAGTAGGTAAAACGATAACAACAAAATAATTTCTGCAGTGACATGCTTTCATACAATCTTGATCAAATAATATTGTAAGGCTCATGTTATGAATGAAGTGACTCAAGGCAATGGTCTATGGTTTGCTAACAAATAGACAAGGAGTAAACAACTGAATCATATAAGTAAAAACTTTTCATGGATAGTACTTTCAAGACAAGCATTAAAAAGTTTTGCATAAGAGTTAACTCATAAAGCAATAGTTTCTAAGTAAAATAGTATTGAAGCAACACATAGGAAGATGTAAGTTTCAGCATTGCCTTTCAGCTTGTAACATGTATATCATAAAGATAGTTGTCAACACAAAGAAATATAATAAGTGCAATAAGTAAGCATGTAAGAATTGTTGCACACAAAGTTGACACAAGTGTTTGCTTCTAAGATAGATAGAAGTAGGTAAACTGACTCAACATAAAGTAAAATAAAGGCCCTTCGCAGAGGGAAGCAGGGATACAAGCATGTGCTAGAGCTTTTTAGTTTTTATAGGTTTTTGAAATCATATAGAGAGCATAAAAGTAAGTTTTAAGAGGTGTTTGTTGTTGTCAACGAATGGTAGTGGGCACTCCACCCCCCTTGTCAACCAGACTTTCAAGAGCGGCTCCCATTGAAGGACTATATCATCCTTCTTATTCTTTTTTGTTTACACATGTATATTTTTTTTAAACTGGTTTGACACTCCTCCCCACCATTGCATACACAATCCATGGCTAACCGAATCCTCGGGTGCCTTCCAACAATCACATACCCTGGAGGAGTGTCTATATTAAATTGTATAACACTTTGAAGCATAATAATTTTTTGCAAAACCATGTGAAGATAATGATGGTTAAAGTTGTAATTAATTGGGAATGGGCACCCCATTTGTCAGCTCTTTTTGCAAAGTTAATGGATAAGCGGATGTATATGCCACTAGTCCGGTTGTGAAAGTCTGTCTAAAAGCAAATGACAAGGTTGATATCGAAAACACCACATACTTCCTCATGAGCTATTAAACATTGACACAAATAAGAGATAATAAGTTTTGAATAAAGTTAGCACATGAAGTATTTCTTGGAATGGCAGAAAATACCATATAGTAGGTAGGTATGATGGACACAAATGGCATGGGTTTTGGCTCAAGGTTTTGGATGCATGAGAAGAATTCCTCTCTATACAAGGCTTTGGCTAGCAAGGTTGTTTGAAGCAAACACAAGATGACAACTGGCACAACAAAACTTACATAAAAACATATTGCAAGCATTATAGAACTCTACATTGTCTTCCTTGTTGTTCAAACACTTTTACTAGAAAATATCTAGATCTTAGAGATATCAAACATGCAAACCAAATTTCAACAAGCTCTACGGTAGTTCCCTACTAATAGGTTTTTAACTACGTGATGCAAGAGCTTAAACATGATCTACTTGAGAGCTCAAAACAATTGCCAAGCACCACAACATACAAGATAACAATCCATAAGAGCATGTATATCTTTCATTATACCATCTACCACATGTAGCATTTTCTATTTCCAACCAAACACCAATCAACTTGTTTGAACATAAATGCTGAGGCTTTCAGCTTTCGCCGTAAACATAAAACAATAAGTGCTGCGGTTTTCAGCTTTCGCCATAAACATAAAAGATAAGTGCTGAGGCTTTCAGCTTTCGCCATAAACATAAAAGAATGCTATGATCCAATTTATTCAGAAAATTAAAATAACAAAGCAAAAATAAAAGCAAACTAACGCTTCAAGTAAAACACATAAGATGTGACGGAATTAAAATATAGTTCCACTAGAGATGAACTGATAGTTTGTTGATGAAGAAGGGGATGCCTTGGGCATCCCTAAGCTTAGACGCTTGAGTATTCTTTGAAATATGCTTGGGTGACCCACGGGGGCATCCCCAAGCTTAGGCTCTTTCATCTTCTTGATCACATTATATCATCCTCTCTCTTGATCCTTGAAAACTTCCTCCACACCAAACTCAAAGTAAACTTTATTAGAGGGTTAGTGCATAATCAAAAATTCTCATGTTCTGCATGGACACAATCATTACCAATTCTACTGGACATTACCTACAGCCACTGATACTTTATGAAACAAAAAGATCCATTCAAAAACAGCAAAAGAGGCATTGCAAAATAAATGGCAGAATCTATCAAAAACAGAACAGTCCGTAAAGACGAATTTTTTCGAGGTACTTAACTTGCTCAGATCAGAAAACTTAAAACTAATGAAAGTTGCGTACATATCTGAGGATCACGCACAAAAAATTTCAGGTCATTTTGATTTTTCTGTGAATTCTTACGAAATAAACGGTGGACAGCAGAAAACTGTTCCTATGCAGAAATCCAAATCTAGCATCAACTTCCTACTAGAGGCTTTACTTGACACAACAATGCGATAAAATAAAGATACAAAGGAGTTAATACAGAGGTAAGCATGCTCCTTGACTCAAATAAAAGAAAAATTACAGAAATAAAACATGGGTTGTCTCCCACAAGCGCTTTTATTTAAAGCCTTTTAGCTAGGCAAGGAGATTTTTATGATGCTCTCATAAAAATGAGAGTTGAAAAACAAAAGAGAGCATCAAGAGGCAAACATAAAACACATTTAAGTCTAACCCACTTCCTATGCAAAGGAATCTTGTAAAGAAACAAGTGATGAAAGCACAAAGCAACAAGCATAGGAAAGCAAAACAAGTGCAACTTCAAAATTTTCAACACAAAGAGGGGATACTTAATATTGTTGAGATATATAAAACCATGTTTCCCTCTCTCATAATAAGTTTCAGTAGCATCATGAATAAAATTAACAATATAACTATCACATAAAACATTCTTTTCATGAGCCACATGCATGAAATAATTATTACTCTCCACATAAGCATAGTCATTCTTATTAATTGTAGTGGGAGCAAATTCAACAAAATAGCTATCATTATTATTCTCATCACCATAATCATCAAATATAGGAGGCATATTGTAATCATAATTAATTTTCTCCTCAATAGTAGGTGGACTGAAAATATCATATTCATCATTGTAATCATCATATATGGGAGGTATAGCATCATCAAAGTAAATTTTCTTCTCCGTGCTTGGGGGACTAAAAATATCATGCTCATCTAAACCAGCTTCTAAAAGAGCATTTTCCCTCATGTGTGGTTTTGGTAATTAAATGACAATCTCTATGGACTAATGTTTGCATTGAGATATCATTATAGATCTTGTCCATGGAAATAGTGGAGTTCATGTGTTGGACTCTTAAAACTTATTTGATGACTAAGGTTCCATTTAAAGGTGTATATGATGGATGGTCATGTGTTGAGTGGAGCATATTGCAAGTATATCTTGAGGGATTCAAGACCTCATATTAGTGAAGAAAGGTTGAGATGCGCAAGACCAAGAGAAGCTTTCTCGAAGAGATCCTATGCTTGGAGCTTGCTATGGATACATGAAGACGAAGCTTAGCGAGACTCTCCCATTATGGGTATGGGGGAGTATTTGGAGAAGTCTTCATCCAGCATGTGCTTGAACGCGCCATCAAGAAAGATGATCCACTTAAAGAGATCAAGATAGTCATCATCTAGCTCAAGTGGAATGCTCAAGGCAAAGGTATGATCTTGATAGGTTTTCTATTCTACCGGTCTCATGTAGTTTTGTGGAGACCGGGTTTTTGGATAGATAAGCGTACTATCAAGAGGGGCTCTCGAGTGAGTAACTTGATCGCATCATTGTGGAGAGTTTAAACATTTGCATACTTGGCATATCATATTTCTTGGTTCTTATTTGGTTTTTCTCCTTGTTGGGTGTTGGTGCTTGTCGTGATCTTCATGACAAGCCTAAGTGCTTCGGAAACGGTCTTACTTTGTAAAACTTGTTGCCTATTATCCATGTGAGGATTTAGAGCTTGGTTTATCTCCATACTAAGCTCCAGTTCATCAAAAACAAATTTCGTATGAATATCTTGTTACGTTTTTTATATTGGAGGTTTCACCGGTTTACATGTTTTAGAAAAGTTTAACCTTTCCTCATTTGGTTTTATCCTCACATGATGGACTATTATGTTTCTATGCGCATTCAAGTAGAGCTCGTTGTAACGATTCCAACGAGCCAACAATCATCGAAAACGGAGTCCAGATGAAAAAGCTATTGCAGTTTTCGTTGTGTTGTTTCTTTCAGTTTTCAGGCACTCGGAATATCCGATTCCGGACTGAACCGGAATATCCGATTCGCGCAGTTTTTCTCGAAAAAGTGGCACTGATTGGAACCGGAAATTTAGCTCGGAAATTTCACTTTTGGGCGGAATTTCCGGTCTTAATTCTGGGCGCAACGGCTATTTTTTCTGGAGGGGTATAAATACCCCTCCCCTTCTTCTTCCTTGCCCCATCCAAGGGAGCACGAATTTCCTCTCTCTCCTACTCCATTGTTGACCTTGGAAAGCTTGAATCCCTCTCAATCCCTCCATTGATTCTTCCATATTCTTTAGGGAAAGTTGAGAGGAGATCTAGATCTACAATCATGCCAATCCATCTCTCCTCTAAGTGAGGGGAATCTAGTGGATCTAGATCTTGGAGTTCCTTTGTGGTTCTTCTCTTTGTTCTTCCTCTCTTCTCCCCCCATAATAATTAGTTGCTTTTTGTGTGATTTGGGAGTGAAGGATTTGACTCCTTTGTGGTTTCCTTTGTTCTTACTCTCTTATTTCCCCATAAGCATTTGTTGCTTTGTTGGAGTTTGAGAGTGAAGGACTTGAGCACTTCGTGTGCTCTTGCCATTGCATTTGCATCGGTTTGAGCCCTACACGAGGATTCGTGGTTGTGATACTTGTGAGCTTGTTACTCTTGGGCCATTGGACCCTAGACGCCTTTTGTGGCCGGCCTTTTGTGGCCAAGACCTTTTGTGGTCAAGACCTGTTGTGGTCACTTGGGAGCCCCCAATTAAGTTGTGGGTGTGTGCCTCAAGACTTGGGAGCCCCCAATTAAGTTGTGGGTGTATGCCTCAAGATTGTTGTACGGGATTCGATCTCCGCCCCAAAGGGGATCAATAGTGGAAGGGGAACGAAACCTTTTGTGGTGCGGTTCATCGGAGAATAGGGTGAGCCTGTTGTGGCGTTGAGATTGACGTGGTCTCTCACACCTCTCCAACGAGACGTACTCCCTTAACAAGGAGGAACTCGGGAATACATCTTCGTCTCCGCGTGCCTCGGTTATTTCTATACCCGAGCTCTTTACTTATGCACTTTACATTGTGATAGCCTTCGTGCTTGAAGTTATTCATCTTGCTATCACCTTGCTACTTGTATTGCTTAGCATAAGTTGTTGGTGCACATAGGTGAACCTAGTATATTTAGCTAGGTTGTATGCTTGTTCAAGTAAAACACTAGTTTTATTCCGCCTTTATCATGAATACCGGAATATTCGGGTCCTTCTCGGACCGGATAATCCGGCTCCTCGGAAAAAGTTTTAATTCGCCTATTCCCCCCCCCCCCTTAGGCGACGTCTGTCCTTCCAATTAGTATCAGAGCCAGGTTCTCTCATTATTAGACTTTACCGTCTAGAGAGTAAAGATGTCGTTTAGAGAATTAGTGCACAATCCCACTTATATATTCGATGGCACAAATTATGATGTTTGGAAAATTCGCATGCTTAATCTCTTTAGTGACATGGGTTCAAATTTAGAGAGTATTGTAGATATGGGTTTTTCTACTCCAAAGGATTCACAAGAATTATCTTTAGAGGGTGAGAAAAACTCTTATCTCGATACTCTAGCATCTAATGGTCTCATCTGTGTTTTGAGCGATGTAGTCCTTGCGTCAATCATGCCTTTTCGGAGCGCTCATGAATTATGGACAAAACTTCAAGATATATATGAGGTGTCCAACATTTTAGCACTACAAATGCCTTACATGCTTGTGTTTGTAGTCCTTGCATATCATGTAGTAGTTGCTTAAGTAAATCTCATGATGATATGCTTTGCTTGTCTTGTTGCCATGACAAAAATGTTGCTATTTCCTCTAGTACTTGTTTGGCTAACAATGTAGAGTAATCCCAACAATTGTTGAAACAATACATGGACCTCAATGGTGCTTCAAGTAACTCTTCATCGTCTTCATCCACTACTCACGTTTGCCTTATGGCTAAGGAGTCTAAGGTATCTTCTTACTTGAATTCCAATATATCCCATGATGTTGATGATGATACTAGTCTTGAAATCAAACAAGAAATTATTGCATTTGATGATTTCATGACAAACTTGCAAGGAGTTGGCAAGAAACACTTTGGCTCTCTTATGAGCCGTATAGGTGAGCTTGAGGATGATCTTGAGCTAAAAGGTGAGATTGAGAGAAAAGATTCCCATGAAAAGGCATCTATTCAATCATCTCTAGAAGATGAACAAGAAACTAATGCTCTCCTTTAAGAGCAACTTGAAACTATCATGGAGTCTCATAACTCCGAAATTGCTAAGCTAACTAAGGATCGTGATCTTTACTTTGCTAAATGTAAAATTGTGCAAAATAAAAAGACCGAATTTGTGGCTGCTCATGCTAGACTTGTTGAAGACTTTGAGTCACTTGACAATGCTCACAAGGCATTGACAAGTGAACATGATCTTCTTATCAAGTCTCACGATCAACTTCAAACTTGGTTATCAAACCTTGAGAAACCTAGCACCTCCACTCCCTTACATGACCATGCTATTGCTAAATGTAAAGTGCTTACTAAAGAAAATGCTAAGTTGAACAATGAGCATGTCATGTTGTATTCTTCCATTTCTAATCTTAAGGATGCTTGTGCTACTAACTCCACTTTATGTGAAGCATCTATTTTGAAGGAGAATGTTGAGCTAAGGGCTCAACTTGATTTGCTAACTTGTAAGTATGGGAATTTGGAAGAAACTCATGAAAAGCTTTTTAGCTCTAATGAGGATCTTCTAGCATCCCATGCTAGGCTAAAGTTAGCTCATGAGGCGGTCACTACGAAGGTAACATCTTGTGAGCCTCTTGTGGACACTAGCACAACTTCTACTACTAATGCTTTATTGCAATGTGCTAGTACTAGTAATTCTACATCACATACTATTGCTAAATCTTGTGATGAATTAATTTCCTTGCCTTGTTGCTCTAACAATGTAGCATCCACTTCCTCTAGTATTTGTGTTGAAACTAACCATGTAGAGGAACTCAAAGAGCTCAAGGCACAAGTCAATTCTTTGAAGAAAGACTTGAAGAAGTGTCATGAAGGGAAGTCCACCCTCGACAACATGTTGAGAGTGCAACAACTTCCTCATGACAAAAGTGGACTTGGATTCAACTCCAATAACAAGAACAAGTCCAATGGCAAGATGAAGCACAAGTTCGTCAAGAAGAAGGGCCAAGAACAAGTTATTGATTCGGCCAAGATTGTGTGCTTCAAGTGCAAGGTTGAAGGGAACCATGTTAGATCTTACCCGTTGAATAAGAAGCCTCTTAGTAAGAAGCAACAAGAGAAGCAACCTCAAGTCCAAACTCAAGCTTCCCAAGTTGAAGGACCTTCCCTTCCCAAGAAGAAAGGTAAAAGACGACTTTGCTACAGTTGTCGTGGGAAGGATCACTTTGCTTCTTCATGCACTCATGATACCTTATCCAACCCCACTACAATTGATAATGCTCATTCTCTTCGGAAGGATAAGGTTGGCAATGTGTTTGCCAAATTTGTTGGTACTCAAAGTGGTGTCAAGAAAAGAACCATTTGGGTTGCCAAGCCTATTGTGACTAACATCTTAGAACCCAACTTGGTTGTGCACCAACAAGCTAAAACTTCATCAATAGGCGTTGGCGGAGAACATTGGAGACTTGACTACATCATGAAGAATTAAGGGATCTTCATCAACTATATTCTCTCAAGTCAAGTCAATTAGATTATATTGTCTTAGCTTATATCCAATGCTACTCATTGCGGTAACTTGTATTTAAATCATATGTATACATTGAAAGTTACTTGCACCCTTTCATGTGTTTGGTTTTGTACCTTACTAGTGTTTTATATGTGTTGTGCACTCTACTTACTTATGTTGAGCATTCTAGCTTGTGTATGTTGGTTTGCATACCATGTATGTTTTGAGCCTCTTGTTTATTTGCTTTCATCTTAATTAGCTCTTGTTCGAATATTAATGGACTATCCCATTTTGGGGGAGTGTTGTGCTCTTTGGCAATTCACTACCCTAAAATGTGTATTCATGAGAAATACCACTTGGTGATGATACATCAATATTATCTACTCTCTTTGTGGTATATCTTACTCATGTGAAATTCAAATTCTAATGTCTATTAATTATCTCTTGTTGGATTTCCTTTGCCTCTTGTTAAAAATAATGGATTGTCACATTATGGGGGAGTAATAAGCTATGTGCATATTACAAGCATAGAAAATGTGAACATGGGAGGTAATGCCACTTTAGAATTGATATTGATAATTATCTTGTTTCTATGTGGCATGGTACTCAAACAAGTTCCATATTTGCTTAAATGCATTTTTTTCACCCATCTTTTGGTATCTTGTTTGTGAGAGAGTTTCTTGATGCTTAGTATGATCATTGAATATGTGAAGCCATCAAGAATCTCCATATAAGCATGGTTTTCAATTCTTATTTTGCCACATGCTTATGTTTTGTGAATATGATCTTGAACCCATTTATGTCATGTACCACCGAGAAATATCTCCATACAATCATTGTATTTGACAAGTGATAATTATATTTGTGGTAAATTTATTGATCATATTTACGTTGGATTTTGTTCATAAATTATCTTATTTTATCGGCAAGTTTTGTTTTGGTCTAACCACCCTTTTGTCATCCTTGCTTCATTTGGATCTTTTTGTTGCTCTACTCATAATTTGTGTTGTGCTTTCTTGAGTTAGGAAAAGCAAGGATCCCATTCTTGTGCATTTACACTCAAAGTCTTAATTATAAGTAATGCACTATTTTTGGGGAAGCTATCCTACATTGAGTAGAAAATCATCTTTTAAATTGATATTGTATCTTATTGCTCTTCTTGAACATGACTAATGGTTTAACAATTTATAGAGAGTGATGATCTCATTTGTGTGCATTTTGTATTCAAATACAAGATCATAAATAATGCACAAATCTTGGGGGAGCAATCCTATAGGTTATTGAACATTAGTTATCTTCAGTTGGTATTTGATCCCGATGACATGTCTCTTTGAAAGACAAACATTTTTCGTCTTGGTACTTTGTGCCATCATGAAAAGTGTAGAGGGCTTGGTTTATTTGTTAGAACCTTACTCTTCTTTGTGGAGTTGGCTATCTCATCCCATGATTATTAGTCTACCTTCTTGGATGAGATAAACCTTTGAGCATGTTTGTTTGATTTTATCTCTTATGCTCATTGGGTTAGCCTTGACCTTGTTTTCATTTGATATCTTTTCAAATTGGTTTCTCCAATCATGGGTTGATTTGAGTCTTTGGTACAATGTGGACAAATGTTTTTCTTGCCACACTTGTATGTAGCATTTATAGTTAATTGGTGTTTTGTCCAAATTGTATCTCGTTTGGTTCTTGAAAGGTTTGTGCATGCATATTTACTATCTTATGGCATGCTTACTTTCGTTGATCCAATATATAGGATAAACTCCATCAAATCCTAAATGGCTAAGATGTGCATGAAATTCTATTTCATATCAATATGCACATATTAATTTATGTGGAGTTTGTCCTATGTAATGTAGTTTATCTAACTACTTTGGACCCAATTAGTTTGGGTACCATAGTGTACTTGATTTGTTTTAGGTACATGGGAGATGCGTTGGAAGCTTGTATCAATTTAAAGAAGGTGTCTTCACCATGTGCTTATTGGAGCCAAACGTGGATGATTGAGAACTTTATCTTCTACTCCCTCAATGCTATCTCGGTAACAAGTATCTACCTCATGCATAGTTTTCTAGCTCTCAACCTTGTGTAGGTTGTTCTTTGGCATGAGTCTCTCTAGTTGCATTTGATGTGGTTTTTGCAAAGTTCTCTCAAAACGTCTTTATTGCAAATGTGAGTAAGCCGGGATGATTACACATCAAGGGGAATATATATAATAATTTTCATGATTCACCAATCCCCAATATGTTAATCTAGCAAATCTTTTTCAAAGTCTCTCATGTGCAATATTGATGAATTCTCAAAATCATTTGCCTTATGTGATATTTGTTATCTTTCTCGAAGTATCCCAACTATCACTTATCCTATGTGGGTATTTCTGATGCTTTGAGAATTTGGTGTTGGAAGTTCATCTATGTCCTCTAAGATTAATTTGAGCTATGTGCTTTGCTTTTAAGCAAAAATCTTATCGGTGTATTTATGACTTCCTCTTGGACATCATGATCTTTACCTTGTACTTATTTTTGTGTGTGCATGTTTCTTTGTTGACTTAGTATCTACATAGAAACCTATACACATAAGAGTAGTTACATCTTTAATTGGTATTCAAAATCTTTAGTGATCACCTTTTATTACTTTCTTGATTCTTTGGTGATCACTAAAAGTCACAAGATTTGCGTTTGATTTGGTATTCTCTTTGCCTCTTAATAAATTTGTGAACCTATTTGATTTGTCTTCTTTGGTGTGCTTGTATGCGAAATACATGATATGCACTATGTGCCTCATATTTTGAAAGACTATGGTGATGCCTCGGCTCATCCTTATGTTAGTATGCTAAAATGTATTTCCATGTCACACCCATCCTTTCACGCTTGAGCAAGTCTTCATTTGTTACTTACTTCTTTTTTTGCTCAACATTTGTTTATTGCAAGTTGTATTTCTTCATTTCCCACCTATACTATATTTCTCTTATTTGTGTTCAAAATTATCTAGGAGGGAGTGAGGATTCCATGTTGTGCACACTATATTGAAATGCAAATCCGTCATTGTGCGCGTACCTTGGGGAGTTCCCTCTTGATTTTTAGAACACTTGGTTGATCTTATCATAATATCTTCTTGTGCTCAATTGTTTTGTTTGGATCGTTTGATTGCTTGCTTCTTTGTGAATTCATCCTTCTTTTGCAATTGGTATCCTTCTAGTGGATTTCAATTGGTATCTTTCTTGTGCAATCTTTGGATCCTCAATATGGTTTGATCCCCTCCATCTATTCGTTATTGGATATGTGCATTTGATTTCACTCATATCATCAGAAAAGCATAAATTATGGAGGAAATCTTATTATGTTGTCCTTCTAAAGCTTTTCGCCCATTTCGGCAATCGTTGCCAATGGGGGAGAAGTTTTGGAGTGTTGTATGGAATTGGCTTTGTACTTTGGTATATTCTTAAGTATTTGCCTTACTTGACTTTGCATTCGTTGCTTGGTTTTATATATAGTAGAAACTCCATCATCGGTAGTGGTTGACAATATATGCAATGAATTCATGTTCATACACACGTGCATAAATTATGTGGGAGTTTGCTCTATATATGTGGATGGACTAACATCACATACCTTTGTCGTATTTAATGTTAGTGCAACCATTCTTGTTCGTTAAATTCCATATTATAAACCCTCTCAAAAGAGATTGAAAGAGCATTTTCCCTCATGTGTGGTTTCCGTAATTAAATGACAATCTCTATTAACTAATATTTGCATTGAGATATCTTTATAGATCTTGTCCATGGAAATAGTGGAGTTCATGTGTTGGACTCTTAAAACTTATTTGATGACCAAGGTTCCATTTAAAGGTGTATATGATGTATGGTCATGTGTTGAGTGGAGCATATTGCAAGTATGTCTTGAAGGATTCAAGACCTCATATTAGTGAAGAAAGGTTGAGATGCGCAAGACCAAGAGAAGCTTTCTCGAAGAGATCCTATGCTTGGAGCTTGATATGGATACATGAAGACGAAGGTTAGCGAGACTCTCCCATTATGGGTATGGGGGGGTATTTGGAGAAGTCTTCATCAAGCATGTGCTTGGACGCGCAATCAAGAAAGATGATCCACTTGAAGAGATCAAGATAGTCATCATCTAGCTCAAGTGGAATGCTCAAGGCAAAGGTATGATCTTGATAGGTTTTCTATTCTACCGGTCTCATGTAGTTTTGTGGAGACCGGGTTTTTGGATAGATAGGCGTACTATCAAGAGGGGCTCTCGAGTGAGTAACTTTATCGCATCGTTGTGGAGAGCTCAAACCTTTGCATACTTGGCATATCATATTTCTTGTTTCTTATTTGGCTTTTCTCCTTGTTGGGTGTTGATGCTTGTCGTGATCTTCATGACAAGCCCAAGTTCTTTGGAAACGGTCTTACTTTGGAAAACTTGTTGCCTATTATCCATGTAAGGATTTAGAGATTGGTTTATCTCCATACTAAGCTCTAGTTAATCAAAAACGGATTTCATATGAATATCTTGTTACGTTTTTTATATGGGAGGTTTCACCGGTTTACATGTTTTAGGAAAGTTTAACCTTTCCTCATTTGGTTTTATCCTCACATGATGGACTATGATGTTTCTATACACATTCAAGTAGAGCTCGTTGTAACGATTCCAACGAGCAAAAAATCATCGAAAACGGAGTCCGGATGAAAAAGCTATTGCAGTTTTCGTTGTGCTGTTTCTGTCACTTTTCAGGCACTCGGAATATCCGATTCCGGACTGAACCGGAATATCCGATTCGCGCAGTTTTTCTCGAAAAAGTGGCACTGATTGGAACCGGAAATTCAGCTCGGAAATTTCACTTTTGGGTGGAATTTCCAGTCTTAATTCTAGGCGCAATGGCTATTTTTCCTGGAGGGGTATAAATACTCCTCCCCTTCTTCTTCCTTGCCCCATCCAAGGGAGCACGAATTTCCCCTCTCTCCTACTCCATTATTGAGCCAGAAAATAGCTTGATGTCTACGCACGCTTCTATTCTCGTAGATAGTGTTGGGCCTACAAGAGCAGAGGTTTGTAGAACAGCGGCAAGTTTCACTTAAGTGAATCACCCAACGTTTATCGAACTTATGGAGGTAGAGGTCAAAGATATCCCTCTCAAGCAACCCTGCAATTAAGATACAAGAAGTCTCTTGTGTCCCCAACACACCCAATACACTTGTCAGATGTATAGGTGCACTAGTTCGGCGAAGAGATAGTGAAATAAGAGTAATATGGATGATTATAAGTGGTAATTACAATCTGAAATAAAAATGGCAGCAAGCAAACATGTAGCAGAACTAGTTGTAAACGGTGTTTCAATGCTTAGAAACAAGGCCTAGGGATCATACTTTCACTAGTGGACACTCTCAACAATGACCTCATAATTGAATAAATAAATACTACTCTCAAACACTCTCTTGTTGGATGACAAACACCATTCATTACATAGGGCTATAAAAGCACACCCCAAAGTCTGAGTAAACAAACACCACAACGTCATAAAGGAGTCACACACGATGCGCACACTGTCAACTTCACACCGTGGAGAGTAACTCCGGAGTTCATATTAAAGTAACCTCTAGAGTGGCATAATCGATAGAGAGTAACATCTACGTATTCAACTAGATTACAAAGCTCATGATCACATAAAGATCACACCATGGGAGAGAGAGAGAAACCACATAGCTACCGGTACAGCCCTCAGCCTCGGGGGAGAACTACTCACTCCTCATCATGGGAGTCAGCAGCTGCGATGAAGATGGCGGTGGAGTCAATGGAGATGGCTTCCGGGGGCAATTCCCCGTCCCGGCAGGGTGCCGGAATAGAGACTTCTGTCCCCGAAACTTGTCTTCGATGGCGGCGGCGCTGTGGAACTTTTCGTGGACGAAGGCTGATTATTTTAGGGTTTTCATGTCGGGGGCATTATATGGGCGAAAGGGCGACGTCGGTGGGCGCCCGAGGGGCCCACACCACATGGTGGCGCAGCCAGAGGGGGAGCCGCGCCACCACATGGTGTGGATGCCTCCTCGGCCCCCTTCGTCTCTCCTTCGGACTCCGTGTCGTGTCGGGAAAAATAGGAACTTTGCCTTTTCTTTCGTCCAATTCCGAGAATATTTCCAGAACAACTTTTCTGAAACCAAAAACAACAGAAAACAGGAACTGGCACTGTGGCATCTTGTTAATAGGTTAGTCTCAGAAAATGCATAAATATGATATAAAGTGTATATAAAACATGTAGCAATTGGTATAATATAAGCATGGAACGAAAGAAATTATAGATACGTTTAAGACGTATCATCCTCCCGTATAACATCTAGTATCCTTCTGTCATAGGAAGATTTGGAGGGGCTGCTACGTGCTGGACCTCCCTCCTCGCCGTAACATGTCGTTTACTGATACGTCTCAAACGTATCTATAATTTCTTACGTCCCATGCTTATATTATACCTATTGCTACATGTTTTATATACACTTTATATCATTTTTATGCATTTTCTGGGACTAACCTATTAACAAGATGCCACAGTGTCAGTTCCCTGTTTTCTGCTGTTTTTGGTTTCA
Organism: Poa annua; assembly: GCA_026929855.1. Classification (NCBI taxonomy): domain Eukaryota; kingdom Viridiplantae; phylum Streptophyta; class Magnoliopsida; order Poales; family Poaceae; genus Poa; species Poa annua. The sequence goes on from CM049437.1 coordinate 99,440,349, forward strand.
GAAAAGCTGTTAAGGAAATATTCTCGAAATTGAACGAAACAAAAGCCAAAACTCCTATTTTTCCCGGAAGGATCCAGAACACCGAAGAGGAGACAGAGAGGGACCACGAGGCAGCCACACCTGGTGGTGGCGCGGCAGCTTCCTTGGCCGCGCCGCTACGTGGTGTGGGCCCCTCGGGCGCCCACCGACGTTGCCCTTTCGCCTATTTATAACCCCCGACGAGAAAAACCCTAATACCCGATCAGAAATCCACGAAAAGGTCCGTAGCGCCGCCGCCATCGAAGACAAGTTTCGGGGGACAGAAGTCTCTGTTCCGGCACCCTGCCGGGACGGGGAATTGCCCCCGGAGCCATCTCCATCAACTCCACCACCATCTCCATCGTCGTTGCTGACTCCTACGATGAGGAGTGAGTAGTTCTCCCCCAGGGCTGCGGGCTCTACCGGTAGCTATGTGGTTTATCTCTCTCTCCCATGGTGTGATCTTTATGTGATCATGAGCTTTGTAATCTAGTTGAATTGTAGATGCTACTCTTTATCTATTATGCACTCCAGAGGTTACTTTAATATGAACTCCGGGGTTATTCACGGTTGTGAAGGTGACAGTGTGCGCACCGTGTGTGATTCCTTTATGATGTTGTGGTGTTAGTTTACTCAGACTTTGGGGGTGCTCTTGTAGCCCTACGCAGTGAATGGTGTTTATCATCCAACAAGAGAGTGTTTGAGAGTAGTATTTATTATTCAGCTTTGATGTCATTGTTGAGAATGTCCACTAGTGAAAGTACGATCCCTAGGCCTTGTTTCTAAGCATCAAAACAACGTTTACAACAAGTTCTGCTACATGTTTGCTTGCTGCCATTTTTATTTCAGATTGCAATTACTACTTATAATCATCCATATTACTTGTATTTCACTATCTCTTCGCCGAACTAGTGCACCTATACATCTGACAAGTGTATTTGGTGTGTTGGGGACACAAAAGACTTCTTGTATCTTAATTGCAGGGTTGCTTGAGAGGGATATCTTTGACCTCTACCTCCCTGAGTTCGATAAACCTTGGGTGATTCACTTAAGGGAAACTTGCTGCTGTTCTACAAACCTCTGCTCTTGGAGACCCAACACTGTCTACGAGAATAGAAGCGTGTGTAGACATCATTTACACAGGCTGAATCGTCGTCGTCTCGCACGGGCGGGCATGACAGGAGACGTGAGCCAAAAGAAGTTTCTAGCTCTGCAAAGAAGCAACCAACGAAGGACAAGGAGGAGGAGGGTAGAAGGGTGCAGGAGACAGGCTCTGACAACAATAAGGGACAGAAAGGAACCCAAGGCAACAGCAGGGGTCAGATGATGGTGGCAACCTGAGAATTCTGCAAGCAAGCAAGAACAAGAAGCGTAGCACCAAACAGGTCTGGGTGCCTGTCCCGGTACAGGTGGTTGGTGATGGAAGCGGTGAATCGGCAGGGAAGAGACAACGCACAAACTCGGTGTTCAACCAAACATTGAGGATCAGGTGGTGGATCAGGAGGTGCTAAGGTCGGGATTAGTCTTTGACAGAATCGAGGAACCAGCGGCGGACCCTGCGGTGCAGGGCCGCTGAGGCCAATGATCACCTTGGGCCTAAACTGCCGTGGTTTGGGGTTGGACGCGGCGGTGGGCGAGTTGAGGGACCTGTCAAGGTCATACAACCTAGGGGTGGTGTTTGTATGCGAAACTAAAAAGAAGTGGAATATATGGACATAATTAGATGGAGCTTAATTGGGGTTTGCGCATGGCGTGACGGTGGACTGCCAAGGAAGAAGCGGAGGCTTGGCCCTTTGAAAGTGCATTTCTATCCCTATGGTGTTTTGGAGTTAGTTGACAACACAATGTTAGGCCTAATTGTGTGTTGAGTATTTTTCAGGTGAATCTAAGCCTTATCAGGTTGCCCGGTGGTACCGGACTTTGAAGTCCGGTACTACTGTCTGGGAAAGTCTGAGTAGCTCTCAGCTACTGACTCCACCGGTAGTACCGGGGTTTTTAGCCGGTAGTACCGCACTCGCGGAACTACCGGGATTGCCTCGGTACTACTGTCTGAGCGATGTTTTGATCGAAAAGTGTTCTGGCTACGGCGGAACTACCGAAGAACGAGTCCGGCAGTTTGTGCCGGTAGTACCGGGTTATCTTTCCCGGTACTACCGGCCTCTCCTTTGTCTGCGTTGAATGAGGCTCCGCAGGGTCGGTACTACCGGGCCTCAGGCCGGTACTACCGCACCTGCGCAAGGAAAAGAAGCTGCAACAGCCAGATTTCCAAGCTGGGGTATTTAAGGAAGGCTTCTTCTTCCTTGAGCTCTAGCTCTTCGATTCTCTCTCTTCATTAATTGCTCAAAACTCAAATCTTCAAGATCTCCCAATCTCTCCACCCAAACTCGTTGATCTTTGGAGGATTGAAGGAGAAGGCCCGGATCTACTACTTCACCAAAGCGTTCTTCATTTCCCCCTCATTCACTTGAGGAAAACCTAGTTCATCATTGTTACTAGTTGGTGTTGCCTTGACCTTTTGTGGTCTTGACCTGTTGTGGTCATCTTGAGAGCTCTCAATTAAGTTGTGGGTGTGTGTCTCAAGTTGTTGTAAGGGATTCGATCTCCGTCCCAAAGGGGATCAATAGTGGAAGGTGAACTCGTACCTTTTGTGGTTGAGTTCATCGGAGAAAAAGGTGAGCCTTTGTGGCGTTGTGGCCTACCTGTTGTGGTGGCACACACCTCTCCAACGAGACATACGCCCTTTGGGTGGAACTCGGGATTACATCTTCGTCTCCGCGTGCTTCGACTTGGTTCCCCTAATCCTTGATCCCTTACTTACTTGTATCGCACTTATATTTATCTTGTATCGTGTATCTACTTGCTAGCTTGTCATATAGGTAAATTCACCTTAGTTGCATATCTAGAAAATGTACCTTTGTGTCAAGCCTTAAATTGAAAAAGAACTAAAATTTGAAGTAGCAACTATTCACCCCCCCCCCCCCCTGTAGGTGCCGGATTCCCGTTCACCCTTTGGTGGAGGGATGGCATTGATGTGTCAGTCAGACCTTGGTGTCAGTATTACTTGGATGCAAAAATTGTTGCTGATGGGTAGACTTGGAGATTCACTACGGTTTATGGAGAACCCCGAACTGATCAGCGACACAAGACATGGGAGGCACTACGGTATCTACGAGCTCAAGACGATCTACCCTGTGCGCCGGAGATTCAGGGGGGGCCACGCCCCCCTCCCCCCCCCCCCCAGTTTAAGAAATTTTTGTGTATTACCCTCTGAAATTTGGCAAATTTTGGCTGATAAATCTATATTTTTGCTTCATTTGCCACGGGTGCCAAACACACCACCAAGAACATGTCGTTGTCGTCGAGGCTCCCAGCTGCCGCAGGCCGCGCCTGTGACCAGTGCGTATTCTGGCACACCGCAGGCTGCTGGATTGTTTGGGCTGGCAACGATCATCATCACCGATTCACCGTCTCCTGGGTGATGAGAACATTATGTCGACGTCGCGGTGATCCGATTCTCCCATTCCAGCCCCCCCCCCCCCCCCCCCCCCCGATGCCGCCATACACGGTCCCTTCACCGGCGCACACGTTCACGGCGGCGAGTGAATATATAGGTGTTGGTCCCAGTGAACACGCACCCATGAACGTTTCACAGTGAGACTTTCAACGTACCTCGCGTTGTTGAAGATCAAGGCAAACACCGATCTTGCATTCCGTCCCACCACCAAAAAGAAGGGCGGGTCACGTCCATCCCCAAGCCAAGGAAACACTGATCGGCCTGCAGACACAAGTAAATAGAACAACCCCATGTTTGGTGTGCAAGAAATGGCCATCCAGAGTTCCAGACAAGGAAAAAGATAAGAGAATAACAAGCATATAGTAACCGTCCAGGGAGAAGCTACACAATGGTGCTGGTGGTTTTTACTGAAAATGGAGTTGCTTTACCTTGGTTTAACCGCGTCTACTCTATACCCAAAGTAACGACATCAATCGTCAAAGGATGACGACTCCTTACCTTCGTTGAGAAAATTTCTGGAAATTCCGATGTTTCAGCCTCTGTGGGTCCGTCCTACTTGACACTCGATGTATAGGCATGAACGTTGTGATGCCCTATGTGCATGCCTGCATGGGTCGGTGCAGTAGTTTGTAGATGGTATAATTCTTCTGCACCCGCCGAACCGGAGGCTATCCTGTTCCTAGTCGATCCATCCATGAACCGTTGGGCGTTGGACCTGGCGCACGCCGGTTGCGCAATGGATCAACTTACGAATAATGTTTTCTTGAAGGTGACTTAGGAATGGTAAATCTGTGAAAGTAAACTGTACTACGTGTCTAGTCACAACATAGTTTAAATTTTCTTGAATCAGTTCAAATTATGAGCCTTTGGATCAAAATACTTGAGAAAATTATAAAAGGAAGAATAGGGAAGAGAAAAACTTCTACACTCCCCTATATATAGGGCAGTCTATGGCACACACTCCCCTCACTTATACACTCACACCCCTCACTTTTACACTCGTAGCTCTACCTTCCCCGACTTACACTCCAAGACCCCTCGTAGATCATGAACCAACAAGTCTACAACATCGGGGGCGGCGCCGGCGAGGGCTATCACACTGCTAGGTGTGCGGTCGGTGGGTTGGCGAAGCTGGTGATCAGTGTCTCGTAGATCTTTTCTTCACACTTCTCCAATATCATGTGTACTTCAGGGAAGGAGGGCAACTGCCCCCCCCCCCCCCCCCCCCCCATCTTTCCTTGTATTTACTCATTTCCTCCCCTCTCCTATAAACAGGCCTAAAATGCACCCCTAACCCACCATGCACATGCCGGATAGCTTGGCTTAACTTGCAAGTTGCGCCTCTGGAGAAGAAGCACTTCAGCAAAAGAGAGGCATAAATTCAACCCTTGGATCCTTTCTTTGAAAAACGTTCAATCCTTGGATCTTTTCTTTGAAAGCTTTGAACTCTCTACATTCCTTTCTCACCATTGTTCTTATTTCTCTCTATTTCTTGTTCCTCTAGGAGAACGACAACATCATGTGCGTGTCATGAACTGTTAAAAAGAAGAAGAAGAAGAAGAAGAAGAAGAAGAAGAAGAAGACTATCAAGAAAGTTATTACGAAGGAGATCAATTTGCTTGTCTAAATTATATGTATGCTTGTTGAGTTCTCGTGTGTTCTGAGCTTGTGTCTTGGTTAGCTGTTCACCCTGAGTGGTTGTTGTTGCTTTTGTTGCTTTCTTCAAATTTGAGCTCCTTGCACTTTGGGTTCCTTTTTTTTTAACGTAGACGCTCACATACATGCGCGCACACTCACCCCTATGAACGCACACACGTACACCCTACCCCTATGAGCACTTTCGAAATACTGAGTTGGCGGATCGAGTCTTGAGATTGACGAAGTCACCACGGGTGCCTTGCTGTCGACGGGAACATCGCCTCCCACTGAAAGAATATTCCGCCTAAATGCAACACATAGACGTCAAACCTGGGGTTTGAACTCTAGTGGGCTGAGGGTATAACCACCCTGTTAACCATCCAACCACAGGTTGGTTTGCTGCACTATGGGTTCCTAACAGTAGCTAGATGGCATCTTATCTCTAATATTTTTTAATACGAAAGTATTGCGAGTTGCCCTACATAATCGAGATTTATATGATGTAATTGCGATGTTTTGTTGTATTTGTTATCATGAATTGTTTGTTTGATAGTCATACATACTCTCCGATCTTTGTATTTATTTTGGCCAAGGTTATGTTTAGATCTCCAAGAGAGATTTATAATCGATAGTGGGGTTCATACCGTTCAAATTCCTATATCCGAGCGGCGGCATACGAGCAAGGTGTTCAATGTGTTGTTGCCAAAGGATAAAGCAATGGTTTCTTTATCACATTTGGATGATAGTTTTACAGTTTCATGCTAAAGACAATACATTGTTATTAACTTAATACTTAGACATGCAAACATAGAAACAATATCGAAGTGGAGTATTAGTTTATTATAGATGCGGTCCAGTAACAGTCTATATATATTTAAGGTAATGCCTAATCAAATATTATTGCCTGATGCAATTTTATCAATTAACCAACTATAGTTTATTTACCCATTGGTCTATCTTTATCTTGAGATGTATCTTCTGAACCTATGCCCCAAGCCGATATTTTTGCAGTGTTTACAACTTCATTTACTTGATTTTCACCATCACTCGCTCGCATGTCCCTTTCAAAATGTATTGTACTTCATCAATTTTCTCCATATCATACGTTTAATTCTTATAACTAGAAGGACGGAAAAAGTCTGCAACCTTACTCGATGTTTGGGTACAAGTTGATTTTGTAATTTGGGTATAGATTTGAAGGGCGTGATATTTCTACTTGTTCAATAATCTTGGTTTGAGAGAAATACTTGTTGCTCCTATATCCTATATCAATTTTTCCACATTAAGCATCAGAACTAGTATTATCTAAATCAGCTTACAGCGGAGAAACAGGGTGCTGCTTCGCCTTGGATCGGTCTTGTTGTCGTAAGGACATCTTGTTAGCACAAGTAAAACTGAGCATGGTGACTAGTAATGTAAAACTAGAGCCTACGATGGATTGGGAGACTTTGGCACAACGCAATAGCGTGGCCTGCCCGTATATTTATATTAGGAGACATACAGATATTACAACCCTATTCGACTACAACTAGGATAGGGAGTCCGATTCATACACTTCTAAGTTCTAACAAGTAACACCCGCAACTAAAATATTCAACCTGATAAAGCTGCACGTGTATTATTTAAGGCTGTACTACTACTCTTTATTACAAACAGCTTTCCCGCACATCACAACATTATATTCAGCCTACGTAAGAATGGTAAATTCTTGTTAGACTCCATTTATAATGATTTATCCCATTCTTATAAACCGGTTGATAATAACAAATTGCTTTGGAAGATGAAGATACCACCTAAAACCAAGGTGTTTGGATGGTACCTTCGTCATGTAGTAATTCTAATCAAAGACAATCTTGCTAAAAGAAACTGGCAGGGAAGTAAGATTTGTGTTTTCTGTCATCAGAATGAAACAATAAAACATCTCTTTTTTCAATGTCGGTTCGCGAGGTGGTCGATCATTCAAGTAGCATCTAACGTTTATCCCCCATGCAGTGTGACCAATATCTTTGTAAATTGGTTACACGGTATCGATAATAGGTTTAGGAAGCATATTAGGGTGGGAGCACTTGCCATCATTTGGTCGCTATGGCTATGTAGAAATGATAAAGCGTTTAATGATAAATTGCCTTCTCCCTTGCAGGTCATCTACCGGTGTACCGGTACACTCCGTTCATGGTCGTCTCTTCAGCGGGTGGAGCACCGAGACCTATTTACGGAGGTCTGTGCACGGTTGGAGTCCACGGCGAGGGATACTTTTTCCCATCACGGGTGGCAGCATAATCTACGGATTGAACCACCACCACTTCAGGCGTAGTTGCAATTGCTCATTTGGATATGATATGTAATATGCCTTTATTCAGTTTCAGATTGTGTACTGTGGGACAGCTGTGTGCATCTTGGTTATGTAGAGTCTGGGTGTAAACGCTTAAACCTTTTAAGTAATAAAGCGCCCTTTATCAAAAAAAAAATTCGGACCAATAGATAAATATGCAAAGCCAGTCACTACACAGGAAAAGGAGAAACCGGCTTCGCCGCAGCAGCTACGTCTGAAGCAGAGGAGTTTTTGCAAGAGGAGATTTTGTGTTTCCGAGCGCCAATGATCCTGGTGATTTAAACAAATAAAAATATTTGAAAGATTCAAAAAAATCTAAAAAAATCTCCTATCTAGTAAATGTTTTATTCCAGAAATGTGTAAAATATCAATTTTACGTGACTAGCTGAATGCCCGTGCGTTGCTACGGATGTATAAATATATCGATCATCGTCTTATTTCAAGAACACATTCTTCTTCCATCTAAAGATTATTCTTATATCATCTTACAATAAGAGAAAATAATATCTTCATTGTACTGATGTATACATATATCGACCATCATCTTATTTCAAGAACACATTCTTCTTCCATCTAAAGATTATTCTTATATCATCTTACAATAAGAGAAAATGATATCTTCATCGTATATCCCACTCCACCTCGATTTCATGTCGCCCTCAAAACAAAACATTCGAAGAAATGTATATGAATAATTGACCATTCAACACAACTAAATTTAAGAGTCAAAACAAAGTGAAATAAATACTTCCAAAGATAAATAAATACATTTGTACTGTATGACAAATAAATTAATATAGGTTTAACACTTGAAAAGGTTTGTCTTGCCAGATCTATCTGGAGACTAAAGATTCTTATATCGAGACTCATGCTTTGTGAGTTCTCTACTCATGTTTATTATCATGCTTATCTGTGTCTTTCTCTTACATTGATGTTGTCATAATCTGCAAGCTATATCGACGGAGAAAAGCACCGCATGTACCACTTCTTAGTTGTCGTCTATCATGTACTCCCTCCGTCTTTTAATATAAGATGTTTTAGCCTTTTTTGACATTCACATGTCCAAACTTATATGTAGACATGATTTAGTGTCCACATTCACATGTCCAAACTTGTATTTAAACAACATGTGCAATAGGTAAAACATCTTATATTAAAAAACGGAGGAAGTACCCTCTAAACTCACTTTAGTCACTCATGCCATGAATATTAATATTTCAACAACCGAAGGAAACCGTAAGTTGAGAAGATCTCGAGGCATATTACACAACATATTTCAGTGTCCTGATCATTGCAGTGAACTGTAAAATCTGACCACGACATACACATAACAAGAATGTCTAGGCTATACAAATATACCATCCCTTGGATGTACTTCCTCAATACTGCCAGCTCCACCATTGCTTCAACATTATCTCTGGTTCAAATAAATATAAATATAGCAACAAATGACACGGAATGTCAAGTTTTGTCGACCCTTCACCTCCGGCTCTACACTCATTTCCCCCTCTCTATCGGCTACCATACCTTCAGCTCCAGGTCTGCTTGGTGTCAAAGATCGGCATTATATAACAACATGTTTCTTCCGAGGGGAGCATTTTATTCTATAAAAAATATGAGATGAATATGCTTTAATATCCCTGAAAGATGGTGTGGCCATAAAATATTAAGAACTGGTCGCCAAGACAGAATGATAAACGCAGCCAATAGGTAAGTTAAATATGAATCATGATGGAAAAATACTTGGTAGGTCAAGGTTGTCTTTAAAATTCTCTATAACCTTACGGATGAGATAGAGGCACAGTGGAGATTCTAGATACAAATGAATAATACAATAGTTGAAAATCAATTTGCATCCTCACTCCAAGTTTGATTCCAGATCTGAACTTCATAATGCTCTGTTTCAGCATAATAAAGCTAGCCACTTGTCCACAATTTTTCAGCCCTGAATATAACAGCTCAAAATATTTTGGAGTCATCATGTTTCTGATTGCAAAATAGTAGAATTCAAACAATGTATATCTTTCTGTGATCAAGTCACACATACCTTCTCTTCCTGTAAATTAACCTGCTCCTGGTTGGTAGTCGTGCCATATTCTCTGAGCTTTATTATCGTCTTTTCAACCAACAAATCAGAAACATGATATTGTTTCATGTCAGGGGGTCTTTTCTCAAATAATGGGAACTGAGATAAAAGCAATATAAGCTCCAATATGTCATGAGGATCTTATCTGAACAGTCCACACATTTTGTGTGATGAACTTTCCCCTTCTAATTGAACATACAAGAAACAAAGTCGACAATGTTTAATCACTAAGAAAATGGCCCCTCCGTTACTGAAATACATGCCATTCAAGTGTATTTAAGTATTACCTTACCATTTGACATACATGTATCAATATATTTGATTCCTGGGTGTCCTTGTAACTGTAACCAGTTGAAAACCATAACCTTATTTTCTCCTTGAGATCATATTTTACGTCTTGGATGATACCAGTGTTATTTCAGTGGCTAAATGCAATTATCCATCGATGTCTCGATTTTGTACCATAATGATTATAATCAGGACAAACCAATTAACTTGGAACATAACCAGGAAAAACAACTTTGAACAACAAGGAATAATAACTTAAATTTGTAATCAGGAAAACTTTACGAATTAATTCTCAAATGAAGAAAAAATTCTTCCATGTGTTTTTGAATGTCTATTGTAATGGGTTGAGCTGTACAGAATAACTTCACATCACCCATACAGATGCACACTCGTCGTGTACAGAAACATGTGATGATCGCTATCATACCGACTCAGTCCATTAGTTGTTTCATTAAACGAAATATAACATGTCAAAAATACAGTAACAACTAATGGTAAAAATTCTGATCTTACAAATCTCTTAGATGAATATCCATTTCACAACAGAATTTGACTTGCTCTAGATGTACCCTGCAAGCAGCTAAGCGACCTCCTGTGCTGATACAGTGCCCAATCAGGAATACTGTGTAGTCACCACATATTGAAACCTAGAGAATCTGTAGATGTGTAAAAGCTAACAGTATTTAATATCTCTACCAGCACAAGATTAATTTACCTTGGAGAAAACGTTCACAAACAGAACCAAGCGATCTGAAAGCTGGCCTCTCATACCTCTGACTTCAACGTTCACCTTGAGCGTAATTATACAGGTCATTGAGCGTGTTCCTAGCTGCAGCCTTTCTTGACTTCCATCGAACACCTTGTCAGCATAAGACGAAGGCAGTCCTAGGATGAGAAATCAAATAAGAAAAAGGAAAGTTACATGGGCGGTTGCTGATTACAATGCATCACGCGGGCTACTGCTGTTCGGCGTATCTGCTGGGTGTGGCGAGCGAGATGTGATCGGGATGGTCGTCTTCATACGGACTTCGCCGGCATGTACTGCATAGAGAGATGCACGAATGAGATCATGTACAGACAGACAACGGAGGTCGAGGACAGGGAAAGGGGAGGCAAGTTCAGGGGCGGCGGCGCTCGTGTGGTGGAGGCCGGCGGGGGTGGCGGCGCTCCCGTGGTTGAGCACATGGCCAGATCTCTAGGGGAACTGCGGCGGCTGCCCTACTGCTGGGAGCACGGGGAGCGTTTGTGATGAAGACATGGCGTATCTGGAGGTCGCGCCGGCTGCCAAGGAGGCGTGGGGTGGAGGCAGTCTCCTTTTTGGCATCGGGGCCGGCTGACCACGGCGCTACATGGCATGGCGGAGCGCGGAGGCAACGTGGGCGGGGACTCGCGGCCGTGGGCCTGGCCCGTCCGCGTGCTCTCGGTGCGGAGGGAGCGCATGAGGGGTGGGACGACGGACGAATAAAAAATAAAAAGTTGGACGAAACATGGGGCCGCAGAAAGAAGATAGGAGATAAGTCAAGGCTGGGAGAGCCGAGAAATCTTTGGCATTGACGAAGTAATCGCAAGGAGCGCGCCGAGCACAGCCACCGTGTCGAGGAACTCCCTGTCAAGATGGGAAGCTCTTTCAGCCGCTTCACAATATTTGCTAAACTATTCATGGATTCACCTAGAGAATTATTTGGTTTATTTGATGCGTAGACTATTTGTATTATTTGTTTAAATTTACGTGATGGAAGGACCGAGGCATAAATGCCTGATCAAAAAGATAAGGGTTGGGCAGACCAAATAGGTCTCTAGAATCGGGAGCCATAATTCTTTTTGTAGCACTCTTGGGACAACTGTATCTTTTACAGTAAACGATTCACACAACAATAGTACTACTACGTACCATACGTTTAATTTGCACAAAAAGAAGTACCAGATGGGTGAGGACACGTGGTTAGGCAATACCCCACTCCGAGAACAATATACAGCATTATATAATATTTTTCGTTACAAAAGTGATACCATTAAGAAGATAATGACAACCTCACCTCCAGATGTAACGTTCAGGCGAGATTTGATAGGCTAGCGGTTGGTTGCATGGCAAGACCTTTTACAACGGTTAGCTAATATACAACTTTCAGTCGGGCCAGACGAATTTCGATGGAATAAGAATGGAAAATTCTCGGTAGACTCCATGTATAATGCTTTATCCCATTCTCATATACCGGTTGATAACAACAAGTTGCTTTGAAATATGAAGATACCACTTAAAACCAAGATGTTTAGTTGGTACCTTCGTCGTGGAGTAATTCTAACCAAAGACAATCTTGCTAAACGGAACCGGCAGTGAAGTAAGAGTTATGTTTTCTGTCATCGGGATGAAACAATAAAACATCTCTTTTTTCAATGTCGGTTCGTGAGGTCTATATGGTCAATCATCCATGTAGCATCTAACCTTTATCCCCACGCAGTGTGACCAATATCTTTGGAAATTGGTTACACGGTATCGATAATAGGTTTAGAAAGCTTATTAGGGTGAGTGCGCTTCCCATCATTTGGTCGCTATGGCAATGTAGAAATGATAAAGTGTTTAACAATAAATTGTCTTCTCCTTTGCAGGTCATCTACTGATGTACCGGTAGACTCCGTTCATGGTCGTCTCTTCAGCGGGTGGAGCACCGAGACCTATTTACGGAGATCTGTGCACGGTTAGAGTCCACGGCGAGTGATACTTTTTCCCATCATGGGTGGCAGCATAATCTACGAATTGAGCCACCACCTCTTCAGGCGTAGTTGCATTTGCTCATTCGGATATGATATGTAATACGCCTTTATTCAGTTTTGGATTGTGTACTGTGGGACAGCTGTGTGCATCTTCGTTATGCAGAGGTTGGGTGTAAACGCTTAAACATTTAAGTAATAAAGCGCCCTTTATCGAAAAAAACATGTTTATTTTGCTCCAATGCAAATCAGCAAAGTACAGGTCGATTGATGGCAGACCTCATTAGAGCATCTCTAGCACACACCGCATTTCTCGCGGAACTGCATTTTTCCGGCGAGAATGCGGGCCGGGCCCAGTTCGGTGCGCAGAGTAGAACCCGCAAACGCGGTCCGGCCTGCATTCCGTTTTCAGGTCACCGCAAATCGGATAGGCGCGATGGTATTTATGTCGATCCGGAGACGATTTGCAGGCCAAGCCCGTTCCCCTCCGCTGCCAAACCCTAGCGATTTCTCGCCGCCGGCCACACCCTCCGCTTCCTCCAGTCGCAAAAATCGCCGCCACCATGAACCGCCTCCCGCCGCACCTGCAGGCTGAGCGGCGCCGCTGCGTCGCCTCCGACGCCGCGCGGAAGCGGTCGGCGCGCAAATGGATCAACCACAATATGCGGGTGCCGCCGTCGCTGTGGCGGCGGGAAGTGGAGGAGTTCGACCTCCTACACGGCCTCCACGGGTACCAAGCCCTCCCGCTGCCGCCAGCGCCACTCGCGGCGCCCGCGGCGGCCACACCCTCCGCCAGCTGGACGCTGTCCTCCTCCTCCGGCAGCTGGATATCCGCGGGAGCCTCGTCGCCGTGAACTCCGGCACCGCAGGAGCGCGAGGTCGCCGTCGACGCCGACGGCTTCGAGCTCTACGACCCGGCCGCATTCGAGGGCTCGGTCACCCGTGAAGATTTCGTCCCCGACGACTTCCTCGAGACGGTGACCGGCGCGGTCCGACGAGGAGCAGGACCAGCGGCGCCGCGAGCAAGACCGCCTCCGCCGCGAGCAGGCGGCCTCCGCCAGGACCATCGCCGCGCGCGACAAGGGCAAGGCCGTTGTCATCTGCATCGACGACGCCGACTCGGTGTGAAGACACTCCGGCGACTGCGCGGCCGCGTCCTACGAGCTCCCCGGTGAGATAATTTTGGCCTGCGTAGGGCGTGTGGTCTACGTTCCGGCGCGGTCCAGCGAATTATATCCCGCATGTAACCCCCTATGTATGAATCCGGTGAAAATTCCGGTGAAGAACTTCGTCTGCTAATTTCCCGCGAACTTTTAATTTTAAAATTGCAGCTTCTTTTGCCGGATCTTATCTACGCGCGACCAAACTCGAACTGCAAACTTGTTTCGCATAACCTGCATAAGGAGTTTGCGGGTTCGCAAAATGCGTGGTCTGCTAGAGATGCTCTTACTAATCATCATTCGCTGGGTACAGGACCAGCACTAATGGGTTAATTGGGACTAAGGCCAACAATGGGTCGGATATGGCTCGGGTCGACCTATTGCAGACCCATGCCCATATAACAAATGGGCGAAGGTCTCTGCACATGATCCTGCCCATGGGTCAGATCTCAGACCCATGCCCGTACCCGTCGGGTCACCCGACACAATGGGCGACACATCGGGTCTGTAGGCAGCACATCAATATATAATATTTTAGCATTTCAAACAGTAAAATAACTACATAAACATTACAACAATCAGCTACAGGAATTACGTTGAGTTGAGGAGTCAACATGAGCCGAGCTATCCACTGCCTCCATTGACTAAATTGATAGTGGGATATGGTCATTTCTTACAACGGGACCCCACATGTCAGCTAATCAGGTTGCACATCGGATCGCCCGTGGGTAGACATGTCAGCCCATACCCTACCCACGACTAATCGGATCGCACATGGGCGAGACCCATGAGTGAACATAGCGACCCATACCTTGCCCATTAGGGTCGGGTGCCCATGGGCGAAATTGCCGGCTTGAATTGGGACATTTGCATTTGAGCAAACACTCCTCGTTTCTTGTAGCATTTACCAAACGACGAACAGGGAGCATGACAGCACCACCTGTTAAAGATTATCGGAACTCCGTTGTAACCACAAGGATACATTTCATCCATGGTGCTGTTCTTCGTGTTTTCAATGTTCCGTCCTACAGAGAGATTTTGTTAGAATATACTATTCAACAAGGAAAAAAAACAAGAATAAGAACATACACGAAAAAGCACTTCGGAACTTTTCCATGGCGTGGATATTAAAGGTTCATCAAACAAGTAATTGTTAGCTTACCGTGTACGGGTGAAAGAATGGCCAGACAAATCAGAAGAATCAACGAAACTAGTAGAAGACCCTGTTTGACGTTCTTCGCCAGGGTGAGGGAGATTAAGGCCTAGTTTGGCAGCGCAGTTTTTATAAAACTAGAGTATTGGAAAACCAAAGTATTCCATTGCCCGGCACACAAATACTTCAGGCCTAGTTTGGCAGGAAAGTATTTTCGAAGTATTCAAGCAATACCACAGTTTCTAAAAATACTACAGTATCAAATACTTTGGTATGTTTGGATGCAGTGAATACTTTGATTTTAAAAACTGAAGTATCACCCAAAACATCAGTTTTTTTGCTGTATCGGAAACTTCAGTCCCTACCTATTTTTTTCTAAACTGAAGTATTGTCCAAAACTGAAGTATTCACTTGCCTGGCGATTAAATACTTTAGTATTCCAATACTTCAGTTTTACAAATATTGCGCTGCCAAACTAGGCCTCAGTTTTCTCTCTTTTCTCAGTTTTCAAAAAAGAGGGGTAGACCTCTTTCTCAAATACTTCAAAAATACTGCAGTTTTGAAGTATACTTCAGTTATAAAATCACGTTATTTATTGGGTCCAAACACCTTGAAGTATTCAATACTTCAATATTTTCAGAAACTGAAGTATTTGATGCGTACTTCAAAAATACTTTGTTCCCAAACGGAGCCTTCATTAATAACTTACCTCAACCGAAAATGTATAAGGTTAAATTAATCACGATTTGGATCCCTCAAATTAAGTTATGCTATTAAGGTTAAATCAGTCACGATTTGGAAATTAAGGTGGAATTTATCTTTCATAAATATATAAGGTTAAATCAATCACGATTTGGATCCCTTTCCATTTCTGGCATGCGCTGGGACCTTTCCATTTGGACAGGCCCGGAGCCAAAGCCCAGGACAACGCTACCTGCTTCTCTTCTTCCTCCAGCAGCCGCCAACGAGGAAATCTCCCCGCTTGGATGGAACTTCCATCAGGAAATAGAACAAGAAAATCATCAGGAAACAATGAGCGAGCACAGATACATGCCCAAGCCACCACACTCTCCTCACCCGGAATTGTGAGGTGTTGAATCCCCAAAAAGCAAATCATCGCCAAGAACTCCAGGAAACCTCTAGGTAAGCAAACACAGTAGCTTTCTCAAGTTTTCAGATGTAACAAACTTCACAAACTAGAACAGGAAAAGAAACATTGCAGCGCAACAGTAATCAGGTTCTGGGATGTAAGTTGTAACAGAAAGTTTAGAAACCCACAAGTTTTGAACAAAATTACAGCAAGCAAGAACCATTGCTGGTAGTTTCTGAGTTTTTCTTGATGCCTGTTGTAGTTTTCTCCTAGAAAAAACAAGCAAGGGGGGCTGAAGTTTTCTCCCAGATTTTCCTTACCACTCACTGTAGTTTCTCATGGGAAGTTTTAGCAGTTGGAAACCTGCTGCTTGTTTAGCTCTATTGAATCGGGAATGCCCATGGTTTATTTTAAATACTTTATATTTTGGTCTACATAAAAAGGACAAATGTGTAGATCTGAATATGTATATTTTCAAATCTCCGAGTTATCAGATTTTGTTATTTTTGTGTAGCGCAGAATACAAAATATCTGGAGTTTATATTTTGCACATTTATGGGATACATCATTGAATACACCCGGATGTTTTTTTCAGAATTTTTTTAAGCTTGTAAATATTATTTTTGATTTTTTGAAAACACCAAATTTACTGGTGCCCCTGAGCATAAGACACTTTCCAAGTTCTAAGAAAATAAAGAATCCCGCAGGTAGGAAATCAACACCCAGAATTATTACTACTATTTTTTTTTGTCAGGATTCTTGCCATCTTCAGTTCGTCATGTCCTCTTTTATCAGCTAAGAAATAGAAATGATACTCTAATCCATACTACGCTTGCCTAGACGAAGTAGCAACTTCACAAACAAATTCAGCATTTTCTTACTGTATAATGCAGCATTTGTTTGCCAGCTGGTACCTGCATCGATTGATGCACGGTGCTATTTATATATTATACAAAGTATCAACCCGTCCATCCATACAAAGGGTTCAACAAAAGGAGAGGCTCAATACAAACAGCTTTCCTGCACATAATTTACAAAAGAGCCATCTTTCTACAGTGGGCACTATATCTTGAATTCACCGTGTATAATTACAACCTGTGTTCTTAGGAGCTGACGAACTATGCACAAGTACACTAGCCTGACAATATGTGCTAGGCAGCACCTAAGGGAAGGCAAAAATAGAGCCAAATCAAACTGAAATGTCACCAAAACCAGCTACCTCGGCTATCGACAGCCTTGACTGTAGTCGCTACCAGGGGCATATGGCCATACATGGAAGCAAATTCATTCAGACATGTTGATCTCCGCAAAGTATGACCTTTTGAACTGCTGATGCCGGTCGAACCGATCTCAAATATCCTTCCTGCAGTTATATCAAACAATGTACGTGTGAGTGTGACCTCCTGAATAAAAAATATCATCCAAGTAACATAGTGTTTTACATGGCTAGTTTTCTTTGGCTTCTGCATTGATGTCAAATTGTATTGTTGTTATTTGCTCTATTGGTTTGCTGCATTGAGTTTTTAGTTGCTTCCACATTGTAATTGCTAATTCAATTAATAGTAAAAGTAACTGACAAGCATGCTGAAACAGTGACAAATATTCAGAAAGCTACAGTAACTTGCTGCTTTCTTAATAGACAACTAGAGGCTTAGAAGGATGGGTAAATTTACTGCAATACAGCTTAATTAGGAAACTCGTGTAAATAACTTCAGTTATATGCATCGAAACCAAAGTTCGTAAAGTGATTATTTTCACATTTTTATAGGCATATATGCATACAGCTAAGAATAAAATATTTTAACTAATTGATCATGCTCAACTGTGAAAGCCAAGTGATTAAAACATTGTAAGCCCACACAACATGTTGGCTTAGGAATTACCCTGAGGACCTGATGATGGTGATTCTTCTATGGCTTACTAAAAGTCCCTTTTCGTCATAAATAAAATAACTATTTGACTAGAACTATGTGAAGAAGTTGAACTAGAAATTTGATATGCATGGAGAAGTAAAAAATCATGGCAAGAATTGTGAAACATTTGGAGCATTAACCACATCTGAGATACGGTGAGTGCATAACATGTACGCTCTAACTGAAGCCTTCTTGTGAATACAGTACATTCACAAGCTCCCCTAAACTGTAAGTTTGCACGAGTAGAGCCTGATATGATCCATAGGTCCCTATTTCTGATGAGAATCCATTTGGATGATAAAATGTACAGGAACAAACATCAAGATTGATAGTCTAAAGACCTTTTGTTGCCATAATTATAACTGTGCATCACTAGTAATACCAAAAAAAAGTAATTTATCAACAGTTGCAGCAGTTAAAGTGGGGTGTGATGTCCCTATTCTGCTGGGGTTTTCCCCATTAAGTGTAAAAAGAAAATGTGAACTAATTCAACCAAACAAGGCCGTATAAGCTTTTTCAGAAGATTGCACGGAAGAATTTTACTGTTGCGCAAGGAAGTTTACAGACCTTGGACCCATACAGGTGGAGCTCCAGTTACATTTGCAACAAGAAAAGACATAGCGATGTCCTCACAATTCCTGTCAAACATTGGTGGAAATCTCAATACATACTCCTCATAAGGTATCATTTCAGCATATTGAACATAACTGAAGAAACTTTCCAGAAATGGAGATGCAGAGTTATACCTGTTCTCTGTCACGTAATCGCGGATAGACGGTAGCATGTGGTTGGTATATAAATCCAAGTACTTCCTATGGAGAAAACTTGCTTTGGAAAGAACCATGCTGTATGTCCCTGTCCTCCAGACTGACCACCAGCTTGCATATCGGTATTCCCTAGTATTGCTTCGCTGCACAGGAAAATTACTCCGGTTAGCATAACTAACTCCTACTAATATGGAAATTTCAAAAAAAAAAAACTCCTACTAATATGGACGCCGAGTTCAGAATCCAGCTAGAATTGGCTCCTTGCAGTCATAAAAAATACAACTTTCATTCATGCCACAGTACTAGAATTCAGAAAGAGAAGCACTCCTATATATGTTCTTGTCCGTACCGTGTCAGCTGCGAGCCAGTGGATCCGGGGCACGAAGCCGACCATGGCGGAGGGCGCGCTCCGCCAGACGGCGAAGGCGAAGCGCAGCGTGGAGCACGGCACGATGAGGTCGTCGTCGACGGAGAAGACGGCGTCCGTCCCGAGCCCGTCGATGGGCCTGAACCGGTTGTTGAGGCTGTCCCGCTTGTTGACCACGAACCGCACCTCCGCGGCGCCGCCGCCGTCCCTCAGCAGCCGGCTGCAGTTGAGGACGCTCCGGCGCAGCGCCTCGGGCGGGTCCCGCGGCTCGCTCCACACGACGTGGACGGCGTCCGCGCCGGCGCAGCCCGAGTAGTGCGCGACGGCCCTCTTCAGGAGGTCGTACCGCTTCCACGTGTTGATCACCACCGAGTAGCCGCCGCCGGCGCCGCTGCGGGGGGGACGGGGACGGGGACAGGGAGCAGTGTTAGCTTTAGCGACCGCGGCTGCGGGTTATTAGTCGCGCAAGTGGCTGCGGGTAAATGGTTACTCACCGTGGCGAGGCGGGGGCGTCGGCGTCAGGGTCAGGGCGGTGGAGGGCGAGGCCGAGCGTGAGGATGGCGGCGGCGGCGAGAGCGAGGAGGCAAGCGACGAAGCAGGGGGCGAATCTGCCTGCTCCGGCGGGGGCCGTGTGGCGAGAGGGCAGGGGGGAGAGCGAACGGCGGCGGCGGGTGCCGTTCCTCCGGTACGCCGACACCGCGGCGGCCTGAAGCTGCTGCAGCAGCTTGGCCATCCCCGGCAGCATAGCCAAGCAGCGCTCGCTCCTCAGGAAGATGGCGTCGCGGGAAGAGGACGAAGAGTCGGAGACTCAGAGCGCAGCCGCGACTGCGAGCAAGCCTTGGCGTGACTCCAGTGTGCACCACCTGATTGGCGATGCTGACACCGGAGGCCGGGGTACTTGGCTTAATTAGCTCCGGAGCTGCTGACGACGATGGTCAGTGGTTGTGCCGTACGCACGGTGGTCGCGTCGAGCAGCTAGCTACCACCGAAAAAAAAACAATTCTTCTGGAATCTCTTTTTTTTTTCGGGGAGATCTGGAATCTCTGCTATATTAACGATTAAAAGTACAAACTTATAATTGACGTTGAAATCTGAATTCTCCAACTTGTTATTTCTAGAGCAATATGTTTGGTGTTTTTTACTGCCTCAAAATAGGGATCAAGGTGATACAAGAAAAATAGTTTACACCCCGCATCTACATAGCAAGATTTCACGGGGCTCGTAACAATTACTGTTTGGTATTGCGGGGGATTATGACAATCTTGTTTGGTTTTTGCTCATATTGCCTTTAGCTAAGTAGACTATTTATTTATTTGACGGCTGTTTCTCACATAAATTTATGAAATAAATTCAGCACAACATAGACAGTCAACTACACAATGAGTCTAATTGGCTGAAATGTCTATAATGTGTATGTTGTTAATTTTTTTTTTCATGAGGTAACTTCAAGATTCAACGGTAACTAACAAAATGGGTGGTGTTTGCTATCTTTCAGCATGTAAAAACTCTTTTTTTTTTCTATCAATGCATCGAAACGCTTTGCGTTTTCACAAAAAAAATATATATAGAATCACTTTCTTGGATCTTGATTTTGTAACAATGAACAAAATATTAGTATAAATTAGAGAGCAAAGTATGAACTTATGCAGTGAAAATACTCTTCCAGTGCGAACCATCTCCCTAGGCGATGGTAGGGGTGTCCGGGGGTGTGTGAGCACGACTCTTCCACCAGGGTTTGCATCCTCATGCTAAGATTTTGACACACGTTGATGCGATTATTATGGGTTTAGTGAGATTCGTGCATCTAATTTGTCTCTGTCATTCGGTGTATGATTAAGAGACGTGCTCGTACGAATGTCTTGTAGAGCAAAACAAAAACTCCTCCATTCTTTATCCTTTAGCAGCAGAGTTCCAGTCGTTGTAATTTTTGTTTCCCTTTTATATGGCCCCAGATGTAAACATTGCTGCAGAAACTAACAAAAACTGCTCCACTCTTAGGGCTTGTTTGATTCATAGGATAGGAAAAATGTAGGAATAGGAAATCCATAGGATTGGAATGTCATGTCTAGTTGAATCCTTTAGGGCTCATTTGATTCATAGGAATTTCATAGGATTTGTAAAGGAATTTATCCTATAGGATTTTTTCCTACATTGGTCATTTGATTCATAGGATTGATTCCTATAGGAATTTTTCCCATAGGAATCATTGAACTACATCCCATAGGAATTCTAACATTCACTTGAACCTCTTTTTACAATTCCTTTGCTCCATCAAACACAACTACTCTTTCTAAAGGATTCAACTAGACATGACATTCCAATCCTATGGATTTCCTATTCCTACATTTTTCCTATCCTATGAATCAAACAAGCCCTTATCGTTTAGCAGTGTACTTTCAGAGTTCCAGTCGTTGTAATTCGTTTCCCTTTTATATGGCCTCAGATGTAAACACTGCTGCATAAACTAAGGGTGTGTTTGGTTTTGGGATGGAGTGGAATGGAATGGAATGCTTCCATTCCATTTCATTCCATCAGAATGGAACCACTCTATTCCTGTGTTTGGTTGGTTTGGAAACAACGGAATGGAACCAAATCTAATTAATCCAAACATTCATTTAATTAGATCCTAATTTAATATAAACATTCAATTAGTCTAATTTAATCTAATCATTCTCTAATTTAGTCTAAACATTCATTTAATCGGACGAGGTCGCCGTCCCCACGAGCCTCGTCTGGCTGCCGCCCGCGCGCCTGGACAAGGCCGCCGCCGCCGCGCCTCAGCTCGCCGCCGCTCGCGCGCCTAGACAAGGCCGCCGCCGTCGCGCCTCAGCTCGCCGCCGCCGCGCCACAGCTGGCCGCCGCCCGCGCGCCTCAAAGAGGCCGCCGTTCCCGCGCCTCAGCTGGCCGCCGCCCGCGCTCCTGGACAAGGCCGCCGCCGCCCATGCGCCTGGACGAGGCCGCCGCCGCCCGCGCGCCTGGACGAGGCGGCCGCCGCCCGCACCTCAGCTCGCCGCCGCTCGCGCGCCTGGACGAGGCCGCCGCCGCCCGCGCGCCGCCGCGCCTCAGCTCGCCGCCGCCGCCCGCGCGCCTGGACGAGGCCGCCGTCAGGGAGGCTTGCTTCGCCGGCGAGGCTGCATCGGGAGAGAGAGGAAGACAGGAGCGAGGGAGAGAGAGAGGGTTAGCGTCCGGATTAGCCACTCGTTCCACCCCGTCCGGCCGATTCGGCCGGACCGGTGTATTCCGCATCTTCACAGAATATTCCCTTATGAGGAATGAGTTCGTTCCGTTCCATTTCAGAACCAAACACTAGAACCACCCCAGGTGCAGAATCATTCCGTTCCATTCCACCCCATTCCAAAACCAAACACACCCTAACAAGATTGGAGCTCTGGCCGTCATGTGTTCACCATGTGAGAGGAGGGCTGGACGCCATGTGAAATGACTAACGTAGGCGGTGACGAAATTTTGGATCACCTAAACCACAAGTACAATATAACTACACGATCTGATTCTGATTGTGATTGATGGAGCTCACGGAGGAAGGAACAAGACTTTGCATGCTGCAATAGCGACTGGACAGCGCTACCTGACAGCTACTTACAGGTTATGAAAACAAGACGGGGACACTCTCCAGAAGATGGGGAATAGTAGAACCCAGCAGCCGTAGCAGCCAGCATGACTACGACTACGAGAACAAAGCTGGGAACACAATCCACAAGACGCAGAATAGTAAAATCCAACAGCTGTGGCACAAGAGCATATTGGCATGCATGCGCTTCATTGACATCTCATATGTGTTTTACAATGGTAGGTTCATGTACCGGATGATACATTTGTTTTCCAGATGGGACAAACAACCAAAATTCAGCCTAAATAAAGTCCAGTGTCTCCTCCGTGATGATCTGCACATGTCCATGTGATGGCAAGTTTACATGCGCACAAACACAGCCTATATCAGTATTATTATATTGTAGCCTTAGGAGTCGAGGACCATTTTGCTGGTATCAGCGCCCGCACCGTGGCTGGACGCCTTCTTCATCTCCAGCGCGGTCTTGTAAGGCGGGGCGATCGGGGGCTGGACCGGATCCAGACTCTGGTAAGAGCCGCCACCTTCTGTGCTTGGAAGGGGGTACGAACGGTCGGAGTCGTAGCCGCTGAGATCGCCACATGCCAGAAATGGGATGTACACCTTGTTTGGTCCCTCCAACCATCCGCTTCTGCAATCTGTGCATGACAAGTTGCACATAGAAGAAGTTGGCATCATGTATCAAATGCTGACCCTATTGTATGACTAGGGTGTAGTCGTGTTGATGTCTTGTACCTAAATCATCGGCCCCGGAAGGAGTTCCCACTTTCTCTAGAAGGTGATACAAATCTTTCTCTTTGAACCCTTCAGGAGGTGCATAGTTCTCACAAACTGCAAATGCCTCTGTTTGACAAGTATAAAGATATATTAAAAACAGTTCCCATCAACCAGAATTTATAGATGATAAAAGGACAGATAAACTGATAAGAATATAGTAATGAGGCTAAAATGACGTGCGCCACTGGGGAAGATAAGCAAACATCCAAAAGGAAAACGTCAATCCCTTTCAAGAGCTAAAGGCTTACCGATACTTGAGTTGCGGCTACTTTTCGGCTTTGCAAATGTTACTTGTGAAAAGAACAGCTTTAACTGCATAAACCATAAAGCGTTGATAGTAATTAGCAGTAAATCTTCTCCACAGAAGCACCTCATGCAAACATCTAAACATCAACAGTGTGTGAAGTCTAACCATACTATGACAACTCTGCCAAGCAAAAATGAGGAAAACACAATCTAGATAGCAATATAGATTACTGTAACCAACTACAGGTGGATTTCAGTTCCAATCAGATGGTAGTTGTGGAAGAAAATAATAACAATACAGACTATAAACAGAAAAGCTGCATGAAAGCTGATGATTCACCTAGATCAATAAAAAGGTCTCTAAACTACACATGGGAATTTCTAACTGTACAAAAGAACAAATCATCAACGACCAATACCTGGCAATAGAGAAGACTTGTATCTTTACCGCGAAAAATCTTGGCGACAAATTTTCCACCAACTTTGAGTACGTGAGTCACAATTGTCAATGCCTAAAAGCAACCCATATGTACACATATTAGCAAAATCTATCTGAAAACTAAACCAAAGAAATAACTGCAACTAGTGGAAAATATAACAAGTTATTGGAACCAGGGTGTTACATCATGTTGTTCTATAACATAAACAGTGATGAGTTACCCTTAGGTCGAGTAACATGGCCAAATGTTGAATTTTAAAAAATAGAGAAGATATTGCACCTAAGTAAGCATTATTAGGTAGAATGTCCAATATAAACTACACAAGTAAGGTAACCAATATTTATTGACACCGTATCTTATGGAGACTGCAAATTGCTTCGAAAAGGTATCTCTGACCTAAACTTATACATAAAGACACAAAAAAAAATGTACCAACCGCCAATATAAGCTGGGACTGAACAAACTCGTCCATATCATGAAGGCCGGTAACTGCAACCATCCGAAGCAATATAAGACAGAAGTACCATAAACACATGAAACAGACTTAAGGACCACTTGTCTAGCAATTCAATCTTACCATCAGGGGCGCCATCACAGACAACCAAGTCTGCTTTGCATCCATCAAAATGTCGAATAACCTGGAAGCATATGTAAATCTGTTACAGCAAGCGAAAAAAATCATTACTTGGAGAGGTTGTATCTTTGTGTCTATCCAGCTCACCACTTCCGCTGTTCGAGCATTGGTGATGTCGCCCTGCACTTGTATAACACCTTCTATCGGAGCCATCGGTTGCAAATCGATTGCGACAATGAGAGGAAGCTCACCATCTCTAGTACATTAACACGGTGAAAAATAAACAACCAGATATTGAAGGGTGAAATTAAGTTGGAACAGAAGGTGAGATACTGGGACTTGCACTTACTTTCCGTCAGATGTTAGCTTTGCTGGAACATACAAATTGCGGCTCAAAACCTGCACGTTCGAATGTGATAATAAGCAATCAAATGAGCACAGGTGCGGGTGGTATGGATAGGCAACTGGCAATCAGAATACCTGGCTCCAGCTCCCAGGAGCAGCGCAGAGATCAACGACACGCTTCACTCCTGCATACACGAACACCGAAACGGAGACAACCCATCATCAGTTCGAATGATTTTTAATACTAGTACAAGTCAGTGGGAAGAAGCGCGCGCAAGCTGATTGGGTTGAGACGAGACCGTGGAAGATGTTGAACTCCTGGTCGATCTGAAGGAGCTTGAAGGCGCTTCGAGCTCTCCAGCCCTCCTCCTTGGCCTTCCGGTAGTAGATGTCCTGTGAAACCGACGGCCAACCCACCCAAACGCACACACGGTAAGAAGCGGCGAAGCGAGATGGGGGGACGACGGGGAGGGGAGAAGCTGGCTGAGGAGGCTGAGGAGGTCGCGTACCCTCTTGTCTTTGGAGGCTTTTCCCATGGCGACGTGGAGCCGAGCGAAGCGCAGGAGAAGAGCGGCGCGGCGGAGGCCGACGGTGGAGTGAGCGCCGCCCTGATTGGAGATGGCGGCGAGGAAGGAGGAACGACCGGCGAGGCGGCGCGGGTAGCGTCTGCTAGGTGTCTGACTGATGCTGGGCTGGGCTGGGCTGTTGGGCCTATCTCTCTGTGTGTACTGGAGGAATCGAGCCCAATTATTTGAGGTGGGCAGACAAAACCAAAGTCTATTCCGAAAAAAACACAAGTTTATCCATGTTTCAAAAAACAAAAGTTTATCCTAAGTACTGTATTCAGTATCCACTTTCCAAAGGCCTTCCGATGATCACAACCTTGTTGAACAGGTGGTCTAAACTATAATCTTGGATGCAATGCTAGTACAAGCTAAAAAATCTTGGATGCAAAAGGTGTATTCTTCTTTGTCTGGACCTTTTGGGAGTTAATAAAAAAATTGTAAGACCAGATAGCATATTTGGTAAGTTATCTATGAAGTCCGACGTATCCGAAATAAAAAAAATTGTTAGTTTTTAGGGAGAACTAGGAATTGGGAGACTAGGAGTGCCTTAAACATAAAACATCACACCATACATAGTGTATCAAATGAGTCATTAGTTAAACAGTAATAAAAAATCTTTAAACATGGGTTTAATAATAAATACTACAGTATATTTATGAATTTTATAATTTGAACATGTCATCCATATTTGTGCATTCCACAAACATGTATTGAATGCTATTTTCCATCCTAGTGTTGTTATGTTCTTTCGGTAGCTCGCCCACATCGGCGGTGATCATCCAATATGGACCCTGCGCGATGTGAGTATCTCGTGTTGTCCATTTCATGTGTGCCTTGTTGCATGTGTGCCTTTTTCTCACGGCATCCAATGTGCGACGATGATCGATGGGGTGTACATTAGGGTCGTTCTGTACTAGTGTAAACTCTACAAAATACGTACTTCTCAGTTCAGATGATTTTTTTCTTATAATTAGGGTGAAAACATTGCTACAATTAGAGTTATACTATATGTTAAATCATACCTTAGATATAAACATATATAAGGCCCGAAGACCGTAAATATCTGACTAATAATAGTTTGAACCCAAAATTGCTATAAAATTGATGTCTATAAAAATAATAATGGATTAATTTAATAGCATATATGCATAGTATGCACTAATGGTAGAATCCAAGATTCAATTCCAAATAACATTTGTAGCATATAAAGTGTTTTACAAATAGAATGCTTATTCAAAAGACAAGTCAACAGATTTTGGAAGTTCATCAACCTAAACTAATATAACCTTATACATAATCGTCACACCAACCCATCATGAATTCTTTATATTTGTCCATGTGAGAGTGGGTGGCATTTTTTCTCTTTTGCTCATGAACTACATGTCTTTGTCAATCTCCATGATAGCTAATCCTTCAGTGTGTCCAATCACAACCCTACGGTGTCGCACAGAAAGAAAATGGTTAGAACCATATATATATATATAATCAAGATACCATGGACCACCAGTTTACTTAAGAAGACAATATTGGAAGTGTGACAAATATGGTAGGTGAATGAAAAAATACTTAACATTTCCATGTGCTACACGGAATGGCAATCAACACAGCATGGTGAAGAGTGAAACACTCTAGTATTAATATGCATTAAAAACATACAAAAGGGGGTACTTTGATTTTGTACTCGATATTATTTTTATTTTTATCTCCATTTATTAGTTGGCGAGGTAACTGGGAGAAGTAAACTACTCACTAGTAGAAAAAAAGACCTTTGGTCCAGACCATTTGTCCCGGCCGGGTTGGAGGCCGGTGCTAATGTGGCATACGAACCGATAAGGTTCATGACACGAACCGGTACTAAATGTGCCAAACCTTTAGTACCGGTTCGTGTCTACAACCGGTAACCGGACTGGTACTAAAGGTTTCGGCTATAAATTCCACCTTCCAGCTGAAGCCCGAGCTCACTTCTCTCTGCTTCTTATTAATTTCCTCTCTCTGCTTCTCAAGTTTATCATTTTTCATAGCAACTAGTACACATATAAGGACCTCATGCCAAAGGATTGAAGGGAATATGCCCTAGAGGCACTTAATAAAGATAGTTTATTGGTTATATTCCAATTGTTCATTATATGTTTTATACCATGCTATAACTGTATTAAGCGGAAACATTAATACACGTGTGGTAGATAAACAACCAGGTCCCTAGTTGCCTCTGCTAAGACTAGTTTCATTGCGCGATTGATGATCGAGATTTCCCGATCATGAGACATGGCGTCTGTCGGCAATGGAGTCATATCGTTAGGTGGAACGATGTGATGGACTTACCCATAATTTGTAGGACGTAGTCATTACGCCTTTGACCGTGAGACCAACTCTTATTGTTATTCCTGGAAGATATCTTGATCGCACCAAACGTCATATTTTATATAGTGTGACAATAACGGTGATACTTTTGGGTATCGGAAATGGGTAGTTGAGACGAGGGGTCAAGAGCGGGATTTGTCAGTCCGTATAGCCGGATAGATACTCTAGGGCCCACTCGGTGAGATTATGTCAAATGAGTTTGCAAACATGTGACTAGGTCACCAGCTGACATAATATCATAGACGAGTAGAAGATAGTGTTGTCGGTAACGAGATCATGCTAGGTATGGAGATATCTATGAATGAGTCTCGGACACGCTAAAGTATCGCTATGGCAAAAGGCTTAAGACTCGACGTCCAGATTTGATAGATGAAAGTCATTCGTTATATCACAGGGATTAATTCATGGGGTCCAGGCCTACGAGTTAATCATTGATCGGAGAGGAGTCTCGATCATGTCTGTTATTATATCGAACCGCTAGGGTAACACACTTAAGGGGTTTCGACAAGACAACCGGAAAGGAAAGAGATCACCGGGAACGTCCCGGGAATGGTCCGATGGAGATCGGGCAGCGACGAAATAGTTTTCGGAGCTAG
Source organism: Poa annua (assembly GCA_026929855.1). NCBI lineage: Eukaryota > Viridiplantae > Streptophyta > Magnoliopsida > Poales > Poaceae > Poa > Poa annua. Next base: position 99,468,875 of record CM049437.1, read on the forward strand.
AATAAATTATATATAATATGTTTGATATTAATTAGTGTAATTAATGTCTAAATTTGATTTTATATATTTATTTTCGAATTTATTTAGGCTGATTTTCCTAAATGGGCCTTCTGGTGGAAAGAAGGCCCATGGGGGGAAAAAACCCTCAAGGGAATTCGGTGGGGGGGGCTTGGCCGGCCTAGGTGGGCCAAATGGGGCCCACCTAGGGCCGGCGCATCAGCCTTGGCCGAACCAGGCATGTGGGATAGTCCCACATTGCCTGGCTGGTAAGGTTGGCTCCCCCCGGGAGCCTATATAAGAAGGGGCACCCCTGGCCTTTTAATTCAACCAATTAATTTCTCTTTCTCTCCTCGATAACGTGATTCCCTTTGTCGGAGTTGCGCCGAGTTGAGAGGGGATCTCTCCACCATAGCCCGCTGCCGCGCTGCTGGTGTTCCGGTCCAAGTCTTCCGCTGCTCGTCCTGGACTGGAGCTTCGGAGGCCGTCGTCTCCACCGTATGTGTGTAACACCCTGCGAGGTGCTGCGCTAGCGGTACTCGGAGGCCTACTTCCTCCAGCCGACCTCGAGGTCATCTTCATCGTCTTCGTCGCGCCGAGTTCTTCGCGACCTAGAGGTCGGCTACGTCGTCTTCGTCGTCAACGCTTGTGCGGGAGCGTAATCCCCGCTTTTCGGTCTACGAGGGTATGTATTCCGATATCCGCCGTACTTCTATATCTGCATAGTATAGATCCTGGCTGTTTTAAGGATATCGTTGCTAGGAAAATTTTTGTTTTCTGCCTGCGATCCCCTTCAGTGGTATCAGAGCCGATCTATCGTAGATATAGCTGTACGCTGTTAGAACCCGTGTTCTGCACGGGGGCACCGTTCCTGTTATTTGCTACCCTCTAGCGTGCACTTGTGATTCCAGCGGCATCGAGTTGATGAAGCGGCCCGGACCGACTTTACGCGTACGCTTACGCGAGACTGGTTCCACTACTGACATACGGCTTGTACCGTATCTGTGGCTGGCGGGTGTCAGTTTCTCTCTCTTTAGTTGGTCTTGCATTTTCAATGGAGGGCCCGAAAGGGATGCTTAAACATGCAATTATTGGATCGTTGTTGTGGTCATAAGTTCGTAGGTAAGAAGCGGTTCTTTTTACGACAGCCCCAAGCCACGTAAAATATGCAAAAGATAAAGTAGAACGCGTCTAACTTTATTTTGAAGGGGCAATGTGACATGGTCAAGGTAGGTTTATTAAATTGTTTATGAACTGCGGGTGCCAAGAAGACCATGGCGCAATGGACTATATCACATCGCATTACATTTGATGTTTTGTGTGCATCTTATATTGTGTGATTATATATATTAGTATATATTAGTTACGCGGCGGTAGTTATATATAAGATGATCCCTTCATAATACCACTAGTGTTCTTCCTCCAACGAGCACCACCAAGAAAGTTCTACGTTATGAGGCAGGCCATGACGATCGGGTGTCAGACATATCGTCGTTCGCATACAGTGGGTGTAAGCCATGTTGCACAAGCGTTACGTGGAGGTTATTGTGGCGAGCCTAGCATATGCAGATATGGCCTCGGAACACGGAGGCCGAAAGGTCGAGCATGAGTCACAGAGTTGTTGTGATCGACAATTCGTTGTCTACCCTTGAAGTTGTGTTGCCGGCTCTGACGATGAGGGGTTGCGCAATGGATGGGGGTCGTGTAATCGCTTAAACGACCAGGAGGGGTGTTCGTTTGAGTGGGAGTTCAGATAGTTATTTTCTAAAATACTAGAACTCAAAATATAATGAACAAAGTCTGTTTTGCAAACCTTTGTAGATATTAACCATTGTAATAGCATCTTTTAAAATTAGGCGCATTCCTGCAATTGAGAAACTTAAAAGGTTGGGTTCAAACTTCATAGTTTTATACTTTAGCTTGAGGATACTCCTTGTTTAAACCGTTAGCTCTTTGTGATACAATACCCGCTAGGAGATAAACCCGGAGATTCCGCTAACAAAAGATAATTTGGATTATCAAGTTTTTTTGCGGATGATATCATCATAGTCCAGTGTATGCCATGATCTCCTCCATAGAGAACCAACGATGTGTACGAGTTGTTAGGTCGCGACCATATGAGATGATCGCTAAACTCGGGGTACACCTAAAGTAGGGGTGATGAAGTTTATCAGTACGTTGACTGATTGTCTTCTCAACCAAGATGGAAGAGAATACACACATTAAAGGAGCACGTGGCAGTCATACTTGATGACATTGGTCATACTTGATGACATTGAGACGCCTCGCTCCGCTCGATCACTGGATGACAGACGACGTTGCCAGGTGCAAATGCTTTGTCATAGACTATGTCATGCAAGGGGAATCGTTCACCTTCATGGTTCTTGATTACGTTGGAAGTATCAAGAAGATGAAACAGATCGCCGGAAGTCATCAATGATGATGGTGTATATATGATATACATGTTATGAATGTTTTAGCTAAGCAAGTACTCGCAGTAGTGACTAAGTTTTGATACTAGTCATGTTTTATGAAAACCAGGTTTACTGCTTGAGTGGCTTGAAAGGATGAGGCGACATTGCGTGTTGATAATGGCAGACAAATTGTTGTGATGGCCATAGACACTCTCCCTCTAGATCTACCATTTGAATAAATTCTTTATGATCGCCTGTTAGTATGATCGTTATAAGTGTGTCTCCTCTAGCGAGACAATTGTTCATATATATTAGTGACAAATTCGTTGTCCTATATTTATGAAGTAATGATCATATGCCGATTTGAATTTAGATGGTAGAAGCTCCCACATTCATAATATTAATGCCAAAGGATACAAACTTAATAAAGACACCACATATGTGTGGCACTACCGTTTAATTCATGTCAATGTTATAGTCAATGAATTAGCTCCATACCGGATGGATCTACAAGTCCTTAGATTTGATCTTTTGACACTTGCGAAATAACTAAGACACCGTTTTCGGAAAACGGGCATATAACTTATTGATAGTCATGCATATAGATGTATGTGGTTCAATGAAGTAATTGACGGGTAGTGGAGATCTTTATTTCGTAAACTTCGCTGAACGTTTTGAGTATGACTTGTTGAGAATCGTGCATATGGGTGTATGTGAATCAATGAAGTACTTTAACGTGAAGTGGAAGTCTTTATTTCATAGACTTCATGAATATTCCAAGTAGATATATGAATATCCACTCAGGGAATGTTGGCCTGAAAATTTTGATTCGATCAAACAAGTTCAGAATGAAGTAGGAAATAAACTTAACAAGAAAATCAAATTCCCGCGATACAGATCGAGGAAATGAAGATTTGAGTTATAATGTTGGCATATCATTGGAAGACTTGTGAGAAGAGTTCCACAAATTACGTCGCATGGAACACCATAGTGTTATGGTATGTTAGGACGTCGTAATCGCACCCTATCGGATAGTGTGTGGTAAATAAATCTCTTACCGAATTATTGTGATCATTAGAGTCGTATGGTAGAAACGTAACACTCACGTTAGATAATAGGGAAACCATTTAAATCCATGGAGACAATACCATATTAGTGGTGGCATGGCTTTTAGCCTAGATTGTCGTTTCAGCAATTTAGTGTTTTGATGTGATCAAACCTAAAATGGATTAATCTTTGTAGTGTACCTAAAGAGTTAATTGGGTACATGTCTCACGATATAGGCAAAATCGTTGCCGGAATATACCTTGCGAAAGAAATAGTTTCTTGTCCAAGGGTATAAGTGAGAAAGAAAGTAGAGCAAGACGAAGTTGATGAACTTTCTCTCCAGACATCAGAGTACCGCAACCGAAAGTGTTTTCGTTGTCATGCTCCACAACTTGTAAGAAGTTGATGATAAAAGATCATGATGCTCTGAGCTCATACTAAGAACGTAGGCATACGAGGTTGTGTTCCACACTGTGTGTTACGACAATCTTGTTATGAAGGTCATGTTAATGGAATATGACAGACCTACGAACTACGAAGAAGAAATGGTAGACCTAAGTCCGAGAAATGGCTATGAGTCATATATGATCCGAGATAAAATCCATGTACGATTACCAGGTAATGACTTGGGAGATCTTCTTGATGGCATCTAGGCTGTTAATAGAATATGGAATTTTATGAGAGAGTAGACATTGATAAGGATCGATTTGTCGTGAATCAGTTCCGACAGATTCAAAAGTTGACCACAATGAGATTTTGTCTCAAGTGGCGAAGCCTAAATCTATTCTGGGTCGTTTAGCAATTACTATAATTTCGAATGAGAAATTGATAGAAGGATAAGGAAACCATGTTTCTTAATAGTGTCATTAAGAAAGAGTTGTAATCAGTACAATAATGGTTTGGTGATCCTGAGGATGCTAAACATGTATGCAAACTTCAGTTGTCCATTCATGGGCTGAAGCAAGCATATCGGAGCTGGAATCTTCACTTTGATGATGTGATCAAAGGATTTTGGAGTTGTCCAAAATAGTTGAAGAGACTTGCATTTGCAAAGAAGTGAGTGGGAGCAAAGTAGCTTTTCTTGATCTTATATGCGAAAGGCATATTTGAGTAGGAGCTAAGTAGCTTTCCTTGATCTTATATGCGGAAGGCATATTTGAGTGGGAGCTAGGTGTCATTCGTGATTTTGTATGTAACGACATATTGAATGACACAGATCCTCTAGTAGAGTGTAAAGGATTATTTAAGTGATTAAATTTTCTATGAAAGAAGTTAGGAGTATTAGGCATCCAATCTATAATTGTATAGATCGTAAGGGGCTTAATAACATTAGGTCGGAATATTTCCTAAGTTAAGATTCTGAAGTGTTTCAGAATAGAACAAGCGAAGAAAATGGTTCTTACTTGTATGACTAGGTGAAATATTAAGTTTATCTTGGCATTTTCAGTGATAGCAAATGATGTTCGACATTCTCCATGTATCAGACATAGATGCTATCAGATTGAAAGCTCGACTTAGTGTGACCCAAGTTCTTGGTTGAAGAACGGGTTCTAGAGTGATCCTTGTGTGGATCCATGAACAAACGTTAAGTATATTTTTCAGTGTCTGTGAGAACTGAAGATATGTTTTCTGGTAAAGGGAAAGAGTGAAAGACAACTTGCCGTAAAGAGGTTACGATGATGCAAGTTATTACACTGGCCCATACAACTAGAAATCTCATATAGGAGATGTCCTTTATTTTGAAGAAAGACATGGTTAGTTTGCGAAGTCGCATATGAATGCACTGTTGCATAATCTACGTAGGTATAGAAATATATGGCAACTTCAGAAGTAGCAAGTGTGATTGGACTGAGCAGTATTCCGAGCGTATGTGGTCCCCTTAATAGATCTCTTAGACTTTTAAGGCCCATGCTACGCGAATGTTCGAGTCTCACTCCATCCACTAGGATATATTTCACCATCATCGTAAGATACGGGATGATGTCAAACTAGGTGACATAGAAGTGTTGCAAAGCACATATAGGTCTCAATGTGTGAGATCTGTTGACTGTATTCCTCTTCCACGAGACAAGCATGCACCAAGATGCTATGGGTGTTGAGCTTTTACCAAGTTGTAAACTACATTAAGTGTTACTCTAGTGCAAGTGGGAGACTGAAGGGAATATGCCCTAGAGGCACTTAATAAAGATAGTTTATTGGTTATATTCCAATTGTTCATTATATGTTTTATACCATGCTATAACTGTATTAAGCGGAAACATTAATACACGTGTGGTAGATAAACAACCAGGTCCCTAGTTGCCTCTGCTAAGACTAGTTTCATTGCGCGATTGATGATCGAGGTTTCCCGATCATGAGACATGGCGTCTGTCGGCAATGGAGTCATATCGTTAGGTGGAACGATGTGATGGACTTACCCATAATTTGTAGGACGTAGTCATTACGCCTTTGACCGTGAGACCAACTCTTATTGTTATTCCTGGAAGATACTTTGATCGCACCAAACGTCATATTTTATATAGTGTGACAATAACGGTGATACTTTTGGGTATCGGAAAGGGGTAGTTGAGACGAGGGGTCAAGAGCGGGATTTGTCAGTCCGTATAGCCGGATAGATACTCTAGGGCCCACTCGGTGAGATTATGTCAAATGAGTTTGCAAACATGTGACTAGGTCACCAGCTGACACAATATCATAGACGAGTAGAAGATAGTGTTGTCGGTAACGAGATCATGCTAGGTATGGAGATATCTATGAATGAGTCTCGAACACGCTAAAGTATCGCTATGGCAAAAGGCTTAAGACTCGACGTCCAGGTTTGATAGATGAAAGTCATTCGTTATATCACAGGGATTAATTCATGGGGTTCAGGCCTACGAGTTAATCATTGATCGGAGAGGAGTCTCGATCATGGCTGTTATTATATCGAACCGCTAGGGTAACACACTTAAGGGGTTTCGACAAGACAACCGGAAAGGAAAGAGATCACCGGGAACGTCCCGGGAATGGTCCGATGGAGATCGGGCAGCGACGAAATAGTTTTCGGAGCTAGAATAAATTATATATAATATGTTTGATATTAATTAGTGTAATTAATGTCTAAATATGATTTTATATATTTATTTTCGAATTTATTTAGGCTGATTTTCCTAAATGGGCCTTCTGGTGGAAAGAAGGCCCATGGGGGGAAAAACCCCTCAAGGGAATTCGGTGGGGGGGGGCTTGGCCGGCCTAGGTGGGCCAAATGGGGCCCACCTAGGGCCGGCGCATCAGCCTTGGCCGAACCAGGCATGTGGGATAGTCCCACATTGCCTGGCTGGCAAGGTTGGCTCCCCTCGGGAGCCTATATAAGAAGGGGCACCCCTGGCCTTTTAATTCAACCAATTAATTTCTCTTTCTCTCCTCGATAACGTGATTCCCTTTGTCGGAGTTGCGCCGAGTTGAGAGGGGATCTCTCCACCATAGCCCGCTGCCGCGCTGCTGGTGTTCCGGTCCAAGTCTTCCGCTGCTCGTCCTGGACTGGAGCTTCGGAGGCCGTCGTCTCCACCGTATGTGTGTAACACCCTGCGAGGTGCTGCGCTAGCGGTACTCGGAGGCCTACTTCCTCCACCCGACCTCGAGGTCATCTTCATCGTCTTCGTCGCGCCGAGTTCTTCGCGACCTAGAGGTCGGCTACGTCGTCTTCGTCGTCAACGCTTGTGCGGGAGCGTAATCCCCGCTTTTCGGTCTACGAGGGTATGTATTCCGATATCCGCCGTACTTCTATATCTGCATAGTATAGATCCTGGCTGTTTTAAGGATATCGTTGTTAGGAAATTTTTTGTTTTCTGCCTGCGATCCCCTTCAAGGATATCATTTTTTGAGGTGTTTATCATTTTATTTTATTTTATCGTAAAAACGATCAAAATGATCACCATTACTATTCATCGAAAGAGGTAAGATTTTCTAAAATTATCAATGTTTCTGTGATATAACCACTAATCGTGTACCTTAAGATGATTTTTTCAAAAAAATTCAGACCAAACTATCAAACAGTTGTAGTTCAAATTTGAATTATTTTTAAAAAATCGACATAAACTCATTTAAGTAGGCGAAATTAGGTAGAAATCAAGAAAACTCACAATCTTTTGGGATTGTTCATCAAATATGTACTACTCTTTTGAGGTAAATGTGTACTACTCTTTGTGAAAATTAGATGGGTGCCAATTTGCACCATATTTTTTGTACTTGGTTCACAAAAAAATCATTTTTTATACTTAAAAAATGGAAAATGATATTTATAAAAAATAATTTGAAAATTTCATTTCCTATAGCAATATGCACCTATTTGTGGATTATGATAACTTTATCACAAACTATGCTATTATGCTATGGGAATGGCCACATCTTGATCATTTGGCTTGAAATCGTTAGTTTTGGATTACAATAATTTAAAAAATCAGGACATATCGATGTTTCTGTAATGCAAAAGATGATTTGGATGTCATATTTGGATTCCTCTAATTTTTTAATCATTTTAGACATTTTATTTTTTAAATTCCGATTTAAGAATTTAAAGATACGAATTATTCCATACTAAATGAAAAAGGCAAAAATAAAGTAAATTTATTTATCATTATTTATTTTAATATTATTTTTATATAATCATTGTTGTTTATTCAACTAAACTTTTATAATTCAAGCAATGAAAAAGTGTAATATCATGACCGAGTGGTTAATATGATTGATAAGATTGTAATATTAATAAGTTTTCAGTTCTCACTTAGTATCTAACTTGAAAGGAATCTAAATATTAAGCGTGCTTGGATTGGAGCAATTTGAGTATGGGTAACCGAATAGGAAGTTTGATTAGATTAAGTAGTTTGACTTGAGATTAAGTGTGTAGTTAGTGATGAAGTGTCTGGGTTAGTGGGTAATTAAGTGTGTGGCTAAGTGGGAAATTTCGATATTCCAAAAAAAAATTAAAAACTTTAATTTTTTTGAAAAAAATCAAAAATATTTGAAAAACCTTTAGTACCGGTCCCACGTGGAGTACCTTTAGTACCGGGCCCTCACGGACCGGTACTAAAAGCAAGTTTTCTACCAGTGACTCCCTCCTAAAAAAAGCGTCGCAAGACATGCATGCAAGATGTACTAGTTAGATTGTTTATGAACGACACTTATAGTAGATCAGAGGGAGTAGTAAATCATATGGAAATTATTGTGTAGCACTCACCTTTTTGATCCTTTGATACATCCCAGTGCGTGAACCTTTCCGAGGACAGATGGAATTGTGCGCATAAGCCTGAAACGGGTTGTGCACATTGTTATACCACTAAATGTGTCGTATTTCTGCTTGATCCCATATGTATGATGTGCAGCTAGAGGATGCGAGCAATAGGCCATTTGATAATACATAAGAAAAAGGGATGGTCTAATACAAAGTTGATTTAGATTATTATGTATAACTCCCTTTGTTCCATATTAGATTACTTTTATTTGTTCAAAAGTGGATGTATCAATATTTATAACATGTCCAGATACATTTGTTACAGTATATGTGAATTGTGCTAGCCCTTTCCATCAGATCGGTCTTATGGAATTGTGATTAGCGTTAGCGTATGAAGCTTGACATGGTATTAGAGCCAAGGTCTCGAGTTCAAGTCTTAGCTTTCGCGTTTTATTTATTTTTTTAAATGTTGTAGCCCCCCTTTATGTCCACGTATACGTCTCTTGAGCCATACCTCTGAGTCCACGTATTAACCTCTTGAGTCATACCTCTGAGTCCGCGTATTGGCCGGGGCGTATACCTCTGAGATTTGTGTGCACGTGTTGGCCTCTCTGGGTCATACGTGAGAGGGGGTGTTATAGTATATGTGGATTGTGCTAGCCCTTTCCATAAGATCGGTCTTATGGAATTATGGTTAGCGTATGAAGCTTGACAACATTCACTTTTATACAAATGGAATTCATCTAATTTGAAACAGAGAGAGTAGATTTCAGTCACTTGCACATAATTTAATATTTAAATATATCTTAGTTAGTTGCTCTTGCTCAGTCGACTTAGATTAAATATTTAACTAAATCTCAATCACTTGCACATAATTAACTGTGGTATCGTCTTGTCTAAATTTTTGCTCAGTGGGAATAGGCAAAAACTTTGAAAGTTCTCAAAGTTGCTTTCATTTTCTGTTGATCCAAACGAGGCCTTTATTTGAGGAAAAGAAACCAGTGACGCCTGATTGGACTTCTGTTGGGTCATGATTTGTTTGTATTTTGAGCCACGATTCAGAGATTGCGAAGAGGAACCTTAACCTTTCTTTCTTTTTGGGCGGTAGTATCCCTTGTGTGCGATTCTAGCGTCTTTATGAAAACTTTACCTGAAGGAATTTGAGTTCCAAACACACACAGTCCCATCCCATGAACCTGTCATCAGTACTGGAAGCACGGGATGGGAACAGACGGTGCTGACCCTATTGGGTTTAGGGCCCTTCTGTTTATTATGACCTGAGAGTGTTTTGACAGGATCAGTTCTCTGCACGTCCCAAATCTGTTAAGCAGGAAGAGATGTTAAAACAAAATGTGGTGTAAATGTGCATTGTTTAGAGAAGGTCACACTGCCACACACACCTTGGCTGTCCCATCATGGGATCCTGTTATCAAGTATTGCTTATTTTCAGTGGTGAAGTAATCCAAACATCTGACTTTGACTTTCTTTGTAGGGACCGTCGAATCTTTCGGTGAAGGCCAGTTCAATTTAAGTTTACAAGTGGGAGGGTCAATTCTCCAAATCTGAAAATATCAAGAATAGGAGCAGTTAGTCATCAGCCAGTCGGAATTTAGTATACTAACAAATACAGGACAATATCAGAATTTTGTTAGAAACCTTAATTGTCCCGTCCTTGGAAACACTAGCAAAAGCGTTGTCGTCCTTAGGATCAAAAGCTACTTGCGTGACAGAGCCAGAGTGCGCATCTTTAAATCTCTGAACGGACTTCCAGCCATTTTCCCAGTCCCACAACCCAATTTCGAAGTCATATGATGCCCCCAGTACATAAGACTTCGTCGGATGGACAGCCAAAGAAGTGATCTGCTCGGTGAGAGCCTTGAAACTGTGGAGTTTTTTCATCGTATTATAATCGAATACATAGATGCAGTAATCACATCCTCCCGCCACGATCCACTCCTTCCTTTCAATGAATTTAGCCGTCAAAACTGCAGTTAAAGCGATTCAAAATTATAAGGTTGTATGCAAAAGAAAACAGCAATACGGGGAACAAAACTCCGTATTTTTGCGTGGAAAACAGCGTCTGAAACTCTGGCTGTGCGTGCAGCGCTACATCGGCGAATTCAAAAGGTGGACCCTGTGTGTGTTATCTGCGGCTGTGGTATAGAGGATTCGCATCATGCTCTGATTAAGTGTACTCTAGCCAAGGTGTTCAGAGATGGAATGCATGAACACTGGTGTCTTCCCCCCGAGAGTGAGTTCTAAAAATCCAGCAAAGAATGGATCTTGAGGCTGCTGGATAGCTCACTGGAACGGGAGCGAGACAAGATAATCTTCCTTTTATGGAGGGTGTGGCATCATCGAAATAATATTGTGCATGGTGATGGCAAGGCATCAGTCACTGCGTCTATTCCGTACCTTCGGAATTATGTTCTGTCCTTCCAAGCGTGTAAAATCCCGGCGCCGGACGCAAAAGGAAAGGCACCAATGTTACCTAGGGCTAATTCTGGTTCTGCGGGCTCATCGATTTCTCGGTGGGCAGCGCCGATGGAGGGTAACTTAAAGTGCAACGTGGATGCTGGGTGGGACGCGACCAGCAAGAAGGCGGGAATCGGGGGGCTGATCCGAGATAGCCACGGGCAAGTGGTTCAGTCCTTCTGGCGATTCGTGCCGCAGTGCGGTAGCGCGGAGGAGGCGGATGCTCGGGCTTGCATAGAGGGGCTCCGCTTGCTCTCAGGTGAACATTGCATGGCGACAGTCCTGGAGTGTGATTGTCTCCGGGTGGCACATGCTCTAGCTGGGCTGGACATGGACCGTTCGTGCATTTGGAGTCTGGTGCAGGAGGGGAGGGACATGCTTAATGTTTTTCAACACATTAGAGTAGCCAAAGTTGACCGTGTGAGTAAGACTAGCCACAATGGGAGTATCATAGGTAGTATCATGCATGCCACGTAGGTTAAAATCTGATGTGGCATAATAATTAATGAAGAGAGAGGTGAGAGTAGTATCATAGTATGATATCGTATCATGACACGCTAAACTAGAAAATTTAATGACAAATGTATCATGTACACATATTTACATTGAGATTCTACAAAACATTAAATATGATATGATTATGATACTATGCATTGTAGTGGTATCATAAACTAGTATCATATGCATGATACTAGTATATGATACTTTGCATTGTGACTAGTCTAATTGTGTTGCGCATTGTTTAGCGCAATTAGGCAAGAGTGGCTCGAGTGGTAGTCTTGCAGGATCGGTCCCAGCGCATGTGTTGGAGACGATTATGAATGATCTGTAATTACTAAAAAGCAGTAAGTTTCTGACGCACTTTTTGCCTTATCAGGATAACTAAGGGGACTGGAAAGTTTTTAATGAGGCGGCTTGCTTGCTTATATATTGATGATTTAGTTAAAAAAAAAGAAAACATCAATACGGGGAACAAAAAGTAATTGGGTCACTTACATGCCACGCCTTTCTGCTCTCTGGCCAGATCATCCGGCATCACAAACTCCTGTGCATGGTATACAAATGGTACATGAACTGGTTAGTGGTTTTAATTTGCTACGTTTTGGAATGGCTAGGAGTCACCCTCCACTATCCTAAAAGGTCTCACATCTCTAAATTCTTCTAGAACAATCCCACACAACTCGTGGAGGCGGTTTCTAGAAACATCTCACATTCGCACGCAAAAAGGGTCAAAATTGAGGTCTGCTCTGTAGAGAGAAGAGATACATCGCTGACCGTTCAATCAAGAATTTTGTTCCCAGGCTCGCAGTATCGACTACTTAACATTTGTCTTAGAACTGAAAATCTATTTACTAGCTTGTTGTCCAGTAGTAGCACTAAAGTGTATTTCCGCGCAAAAAGTACTAAAGTGTATGGATATCTAGGGAGATAATAGAAAAAAATCGAAACAAGATAAATTTAACAAGGTGAAAATACCATAAGAACACAAATAATAAATCGACATATACATAAGGAATGTTGACTAACTGCCTCACTATCAATACGAACATCGTCTCATACTAAAAGAAGTCGCACTGAAAAGAATGTGGACTAGCTAGGAGCATAACCAGCTCAAATTTCCATTCATCACATGGCCAGTTCTCGATCAATCAATCTCTGACTTTAGTAATATAGCACCACATTGTACACCGTTAGTATCTTACAAACACCTATTTTATCTCGCAAGTCATACTTTGATTACGATAGATTCCTCCACTTATAATTATATGTGTGATGTTTTGGACATGGACAAGTTCTCCAAAGTGTATCTCTGACTGTTCACTATGCAGTTACTTTTTTGTAAAACTATGACATTTGTATCATAATTTTTTTTATGGCAAATCAGATATACTATTTTTTATGTACAGTTTAAACATTACGTGATATATTCTTACCCAAGTAATAAATGCTTGAAATACTTTATTATAAAGCCATGTACATACGAACAAAGTAAGTATGTATTTTGTAGAAAACTTCTTTTATGTCTCCCCTGATCATGTTGTGCAAATTGTTCATGTTTATAAAATGAGTGAGTTAGACCTTATACGTTTAAAAATGGTATTGTTAACACACAACATCGCATTTCAAAGGTTTGTCACAAACACGTCAAGATTAAGATATGAGTTAGAATGTGCATGTCATCTACGTAACCAACTTTACAAAAAAAAACAGTACTGTTATGACAGATCTCAAAATTGTTTAAACACCATAGGGGCTTGAATCCTAGGACGATGCCTAGGTTGTGGCCCCGAACCTGTGTTGTCAATACTATGTTGGGTGCTGTTTGTTGTGGACGGCGTAGGTTTTTTAGGCGCCACGGATGTCGGATGGCACAAACCCATCCTCTCTTTGCAAGTTTTCTCTCCCTTTTAGGCGTCCGTGATGACAGTGGTACAGTGCTTTGTAAAGCACTATACCGGGCTTCTTCAATAGACGTGAAATTTTTTCATTTACATATTTTGTTTGGTGTCTACAAGTGTGTGGTAGTGTGCTTGATTTGAATTTCCAGAGCTTTGGCAACCAGTGGTGGCAATGAGCCTTTTGCATGTTGTCTAATCTAATCAATTGGAAGACTATATGTATACTTCATGACGAGGTGTTACTCGAAAAAAAACATACAATATAAACATAAAGCCAAATTCATATGCATGAGAATTTGAACCCATAGGATGAATTTGTGTCTTCTTTTTCAACCAAGCAAGCTAGGTTTACCTCCCTCTGAATATTGATTTGCATGTAATCACATGTACATATATACCGCATTGCACATGTACTACATATTGAATTATAAGTGAGGATTAGTCACTAACCTCTGTCTGATAGTTCAAAACACGAAAGGAAGCTTCAAAATGAGTTATGACAACCCTGCATTGCACAAGGTGACATATATGATAAGAATTCGTGTTCATACATTAGAAATCATAATGACTTACACATGTTAACACTATTTAGTTCTTGTTGCAATGAAACCATCTCCACTAACCATGTCTTTGTTGAATGCACATCCATAGAAACAATTTCACGAAAACCCTCCATCGGTATGATCTGATTCAACCAAACAAACAATAATAAGTACAATATGGCTCCACCCTTGCCACAGCACTCGTGTAATCTGGCAAGTAAACACCATTCAAGTATTGATTGACACTATCTATTTATGATGTGATCATCTCGCCTAATACATTAAAGAGTCATTTGGTAGCCCGGGTGTTGCGTACCTATCAATGCCCGTGCAACCAAACGACTCTATTGTATTAGGAGAGATGATTAAATCTTAGACATGATCACACCATATGACAGACGTGATCTAATCCATGAAAAGATAAGCAAACATTTTCTAATGTTCGATGACTGCAGGTATTTATGGCCATATGGATACTTGCCTTACGAGTAAGTATGATAAGTAAGCAACTGAATCCCCTAGGATAACCATGAGCATTTGAAAATTCACGAATTTTTCATTTTTCGAGGTTGAATGAACTACCATGTTTTTCAGTAGGATGATACTATTTTTAAGGAAATGCGGTAAGGGATGGAGACCCGTGGAATCATTTTGTTTTGAAATGACAGTAGGCAAAAATCGTGTTTGTGAGGACTTAAACCTCGTTTCTGGGTTGTTGTTCAACACTCCCCTAACCAAAGTGAGGTAGTATGACTTCTTTAATACTCTTTTTTGCCCTCAGAAGGAGAAACGAAGTTGGAGTGAATTTACCTGCGTTGCCGACGAGTTACTCATGCCAGTGTCAGTGGAGCTGTCCATACTTCCCATTTCACTAAGCTTATCGATTATATGTTGTATCGTTGGTCTGTTCGCTCGGTTGTTGTCAATGCACCGTGTCCATATATCCACGCATGCTCGTATTTGTTCCAACATGATACCTCCCTGTGGTGTGTTTGGTCTGTTCCTCCAACTTTCAAGAACGAACTGAGAAAATTGAACGATCAGTTATTCAGTTGTAACTTCGACGAAAACAAAAATAAGAATAATCAGGACAAACTATGCATCCAGTTTGTGTTTTGCACCAATAAGTATGTATGAACGACATTAGGCAACTTATGAAATAAATAATTTACTTTGTGCAATGGGAAAGAATAAGGAAGTTAATTCCAGATCGAGCCTTTTTTTTGTTTTTCTTAGGAGGGTGATCTAATTTTTGCTTACTTTCTCGACAACATCGTAATCTCTTTTTCCAGTCACTATCTCCATCATAATAACACCTAGACTGTATAAGTCAAACTGATGTGTTATTTCCTTGTTGAGATATTCTGGTGGCATGTAGCCACTGCATGAAAAATGTACTCCCATCAGTTAGTGTGCAAAGCTAGGGCAATATAAATCATACTAGTTTATAAAAGAGATGAGCTTTCCAACAGTTTGGTATGCGTACAGTGTTCCACCAACAGTTGTAACAATAACTTGGCTTTGATTCTCATCAAAACACCTTGAGACCCCGAAATCGGCAATTTGCGGTATCATGTTATGATTTAACTATATGTTTTCCGGTTTAAGATCGCAGTGAATGATATTTTTTCGATGAAGATACTGTAATCCCTCGCAAATTTCTCTGATGATTTGCAAACGTTGTCTCCATTCAAGTCCACACGATGCATCTATAAAGGTGAGAGAGGAGATAGTCAGTTAATATTGACATACTTAAATCCTCAGGTAGTATGTGTGTATAAAAGGCAAAGCTTTTGCCCTTTGTTAAAAAAAAATAGTGTATGTGTGGTTGCTTGAACAAATTAGTCTTTAAACATATAAGTAAATGTGGAATATTTTTTATGCAGATCCGACCTTGTATGTAGTGACGAAGAGTTCCGTTTGGTAGATACTCAAAGCACAACAATCTTTGTTGTACATCTGCCATGACAAACTTCCCATTGTAGTTGCCTGCTTCCTGTTGTGTGTCACCACAGTATCCAAGAAAACGCACTACATTTTTGTGCTTCGCTTTTATCATAGATTCCACCTCTCGGTGAAATCCATTCGGATTCATATAGGCATTGGACAACTTCTTCACAGCGACCACCCCGTTTGCAAGTATTCCCTGCAGTTTGCAATCCAAGATATATACCCTTTTTTTATCATCTGGTTGAGTCGACAGATCAACATATATAAGAGTGGTAATACAGAGAATCGTACCTTATACACTACTGCAAACCCACCGCTGCCGATTATACGCCGACTTGAGAAACCATCTGTGATTTCTCTCAGGAGTGATAATGGCAGGGCTACGGGCTCCGCGTCTTGATCAGATAGCAAGCGTTCCAGATCAGCTCGTGTAACTAGGCGATCCATTTGCAACTAGCTGCCACACACAGCATCATTGAATAAAGATCAGGCGCATGATTTCTGGGGACACTAAATAACCTCCCAAATTAGTCATATTTATAGTCATGGAACACAGGATTAGACAAGTATATCTCGTTTTTTCATAAACTAAACTCATTGGTTTTGTTTCTTCACCAAACTTGGCGACCCGCTAAAAGAACATTTGAACTCGCGCGGCAGGCTGGCAGCGCAAGTAACTACCACACAATGTCGTCTCACCTCGTTTCAAAATAAAATGAAAAACAAGGTAGTATCAAATTATCCACGAGCAGATACAAAATGTCGCACCGAATTAGGATAAACAGAGAACTGCGCACGACGAGAAGCACACCCTGCCTGAACAGAATTAGGAAGCAGGAAAACCATATACACCATAAGCTCCAAATGTTTTGGTGATTACCTGCTGTTTAGAGAAGGCAAGCTTCAAATGCTGTCCGCAATAAAGGGAGTGGGGACGAGAGATACTACCAGGGTGAGCAATTGCCTGTATCTAGATATATAGATACCACTTGACAAGATCACATTTCTGCCTCTAGCAGCATTAAACATTTGGAAATAGTTTAGTTGACTTTGGGCATGAGGATGTGTCGTGCAACCAAGTGAATTTTTGAAGATTTAATATCAGTTGGCTTGTGTTGATTTAGTATCAGCTGACATGAAGAAGAGTGTCGAGAAATAGCTTGTGGTGTCGTGTTGCCAAAGACGATCCATCAATGACTCTTTCATTGAACAAATTCTCACAATTTTTACTGCATATACAATTAATGAACATATTTAAAATGGACCATCGCATCCGATTTATCGATCTGTCGCTACGAGAGATAGCACAACCAACACACTTTCATTGGTGGTGTTGATTTTAAAATGGTGTAGAGAAATAGCTCGTGTGTCGGGTGGCTGATGATGATCTTCGGGATGTGAATGTGTCGTGCGACCAAGTGATTTTTTACCATATAATATCGGTTGGGTTGTGCTGATTTAGTATCAGAAGAGTGTCGAGAAATAGCTTGGGTGTGGTGTTGCTAAAGATGATCCATGGGTGGCTCTCTTATTGAACGAATTCTCCCAATTTTAATTGTCTATATAATGCAAGAAAATTTGTGACACACAAACTTCGATCCATGATCGTATATGCACTGATTTACACTAGTACAATACGCATCCATAACCGCAAGGCGATGACCTCCCTCGTCCTCCTTACTTCGTGGGAAATTTGGAATGAGAGGAATGCTAGAGTTTTCCGAAACAAGCACACCTCCTCCACCGACATCCTTGCCAAGATCAAAGACGAGGCAAAACTTTGGGTCATTGCGGGGGCGCGACGCCTCGGTGAAATTATGTCGGGAGAGTAGTTCGTGTTGTAATTCTTTTTGGTGTCGTGTTTGTACTATTGCCCCAACTCTCTCTTAATTAATGAAATGGGGCAAAGCTTTTGCCCCTAGTTTCTAAAAAAAAAATACGCATCCATTTAAAATGGACCATTGCAGACGATTTACTGATCTGTCACTCAGATATACATAGCACAACCAACACCCTTTCAGTTGTTGATGTTGATTTTAATATTATTTGACACGATGAAGAGTGTTGAGAAATAGCTTGTCTGGCTGAAGAAGACATCTGGGCATGTGAATGTGTCATGCGACCAAGTGATTTTTAAAGATCTAATATCATTATAGAAATAGCGTGTTGCTGAAGATAAAACTTCCGTCATGTGAATGTGTCGTCCGACCAATTGTTTTTTTGAAGATTGAATACTAGTTGAGATTTGTTGATTTTGTATCAGCCGACAGGAAGAAGAGTGTCGAGAAATAACTTGGGTGTCATGTTGCCGAAGATGATGATCCATTGGTGAATCTTTCAGTGAACAAATTCAACACAGAATAAAAAGTAGATACGAAGAAGAAGAAAGCCCAAAGCCTAGTTGTTCTTCGTTTTTTCTTCACGTCACGTTTCTGCCAGTGGCAATATGTACATACACGTACAGGTACGACAAAGAAAATGGGGTATCTGCTGTGAATTTTCCACTGGTGGCACTACCTACGTATATGTATGAAACAAAAAAATGGTTCACTTACGAAAGAAACCAAAATTTAAATTTAACCTTTTTTATGAACCATATCAAATGGAACCAAAATTTAAATGAGAAAAATTAGTCTGAACCAAATAAAAAATAAACAAAAGTAATGAATACATTTGGGTGAACCATATAAAAAAGGAAGAAAAATAAAATGAGTAAATTTCAGTCAAACACCAAATTTAAAATGAGCCAATTATGGATGAACCATCTAAAAAATAACAAAAATAAAAAATGAACAAATTTCAGTGAATCGTACCAAGCGGAACCAAAATTACAAATTAGAGGTGAACAACCAAAACTAAAATGAGCAAAATTAGGGATGAACCAAATATAAAGAAAAAACCAACTAAAATGAACGGATTTTGGTGAACCATATCAAATGGAACCAAATTTCGGTGAACCATATCGAACGGGGCCAAATGAGGGGTGAACTCAATTTTTTCAACCATATCAACCGGAATAAATATTAAAATGAGCCAATTATGTGTGAACCATATCAAAAGAAACCAAAATTTAAATGAACAAATTCAGGTGAACAATATCAAACGGAACCAATATTAGTATTAGTAAGTTAGGGGGTAAACCAATTAAAAAACAAAACAAAATTAAAATGAACCAATATTGGTGAACCATATCAAACGGAACAAAAATTAAAATAAGCAAAATTATGGGTGAACCAAATAGAAAAGAACCAAAATTAAAACAAACAAATATTGGTGAACCAAATTAAAAAAGGAACCGATATTAAAATAAACAAAATCGGTTGAACTAGAAAAGATGTAAAATGATTCATAAACCAAATAAAAGGTATATCTTGTGAGCCAGTATAAATGATCAAAGGTTGGTTGAGCCAAAGATTAATGAGCAATTTCGATTATCCGTAATAATACATTAAAAGTGCACCACATAAAAAATAGGGTGAACCGTATCTTGAGTGACGAAATACGGATAGCATAGATACAAATAAATAAAAAAGAGAATGGTTTCCTCTAATGAAGCAAGTGATCTCAATTTAAAGGTTACTAGATGTTCTCATGGTATACGGACAATCTAACAAAAACAACATAATCATTTGCTAATTAATTCACATGATGTTTGTCTCATAAAATGATCATATACATAGTCAGTTCGATACTATTGTCATTCCGACAATATATGCTCATACTTGTTTAGTTTATACAGAGTCCATGATCAGAAAACGTGACCATCTAACAACATGATAAGCTAGTATTAGAGACAAGATTATTAACACTGTTTTGTTCATATCTCTACACGTTCATGTAGGTTCTCCTTTGAATAGTCACTATTCAAGTACCATAGTAGTTATGGCATAAAATATACAAATATGGAGGTAAATAATAACTTAATATTATTGCATACCTCCAAAAGTCTTCCACTTAGACTAGAGTAAAAAATGATTCTAATCGGCATGATACATGAAACATACTTCCTATGTCCCTTTTGTAAGACGTTTTGGCAAGCCACTAAGGGACGGATGGAGTAGTATTTAGATGACTATTATGTTACTTGGATGATTTTTTTTATCAAGAGGTCACACTCACACGTACATTGTTTGATATAAATGCAGGAAGGATATTTGAGATCGGGTCGACCGGCATCAGCAGTTCAAAAGGCCATACTTTGCGGAGATCTACATGTTTGAATGAATTTGCCTCATGTATGGCCATATGCCCCTGGTAGCGACTATAGTCAAGGCTGTCGATAGCCGAGGTAGCTGGTTTTGGTGATACGGTTTTCAGTTTGGTTTGGCTCTATTTTTGCCTTCCCTTAGGTGCTGCCTAGCACATATTATCAGGCTAGTGTACTTGTGCATAGTTCGTCAGCTCCTAAGAACACAGGTTGTAATTATACACGGTGAATTCAAGATATAGTGCCACTGCAAAAATATGGGTCTTTTGTAAATTATGTGCAGGAAAGCTGAAACTGCCTGCGCCTCTCCTTTTGTTGAACCCTTTGTATGGATGGACGGGTTGATACTTTGTAATACTAGTAATGGGTGCACGTGTAAACCTTAATTTTCAATTCTAATTAGTAGGCATATGTTTAAAAATAATTAATATAGAGGTCTAATAGAATTATAGAATAGTATTGATGAGATAAAATCAATGGAGAGGTCTAACATGAAAATATAGGGTGACTGTGTCCAAAATCCCGGTTAAGATATTTATTATCACAAGTATAATATCAACAGTTCAATGTGTAACATGTTTCTTAAATATGACAATTGACACATGTATTATATATCACTGATGCTCACAAAACCAGATCAGATCCAGCAATTTCAGTACCCCCAAATGTCTGGACTTGTACCTTTTCATAATATTTCCAAAGAAATAATTACACGTGGTACTGAAATTTCCACCCTTTTATACAGTAATGGTAAGCAAACAATAAAAAAAATCTCCTAAGAACTAATTACGTGCGGAAGTGAAAATTGATCTTTCCTACGGTCCAAGCATGGATCATCAGCCATCCCTCTAAAACTATATTGTTATTATTTTTAGAGGAAACACAAATGACATTTGCGTTTCATTACATTGGAAAGAGAGAGTTGCAAAAACCTCCTAGGAGGTACAGTGTCAAAAAACTAGAAAATCAGTGTACATCCCAAGTGTTTGGGAGAATGGCGCGCAGACCCAATGCACCGGCTCTAGCCCAAAGTGCAGCTTCATCCTTGATCTTGCTCACCAAGGCGCTGGTTGATGGGGTTGCAACGTTGAACACACAATATTGTTATTATCTAAAGCCCTAATGTACACTTGAAACCTAAAAAAGACACCTAAAAATAAACTGAACAGACACACTTTTCTTATGATATCATATCAGCAAAACTAACAAAACACTGGCAACAAAATGCGTTTAGGCACCATCCATCATTTTATCTCTGAGGTTATATAGTTTCTACTCTCCAAGCATAGTAATTCTATTGTTATTTTGGCGATTGCTTGCCCAAACATTGAAATACATGTTCTGTACCGCATATAATTGGCATGCATAAAATCGGCAAAAGATGTCACGCCAGGCTGAAAATACCAAAACCTATTTGAACCATAGTTTCAACTCTCAAAGAGACAACGCTGAAGCAAAACTATTAATATTAAGGGAGTGACCTTCGCAAAATACAACTTTAATATTAATAAAGAATTATTCTATAGAAACCGTGCTTTCCTTTCAGCCTAATATTAATAAACAATGGTACTTGTGATTTAGTGGCTCTTCGGGTGAGGCCAGAAAAGAGACATGCATCTTACAATGAAGCTCCATTGGCCCACCGAACAAGTTTAGGCCATCACAATTTCTCTTGTGCTTCGAGTCCAGGATGTTTGCTTATCCTGCAGCATCAACAAATCATGCGAAAATGCCATAATATGTACTATTCTAATATTGAGGAGAAGGACCAATTACCATGCTGTTAATTAGAACTGTGCAACTGGAATCAAAGTTCAGTTAAGAGGACTCAATCCTGTTACTCCATCAAACACATTCTGATCCTGAGTCATTTTTTCATGAAGACAACACAATATGATCCCAGCACGAAGACCCTGCTTTAACCGTGCTAGCAAATCGATAGAACCAGCAGGAAAATCACCGGAATTGATGCTCACCTCAAGAACCGAGCAGCAACATTCAAACTTGCCTTCACAGCTGCATGATCGATCCATGCCACATGAAATTAAAAAGGTTATAATACCTACTGTGAGATCACGGCAAGGATCTGACATGTATAACTTGGGGAGGGGAGAAGGTTCTCATGCATCCTGATTGTGGTGGGAGGGGCTCTGTACTGCTACAACGACCACGACTGTGGTGGCAGGCAGACTCCAACTGCGTTTACGGCATTCAAGATCCCCCTCCATGATCCGGGTCACGACTTGGATAGTCTTGGCAAAGGCGTACAGCGTCCTGCGTCGCCGGCTTACTGGGGCGCGACCAAGACGGCGTCCTGTACGACAGGAAAGAGAGAGGATGGCATGCAGTCTGCAGCGGCTCCAGCTTCCTCCTTTGCGGCAGAGCGGGTCAAGCGGGCGGAGCAAGCGAGAGCCCCGACGAGGGGGATTAAGTCGGCTCTTCGTCGAAAGTTTTTTTTTTGCTTGTTTTGGACGGACGGACAGGTTAACTGGCTGTGGTCCGTCCGGGTGTGTTTTAGTTACCCTATAGACCATCCGATTTTTTGGTTGAATGTTGAGGATTGTTTGGATCACACCCTCTGGGTTGTTTTATATAATTAGTGGTGATGGTGAGAATTGTTTGGATCACACCCTCTGGGTTGTTTTATATTAGTGGTGATTAGTGGTGATATAAACAGCAGCGTGCATCAATCGATGCAGTACGTGGCGAACAAATACTGAACTATACAGTGAAATAATGCTGGACTTGTTTGTGAAGTTGCTACTTCGTTTAGGCAAGCGTAGTACAGATTAGAGTTTCATTTTCTTAGCTAATAAATGGGGACATGACGAACTGAAGATGGCAAGGATCCTGACCTAAAAATAACAGTAATAATTCTGGGTGTTGATTTCCTACCCGAGGGATTCTTTATTTTCGTAGAAATCGCAAGTTATGTTATGAGAAACACGTACTAGTTTTTTGCCGTTTGCTAGCATTATTTCCCTACACTGAGCAAATTAATTTCCAGACTAGAGTTCGGAGAGACATGCGCATCAGAGTATCTAAGAATAGGATATAAATCCAGCAATGCAATGACTTCATCCGTATTTGGCTAACAAATTATTGAAACGCGTCTTGAAAAGGGAGACAAATTATCTAATGTCTTAACGAGGTAGTACCTAGTATGGAATCTTGTAGCCATCGACAGAAGCACACGATCCTTATAATAGCCCTACTCCTATGCTATCTCGCAATCTGAGTAATGCATGGCATGCAAATGCCTTTCTAGGCATACTACCTCTATAATTGACGCGGTTTGTTTTGCCTTCAAGGAAACTAGTGAAACAATCTGAATTTAGACGGGAAATGGTGACACAGTCGTAATTATTTCTAACTCAAAATTGCTATCCAAATTAATATTTGTATGGATTTCAAGCAGTCTGTGCATCTGCACGGGTTCATATGACTGGTATGTACTAATAATGATAGAAACCAAACATCAATTCAGAATAACAATGTAGCATATAGAAAGCTTCACAAACAGATTACATACTTGTTTGCCGAAATGGTAGCTTATTCAAAAGACAACTCGACACATTTCAAAGTTCATAAGCCTAGACTGTTACAACCTTATCCATAATCGTTTCGCCAATCCATCAAGAGTTCTTTATATTCACCCACGCATGAACGAAGTGAAAGAATTATATTTTCAGATGTGGTGATCATATCACATGATGTTTCACTGTTGCTCATGAACCACAAGTTCCTTGTCAACCTCCACAATAGCTAATCCTTTAGTGTGTCCAATCACAACCCTATAGTGTAGCACACAAAATGGAAATGATCACAACTAGATCACGAGTTTCAGAGGACAATACTGGGAAGTGTGAACTATATGTTAGGTAAAAATATATTTTTATATATTTTTTAATGTACTGCATGCAAAGACAATCAAATCAACACATCATTAGTGAAGAGTGAAACATTCAAGTATTATGTATTACAAAAGGGGCTATTTTATATTATTTGATTTCCTTGTACCTATTGGCGAGGTAATTGCGAGATGTTAGTAAATCATGTTAACATAAATGTTTAGTATGACTTACCTTCTTGATTCTTTAATGCATCCCAGGTCCGAGGCCAAAATTAAGTTCGCGCTCAAGCCTGAAAACAGGGTGTATACATTGTTATACTAGTACCAAAAATTGTTGTATATTATAATAAGTTTATATATATATATGTTAAATGGTTTCTACTCCCGGGTGTAACTACACCCACGTCTCATATAACATCATACGGAAGTATTTGTCATACTTTATCGGTTCGAGTATGTTCATATACTATATCTAAGATACCCCAAAACAAGTTTCATGGAAAAGTTGCAACTGTCCAAATATTTTACACTATATACTCGAAATATCGATATATGTGCATATAAAAGAGAAGTATAATGAAACATACACGATGTGCATCCAGAGGGATGTGGGAAGATATTTATGCTACTTCTCAATATATGCATAAAATGCATGATTTGAAAAGAATACAACACACAGTTAATTAACTTTGGTGTTGTGCTGTCTAGATTACTACTCCGTCAGGAAACATAAAGACCTTTTTAAAGGTACCATTGGGATTTCACATGAAAAACATATGAGCTAATCCTTCCCATTCTCTAGGTTCCGAAAAGGTCTCGTAAGAATCCTCCGACATTTTAGATTCTCAAAATTGCTCTTCATTAATCATTATTCATTGGTCCAAACGAGGTCTTTATTTGACGGTGTAAAACCAGTGATGCCCGATTTAACATCTGTTGGGCCGTGATTTATTCGTAATTTTTAGTCGCAATCAATAGATTGCGAAGTGGAACCTTAACCTTTTTTTCAGAATAGTGTCCCCTATGCGTGTTTCTAGTGTCTTAAATAAACCTTACCCGAAGGTATTTGAGTTCCAAACACACACGGTCCTATCTCGTGAACCTGTCATCAGCAACGGAAGGACGGGATGGGATGGGAGTAGACGGTACTAAGTCTATAGTTTTTATTATGGCCGGAGATTGTTTCGACAGGATCAGTTTTCTTCACGTCCCAAATCTGTTAAGCAGGAAGAAGAGTTATAACAAAATACTTGTGCAGGTATGTATTGTTTAGAGAAGAGGTTCCAAACCTTGGCTTTCCCATCATCGGATCCGGTTATCAAGTACTGCTTATTTTAATGGGTAAAGTAATCCAAACATCTGATTTTAGGGACTACCGAATACGAGGTCGAATCTTTCAATGAATTCCAGGTCAATTCATTGGTACAACTGGGAGGATCAATGCGCCAAATCTGAAAATATCAAGAAGTTAGAAATCAGGCAGTCGGAGTCTGGTAACAGATGTATCTTAATAGACAGCTTCAGTGTTTTGTTAGACCAAACCTTGGGTGTGTTCGTTTCTGGGATGAAGTGGAATGGAATGGAACCATTCCATTCCACTGTCATGTAACCGTTCCATTCTTGTGTTCGGTTTGGGGAAAAAATTATCACGGAACTATTCCATTCTTGCGTTCGGTTTTGGAATGGGATGAGAATGGAATGGAATGGAATTATTCTAAACTCGATTAATTATTTCCTCAACTGGATTAATTATTACTAATGTTGATTAATTATTCTTAATCTTAATTAATTAATGCTAAACTGGGTTAATTAATGCTAAACTGGATTAATTAGCGCGTGACAGTCACCCGTTCCACCTCGTCCGGCCGAATCGGCCGGACCAGCGTATTCCGGATCTAGAGGGAATATTCCAGTTTGAGGAAACACTCAATTCCATTCCATTCCGCAACCGAACGCAAGAACGGGCTCCAGGTGCGGAACCATTCCATTCCGTTCCACCTCGTTCTGAAACTGAACACACCTAATTGTCCCCCGTCCTTGGAAACACTAGCAAAGGCGTTGTCGTCCTTAGGGTCAAAAGCTACTTGTGTGACAGAGCCAGAGTGCGCATCTTTAAATCTCTGAACAGACTTCCAGCCATTTTCCCAGTCCCAAAACCCAATTTCGAAGTCATAGGATGCAGACAATACATAAGGCTTTGTTGGATGGATAGCCAAAGAAGTGATCTGCTGGGTGAGAGCCGTGAATTTGTGGACTCTTTTCATTGTGTTATAATCGAATACATAGATGCAAAAATCACATCCTCCGGCCACGATCCACTCCTTCCTTTCAATGAATTTAGCCGTCAAAACTGCAGTTAAGGCGATTCAAAATTATAGCGAAAGAAAATAGCAAGAGAGTGAACAAAATTATTTGGGGCCTCTTACATTTCACACCATTCTGCTCTCTGTTTAGATCACCCGTCATCACAAAGTCCTGTGCATGATATATATAAATGAGACATGAACTAGTTAGTAAATTTGGAATTGCTAGTTTTTAGTTCTTTTGTGCGCACTGGTGTCCAGGATCATGTTATTACTCTTCAGTATGTGCCTTCCGAGTTACAGCTTGCAGACTTCTTCACGAAGGTCCAGACTAAGGGCAACATGGATTTTTTTCTCCAAACTCAGTGTTGTGGATCCACCATGACTTTGAGAGGGGGTGTTAGAGTTATACTTATGATGTCTTACGATGTCTTTTAGCTTTCTACATATTTGTCGTTTGACCTTCTCTTTGTTGTGTATATATGAGGCATTTTCCCTCCTGGAATACATATCGCATATAGTTAACAGGAGTTACCCTCCACATTCCAAAAGAGGACCTGCATCCCTAGTTTATTATTGTATAGCATCTCACACAATTCGCATAGGAGGTTCCTATAAACATCTCATGCAACTCACACAAAAGGGGTCACACCCAGGGTTTGCCCTGTGGAGAAAGATGTCTCTAATCGTTCGATCAACAATTTTGTTCTCGGTTCCTCAAAAAAAAATGTTCTCAGTAGCCATAAATATTGACTACTTAAGATTTGTTTTATAACTTCAAAACTGTTTACTAGGTTGTTTTTCAATAACTCAAGTCTATGGGTATCTGGGGCGATAATAGAACAAATCGGAAGACGAGAAAATTAACAATGTAGAAATACCATAAGAACACATAATATAGAAGATCAATATACATCTAATTTTGGTTAGAAACATTAATTTTGCGTAGATGCATACACTCACAACTTACACATTACATACTGAAGATTAACAAATTGCCTCACTATCAATGGGAACATCGTCTCATACGAAAATAATCCTAACATAATGGACTGGCTAGGAGCATAACCACCTCAAATTTCCATCCATCTTATGGTTAGTTCTCGATCAATTTCTTACTTTTGTAATATATCACTACATTCTACCATGTTAGTCTCTTACAACCCCAACACCAATTTTATCTACCTAAAAAAACACCAATTTTATCTTTTAGATTCGAACAAGGCCTCTAAATTGTATCCTTGACTGTTAACTGTGTATGTAAATATTTGTAAAACTATAATATTTTATATCAAAATATTTTCATGACAAGTCTGATGATATTATTTTGAGAGTGAATTTCACTTTACCTCATAGTTGTGCATTTATGACACTTAAAATCAGAAAATAAGATTCTATGAGAATATTTACTATCGATACGACCCTATGACTTCAAAAAGGTTCCGATTTCATAGGAATCTAATTATATACAAATTCTTTCAGACAGACAACAAGTGGCACCGTTTAAGATACTTGGAAACTTATCAACCCAATTCTGAACCGTAGCTTCGGAATCACATTATGTAACAAACTTCAGATCTGAAATGCGAAAATCCCCTTTGACTCCCAAGCTCACCTGCTCCTGCCTGATTTTTTTTTTTTGAAGCGTAACAACGGGGGGCGAAGAGCCCACCTGAATTTTCCATTATATGAAGCATTTTTTTACAAGTTCTCCTCAAGCCAGAGGCCAGGAGGGGGAAGCTATCTCTCTAGGTCATCACACTACTCAACGAGGGGAGAGCAGTCTAGTCTACATGGGGCGCGGCACATCCACAGGCGCGTGTGTGTGGTGATCTCCGATAAAAGACGAGCGGATGTGGTACTAATTCCATCGAACACCATCCGGTTCCGAGTCTTCCACATGTTCCATATCACGACGCATATGGCGGTGGCGGGGATGGACACCTGCCTGATTTTGAAATTGAAAAAATGAAAACACTTCAGAAAAAATCTGAAAAGAGGAAAACAATCATATGCTAGGTTTCTAAGTATTTGCAAAATTTCATGGTGAAATGACAATTTTGGTCCTCTGTGCAAAAAATCATAAGTGCTCATCTGTTGCAACAAACATATCTCAAAATGAGCACCGATTTTGATTTTTTTTCGCATTGAGCAAACCACATGTCATTTCAACAAGAAACTTTGACATATTTAGAACACTAGCATATGTTTGTTGACCGTTTTTCCAGATTTTTTTGAAGTATTTTCATTTTTTTTCCGAAAAAAGGCACGAAGCTCGGGAACCAAAAACGGTGCCCTTG
The DNA here is from genome assembly GCA_026929855.1 of Poa annua. Classification (NCBI taxonomy): domain Eukaryota; kingdom Viridiplantae; phylum Streptophyta; class Magnoliopsida; order Poales; family Poaceae; genus Poa; species Poa annua. Next base: position 99,497,571 of record CM049437.1, read on the forward strand.
AAATGCTCTTCGCTTTGATAAGGACTAGTTTTCAACTTTAACGAGGTAATCATGTATGCGCTGAAAGGCGGGACAGGTTATTCTTTGCGTTAGCAAGCATATCTTCGTACAATATTAAAGTAATTAGTATGTCACTATGTCTGAACCACATATACATATATACATATTGCATTTATAAATGAGAGTTAACCACTAACCTCTGTCTGATAGTTCAAAACACGAAAGGGACCTTCAAAATGGGTTATGACAATCCTGCATTGCACAAAAAACATATATGATCAAAATTCTTCGTTACATTGGGATTAATTATGAGTTACACATGTTGACACTATTTAGTAGTCATGGGAATCTATATCCACTAACCATGGCTTTGCTGAATGTACATCCACATAAACAATTTTAGGAAAACCCTTCATTCGCATGATCTGATTCAACCAAACAAACAATGCCGGGGTTATACTCTCCCTTTTTCAGAAAAAATAACAATAATCAGTATAGTGAAAAGGAAGTGTAGGGATCGAAACCCTGACTCAACCCGCCGTAGTTAGTGGAAGAACCAGCATGTAATGATTGGGTTCAAATGAACCCAATGGGTTTGTACAGACATGAATTGTCTATGAAAGGTTTAACAACATTTTCCGATGTTAACTGACTGAAGACATTTCTATTCATTTGGACACTCGGCCTCACGAGTAACTATGATAATTAAGCAACTGAATCCCCTTGGAGAAGCAAAAACATCACATTCAGGGGCATTTTTTTATTTTTCATAGTCAAATGAACTTCGATGTTTTTCAGCGAGGGCAATACTCTATTTAAAGGAAATGAGGTAAGACTCTTACCCACTTGCATCCCCAGGAGCTCAGGAAAAAATAAAGAGCTAGGTGGAAATTTGTTCAAATACTTATTCATGCCATGTGCTGGAGTGTATTTACCTGTGTTGCCGCTGCGGATGAACTACTCGTGCCGGTGTTACTAGAGTCCATACTTCCCATGTCACTAAGTGTATCCATTATATGTTGTATTGCTGGTCTGTTTGCTGGATAGTAGTCCATGCACTTGGTCCCTAACTCCACGCATGCTCGTACCTGCTCCAACATGATATCTCCCTCTGGTATCTCCAGCCTCTCCAGCCTGTTCCTCCAACTTTCAAGTATCTAAGAAAATGGAACAGTTAGTTGTGACTCTGAAACAAAAACAAGAATAATCATAAAACATCATTTGCATCCAGTTTGCGCTCTGCACCAATAGATGTGTGTGAAACGACATCAGGCATGCAATGGGAAAGAATAAGGAAATAACTCGAGATTGACCCTTTATTTCCTTATACTGGGAAGGCGATCAAAATTGTCCTTACATTCCCGATATCATCATAACCTTTCTTCCCGGTCACTGTCTCCATGATTACTACACCGAGACTAAATATGTCAAACTGGGGTGTTATTTCGTCATGGTCGACGAATTCTGGTGGAGTGTAGCCACTGCATGAAAATTATACTCTCATCAGTTAGTACGCAAACATAGGGCAATACAAATCATACTAGCTCATGAAAGTGAATGAGCTTTCCAGTAGTTTGGTAGTTACAGAGTTCCAACTTTCGTGGTAGCAATAACCCGGCTTTGGTCCTCACCAAAACACCTTGAGATCCCGAAATCGGCAATTTGTGGTACCAAATTGTGATTTAACAATATGTTTTCAGGTTTCAGATCACAGTGAACAATATTTTCCTGATGAAGATACCACAACCCCTCGCAAATTCCGCTGATAATCTGTAAACGCTTTCTCCATTCAAGTCTATGGGATGCATCTATAAAAGCATAGCAGAAAATGGGTTACCTACTTAAAATCCATGGGTAATGTGTGGACTGCCTGAACAAAATTAGTCTTTAAAAGCATAAATAAAGGTGGAAAGAAACTTTATGTGTCAATGATCCTACCCTTGATGTAACCACGAAGAGATCCATTGGGTATGTACTCAAAGCAGAGCAATCTTCGTTCTACATCTGCCATAACAAATTTTCCATTGAATTTTTCCATTGATCCATTGCGACAATGAGAGGAAGCTCACCATCTCTAGTACATTAACACAGTGAAAAATAAACAATCCGATATGAAGGGTGAAATTAAGTTGGAACAGAAGGTGAGATACTGTGACTTGTACTTACTTTCCGTCAGATGTTAGCTTTGCTGTAACATACAAACTGCGGCTCAAAACCTGCAAGTATGAATGTGGTAGCAAGCAATCAAATGAGCACAGGTGCAGGTATGGATAGGCAACTGGCAATCAGAATACCTGGCTCCAGCTCCCAGGAGCAGCACAGAGATCAACGACACGCTTCACTCCTGCAAAGTTAAACACCAATAAAGAAACAACCCAGTGGCACGAAGGCGAGCAAGCTTGATTAGGTTGAGACGAGACCGTGGAAGATGTTGAACTCCTGGTCGATCTGAAGGAGCTTGAAGGCGCTTCGAGCTTTCCACCCCTCTTCCTTGGCCTTCCTGTAGTAGATGTCCTGGGAAACAGACAGCCAACCCACCCAAACGCACACACGGTAAGAAGCGGCGAAGCGAGAAGGGGGACGACGGGGAGGGGAGAAGCTGGCTGAGGAGGCTGAGGAGGTCGCGTACCCTCTTGTCTTTGGAGGCCTTTCCCATGGCGACGTGGAGCCGAGCGAAGCGCAGGAGATGAGCGGCGCGGCGGAGGCCGACAGTGGAGTGAGCGCCGCCCTGATTGGAGATGGCGGCGAGGAAGGAGGAACGACCGGCGAGGCGGCGCGGGTAGCGTCTGCTAGGTGTCTGACTGATGCTGGGCTGGGCTGGGCTGTTGGGCCTATCTCTCTGTGTGTACTGGAGGAATCGAGCCCAATTATTTGAGGTGGGCAGACAAAACCAAAGTCTATTCCGAAAAAAACACAAGTTTATCCATGTTTCAAAAAACAAAAGTTTATCCTAAGTACTGTATTCAGTATCCACTTTCCAAAGGCCTTCCGATGATCACAACCTTGTTGAACAGGTGGTCTAAACTATAATCTTGGATGCAATGCTAGTACAAGCTAAAAAATCTTGGATGCAAAAGGTGTATTCTTCTTTGTCTGGACCTTTTGGGAGTTAATAAAAAAATTGTAAGACCAGATAGCATATTTGGTAAGTTATCTATGAAGTCCGACGTATCCGAAATAAAAAAATTGTTAGTTTTTAGGGAGAACTAGGAATTGGGAGACTAGGAGTGCCTTAAACATAAAACATCACACCATACATAGTGTATCAAATGAGTCATTAGTCAAACAGTAATAAAAAATCTTTAAACATGGGTTTAATAATAAATACTACAGTATATTTATGAATTTTATAATTTGAACATGTCATCCATATTTGTGCATTCCACAAACATGTATTGAATGCTATTTTCCATCCTAGTGTTGTTATGTTCTTTCGGTAGCTCGCCCACATCGGCGGTGATCATCCAATATGGACCCTGCGCGATGTGAGTATCTCGTGTTGTCCATTTCATGTGTGCCTTGTTGCATGTGTGCCTTTTTCTCACGGCATCCAATGTGCGACGATGATCGATGGGGTGTACATTAGGGTCGTTCTGTACTAGTGTAAACTCTACAAAATACGTACTTCTCAGTTCAGATGATTGCATAAACTTATACATAAAGACACAAAAAAAAATGTATCAACCGCCAATATAAGCTGGGACTGAACAAACTCGTCCATATCATGAAGGCCGGTAACTGCAACCATCCGAAGCAATATAAGACAGAAGTACCATAAACACATGAAACAGACTTAAGGACCACTTGTCTAGCAATTCAATCTTACCATCAGGGGCGCCATCACAGACAACCAAGTCTGCTTTGCATCCATCAAAATGTCGAATAACCTGGAAGCATATGTAAATCTGTTACAGCAAGCGAAAAAAATCATTACTTGGAGAGGTTGTATCTTTGTGTCTATCCAGCTCACCACTTCCGCTGTTCGAGCATTGGTGATGTCGCCCTGCACTTGTATAACACCTTCTATCGGAGCCATCGGTTGCAAATCGATTGCGACAATGAGAGGAAGCTCACCATCTCTAGTACATTAACACGGTGAAAAATAAACAACCAGATATTGAAGGGTGAAATTAAGTTGGAACAGAAGGTGAGATACTGGGACTTGCACTTACTTTCCGTCAGATGTTAGCTTTGCTGGAACATACAAATTGCGGCTCAAAACCTGCACGTTCGAATGTGATAATAAGCAATCAAATGAGCACAGGTGCGGGTGGTATGGATAGGCAACTGGCAATCAGAATACCTGGCTCCAGCTCCCAGGAGCAGCGCAGAGATCAACGACACGCTTCACTCCTGCATACACGAACACCGAAACGGAGACAACCCATCATCAGTTCGAATGATTTTTAATACTAGTACAAGTCAGTGGGAAGAAGCGCGCGCAAGCTGATTGGGTTGAGACGAGACCGTGGAAGATGTTGAACTCCTGGTCGATCTGAAGGAGCTTGAAGGCGCTTCGAGCTCTCCAGCCCTCCTCCTTGGCCTTCCGGTAGTAGATGTCCTGTGAAACCGACGGCCAACCCACCCAAACGCACACACGGTAAGAAGCGGCGAAGCGAGATGGGGGGACGACGGGGAGGGGAGAAGCTGGCTGAGGAGGCTGAGGAGGTCGCGTACCCTCTTGTCTTTGGAGGCTTTTCCCATGGCGACGTGGAGCCGAGCGAAGCGCAGGAGAAGAGCGGCGCGGCGGAGGCCGACGGTGGAGTGAGCGCCGCCCTGATTGGAGATGGCGGCGAGGAAGGAGGAACGACCGGCGAGGCGGCGCGGGTAGCGTCTGCTAGGTGTCTGACTGATGCTGGGCTGTTGGGCCTGTCTCTCCTTACTGCTGTTGAGCCCAATTCCTTGAGGTGGAAAGAATAAACCAACAAGTGAAGAACCCTTCCGATTTTATGACCCTACCCTTGTGAGATGCAAAAGGTGGTCAAAACAAAAAAAGCTTGATTGCACTGCTGTAAAAAAAAATTGAATGTAAAAGGTTTGCTATTTATATGAACATTTTGAAATTTTTACATATAAAATATTTTGTAAGTTTTAGAAGGAAAAACTATGAATCAGTACGAGTTCCTAAATCATAAGAAATGACACCATCGTTTTTTTTTACATCTACAATATAAAAATCTTACAGTGAAAACATTATTCTCTTGAGTTTTTATGCAGACTTCACCTACATACTGGTGCTATCTCTCCAAGCAGGGAAGACATTTCATTTAGTCAGTCACCACACTGGTGTGAAGGATACACGAATATGCGGCCATCATTTTGTGATCTTGTAACTGAAACGGTAAGAGCACGAGGTGAAGCGCCAGCAAGTGGCCAAGGACCCAAATGACTGGAGGTACCCAGAAAAATGAGCAGTTTCAAGCTCACACGAGGTTATGAATTTGCTGAGAAACCCAATGCCAACATATTTACTTACATCTCCCTGGTCATTTGGATGAACGTTGCGAGGAACAAACAACACCATTGTCCAAGAGATAAAAATAAACTGGAAGAGCGCACATGCATTACTGAACTTGAAAAGGTAGTACAAGCTGAAATACCGAAAAGAACATCCATGTGATGTAGCAACATTCATTGGCAGCGAAATGCAGATGTCCAATTTCAAACAAAATCGAACGTCGAATATTACAGGTAACATCTGAAGTTTTTTCCAAACCATGAAATTGACAAGGCAGGAGGATGTCAGAGGAAATCGATGCCATGGCATTGACACAATGAACCATCAAAGGGATCACTAACAGTAAGATCGTGGATGTGTCCAATATGTATATCATCACCGTAGTAAGAATCACATGTAAAATTGAACCGAGCACCTTGAGAAGCCCTGTTATCCAGCTGTAGCTTTTTGGGTTGTTCAGCTTTCCATTCAGAAATATATTTCTTTCGACCTCCTGCAATGCGTGATGCAAACTCCATATGTTCTAGCACCTTTGCATTTAAAGGGAAGAACTTTGCAAAATCAACATCTCTCGGTGATCCTTGATAATTTATCAGCACTACTTTTTTGAGATGGAGCTCCAAACATTCAATATAACCAAGGGGAAAATGATGCCGTGCTCTTTTTGACGGCCCAAACCGATATAACTGAAATAAAAATTGTAGTTAGAGATATGGTTTGACATAGGGATTGATAGGCTGATAGCTTCAAGAAGAGAATGAATCAACTAGCTATAAGACAATAGGTCCTATAAAACAACATAAAATTCTCACCAAGACATATAACTTCTCCAAGCAAGGAAAGAATTTCAGCAAGTCAATGGCATCATCAACACTTGGAGGGGACATGCGCAAAACCAATACTTTAACCGTCCGCACCACACTTGTCAAACTGACGGCAACAATTCCCTGACATAAGCAATACAAAGAATGGTCAGCACATGGACTCCGAAAGCATAATACAAACATAAAAGGTTGTGGTTACCTGAAGAACTGTGGTTTCAAGCTTGGCTTTGGTGAAGCCTTCTGGCAGAGAACCCAAGAAGTCCAGTCTGGGTGCGCAAATCACACGGACAGACAGGTCGCCGTCGAGTCCAGATAGGAACAACTTTTCTAGGAGAGGGGCATCCTCAACAATCACTTCTTGCAACATCTGCTCTGGTTCATCTCTCCAACCAGAAGACACACCTAGCCTCCTAAGGGTGGAAGAGTTGATCCGAATGCTACGGACACCATCCAAATCGCTAAGCACCAAGCTCTGCAGCACAGGGCAGCCAGCAAGAACGCCGTGGAGGCAGCCCTCCGAGTCCAAGATGACGCCTTTCAGGGTAAGCTGCTTGAGGTGAGGGAAATGCACATCGCCGGCAACGGTGGCCATGGAGGGTACACGGATCATGTAGCCGGTGCACTTGATGCTGAGGATGCGGAGGGTGGGCGGAAATCGGAGCATGGACTGCGGCAGGACGTACGGGTCCTCCTCCCTGGGCACTTGCCACCGTTCCTTCCCAGGTTCCTTGCGGTTCTGCCACAGATCGAACTCGCGGAGGCCCTTGAGGGCCGGCGACTGGAGCCAGCGGTTCAATAATGGGGAGACCAAGTCAGATTTGTAGCCGTACCAGGTGAGGGAGAGCCGGCGGCAGGGCGCCTGGTGGTCGCCGAGGAGGCGGGAAACGAGGCTGGACGGAGTGGGCTCGTCTTCGCGGCGGAGCTCGACGTCGAGGTTGAGCGGGGCGGAGCGGAAGATGTGGCGCCACCGGGTGGAGAAGGACTGGGTGCGGGCGCCTTCCTTGGTGGGGAGGAGCGACACGATGCGGCGGAGAACGTCCGGGTGGAGGTTGCTGATCAGGTCAGGGCCTTCTCCGGCTTCAGGCTTCTCGCTCGCCGGTGGTGTGACGCCGGCGTCCAACTCGGCTCCCTGCCATTTTCGCTTTTTGGCTCTGCGGGTAGCCATCCCCGCCGCCGCCGCCGCCGCCAGCCGGGGAAATAGCCGGGGTGGGTTTGAGTTAGCTCCCGTGTGAGGGCTCATTTTGTAGGATTTGTGTACAAATTCAATTCTAGAGTCATACGGAGTAGGATCTAAACTTTTTTTTAAGAAACGCAGAGCGCTAATATACAAGCGCATACACTCATCACTATGAACGCACACCCTACTCATATGAGCACCACCGAAAAACTGAACCGGCGGGTCAGGTCTTAAGATTGACGAAGTCAGCACAGGTGCCTCGCAGTCGACGGGAACGTCGCCTCGAACTGAAGAATATTCCGGCTAAATGAGAAACACCAGCGTCAAACCTGGGGTTTGAACTCAGGTGGGCTGGGATACCACCACCGATCTAAACCTGAATTAACCCCATAAAATTCTTGTAGTGCAAATGTGTTAGCTCAAACATGGCCTTGTGGCGAAACCAAAACGCGAGCAGTTGACATATTTGGTTACGCTCAGGATATATTTGGTTTATCTTTTTTTACCGCTGACGAGACAAAGTTGTGGAATAAGAAAAATATTTTAAACCAATTTTTTTCATCTGTGTATTGACGTGGATAAAAGATGCGACAAGTTGGCCAAACGGTTTTTAGAGCCAAATGCATCAAGTGGTGTTGAATAATAAAGCCTCTCGAGTTAGTTTTGTTTTGCCTTCAAGGAAACTAGTGAAACAACCTGAATTTAGACGGAAAATGGTGACACGGTCGTAATTATTTCTAACTCAAATTTGCTATCCAAGTTAATATTTGTGTAAGTGTTATGGATTTCAAGCAGTTCGTACATCTGCACGGGTTCGTATGACTGGTATGTACTAATAATGATAGAAGCCAAAAATCAATTCAGAATAACAATGTAGCATATAGAAAGCTTCACAAACAGATTACATGCTTGTTTGCCGAAATGGTAGCTTATTCAAAAGACAACTCGACACATTTCAAAGTTCATAAGTCTAGACTGTTACAACCTTATCCATAATCGTCTTGCCAATCCATCACGAGTTCTTTATATTCACCAACGCATGAACGAAGTGAAAGAATTATATTTTCAGATGTGGTGATCATATCACATGATGTTTCACTGTTGCTCATGAACCACAAGTTCCTTGCCAACCTCCACAATAGCTAATCCTTTAGTGTGTCCAATCACAACCCTACAGGGTAGAACACAAAATGGAAATGATCACAACCAGACCACGAGTTTCAGAGGACAATACTGAAGTGTGAACTATATGTTAGGTAAAGATATTTTTATTTTTTAATGTACTGCATGCAAAGACAATCAAATCAACACATCATTAGTGAAGAGTGAAACATTCAAGTATTATGTATTACAAAAGGGGTTATTTTATATTATTTGATTTCCTTGTACCTATTGGCGAGGTAATTGCGAGATGTTAGTAAATCATGTTAACATAAATGTTTAGTATGACTTACCTTCTTGATTCTTGAATGCATCCCAGTGCATGAACCTGTCCGAGGCCAAAATTAAGTTCGCGCTCAAGCCTGAAAACAGGGTGTAGACATTGTTATACTAGTACCAAAGTTGTTGTATATTGTAATAAGTTTTTTATTTTTATATTATGAAACATATACGATGTGCATCCAGATGGATGTGGGAAGATATTTATGCTACTTCACAATATATGCATAAAAAATGCATGATTTGAACAGAATATGACACACAGCTAATTAACTTTGGTGTTGTGCTGTCTAGATTACTACTCCGTCAGGAAACATACAGACCTTTAAAGGTACCACTGGGATTTCACATGAAAAACACGACCTAATCCGGGCCCATTCTCTAGGTTCCGAAAAGTCTCGTAAGAATCCTTCGACACTATAGATTCTCAAAATTGCTCTTCATTAATCATTGTTCATTGGTCCAAACGAGGTTTTTATTTGACGGAGCAAAACCAGTGATGCCCGATTTAACATCTGTTGGATCGTGATTTATTCGTATTTTTTGTCGCAATCCATAGATTGCAAAGTGGAACCTTAACCCTTTTTCAGAATAGTGTCCCCTATGCGTGTTTCTAGTGTCTTAAATAAACCCTACCCGAAGGTATTTGAGTTCCAAACACACACGGTCCCATCTCGTGAACCTGTCATCAGCAACGGAAGGACGGGATGGGATGGGAGTAGACGGTACTAAGTCTATAGTTTTTATTATGGCCGGAGATTGTTTCGACAGGATCAGTTTTCTTCACGTCCCAAATCTGTTAAGCAGGAAGAAAAGTTATAACAAAATACGTGTGCAGGTGTGTATTGTTTAGAGAAGAGGTTCCAAACCTTGGCTGTCCCATCATCGGATCCGGTTATCAAGTACTGCTTATTTTCATGGGTAAAGTAATCCAAACATCTGATTTTAGGGACTACCGAATACGAGGTCGAATCTTCCAATGAATTCCAGGTCAATTCATTGCTACAACTGGGAGAGATCAATGCGCCAAATCTGAAAATATCAAGAAGTTAGTAATCAGGCAGTCGAGTCTAGTAGCATATGTATCTTAATAGACAACATCAGAGTTTTGTCAGACCAAACCTTAACTGTCCCGTCCTTGGAAACACTAGCAAAGGCGTTGTCGTCCTTAGGGTCGAAGGCTACTTGCGTGACAGAGCCAGAGTGCGCATCTTTAAATCTCTGAACGGACTTCCAGCCATTTTCCCAGTCCCACAACCCAATTTCGAAGTCATAGGATGTAGATAATACATAAGGCTTTGTCGGATGGATAGCCAAAGAAGTGATCTGCTGGGTGAGAGCCGTGAAATTGTGGACTTTTTTCATTGTGTTATAATCGAATACATAGATGCAAAAATCACATCCTCCGGCCACGATCCACTCCTTCCTTTCAATGAATTTAGCCGTCAAAACTGCAGTTAAAGCGATTCAAAATTATAGCGAAAGAAAATAGTAAGAGAGTGAACAAAAGTTATTTGGGGCCTCTTACATTTCACACCATTCTGCTCTCTGTTTAGATCACCCGTCATCACAAAGTCCTGTGCATGATATGAGCTGTTTTACGGTGATTGGGACGGTACTCTGTGGTACCGTCGGTACTGTCTAAATATATATATTTTTTACCGTTCATTATGACACGATTTATTTTAGCCGTCGATTAAAACTTGATGAAACCCAACAATTGCTTATGCCCAGCTCTAATCTCTGTAAAAAAAAGATACTCTATCTTCTCCAGATTTCAACACGAGTAGAATAGGGCAGCAGCCGCCGCCGCCCTCAGGAGGCACGAGGCGAGGCAGCCGCCGCCGCCACGCCCACCTCCCTCCCTCACGAGGCTCGCGGCGAGAAGGCCGGAGCCGCCGCCGCCACGCCCACCTCCCTCCTTCACTCACCAGGCACGCGGCGAGGCAGCTGCCACGCCCACCTCCCTCCCTCACCAGGCAAGCGGCGAGAAGGCTGGAGCAGCCCACCTCTCTCCTTCACCAGGTCTCGTTGGCTCGGAGAGCGGCGGCGGCGTGGTTGGCGGGTGGAATCGGGTTGCGGGCGGTGCTGGGTCGGCATCGGCATCGTGGTGGGCAGGGCCCTGCCTCGGCATCGTGGTACATGTCAAGGTACCACTGACAGTGCAAGATCCTCCCTCGGTCCCTCTATCCCATTTCCAATTTGGTTTTCCAATTTTGTTTCAAAACGATGAGCAGGCTGGTGAGAATTTGTGTGTGTTGTTTCCTGCTGTGAATTGTGTGTGGTTGATCGAGATTTGGTATGCAGTATTGGTATCAGTACCGTACAAAGTGTGTGATAAAAAATTGTAAAACGTGTTGTACTTCATTAATTTGAAATTCTGAATCCCTTCACATTTTGCTCTTCTTTCTTCATCTTGTTATCCTCCAGATAACTTCATCTTCCAAACTTCGAATTCTTGTAGCTCCAGAGATATATCATGTAGAATCATTCACTATTTTTATCAAAGAGGATTAACGAAGCCTCACAGGTTTGTAGAATCAATCACATAGAACCAGATACTTAACGATTGTGTTATTGTCATGTGCCGGTTCTGTATGTTATTGTCCTGTGCCGCTTCTGTATTGTGTTATTGTCCTGTAAGATTGTATTCTCTGTTTTGTTATCACTGATCATTATTCAGTGGAATCAGTACTAGGCTACTAGATAATCAGTCAATTGTTACGATTTTCCCTGAGGTTAATTTGGCATTTGGCTGAGTAGGTACGGTATATGTCCAATAGCTAGCTAGCCAGTTGGAGTATGTATGACTGTTGTGGTGTTCGTTCATGCATGCTCTGAGCTCTCCAAGCATGAATGATTTTTCCTAGTTTTTCATCACTACAATATTGTGTGATTCATTGCCTTTTCTATTTGGCAAAGCCCTATTTTGGTGAACCGTCAGTTTAAGACAGATAGAAAGTGTGGATCATTGTTACTGTTTTGGCTCTTAGATTTCTTTTATAGCTGGTTGTGGAGCTTTTGTTCGCGCTTTTATTTTTTTGCAGGATACTGTATCTAAATGTCATAGACCCCTTTTGATAACACCTTTAATTTTCGATTTGTATGTGATATGCAGGTAGGCATGGCGGATGCACGTGATGAGTCTATGGATGAGTACCATGGCATTGTCATCGATGAACACACCCATCCCTTGGCCCCACCTGATCTTGCATGTTTGTTGCGGTCACACGGAAGGATCACCGACGAGCAGAAAGCCGACATTGTCGAGATGGAAAATTGTGGGATCCGCAAACACAAAATCATGGATGTGTTGCGCATGAAATCTGGTGGCTTTGGTAAAGCCAGATGCACGAATCCCTGAGAGCTTAACTACTTTAACTTGTAAATGGATTAATGGATTAGATGGGAAGAATTTGGAAAAGGAGCAATGAATTTCGGACCTCAGGAATCAGGTTATATATGCTGTTGCTTTGTCATTTGAAAGCCCTGATTTCTTATAGTATTGGGAGTTACACAAGCACATGATTGTACAGATAAGCATATGATTCAACAAATTTCTTATAAAAAATAGTATCTCTTATTACAACTAGGAGCAAAAATCAAAACAACGAGCAAATTTCTCTTATAAAAAATTTGAGCAAATATCAAGATGTCATGTTCTGGTCGCCGCTGCCAAAAGTCACCATCTACTTGGGACTGTCTAGTCTAGGTTGCTTGGTGCTTGGCGATGACCCATACTGATCGGACTCCATTTCGTCGTCCGAGTCCCTGTCGCGCCTATAGCTACACTCCACTACCCTTGGCTCATATTCATCCTGCCCAAAATAATATGAAGTTATTAACATCAACGTATATACTTGACGAGTGCTGCATAAATTAAAGAGCAGAAAATACTAACCTGTCCACCCCAGCCGTCGTCATTATCATCATCTGAAGATGGATAATTCCTCAGAAGGTACAGATCACACTTCTTTATCCCTATAAGAGCTTGCATCATTTCACGTACATCCTCTTCACATGAAAGCAAAACCATTCCCTGTGGTGGTATGGACCCTGGCATGATGTAGTACACATCAGAAGAATTATATTTGTACCCATGATCACACAAATGATCCTGCATTGCAAACCAGTCCACTTTTCGCGGTTCGGTAAATATCATGCCGCCGGGTGGTCGCTCGAGATATCCTTTTGGAATTTGACTACGTTCTGTGTCTTGGAAAACTCGGAATTCCATTACAACTACCTACATATGATTATGTAACATCAGGTTAATCAATATAAAAAATGTCATACATATTTTGGAATGTCGATAGACATGCTTACAGGTGTAGAAGGTGTAGTATCTGGCAGAGATTTTTCGGGGGAAATATTGTGGCATTGTTCCTGTTGTACCTGCATCTATTAGAAGTTTAGAATCATATGTGCGTCAGTCGCATAATTAAAATAAGTAAACAGGGCAATTTTCCTGGTTCTGTATAACCTTATCTTCCATGCTAAGCTGCTTCAGCTTGATCTGGCGATCCATCTCCGTGTGAAGTTGTTCGAACTTATGGTCAATATCTGAACGTTCCTGCATGGTAATGAAGTCCACGGTGGTACGCTCCTGGAGTAAAGCACAGTCGATGTCCTGTCGCTCCTGCTTCAGCTTCAGATCCATCTCCTCGTGGCTCTGCTTGATCTTACCAAGCAAGTTGTCACGGTACTCTTTGATCATCTGGTCCATGATTGCACGTTCTTTGTTTAGCCTCTCGTCCATATCTTCATGGATGCGTTTCAGCTGGAGTATCATGTTCTCACGATCCTCGTGTCAACAACTGCACGGTGTTGCTGCAACTGCTCGGTAATGGGTAAAGTACACTACAAATTACAAAGACTAAGCTTCAGTGCAAAATTGCATAAACCATTCGCAACGCCAGTGGTCCCTAATAACATGTGTAAAGATGGCTTGTTTTAATACCAGCAAGCACAACCAACAAGCCAATATCGATCAGGGCAGTATGATCTGTCGCAAAGTGAAAGAAGGCTCGAGCCATGAGAAGAAGGGGAGGTAGTCATGCCGGCGCCGTCACGGGCTCGGCTGCCATGCTCCAGTCAAGCGTGGACAGGACCAGCAGCTCCATCCTCTGCACGGAGGGGGACCAGAAATCGTAGCCGACGCCGGCGTCGAGCTTCAACAGCGCTAGCGCGCCGTACTCACCTTGGCCGGCAATGAAACGCAGGTCACGAACAGGAGCCGCGACGCCCGCTCAATCGCCGGCATCCTTATGCTGAAGGGGGAGGTGCACGCGTCCACGGGGAGGTGGATGAGTGGCCACGACCTCGACCGGCTTGTGCTGCTGAATGGGGAGGTGGAGGACGGGCACCCGCGCCGGCGACCGCGGCCGCCATCTACTGCTGAAGGGGAAGGTGGAGGAGGGACACCCGAGCCAGCGGACGGCGACGGCACCCGCAGCCGCGGCCGCCTCCTGCTGCTCAAGGAGTTACCCTCCACATTCCAAAAGAGGCCCCACATCCCTAGTTTACTATTGTATAGCATTTCACACAATTCGCAGAGGTGGTTCCTGTAAACATCTCATGCAACTCACACAAAAGGGGTCACACCCAAGGTTTGATCTGTGGAGAAAAGATACGTCTCTAATCATTCGATCAATAATTTTGTTCTCAGTTCCTAAAAAAAAAATTGTTCTCAGTAGCCATCAATATCGACTACTTAAGATTTGTTTTATAACTTCAAAACTGTTTACCAGGTTGTTGTCCAATAACTGAAATGTATGGATATCTAGGGCGATAATAGAACAAATCGGAAGAGAGAAATTTAACAATGTAGATCTACCATGAGAACACATAATATAAGGGATCAATATACATCTATTTTGGTTAGAAACATTAATTTAGCGTAGATGCATACACTCACAACTTACACATTACATACTGAAGATTAACGAATTGCGTCACTGTCAAAGGGAACATCGTCTAATACGAAAATAATCCTCTAACATAATGGACTAGCTAGGAGCATAACCACCTCAAATTGGCATCTACCTTATGTTTAGTTCTCGATCAATTTCTTAGGTTTGTAATATATCACTACATTCTACCATGTTAGTCTCTTACAACCCCAACACCAATTATATCTTTTAAGGTATACTTTGATTATGATAAATTTTTCCACTTATAAATATGTGATCTTTTAGATTCGGACAAGACCTCTAAACTGTATCCTTGACTGTTAACTGTGTATGTAAATGTTTGTAAAACTATAATATTTTATGTCATAAATATTTTCATGACAAGTCAGATGATATTTTTCTTAGAGTGAATTCCACTTTTACCTCATAGTTGTGCATTTATGACACTTAAAATGGGAAACATGCAAGATTCTATGAGATTATTTACTATCGATATGACCCTATGACTCAAAAAGGTTCAGAATGAAAATTTTCATCGGGATCTAATTATATACAAATTATTTGAAAAAACGCCATGTTCCTACAAAGTAAAGACAGACAACAAATGGCACCATTTTAGATACTTGGAAACTTATCAACCCAACTCTGAACCGTAGCTTCGGAATCACATTATGTAAAAAAAATTTAGATCTGAAATGCGAAAATCCCCTTTGACTCCCAAACTCACCTGCTCCTGCCAGATTTTGAAATTTTTTTAAAAAATGAAAACACTTCAGAAAAAACTGAAAAAAATGAAAACAAACAGGTACTAGTTTTCTAAGTATTTGCAAATTCTCATGGTGAAATGACAATTTTGGCGCTCTATGCAAAAAAATCATCAGTGCTCATGTGTTGCAACAATCATAACCCAAAATGAGCACCACTTTTGATTTTTTTTTTGCACAGAGCAAACCACATATCATTTCACCACCAAAATTTGACATATTTAGAACACTAGCATATGTTTTTTATCCCTTTTTCCAGATTTGTTTTGAAGTGTTTTCGTTTTTTTTCGAATAACATGCAGGAACAGGTGAGCTCTGGAACAAAAAACGGTGTTCTTGAAATGCTCTTCGTTTCGATAAGGACTAGTTTTCGACTTTAACAAGGTAATCGTGTATGCACTGAAAGGCGGGACAGGTCATTCTTTGCGTTAGCAAGCATATCTTCATACAATATTAAAGCAATTAGTATGTCTGAATCACTAACCTCTGTCTGATAGTTCAAAACACGAAAGGGACCTTCAAAATGAGTTATGACAATCCTGCATTGCACAAGAAAATATATATGATCAAAATTCTTTGTTGCATTGGGATTAATTATGAGTTACACATGTTGACACTATTTAGTAGTCATTGGAAATTATATCCACTAACCATGGCTTTGCTGAATGTACGTCCACACAAACAATTTTAGGGAAACCCTTCATTCGCATGATCTGATTCAACCAAACAAAGAATGTCGGGGTTATACTCTACCCTTTTCAGAAGAAATAAAAATAATCAGTATAGTGAAAAGGAAGCATAGGGATCAAAACCCTGGCTCCCGCCGCCATAGCCAGTGGCAGAACCAGCATGTAATGATTGGGTTCAAATGAACCCAATGGGTTTGTACAAATCAAGGCTAAACCACTTATACCAGTTAGTTTAATCCCATAGTTTTATATAGATGAACCCAATGCTTCATTTTCCTAGCTTCTCCCCTGGCCATAGAACTTGTGTCTTATGGCAAGTAAACACAATTCAAGTCTCACTGGCTACATATCGATTGGCAATATATGTTTAGGATTTGATCACATGGCTGGTAGCCTGGGTGTTACCTATCAAATGACAAGTTCTCATACCCCTACCCGCCATGATACCTAATATAAGAAGATTCATGACAGTTTCGCAATGTCCTAGCAGCTAAGCTACTATTGTACAAATTGTTTACTGGAGATAACAACAAATTCGTGTGAAGGTGGCCTGACCTAAAAAGATTGATGGCAGTGTGACAGGCGTGATCTTGTCTATGAAAGGTTTAACAACATTTTCCGATGTTAACTGACTGAAGACATTTCTGTTCATTTGGACACTAGGCCTTACGAATAACTATGATAATTAAGCAACTGAATCCCCGTGGAGAAGCATAAACATCCGCAGATTCAGGGGCATTTTTTGTTTTACATAGTCGAATGAACTTTGATGTTTTTCAGCGAGGGGCATTACCTGTGTTGCCGCTGCGGATGAACTACTCGTGCCAGTGTTACTAGAGTCCATAGTTCCCATCTCACTAAGTGTATCCATTATATGTTGTATTGCTGGTCTGTTTGCTGGATTGTAGTCCATGCACTTGGTCCCTAACTCAACGCATGCTCGTACCTGCTCCAACATGATATCTCCCTGTGGTATCTCCAGCCTGTTCCTCCAACTTTCAAGTATCTAAGAAAATGGAACAGTTAGTTGTGACTTCGAAACAAAAACAAAATCAAGAATAATCATGCAAACCAACCTGTGGTTGGATGGTTATCAGGGTGGTTGTACCCTCAGCCCACCAGAGTTCAAACCCCAGGTTTGACGTCTGTGTGTTGCATTTAGGCGGAATATAGGCGCCCGTGGTGACTTCGTCACTCAAGACTCGATCCGCCGGCTCTGTATTTCGGAGGTGCTCATAGGGGTAGGGTGTGCGTGTGTGCGTTCATAGGGGTGAGTGTGCGCGCGTATTTGTGAGCGTCTGCGTTTGTACTGTGTTTCTCAAAAAAAAACAAGAATAATCATAAAACATCTTTTGCATCCATTTTGTGCTCTGCACCAATAGATGTGTGTGAAAAGACATCAGGCATGCAATGGGAAAGAATAAGGAAATAACTCAGAGATCGACCCTTTATTTCCTTTATACTGGGAAGGCGATCAAAATTGTCCTTACATTCCCGATATCCTCATAACCTTTCTTCCCGGTCACTGTCTCCATGATTACGACACCGAGACTGAATATGTCAAACTGGGGTGTTATTTCCTCATGGTCGATGAACCCAGGTGGCGTATAGCCACTGCATGAAAATTATACTCTCATCAGTTAGTGTGCACACATAGGGCAATCTAAATCATACTAGCTCATGAAAGTGAATGAGCTTTCCAGTAGTTTGGTATACTTAACAGAGTTCCAACTTTCGTGGTAGCAATAACCCGGCTTTGGTCCCCATCAAAACACCTTGAAATCCCGAAATCGGCAATTTGTGGTACCATATTGCGATTTAACAATATGTTTTCAGGTTTCAGATCACAGTGAACAATCTTTTTATGATGAAGATACTGTAACCCCTCGCAAATTCCGCTGATAATCTGCAAACGCCTTTTCCATTCAAGTCTATGGGATGCATCTATAAAAGGAGAGGATAAAGTGGGTTAACTACTTAAAAGCCTTGGGTAATGTGTGGAGTGCTTGAACAAAATTAGTCTTTAAAGGCATAAATAAAGGTGGAAAGAAACTTTATGTGTCACATGATCCTACCCTTGATGTAACCACGAAGAGATCCATTGGGTATGTACTCAAAGCAGAGCAATCTTCGTTCTACATCTGCCATAACAAAATTTCCATTGAATTTTTCTGCTTTCTGTTGTCTGTCACCACAGTATCCGAGAAAACGCACTACATTTTTGTGCTTGGCAATCATCAGACATTCCACCTCTCGGCTAAATTCCTTCTCATGCATAAACGCATTTGAGACCACCTTCACAGCAACCGCCCCATTCGCAAGTATTCCCTGCAGTGTGCAATCCCAATAATCTAAGCTACCTTGTTATCATCAGGCTGAGTCTCCAGATCAACATTAGTTGATTAAGACTACTGCAATACAGACAATCGTACCTTGTACACCACTGCAAACCCACCTCTGCCGATTATCCGCTCATCGGAGAAATCATCTGTGATTTTTCCCAGGAGTGATAATGGCAGGGCTACCGGCTCCGCGCTTTCATCAGATAGCAAGCGTTCCATGTCAGCTCGTGTAACGAAGCTATCCGTTTGCATTTTCCTGGATTTTTCAGGATTTAACCGGCGCTATGCTTTCAGTGGTAGGTGATGTGCCCGTCAATAGCGAGGCGTCCGTGGTGACTTCGTCAACCTCAAGATTTGCCGGACCAGTCTCTCGGAGGTGCTCATAGGGGTAGGGTTTGCGTGTGTGTGGTCATAGGGGTGTCTGTACGTGCGTGTGTGAGCGTCTGCGTCTGTACTGTGTTTCAAAAAAAAAAAAACTAGCTGCCACACCGCAACACTGAAACAAGGTCAAGCGCATGATTTGTGCGGACATTAAACCCATCTCCCCAACTAGTCAAATTAATGGGGATGGAAGATGTTTAGACAACGAGCTGGAATATATCTCATCTGTTTTGCAGAAGCTAAAACTTGGCTAAATAAATTTTAAAAAAAACTTGGCTAAATTTAAAAACAAAAAATATCTCCAAACAACAACTCTCTGTGGGCCGGAGTATATCTCATTTTCTTAAACCAAAATTAACTTTCTTTCTTCACCAAACTTGGCAGCGCTAAAAGTACATTTGATCGATGCACGTGGCAGCGCAGGTAACTACCACGAGGTGGTATCAAACTATCCAAGAACAGATAAAAAAGGTCGCACTAAATTAGGATAAACAGAGAACCGCGCGCGACGACGAAGCACCCTGCCTGAAGACAGTTAGGAAGCAGGAGCACCATCGACAACAGCATATCCAACCAGCTCATCGGAGGGAAGATCACTGCAAAGAAGGATTTTGTGAGTACCTGCAGAAATCCTGCTGTCCAGAGAAGGCAAGCTTCAAATGTTGTCCGCGGTAGGGCAATGGATTGTTTCTGAAGCCAGCAAAGGGAATGAGGACGAGAGATACTACCAGGATAGGCCTCCATTTTGTCTGCATCCCGAAAAAGACACACTGTGTAGTGTGTAGTTTGGGGTGCCTCAAAGATGCTCTTAGGCAACGTGCCTGTCCGCCTAGCGGCCTGTCGCGTGGATATTTTAAGCAGTGTCAGGCACATCCAGTAATGGTTCATTCAAACACAATTGTTTAAGCAGTGTCAGTCACAGTTTCAGTCTTCTATTGATCAAATTCTCAGAATTAGATTGTGCATATAATAAGACAACAAAAACTTTGACACGCAAAACTTTAATCCACCATGGCCAATGCACTGATTTGAGTCAATCATTTAATCTTCTTGATTTGCATACCTTGATACCTCTATAATGCACGTGGAATCTCCAAAATCACCGTCGTAGACGATTGTAGATTTGTAGCAAGGTTTTCCCCCTTCTCTCTGCCTTCTTCACTTCAAATGACCGATGAAAAACCCAGCCTTTTTTTGTTTGGACGGCAGGCTCTTTCGCTTGAACAGAGTTTTGAAAATCGCCAAAAGCAGAAAACTTTCCCCCAACCTCACTCCCCAGCCGCCGCCGGCCCCGGAGGAGAACCCTATGCCCGCGAAACCGCCTCCTCTTGCTCCCTCGCAGAGCAGGACGTCAAGTGGGAGGCGCGGAAGAGCAGCTCGGAGTGGCGGCGCACGACGAGGGTTGCAGACGAGCAGTGGAGTTTGGTCAGGACCTAGCACGGGAGGCACGGGCGCGGCGGCTCCGGCCCTAGCTGGCCATGGAAGTGGCTGCGTTGAGGAGCTCGAGGCGTCAGAGCTTCCTGGAAGCGGCGGTGGTGCAGAGATGGTCCAAGGCGGGCAAGGGGGTGCGGTTCTGGTGGCCAGGGCACCTGCTGGTCCCAAAGTGTTGTGGTTAGAAGCTCCTAGAAACTGTCTAGACACTTCTTTTAGCATTTTATAGATTTTGATTATTTGCTGGGTTTAGCTGTGAGATATCCGGAATGTCTCTGTATTTGATATGTCTACTTAATATCGTTATTACGGCTTATTTGTTGTGTTGATTATGAGAAATGAGCAAAATGAAGTTATGCAAAATGAAGCAGCATTCTTTCATCTGTTTTGACTTTACAGTCTAGATGCACAACAACAAAAATTATCCACCAATATTTTAACAACAGTAGTAATAGCTTAATCTAAAGCACCATGCACTAACATCACATCATCTAGCACCATGAGTTAGCAAAACGAATCCCAGTACAATACCAGTACAGTACCGGCCATACACCAATCAACCACCAAAACCAATCATCTAGCAAAACCAATCTAGCACCATGATGCAGAACAGAGCTCGTGGAGCAGTTCATCGCGCCACATGCGAACGTGGGCGAGCGTGGGCGCCGGATGCGAGCGTGGGCGGCGCCAGATGCGAGCGTGGGCGGCGCCAGAGGAGAGGGATGAGGCGCGGAGCGGCGTCGGAGGCGGAGGCGGACGTGGGCGAGCGGCGGCGCCGGATGCGAGCATGGCGGCGCCGCGCGATGCGGTCGTGGATGAGTGCGAGAGGAGAGGGATCGAGGGGGTCGGGTTTTTTCTTCGTTCGCTGGTTTGACCAGATCGGGGAGACCGGATCGGGAGAGTCTGGCGGGGGCATTCTGGTTGTAATTCGCACGAACAAAATGTCCTTTTTTGCCCGGCGCTTCGACCACCCAGCGGAGAAGCTCAGGAATTCGCCCTCCCTTCGCTTCTGGAAATACACTGAGGGTTGGATTTCGGTGGAAATAAGCAAAATAGAAGTTGGACACTTCTTTTAAGCTTCTACTTCCTAGGACCTAGAAGCAGCCCCAGAAGTCTAAAAGAAGTGTCCCTAAGAAAATATGTAATTTTATAAACACTCTTATAACTAATTTTTTCTTTAATTAATTCAGCTTCATGAAAATTATAATTTTCATTAGAATAAAAAGCTATGACTTCATTGCCATTTACAAGCACATTGGAAAGGCAAATATTTAAAATTCATAGGACAACAAGTTTTATCAAAGTAATGAGATTCATCATATATAGAGCATAAATTTTTAGCATTAAAATTCAGTTGGTTTATCATGTTCCACAATTCTATCTTTTTTGTGATAAGCGGTATTTCTTATAATATTCTTGTTCATAATCCACCCACATTGCCAACAATTCAATTTTAAAGAAATTCACCATGTTACAAAAGTAATAAAACAGTAAAGAGCAAGAGTGTACTCCCCCAAATGAACTTATGAGTAGAATTACAGCTCCCGGCAATGGCGCAAGAAAATAATCTTGACAACCTACAAATATAGGAGATCGATCGCAGTATTCTTGAGGGAAGTGAAACCCAAATTTGTTATTTGACATAAGGAGAGCCGAAGAATAATCATAAGTCTTAGCAACTGAGTTGTCAGTTCAGCCACACCTGGAAAAGCGGTAGTGGCAAGATTGATGTGAGAGCAATGGCGCCAGAAAATACTTGTTAATGCAAGGATGATGGACACACGAAAATATGATGGCAATAGGAACATTAATGTAACAGTAGTAAAAGTAACAATGAATACAATAATGATTAAAGATGGACCAAGGTTCATAGTTGGTAACTCTCAAACAAAATCATATGTTGAGTAAACAAATAACAGTTGGACAATTGATGGAACTGAAATAACATAAGACGGGCAAAGCATCTAGTTTATAAAGCATAGTAGGCATGTATTTCATTTTCATATATGGTTGTACGTGCTCAACGAGAGAAGCTTGCATAACATATTTTGTCCAACCATCCCGTTTTCAGCGGGACCCATTCCGGAACCGTATGGTAATTAAGGTACAGAGCATCGTAGCAAAACATTAACACTTAATGAATACACTAATTCTCAAGTTACAATCATCCCCTTCGGTTGTCCCAATTTCTATCACTTCGGGGCCTTAGGTTCCGGACAATAACAGGTGCATTCAACTTGTGATCTAAGTAACAATTATATTCATAAACATAATGAGACTAAATCTAAGCCCTATTTAACAGAACAACCTGTAAAGATGAATTCTATCATCTTTGACAAGTTTAGAAGCATCCTCACAAAAAACTATATGTCATACTTCAACATTTTTAGCAATAATATCTTTAACCAAAGCGCTACTTGAGGTGCAACTTTAATTTTTTCATCAGGTTTGGTAGGTTTTGTTTCATTTTTATTAACCACACTAGCAACAATAGAATGTTATTTTACTCTAACAAGAAATGACAATTTATCATCATGAGCGGTAGGGAAAACATGATCAACTGTATGAACTTGCAACTCCTTATTAGGAAGCATAGTAGTAACCACGTCTTAATATGGTTCATGATACTTGTTCCATTTTTCTTTAGAGATATTAATATGTGAAGCATAATTCTTACATAAAGCAACACAGATTCCAGAATCAATTCCAAATTTAGCACTAAAAGTATTAAAATTTTCAGTTTCAATATAACATCTAATGCTATCATACTCATAGTTTATACGTGTCTCTTTACCTTTTCCGATCTCCCAATCTTAAGTATTACGTTGAATTCTCTCAAGAGATCCCATTTAGCATTAACCTTCTTGTTGGTGAAATAACCATTAAAAGAATCATCTAATAAATCCTTATCGTGACGAGAAACAACCCTCGAAACAGCTAGTAACCAAGACACAAGCTTAGAACACAGGAAACCTTAATAAGTATACATATAACTGAGACGAGCAAATCAATTTCTTTCTAACAACCTTGATAGTATTCACACTCTTCTTCTTCCTACCACCTCAAGACACTCACATGGTTGTTGTTCTATAGGAAGAATATGAAATAGAACGAAACAAGAACAATGGTGAGAAAGGAGTGGAGAGAGCTCAAAGCTTTCAAACAATAGATCCACGAATCAAACCTTTCATATGTGCAGAAACCCGCTCCGACGACGTTGGCTGCAATCGCCTCCTCGCCCCCCCCCCCCCCCCCCCCCCTCATCGTCCGTGCCAGACTTGAAGATGTAGGTGTTGTGGTAGCAGTGACGTAGATTTTACCAAAATATACAAGAAGGCAAAAAAGACAAACTATGAATGTTCAAGGGGGCGGGGAGACTAATTGTTTTCCATTTAAACCCTCTTTAAAAATTCTTCACAAACTAGTTGAAAGTTGGGGAGGGCGACTTGTACATTTCAGACCTAGGTTTGGACCTTCCGAAAACGAGCCACCGAAAATTGTAGGAACGATAACTTTGAAGTGTGTGGTGTGGAGCAAAGTGTAGGGAAGTTGTGGGAACATGAATAGAAGGTTGTTATCCAACTTTTCTAATCTTGCTCCCCTCTTAATAATACGGCTTTCCTACGACTCAAAAAACGACAAATGAATGGTCACAAATAAGACTTCGTCTTGTCGATTTCCCCGCGATATGTTCTTTTATGCATGTAGGGATAACTTTCATTTATTTAACTACATGTGGATGAATCTATATACGTTACATATATGACCACATGTAGATAAATGTAGGTCACCTGATTTGAAACCGCGGGCTACATATGAAACGAAACGAGCTGACAAGAAGCTTAATCAAAGACTTTTCATGAGATTTTTCTTCCGTTGGAACTTTGAAGGGCCCATCCCATGGTTACAAATTTGGGAGGAATTAAACGAGTGACTACAAATTTAGGAGGAAATAATAAGAGCGATTACAAATTTGGAAGGAAACAGGGGTGTAATTTGCTTGCTTGGAGTTGGCTCCCACCTAAGGAGCACAGCACGCGTTCCCCTCTTCCCGTTCCCGTTCCGACGCGGCTTCCTCCCCCCGTTCGTCTCTAAGTTCTCGCGCTCCCTCGGCCGCACCCCAGCACGCACGGGGCCAGCCAAACCCCCCCATCGCCCTGCCGCCACCCAAGCCCTCCTCGACCTCCCCTCGACGCCGGGAAGACGCCGGGGCGCGGATTCAATCCGGGCTCGGGATTGGTTTCTGCTTCTTTTGATTAACGGTATGCGAGCCCTAGGGGAGTGTTTTTTTTTTCTAGAATTTTTCTCTGTATCGAGTGCGAGTTCTTGCTCTGTACGGATCCTTCATTGTTCGCGATCGAATCACGATTTTTCCGATAGGAATCCCTTGCCTCGTTACTCGATTAGCTTCATTACTAGATTAGTCGCTGGATAGCTGCGTGGTGGCTTGATTCCTCTGCCTCTGCTTCTCCGGGCGATCGCGCGCGGGATCGATCCGCCTCGGTTGACCGCCGCCGCCAATGTTCAGCTGCACATTGCGTTAGGGTGGTGCCAGCCCCCCCCCCCCCCCCCCCCCACCCCCCCTGTCGCTGACATCGGCAGAGGTTGTGTGTGGTGTTGCTGCAACAAAATGGACTTGAATTTTCTTTAGAAATTAGATGAAGCTTGCTTGCGTGGCTGCTTTCTTTCTATTTTTTGTAGTATTGTATTTCTGTGTTGCTGTGCATTGTGTTGCTGATCATGTCTGGTAACCGAGTGTTATTCTGGTCGCTGCAGCATTGAGCCGCATTTGTCATCAGCGGCCGATGATGGCGATACATTGACGCCCAGCTGGTGGGGAGGAAGAAGAAGAAGGATTTTGCGAAGGCGTCGTCACGCATGCCTGGGCGGGCCCCGCAGATGAATCCAGGAGGGAACGGTCACGGGGCGCCGCAGGTTGCTTCGGGGAACCCCGGTTTGGCTCAGTTCGTGCTGTTGCGCAAACTCACACGTCAGAGGCTGTAAGCTCTTATTACTTGTTGCCAAAAATGCACTAGTGGATCAGTTGTTGTTGCAATGATAACTCGTGGTTAGCTGCGGTCTAACGAAAGTACTGGCTTAGCAGAGGACGTGCATTTAGCCATGAGCCTGCCTGAATTATGATGTTAACTAACATCGATTTTACATTGCCAGAGTAAAAGCTTTTGCGGAGAAGCAGAACCTTTCTTCTGTAACACAAAATTTGGTGCGTTTAGCGATGCAGGCTGAAGGCGTTCTCTTCAAGACATATCCGATCATGGTAAGAACCATTCATTCTATATAAACTTATTAGGCACACACAACGAATAAACCTTGCAGGCCTACTAAAGAATATATGATGTTTTATTTCTAAAGATGCTCCAGATATGTAGAGTGCATGCCATTCAACTAGTCGTGTCAACTCTTGATCAGTGTACCATTCAGTAGATTGTTGTCATGGTTATTTGCCGCACAATGTAGAATATCCGGCACTATCGCAAAAACTAATGTTTGATGCTATCTGCAACCGACACCCTCGTCCACAAAATGTAAAGTGCCCATGTAAGGTGATAAAATACCCAGGAAGCTTTCGATCTTGTGGTGCGGGATCAGCGGTGCACTCACTGTACTTATTTTTGCTCAATTGCAGTGTACATGAGCTTCTCTTGGCCGTCAGGCCCATCGTAACACACATAGCCCGTCACCACTGCTTCATGGGTTCAAGTCAATGTCGTTGCAATGGCAACTCTCTTCTCTCTCACTCGCTAGAACGGAGGTAGAAGAAGGAGATGAACACGAGTGTTTTTGTGCTGCGTGCAACAACTGCAGCTTTTCTGTTATCTCTGCTATATAACGCTACAGTAACTGAACCTGCAAGTTTAGCTTATTCCATCAGTCAATACAAAATGAAGAAAGCAAATAACTCAAATATGAAAATCTTGTACCACCCGGCTGGAGAAACATCGGGATGATGATGGCCAAACTTAAGATGGGGGCACAGTGCTCCATCATACCACGACATTGTGATTTATGCAAACGCCCAATGCAATCACAGTATGTGCAGGATGAAAACGTCCAGTTAAATGATGTGGACACTATGAAAGATCAGCGCTATTCTTATTTTCTAAAAATATGAGGATTTGCGGAGAGGTGTACCTAAGGGTTTTCTCACTGAAAAGTGTCCCTATGACTTACATGCTAATGAGGCGTTATAATACCCTTCTTTGTTGCCCAGATGTGCAATTTTTTCTTGCATGTGCTGAGAAAAGTAAGTTAGTATCATTTTTTTCTTAGCAGTTCTGGTTTTACTGTGTTGATATGTTGACTGTTGGCCATCTGTTTCTCCCCGTATCTATGTATATGATTTAATTTTTAACTTCCCGTGAGCAGGCTGATTACTATGCGATCGTGAAGGGACCAACTGATGGAGTTCTGAATCATGCTATTCAGATCATTGCGGCCGAAGGTCGGCGACGTCAACAACTTTCGGATCAGGTAGCATCTGGCTCCAGCTATGGCACAGTGATTCCAACACCAGGTATGGCTCAGAGTGCAAATGGGACTTCTGTAGCGTCCCATTCGATGGACACCAGATTCACAGGTGGTAACTCAACTACAGGTACAAATAGCTTGTCTTGGCTTATACTTGGATATGTCAGATGCTTCTTTTTTGTCTGGCCAGTTGTCTTTCATGTGCTGCTACTTAGTACTTACTATGTTTACTCTTAGGTTCTATGTATAGTGGGCATCAGAACCCCTCCACCAACATCCCATTAAATTCTACCACCGGTGGCATCTCAGCAGGCACAACTTCAGAGGGCATGCAACGTCTAAGTCATATGATCCCAACTCCAGGATTCAGCAACCAACAGACTTTGCATGCTAATTCCGAGTACTCTAATGGAGCTGGATGCTTAAATGTGGAGGCAAATATTGCGCCACAAATGCAGAAGCAAGAGAAGCCATTTGGTAGTAATATAATCTTTTATCCAATGCAGCACCTTGGGAGCCATGCTGTTTCTCGAGTACATCCAAACACGTTAGATAAGTCCTCGTCATATGGTTCGTCAGATGCAAAAGTGAATGGTGGAATGGGCATAAACAGGCCAAATATACAACTAAGAAGCAGAAACACAGGATCAAAGACATGTGTTAACCTATCTCCTTATGATGGTTCGTGCAACAAACCGTTGCAGCAACAGTTTGATGCTCCTCTGCTGCAGAAGTCACCAAGTACGTTTCCTGTCATTTTATTGGAAACCCTCCTCTATACCATTTTGTTTGATTATTTGTGCCTTGATAGATAGGGAAACTAATTGGTAGTGATCACACTGAAACTTTGTTGCTTCTAGTTCTGCAAAAGAAATATGGCTTTGAAATCTAATTCTTGTTTTATCCATCTTTGAAACTTTCAGAAAGTAAATTCTACTTCTCACATTACAGGAATGCATTTCAGAAAAGAACGAAAAATCTTTGAAACTTTCTCCATGTATTAGGGAGCAAAAGTAAATTCCGTGTTTACTTTTGTTCAATTTAGTGTAAAATACATGCTACATGTTGTGCAAGAAGCTATATCCTTCATTGTCACCATAAATTTGGTGGTGTTAAATTAAAGAATGCAAGTGCATCTTTGGTGTAGCAAAAAACCTTGCTCTCTACCTTGTTCTTCCATGATACTGTAGGAAATACTGTTCAGGTGTCGTTGAGTCAGTGGCCCAGCAGGTCAGTATTGGGAAGGTCTTATTCTTTCAGTCATCTCAAAATTTTGATTGGTTTCCTATGACAGATTATTTATTACGAATATCAATTGGTTCTTGAAAGATCAATTAGCTTTCTGATAATCCATCCTCTATATAAGGATTACTATTGAAGCATGCAAAGTAATGATGAACAAAGTCTTCGCTTAGTAAAAGTTTTTTTTGTCCTCCCTTTGTACTGTAGAGATTTATGTCCTCCCAAAGTATGTTTCTTCTACCAATTATGTAAGTATCATAACTAATAGTACATGTGATAATATATGTAGTTTTTTGAAATTTTCCATATAGCAAAGTTTCAATGTATTTTATGAATTATATTGGCATTCAAATAACACATTCTTGTATGAAAGAATGAAATAAATCATTGTCAATAAATGTCTTGAATCCTTACGATCTTAATCTGATCATAATACTTGATGGTAAATTTAGTATTGTCTATATTTGTAGGATGTCTAACATTTAAGAGACTTGTAGCCTCTATCAGCTCAAATATTTTTCTGTAGCACTGCACTAGGCTTATCTTGTTGCTAATCGTTTGAGGCGGTATTGCTTATTTTGATGAAGTTCATATGTGTTCAGTATGGTTGATCGTGAGGCTTTTACTGTCATAACTCATAAGTCAGTATCGCTTGTGCTGGATCTAATTTATTGGAATAGCGCAGTAATATTCGCTTTAGGCGTTTGGCACTGCAAGACTTATCTCCTACAACATCACTTGATATGGCTGTTTCTAGAAGTTTCTAGGACACTGATTCATCCACCCTACAGGTACAAATAACCATAATATGAAGGCTGAAGTCTTGACTCCGGAAGACAAGGTGAACTTTAGTGCATCACAATTTTTTCATTAACAACTAATTCAGCATTGCTGCAAACATATTGTTTCTCAAGCAATAGAAAAGACACGTTTGACTAATGTTTTTTGATTGAAAAGCAGGGTCAGCTTTATATTTGTCAGAGAAAAATGGTACAAGATAGAGTACCTCAGCCAGTTTCATCCGGTCGGGGCCTTGTTGGGTGTACTGTGACTTCACTTGACTCTAAGTTGTCAAATCTCCCAACAAAAGAAGATAAACATGACCCAGCAGATATCAATTATGAACATCGTCAGCTTCGATGGTTACTGATGTTAAAGCACGCAGAACACTGTGTATATCCTGCAGGAAGTTGTAAATCTCCGTATTGTGCTCTTGTGCAAAAGATCGTGAAGCATCTTAAACGCTGTCAAACAAAAAACTGTCCATATCATTACTGCGTGCAGTCAAAGAAGTTGTCTGATCACTATAAGAACTGCATCAATGAGCAGTGTACTCTTTGCAGCGAGGCAAGGACAAGATTCCGCCGCTCTTCTGAACAGGCGCACAAAAGCAGTCCTGATGACCATATATTAATTGCTAAGCAGAGTACGGTCCAAAGAATTACCAATGGTGCACTAGACGATAAAATGGATATTGACCATGTCATAGTTGAAACCATTGAGGAGCAACCATTGGCACCAAAACGTTTGAAGTTGCATCATGTGTCTCCCAAAGCATCAAAGAATGGAAATCAAATCCATCATGTCTGTGTTCATGAACCAAAGCCAGTGTTGCAGGAGCAAAATAACAATGCACTGCCAAAAAAGGAGGCCAGTGTGAGGGTTAATAGGCTACATCCAGTAAATCCTACAACAATTGGTTATGGTAATGATGGAAAAGTAGCGAAAAATAACATGGGTCTTCATGTTAAGCAAGAAAATGTATTGTCTGACAAAGATATAAATGGGTATGCTATTGATCTTAAGAACAAAACCAAAGGTCGTACAGATGTTACGGTGTCTAAATCAGGGAAACCGAAGATAAAAGGTGTTTCACTCATGGAATTGTTCACTCCAGAACAAATTAAAGAGCACACCGACAGTCTAAAGTTATGGGTTGGTCAGGTATGCTTCTTGACCTTGAAGGAATTCCTAGTATGCTTTAGTATCTATTTGCAGAGTTGCTACAGTTAGGTGGTAGGGTGGCAAATGAATTAAGAAAACTCAAATGGATATGGTCAAATTTCTTCTCCACTGTTTTCCTATGTCAAATATGCTAACATTTTGAAGTAACTTTACTCTCTTATAGGTTAACTGTGTATCTAGCAAAAATTTACAACAATTTAGATTAATTTCTGTAGATAGAGTGGGATAGGAATGAGGATGGCTGGATGTTCATCTGAATCCTAAAGGCGAAGAAACCCGACTGTGTCTTACGACTTGTTATCAGGAAATAACTTAGGAACTGACATTTCCCTTTTCTATTGATCTTTCATTACATCCCTGTCATTGCCGGGTCCATGTGGTCAGCACCAGAGTTTAAGAAAATACTGGCTTCAGAAAATTTCACTCAGTCTGGCAGTCATGAATACTAAATATTGTGGATCAGGCAGTTTTTATAAAACAATATGTAGACAAAATATTAAATACAAATACATGAACTTGTTAATTTTGAGGGGGATTTCCCACTGCTCATTGAGATAATATTTTTAGGACATGATGCAAGGATACTATGGGAAGACTGTACTTGCAATAGCACAAATGAGAACTTTTATATACACCGCATATGAAATATCGAAAAAAGGGAAAGATAAAATACCAACGCGCACTACTTTTATGCAAGATCTAAATTTATCAATAGTAAAGATTGTAAAATTGTACACACATCTACTGTGGACAAATAGCAAGTTTGTTAAATTTTCCTGTAAACAGGCATTTTTTTATAAACATGATTCAGTAACATCTTAGTTTGTAATTTCAGTTCAGTAAATGTATGAATCGATAGTTTCAGTGGTTCTAATGGTGCTGGTATTTTTTGTTACTACAGTAACCAGCTGATTTCTTCTTTCTTTTTTCTTACCCTGATCAATGTTCTAGCACTGCTGGAATTTTAACCCCTGACATTTCATATCTTTTTTTATTAGGTAGACTTTTTAAAATAATGCTTTACTGCTATTACAGTTGTACATAATGTAAGCATATCCTACAATTAAATGCTTTACTTCTATTAAATGTTCCATCGTTTGGCAGAGCAAAGCTAAAGTTGGAATGAATCAAGCATTGGAACATTCTGAGAATGAAAACGCATGTCAGCTTTGCAAAGTAGTGAAGCTTAATTTTGAACCTCCACCGGTATATTGTTCTCCCTGTGGTGCTCGGATAAAACGAAATGCACAATACTACACTGCTCCTAAAGCTGAGACCTGTTACAATTCATGTCTTTTGTGTTACAATGAGGCCCGCGGTCAAATAGTTCAGGTGGAAGGTAAACCGTTACCCAAGGCCGAACTTGATAAAAAGAGAAATGATGATGAAACGGAAGAAGGGGTAAGCATGTAAATTTCCCTTTTGGTTGGTTGTGAATTATAGTTTTGTACTCTTTTCTTGCATACTAACTTATTCTAATTGATTGGCCCTACAGTGGGTTTTGTGTGACAAATGTGAACGATGGCAGCATCAGGTTTGTGCCCTTTTCAATGCCAAAAGGAATGCTGTAGGAGAAGCAGAATATACCTGTCCCAAGTGCTATGTTTGGGAGATAGAGCATGCTTTGCGTACGCCTTTGCCACAAAGTGCTGTTCTTGGTGCTAAGGATCTGCCAAGGACCGTGCTTAGCGATCATATCGAAGGACGCCTTTTCAAACGGCTCAACGAAGAGAGACATGAACGTGCGGCTCGTGATGGGAAAAGCTTTGATGAGGTTAGTGTTAGTTTGGAACTCACCAACATAAATTTTGCTGTTCTTTTCCTTGCCTTTGTTGTTGGGTTATGTCTTGGTTCCGCCTTTCTAAAAACAAGATGTGGCTTATGGACGATACATAAAGCAGCTCACTGGGGTGCTATAGGTGACAGATATTTTTGAACCGAATTATTTTATTGAATCGAGAGGTGCCAGGTTCACATTCTCCAACTTCTTAGAAACATATCTGCAGCCTTCCTGCATATTTTGATAGTACTGCTGCTTGTTTTGCACTTCTGCTATGCCCTTATCTATTGCAAGTGCACCTTTTCGGTTACTGGTTATCTTTGTGGCAAGAATACCATGTTGAGGTTTGTTAGACGAGTTTCAGAACATCAAGCCTTTTTCACCTCATGTGGCTCTCAGCATTCCCTGTTATGCATATCTCTTCTATTAGGTCTATATGCAACAATTATATTCTTCGCAGATGGTAGGTCCTGCCTGTCTACTACCTCCAAACCGAAATAAGTGTCGCAGGATGTGAATAGGCGTAGTACAAAATGCATGCGTAACTCCCGACAGTTAATACGGATCGGAGGGAGTAGTTTATGTACTCATACTACAAGTTTGCCACCAAAGTTTTGTTTGTACTATGATGTACTGCATGAATTTGATTTTTGCTACACTTTTAACACAACAAACTTCTAACATTTATTACACCCTTGTTTAGCTGAATGTTTACCATGTTAGAATTGGATAATAGGTACTCTGCATAATATAGACAGTAGAATTCAAAAAATGTATATATTTATATCATATGTAACGAAGAAACATCAGCAATTTGTAAAGTTAAATATACATATTCGAATTTATATCGTGTGCATGTTTAGATCTTATTTACATACTTTTTAGCACGTTATAGTCCCGAATTAACAAAAAAAATACTTTCTACCTGTATCATACTGAATAGAGCAAGCAATGCTTTTGTAATAGCTCTAGCATCAGAGTGAAGAAATCTTTCATATGTTCAAGCCACCCACTAGATTACATGCCTAGCTTTTCATGCTCTAATGGAATCAAGCAGTTCTTCCTATCATTTTTAGAGAAATGGAATCTATTTTCATGCTTTAGACAATCATGTCATCAGAATGCCAGTAATTTGTTAGTGTTACACCTGTGGCCTATGGTAATCTGAGCAAAGACTGTTTACTTCTACGATATTATGCTTGAGTTGTATGCATATATCCACACTTGTTTATCTAGCTGATCTGGATTTCTGTAATGAAGATCAGTATGGTAGTGTACTGAAGATTGAGATGCTATGAGGCATCTGTAGAAAAATCTTATTTGAGGTTGGAGTTGTTTTAGAAAGTGCCTTCGTGCCAAATGCTAGCTATGCTAGTGCTCATGAATATCGAAATCGCTGGGGCTATGGTAAGCCTAATTGTATTACCATGGTTCAAAGCCTATTAAAGACAGTTAATGACAGAAGAAGCTAACTCGACCAGCATCTTAAGACAGTGTAGCTGGCTACGTTTTACCGTGTACTGTAATGATATGGTCTATAAGTAGACTCGATCATCGTGACACAGTCCCCCTTTCCCTCCGTAATGTGTGCTGCTGATGCTCAAGTGTCCTAGTTAAGATGATAAGATGACCACCCTCACTTGGAAGCAAGCATAGTGGACATGACCTCGTGATACAGTTTTTCTATGTTATGTGTTGTTACCACGGGGATTTTTTTCAAGTAATTCAATATATGCAACTATTATATTCACCAATTTTTTCGCCTTTCTCAGTTTCTAATCTCTTAGTAGATATTTCTTTGTTGGGTGGTTTTTTCCTAATGTTTTCTCACTTGTAGGTTGCTGGAGCAGACGGACTTGTGGTCAGAGTTGTTTCATCAGTGGACAAAAAATTGGAAGTTAAACCACGTTTTTTCGAGATTTTTCAGGAAGATAATTATCCAGCAGAATTCCCTTACAAATCCAAAGTAAGAAAACGGTCCTGCCAAAGTATAAAATCAGTTGATGCTGTTGATTTGGCAATTCAAGTTACTGTTTTTCCGAGACGAAAGTTTTGTTAATTCATGCTCTATAATATTGCCAAAAAAATTGCAGGCTATTCTCTTATTTCAGAAAATAGAAAATGTTGAAGTATGCCTATTTGGCATGTATGTTCAAGAATATGGTGCAGAATGTGCAGACCCAAACCAACGCCGGGTTTACCTCTCATACCTTGATTCTGTCAAATTCTTTAGACCTGAAGTAAAAACAGTGTCTGGGGAGGCCTTGAGGACATTTGTCTACCATGAAATTCTGGTAATTCACCACACCCTTTTCGTATTTTTTATAAAGTTTATGTATGCCAAGCAAGGTTATTGGTTTCCTAAATCCACTATTTACTAGAATTTCAATTTATTATTTTCGAATATTTGTTGCTGTTGGTGTGATATTTGTTTTATGCACATACAGATAGGTTATCTTGAGTATTGTAAGCAGCGTGGATTCACTAGCTGTTATATATGGGCTTGCCCACCTTTGAAGGGTGAAGATTACATTTTATATTGTCATCCAGAGATTCAGAAGACACCAAGGTCTGATTTGCTGCGCGAATGGTAAGACGATAGATGAACATTTGTGGTAATATGCTTCTTAAGTCAATACCTTACTGTAGGCATCTGTAATTCATGTCTGATATGACAAAGAATTTCTTCACAGGTACTTATCTATGCTTCGAAAAGCTACCAAGGAGCGTATTGTTGTCGAGCTGACAAATCTCTATGATCACTTTTTTATCACTACTAAAGAATGCAAAGCTAAAGTTACAGCAGCTCGCTTGCCATATTTCGATGGAGATTATTGGCCAGGAACTGCAGAAGATATGATCAACCAATATTTCCTGGAAGAAGATGATAGAAAGTTGCAGAAGGGAAAAGTAAAGAAGACCATCTCAAAAAGAGCTCTTAGAGCTGCTGGTCAGACTGATCTGTGTGGGAATGCTTCAAAGGATGCTATCTTGATGCAAAAGGTATCGTACTGTGCTCTACTTCTTGATGCACCAAAATTTTATCAGTTTTGCCACATGTTATTCTTAGCAACCAAGTTGATGGTGTGCAGCTTGGAGAAGCCATTTACCCAATGAAGGAAGATTTCATCATGGTCCATTTGCAGCATTCTTGTAGCCACTGCTCTACTCTTATGGTAGCTGGAAAGCGCTGGGTCTGCCACCGATGCAAAAGTTTTAATATTTGTGACAGGTAAGTTACTTCTATTCATCTCATATGTTACTTTCCTGTGAGACCCAATATACAGTACATCTGTTTGATGGATGTGCATGACTATGTATGTCTATACACGCTGCTGAGCATCAGCCAATTGGGCTACAATTGACAAAGTGTTTTCTATGAAAGAGAATAGTATCTTTCTGATAGTATGAAAGGAACTGTGATCCTGGTGGCATGTAACAATTGTTCTCTAATCTCTACACAACTTCATAAGTGGATGATACTACTCTTACAATTGACAAAGTGTTTTCTATGAAAGAGAATAGTATCTTTCTGATAGTATGAAAGGAACTGTGATCCTGGTGGCATGTAACAATTGTTCTCTAATCTCTACACAACTTCATAAGTGGATGATACTACTCTTATACTCTATGATCTGCTTACAGCTAGTCTCATCTTAAATGTTAGTCTCTTACACTTGCTTCTGCGACTGATTGGAGTTCTTGTTGCAGTTGTTATGATGCAGAGCAACGGCTTGAAGAAAAGGAGAGGCACCCGAGGAATAGTAGAGACTCTCATGTGCTCCACCCAGTAAGATCTGGATAACTTATTATATGGATGAAGAACAAGAAAATTATCACAGAATTATTAACATAATTTATTTTTTAGGTTGACATTGTTGGGGTGCTCAAAGATACAAAGGATACAGACGATATCATAGAGTGTGAGTTTTTCGACACCCGACAGGCATTCCTGAGTCTCTGTCAAGGAAATCGCTATCAATATGACACACTTCGCCGAGCGAAGCATTCCTCCGTGATGATGTTATACCACCTTCATAATCCAACTGCACCAGCTTTTGTTACCACATGTAATATCTGCAAACACGATATTGAAACTGGTCAAGGGTGGCGATGTGAAGAATGCGACTTTGATGTATGCGCTGCATGTTACAAAGATGGCGGAGGTGCCAATCACCGTCATAAGTTAACAAATAATCCCTCATCTGCAGACTGTAATGCTCAAAATAAGGAAGCTCGCCAGATGCGTGTCCAGCAGGTGATTTATACTCTGGAAATAAATGTTGAAAAATAATACTCCAACATCTACATTCTTTTATACTGCTGTTTTAGTCTGTTGAACGAACGCTCCATGCCTCTTTATTTTTGCACTGTTAAGTCTAATAATGCCAATGCTTGCCCACTTATTTTCTTGAAAACCATATTTGTCCACTTATTGTGCTGTTGTCGTGAACTTTGTGCTATCTACTTTATAGATTATAGCCCTTGAAGGAATCTGTCTTAATGAAGTAATAACTAATGATGCATCTTTGGTGGGTGTGCAGAACCGGCGAATGCTTGACCTTTTGGTCCATGCACATGCATGTCGCGCGGCAGGACGTTGCCAGTATCCCGATTGCCGAAGACTCAAGGGACTCTTTGCTCACGTGAGGAATTGCACTAAGCGGGCAACTGGAGGCTGTATACTTTGCCAGAAGGTGTGGAGCCTGCTTCGCTTCCATGCCCGGGCTTGCAAAGAATCAAACTGCACTATTCCAAGATGCAAGTATGTAACACCCGCTTTCGCCCCGTCCACACCTACAAAGCGTTGGACCGTCGCCGTTCAGAATGAACAGATGACTTATCCGGTTTTGCTTGATTGCAGGGAACTGAAAAACAGTTTTGGAATGTCGCAGCAGCAGTCTGAGTCCAGGAGGATCGCTGCCGTGAACGAGATGATGAGGCAAAGAGCCGCAGAGGCTGCTAGGAGTTAGCGAAGCCAGGTATACATGTATACTTTTACAGAAAAATAAGATATAGCGAGTACATATGGACACCGCAGCTCTTTGTCAAGCTCAACAAGACAAGTCTGAGGATGGGTAGATTGAGGGGATGCAGCTCCAGCTGAAAGATGAGTTATGCCGGG
Source organism: Poa annua (assembly GCA_026929855.1). Lineage (NCBI taxonomy): Eukaryota > Viridiplantae > Streptophyta > Magnoliopsida > Poales > Poaceae > Poa > Poa annua. The sequence continues at coordinate 99,534,590 of CM049437.1, forward strand.
CTCGGTCATAGACGACGGTGGTTCTGCCCTCGCTCTACAAGCACCGTGCTGACAATCGTTTCGGCATACCGACCGACTGATGATAGGATCCGATGACTATATACTGTATGTAGTGTTGGTCATGTCCTGTAGCCTACTCATCATCATGTAAAATAGGATTTTGAACGGCTCCTGTTACATGTGCGAAATCGCGCATGCATAGTTGTCGTCAAAGAGGATTAAAAGGCCGAGTCATAGTTGATGTTTGTTCTTTTGTTGTTGTCTCGGTTAAGAGATGACTGTAGGAAAGAAACGGAACATGGTTCACATGGATGATGATGTCGGTCATTTCATTTGTTCGTTCCAGTCCCCACATTTTTGCAGATTCTGTGTGGGATGGATGTTTATTTATATAAAGAGATTAAATATATATATATATATAAATATATATGGAGAATGACTGACTGAATCACTGGTCTTTCCGTCCCTGCCTTGCACGTCGAAATGCATATTCTTGCATCTCTGTTTGCGTGACAGGATTATCCAGAATCCTGGAGGTTTTGGGCGTGTCCACGCCATCCCCACTGCCTTCTTGGACTTGGATGGATGGCTCTTCTGATCTCATCTGCCTGAACAATAGTCGTCGAGCTCGAGCCAGCACTAGCAGCAGGACAAGTGAAGGCAGCATGACCACGTCGCCACGCTCCTATCCAGTATCCACTTCCACCCGAAACTAACAGTAGGCGTGGGCGCCAGTCACCCGCGACGGCGACACTCGCCATGCCGCTGCGCCGTGAGCCCCACCCGCGAGCTCGCCCAGCCACAAATGGGAGCGCGGCGCGGCAGCGCCACTCAGCCGGCCGCTTTATCTCTGCCTACCGCGCGGGCACCTGACAAGAAACGAAATTCGTACTAGCACGAAAGAGCAGAGCTAATTGCTCCTCCTCGATCGTCGGCCGGCCATGGTTGCTGCCGTGTCTCCCCACGGCGCGGCGGGGGCGGCGGCCGTGAGCGGGGCCACGATCATCGCCTCCTTCCACAGCGGCCACTGCGCGTCCCCGTCCCGCGCGCTCACGCTTCCGGCCAGGCGGTACCACAGCGGCGCGTGCTGCTTCGCGGCCGCCAAGCCCACGCCGGCGGCGGTGGAGGCCGAGCTGGACCAGGACCAGGAGTACGACGGTGCGAACGCCAACGGCGCGGACCCGAAGCCGTCGACGCGGAAGAAGCGCCGGGCACGGAAGGGCAAGAAGGCGGCCGCCGCGCTGGAGGAGGCGGAGGCGGAGGCGAAGAGGAAGGCGGAGGAGGAGGCGGAGGCGGCGAGGAAGAAGAAGGCGGCCGAGGAGGAGAGCCGGGCTGCCCTGGACCTGGACGAGGTCATATCGGTGAGCCCCGTCGGGCTCGGCCGCCGGTCGCGCCAGCTGTTCGACGAGGTGTGGCGCAAGTTCTCGCGCCTCGGGCAGATGTCCAGCGCCTCCGTCACTGAGGCGCTCGCCGAGGAGGAGCAGGCCGTGCTCAGCCGCGGCGGGCCCATGTGCGAGTTCACCGTGCCCGGCGCGCAGGACACCACCGTCCTCGTCGTCGGCGCCACCAGCCGCATCGGACGCATCGTCGTCCGCAAGCTCATGCTCCGTGGATACAATGTCAAGGTCTCACTTCCTAGTTCCTCCACTCACTCTGCATCTTTCTTTCATGTTCGCCACTACGACTGGCAACCGGGGTTAACTGAACTCATAATGTACAGAGTAGCAGATAGTTTCTGTCTTGAATTTTAAAAATAATTAAAAAATTCAAAATTCACTCCGAGGCTACAATGTCAAGCTCATCACCACCCACATGCTTGTTCCTCTTCCGCTCACTCCTGCCTCTTTCTTTCCATTTCAATCAATGCTCACGGCTATGATAATCATTCTGAATTTTGAGAAAGACAGAAATTTTGGACATAAATTTTACCGTTTTGTAACAGGCTTTAGTTAGAAGGGACGATGCTGAAGTGATCGACATGCTCCCGAGATCGGTTGATATCGTTGTTGGCGACGTTGGTGATCCTTTAACTGTGCAGTCAGCCGTGTCAGGTTGCAGCAAGATTATCTATTGCGCAACCGCGCGCTCAACCATTACCGGCGACTTGAACAGAGTTGATAACCAAGGAGTCAGGAATGTCAGTAAGGCCTTCCAGGTATTCATCCTGACCTTATTTTCTCACCTTTAGCAACTAATCCGTCCAATTCTCAAGTAGATGTCGTTTTAGGATAAAATGCAGTCAAAGGTCTGAAACTAAGATCACTAACACAATAAACTAATTAGATTTTCCACATGAAAATTATATTAGTAATTTTTGCATCAAAACTACTTTGATATCGTTATAGCTCGTTTGATTTTTATAGTTAGAAAATCTAGTGCTCGAAGTATGTATCGGAGACCTTGTGAATGTCCAAAACTACAAGAAAAAAGAAGAGGTAGTACGAGTGTTCATGATTTGGAGAATCATCTTGCCTTCTTGATGAAGAGCTCCACTGCAGGATTACTACAATGAGATGGCTCAGCTCAGGGCTGGTAAAAGCAGCAAGAGCAAACTTTTGATAGCAAAATTCAAATCTAAGAAGTCTCTGAATGGTTGGGAGGTGAACCAAGGATCTTACTTCCCAAATACCTACGCTTCTGGTTCTAGATTCGATGAAGGTATCGATGCATCATTTGAATTTTCACAAGATGGCCAGGCTGTTTTCGCAGGTAACACCCTCCTCTGTTAGAGTTAGGACTTAGGACATGCTTCTCAGCAGATGTATCGATTCACCTAGATGTGTTGGTTTTGTTCTTGTGTCTTAGTTTTCTGATTAGACATCAATTTATCTCAGGATTTGTTTTCACCAGAGGTGGATATGTCGAGATATCAAAGAGGCTTTCTCTTCCTCTCGGTTCTACTCTAGACAGGTATGAGGAGCTCCTGGACATTTCTTAACAGCTTTTCCAATGCTGAAAAATCTTGATGCATCACAATGAAGTTGGTGTCATGCCGATTCTGTAATTCTTGCATAGGTACGATGGCTTGATTCTTTCGGTGGGTGGAAATGGAAGGTCATATGTTGTTATTCTTGAGACTGGTCCGCTAGCTGACACCTCACAGAGTAAGCTCTATTTTGCTCGGATGACCACAAAAGTAGGCTTTTGTCGGGTAAGTAGCGTGTCAATAATTTGAAAATAATAGCTGACTGTACTGCATCCTGGCAATCGAAAAACACAGAATTTGATCTCCTTTCCTTTTGTTATTTTTTTTTCTGCAGGTGAGGGTACCTTTTTCGGCTTTTCGGCCAGTAAAACCAGAAGATCCTCCCCTGGACCCTTTTCTTGTGCATACCTTAACCATTAGGTTCGAACCAAAAAGGCAGGTCAGTACAATATGGTGAACTATTTTCTATCATCACCAAATGTTAATTTGTTGTTTATACTTTATGGCATTAAATCGGCAGCTTAGTTACTAATGTGTTGCACCACAGAGACCTGGTGATGAATCTCAAGGTGGTACTGACCCCAGAAGTTTTGAGCTAATACTGGAATACATCAAAGCTTTACCTGTAAGTTGTTCCTTCATTATTTAGCTGCCCTAGTGCGTGTGTGTTGTTTGGGGTTTTTTTTTGTCAGGTTTATCACCTTTGGATGAAAAATCTCTTCATGACTGAAACTCTTGTATTTTTTTTCCTTACTGGAACTATAAAGCATTTGCATGTTCAGTCTTTCACTAAAAATTATTATTTGACTGCCCATGACTTAGCACCTTACTTTCCCTTTTCTTTCTAATTCTTGTTTAACCAAAGTTTCCGTTCCCTCTGATTATTTGCTAGAGTAATATATGATTTCCTGTGTTGTGAGAGCTGAATCATTCTCTCTATCAGTTTATTGACAACCATATATCTTCTAATTCTTTGCAGACCGGTCAAGAGACTGACTTCATACTGGTCTCATGCACAGGTTCTGGCATTGAACCTAACAGAAGAGAACAAGTTCTCAAAGCAAAGAAGGTTCTACTTTTTGTATCTGTTAAACGTATATGTGCGTATCTAAATCAAATGCTCATTAAATCATTGATGTCCTCCATGTTCTTCTAGGCTGGAGAGGATGCTCTGAGGAGATCCGGTCTTGGATACACAATTGTACGGCCTGGTCCACTGCAGGTATGACATACTAATGCGAGAACTGAAATTACACCCTATGTTCAACAACATAATAAACAGTGTGGCACGGCATCTCAATAAGGATTCTCAGAGCAGATGGTAGTTACTTTTGAAGCGTTATCTACGTTAGAACTGGCTGCATCATGATCATTCGACCTTCTGTTTGCAGGAAGAACCTGGTGGTCAGCGTGCACTGATTTTCGATCAAGGAAACAGAATCTCTCAGGTGAAATACCGTCGACCGTCCATAAGTGCTTTCTTGAGTGCCATAATCTTGATTTTTGAAGTTGTAATGTAGGCTATCAGCTGCGCGGATGTAGCAGATATCTGTGTGAAAGCATTGCATGATTCCACGGCGAGAAACAAAAGTTTTGATGTAAGATCCGTTCGTCCGTACTCTCTTCTGCGGTGATGCTTTTCAAACAGAATACAGTATTAGCTAACTTTTTACCACCCACAACGTAGGTATGCTATGAGTATGTTGCTGAGCAAGGGAACGAACTCTATGAACTTGTAAGTTATAGTCGAAGCTGCAGTGGAATGGAGGGATATCCTTGCTCCATTCAAGCTAGAATATCTTCTCTATGCTCTTCATGTGTGCTAATAAAACTGAAGGTTTCTTTTTTCTCTCGCAGGTGGCTCATTTGCCAGACAAAGCTAACAACTACCTTACACCGGCGTTATCGGTTCTAGAGAAAAACACCTGATACAGATTTGTGTCTTATACGGGTCACGTAATGTGTATACTCTTCCTCTTGTAAAGCTATATATTTTTTCCCATAGAAGCCTTGCGGAATTTACACGTCAAGCCCTTGTTTTCTTGCAAAGATCATCGATGGATTGACTTCGGAGAACAAAATCGGTGTGACTATAATGGTATACTATCTTGTTTCTGCTCTTTCTCTTCTGAAATGTAAGCTTGCAGAGTTTCACTGACGAGTAAGAAAAGAGACATGTGATTACTTAGTACTTTTATCACAACCATTCCCCCCTAAAGCCTTGTTTGGCACAAGTGTATTAACCGGGACCATAGGGGAATAGTCATCGTAGATTTTGGCTGCAAGAGGTGTGTACCGTATTAGGATCAGGCGATCAGCTCGTGTCGTCGGCGTATTGCAGCACGGGGCGATGAATGCCATCGCAAATGGGATGACAAAAAGGAGACCAGCCTCGCAAGCATGCTGAATTAATTGTTGGAGAACGGCAACGAAGATGATTAAGATATATGGTGACAGTGTATCACTCTGTCGTAGACTATTTTCAGTTAATCCACGTCCCGGGAGATCCGTTGAGCAGGAGGTTGATGTTTTTCGTGTACCGAGGATTCGTGATATAGAGGAGCAGAACTTTGGGTATCCTCGGCGTTGAAGGATGAGAAGGGAGAGGATCAGCAGACTGAATGAAAGGTGACTTTGTTCCGTGGCAGCATTTAGAGAAGATTAGCGACGTACACGAAGTTCTCAGATATACTGCAACCAGGGAGAGGAATTAAAGGTTTCAAGCGATTTTTTTAGTAATTTGGAGATGGCCTTAATGGGACAATTTTGAAGTGGGATCGGTCTGGAAGCGTTGGCAGTTCTTGCTGATTCAGATTTGGGGAACAAAACGATGTAAGTGTTGGCAGCTCTTTGTTGTCTCAGATTTGCCAAGTGAGAAGCTACATGCAATGGCGGAGGAAGGAAAGAGTCTAAGATAGAGCAATCTCTAAGAAACTATGCAAAGGCCAATATAGTCCGATAAATTGTAACTATATATGATTCCAACATTATAACTTAGTACATAGAAATAAAAACCTATTTGAATATAAGTAGAACCTATAAACATGCCAATATTGCATTCACTGACGCATACAAGTCCTAGGCAATGGCGAACCTCTACCGTATTTTTTGGAAATCTTCGTAATATATTGATCAAGACATTTGAATATCCCTCGGCTCGATGTAGCACATCATCAAGTCCTGCCAACCCTTCTCACATGAGGACACAGGCGGACGCCGCCTGCGTACCCGCGGTGGTGGCGAGCGCGGCCATCTCTATGTCGCTGGCTCTGGGCGGCGGAGGTGTCGGCGACTCCGGAGGAGGAGGAGGAGCCGTGGGCGTGCCACGGCGACGGCGTATCCAGCCGACGAGGATGAAGGTGTCCGAACTCGCCTCGGAAATGGCGGCAGGGCGTGAAATGTAGGAGGGACCATCCCCCCCGGGGAAACTCGGGAACAAAAACGATGTAAGTGTCGACAGTTCTGCTGACTCAGATTTTCCAAGTGAGAAGCTATATGCAATGGCGGATGACGGAAAGAGTAAGATAGAGAAATCTCTAAGAAATTATGCAAAGACCATAATAGTCCGATAAATTGTAACTATAAATGATCCCAACATAATAACTTACTACATAGAAATAGAAGCCTATTTGAATATAAGTAGAACCTATTAACATACCAATAATGAAGATTCAGTGACGTATAGAAGTCCTAGGCAATGGCAAACCTCTACCATGTTTTTGGAAATCTTCGTAATATATTGATCAAAACATTTGAATATCCCTCGCTGGATGTAGCACATCATCAAGTCATCAATAAGTCACCATGAACATCTTGTTGCGCAACTCGATCTTGATGATCTTCGTAGCTAACAAGGCCCTTTCAACTGTTATCGTCACCACTGGAAAAACTAATGCCAACTCAATGAGGTGATAAACCGTAGGAAACGTAATATGCCTTTTAATATCAAGACAATTTCTAAACTACTCATGAATAGCTCACGGTTATCTCATATAACTCATGCTCATAACAGTGAAGAAGCGGAATTCAGCAGAAGAAAATAATGAGTTTGGTGAGAAAGTGATATTGAAGCCCTAGTGTTCACTGGAACTGAAATTGAAATTGAGAACAACAAGGAATTTGCATCCAAGCATCAGTTCAGAAAAGATCCGGTACCAGTTCACAAACTACAAGTAAAATTACAGAGAAGGGTAAAAGAAACCAAAACACTCACTGCATCCAAGCATACACCATCCATTACGGCGGCGGAAACCTCACATTAGTACCCGCGGTGGTGGTATAGCCGAGCGCTGCCGGCCATTTCGATGTCGCTGGCCCCACCGTCAGGATTGATGTTGACGACGATGTGGGGCCACGACGGCGTCAGCGACGCGTAGAGGGGAGTCGACGTGTACATGGGCGGCGGGTGCATGATCATTCCCTCCAGTGTGTACAATGGCGGCGTCGGCGCGTAGTACTCGGGCACGGTGTAGAAGTAGGTGGCCGGAGGCGCCAGCGACTGCAGAGGAAGAGGAGCGGTGGGCGTGCCGCGACGACGGCGTATCCAACCGACGAGGACGAAGGTGGTGGAACTATCCCTAGAAATGGTGGCACCGTGAAAAATGTAGGAGGGACGATCGCCCCCCCCCCCCCCCCCCCCCCCCCACCCCCACTCTCTCATTTTAAACGGTTGCTAAAGGAATTTTTTCACAAGGTTAAGAATATAATTTTTTAGCCTTTTATTCCCCTCCTTCCCGCTAATAATGTTTTGTGTTTTGCCCCTACAGATTATTGGCAAACTTCGCCTCTACACCTGAGGACCACCTGCTGATGGGCCACCATGCCGACGAGCAGGGAGGGACTGGGCTACATATGCCGAATGGAGCTCTCGATCGTCGGTGTGAGAGTAGTGATGATGACCAAGCCACTAGCCAATTGATATATAGCACTCTGTACGCGGAATGGAGCGAACTAGAAGGGGTTAGGCGCGCTTTGCTGCGCCCATTGTGTATTGGCATCGTCCGTTTTTCTATCTTTGTGTGTTGATTGACTTATCAACTTATTCTCTTTAACTGGCAGAGCTTTATAGATTAGATAACAAATTCATTACATTCAGACGTGATCAGGTTCTGCACGCAGGCATGCATCAATCGTAGCATCAGACCTTCAATACACTTTTTCCTAGCTAGCTTAGCTAGTGCATGTGCAATCTGATTGCAGTTCTTAGGATCAAACTCAATAACAGAGATTGGACGCTCGGATAGCACTTTCTTGATAGCCGCAGCAGTACCAGCACAATCGGTTTTGATAATGAAACCATTAGTGAAATGTTCGGTCATCAGGACGATCCGAGACACGGAACCTATGCTTCTTCGGTAGAGTCTCATGTCCATGAAAACTCCGGGTCGATAGGAGAGAGTTTGTCCAATGCTGTCCCGAGCGACCACTCCCCACCTTGATATCCTCCTCTCAGGTTCAAAGCTAGCATCGACATTTGCTTTGACCATGCCTCTGGGAGGGTTTGTCCAAACCTGAAAGTTGTTTCTGTTAGTGGCATAGTGCTGATCATTTTGCTCAATAGCAGCCAACTTCTTTCCTTTATCATCCTCGTGGAGGGTCTCAGAGGATAGTTTCTTGTAGTTCTCCAATTAGGCGGCGATTTTGCAGTCTCCCTTCCCAAAGATCAAATCAATCATGCGGTGTCATGCACACCAGGTTGGGAACCAGACAACCAGTCATGCCCATACGGCATGATCACCTCTTTTGGTAGTGCCCAGATCTTTCTCTGCCTTTGGTGCATCGGAAGGTGGCAGCTTATGCATGTTAGAGCATCTCTATCACACACTGCATTTTTTAACCTGCAAACGCGATATACAGTTTGCGAAAAACGCGTATGCAGGCCGAGTAGTCTCGCGCGCAGATCAGATACTGCAAATTGAAACTGCATATTCCATATTCAAAGTTCGCGGGAGAATTTTATCTTTACATACGGAGCGTGCTCGTCGGAATACTCGTCGGAGCTCGCTCGATCAGTCAAAATCTAGCTAGACTAAACGCGGCCCTAACCCTAAGGTCCAAAATGAGCTCACCGGAGCTCGCAGGGTGCGGCCGCGCTGTCGCCGGAGTCTTCACTCCTCGTTGGAGGAGTCGTCGTCGACGAAGATGACGACGCCCTTCCCCTTGCTGCTGCTGGCCTCCTGCTCGCGGTGGCGGCGGTTCTGGTCGAGCCCCTGGTCGAGCAGGAGCTGGTCGATGTCGACCTCGCGGCGGCGGCGCTTGGCGTCCGCTTGGACCTCCTCCGCGGAGCGCGCCTCCACGGCGCCGGTCACCGTGTCGAGGACCTCGTCGGGGACGAAGTCCTCGCGGGTCACCGAGGAGTCGAAGGCGGCCGGATCATAGATCTCGAATCCGTCTTCGTCCACGGCGACCTCGACGGGACTGCGCGGCGATGGCGACAACGTCCAGGTGCCGGAGGAGGTGTCCTCGTCGACGGGAGGCGCGGCAACCGCGGGCGCCGCGGGAGGCGCTCGCAGCGCGGGCGGCGCCGGAGGCGGCAGGAGACCGTGGAGGAGATCGAACTCCTCCGTCTCCCGCCGCAACAGCGACGGCGGCACCGGCAGCCCGTGCTGCGTCCACTTCTTGGACGCGCGCTTGCGTGCACCGTCGGCGATGACGCAGCGGCGGCGCTCTTGCTGGAGGTGCCACGGGAGGCCGTCCATCGTGGCGGTGGCGGCCGGAATCGGCGGCTGGAGGAGACGAAGTGGAGGGACGAAATGGAATCGGCGGCGAGCAATTCCTAGGGTTCGGCGGCGGAGGGGAACGGGTTCGGCCCGCAAATCCTATCCAGGTCGGCATAAATACTGTTTGTGCTTCGCGATTTGCGGTGACCTGAAAAACGAATGCAGGCCGGGCCGCGTTTGCGGTTTCTAGTCTGCGCACCGAACTGGGCCCGGCCTGCAAACTCGTCGGAAAAATGCAGTTCCTGCCGATTAGCAGTGTCTGCTAGAGATGCTCTTAATAAGTAATACTGAACAATAAGCAATTAATCTGGCATCCCATACATATTCAACAAAAACAAAAAATGGGAAGGTTCATGTTTATAGCTATGAGCAAATTAGAGAAATCACAAAAATTAAAGGAAAGCACATTGTAACTGGAACTCCAATTTTACCTTTAGTTTAGGACTCTATATCCTGCAAAACTATGTATGTGGTAGAAAAATTAAAATCATAAGAACAACTCATGTCCTTTTCCTGCTTCCATGAATCATTAGTGTAAGGAAGACCTAATAACATCAGTTGCACTTTTTGTTGGTCTGAATGACTAAATAGTGGTTCGGTCAATTGGTCGAAATGGCTAATTAAGCAGATCTAAATGTAGCGTTGAACAAGTAAGCAGTAAACACTAGTGGAAAAAGGGCTACCAGTGGCGCATCAAAAAGCATTTCTGTTGCGCACCCAGCAAAATGGGGGGTGCGCCACAGAAATCTCGCCACTAAATTATATTTCTGTGGCGCACCCCCACGGTGCGCCCAAGTGCAACATTTTTGTGGCGCACCCTTCCTAGTGCGCCACAGACATTTATCAGTGGCACATGGATTGCAGGTGCGCCATAGAATATAACCAGCAATTTTTGATTTTTTTTCCCACGCTGTACAAATAGCTATATATACAGGATTTATCCAGATATATTATAAACAATGATATATTTGACACAGTAGATTAAAACAGAACAAATACACAGAAATCGCACGAGTAGAGATGTCGGTGTTACAATTAGTAGAGAACCTAGAACAAGTAGCTATATATTACAAACTAGAACCTAGAACAAGTCGCACGAGTAAACTACTCGTCGTCGGAGCTGGTGTTATAGAAGAAGTCGGACCACCTGTCATCATCGGTGTCCCAGTGTTCCTCGCTCTCCCTCTGGGCGGCCTCCCGACGGCGGCGCCGGTCTGCCCTCCTTTGCTCCCTTCGGTTCTTGAAGAACGCCTCCTCGTCGGCGACGTCGCCCGGGAACTCCTCCCTCCACCGACGCATCAGCTCCTCGTCGTTCTCGGCGGTGGCGATCCGGCGCTGCACCTGGCGGTGGCGGTCACGATCTTTGTTGGTGAGGAGGGTTGGCCGTGGCGCGAGGAACTCCGCCTCAACGATGTTCGGGCAGTCCGGGAAGTTTAGCTCGCTCCGCGGGCGCCGGAAACGCCACGCGACCGCGTCGTATGCGCGCGCTGCCTGCTCCGGCGTGGCGTACGTCCCGAGTGTCTGCCGGAATCCGCCGACACGGATTTCGGCGTAGTAGGTGCCGTTGGGCCGCTCCCGAACACCGCGGAAGCCGGACGACCCGCGGCGGCGCGGCGGCATCGTCTACACAAGAGGAGGTTCAGCGGTTAGTAAAGCACATTAAACTTGCTTAATGGTGACATGTAAATCATCGATATTGTAGTAAGACTTATAGACAAAACAAGATTCAAAAAAATTATACCTCATACTTGGAAACACACAATGAATCCTGATAACTTTGTTGAACCAAGTAGGAGGCACACAACTTATATGTGTGCATGATACAAGGTTCAACAAACTATCAGGATATCATACAGTGAGCCAGATTATTTTAATCATCGGTATTTTAGAAATGAAGTAGGCTCAACTGAAAAGCATCGGCAAGTTAAAAAGCACTCAACAAAAACAAGCAAGGCCTCATATGGAATTGCTTCAGGGATGGTGTAAGCGAACAACGTGGAATGAACACTGCATATATGTTCAGACAACATGGTTCACTCACAGCTCCCTGAAGATATATGCAACGTGCAACCATGTAATCATCGGCCAAAAGTAGACAACAAAATCAGACTAACAGATGATAAATAAACAAATTTGTGTGCACTGGAAAAAAGACAACAAAAAACTAGGGTATGCCTCATAATATAGGCACTGGAGAAAACCACAATTGGCTGTATCCAACCAAGTAGTTGCACAATTCGAATGTTTGTGAAGTGTACTTGGTTGGATATATCCAATTGCGGTTCACTTAGTCCTTTTTCTAATCATCGGCCGGATTCTGAGTACATGTTTCTATAACAGGAATCATCGGCAAGAGCTCCTGCTATTTCTATTTATAGGTGACAAATAAGCTATGGTTGTGCTAGAACCCTACAATTTAACATCTTGTTAGAACTTAACAAATTTTGAACTGTAGAATTGAGATGGCCAAATCCGATGGACCTATACACGTGTCCTCCATTGCAACTTTGGAGCAGGAGCTGCATGTCGTCTATCGCAACGAGAAATATCGAATGTTGTTCATTCTTGACCACACATCAATGTCATGACTCTAATTGGTCATCACTATCAAGAGGCATTCTAATGGTTCCACCGAGCATTATAAAGAACAATAATATAGCAACAATTCATCCCTAAACTAAATGGCAGGAACACATAGCAACAATTCATCCCTAAAACTAGCAACAATTCACTTAGCTAGGAATTTGGGCAAACACCTTGGGTGCGGCGGTCGGTGGCGAGGCGCGGGGTGGCGAGGCGCGCGGGCCGGCGTCGAGGCCGTCGATGGCGGGGGCCGGCGCTGGGTGGCGAGGCGCGGGGTGGCGGGGCGCGGCGTTGAGGCCGTCGGTGGCCGCGCGAACGGCGGCGAGGAGGCGTGCGGGAGGAGGCGGCGGAGGCGTGCGCGGAGGAGCGGCGGCGGCGCGCGGAGGCGTGCAGGAGGAGGCGGCGGAGGCGTGCATGGAGGCGGGAGGAGCGGCGGCGGGATGAGGCGGCGGCGCTTGGAGGAGGTGAGGGCGGCGGCGCTCGGAGGAGGCGCAGGCGCGGGCGCGTGTAAGGATAAGTGAGGAGGCGCGGGCGCGGGATGAGAGAGAAGAAGGTAATAAATATAAACCTAGGTCTAATATTTCTGTGGCGCACGCAGCCGCATGCGCCACGAAAAGTCTCATATCTGTGGCGCATGGGAACACATGCGCCACAGAATGTCAACTTTCTGTGGCGCATGTGCCTGGTGCGCCACAGAAAGTGCCACGGATTTCCAAATTCGACCTGCCTGGCGGGGACCACCACATTTCTGTGGCGCATTCTTGATGGTGCGCCACAAAAAACGCTGTTTTCAGTGGCGCATTGTTATTTTATGTGCCACAGATGTTTGCGGCGCACTTGTATGGTGCGCCACTAAATGTCCTTTGTGGCGCATGCGCTGAGAGTGCGCCACAAACGGGCATCCCACCTATAAGCCTTTTTCCACTAGTGAAAGAAGGTCTAAGAATGTGTGGGTTAGCTGAGTATGGTTATTTGACTTACAATAACATGATTTTCTTGTGAATCTTGTAAAGGTTGGAGTAAATGGTGAAGATATAAGGGCGAATTTTGCGTCTCCAGCTCTCACAGATCTGACATGGTCAGGGTTGGATGAGAAAAAAAAGATAGCCGAAAGGACAAATTGAGTACAACTAACAGGAAAAGAAAGATCTACGAAAATCATGTATATTTAGTATTTTTAAAGAAAAACAAAAGTCTGGCTTTGCTAAACATGGAGCACTAAGATAGTCAAAAAATTAGTAAAAATCTCCCGAAATAGATATACGGAGGTGTTTTTTCTTATTAATTACAAAAGCTACCAAGAGATAACAAATAGATAAGGATCTGAGAGAAATAGCAAATCTAAAATATTCCCATGAAATAGATATGTGCAAATTATCCTACTGGACAGTTCATGGGGCAACTAGGATGAATTGCAACTGTAACAATCTCTAATGTTATTTATGGTTAATCTCGTTATGAAGATCATGGTCGAAAGCATTGGAGTAAAACTGAACCATTTGATTTGTTTAGTTTCTAGAGTGCACACTGGACGCTTGGAACAGTTCTTCAGGCATACTACAAAATTTACTAAGTTGATCATCTAATTCCTAGTTCCACCCACTCTCACTTAGGCATAAGCTAGTTCTGACCATGGCCATGTAAGTATCATTGAAAAACAGAATTGCAATCAGCTAGCCTCTCGGTTTCCAGAACTCAATTATGCCACCGAAATCTGAGTATATGCTACTGTTACTCCTATGAAAATAAATGGCCAAGTGTGTGCATGATTGATTTTCGATAGGTAAGTAGCACCTACTTATGGTCAGATGTTTTACCAAGTATAAAAGACCAGCTGGCTATAATACACTATAGCAAAGCAAGCAATTTTCAGTTTCAGAACAGTGCGCAATGTAGTTTGCAAATTTAGAAATGAGTATTATAGTCAGATGCAACAAAATGACATGGATCTTCTCTTATGGTTCGCACTTCCTACACCTCTAAATTAACAAGCAAGCAAGCATTCAGTTGCTGGACAATAATAAAGAAGTTTTGAACACCCAGGAATTATTGTACATTGTATCTCCATAGATACATAGCTGAAGTTTTTTCCAGAGAAAGCAAATCAAATGCTAGCATCTAGTATGCTTGGATAAATAATTTCTTACATGTATAAACTTGTGTAACTGCATGTATATCTGGATAGATATGCACTAATATGTATATCCAGTAGCCCGTTTGCTTTTGTCCCTAGCGGTCCGGATAATAAAAACTGAGCCTAACCCCTAGTGTACTCCATCTAAAGTTTGTTGCTGCACAAATGCACTAACCCCACATTTATTCATCGCATCTGGTTCTAGTTTCTCATCTTATGTCTAAGTGCCAAACCTCGCTCTCTTATTCTCAAGTGAACATGACACAATGATATAACCCATGTTTTGTGCACTCTATAATCTGAATCAGGGTATGTGTATTTATATACCCAGCCCAAACCTGAGAAAAATATGAACCAAGATTGCTGAATACAAAAGGAAAATATATAACTTAGATAGATAGTAACCCAGCCCCAAAAGATCTGCTCTGTCATGTTGTCTGCGAACAAGGGAAGCAAGCTATGGATTTTATTCAGAGTACCACTTACCTAGATTGCTTCAGGTGTGAAGATTCTCCACATCTTGTTGGGAATGGCACGTCTCACTTAGTTTCCGCTAGTACTGCTCCTCTTTCAGCTAAATTCATGGGATCACTAGTTGGAAAACCCTTATCAGTGGCGCACCCGCCCGGTGCGCCACAAAAATATTTCTATGGCGCACCCCACAACCATGCGCCACAGAAACATTTCAGTGGCGCACCCCAACTTAGGTGCGCCACTAATTTTTTTTTGAATTTCAAAAAAAAGGGCGGCCAGATCTAGATCTGGATTCTGGCCAGATCTAGATCTGGCCGCCCAAATTTCACCGGAATTTCGTTTTGTCGGAGCTCGTCGGAGGCAGCACCGGGCTTGGCCGTAGGTGGGTGGAGGAGGGAGTCGTTGGAGGTTGGTGGAGGATGGTGGTCGCCGGAGTTGGAGAAGGTCGCCGGAGGTGGTGGAGGAGGTCACCGAAGGAGGAGGAGGTGGTGGTGGTCGCCGGAGGAGGTCACCGAAGGAGGAGGAGGAGGTGGTGGTCACCGGAGGAGGAGAAGGAGGTGGTGGTGGTCGCCGGAGATGGTCACCGGAGTAGGAGAAGGATGTGGTGGTGGTCGCCGGAGATGGTGGAGGAGGAGGAGGTCGCCGGAGGTGGTGGTGGAGGAGGTGGAGCTCGTCGGAGTTGAGAAGGAGGAGGGAGGAGAAGTAGAGGAGAGGAGAGGAGAGGAGAGGAGGAGGAGGAGGAGGAGGAGGAGGAGGAGGAGGAGGAGGAGGAGGAAATGAGAGGAGAAGTCGAGGAGAGGAGGAGGAGGAGGAAATGCGAGAAGTGGAGGAGAATAGTGAAGGGGATCGCAGGCAGAAAACAAAAAATTTCTAACAACGATAACCTTAAAACAGACAGGATCTATACCATGCAGATATAGTAATACGGAGGAGATCGATATACATACCCTTGTAGACCGAAACACGGGGATTACGCTCCCGCACAAGCGTTGTCGATGAAGCCGACGAAGACGACCTCCGAGCACCACTAGCGTGGCACCTCGCAGGGATTCACACACGTACGGTGAAGACGACGACTTCCGGGCTCCGATCCAAGGACAAGCAGCGGAAGACTGGGACCGGAAGACCAGCAGCACGGCGGCGTGCGTATGGTGGAGAGAACTCCTCCTTGACGCAACTCCAACAAGGGAATCACGTATTTCAAGGAGAAAAAGAAAGAGAGAAATTGGTGTAATTAAAAAGCCAAGGGAACCCCTATATATATAGGAGAAAGGGGGCTGCCAGCCTTGCTGGCCGGGCGGTGTGGGACTAAATCCCACACCCGCCCCCCTCCTTGATGCGCCGGCCCTAGGTGGGCCCCATGTGTCCCACCTAGGCCGATCGGCCACTCCGTGCTCACCTGGGGGGGAGTCCCCCCCCCTCCCCCCCCCCCCCCTGGGCCTTCTCCCCATGGGAAGGCCCATTTAAGGTGGGCTGCCTTTTAAACTTCTGAAAAAATTAAATAAAAATGTATTTAACTATTAATTACACTAATTAATATTAAACACACAATATATAATTTATTCCGGCTCCGAAAACTATTTCGTCGCTGTCCGATCTCCATCGGATCTTTCCCGGGACGCTCCCGGTGCACTCTCTTCTAATTTCTCTTCCGGTAAACTTTGTCGACTTCCCTTAAGTGTGTTACCCTAGCGGTTCGAGATCTCGCCAGACATGATCGAGACACCTCTCCGATCAATGACTAATTCGTGGACCTTGGATACCCAGAATTAATCCCTGTGAGATAACGAATAACTTTGTCGTTCGAACCTGGACGTCGAGTCTTAAACCTTTTGCCATGGCGATACTTAGTGTGTCCGAGACTCGTTCATAGATATCGCCATACCTAGCTTGATCTCGTTACCGACAACACTATCTTCTACTCGTCCATGATATTATGTCCTGGTGACCTAGTCACATGCTTGCAAGCTCATTTGACATAATCTCACCGAGTGGGCCCTAGAGTATCTATCCTGCTATGCGGACCGACAAATCCCGCTCTTGATCCCTCGTCTCAACATACTCCCTTCCGATACCCGAGAGGAACACCTTTATTGTCATACTATTAAGACATGACGTTTGATGCAATCAAAGTATCTTTCAGGAATAGCAATAAGAGTTGATCTCACGGTCAAAGGCGTAATGACTACGTCCTACAAATATTGGGTATGTCCATCACATCGTTCTACCAACGATATGACTTCATTGTCAACTGACACCATGTCACATGATCGGGAAACCTCGATCATCAATTGCACAATGAACTAGTCAAGTAGAGGCTACTAGGGACCTGGTTGTCTTACGTATCACACGTGTATTAATGTTTCCGTTTAATACAGTTATAGCATGACACAAAGACGTATTATGGACAAATGAGATATGATAAATAAAACACTTTATTAATTGCCTCTAGGGCATATCTCCTTCAAATAGGAGGACGAGGAGAGGAAAAGGGGGCAGCCGGCGAAATTTGAATTTCCCGCCCAACAATTCTGTGGCGCACCACCCCCCGGTGCGCCACAGATTTTTTTTCTTCCATTTTTTTGATTTTGCTGAAAAAAACAATCTTTTTGAAATAACTTTTTTTCCTTTTGGAATTTGGAGAATCTGAAAAATCCTAACCGGGCAAGCCCCGGTGTGGGCATTTTTCTAATTTTCTCTATTTTTTTAAGGTATTAAACGCATTTTTTCGACGTCGTACGTAAAAGGATGGAATTTTTTGAACATTTTTTCATTTTCTTCTTTTTGCCGCAAAACTGAAAAGGCGATCCACGGGGGGGTGTGGTGGGATGTGAAGGCTGAACTTTCTGTGGCGCACCCCACCTGGTGCGCCACAGAAAGTAGTCACATTTTGTGGCGCGCCCCACATGATGCGTCACAGAAAGTTCACTTTTTGTGACGCACCCCTCCCGATGCGCCACAGAAAGTCATATTTCTGTGGTGCATGTGACTAGGGATGGCACCCGCAGGGTATGGGTAAGGGTGGAGCCACCCCATACCCTTACCCGTCTCTCTCAACCTTACCCGTCACCCGTATCCATACCCTTGTGCGGGTATAACTTTTTCCCGCGGGTAAAAATACCCTCTTTTGCAACACAACAGATTGAGTAGAAAATTGTTGTTAAAAACATCGTATAAACATATACCTTTAATCAACGACACATTTTAAACCACAACATAGAATTATCAATGGCAAAACATTGTCAAAAGCAACACATTGTAAACAACATCACATATACTTATAAACATCAATTTTGACATACACAAGCCACAAAATAATCATTACAATAGTTATTAGGAGGGTACATGTGTATACGGGTATGGGTTATATGAACCCGTACCCGTACCCTCTCCACCCGATGGGTATAATATTTTCCCATTTATATACCCATGGGTATTTTATTTTCCCAAACCCTTACCTTAACAGGGTTTTTACCCGAAGGGTACGCGGGTAATGGGTACCCATTGCCATCCCTACATGTGACCTGATGCGCCACAAAAAGACATATTTCTGTGGCGCACCCGACCACATGGGCCACAGAAATATGACTTTCTGTGGCGCATGGAAAACAATGCGCCATAAAAATGCTCTTCTGTGGCGCATGAGATTTGGTGCGCCGCAAAAAGGGCATTACCTATAAGTCCTTTTCCTGGTAGTGGATAGCTGGATGAGATATAAACAATATTGTCTTTGTATAAATTAGACGCTCACAGTGAGTTATTTACTTGTAGGCATTTTGTAAATCTATGACTTGCACATGACAAAGTGACAATCAGGAAAAAGAGAAACTACACACAACACAGATTAGAGGATCTCAAGGTCGCCCCCAATCTCCATGTTGCAATGCTCCCCTCGCGATGATGCTGCCGACTTGGTTTGACAACTACAGTCCTACAACCTCATCCAGCACATCCACGAAACCTAGATTGCAGGTTCGCCGCCAACAACCGCCGCCTCCCAGCTTGGGTCAGCCGGGTCGAGGGGGCCTAGGAACGGCACGCCATTTAATTTGTTACCTCAGCGGTGACGGCAAATACGGGGAGGAGGAGGCATCACAGTAAGACGGCGACTCGTTGATCCTTCTGCAGTAGAGGAGAGCGCAGCAGACGGGGAGGCGGCCACGCTTGATGGCGGGGAGTGAAGCGCGGAGCCACGAATGCAGACACCATGGGGACGCGTTGAAGACAATGGAGAGAGGCGTAGTGCTGCATCGGGGAAGGGCGGCACCAGGACGGACGGAGATAGGACGGAGGAAGCAGGCGCTAGATCACCGCCGGCTGCTCGATCTAGCCGGCCCCTCAAGAAGGAATTTCTAGCCGGGGCGGCTAGGTCTGGACGACCAAAATATCCACAACGAGAGCAGGGAGAGCAGAGATGAGTAAGCCACGAGCTGGAGGAGGAGGGCTGGAGGGGCGGCGGCGGGCATGGTCGCGGGTTGGAGGTCGGAGGAGGAGAAAAGGCACATGAGGGGATTGGAGAAGGAGAAACGCGAGGAGGAGGGGCGGCGGCGCGCTCTTTTTTCCCACGCGAGACCTACTCAGAGAAACATGGCACATAACGCACCCCTACCACTGACGGGCGGGCCACGAGCGAAACAATATGAAGGCACACTCGAGAGCTCCCCATGCCGCTGACATGCGGGACCTCAGCGTGGATGCACCAGAAGCTAGGAATCCCAGCCGGCTTAGATATCTTAGGGGATCGGCTACATACGTAAAACGTGGCTCCGCTGAATCAGCCAACCATTCTTGACAGTCTAACTCAGCACATTCGTATGACGCAGAGAAATGTGCGAGCATCTAGTTATCGCAATTCCTGTTTACCACCGGGACTGATCTCGATGCGAGCTATTAATCATGCCCTTAATCCCCACATTATGTGTCATGGGTAGCGTACTTAAATTTTGAAACTGACATTAGGCATAGGCAGCCATGTCAAAGTTTAATAAAGTATTGAACCGACGGCACGACAACACGTAGACAACCAAAACATAGATAGTGAGCAACAATTTTTAGACGTTCTATGTAACTCATGTCGTGTCAATCTAACCGACGTCGTGTCAGAGAGGACTTTTTGCTGCTCTACTGCTTATGCCTTATATTTTTTGAAAATGATATTTCAAAGTTTCAAAAATCCAAAAAAAAACTTCTGGATACATAGTTTCTCTTAATAACAAGTTGTATTTTAGTCTACACAAAATAACAAAATTATGGATAAGGGTGAAAAAACTCATTTTACTCGGTAGATTTATCTCTCTTGTGTAGGCCGCGTATGAAAAGATATTTATCTGAAATTTGTACTTATATAATAGAGATTTATATGTGCTTGTATGATTTTTTTCTTGAATTTTCTGAAAAAAATCTTTTCGAATTTTTTGATAACCGGGAGGCGCGGAGCTCGGGATCAAGAATTGTTTGTGGGCGTCGCGTACTCGCGTGCGATTTACTGGGTATATATAGGCAGGAGTGCAGGACAGAGACAGAGAAGCGGCAGTTAGTAGGTGGGCGTCGCCATCGGAGAGGATTGAGGCCACATCGTCTTCGCCTCATCTTCTTCCCCAGCTTCCATCCTCCAGGTACGTCTCCCTCCCCTCCACCTCCGTCCTCCGTCCTCCGCCTCCTCCCCGAGATTTGAACCCGTCAAGCTGAATTTAGTTCCCAATTTCTTTCCATGACCAACCCCAATCCAAGCACAATCCAGCCGCCCCACCTCTTGCACTAGTCATCAAGATCCACCCTTTACCAGTTCTTATAGAGTCCCACGCCTCAATTTCGACCGGATTGCACAGCACCAGAATCTAATATTGCGGCGCGATTGCTAACCATGCCTGCGAAATCCGTGTTCTCGGTCTCGGTACCTGCAGGTAGGCCATGGCGTCCACCGTCTCCTTCTCCCCGGCCAAGGTCCAGATGCTCCAGGCGACCAACTGCCACGGCCCCGCGGCCTTCGGCAGCTGCTCCGCCGTCCCGCGCGCCGGGCCGAGGCTGCGCTCCGTGGCCGTCAGGGTCAGCAGCGAGCAGGAGGTCAGGGCGCCGTCGGGGAGGAGCATCGAGGAGTGCGAGGCCGACGCCGTCGCTGGGAAATTCGCGCCGCCCGCGCCATTCGTCAGACCAAAGGCCCCCGAAGGAACCCCGCAGATCAGGCCTCTTGTAAGCTCCAATCTAGATGCTACAATGTCGCCTGTCGTTTTTACAGTGCAACTGCAAGAAACTGAATCCTATACCTG
Organism: Poa annua; assembly: GCA_026929855.1. Classification (NCBI taxonomy): domain Eukaryota; kingdom Viridiplantae; phylum Streptophyta; class Magnoliopsida; order Poales; family Poaceae; genus Poa; species Poa annua. The sequence goes on from CM049437.1 coordinate 99,555,692, forward strand.
TTTGATGTGTGTGTATGTTCAGGACATGCCAAAGCGCCCTCGTCGCAACCGCAGATCGCCGGCTCTCAGGGCTGCATTCCAGGAGACAACCATATCACCCGCTAATTTCGTGCTCCCATTGTTTATACATGAAGGTTGTCTTGAAATCTACTGGCTTGAATGGTGGACAATTTGAGATTTCATATATCAAGGTTCTCTTTCTGGGTGATGATTTGCAGGGGAGGAGGATACTCCAATTGGCGCTATGCCAGGGTGCTTTAGGCTTGGATGGCAGCATGGGCTTCTTGATGAGGTATCGAGAGTATTGGAAATTTTCTATTTTTCTGAGATCCAGACTGCATTTTTCATGTACGTTTGATGCATTTTTTGGAGCTCTAAGTATTTGTATATTTGCTTGTCATATAGACCAATAGTCTTAGCCTGCAATCCATATTCAGATTTGGTGTACCATTACCCATACAACCACTCTCATATGCAGGTATACAAGGCACGCGATGTTGGTGTTAACAGCTTTGTGCTCTTTCCAAAAGTTCCTGATGCGTTGAAGGTATTTGACGAATATATATAGCTATTTGTCACAACTAGTAAGTGTGCCTCGAAAATGACTTGTCCTGTTTGTTCCCCCAGACTCCTACAGGAGATGAGGCATACAATGATAATGGTTTGGTTCCACGGACAATCCGGTTGCTTAAGGATAGGTTCCCTGATATTGTAAGTTTGGGTCCCTCTTCCAATGTTGATTGTGGCTTGCATCAATGTTGCTAATATCTTTGCTTATAATCGTATGACGGATTTTAGATTGTCTACACGGATGTTGCTTTGGACCCTTATTCATCTGACGGTCATGATGGCATTGTGAGGGAAGATGGTAAGGAAAATGAGCAATCTTGATCTTACACTCCTTAGAATCAGATTGCATGATATATGATCTTCTTGCATGCTCATTTGCTGATAACATAAGAAGTATGCTAGTTACGTCAGAATTGGTGTTCCTAATCTCTGAGTTTCAAGGATTGTCCATACATGTTCTTATTGGAGTTTCTAAAGTTGGTACCATAATGGACACAGGCATACATCCTTGTAACAACTGTTCTAGCTCTAGATGATTATTGGTAGCATCAAGCTTGGTATTGGCTATGAGCCTGAGACGCTAGTGTAGAATCTGTGGAACTCCTGGTTTTATGACATCACTGTGCATCTACTGCCTTGATTATTTTAAAGATGGTATGAAACTGTAGTCCTTGAAAATTATTGGTAGAAGCCACTTGGCTACTGGCTAGGAGCTTGAGATTCTACTGCATAGAATGTGGACAGTTAACAATTCAGTCAGTTACAACTTTTTGCCACTTCATAATGAAACTTTAGTTTCGTCATTTTCCTCCAGAGATGCTTGCACACAATTTTGATGCAACAGTCTAATTGGATACTTCCCACATATCATTTAAAGCTACAATTGGGAGGGTTCATTTCTTGGTGCCAAAACCAGGAATCTTTGTTGTAGCTTTTTGTAGCCTTTGTTGGGAGTAGTGCGAACTACTAATCACGGAGTGAGTTTGGATTTTTTTGATGATTAGGCTCGTATTTAGAATTTTGAAGTAAACCAACAGCAACTTTCATTGCTATTATTGGTCCAGATATTATACGGAGTTAGATATTTTCGTGAAGAGAAAAGTTTTGTACTACAAACTTCTCTCCACCTAACTGTGAGATTTTTCATTTGAACAGGAGTAATTTTGAACGACGAAACAGTTTATCAGTTGTGCAAACAGGCAGTTTCACAGGTCCATCTTTTCCCTTGATACTATGTTTTGCTCTTTATGCTTGAGTATGAATTGTTCTTGACATAAATTGTTTCTCGAACTAAATAGGCACGCGCTGGTGCTGATGTAGTCAGCCCTAGTGACATGATGGATGGTCGTGTTGGAGCAATCCGTTCTGCTCTAGATGCTGAGGGTTTTAATGATGTCTCCATTATGTCCTATACTGCAAAGTAAATATCTATGCCGTCCGTGGCATCATAGTACTTCTGTTATCCTATATTTACTTAACATATTCATTGTTTAACGATACATCTGTAATATCTGCTTATGCAGGTATGCCAGTTCATTCTATGGTCCATTCCGAGAAGCTTTAGATTCAAATCCACGATTTGGAGACAAGAAAACGTATGTAGCTGCCAATGAAGCTATGATTTATTTCCAATCGAGTGTACAGTTTAGTTGCTTATTGTCTAATTTGTTTTCTTTTTCGTTCTTAAGCTATCAGATGAACCCAGCTAACTACAGAGAAGCCCTTCTAGAAACTGCAGCAGATGAGGCAGAAGGCGCTGATATTCTTCTTGTAATTATCTTGCTTTAATGCAGTGTCATATTACCAAGATAACTCTTATGTAGCTCTATAATGATGGTTCCTGTTTGACAGGTGAAACCTGGATTGCCGTACTTGGATATCATCCGACTTCTACGCGATAATTCTGCTCTGCCAATTGCTGCATACCAGGTTAGTACATTGGCTTGTAGCCTTGTACACACTGTTGTTAAGTTGTGCTTACCACTCTAGCTGGGATTCCTCAATATAAACCCGATGTGACTTGTTTACTAGTATATGCTTCATGCAATCATGGATGAGATCATTTTTGCCATGCCACTGTAACAGCATGTTATAGTTCACATTCCATGCCCCACCTTTGTCACCACTTTTATTAGTACAAGATATCAAGAGTGAGTCATCCGTCAAATGATGGTCGTTTCAGACTTTATGTTGCTCAATGACTACTATCTCGCTATGCTTTAGCTATACTTGACTATATCCACCTATTTCTCGACTACGGAGAAGATGTTATTTTTGCGAATATACACATACCAAAGATAGGTGAAAAAGCTTGGGACCTTGATCTATAATTGACCTCATTGGCTTTGATCTCACTTCTGCCCTTCTCTTATAAGGTGTCAAAAAACAGTCCCTTGCTAGCAGCAACATAACCGGCTGTTTTTGTCTTGCCATTCTAACATCTCCGGATTATTTCATGTAATATTTTCCATCTTTTTATCATTGGTGTACTTGAAGTGGGGTAGGGATTTGTCTCATACTATTAAAAAAAACAATCGTGTAGGTTTTATGATTCTGAATCTGAACATGGATCCTGCATGAGTTGTTAACCAAACCAAACAATCATCTTTTACATTCTGCCCCAAGGCGTCAATAACTTCCCCTTGCCAGCTAGCATCAACGCAACTCATTTTAACGTCGCCAAATATTTACCATGTTACATTTTACCTTTTTTTATTGTTAGTATATATACCGCAGCAGGGTGGGATTTATCAGAGGAAGATGTAGTCATTTCTGAACGAATAAAAGTAAAAGAAATAGGCAATCGTTGAGGTTATGATTCCGGGCCTGAACACGGATCCTGCATGCATGCATGAGCTCTGAAGTGAACCAAACAGAAGAATGATGGTGGTGATGTTTTCAGGTGTCCGGCGAGTACTCGATGATCAAGGCCGGCGGCGCCCTGAACATGATCGACGAGGAGAAGGTGATGATGGAGTCGCTCATGTGCCTGCGGCGCGCCGGCGCCGACATCATCCTCACCTACTTCGCCCGCCACGCCGCCGCCGTGCTGTGCGGCATGAGATCGGGATAGGTCAACCCTCCCTGTGAATGAATTGAGTGTGATTAAAAGTGTAGAGTTGAGGAACCCTGTACCCCACGCGGTAGATTTTGACAGTTTGACTTGAGGCACTTGAATAATCCGTAATTTCTGCACATGGTTACCGCAGTAGTTCTCTTTTTTTTTGAACTGAGAAGAAGTGCATTTGTATTGTTTTCTATTACAGATGAGAAGGATGTGGAAGCGAGTGACTGATGATGAGTGCGTATGAAGCAGCTTCTCATGATCAGTTCATGGGGTGGCGGTAATTAATTTAAAAGAGATTTTGACGATGGCCCCAACAGTAGATCGACCGCAGTAATGCGCGCCGTACCAGGCATCGGCATACGCATCGGATCTCGGGTAGCAATAAACTCTGATCGAGCGCTGGATGGACGGCGAACGGCGGTAGCTGGCTGGCTCCAGTGGCTGCAGAATTTTGCAATTGCAGTTGCAGTAGCGGAGGAGAAGACTGGATGGCGCGGATGCAGGCGGCAGTTACTAGGCCCCATCCCGTCCGTCCCGTGACGTGAAAGAGATCACGGACCCGCGAGAGGTAATCATTTTCATGAGTAAAATCCATCGATGGTCACTGAACTTGAACTTGAGGTGGTTACCTGCCGTCATCATCGTGCATAGGAATACGTAAGTTACGGTCACCATATACGTGCAGCTGTGTCGTACAAGGTCACCGCCGAGGCCGTAGCGCGTATTTGGTGGCCTGTCAGAAAGTGGAGCCCATTGTCAGCCCCCAACAGTTGTCCACAGGAATAAATTTCGAATAATAGAAATGAAGCGACTAAAGTGCAAATATGCCGCCGTTGACCTCGCAATCTGCCGTCCGTCGGCCTGGAGCTGGCGTTCCCCTTTGTCGCCATCGAGGAGCTCTGATTCGCCGCGCCACAAACTGGGCCACAACCCGCGGCATCGACGACACGGTGCACGCGACGGGCCGGGCATAGGGGACGATGAGGGCGTCGAGCTCGGCGCGCACGAGCACGGAGGTGCGGTGCTCCTGGAAGGTAACTGCCGCAGCCCACGTAGCCACGAGCACGGAGGTGCGGTACTCCAGCAGCAGTTGTCCGACCGTCGCCGTCGATCGCCGGACGGAAGGGTACGTGGAGCTAGCGCAACATCAGTCGATTTCGACCTCGCCTCTTCTCCCCGTCGAATATGCGCGCCACTGCGACAAACGTGTCTGCGTACTGGGTGCCGTCGTGGGCGTCGCCGTGCGCGGCGTGGCTATTTGAGCTCCTGACCATCGTGGCCTCCGTGTTCGACGCCATGGCCGCCATCACATCCGTGTGCAGCACAGCCGCACGCTCCCAAGAAGCCGCGTAGGTGTTGCGCCACAGCATGGAGACGAGCTTCATGTCGTCCGCGTAGCCGCGTTAAGAGCTACGGTCTTCGACCCCGTCGAGCCGCACGCCGCAGGAAAAGGGGACGTAAGGGAGGCGGAGGGCTGGCTGTTGATAAAGCTGGCTCCATCTCGTCGTCCTTGGTGAGGTGCTCACGTCACGTGCATGGCACACCTCGAGTTGACTCAGGCGCCGCACGCGCATGCCCGTGTTCACAAGCATGAGCACTAATACGGCGCTGTACGATGAACATGCATGAGCTGGCTTGGTATGCGGAGCCAGCTTCGCTTCATGCCTTCATTGACATCTGAAACTGCACGAACGAACTCAGGTAGGAAGCTAGCTCAGTGATTGATTTGTCCACTGGCGAAGAACGGGTTGACCGTGCTCACCGGAGTAGCCACGCGTCCTGATGGCGGACGATGCGTTAGGGGAGCTATTTGCAATCAAGTCGGCGCTACGGAATTGATGTGGGATCAGTGTGCGGTGGCCAGCCTGCACTTCTTGCGCGTCGTCGCCAGCATCGCCAGCTACAGTGTGCACGTAGGCAGCCAACATGGTGGCGGGGCTCGCGTACCTCCCCAGGGTCGGGACGGTGCACAACATCGTTAAGGAGCGGAAGTCCGTGCTTGGCGCGGCCGAGCTTGCACACCGGTATTCATGGCACCGAAGGTAGCGCGCGGGGAAGAGAAGGCCCCGTGCCCGCGACTTCGTGATTGGGTACTGTCGGGAAGCTGCGAGTTCCGACGAACCTGCGGAGCCTGCCACCGATGCCGAGAATTAGGCCCAGCATGGAGAGCAGAATCCCAGATGCACGGCTAGCTAGGGGATTCAAGGCTCCATGGAACATACCGTGCGCAAATGAAGAGAGCTTGGAGGAAGAAGGTGGGTGGGCCCCACCGATCCGTGTCACTTAAGAAGCATCTCGGTTTTCTTTGAGGTTTGTATGAAAAAGAGAATAGGGAGGGGCATTTTGACAAAAATATAACAGCAGGAGACCGGTCAAAGCAGTGCCACGTGAGCAAATACGTTGCTATACATACTGCGGTGACCTTTCGATGACACACGCACACGTATTCAGTGACCGTAACTCGCGTATACCTGTGTACGGTGATGATGGTGGGTATACAGTGACCATCGATGGATTTTACTCTAATTTTCATTAAACGGATGAACAGCTCGATCCCAGGTCTCGTATCGTGCCATCGCAGCACCTGTGAAGCCTCCATGGGAGTAATAAATAAATGGCGAGGAAGGAGACCTCGAGCGCGTAGTATGCAGCGGCCAACTGCTCTCATAATTTACTCGCTCGTATGTCATATCCTCATTCATTTCCGGCGTGAATGCCTCACACTTCACCAGTATGGTGTGCTATGCTACCCCAGTAGCAGCACAAGCCGTGTTGCTTTTGCTAGAAACAGTCTCGAATTACATGTGATCGCCGACCGTGCAGTGCATCAAATCGTTCATCCGTAGACTCTGTATTTTCTCAATCGAAGATGCTACGTACGTACTACTAAACGCTGGTGGTACTAAACGGCCTAACGGAATCAGAGTCTTCCAAATCGAGCTGATGAGTTTGTGATCATAGCGTGGATAATGAAAACGACGAATGAAAGAATCCACCACAGAGCCACCATGGAATGTAATTCTGATCAAATAACGACATAATAATAATAGAATAGTAACACGAACAAAATGGGAACAAAAGAAAGATCATCAACGTCGTCACTCGTCGGAGGAAGAAGCTACAGGGAGGGAGAGATGTACTGGTGACCACTGAACTGACTGACGGTGTTGGCTGACGACGAGCATGCCGGGCGTGGAGGTGGCGACCGGCCGACCCATCGACCAGCCCACGGCTACCACAGTACTTCCTACTAGCTAGCTACCTAGCTCTACGGCACCGCCGTCGGTGGAGGCGGCGACCCGTAGGAGACACCGTGCACGGGCTGGAACGGTGGTGGTGGCGACGAGTACGACATCCCGTAGACGGGCGGGAGGAGCGGCGGGGGCGGCGGGGATGAGTATGAGACGCCGTACACCGGGGGCAGCTGTGGTGCTGGTGGCGGCGGTGGGGACGAGTATGGCACGCCTTGCACCGGTGGGATCGGCGGCGTTCCACTCCCTCCAGGTGGAGTAGATGGCGCGCCGCTTGGAGGCGCTGGTGGTGTCCAGGGACCCGGTGCTGGGAGCGGCAGCGGCGAGGACGGTGTTGGGGCGGTCGACGGTGTCTGTGGCGGCGGCGTCACGTACCCCGGGCCCGGGGGCGACGCGGTGGGCTCGCCGGGCGACGGAGACGGGCCGTGTGAGGGCGGCATCGCTTGTCCCGGGCTCTCGCCCGATGTCGGCGGTGGCGGAGCTGCGGTTCCTGGCGGCGTGGAGCTCCCAGGCGGCGACGGGTAGGACGGAGTAGCCGAGCCCGGTGGCGGTGGGGGAGTCGGCCGCGCAATAGGGCGCATATGTGGACGAGGCGCTCCCACGGGAGTGGGCGGCGTGCGGCCGCTTCCGCGCCCGCCCCTGCTGACCGGCCGGCCTGGCACTGCCGATGGTGGCGCCTGGCATTGCGCCCTGCTGCAGTCGAACGGGCGTGCAGCCACGGCGGCGCACTGTGCCGGCGGCCGCTGAGCGGGAGCACCAGGGATGCAGTTCCAGCTGCCGTCCGCGGTCGCCACCGCGCATCCCGGCCGGAAACTGAAGAAGTTGTCGACGTAGGTGAAGTTCCTGAGGCTCTGCAGCGCGCACACGCTGGCCGGCACCGCGCCCTCGAGGAGGTTCCCGGCGACATTGAGCTCCTGGACGGCCGCCAACCCGGCAACGGTGGGCGGGAGCGGGCCCTGGAGGCGGTTCCCGCTGATGTCAAAGACTGTGACCTTCCTGAGCAGCCCGACCTGGGGCGGGACGCACCCGGTGAGGTCGTCGTCGATGAGCAGGATCTCGTTGAGCGTGTCGGCCATCCGGCCGATGCTGGGCGGGATGCATCCGCCGAGCCTGTTGTGCGCGAGCACGAGGACGGAGACGGGGGAGTTGCCGAGGTTGGGCGGGATGGGCCGCGTGAGGCGGTTGGAGTTGAGGAAGACGGCGTCGAGCGGGCGGTCGAAGAGCGCCGGCGGGATGGCGCCCTCGAAGTCGTTGAAGCGCAGGTCGAGGTACTTCAGGGAGGGGAGGGAGAGGACCACCTCCGGGAAGCCGCCGACGAATCGGTTGTTGCTGATGTCGAGCTCGTAGAGGAGGCGGAGGTGGAGGAAGGTGTCGGGGAGGACGCCGCAGAAGCGGTTGGAGTTGAGGTGGAGGAGGGCCAGGTCGGGGAGCCCCGCGGGGAGGGACGGCGGGAGGAACCCCGCGAGGTCGGCGTGGTTGAGGTCGACGCCCGCGACGACGAGCACGCCGCCGTCGGCAGGGTGCGGCGCGCAGAAGACGCCGTTGTAGGCGCACACGTCGGGGCCGACCCAGTTGGCGGTGAAGTTGGTCGGGTCGGAAAAGATGGCGGTGCGGCGCCAGGTCTGGAGCGCGACGTAGGCGGCGCGGAGGCGCGGGTTCGAGAACGTCCAGGACGGCGGCGGGTCGAACGGCGAGGATGCCGGCTGGGACGCGGCCGGGGTGAGCGCGACGGCGAGGAGCGCCAGCGCGAGGAGGAGGTGGTGGCGGCGGCCGGTCATGGCCGCGCGCGGTGGGGTGGCGGCGGCGGCAGAATGGGTGTGGGGGGAGAGAGGTTTAGCTGGGGTGGTGGAGTGAGAGTGGAGTGTGGCAGAGGGATCACATGGCGAGGGTTAACGCGGAGCGAGAAGCTCGAGGAAGAGGGATTTTGCGTGGGCTGGGCCGGGCCGGGCCGGGAATCCGGACACGTGGCCTCATCATAGTCAAATGATCAAGGAAAATACGAAATGAAATGTGTGCCTGTATAGGACGGCGTAATTGATCGATGTAAATGGAGTGACCGTAGATTCAATATTTCAATGCTTAATTAATATTTCAGTTCATCCGTGTGAACCGTGTATTGGGAAATAAGAATTGACATCTCCATGGTCGTAGGAAATTATGTACCACGTACTCCCTCTGTTTTGTAATATAAATGTTTTAAAGATTTTCCACATTCATATATATATATATATGTATCTAGACATGTTTTAATGTACATATGCACTCATTTTACTCAAAATGTACGTAACATATGTTACACCTAAAACATCTCACATTGTGAAACGGAGCAGTACAAGCTATTTGAACTGTTCATTGCAAATTAATCATGCATCAATCTAGAAGAAAAAACACAAAACCTTGTAAAAAAAATTCCGCTCTGTTAGGGAATACTGATTAAGAAGCATTTCCTCATGTTTGATAATAATCACAAAAGGCACGAAGATGTTTGAGCATGTCCAAGCCTCGCATTTCATCCTCTTATCATGACTCTCTTAATTTCACGCTGTATTGTGATGGATTTTTTTTTTGCGAGTGTATTGTGATGGATTGCTTTAGATGGTTAGGGCCGATGATCGTGTACAATCAAGCACTTGAACCGATGATCGTATACGACAGTAGTAAATAATAGTAGTACTAAAATATGCTTTCGAATTTGCCGATGGGGTTTCGCAGCCTGTAACTGGCCATGGGCTGCCCACGGCGCCGCCAACCCGTCACAGTTATTTCTATTAACTGAACACCCACAGGCAGGTGAAATAAAATCACGGACATCCACGGCTCGGCCGCTACAGCCGCCACGCCGTATCAATCTCCAAGCTCCATAGCCTGGGCGTCGGGCGCCATGGCCGGCATCAGGATGTTGGCGCTGGGATCCATCACTCAGCCCCTCCCCTCCTCTTCTCCAGCCACGTCCATCCAATCTCTCAAGCAACAGAGGTTCGCTGAGATCAATGGGGAGCAGCCGACGGCCGGCGAGAACGATGGGGAGCAGCCGGTGTCCGGCGAGGTCATCCGGATGTCGAGTCGACAACCTCGTTTGGTGTCGCCGCTGCTGCTGCGGGCGAGCCGGAATAGGAGGATGCGGCGGCGCCTCGTTTGGTGTCCGGCCGCTGCTGCTGCGGTTGCCGTTGTGCACGACGGCGAGCTGGCCGAAGCGGTACCCGACGAGGAAGGACTGCACGTTCTTGGGGTCGACATTGTTGGTGCCGGACGTGGAGTAGCGGGTAGGCTCGCGAGGCGCGCCGGGTCGCGGAAGACGTCGCCGACGAGCCCCAGCCCCGTCACGGAATTGAGCCTCTCGTCGTCCCCGGCGGCGCAGATGCCGGCGCCCTCTTCCCGGCGATGAGGCCTCCGGGCCGCTGACGACGCCGAACAAGACGCACTCCTCGCGGGGCTGGTTGGCGGCGGCGGAGGTCTGCGGAAGGAGCTGCAAGGCGGGGCGCGAGCTCGTGAAGTGAGTACTGAGTAGGCCACGGTGTTGAGTGTGGGGAAACTTAAGTTGGGCAAAGGTGGGACACATGAGTGCCGCTTAGAAGTAGTAAACTCAACTGGGCATAATTTACATCCCATTTTATCGACTTGGGCAGAAGTGGCCAGCAGGTGGGCGTCCACGGGCATGCCCACTTACAGCCTGACGCAGTGTGCACCATGCGTGCATGCTCGTGGGTTTATTTGAGTATTTCGAGGCACAGCTATGCTTTCACACGTCGATCGACGACTTGTTCAAATAGTTTTTGAATCGAAGCCTTTTTCTCTTTCGCTACTCTACTCGACGTGTCAGCGGTGCTTCTTAAATTTGCATCTCCATCTGGAGACAATATTTTGTTTAACCTCGAGAAAAGTGCTAATATGCACTTGAGAGTAGACAAATGGAATACGTGCCACAGGGGAGCCCTTCATAATGATATCATATTTAAATTTTAAATCTCTTATGAAATTTCTAGATGTAGACAACGTTGTATTCTACAAACTTACCAACTAGGAATATCTTATATTGTGTACTGAACAAAAATATAAATGTACGACAACCGAAAGTAGCGAACAATGTAAAATCTCTACTTTTCCAAATATGTCAAATTATGTTACTTTTATGTAGCACAATATAATTTTTTTGATTTGAGATTGTACACATCGATAGAATACACATTAATGGCTATACTATTACATTACTTTTAACATTTAATTTTTGAATTTTAAAATAAAGAGCTCCACAAAGCTGGTCTTCCATTTATGTTGTGTGATATAAATTAAGTGTAGAAGATATGATGACACACGTCGATCGACGACTTGTTCAAATAGCCTTTGAACTGGAACTTTTCTCTCCTGCTCGACGGGGAGTTGTCATGCATCGCCATCCCGAGACATTGTTTTGCTCAACGCTAAGAAAAGTGCTACTACGCACTAGAGAGTGGAAAAATGAAACCAGGGCTACAGGGTTTAAAACTAGATTTTTGATAAAATTTATAGATGTAGACAACATTGTATTCTACAAACGTGTAGAATATCAACTAGATATATCGTATATTATGAGCTGCACAAAATAAAAAGTATGACAAATGAAAGTAATGTATGGTGCAAAATCTTCACTTTTAAATATGTCTGTTATTTTTATGGAGTACAAAATATAAATTGTTTTGATTTAAGATTTTACACATTCGAAAGATACAACATTGACCACATTCTAGATTGCTTTAAAAAAATGAAAAATAAAGAGCTCCATGAAGCTCGTCCTCCATTTATGATTTCCGATATAAATTCAGTGTAGAAGATATGATGTGTAAAATTCATTGTTTCTCTAAACTATTGTAGTAGCGCGTATGATCAAACTAGACCGGCTCTACATTTCCTTTCGTCTTTGGGTCTCTTCTTTAATACGTACCCCCTCCGTTCTAAATTAATTGACTCAGATTTAGTATAACTTGCACTAAATCTGAGTCAATTAATTCAGAACGGAGCGAGTACTTGCAATCACCGATCGATACCGCAGACAGACAGGTTGATCAACACGATTGTCACCTTACTTATCATCACTGGATCATGGCAAAGCAATCAATGCAATGTAATGGATCGTGTCGAGGGGCAAAGATGATCGCCAATCGAACGTGGAGCTCCCAATCCTTCAGATCGGTAATTGCCTGCCCCACTTGCCATGACCCAGCCTCCCAGTTTCAACAAAATGCTCACACAGTCACACACGAGCATGTTCCTGCTGCCTCACAACATAAATCTGTAGTAAAACTTACTTGACTGCACAACATAAAAAAAGCAAAGGTGACTACTCTATAGCACTAAATGCATGCCATAGTTCTCATGAAAACAGAGTAGGAAAATTTATGGGAGTGAACTAGGTACAAAATTATTTTGATTTCTAAGCTTACAGCATCTCCACCGGGGTCTCTAAATGTGTGTCCGGCACCCCCCCAATTGGGTCTCCTTTGAGGGGTGCTGGACATGTGTCCGGTCAACATTTAGAGGCCGCCCACAGCGCCACTCCCCAAAGACTCACCCCCCAATCGCGAGCACACTGTTGAACACCTCGCGGGCGTTTAAAATAAATTGCAAACTAATATAAAAAATTCATATTTCATTCATTTTTGTTATATATTACAATTTTTTTGAATAAATATGAACCCTAATCTAAACCTAGCATAGCCCTAACCCTAATCTAAACTCCGTCGAGGCCGCCCTGGCCTGCCTCGCCGTCCTGTGCGGCTCTGGCTAGGCGCGAGCGGACACGCCTCTGTTGCCGGAGCGTGCTCTCCGCCCGGCGCAGGTTGGCCCTCTCGTCTACAGCCGCCCTCGCCTCGCGCGCCCGACGCAGCTCGTCGATAACCGCCAGCTGGGCGGCCTCCATCGAGGCCAGGTTCGCCTCCCGCTCCGCCGCCACGGCGTTGAGGTTGGCGTACGCCGCGCGCTCGGCGGCCATGAAGGCGCGGCAGCGAGTGTCTCGCTCCGCGGTCTCGATGGAGGCCTTGAGGATGGCGGCCTCGACGGCGTCGCCAACCGCCTCGTAGCCGGCCCTAAACTGGCCGGCCGCCTGCTCGGCGCGCCAGGTGTCGAAGGAGTTCACCGCGACCACCTGGTCCGGCCACAGCGGCGGCGGCAGCTCCTGCTCCTGCTCCTGCGCCGGCTCTTGCCCTGGCTCCTCCAGCGGCGGCTCCGACTCCTGCGCTGGCTCCTCCTCCTGCTGGTCCTCCACATCGATGTCGACGTTCGCCCAGTCGAAGGGCATGTCGTCGCCGACAGGCTGGAGCGCCAGCTCCGGCGCGTGCTCCGGAGCCTGCTCCGGCTGGTCCTCCTGCCCAAAGGATGAGCGCGGCGCCCAACCTGGGTCATGGTGGCCCAGGTGGTCTGGAGGCGGCGAGGCAAGGTGGAGGTGTTCTTGGCTACGGAGGCTGCGGGCTACGGAGGCTGCGGGCACGGCGGAGGAGTTGGTGTGGTGAGGCTGCGGGCACGGCGGAGGAGTGTTATATAGGCGGGGAGGGAAACGGAGGGGCGGGAAGCGGTGACGCTGGGCGGGAAGCGGCGGGTGGGTGAGCACGCGTCGCGTCAGAGTAATGTGGCGGCGACGCGATTCGGCCACGCCGACGCTTGGGAAGCCGGGAAAGCCTGTGCGCCGGCGTAATTGCGAGGCGTGCCGCAGACGCCTCGCCGTCCCGTCGTTTCGTCGCCTGCAGAAACGCGTCGCCATTAACGCGGGCGGAGCGGCCTCCTGCACGGCGCAATTTACATCACCTCCTCGCGCCCTATGTCTATGACGGGTGGGGCGCACCTGTCGGAGGCCATGTCCGGTCAATGTCCGGCACCCACAGGAGGGTCTCCAAGTATAGAGACCCTATAGGGGTGCCGGACATAAAATCGCTCGGGGCGAGACTTTGGGGGTGCCGCGTGTGCAAGTTTTTGGTGTCCGGACCCCCAAAGGGCCTTTAGGGGGTCCTTTAGAGGCCTCCGGTGGAGATGCTCTTACATACCAAACAAACTCTATAGGAAAAAATATATGAGGGATTGAATCCTCGAAAACGACATACAACACTCCAAGGGGCGGAGCAGAACCTCACGATTTGCCACCCTCCTCAACGCCACCAGTAAGATTGCCGTCGTCGAGTAAGTTGTGGTCTAAAATTGTCAAAGACAAATTTGAGGAATTTCCTGATTTTTTAGGTACTTTGGCGCATTAAAATGTTTTTTCTTTTGCCAAAATCACAAATGTATTCACTTTTAAACTATAAGTATGTTCTACTTTGGTTCTAATTGACCATATCCATGAAGGGAATATGCCCTAGAGGCAAATAAATATATGGTATTTATCGCATTATTCCATTAAGTTTATAGTACGTTTTTGTATCATGCTATAACTGTATTAATCGGAATTGTTAATACACGTGTGATACATAGACAAACCAGAGTCCCTAGTAAGCCTCTATATAAACTAGTTCATTGGGCAACAGTTGATCGAGAATTCCCGGTCATGGACAATTGTGTCGGTTGACAATGAGGTCATCTTATTAGTGGCATAAGGTGATGGACATACCCAAAGTATTGCAATAGGATCGTGTCACGATGTATGCCATTTGCAATAGGAAAGTAATATGATAGCTTGTTCCTCAGACCGTGAGATCATATTAATTGCTGCTCCGTAGGTTACTCTGAGTGCATCAAACGTCGTATCTTATAAAGTGTGACAATAAAGGTGTACCTCGTGTATCTCGAAAGAGTATGTTGAGGCGTATGGATCAAGAGCGGGATTTGTTCATCCTCGTGATAGGAAGATACTCTGGGCCCACTCGGTGAGATTACATCTATAGAGCTGCGCAGCTAATGACTAGGTCATGGAGATGTAATATCACAGACGAGTTAATAAACCTTTGTCGGTAACGAGATACAACAGGACATCGGATGTTTACGATCATATCTCGGACAAGGTAGTATCGAAGAAACAAAAGGAATAAATATCATGTTTATGGTTCAACGACGATATTCGTTGAATGCACAGGGACCGTTACAGATGTCCAGGTCTCCCTGGCGGTCATTGGCGAGCGAAGGGTCTCGGCCATGTCTGGAGTGTTCTCGAACCGTAGGGTAACACGCTTAAGGTCTTAGCGACACGTGGAGAACGTTGGTATGATTTATTATTGGAATAAATATGGATTTAGGAGAAGAGAGAAATTAACCGGAAAAGTTCCGGCAACATCGGAAGGGTTCCGGGAATGACCGAAGGTAGTTCGGGGGGTCCGGAAATTGTTTCGGAGTCACATGATGTTAAATAATGTATAAATATATTAATTATGAATTATATATATTTTATATTAATTAAATCAATTAAAAATAAAGGAAAAAGGGGGCAGCCCACATATGGGCCGAATTGGGCCCATAGTGGGGCGCACCATGGTGGGGCGGTGGGGCCCATGGCCACCACGCACCAGCCATGGCCGGCCGGCCCCCTCCCCTTGTTCCTTTGTTTAGTCCCACATGGGGGAGGCAAGGTGTTTGCACACCCCCTCCCTCCTATATAAAGAAGGGCATATTAATTGATTTAAGACATCAAAAATACAATAAAAGTTGTATTCTCTCTCTCTCTCCCACAAGGTTATTTCGCGGCGCCCAGTTGCGCTGCGAGATTCCACCAATTGTTCTACTCCTGCGATCTCAGCTAGACCTGAGTGACCGGGGGTTGTCGTTAAGCTCCGTATGTGTGCGAGTACTCGAAGGCACCACATTTGAGGTGCTCGGGCGACATCGTCACGCCCAGCCGCCGGTGCCCTGCCGCCGACGCCCAGCCGCCGCCGACGCCCAGTCACCGACGCCCGGCGCCCGACGCACGGCGCCCGACGCCCGACGACCGACGCCCGGCGCCAGCGCCCGACGCCCGTCGCCGTCGACATCGCCACATCATCGTCCACTTCGTCGCGCCAAGTTCTTCGCGACCTTGAGGTCTGTCGTGGTGGTATCACGGCAGATGCCATAGGATGGCTAATTGTGTGGGGCCGATGGACGCTGGTGGATCCGGGGAGGGCTAGCGAGCTAAGAAGCTCACGCAAGAGGAAACAAGAAACAGACACGAGCCGACTTAACTCGGCTCAAGAACAAGCAAGAACAATCAAGAATACGCGCAAACCCACAAAGAACCACAAACGCGCACGATGCACCCAGGTTCGGGGCCCTCGTGAGGAGGTAACACCCCTACTCCTACCTTGCTTCTCTCTATATGTGTCTCACAAGATCTACAAGGTGCTCCTTGAGCTGTTATGGTAAGAACCAGGATGAACTACAAGGGAGGGAGGATTAAATGCTCTAGCAGTAAATGAGACTATAGCTTCGGCTCTCTGGTTGGTCTCTTTCTCACAGGAGGAGTTATGGCGCTATTTATAGAGGTTCGGCCGAGTTGCCCGGGAACCCTAATCCTGCCGGGCCCCGCCGGACAACAGCTTCAGTCCAACGGCAATGTCGACATCCCTACCACGACCTAGCAGCCGGGCTATCCGACATAGGCCGAGGTAGGTCATGATGCCTCTTGCCGTAGCCGCCGCTGACCTAGGTAATGATGCTTCCCCTGTCAGAGATAGGACGTGTCTTCCCCCTGCCAAGTCTCCTGTCCGTCAGTTGCCAGTACCTCGGAGTAGTCACGTCACCCCTGTCCTGTGCCTTTGTCTTGTGCCTTTTGTCCCGCGCCCGTGTCAGACGGGAGGTGACCTTACTCCCTTGTTAGACGGGTCAGTGTCCTTGCCCTGTACTTGCCCTTGACTTGTTGCCCGACATAGGATATGTCGGACGGTTCCACCTAGCCCGGGCACGGCTAAGCCGGATCCTCCTTCCTGCATATCATGGACAAGTAAAGAATCCCGACATGGGGATGCCGGTTAGAACATGTCGGCTCTTTCCGACATAGGCCTAAGTCGGACAAGCACACAGCTTGGACTAGCCCTGAGCCGGGACACCAGCCGCTCCACTCCGCGAAGGGTCGCACGATCTTTGCAGCTGGACCAAGGTCAATTACCATGTTAACCTGAGCGGATTGACCATGCCTTTACCCTACCCGGGGGTAGCCCCCCGACAAGGTCGGCTACGGCGTCTACGTCAGCAACGCTTGTGCGGGAGCGTAATCCCCGCTATTTGGTCTACAAGAGGTATGTGACCAGTTCCGCCCACCGTTACCGCATTACTAGATAGATAGATCCTGGCATGTTTGGTATTCGTTAGTTAGAAAAATTATTGTTTTCTGCTACGGAACCCCTTCAGTGGTATCAGAGCCGATGTATGCGTAGTATGCTGGTACGGTTAGAACTCGTGTTGAATACGAGGACGTCTTTCTTATATTTGCTACCCTCTCGCGTGCACTTGCACTGTCGGCAGCATTGAGTTGATGAAGCGGCCCGGACCGACTTTACGCGTACGCTTACGCGAGACTGGTTCCACTACTGACATACGGCTGGTACCGTATATGTGGCTGGCGGGTGTCTGTTTCTCTCTCTTTAGTTGGCTTTGCATTTTCAATGGAGGGTCCGAAAGGGATACATAAACATGCAATTATTGGATCGACGTTGTGGCACTTTGTTCGTAGGTAGGGAACGGTTCTCTCGCGAAAGCCTATAAAGCCACGTAAAACTTGCAAAACTAGATAAAGATAGAGGCGTCTAACTTTGTTTTGCAGAGGCATTTAAATATGACATGGTTACGGTAAGTTTTGAATTATTCGTAATGTCGGAGGCAAAGGAGGCACCGTAGACTCGGATCCATGCCGGGACGCCCGGTCCGAGCGCACGACGCCAAGGAGGTCCAGGCGCACGACCATGTCATATCGCACTTCATTACATTATTTGATTGTGTGTTGTTGTGTGTATATCCTATTGAGTGCTATATATATATTAGATATACGACGATAGCAATAATAGGATCATCCCTAATAAATACCAAAATTGTGTTCTCCCTCGTTGTGCACCACCAAGAAAGTTCTACGTTATGAGGCAGGCCGTGATGATCGGGTGTCACACATTTCGTCGTTCGCATACAGTGGGTGTAAGCCATGTTGCCCGCGCAAGAACATCGAGATTTAATTGGCGAGCCTAGCATGTACAGACATGGCCTCGGAACACGGATGGTCGAAAGATCGAGCATGAGTCACAGAGTTGTTGTGATCGACATTTTGATATCCACCTTTGAAGCTGTGCTGCCGGCCGTGACGATCGGGGGTGGTACAGTGGATTGGGGTCGTGTAATCGCTAAAATTATTGAAGGGATAATAATCTTAGTGGAGTTTGTTTAAATAATTTGATTATAAACTGAAACTCATATTATTATAAACTTAGCATTACCCTCTTTGCGATTATATCTGTAGATGGTGCTCTACTTCGATCACTTCCTTAGGAGTCGGTCCTTGTTGCCTGATGGGTCAAACTTCATCTACTGGTACAATAAACTAAGAGAAACTCTCATACACAATAATATACTCTATGTCATAGAAGAGGGATTAGGAGATGAACCAGATGATTCTGCTAGTGAAGAAGAAGATGAAGAGTTTCATCAGCGTCGTGACATTTTCATAGAAGTGCAAAGCATCATGGTCATAAGCTTGGCACCAGAGTTGAAAGTACAGTTTCAACATATGGAACCTTATGATATGAAAGATTCGATCAAGGCGCATTTCATAGATGAGATTAAGTATGAGCAATACAAACAGCTGAGAAAGTTCCATTCACTCCAGATGGAGGAACATAGCTGTTTGGAAACTCATTTGAAGAAAATGTATGACATTTACTTGAAAGTCACAAATGTCTACGACTACTGGATGGCGGATTCATGTGCGATAGCTGCTGCGTTGGCATCTTTACCTCCCAGCTATGAGAAACATGTCCGTGGCTATGCTATAAGAAGAGATACGATGACTTTCTTCCAGTTCATAAGCCAGTTCAGATCTGTGAAGGTTGAACCCATCGAAGGAGAAATCTTTGACGCTATAGGTATATTTGATATACAAAGTTGTAAATGTATTCTTCACGTGATACTTGATAAAAAGCATTTGATGCTTGTTCTGTTTATGAAACAGGACCCGATTGTCACAAGTATGAGAAGATATATGATGTGACGGTGCACAAGTGATGGCAAGCAAAGGAGTTGATGGCCAGTGGTGTTCACGTCCTCAAGTTATCATTATAGTTATCATTAATAGTTTTTGATAAGACCTTTTTGTAATAGTGAGAGTGTGATTTTGTTTTATGTCTTGAATGTTACAAGACAAAGTTATTCATATATGTAATAGAACAAGTCAGTTGTTTTATGCAATGGAACAAGTCAGTTGTTTTATATTATGAGTAAAACTTTTATGCAATCACATCTCAATTACATTGTTTGAATGATAACACGATATACATTTATAAAACTGACGAGGTGTTAGCTCGGCAAATCCCTGGGTTGTGCACCCCGGGTTGATTGATGGGGAGAGAGAGAGGTGTTGGTGATCACGACGGCTGACAAGCAAGGATTTACCCAGGTTCAGGCTCCCGGAGGATAACACCCTACTTCCTGCTTGTCTGATTATTGATGCGAGTAGCGATTACAATGGCGAGATTGCGATCTCGCTAGGGTTTATGGTGGCGGCTATGAGCATGAGCGTCAGCGTGTCCTCTAAGACGAGCAGCCCTCCTGGCTTTATAGATCGCCAGGTCTCGGGTGGTCGGTTACAGATATGGAAGGTTATGAAACCTAACCGAGTTGGATCAGGATACGTGGTACCCCGAGTGGGCCTTCTGTGGGCTTCTCCATGCTTGGCGCGGCCCAGGTAGCCTCATTGTGGGCTAGTCGAAAGGTAGCCCCACGTCAGTAGCCCCCGAGTGCTTGGTCGACGCGCAGCGTCGGGCAAAGGACTTCCTCCTCCTGGACGCGCCATTGGATTGCTTGATCTTGAGCTTGTACTCGTTTTCTTCAGTCGAAGAGGACACTCCCGATGGGAGTAATACGTTCAGTCGAATTTCCTTTGTCTTGTTCTTCATGTGAAGCTTGCTTCTATTCGGCCTGTTGGCTTACATGTAAATTTGATTCGGCTGCTGGAGCTTACTCGACTCTTTTGTCACCCGAATATATGTTTCGGGTTCTTTGACCAGCGCACTGTCGAAAGTTGTTTCAGCTTAGAAGCTTACCACTCGAATCTTGCGCTCGAGTTAACGCGCTGTGTTTCTCTTGCTTGGAGCCTTTGGCCTTTTGACGTCGCTGCTGACGTTTCCTTGCACGCCTCTGCGCCCGATGGGACGTGACATGGCGGGGCCCGCTGGCAGCGCTGACCACGGTCAGCAGTTGTCACGTCTCCGAGCTGGGCGCGAAATTTTCGCGCACGATGATGACGCCTCGATTCTTGTGCGTAGTGGAGGAGGTGGGCAGCGACGGTTGGCCTCTTTGCTTGACACATGGACGGCGGGATGTGGATGCTCTGAACCGCTGCGCGACGGAAGGCTGAGATTGATTTTGCTGGGGCGTAAGTACTGCGCCGCAGCGCGAGGGCATCGTCTTCTCCATTCGTCCACGCCTCCTTTCCTCTGCCTTCTGCCATTCTCGCCCTCACCAGAGCTCCGTGCTATTTGTCCGCGCACCTTGCGCTGCCCCGCGAAGCCATGGGCAAGCCGAAGACTGCCGCTGGTTCCTCCGCCGCCGCCGACGAAGCCGGGCTGATGAAGAAGCCCGACGGCGACTGGCAGAGGTCATCTGTGAAGAAGGCGGAGGTCGAACTCCTCCGTGCTCAAGGTCTCCTTCCTCCTGCTGATCAAGTCCAGGTACGCGCTCCTGGCAAAGAAGTTTACCCCACACCCCGCGATGGGGAACGCGTATGCTTCGTGGATTTCCTTCCGCGGGGCTTCGGGTTCCCCTTGCACGACATTGTGCGCGGTCTCTTGTACGCCTATGGGGTTCAGATCCATGATCTGACCCCCAATGGCGTCTTGAGCATCGCGGGCTTTATTGTGCTTTGCGAGTGCTTCCTGGGTGTCGCGCCCCACTGGGCGCTGTGGAAGTCGCTCTTCCTCGTTCGCAAGAACGTCGGGAAGAGCGGGTTACCATACCCTGTGGGCGGCTTCGGAATCCAAGTGCGCGGTGACACCGCGTACTTCCAGATGAAGAAGTCGGACTCCGTCCAGGGGTGGCGCAAGAAGTGGTTCTACGTTCAGTCGAGCCAGGATGGCCTGGCGGCGTTCGACAGCGGGCGCGAACTGCGGAAGACTCGTGCCTGGACGCACCCGCTGACTGCGGAGGAGAAGGAAGCCGCACGGCCACTGCTGGGCTTGCTGCGGGACCTCACAAAGACCCTTGGGCGCGAGGCGGGTGGCGTCTTCTTGATGGCCGCCTTCTTCCGTCTTCGGGTGCAGCCGCTTGCCGTTCGGCCCCACCCGATGTGGGCCGTCGAGGGCGTCAGCGCCGAGCCACTTGACGACGAGGAGGTGGAAGCCAAGGTGAGGTCCATCACCAACCTCCGAGCCGCGGATACTTGCAACGTTAAGTGCCCGGTTGCTGCATATGGGGCGACGAACCCCGTTCCTGAGGTAATGTTCCTTTTTGTTCTCTTTGTTTCTTCTTGTCTTGAAGTCCTGCTTCTTAATTCGACTTGCGTCTACTTGCTTCAGGGTCTATCTCTGCTGGTCAGCCTTCCTCCTCTCCCTGAAAATGGATCCGACGACGAGTCGAGGGTTGTGGAGGAGGATGACGACGACGACGAGCTGCCGTCCGCTGTCTCTCCTGACGACGAAGTGGAGGATGACGATGACGAGGTAGAACCCGCCCGGAAGAGGCAGAAGCGCAGGAGTGGCGGTGAATCTGCGACTGCTTCGTCGCCCGCTAGGGGTGCAGATGCTGATCCAGAGGAGGTCGTCGCGACGTCGTCGGGTGCGCGGTCTTCTGGCGGCTGGAGTAAGCCGCTGGCTGCCCCCCCCTGTCAGCTCCGCGCCGCCACGCGCGTTCGCGCGGCTGCCGTCTGTCTCCTTGGGGAGTGATGATGACCTCGAGACCACCAGGTGAGTACCTTGTTGACTCCGAGTTGTCTTCTGTAGTTCCAGTCCTTTAGGTCATTGTTCTGTTTTGCTTCAGCCGTCGTTCTGGCGATGTCCACTCGCCTCACCATGAGGTGGAGCATACGTCCGCCCCTCCGACCGAGCTGGTGACCCGGGTAGCAGTTGAGGAACGCACGCAACCTGCCGTCATCGCGTCTTCGAGTCACGCTCCTCCGCCGCCTTCCGTAGATGTCGACCTTCTGGACCACGTAAGTCCTTTGTACTTGTACTTGTAGTCTTGAATTGTCATCGGGTGCGCGATCAGCGCTCCCGATGGGAGTAGCCCCCGAAGGTGTGGGTGACTAGTAGAGTCGCCCGCAACTTTATTAAGATCCTGTGTTTGTTTCAGCCGTACTACCGCCAGCAGCTAGAGGCGGCCGCGGCTTATGTTCGCCTGGAGAAGGAGAGGGACCAGCTGCGTGCTTCTCTGGACCAGGCTACCGAGCGGGTTGCTGAGCTAGAGCTGAAGCTCCAGGCTCAGGCTGAGCTTGAGAAAGCTCTGCTCGAGTTCCGGGAGCGTGAGCGGGTGCGGGTTGACCAAGAGAAGACTCAAGTCGACCGCCTCCTTTCACTCGCCAGTGCTCTTGGGGGTAAGTTTCGGCTTGATGCCTACTGTGTTTTGCTTTTGCCTTTGTCTGATGCTTGACTTGCGCAGAGACGTGCGGTGGAGCTCCTAAGGAGGGCTCGTCGAGTGACACGGTTGACTTGGCGACTGCTGTCGGCTTCCTCGACCGCGTCTGCGCGTACGCGTCCGATGCGCTGAGGAAGTCGGCGGCTGCGCTGAAGCAGTCGACTGGCGCGCTAACGACGGTGCACCGGAGCATCTTCCCGAGTGATGCGCCACCGACTGCCGTCGACGCTCTTGCTGCTCCGTTCGAGGAAGATGCCACCACCCTTGCGGACTTCACTCGGACGCAGACGGTACGCGGCTCCGAGCTCACCTTCCAGCTCATTCTAGGTCACCAGATTGAGGGCGACTTCGAGAGGGTTGTCAGTGGCTTCCCTCGGAGGGCTGACGGCCGGACCGCGTCGCTTGGCGGAGTGAAGGCGCAGGCTAAGCAGCTAGCTGTGAAGCTTGTGGCCACCTTTGAGAGGGCGCTTGCCAAGGCGTCTGAGGCGGCTGCTTCCCGGAAGACCCGCTCTCGCTCGGAGTCTGCTGCCCAGGAGTAGTAGTATTGTAGGGATTCGGCAGTCGCCTTAGCCTGCATTCGTACCTTTTGTTTGTAACGACTGATATCTTATTTGGTCTTCTGACCTTGAACAATTTGTGTGCTGAAATTGAGTGTCTTCAATTGTATTTGCTTGCGTTGAGCAGTCACGCATCTGTATTGACTCTGCGAACTTATGGCAGACTGACGTGCGCGGCCGCACTTCTTCTGCTTCTGCGGCTGGTCCTAGCGGTGATGGGTCTTCGTCGGGTGCTCGTCGTCGTCGGGCGGCGCTGGCTCCGCCGCGAAGCGCGAACGACCAGCGCATAATCACTTACTTGAAGAATAAGGTGGTTGAGCTTGAGGCTACCTTGAAGAATACCGAGCTGCTCTTGCGGCGCTCCAAGTCGCATCCTACTGCAGGTTTTTCCCCGCGTGAAGATTTTCTGATTGGGGAAATCGATCTCATCAGTCGGCAGCTTCAAGGTTGGTATCCTCTGCGGCTGCCTTTCCTTGTAGTAGACTTGCTGGTTCTGACTTTTAGCTTTGTGTTTGCAGACGTGAACCCGGATTGGGAGGCTGAGCGGGATCGCGTTGAAGAGCGTGTTACCCGGGAGGCGTCTGCCGACTCTCGCGAAGCTCGCCAGTTCTGGGTGAACAAGTCGCAAGGGCGCATTCTTGCTCGCATGCTTGACCGGACTTGGCGTGCGGCTTTCCTCTTGGAGAATTGCCGGAAGACCCTGTGGCATATCCACCGCGTCTACTTCCCGCACAATGGGCAGCCGCATGGTCTGGCCGCCTTGCTGGAGAGGTTCCGTGATGGTGATGCTCTGCAGGAGATCGTCCACGCCCAGCTTGTCGCCGGGGCGAATGCAGCTCTGGCGTACGTTCGGCTGCATCGGCCTAACCTTCCGTTGGAGAGGTTGATAGGTGGACTACCTGGCGATTCCGAGTACGCCGATACCTTGATGGCTGCGCGCCAGATGATTGATCAGGTGCAGAAGCATAGCGAGCGCCTTGTAGGCCCACTCGGGGCGCCGAAGGCCGAGCCTGCAGACTGAGAGTAGATTCCTTCTTCTGTACAGGGTTAGTTTGATGTGGCGACTATGCCGATGTAAATAACAGTATATGAAGCTAAGAGTTCTTGAGTAACGAATGAAATTGTTTTCGTTACTGTGCGAGTGCTTGCTTCTGTTTTGACTTGTGTGGCGAGCCCCCGAGTACCTTGGGTGACGGCATAAGCCTGCATTGTGAACCTGTATGGCGCAGCCTCCGAGTAGCTCGGGTGACGGCCTAGGATTTCTTCAGTGAAGCCTGTATGGCGCAGCCCCCGAGTGGTTCGAGTGGCGGCCTAGGGATTTTCAAGTGTGACCTGTGAGGTGCAGCCCCCTAGTGCCTCGGGTGGCGACCTAGGATTTTGGACTTGACCTGTGTGGCGCAACTCTCGAGTAGCTCGAGTAGAGGCCTAGGATTTCGAGTTGTGCCTGTTTGGCGCAACCCCCGAGTGGTTCGAGTGGTGGCCTAGGCTTTTCAAGTGTGACCTGTGAGGTGCAGCCCCCGAGTGCGTCGGGTGGCGACCTAGGATTTTGGACTTGACCTGTGCGGCGCACCTCCCGAGTAAGTCGGGTAGAGGCCTAGGATTTTTGAGTTGTGCCTGTTTGGCGCAACCCCCGAGTGGTTCGAGTGGCGGCCTAGGCTTTTCAAGTATGACCTGTGAGGTGCAGCCCCCGAGTGCGTCGGGTGGCGACCTAGGATTTTGGACTTGACCTGTGTGGCGCAACTCCCGAGTAGATCGAGTAGAGGCCTAGGATTTTGAGTTGTGCCTGTCTGGCGCAGCCCCCGAGTGGTTCGAGTGGCGGCCTAGGCTATTATTTCAACCTGTGTGGCGCAGCCCCCGAGTGAATCGATTGGCGTCCTAGGATTTTTTGTTAGCCTTGACTGAGAAGGTAGAGTGAACAGCATTTTCTTCAAATCACTTTATTGATTGCTGCGAACAGGCCGCCTCATTAAAACCCTTCCAGTCCCCTTAGGTACCCTGGTAAGGGAAAGAGTGCGTCTGAAACCTGCCGCTTTGACATGCTATCCTTGTTACAATGGTTGAGTCGACTAAGCATAGAACCGCCGGAGCTGTGCGACGTTCCACGGGTTGCTGCAGGCTGCTCCTGTCTTCGAGTCCTTTAGGCGATATGCTCCGTTGCCGATTGCTTCCGTAACGATGTACGGACCCTCCCAAGGGGAGGCGAGCTTGTGCACTTTTTTCTGCTTGAGGCGAAGGACCAGGTCACCTGCGACGAAAGCTCTTGGTCGCAATCTTCGTCCGTGATAGTTGCGCAGGTCTTGCTGGTATACGGCTGATCGTGCCAGGGCGATGTCGCGTGCTTCGTCCAATATGTCCATGCTGTCTTCGAGTGCCTCTTCTGCGTCTGACTCGTCGAAGGCGACCACCCGTGGTGCGTCAAACTTGATGTCGCAGGGTAGGACGGCCTCTGCGCCGTACACCATGAAGAATGGAGTGAATTGGGTGGACCTGTTTGGCGTGGTTCGCAGACTCCAGAGGACTGACGGCAGTTCTTCCACCCATGCGCCCGCTGCGCGTCTTAGCGGTACGCGCAGTCGCTTCTTGATGCCGCTGCAGACTAGACCGTTGGCCTTCTCCACCTGTCCATTGGATTGCGGGTGCGAGACAGACGCATAGTTGAGCTTGATACCTTGATCTGAGCAGAAGTCTTTGAATTCTTCGGCTGTGAAGTTCGAGCCATTGTCTGTGATGATCCCGTTCGGCACTCCAAACCTGAAGATGATGGACCTGATGAAGTTGACTGCTGAAGACGCGGTCGAACTTGTGATGGGTGCGGCCTCAATCCACTTGGTGAACTTGTCGACTGCAACCAGGAGGTGAGTATGCCCTCCGGGTGAGGATTTCTTCAGCGGGCCCACCATGTCTAACCCCCATTGGGCGAAGGGCCAGGCTAGCGGTATTGTCTTGAGCTCTGATGCTGGCGCGTGTGGCTTGTTGGCAAACTCTTGGCACCCTGTGCATTTCCTTACCAGATCCTCGGCGTCCTGCATGGCTGTTAACCAGTAGAACCCGGCTCGTAGTGCTTTGGCCACCAGTGCTCGACTGCTGGCATGATGCCCGCAGATACCCGCGTGGATGTCGAGTAGGATGGCTTGGCCGTCGATTGGGTCTACGCACCTCTGCAGGATTCCCGAGATGCTTCTTTTGTAGAGCTCCCCGTTGATGACGGTGAAACTTTTGGAGCGCCTGATGATGCGTTTTGCTTCGACTGGGTCCGCTGGTAGCTTCTGATGCAGTATGTACGCCAGGTATGGTCCTGTCCATGTAGCTTCGACTAGCATGACCTCCGTGGGGACCTTCTCTTGGCTAGGGTTTGCATCGCCTTTTGCTTTTGTTGTAGTGTTCGCTGCGGCTTGAGTCTTGATAGATCTCTGCGTGATGCGCTCGAGGAAGACGCCGGGTGGAACTGGAACTTTGTCTGATCCCATGTTGGCGAGGG
Source organism: Poa annua (assembly GCA_026929855.1). NCBI lineage: Eukaryota > Viridiplantae > Streptophyta > Magnoliopsida > Poales > Poaceae > Poa > Poa annua. The sequence continues at coordinate 99,582,308 of CM049437.1, forward strand.
CGTCGGCTTCTTCGTTGCTGTCGCGGCCGATGTGTCGTAACTCGCAGCCATCGAAGTTGCCTTCCATCTGGTTGTACAGGTCTCTGTAGGCGATCATGTTGTCGGCGATGGCGTCGCAGGACTTCATGGTTTGCTGTACCACCAGGTAGGAGTCGCCATATATCATGAGGTGCGTGGCGCCGCAGTTCTTGGCCATCTTCATGCCGTGGATCAGGGCCTCGTACTCGGCTTCGTTGTTGGATGGCGTCGGAAAGTCCATCTGTAGGACATACTTCAGCTTGTCACCCTTGGGGGAGATGAGCACAACTCCTGCCCCGGCCGTCTTGAATTTCTTGGAGCCATCGAAGTACATTGTCCATGCGTTAGACAAGTCGGGGACATTTGGTAGCTGAGCTTCTATCCACTCGGTGGTGAATTCTGGGAGGACTTGGGCCTTGATGGACTTCGGGTGAGCATATTTCAGCCCCCATGGTCCTAGCTCGACAACCCACTTGGCGACTCGTCCTGTCGCACGTTGGTTTGTGAGAATGTCTGCTAGTCCAGAGGAGCTTACCACCGTGATCGGGTGCTCGGAGAAGTAGTGGACGACCTTCCTGGAGGTCATGAAAACTCCATATGCCAGCTTCTGGTAGTGCGGGTAGTTCTGCTTGGACAGTGTGAGGACTTCGCTGAGGTAGTAGACGGGCCTTTGCACCGGGTGACTGCGCCCTTCTTCTTCCCGCTCGACTACGAGGACCGTGCTCACCACCCTGTTTGTTGCTGAGACGTATAGGTATAGCGGCTCGTTTTCCAGCGGTGCCACTAGGACTGGGGAGGTTGTTAGGGTTTTCTTGAGATGGTCGAATGCATCCTGCGCCTCCTGTGTCCACTCGAACTTGTCCGTCTTTTTCATCAGTTGGTAGAAAGGTAAAGCTTTCTCTCCCAACTTACTAATGAACCGGCTGAGAGCTGCGACTCGGCCGGCTAATCGTTGCACCTCACGGAGCTTGGTTGGTGCTGGCATTGTGAGTATGTTCTGCACCTTCTCGGGGTTTGCTTCGATTCCTCTTGCAGATACGAGGTACCCTAGTAATTCTCCGGCTGGCACGCCGAATACGCACTTCTCTGGGTTGAGCTTGATTTGGTACACATCGAGTGCAGCGAAGACCTTGCGGAGGTCGTCGACTAAGGTATCTTCCTTTCGGGTCGTGACGACGATGTCATCGACGTAGACTTGGACGATCTGCCCGATGAGCCCTTTGAGGCACGCTTGCATTGTCCGCTGGTATGTGGCACCCGCATTCTTTAACCCGAACGGCATCGTCTGGTAGCAAAAGACGCCGTCGGGTGTGATGAAGGCCGTCTTTTCTTCGTCTTCGACTTTCAGCCTGATCTGCTGGTAACCTGAGTAGGCGTCCAGGAAGGACAGGAGTTCGCAGCCTGCTGTCGAGTCGATGATCTGGTCTATCCGCGGGAGCGGGAAGTGATCTTTGGGGCAGCACTTGTTGACTGCAGTGAAGTCAACGCACATGCGCAGTTTCTTCGTCTTCTTTTTCTCTACCAGGACCGGGTTGGCGACCCAGTCCGAGTCTTTGATTTCTCGGATGAACTTGGCGTGCAGTAGTCTGTCGACTTCCATGGTGATCGCGTCTCGCTTGGGTCCTGAGAAGCGTCGCATGGATTGTTTGACTGGTCTTGCGTCCTTGTGGACTTTTAAAGAGTGCTCGGCGAGTTCCCTGGGTATTCCTGGCATGTCAGAAGGTTGCCATGCAAAGATCTTCCAGTTCTCACGCAGGAACTCGACGAGCGCGCTTTCCTATGCGGGGGTCAAGCTTGACGATACTTTGACCGTCTTGCTGCTATCAGCCGGATGAACTTGGTGGGTGACGGTGTCATCGTTTGAGTTGAACGCTGCGTCCTTAGCTGGCTTCTTGCGAGGTGGAAAGAGGGTCTTGTCGTTGTCGGCTGATATGGCCTTGAAGTGCTCCTCGACCCCGAAGAACTCAGAGATTTTGGCGAACTCGCGATCGCAGCTGTTGGAGAGCCCGAAGTCGCCACGTACGGTGATTACTCCTTTCGGTCCGGGCAACTTGATCATCAGGTAGGCGTAGTGGGGTACTGCCATGAACCTGGCAAAGGTTGGGCGTCCGAGTATGGCGTGGTACTGTGACTTCCAGTCGACGACCTCGAAATCGATCGACTCCTTCCTGAAGTGCTCGGGTGTTCCGAGGATGACGTCGAGCGTGATTGTTCCCATGGGCGTGATTGCCTGCCCTGGTACTATGCCGTGGAAAGTGGTTTCCGACTCCGGCAATTTTTCTGTCGACCTGTTCATTCTTCTCAGGGTATCGGCGAATATGATGTTGAGTCCGCTGCCTCCGTCCATGAACACCTTTTTCAAGCTGTAGTCGCCGATCAGGGCCTCAATCACTAGTGCGGCGTGTCCGGGTCGGGTTACCTCGGACGGGTGATCTGCCCTGGAAAACGTGATTGGTGTCTCTGACCCGCGCAGGTAGTCTGGTACTGCGCGCGGGCTGTTGATGGCCTGAAGTACTTGGCGGGTGATGAGCTTTTGGCGCCTGTTTGACGGTGGTCCCCTCTGGATCATGTTCAGCTGCCCCCGAGCGGGTGGATACGTATCGGTCGCTGCCGACTGGCCTTGTAGCTGCAGCTGCTGTTGCGGCTGGGGGAATGTCCCGGCTGCCTGCACCTGGTTGTTGTTTGCGGGTGCCGCCTGAATGGTTAGCTGCGGAGTTGCCTGTATTGCTTGCACTGGAGCGATGATTTGCTGCATGGCCTGGTATATTTTCCGCGCTTTGCGACAATCCTTCAGTAGATGGCTGGAACCCCACTTGCCCGTCTCCGGGTTGCGGAACGAATGATGCTTACAAGGTTGCATTAATTCCTCTGCCGGTGTTAACGGGCGCTTCCACTCGCGTTTCTGGCCTCCGTCATTGTGGCTGATGCTGCCGCTGCCACGGTTGTACTGACTTGAGCTGGACTGTCGACCTTGATCGTACTGTCGACTGTTGTCGCGCTTGTCATCACGGGGGGTTTCATATCCCGCCGCTACTAGCTCGATTGTGTCGTGGGTGTAACGTGGTTTCTTCTTTTGGCGCGCCTCACGCCAGTTGCTTGTTTCGACTTCCTTCTTGGGGGAGGTATCACGGACATAGTCCTCTCCTTCGGCCCACTGGTTGGCTGTCTTCATGAGCTCTATTGTGGTTTTCGGCTGGAGCCTACCGAATTCCTCGCGGAGGTCGCGGCGAGCAACACCGTGCATGAAGGCGTCCATCACTCGGTCTTCCGAGACGGGTTCCATGGTGTTGCGGAGGAGTGTCCACCGCTGGATGTAGGAGCGGAGCGACTCGTCCTTTCCTTGCTTGCAGGCCTGCAACTCGATGTAGGTCGTTGGTCTTGCGAATGTTCCCGAGAAACTTTTTATGAAATTATCCTGGAATTGCTCCCAGGTTCGGAAAGAGTCCTTGGGTTGGCTTGTGAGCCATCCGAGCGCCGAATCCGTCAGCATAAGCTGGATGTACTGCATTGCCGTGGTCGACGTCCCGCCTTGGCAGGTGCAGGCGATGAGGTAGTCCTCGAGCCACAGTCGCGGATCTTGCTTCCCGTCGTACTTTGGGGTGCCTGCTGTCAGCTTGAAGCCCTTAGGCATGCGGGTGTCGCGGATGTTGAAGCTGAAGCATGCAGCACCGCACGGCTCGAAGTCGCGGTCGGTCTGGTCGTCTTGGTTCGCTGCCCCAGCCGAACGTTCTTTGCGGTTACGGTCCACCGTCCTCTGCGTGATGACGTCGCGAAGGTCCTTTATTGGTTGTCGCTGTGCCGCTGGGATCTCCGAAGTTGCTGGCTCGCGTGCCCGGTTGCTTGGTACCTTGGCCGCTAGAGCTTCTTCGATCGCCTTTATGGAGGCGATTTGCTGCCTGTGGAGAAGGGAACGGGCGTCCCCCTCCGGAGGCTGCGTGAGCCGAAGGTATGTCTCGACTGAGATCAGGGTGGCGTTTGCCGTCTTTGGGACGGGTATCCCGTTCTCATCCTCGGTGACGAAGGACGAGTCGAGGTTGCGGGTGACTCTGGTTCGGTCGGCGTCCGTCAGGAGGGGAACGCGGGCTCTGTTTCGCCGTGCTCCTTGGTTAACTTCCGTAGAGGAGGTAAAGGAGAGGGCAGCTCGTCTGGCACTCGATGCATCTGCGTCTCTCTTGCGCCGGAGTAACTCGGCTTTTTCGGCGCGGAGTCGTTCGCCTTCCTTGCGTAGCAAGTACTGGACTGCCAGGTGATCCTCTCTCGGTGCGTCGGGTGGAGGGAACGTGCCTTCGTCGACATGCTTCATGGCCTGGATTCCCATGTCCCGTGTGATGACGAGTGTAGTCTGGTCCGGCATGATAACCTCCAGTGGGTATGCGGGTTCCTCGTTATCCTCGGGTGGCTCTGTGACCGCCATAAAGCATTGCGCGGGGTAGACTTGGGTCGGGCCGTTTGTGCTGCCACTGCTGCTTCCGTCGTCCGAGCCTTGCTCGGGATCGAAAATTGCTGCAACGTGACGCGCGGCGCATTCGTTGTTGCGTCTTCTCGCGATTGTCAACGTGCTCGGAGGTTTCGCAGCCGCCGGTGCGAGTGCGATTGGCTTGGGGTAGACTTGGCAGCCCCATGAAGACGAAGACGCGCGCGACGTGGCTGTCGGCCGCAAGCCCTTGGTCACCTGCGCGGATGCGGTAACTGAGGTAGATCTTGATCTAGCCGACCGTGCGATCGAGATTGGTGCAGTAGACTCGATCCGCGCGGCCGTTGCTGAGGTTGTCGATGTAGTCGATGCAGATGCGATCTTCGCGGGCGCGACAGGGGCGATCTCTGCGGGTGCGACAGATGCGATCTTCGCGGGCGCGACAGGAGCGATCTTTGCGGGTGCGACAGATGCAATCTTCGCGGGTGCGACAGATGCGATCTTCGCGGGTGCGACAGATGCGATCTTCGCGGGTCTTGGTGAGGGCGGCGGTGGATTTGCCGATGCGGGTGCTGCCGCGCGTGGCGCGGTTGCCGCGGACCTGAATATTCCGCGACTGTCGGCGAAGCAGTGTATGGAGCCGAAGGTGATATGTATACCTTTGTCCAGATCGGCGTACACCGAGCGGCGAGCCGAAGGGTGGCGGACGTACTCGAAGGAGCCGAAGCGGATCGACCCCTTGGTGACGCGGGCGTCAGCCTTCATTGCGGATGGGGCCGGAGCGACCATGATTCCAACACTTGTTTGCCTTCCCACAGACGGCGCCAATTGACGAGGTGTTAGCTCGGCAAATCCCTGGGTTGTGCACCCCGGGTTGATTGATGGGGAGAGAGAGAGGGGTTGGTGATCACGACGGCTGACAAGCAAGGATTTACCCAGGTTCAGGCTCCCGGAGGATAACACCCTACTTCCTGCTTGTCTGATTATTGATGCGAGTAGCGATTACAATGGCGAGATTGCGATCTCGCTAGGGTTTATGGTGGCGGCTATGAGCATGAGCGTCAGCGTGTCCTCTAAGACGAGCAGCCCTCCTGGCTTTATAGATCGCCAGGTCTCGGGTGGTCGGTTACAGATATGGAAGGTTATGAAACCTAACCGAGTTGGATAAGGATACGTGGTACCCCGAGTGGGCCTTCTGTGGGCTTCTCCATGCTTGGCGCGGCCCAGGTAGCCTCATTGTGGGCTAGTCGAAAGGTAGCCCCACGTCAAAAACCAAGAATAGTAAAATTAAATGTCCAAAGATTAAATGATTTTTTTACAAGAACAAACACCGCCGAATTTGATCACAAAGGCAATGTAAGAAATATAGATACTTTGATCTATCAAGGTTACATGTGCCGAATTGATTAAGTTTCATTAGATATTGAAGTGTCAATATACAAGGAAATTGATTGAAAATCATATTAGATGATTATTAAATTAATTAGTGGTGAATATCATCAAATTCGAATCTTTCTATGATTCTAAGTAAATAAATGTATTTGCTAAGGAAACATGAGTCTGAAAACAATTTGATAAAAGATCAAAGGAATTTTTCAGAAGAAAGGTGGATGGAAATTATATCCACATGATTCGATTAAATGGGACATTATTTGAATTATGGTTTCGACATAAAACGTCTTGTGAAAGTTTGTTCCACAAATTATAATATCAGATATAGTGATATGTGAAATATTATAATCATGCTCTATTTCAGATAAAGTGTGGTCTTTTAGAATCTCTTAATATATTCTGACATTGTAGTCGTCATCCACTAGGAATAGGATATTTTTCAACGAAGATTCGTGTGAACGACATTAAGTGTCGTGATATAGATGATTATATGATAATACAGAATAGTTCTTTGTAGAATTCTCATATTAAGATGGGATTTAATTCCAAATACCAACAGAAGCAAAATGTGTATTGCTGTCTGCGTAATTCATGAGAAAATATGATTTCTCGAATTAAGGTCAATGGAATAAAAGTAGAAGCTTAAAATAAGGTATTGGACCTTGTTTCCATAAGAGTAGAATATTGGAATCTGTTCCGAGAAGAATATCTCTACAAATGGAATTGAAAAATTGATGATAAGAGATCATAGTGTTTTCAAGCAAGAAGCTTTTGAATGAGGTGTTGATTTAAGAATATTTACTGTCGGGTCACAATTTGATATTCAGTATTTTGGATCATGTTGTCAGAACATGATACACCTTGTAAATACAAAGAAAGTTGAGGAAATATCAGAATACGAATTAAGGCTATGAGTCTTAAAATCCAAGTTACATTTAGAAGGATTAAAACAGTAAATGTTACTCTGAATCTTATTAAGAGAGTAAGATTATTTAATCATCATATAAAGTGTTATATGAAAAAAATGTATCTATAAGAAAGACTGGAAGCAAATTTTGTCAAGAAGTGTCTTGGACAAAATCAAAGTTGTTGACTACATAAGTGTAGACATGCTTAAATCTGTGGGATAAGTATTGGTAGAATACTGTCAGATCGTATTGTAATTCGAATTGATAAATGATCAATGATTTTGGTTTGACCAAAATATCGAAAGAAATTATAAATTTAAGTGGCAGTCGAATTGAAATTCGAATTGATAAATGATCAATGATTTTGGTTTGACCAAAATATCGAAAGAAATTGTGGATTTGCTAATTTAAGTGGGAGCTTAGAATTAGTTTACTCAAATATATGAGAGACATATTTTTGAGTGGGAGTTTAAATCCTTTAAGTAGGAGTCGAATTAGTTTGCTCAATTTAATATGTGAGTGACATATTTTTGAGTGGGAGCTAAGATCCACGTATGTGAATGACATATCATGGATAGTACCAGTAGAATTAGAGATGAAGTTATGAAATGATTTAAAAGGTTGTATCTATTTCGAATAGAACAGGAATTTTAAATAGAAGGTCGAGCTGTTTAGATTGGATTCTGAAGTGTCAGAATGGAATAAAGCCAATGGAAAGGTCCTTGGAAATCCAGTTAAAACATTAAGTGTAATTGGTACACGATAATAGTGGTTGCTAGATATGTTGGTCTCTTATATCATGATAACAGACATCATATAGAAACCATATTATGAGCTCGATAAAGTATGACTCATGTTCTTAGAAGAAGAACAATTATCAAAGTAAATTTGGAATTTACTAGAAGTAGAATAGCATTGGGCACCAGACTGACATTGGAATGTCGAAACTCTACATAGATATGAAAGGCACATAGATGTCGCGAGATTGTACATATTACAGCTGAGTGCGTTTGCAAAGCAATTGTCTGGTTAACAGAATCAGAGTAAGCGCTGGGAAACGAAAGTCCCACTTAGTTACGATATGTGCATATATGTTATCGGGATAACAGATTGATATCAAACAAGGTGATATCAGTGAATCGCAAAGAACACACAATTATGTATGGTACAGATTGTTGGAGTAACACTCTTCCACGAGCAGGCATTATCATAGAACGATTATTGGATAAGGTGGTATGATTAAGTAAAATGCAGCTGGTTTATTTGTACTCTAGTGCAAGTGGGAGACTGAAGGGAATATGCCCTAGAGGCAAATAAATATATGGTATTTATCGCATTATTCCATTAAGTTTATAGTACGTTTTTTTATCATGCTATAACTGTATTAATCGGAATTGTTAATACACGTGTGATACATAGACAAACCAGAGTCCCTAGTAAGCCTCTATATAAACTAGTTCATTGGGCAACAGTTGATCGAGAATTCCCGGTCATGGACAATTGTGTCGGTTGACAATGAGGTCATCTTATTAGTGGAATAAGGTGATGGACATACCCAAAGTATTGCAATAGGATCGTGTCACGATGTATGCCATTTGCAATAGGAAAGTAATATGATAGCTTGTTCCTCAGACCGTGAGATCATATTAATTGCTGCTCCGTAGGTTACTCTGAGTGCATCAAACGTCGTATCTTATAAAGTGTGACAATAAAGGTGTACCTCGTGTATCCCGAAAGAGTATGTTGAGGCGTATGGATCAAGAGCGGGATTTGTTCATCCTCGTGATAGGAAGATACTCTGGGCCCACTCGGTGAGATTACATCTATAGAGCTGCGCAGCTAATGACTAGGTCATGGAGATGTAATATCACAGACGAGTTAATAAACCTTTGTCGGTAACGAGATACAACAGGACATCGGATGTTTACGATCATATCTCGGACAAGGTAGTATCGAAGAAACAAAAGGAATAAATATCATGTTTATGGTTCAACGACGATATTCGTAGAATGCACAGGGACCGTTACAGATGTCCAGGTCTCCCTCGCGGTCATTGGCGAGCGAAGGGTCTCGGCCATGTCTGGAGTGTTCTCGAACCGTAGGGTAACACGCTTAAGGTCTTAGCGACACGTGGAGAACGTTGGCTTTATTTATTTTTGGAATAAATATGGATTTAGGAGAAGAGAGAAATTAACCGGAAAAGTTCCGGCAAAATCGGAAGGGTTCCGGGAATGACCGAAGGTAGTTCGGGGGGTCCGGAAATTGTTTCGGAGTCACATGATGTTAAATAATGTATAAATATATTAATTATGAATTATATATATTTTATATTAATTTAATATTAATTAAATCAATTAAAAAATAAAGGAAAAAGGGGGCAGCCCACATATGGGCCGAATTGGGCCCATAGTGGGGCGCACCATGGTGGGGCGGTGGGGCCCATGGCCACCACGCACCAGCCATGGCCGGCCGGCCCCCTCCCCTTGTTCCTTTGTTTAGTCCCACATGGGGGAGGCAAGGTGTTTGCACACCCCCTCCCCCCCTATATAAAGAAGGGCATATTAATTGATTTAAGACATCAAAAATACAATAAAAGTTGTATTCTCTCTCTCTCTCCCACAAGGTTATTTCGCGGCGTCCAGTTGCGCTGCGAGATTCCACCAATTCTTCTACTCCTGCGATCTCAGCTAGACCTGAGTGACCGGGGGTTGTCGTTAAGCTCCGTATGTGTGCGAGTACTCGGAGGCACCACATTTGAGGTGCTCGGGCGACATCGTCACGCCCAGCCGCCGGTGCCCTGCCGCCGACGCCCAGCCGCCGCCGGCGCCCAGCCGCCGCCGGCGCCCAGCAGCCGCCGCCGACGCACGGCGCCCGACGCCCGGCGCCCGATGACCGACGCCCGGCGCCCAGCGCCCGACGCCCGACGCCCGTCACCGTCGACATCGCCGCGTCATCGTCCACTTCGTCGCGCCAAGTTCTTCGCGACCTTGAGGTCGGCTATGGCGTCTACGTCAGCAACGCTTGTGCGGGAGCGTAATCCCCGCTATTTGGTCTACAAGAGGTATGTGACCAGTTCCGCCCACCGTTACCGCATTACTAGATAGATAGATCCTGGCATGTTTGGTATTCGTTAGTTAGAAAAATTATTGTTTTCTGCTACGGAACCCCTTCAGTGGTATCAGAGCCGATGTATGCGTAGTATGCTGGTACGGTTAGAACTCATGTTGAATACGAGGACGTCTTTCTTATATTTGCTACCCTCTCGCGTGCACTTGCACTGTCGGCAGCATTGAGTTGATGAAGCGGCCCGGACCGACTTTACGCGTACGCTTACGCGAGACTGGTTCCACTACTGACATACGGCTGGTACCGTATATGTGGCTGGCGGGTGTCTGTTTCTCTCTCTTTAGTTGGCTTTGCATTTTCAATGGAGGGCCCGAAAGGGATACATAAACATGCAATTATTGGATCGACGTTGTGGCACTTTGTTCGTAGGTAGGGAACGGTTCTCTCGCGAAAGCCTATAAAGCCACGTAAAACTTGCAAAACTAGATAAAGCTAGAGGCGTCTAACTTTGTTTTGCAGAGGCATTTAAATATGACATGGTTACGGTAAGTTTTGAATTATTCGTAATGTCGGAGGCAAAGGAGGCACCGTAGACTCGGAGCCATGCCGGGACGCCCGGTCCGAGCGCACGACGCCAAGGAGGTCCAGGCGCACGACCATGTCATATCGCACTTCATTACATTATTTGATTGTGTGTTGTTGTGTGTATATCCTATTGAGTGCTATATATATATTAGATATACGACGATAGCAATAATAGGATCATCCCTAATAAATACCAAAATTGTGTTCTCCCTCGTTGTGCACCACCAAGAAAGTTCTACGTTATGAGGCAGGCCGTGATGATCGGGTGGCACACATTTCGTCGTTCGCATACAGTGGGTGTAAGCCATGTTGCACGCGCAAGAACATCGAGGTTTAATTGGCGAGCCTAGCATGTACAGACATGGCCTCGGAACACGGATGGTCGAAAGATCGAGCATGAGTCACAGAGTTGTTGTGATCGACATTTTGATGTCCACCTTTGAAGCTGTGCTGCCGGCCGTGACGATCGGGGGTGGTACAGTGGATTGGGGTCGTGTAATCGCTAAAATTATTGAAGGGATAATAATCTTAGTGGAGTTTGTTTAAATAATTTGATTATAAACTGAAACTCATATTATTATAAACTTAGCCTTACCCTCTTTGCGATTATATCTGTAGATGGTGCTCTACTTCGATCACTTACTTAGGAGTCGGTCCTTGTTGCCTGATGGGTCAAACTTGATCTACTGGTACAATAAACTAAGAGAAACTCTCATACACAATAATATACTCTATGTCATAGAAGAGGGATTAGGAGATGAACCAGATGATTCTGCTAGTGAAGAAGAAGATGAAGAGTTTCATCAGCGTCGTGACATTTTCATAGAAGTGCAAAGCATCATGGTCATAAGCTTGGCACCAGAGTTGAAAGTACAGTTTTAACATATGGAACCTTATGATATGAAAGATTCGATCAAGGCGCATTTCATAGATGAGATTAAGTATGAGCAATACAAACAACTGAGAAAGTTCCATTCACTCCAGATGGAGGAACATACCTGTTTGGAAACTCATTTGAAGAAAATGTATGACATTTACTTGAAACTCACAAATGTCTACGACTACTGGATGGCGGATTCATGTGCGATAGCTGCTGCGTTGGCATCTTTACCTCCCAGCTATGAGAAACATGTCCGTGGCTATGCTATAAAAAGAGATACGATGACTTTCTTCCAGTTCATAAGCCAGTTCAGATCTGTGAAGGTTGAACCCATCGAAGGAGAAATCTTTGACGCTATAGGTATATTTGATATACAAAGTTGTAAATGTATTCTTCACGTGATACTTGATGAAAAGCATTTGATGCTTGTTCTGTTTATGAAACAGGACCCGATTGTCACAAGTATGAGAAGATATATGATGTGACGGTGCACAAGTGATGGCAAGCAAAGGAGTTGATGGCCAATGGTGTTCACGTCCTCAAGTTATCATTATAGTTATCATTAATAGTTTTTTATAAGACCTTTTTGTAATAGTGAGAGTGTGATTTTGTTTTATGTCTTGAATGTTACAAGACAAAGTTATTCATATATGTAATAGAACAAGTCAGTTGTTTTATGCAATGGAACAAGTCAGTTGTTTTATATTATGAGTAAAACTTTTATGCAATCACATCTCAATTACATTGTTTGAATGATAACACGATATACATTTATAAAACCAAGAATAGTAAAATTAAATGTCCAAAGATTAAATGATTTTGTTACAAGAACAAACACCGCCGAATTTGATCACAAAGGCAATGTAAGAAATATAGATACTTTGATCTATCAAGGTTACATGTGCCGAATTGATTAAGTTTCATTAGATATTGAAGTGTCAATATACAAGGAAATTGATTGAAAATCATATTAGATGATTATTAAATTAATTAGTGGTGAATATCATCAAATTCGAATTTTTCTATGATTCTAAGTAAATAAATGTATTTGCTAAGGAAACATGAGTCTGAAAACAATTTGATAAAAGATCAAAGGAATTTTTCAGAAGAAAGGTGGATGGAAATTATATCCACATGATTCGATTAAATGGGACATTATTTGAATAATGGTTTCGACATAAAACGTCTTGTGAAAGTTTGTTCCACAAATTATAATATCAGATATAGTGATATGTGAAATATTATAATCATGCTCTATTTCAGATAAAGTGTGGTCTTTTAGAATCTCTTAATATATTCTGACATTGTAGTCGTCATCCACTTTAGGAATAGGATATTTTTCAACGAAAATTCGTGTGAACGACATTAAGTGTCGTGATATAGATGATTATATGATAATACAGAATAGTTCTTTGTAGAATTCTCATATTAAGATGGGATTTAATTCCAAATACCAACAGAAGCAAAATTTGTATTGCTGTCTGTGTAATTCATGAGAAAATATGATTTCTCGAATTAAGGTCAATGGAATAAAAGTAGAAGCTTAAAATAAGGTATTGGACCTTGTTTCCATAAGAGTAGAATATTGGAATCTGTTCCGAGATGAATATCTCTACAAATGGAATTGAAAAATTGATGATAAGAGATCATAGTGTTTTCAAGCAAGAAGCTTTTGAATGAGGTGTTGATTTAAGAATATTTACTGTCGGGTCACAGTTTGATATTCAGTATTTTGGATCATGTTGTCAGAACATGATACACCTTGTAAATACAAAGAAAGTTGAGGAAATATCAGAATACGAATTAAGGCTATGAGTCTTAAAATCCAAGTTACATTTAGAAGGATTAAAACAGTAAATGTTACTCTGAATCTTATTAAGAGAGTAAGATTATTTAATCATCATATAAAGTGTTATATGAAAAAAATGTATCTATAAGAAAGACTGGAAGCAAATTTTGTCAAGAAGTGTCTTGGACAAAATCAAAGTTGTTGACTACATAAGTGTAGACATGCTTAAATCTGTGAGATAAGTATTGGTAGAATACTGTCAGATCGTATTGTAATTCGAATTGATAAATGATCAATGATTTTGGTTTGACCAAAATATCGAAAGAAATTATAAATTTAAGTGGCAGTCGAATTGAAATTCGAATTCATAAATGATCAATGATTTTGGTTTGACCAAAATATCGAAAGAAATTGTGGATTTGCTAATTTAAGTGGGAGCTTAGAATTAGTTTACTCAAATATATGAGAGACATATTTTTGAGTGGGAGTTTAAATCCTTTAAGTAGGAGTCGAATTAGTTTGCTCAATTTAATATGTGAGTGACATATTTTTGAGTGGGAGCTAAGATCCACGTATGTGAATGACATATCATGGATAGTACCAGTAGAATTAGAGATGAAGTTATGAAATGATTTAAAATGTTGTATCTAATTCGAATAGAACAGGAATTTTAAATAGAAGGTCGAGCTGTTTAGATTGGATTCTGAAGTGTCAGAATGGAATAAAGCCAATGGAAAGGTCCTTGGAAATCCAGTTAAAACATTAAGTGTAATTGGTACACGATAATAGTGGTTGCTAGATATGTTGGTCTCTTATATCATGATAACAGACATCATATAGAAACCATATTATGAGCTCGATAAAGTATGACTCATGTTCTTTGAAGAAGAACAATTATCAAAGTAAATTTGGAATTTAATAGAAGTAGAATAGCATTAGGCACCATACTGACATTGGAATGTCGAAACTCTACATAGATACGAAAGGCATATAGATGTCGCGAGATTGTACATATTACAGCTAAGTGCGTTTGCAAAGCAATTGTCTGGTTAACAGAATCAGAGTAAGCGCTGGGAAACGAAAGTCTCACTTAGTTACGATATGTGCATATATGTTATCGGGATAACAGATTGATATCAAACAAGGTGATATCAGTGAATCGCAAAGAACACACAATTATGTATGGTACAGATTGTTGGAGTAACACTCTTCCACGAGCAGGCATTATCATAGAACGCTGCTGGTTTATTTGTACTCTAGTGCAAGTGGGAGACTGAAGGGAATATGCCCTAGAGGCAAATAAATATATGGTATTTATCGCATTATTCATGCTATAACTGTATTAATCGGAATTGTTAATACACGTGTGATACATAGACAAACCAGAGTCCCTAGTAAGCCTCTATATAAACTAGTTCATTGGGCAACAGTTGATCGAGAATTCCCGGTCATGGACAATTGTGTCGGTTGACAATGAGGTCATCTTATTAGTGGAATAAGGTGATGGACATACCCAAAGTATTGCAATAGGATCGTGTCACGATGTATGCCATTTGCAATAGGAAAGTAATATGATAGCTTGTTCCTCAGACCGTGAGATCATATTAATTGCTGCTCCGTAGGTTACTCTGAGTGCATCAAACGTCGTATCTTATAAAGTGTGACAATAAAGGTGTACCTCGTGTATCTCGAAAGAGTATGTTGAGGCGTATGGATTAAGAGCGGGATTTGTTCATCCTCGTGATAGGAACATACTCTGGGCCCACTCGGTGAGATTACATCTATAGAGCTGCGCAGCTAATGACTAGGTCATGGAGATGTAATATCACAGACGAGTTAATAAACCTTTGTCGGTAACGAGATACAACAGGACATCGGATGTTTACGATCATATCTCGGACAAGGTAGTATCGAAGAAACAAAAGGAATAAATATCTTGTTTATGGTTCAACGACGATATTCGTAGAATGCACAGGGACCGTTACAGATGTCCAGCTCTCCCTCGCGGTCATTGGCGAGCGAAGGTCTCGGCCATGTCTAGAGTGTTCTCGAACCGTAGGGTAACACGCTTAAGGTCTTAGCGACACGTGGAGAACGTTGGCTTTATTTATTTTTGGAATAAATATGGATTTAGGAGAAGAGAGAAATTAACCGAAAAAGTTCCGGCAACATCGGAAGGGTTCCGGGAATGACCGAAGGTAGTTCGGGGGGGGGGGGGGGGGGGGGTCCGGAAATTGTTTCGGAGTCACATGATGTTAAATAATGTATAAATATATTAATTATGAATTATATATATTTTATATTAATTTAATATTAATTAAATCAATTAAAAATAAAGGAAAAAGGGGGCAGCCCACATATGGGCCGAATTGGGCCCATAGTGGGGCGCACCATGGTGGGGCGGTGGGGCCCATGGCCACCACGCACCAGCCATGGCCGGCCGGCCCCCTCCCCTTGTTCCTTTGTTTAGTCCCACATGGGGGAGGCAAGGTGTTTGCACACCCCCTCCCCCCTATATAAAGAAGGGCATATTAATTGATTTAAGACATCAAAAATACAATAAAAGTTGTATTCTCTCTCTCTCTCCCACAAGGTTATTTCGCGGCGTCCAGTTGCGCTGCGAGATTCCACCAATTGTTCTACTCCTGCGATCTCAGCTAGACCTGAGTGACCGGGGGTTGTCGTTAAGCTCCGTATGTGTGCGAGTACTCGGAGGCACCACATTTGAGGTGCTCGGGCGACATCGTCACGCCCAGCCGCCGACGCCCAGCCGCCGCCGGCGCCCAGCAGCCGCCGCCGACGCCCAGTCACCGACGCCCGGCGCCCGACGCCCGGCGCCCGACGACCGACGCACGGCGCCCGACGCCCGGCGCCCGACGACCGACGCCCGGCGCCCAGCGCCCGACGCCCGTCGCCGTCGACATCGCCGCGTCATCGTCCACTTCGTCGCGCCAAGTTCTTCGCGACCTTGAGGTCGGCTACGGCGTCTACGTCAGCAACGCTTGTGCGGGAGCGTAATCCCCGCTATTTGGTCTACAAGAGGTATGTACCGTTACCGCATTACTAGATAGATAGATTCTGGCATGTTTGGTATTCGTTAGTTAGAAAAATTATTGTTTTCTGCTGCGGAACCCCTTCAATCCAGCACACATGTGCTTATTGTCATGGCAAACAAATATCCCAATAGAGGTTTTTAACTTTACTTCATAAAAAAACACATTTTATTAGGCCTTGTTCGTGAAGCAACTAGCAAAAATTATTGCCAAAATGGCACCACTTAACTTTCCCACAATGTAGACCTTGTGCGATGACCAACAACGAGATGTGAAGAATGTTCTCACTTTGTACATTTTTTTTCGAATTTTGGCCATTTTTAAAAAGTAACTCAAATTTAAACTACCAGTGTGCGGCAATTTGGTCAACAGTTTTGGAGGAAAATCACTCTAACCTACCTTAGTATGATCCCATATTTGAAATACAAATGCGGGATAGTTTGGTCATCAGATATGGCAGAAGTTATTTCCAACGAATCCTAGTATGACTCTATTAAGTAAGAATGGCCAAGCCAGCAAATTTGACCCCATATTATAGGAAAACAACGAAAATGAGTGAATAGAAAAATAGAACAAACTGTTCTTTTATATGACATAGTTTCCCAGAAAACAACAAATCTAGAATATGACACGTAAACAAAATCATAGCAACGACTATCAAATATGGAAATTCACGGGTTTCAACCCAATCTAACAAGGGAATTGCCACATCCATGGACACTTTGTAAAATCCCACGTCGGCAATTCGGCACACATGTGCATCTTGGTATGAGAAACAAAACAAACGAAAAGAACTTTCAACTTTGTTTCATAATTGTTTTTATTTTATTTTATTAGTGTAGAAAATGTTTTTTAAAGCAACTGAGTCAAAATGGGGCAAAATGGTACCACGGCTACCCGAAATAAAAAGTACGCAATTTTTAAACGAAGTAGGTCTTGTGGGATGGCCAACAAATATAGGTTTTGGCTAATCTACAAAAATCGACTCAAATTTAAACTAGTAGTGTTTGGTTGTCAAATTTCTTAAATAAAAAAATCATTTTAAGCTGTACTAATATGATCCCATGCAGTAGGCGCGCAGAAAAGTCAAATATTCAAACCTTGAATGGCCATGCATGCCAATAATTTTGACGAGTTCAAATGAGGTGATGAGGAAAAACGTATATCCATGCATGCTAATAATTTCAGTCCCAATTCTATCGGCTCAGAACAGAAACACAAAATAAAACTATAGATTTAATCTTGGTCATTCCCACAAACAAGCGGACAAACAATCGGCGGTGATCACCGCAACAACGAAAATACGCCGGCGGTGATCACCATAGTAACACCAAAGTACACCCTAACCCTAATCCTAACCTACTCGGGGCAGCTTGCTGCTGGAGCGATGGAGAGGCGGTGGAGCGCCGCTCAATTCTCGTCGGAGACGAGATCGACGAACTCGACGCCCTTCTTGATGGTGATGCGGCGCCATTTGTTGGCCTCCGTTCGGAGGCGCTCGACGATGACGACCTACTCGAGGAAGATGGCATCGAGCTCCTCGTCATTGCGACGCTTCTCCGTCAGCTCCTCCTCCTCGACGACGGGCCACTTGCAGACTGTCGCCATGACAGCCTACAGCGCCTCGTTGGGGATGAAGTCCTCGCGCTCCAACACCGGACCGAAAGGCGGCGGGGTTGTACCCCTCGAGCACCTCCTCCGGCAGCGCCTCCCTCCTCGATCATTGCACCGGCGCGCCAGAGGACCTCCCCGCGCCGCGCTTGTCTGCTTCGGCACGGAGGCGGTCGAACTCGTCGACATCACGAAAGTGGTACGCCTTCGGCACCGGCAGCCCGTTGTGGACGTATCGGCACGCCGACCGCTTCCTCGCTCCATCGGAGCGGACGAAACGCTCCCTCGTTGCATCGGAGAGATCCGAGGGGTATACGAGGCGGACCGGGAGGAGCTGTCGCGCATCGGCGGCGCCTTCTTCGGCGGCATGGCCGTGTTGAATCTGGTGGTAGCGGTGGTGAATTGCTTGTTGGAGCACGAACGACTAGGGGGATTGCTCGTCGTCGGCGGCGGCGGAGAAATATGGGTTATGGACTGAAAAATGCCCCCCGACCGCTACTTACCTGGTTCGACCGCGGGGATTTCGGGCGCCTGAAAACCGTTTTAAGTTCGTCGAAATTTTCCAGTTTTACCCCTTTTACGGGCTCTGCTAGAGATGGTCAGTTGGTACGGTCGGGATAGACAGATGAATGAATCCGTACGCCATTGTGAACTCCTAGCCCCAGGGCCCAATTTCAGTCGGCATCATTGGATCATCCTGGCAACGGCAAAGCAATGAATGCAGTATATTGGATCGTGTCGAGGGACCATGGAATGATGGTAGGAGTAGGAGATCGAGATGATCGCCGACGCCATGGTAGCATGCATGCACGTAGGTGGAGCTCGGCAGTACCTCTACCTCGCTTGCCATGACCCAGCCTCCCGGTGAACTCTGACCGTAAATTAGCCAGGGAATCCTCACTTGCCACGACCCAGCCTCCCAGTGACACGAGCATGGTGCCGCTGCCTCACACGGAGAAAGCGTTTCTTCACATCCTACACTGGATCCCTCTCCCCGTGGAAATTGACCAAGCACGGGACCAGGCAAGTAAACGATGGATCTTTGCCTCTTTGGAGCTCCTCCATGCATTTGCAAATGCTGTTCCCCGTCCACTTATTTATTTTTTTCCCGTTTTTTGCTGAACAACTGGCGGTCGTAAACACGCGGCAGCCGATCGCATTGCAGCCCCAGTCAGTAGCAGTACGTCCAGCACGTTGGCGGCGACGGCGAGACAGCCCAATAATTCCTTTGCAGGAAAGCAGGGCTTGTCGTCTGCCTACATGTCGGCCTAAAAACTCGGCAACGAAACGAAAGCCAACGTCCCAACAACGTTTTTGCATTCAATGGGAAGGATGAAATGGCGGTCCGAGCAGCTCCTCTGCGCGGCCAGTAATGGCGGACGGTCGTGGTTTGTAATGGAGGTCCGTGGCGTCCATGGTTTTCACTTCACGCGTGGAGCCGATCTCTTGTGCGACGAGTCCCGACTCTCGCAACGTACCAAGTTCTCGGGACGCAGCGCGGATGCAGATGCTGACTGACATTTTGGCCCCATACGGTCCAAATTCTTGGAACTTTTTTAGACGACAAGAAAATTCAGATTCTTCAACTTTTGAAAAGCTCACCGTGTGCTATGAAGAAGAGCTGCAGGCCAAAAGAATCCAACGCACAGCTTACAGACACAACTTCTATGATATATACCACTATGTTTCTTTTTAGGAATTTTTTTTCTTGTTTTCTTTGATTCCTCCAATGTCACTTCAACAAACCAGCAATTGTAACCAATACATGATGTAACAATGTGATATTTCCAGTCTACTTTGACTGACTGCTCAAGTAGTTCGTTTCCAGCCCTAGATGCCTTCTAAGGGAAACACTGCATCCAGATTTCATCTGCATTTGACGTCCTCTTTCTTCCAGTCATCATGGAGCTGCAACGTTACAAATGAATACACTGTGACAAATGACACGAGAATTTGATGGAGGAGGCCTCTTTCAGCTGCAACAAATGGCGATACATGAACTTATCGAATGAGACGGACACATGACATACAAGAATATGTTGGAGAAAAGAGAGAAACGAAATAGAATTTGCTTGGTAAGCATATATACCTCAAGGAGAAAACTATGAACAATTGATGCCATCTGAACTGAACAGAAGAGATCAGTAAAAAGCACTGACTGCGCCTTCCTCCAATCCTCGAGTTCTTAAAATACATGGCTAACGTGCCTTTGTGGCGGTTCGTCCAGCGGTATCTGAAAATGAGCTTTTGTGTAAATCAACTGCTGTAAACTTAATACTCCTTCCGATCCAGAAAGAGTGTCGGACATTATGCCTACGATTTGTGCTAGGTACACTGTTTTCTAGCGACGTTTTTTACGGACTGGAGGGAGTAATATAAAACCAGCCGGATATGAACATTTTATGTACGCAGTTCTCATGAAAAGCAAGGAACATGGTATGTGAGTAAGTCTCATAACAGACGTCTGACACTTCGTCCAGAGTTCCACGAGAAATGCCAAATCATCCAGATATGAGAATGTGCACTCGGTATAATAATTGGTAAGTACGCTAAGCAAGTACATCCTAGTAACAGAAATGTTATGCCTTGGAAAAAATAAGCAGCAAAATCTTATGTGTGTCATCAATAGATGCTAGAGATAACAGACTGGCATGCATGCTACATCTTGTGGATGATATACGAAACAAAATGAATTGTCTGTGACCAAACATTCTTAAGAAATAAAACAATAGAGGTTAGGAGGAAAGTATATCACACCTGACCAATTGTCCATTTTTCCTTCAGCCAAATACTATCATCCTGATTTTCGTTTTTATTGTCTCTGTTGAATTAAGATAACATAAAGATAAGCACAAGCAATCAAACTTCTCTCTGTTACCCAATAATTATGTTAGAAAACTGAGTAATCACAACTGACAAAAGTAACATCATACATCATAATGGGTCAAGCAGCGATGTCTAACTGATACGTTATATGCTCCTAGAACCACATTAGCGAGTTGTATAATGTCATCGAAATGGATTTTTAAATATTGATTACAACTTGTATAAATACTAAGAAGATGAAGACATTTCACCACATTATCTAAAAGTATGTGCAGTGATTTTTCATAACAGCAGGTTACCAGTTCTTGCCAAGGTACATTTAAATTAGAATTATCACAGAACTTACTCAACAGGTGCCTGGTCCGTGGCACTTTTACGAGCTGCAATCCCATTAAGTAACTCCTGTGATTGCTTATCAATGTCTCTGTGATGGGTAGAGGTAGAATTTGGAAAATTGCCGTTGCTGGACATGCTCCCAAAGGTTTGCCTTGACGTCTGGCTTCCAGATGCATCTGCAAATTTCAAAAGTTAAATGGCATCCCAACACAACAGTATTAAAGATCTCCTAAAAGGGTAATACAAAAAATATTTCATAAACATAAGAGGGAGAAGAAAACGACCGAATCGATTTCAAACAAGATTGTTAAATGCTTAATATGCAAGGCAATGAAAGAACTTTGGAACAGGTGCATCATATTTAAAGTAATGCATAGGCCTATCAAAGGTCATAATTTTACTTGATGCATCATAAACTGACATCTCCTTCCGTTTAACAGTACAAATTCCCAGAACGGTCTAACACTTAGGGCAAAGTTAAAAAAACTTAACGCTTCATAATACATCACTGTTCGAAACAGTTTTATCATGCATTAGTACAGAAAAAGGAATATGTATATTCTGATTCCCCTTTTGGTTCCGGATGGTGCAATTACAAATGAAGAAAACATGATTTAGAACCTTACCAGAAGTGACTGTCATATCAATAACTCATCACTATGTACCAAAATCCAAAAGTTAACCCAAAAATATGAACATACCAATTTGATAGACACAAACAGTTCATGTAATCCGATTCATCTCGGGCAACGCATCTATGAAATCAGTCTTTATGGTGCATTTCATGAGCACTTTAGGATAGGATCAAATAGCATATTAACATAAAAATGAACAAATCAACATAGTAAAAAATTAGTTCAACTGCATCCAGTGCCAAGATCATAGTAACAAAAAAAATCGGATATGTGATAGAGGACACAAAACTTGCATTTTCAAAAATCCATAAATAAAAAAAATTCATTTTCCTTCGATCGGACTTCCTTCTTGATCATTTCATTATAGCTATTTTACGTGGTGAACAGATGGTTCATGACATTAGGGGGCGGGGCTCTACGCATTAATAGATATACATACAAAAATTATGAAACTAGTTGGAACTTAGAAGAACAAAGAACTAGAAGCATAATACATAGATCAATTAAGACATATACCTTGAACTCCAAATCTCATTCCAGCATTTCCAAAAGTAGGGGCGCCAAAGGATGGTGTAGACTGACCGAAAGTAGGTCTAGTAGACTGACCGGAAGTAGGTTGGGTCGACTGACCAAAAGTAAGCTGGGTAGACTGACCAAAAGTAGGCTGGGTAGACTGACCAAAAATGGTATTGGTTGGCACTCCTGATGTGGTAGTTCTACATAAGATGCGTTCAAGTTATACAAACAAGCATACAATAAACACAACCATCATACTGAGGCTAAGAAAACATGACCAGTCATATTCAAATAATAATTTCTAGCCAGTGAGTATGCTGAAAGGGCCAACTTTTAACAGAATCAACAGTTCATCCAAGACCATCCGTAGAGGATTACCTTGGCCCAGACCCAAAAGTACTTGCAGCTCCCATTTGATTGAAACTAGTAAACACAGGTGGTCCATTAGTTTGAGAACCTCCAAACGATGAGTTATTTTTCACTTCAGGGAAGGAGCCCACAGTTGGAAAACTTGGAGTTTGTGATGCACGTGTACTGTTCAGCAAATTATTGAATTCCGCTAACTTTGCATTTTGTAAATTTCTTTCTTCCTCAACCTGAAGAAGAAACAACGAATGAGAGGTTGTTCTTGAGTAAATCAGAAACAATTAGTCAAAGTTAATGCCGAGTTACTGACTAGTCTACAGGAAAAAATACTACTCCCTCCGATCCACAAAAAGTGCCGCACGTTACATCTACTAGGTGTACTAGCTCAGCTGAAATCGTACGACATATAATACGGGTCGGAGGGAGTATCTTTTGTTAAATCCACAATTAAGAATTGGAATACTTTCATGGGCACAGACCATATTTCTATAAGGATAGTTTACTCATATGTCTACAGCTCCACTAAAGGATAATAAAGCACGAAGACGGTAACACATCGGACACTGTAAGCATTTGGTAATGTAACAGTAACACAAAAGTTCATAAAGGATTATGATGTACAACATTGTCCTAGTCCCTTTGAGGTCAGAACGGTGCAGTTAAATTAATGTTTGACAACATACTTCAAAGCACGAAAAAAATCATGGAACAGTGAGCAAAAAGAGGGTGCTTATGCTGGTAAGCTTACTATTGACTGCAGAGGATGCCCTTGCTTGCCCTGTTCGTATGCTTTAGTTCTCAGCTCCTCGTAGCTAATATCCCCCGTAATGTCACAAGGACCACTGTGTGTGAACAGCAAACAAAATTATTAAGTGCACACATATTCTAAAATTCCTGGAGAAATCCTGAAGCATAGGAGTCTGATTTACCTTCTGAGATGGGCATAACAGGTAAGCTTCCAGAGGGGAGTCTCATTCTTAAAATCGTCAGCGATCTGCTGCTTGCAAGACTCGGGATCCGTACAGGATCTGTGAAACAACACGCAACATCAGTAAATTCAGCCATAAGCAAGAAAGATCAAAATTACTACAGCGCATCAATGTGCGGCATCAGGGACTCACGTGTGGGCTGCCTGCGGTGCCGGCTGCGCCTCCGCTTGCTTCGTCGTCGGTGCCGCGGGATCCCTGACCCACTTATTTTGAAAGGGCTGATTACAACAATTCACTAGTCACACACACAGCCATCGAATATGACCGGTAGAAATTTGCAACCGATCAAGAATGAATCGTGTGGATGGAAGAACATGTATTTCCCCATACTGGCGACGACGAACCTTTGCCGGGCCAAGAGCGTTCCGCTGCTGGGAAGCGCCGCCTTGCACCC
This sequence comes from Poa annua, assembly GCA_026929855.1. Lineage (NCBI taxonomy): Eukaryota > Viridiplantae > Streptophyta > Magnoliopsida > Poales > Poaceae > Poa > Poa annua. The sequence goes on from CM049437.1 coordinate 99,606,086, forward strand.
CGAACCCAAAAGGGTTAGGCGGCTGCTGCTGCTGCTGCTGAAACTGTTGGGACTGCCCACCAAAGGATTTGGAGCTCGCGGCTGCACCAAATCCATACTGGTTCGGCCTCGCCTGCTGCTGCTGGTTAGAGGTGTCGTGCGAGAACTTGCACTGCGCCCCGTACCTGCAGCTGCACGCATCAATCCGGAAACAGCGTTACATACAATTCACGGGGAGCACGCACGAGCGCCCACGCGGAGCCAGGACGCCCAACAGGTGGGGAAGGGAAGGCAATAGCGACGAATCGGAATCGCACGGGCTTCGAGAGGGAGGGGTCCGGTACCTGCCGCGCTGGAAGTTCCTGCAGGGCTCCGGCTGCCGCCGACTCATCGCCGGCGAAGGGGATCGAACGATCGATTACCAGGATGCTTATGGATTCCGGAACGGCGTTGGCTGGGTGGATCGTATCTAGGGTTTTACGGGCCTCGCCGCCTCGCCAGATACCGCCGATTGTGAGTCAGTTTGCTCCGCCGCTACGGTATGTATCAGCGTGGAAGCGACGCAGCAGTAGGCGGCGGCGGGGCGGGCTGTCGCGGAGTCGGGAAGAAGGCGGAGCCCGGAGTTGAGTTGGGCTGATTCCTGGGCCGGGTGGCGCGTGTGTGGGCTTGGGCTTGCTTAAGGAACAAATTGTGCGGGAGATACAGGCATCAAGCGATGATTTTGAAGAGCTGACGTTTCGTCCATGACGTCTAATCACAACAAGGATGCTCATAACCTAGCTAGGAGTTCTCTTCCCCTCGGCATAGGTAGGCATGTTTGATTTCTGAATCCACCTGAGAGTGTTTGTAAGCAGCATGTGCAACAAGTTTCTGACGAGCCTTTTCCCTCACCGGGTACCTAAAGGGGTCGGGAGGTTTTTAATGAGGCGTCTTGTTTGCAATTAATAAAGGGTCCTAATTCTCAAAAAAAAAGAACTCAAAAAAAGATCCACTCCACTAAAAAAATAGTTGTTTTTACCCACCTTAGCTAAGTTATTACAAACTTGCATACACCGTCCAACTTAGGTGTACATGGAACTGTTACCGTTGCATTTTTTTCCCGCAAAAAAAAGATGTACTAGGTGATGCAGAAAAGACTTTTTTTTACTGCAGTATTTTCGGTTCATTACTTATGCATTAGCAAAACTATCCATATTTTTTTGCAATACCCACAACCACCATGTTAACACCGTTACCCACCATGGGGTAGTGTGCACCAAAGTTCGATTTCCTGAAAATTTTGTCCGTCCACCAATAGATGGAACCTCGTCCCAGCGTGCACCTAAGTGTATTGCATATGTGTATACCTGTTGCGGGCTTTTTTTTTCTGAGCATTCTAAACTACTTGATGATTTCTCACATGCATATAGTATTGTCAGGTATATATTGGACATACTGGGACTAGGCTCCCTACTTTTTTATGTCAAGTTGTCTGTTTTCTAGTTGCTGTTAAGTTACTCACTATTCACTGTTAAATTAGCTCTGACAATGTTCTGTAAAAGTATATACGTGTATACATGGCTTTGCTAGCTATTGCATTTAGCTCTGACAATTTCAAAAGCTATGAAAGGTATAACCAGCCTATCGCACGGTTATGGCCTTATAGCCATTTTGCTAAATAATGATAAAAAAATCAAAATTTGGGCAGCATATATTCGTATATATCAATAATTTACTGATACATAACATATTAACATTAACTCACATAAGATATATGAATATGTCCCATATTATAATATTCAGTAGCAACAATTCAATTCAGCATATAGCTTTTAGACATTTGAGCCGGAAGTTTAGCGGTTAAGGGCTAAATCAATTTAGCCGGCTTATTAGCGGCTATTATAAATTTAGCCTATGAAGGCCATAGCAGTAGCGTGAAACCTCTCAAAAAACAATAACTGAGCTATAGACGGCTATTCAAAACTTCGCTCCTAGCAACCTCTATAGCTCTTTGCCCCATCATCTCATTCACAACAGCCCTCCTCTATAAATCTCTTTCAGTTCCCTACAATCAAGCTAACCCTGATAAATCATCTGTTCATTCTAAACGGAGACGGTCCATGGATGCGTAGCAGGCTCCACACCTTCTGGCAAATTTCGCAGCCTCCGGATGCCTTCTTTTTACATGTCCTCATGTGACCAAAGAGTCCCTTGATTCTTACTTTCTTAGGCAATTGGGATAATGGCAACCTACGGTGCAACATGCCTGTGCATGGACCAAAAGGTCAAGAATTCGTTTGTGTTTGCTGATCCACCAAAGATGCATCATTAGTTATTACCTTATTAAGACAGATTCCTTCATGGGTTATAATCTATAAAGTAGATATCACAAAATTCATGTATAACCCAGCTCATAGAGTAAAATATATGAAGCACAACATGCACATTCTTCCGCTTATGCAGAAAGGATAACATATGATATAAACGACAACAACACAATAAGTGGAGAAATGTGGTTTTCAAGAAAAATAAGTGGGTAGGTACTGGCATTATAAGACTTAACAGTGCAAAAATAAAGAGGCATGGAGCGTTCGCTCAACATACAAAAACAGCAGTATAAAAGAATGTAGATGTTGGAATATTAGTGCAAGTATTATTTTTCGACATTTATTTCCAGAGTATAAATCACTGGGCTGTGTTGCGCGCGTATGGACGTGGGCCGTTCGAGTGGTGGGCCACTGCTGGGCTTTTGTACGGGTGGCTGGGTCGGCTTGGACCGAGCTGTCTCTCGCAGCAGCAAGACGCGCCCTCACCACACAGAGACCAGCGATGCTGAGTGGCTGACCAGTGCAGAGCAGAGACCACGAGGCAGGGCCACGGCGCCGGTCAGCTGCTGGTGTCTGCCGCCGGCCGGTGTTGTCTTCCTCTTCTTTGCAAGACAAGCGAGCCGTGCCGGCGCATCGAGCCAGCGATGGCGGGGTTCGGCGGCCTCGCGCAGGCGCCGGCCGTGGTGGCGTTCGCGCTGGCGGCCACCATCCTCTCCACGCCGCCGCCGCAGTCCGAGAACTTCTCCAACATCCCGCCCACCCTCTCCGGTACGTACGCACGCACATAACCAACCCGTCATCGTCATGGAGGATTGAGCGCAGCGGCACAGGTATTGTTGCCTGACGACGGAGGTTTTACACATGGAGCAGGGGACGACAAGGCGCAGGTTCGGATCAAGCACCCCAAGTCGGCCAAGGCGCTGCAGTGCACCTCCAAGTGCGTCGCCACCTGCATCCGCGGCGGCGAGGGGCCCCTCAACGTCAGGAGACCCCTCGTCGTCTTCAAGGAGCAGTTCCGCAGTCGCCTCTACTGGTGCGCACGCCGCTCGATCGATTCGATTTCCCTTTTACAACGATGCAGGCTGCCTTGCCCTTGGGTATTATTACTCCGACTGATGAACTGCACATTGTATATGTACTCCTTTGATTTTCGACTGATCAGCCTGACGGAGTGCTCGGACATCTGCAACCTCATCAAGGACGGCGAGGATGGGCCGTGACGAGAAGCTTTTGTTTTGCCCGGGAGAAGCGGCACGCACGTTCAGACTTTCAGAGATACTAGTAAGTTCAAAAAAAAGACTTTCAGAGATATAGTCGATGAGTGAATTCTCACAAGGATCCAAGCACTCCCTCAGCTGGGATTGCTATGCGGTACAGAGAGCATACTAGGTTGTAAACGATTGCAGAGTTGCTGAATCCTTCCATGAGAACTGCTTTTGGAATGCAGCATCTTGCACCATGTCACTCAAGTTCTCTACTCTTTACATTTTCTTGCTTGCAAATTGTACATGACACGACAGGAAGAACCAACACATCTTGTCATATACATTTTCGTCAGGGCCATGAGCAATACACACACCAGACCATCACTCCATGAGTGAACACGTTCAAACATGAGCTTCATTTTTGTTTTGCTAGTGGACATTAACTGAATTCGACGGGAAGTCGAGGCAAACTAGCCTATTATAAGACATGCTAAAGATTTACAGCTCACATCTTAGGGTACAATTCTTTTAACCCAGCTGTTGCACCCTGGTTCAGTGTTGAGACAAACATGCTGCAGTCCCATGCTCACTGGGATATACACGTGTAACCCGAAAGGCTTGTGCACTTTGCTGAAGCAGCTTGGTTCAGCTGCCAACAAAGAGGCTCGCTTGCGTAGGCGATGTTGTTGCTTGCTCCTGTAAGTCTGTTACAGCACGCCCATATGTCAACAGAAGAAATGGAAATAAGCCGTGCTGTTGCTTAAACATTGAGAATAGGAGCTTTAAAAATTAGTATAATTTACCAGTTCAGTATGATGATCCCATATCAGGTAGGAAGAGGTACCGAAACCGAGAATCGAACGGAATGATGCCAAAAGTCCGGGTGCCTAGGAGGCTCTGCCGCCTCCGAGACACACAATTCTCAACAAATGTTGCCTGCTGCTGAGGCAGAAAATGTGATATCCAGATAGGGAAGCTGTTGTCATCGACAAATCCTCGCGCAAAACAGTGCAGCATTTTAGGGATCAGAAGCTTCCCCTTGCGGCTAACTCCTACCGATGCTCTAATAAAATCACGCTGTGCATCCTGAAGCTCTTCCCTCACGTTGCTGGCTGTGTATATCTTCACCTGCAGTGATAATGAGTACCCAGTTAAGTACAAAATATGTTGCAATGGATTATTTTTTTTGTGAAAAATGGTAGTGCCACATGTCATATCAAATGCAATAAGATGAGTGATGTAAGCTTACTGCGGGAGAAGAATACATTCCACAGCTCAGAGCAAAGGTCAGAAGTGGTTCAGGTGCCGAAATGCAGAACTTTTTGTGCTCCTCAGGTGCCTTTATCTTCTGAAGAGCAAGAAGCAGAGCCTTGAACAAAACACCAAAAAAGAACAATCATCGGTTTGCATTCATGAACAAAGGGTAATCCAACAAGTAGACTTTTCATCAAGAAACACTGCATTTTAACTTACCATCTGCGGTCTGTGATTCGGTGGTTTCATCTTCAAAATAACATACTCAATGAACGCTGCACTGAATGAATTCCCTCCAATTGTATACGCAGCCTAGAATAATATGGTTGCAACAATGTTAAGACATGAATCGTGAGAAAGTACGAAACCAGAATTTAGTCAATTAGCACGAATCAAATTCTTGAGCAAACCTTTTGCATCAGTGAAAACAGTTTCATATCACTTCGGGGAACACCATAAGCAAGATAAGCCTGTAAAGAAACAAAATACCGTGAGTAGTTTTCAGCATGAAAAATGAATCTTCTCTCATGTTAGGGTATGTTTGGCAACGAAGTATCTTTGAAGTATTCTGGTAATACCACAGTTTCTAGAAAAATCAAAGTTTTAAAAACTTCAAGGTGTTTGGCTCTAGTTTAAACCGTAGTTTTATAAACTGTAGTTATTTGCTATACTGCAGTGTTTTTGCAGTTTTCTAAAAAGTGGTCTGGACCTCTTTTTTCTCAAACTGTGCTATCTCGTTGAGTCCTTTGCCGGCCCATATAGTATGCCACTGATGGCCACCCAGTCTGATTAGCTAATGAGATTTACTCCTTAGTCCTTACTACAATGGCATCTCGTCTAATTTTTTTTTACCATGCCCTGACCACATCGTAAATTTCACGTCTACTTTATAGTAGAGAAAATATCATACTACTAAGAAAAATGGACCATGCTTCTATCAGTCAAATGGACCATGCATGCACCGTACCACTCGGTCATAGCACCAGCAAAACAATTATTACCAAACGCCATGAAGTTTTGCTAAAACTGAGAAATACTTCAGTATCAACAAACTGCAGTATTCATTCGCCTGGCACTCAAATACTTCAGTTTTGGGATACTTTAGTTTTAGAAAAACTTTGTTGCCAAACTAGGCCTTAACCATCAAGTCTATCGCTGTAACCAGAAAGGCTACACAGCACAACTGAAGCGAGTTCATGAAATCACCGTACATGCATCAACAAGGCGTTGTACAAGTTGATCCAGAACGCCAATCTCGCGTCGTCATTGAGATGAACAGGGTTTACTTCTGCCAACTGCTCAATTAGCAGCCTGCACTCCAACAAGTTTCCATCAGTAATTTGCAGTGAATTCTCAATCAAGAGTAAAGCATGATACTTGCAGTTAAGGAGATTAATTCATCATCATTGGATAGTGTGAACTGCTGTCTGATTTTGTACAATGGTCAGTAACAACTACTAAACCGCTCCAAAATACGCACAGTAGATTTTGATCAAACACACATGACAGGATACCTGAATTTCCGAAGCGACTCTGCAGCATAGTCGAGCTGTTTCTTCCCGGCGGACATCCACGAAACCTCAGAGGCCGCACCGTAGGTCCCGATATCCGCCCAGCTGAGCTTCTCCCGCGCCTTGTAGGGGTCGAAGACGGTCTCGGAGGCGAGCAGGTTGGTGTTCTGGTTGAGGTCCACCTGCGGGCTCTGCACCCAGGAGGAGATGGAGGAGGGCTCGGAGAGGGACCAGAAGGCGGAGATCCCGCTGGGCGACGGGACGGGCGCCGCGGAGGAGGGGTCGTCGCTGGCGCTGGCCCTGCGGGAGGAGTCCGAGAGGGAGATGAAGATGTTGCGCATGCACCGCACGATGTCCTCCGACAGGTGGTTCGGGTTCGCGGTCGCGCCGCCGCCGCCGCCGAGGGTCTTGGTTGAGAGCTGCCGGTGCAGCTTGGCGGCCGCGGCGGACGGGTGGGAGTGCTCCTGTTGCTGCTGCGGTGCGGCGGCGGCGGCGGCGCAGGGGTGGACCCTGTCCCCTCTGGGTTTCGCGGTCACCGGGTCGTCGTGTTCTTCGGGGTTGGCGGCGGGGCGATGGGAGGAGCAGCGGGCGGAGGGCGGCCGCTGCTGCTGCTGGTGCTGCTTGGCGGAGCGGTACTCGACGAGGCGGCGCTCGTTGCGCTCCTGGGTGAGCTGGAAGTGCAGCGCGACCATCTCCTCCTCCAGCTTGGCGACGGCGGAGTCCATGGCGGAGATGTTGGCGAGCAGCTCCTGGGACTCGGCGGGGAGGTAGGACATGTCGGCGAGGGTGACGGCGGCGTGGCCGAGCGCGTTCTCGAGGATGGCGTGCAGCGCCGTCTCCTCCCGCAGCACCTCCTGCAGCCTCTCCACCTGCAGGTTCCAAGGTTGAGCCGCAGCAGCAGCCAGCAGCTTAGTTCCAATCCAATCCGGAGACAGACATATCAATGGCAAAGAAAAGGAAACCAAGGGGTTGCCTGGCTCACTCACCTCCTGCTCGAGCTGCGACCGGCAGCCCTTCTTGGGCCTCGCCTTGCCCCGCGGCAGCGGCATGGCTGCGCGGCGACGAGCGTCGGGAGAGCTTGATAGTGGGGATGAAGCGTGCGCGGAGCGGGCGGTTGGGTCAGCGTAGTTTGGTTGGGGAGAGGAGACCGGAGGACTGCGACGGCACAGCAGCGAGTAGTTACTGAGGTCTGAGGCAGGGCGAGAGAGGCGTGCAACTTCAAAATTTGAAATCGAAATGCTCCGACGTGTCGTTACCGGCGTCTATTCTAATGGCGCGTGGGATGGAGGAGGTGGGAGCAGGTGGTGGCCAGAGCCGCGGCCCGAGGCGGGAGGAACAAGACGAGCGCCACAGTCACAGACCGAGCCAAAGCAAACCGAAGCTCACCTGGGGTAGGAATGGGAGCGGCAAAACGGCGTGATCCACGGACCTACGGTGGCCGCCGAGGCCCAGGGCGACGCGCTCGCTTTGTCCGGCGCGGTTGTTCCTTCCCTTGCTGCCTACGCACGGTTTTGGTGTTCCTTTTTTTTACTTACAGGTCGCGCTGTACGGTACGTTGTTTATCGTTATCACCGCCGGTAGTGGAGCGGTGGTCGCGCCCAGCTTTCGTGTCCGCCCGCACGCCGCCCGACGACGACGACGGATGCGCCGCCCGATGGACGATCCCGATCCACCGCTCCCCTGTGCCCTACGGCCCTGTCGCCAGCCAAGTTCAAACACCTTTGCCTTGCACTCGACGAAAAACCAAATGCAAAAAACACGGCAGGTCCTCGCGTGCCGAAACCGGCAGCGGGCGGCGCGCCGAACGAACGCCACAGGCACCGCAACTGCTACTCCCGACCTGGGGCGTGCCGAGCTCTGTAGGCTGGCTATGGCAATGAATACCGGTGGCCAAATGCACCTACCGGCTACTGCTGCGCTAGTGCTAGCGTACTTTATGGTTACTCCGATACGCCGGGCAGAGGCTCTGTCTGACGGCTGTCGTCGTCGTCGTCGGCGCCACAGTACATTCACTCCGGCGGGTTCAATGCGGCCGACTGGACTCTGGACGGAGGGTGACAGTGTGCAATGGCCCCCGCCGCACCGCAGTCCGCAGTAAAGACAGCCCTGTCGCCGGCTGCGCGAAAAGCAGCACCAATGAATGGTCAATGAAGTTTGCCGGTTCCGCCAGGAGTCAACAGAGAAAACCTTTGCTGCGTTCGCGTAAAGTACAGTGTTGAAACTTGAAAGCGCACGACTTTCTCTGACCATCTCGCCGTAGTGCCTAGGCTTTTATCGTCAATACTACCATTGTTTGGGTTGAAAAGCAAAACTATAGCGATCGGGGACTCCAAAATGGAGGACACGTCCCACTCCCACGTAGCCTGTTTACAAAAAAATAAATAATAAAATCATATGTACATTTTTCGCTCAACAACATTCTCTATAAAAAAAAAATATGCAAGTGGTTTCTCCGAGAAGAAAAAATTGCAAGTACATACTGACGTCTAGCATGTACGTGTAGTCGTTTCGTTAAAGCGTGTTGTTCTCAACCGTTCAAAAATTCTTATGCACCCTGCTCCCCGCCCCATCTCGCGTTCCTCCCCTCTTTGCGCCGCTCCCTGCCACACCCACCATGTGCTCGACGATATGTTGAACGGTCCCGAAGACTCCGAAGACATGATTTCATGGGTAGGAGCTGACCGCAAAATACGACCTGGTTGTTTCCGTTTCCGCCGAGGCCTTGCGAAAGGAGATCCACGCCACCTTCGCCTAGATGAACGCCGAGGAGGTCACCAACACGATGATTTCGCTTGGATCATCCCTGCAGGTAAGACAGGTTATCGATACCTCGAGTAGCGAACTAGCGACCCACTGAGGAATACAGGAGGTGGCTAGATTCTTTCAAGAAGTAGTGTTATGTTTGGCATGTTATATTGGATCTGAACTTGAAAATTTGTAAAATGTGTGTTCAAAATGTTGTTACTAACCAAAAACGCTCCCAACCCCGCGTCGCCCTCCCTGGGGCGGCTCGGGGCAAACCCCATGAATCCCCACCGATGGCGCCCCCATCCACCTCCCACGCCGCGCCGCCGCCGGAGGAAGGTGGCGGCCGGCGGTTTTTCTCCACGCAAGCTCTCCCCCGCGAGGATTTGGTGGTGCGGGACGGCGGCAGCTGCCGGCGTCGTGCGCGGCGGCGAGGAAGGTTGCGGGCGGCCGTGGCGGCGCGCTGTGGTGCGGAGTAGCGCGCGGTGGTGCGGGGCAGCACGGCCTGCTGCCGGCGCGGGCCGTCCGGGTCCGATCTGGGCCGGACGGGCCTCTGCCGCTTCTTGCCCTCTGTGGAGCGACGAGGGGGTCGGGTGGTGCAGCGCTGCTGCAGGAAGGCAAGGTGGCCGGGGCGTCGGGCGGGCTGCTGGTTGGGGTCGGGGGCGTTGCTCCGCTTCTTCCGGCCAGCACCTTCTCACGGGGAAGAGGAAGCCGGGGCGGTGGGAGGCGCCACAGTGGGGTTCCGGCCGGTGGTCGAGCTCGGTGGACGGCGGTAGGGCGGCACTACCTGTGGCGTCGCTCCCTTACTTTGCGGTCGGGACGACCTCCAGGCGAAATCCTTGTTCTGACTTGGTCGGAGCCGGCGACGGCGGCACTTTTGGGCGTCGTTTTCCCTCTTGGGGGGGCGTCGCTTTGGAGTGCTCGATCCCACCCGACGTGGGTGGTGCTACGATTTCCGGGTGAAAGCCTAAGCTCCATCAGGAGCGGGCGGGGACGACGGACGCGTCGTTTCCTTGTTGGAGGCGCCGCCTTGGAAGTTCTTAGCCCCTCACGGTGTGATGGGCTCGCGGCGCTCGGGGAGGGCGGTTCTGTTGTCAGGGGAGCGGATGACCGGGGTGGCGGCTCCGGACGGTGGCAGTGCATCCAGACGGCGGTCTCGGTCTCCCACGCTATGATGTTACCATGAGGCGGGGCCGTTGTCTAGCGGGGGTCTTGGTGGCGAGCTGGATGAAGACTGCATGGCAGAGGGTTCGTCGACCTGACTGGATCACCTTCAGGCAATGCGAAGGCCGATCTGGTTGCTACGCCGGGGCGGCGGCCCCGGCACAGGTGGTTTTGGTGGCAACCTGAATGAAGACTGCGTGGGCAGAGCGTTTGTCAACCATGACTTGATCACTTTCGGGCTATGCGAAGGTTGATCTGGTTGTTACGCCGTGGTGGCGGCCCCGGAGCTGGTGGTGTGTGTTGTGGCGTTAGTCGACTTGGGTCGTGTGAGCGGCGGGTCGCTTCGTTTAGGTCATTCTTTTGTACAGATTGTATGGCTTTTGGACCCGGTTTCCCTTATAAACTGGGTCAACTCTTTCTATCTATTCGGGCGGTATTCGGGCGGTGGATACGATCACATTTATACCAAAAAAAAAATGTTGTTACGTTGTGTGATGTTGAGGCGCCATTTTTTAAAAATGGTGTTAAATTTGGAGTTGAACTCTATGCCTACACACAAGAAGAGAAAGTAGCTATATATATACAGGTTGCCGTTTAGGGAATCTGAAAGCTTCATGTGTCATATACTTGACAAGTGTGGGAAGATTCTTTTAGCGTAACAAAAACTGTAGCCGATGGTATGTTTGATTCATAGTCTCACTTTGTCAAAGGTTAGGCAGAAAACACTAGCAAATGTTTGGATACGGCCGCATCATCTTGTGTCACACTTAGACTAGTATCTTAGCAATTTGTTGTAGACATATTTCTTAGCTAACTGACTAATTTGTTCGCCACAAAAATATGTCTTGTCACGTACAAAAATGTGGTAAATGTGTGGCGCGCACACACACAGCTAAGCAAAGTTAGCTCTCAGCAGAACAGCTGGAGTGCTCTCAACATATCTTTCCTTGCACAGCCCATTAGATTACAAGCTGCTGTCCCAGGCCCATTTCATGCTTCCCACTAGCTACACAATAAAAGCTAATCCACGGTAATATTTATCTGAAAGAAGCTAATCCATAGTAGAGTATACTACCGTTTCTGTCACATAAAGTTCACCGGCTCACTGCCAATTCCAGATAAAATACCTGGAAATTCAGATTAATACTAGCTGCAGTAGCACTGAGACCTGCCACCGCTAGCAGAATAGCAGCAAACACATAACAAAAGGGAAGAGGCGAAAGCCTTGTCTCCACACTGAACCGCCGTCTCAATGGAGATCAGCAGCCTATTTCGGTGCTGCAATCCAGTCATCCAGCACCGTGGACACCCTATCATGCTGACCAACGGAAGGACCATTTAGGCAAGGAGCGGTGCGGGCGAGAACGAGGTTGTAGTGGACGTACTCCATTTGGCAGAACCTCTGATGTTCAGATGCTGTCCTCTTCGACCGCTCAGCATGCAGCTTCTCGGATAAGCTCCAGTCGATGTTGTATCTGGTAGAGCCAAAGCACGTCTGACTCAAGATTCGTTTCGCCACGGTTTGCAGATCCGGCGTGCGAGCCCCGTGCGCCGACCACCATTCAACTGCGATTTCAGGTAAATACATGATGAGAAAAAACTCATGTATTTCAAAATGAACAAAATCAGAATGATCTCAGTCGGATATGGTCTAATTTAAAGTTTAAAGTAAAAAAGAAAAGCGGAGATGGTTCTGATGCAATTTAAGATGGCCATATAGTACAGTTTGCAACAAGCAACATGAGAGGGGACACCCTCAACTCCTCGCAAACAATTAATTTGCATTCCTTTTAACTTTTACGTATTATTCACTTAGATAAACTTTGTCATTTTTTTGTTATTTAGATAACTCTGTTGACATATTAGACTAATACGGCATGTTAGACTAATACAATGAAAAGTTGATTATATTACACCGATGGGACATTCTGACTATGGATAGAACTGCATTGTAGACAAATAGGGCATTATGGCATTGGATGGTAGTGCATTATGGCATTTGTGCCATGTACACACACTAAATATGTTGGCACACTTTATGTTATACAGTACACAAATGAACATGTCAGATTTGTGCAGCATCTCGTGACATTATTCCAGCTTTATTGGAAAGTTCTATTACATATGACACAGAATTTGCAGTCCAACGATGGCTTGTTCATGAGGGGGGATTTTGCAAGAAATTAGGCTGTAGTTTACCTTGTGGTATCCCTGTTATTTGCTGATTTGCAGGATCTGAATCGAAAGAACCCAACCGTTGTTGGTAGACTTCCAATTGGGCAGCCGCTTTTCTGGGATTGTAATGAACCTGGCCCAGTTGGATTATACAAGTTGTGATTCCACTGCTGATCTCAGTATCATGATGGAATCGGTCTGAGTAAAAGATCCTTGGATTTAGCAAATGACCAGCAGCGTGGAGTGGAGAATGCAAATAGCCATCCCATATTCTGTCAACCTCAGCCCAAGTATCACCATGTTTATCCCCAATATTGCGCATTATGTCTTCTTTTGCACTATCCATGGCATCATACAAGATACCGATTGGACAAATGTCAGATTCCAGTTTATACAACACACTGACAAGTGGATTTGTAACCTTGACAACGTCAGCAGCAGAACGCCAAAATGCATCGTCTGTCTTTACTATATCAGAGATATGTCTGAACAAGTCACTAGAAGCCGCCCAAAAGGAGGAATCCCATGCAGGCGAGTTAAACATATTCACTAGATTAACTCTAGCAGAGACTAACCTCTCTAATGTGATGAACACTGCAACAAATTTCAAATAAGAACTGCTTAGAATCTCCTCCTGAACGTATCTTCCTTTCAGTTCCATTGGCAGTGTATGGCTATATATAAATCTTGTAATCTCCTTTGCCTTCATTAGCACCTCGCTGACATCTTTGGATGCTGCTATTATCTCAAGCAGAAGGTTGATGCAATGGTCAGCACATAGTGTGAAGAAGAACGAATGGTCATAATACTTTAGCACATAGTGCCGTGCAGTCTGCATATATGGCGACACATCATTTGTCACAATCTGAACAATGTTGTGGGCACCAACATCATCAACCACACGGAAAAGCATTGCCGTTAGCAAATCCACGTCCTCGATGATGGCAGAAACATCCATGGATCTGAGGAACATCATACCTTTGCTGCAATAAACCAAGACACTTACGAAGCTTTTGCCACATTGGCCTTTCCAACTATCCAAAAGTACGCTACAGCCACTTTCTCGCCACTCTTGCCTGAGTGCCCTTTCACGATTCTCTGTTTCTCTTAGTTCCTCCTGCAGAATAGACTCATATGTAGGCATTGGAACCCCTGAGACATTGGCAAGCACACCAATCATCTCTTTGAAAGATGATGAGTGGAGAACACCAGGCTCAAGACCAGCTTCAGAGATGAACCTGCCTATTGATTTTGCTGCCGGGGAATCCAAGTGATCCTCTGTCTTTACTAAGGAATTCGATTCACATGAACCTTGTGTGGTTCCCATTTTTACTGGATTCATCAAATCTGGTGTGAGCTGAAGAAGGGAGCGGTTACTGCACGTAGTCTGCTGCAGATGTGGTTGCTGGACTGGAGTAGATGGAACGGCTGGGCTTCTTGTCGGAAAAACCTCATCATATTTCAGTTTGTCCAGTTTTCTGAGCATCCAATCTTGCTTGCGATCATCAAGTGCACTCCTCAGGCTTACCCTGACACTTTCAGGTACTAGGTTGCACGGAGAAACATTCCCCCTGATGCCTGCTAAATGATGCTCCAGACGGTTGTATGACTGAACCACCTTTCCACAGTAGTTGCAGCTCACCTTCGATCCTTTCACATCGATGGTTTTCCCATGCGTTTCCTTTTCACGCTTCCTTGCCTGACGATCTTGTACGGAACAACCCTGAAGAAAAGCAAGAGATAGGCTCCTGTGATCCCCACATATTGATAATAAATGGTGCTTCCTCTTAAAAAATATAGCACATGATGTACTACTATGATCATCTTATTTACGATATGCAAACACAGAAGAGAGAAGACTGAGATCCCACCAAACAAATATTGTTACTTGATGGATCAGTTTAATCCGTGCAACCGACTTCACGAAGGAGCAGAGAGACATGGTCTACGGTTTTCACAATGTTACCAAGATTAAAGACATGAGCTTGTTCACAAAAGGCAATTGCATGAACAAGCTCATGTCTTTAATCTTGGTAGTAACATCGTCCTACAGTGTGAAGCGAAATGTCCTTTTGCTGCAAAATGCAATTGCCAGAAAGCCAGACGAGAACTTAAAACAAGCGGCCCCCTTTCGAAGTTTCCAGCAACTCCTTCTCTGCTATCCGCCGCGGAAACACCCTATCCTTGCGATCGCCCCCTCTAATCGGCTCAAAGGCCTTTCAGAATCCAACATTACGAGTCTATAACAAAAAAGAATCCAACATTACGCCATTATCGACCGCCCATTTCCAGATCCAGGGCAGCCGAAACCTAAACAGAGAAAGGGGGGTTCTTCCCGAGCACGCCCCAGTTCCGCCCGCCCAAATGGCCTTCCTTTGCGGGGCACAGGGCCCTGAACCGCCGCCAGCGCCAGGGATCACGAATCCACCCCCGATTCCCCTTTGCCCGGCTTCTATTCAAGTATATATCGCGAGAGATTTTGGCTTTACCATTGTTGCTGGTCTCAGACGGTGTCGCTGTCGCCGCGCCGCGCGTCCTCTCCTGCCTCTCCGGGGGCTGGGGGGCGCCGCCGGTGCTTGCGACGGCGATGAGCCCGACCTCGGCGCCCGCCTCCTCTCCTCGCTGTGTTGCGCTCTGGTGGTCTCTGGTGCGGTCTGATCAGGGCGGGCGGCGAGTCACGGGGAAGAGGTGAGGGAGGAGGCGGCGAGGAGGAGGAGGAGCTGGGGTTTTGCCGTTTGGGGGGACGCGGCTGCGAAAGGTGCTCGACGGTTTGCCATTTTTGGAGGGAGATAGACCGAGATTGCTTGGGCTGGGCCCGAGCCTGGTTCGGCTCGCCATGGAGATGGACCGGTCCAGCTCGATTTAGCCTGCGGTTTTGTTTTGCATAAAGTACTACTATTCACCCAAAAATGTATCTGAGTGGAGTAATAACCCCCTTAACTCAAATTTGGTCTGATTTAGACCCTCAAATGTATAATGCCAGATAAATCAATCCCCTTGGGTGGTTTTTGAGTTGATGGGTTGCTTAGTTAAATGGGTTTCAGTCCAAAATGTTGACTAGAACTTTAACTCTTCGTGTTTGACCGAGTTGATGCCACCGTCTTCTTCATTCATTGCTAGACTGCTAGTCTCGCTCCTCGGCATCGCCAAAGTCCACGCGCACGTCTGGTGGGTTCGCGGGAACGAGAAGCACTGCAATGGGGAGGTCTGGTAGGTTCTCACTTTTTCGGTATTTTCTCCTTTTAATGGTGAGAGATGAATGGGTTCATCACTCCACCATGACAACTCCTAGCTAAAAAATAAAACTCATGACATTCTTGCATTTCTAAACATGTGTTCAATTAAAAATGTACCCTGGTTTTTATTCAGTACAACTCTTTCATGCTTTGAATGGGTCGGTTTATTTTCCTCGCTTTTCAACCTTATCATTTGGAGAGACCGCGTGTTTCTTATGTTCAAAGTTCACAACCTTAATATTCTTTTCCATAACCCTTCCACCTCCACATTGACTTGTTTGGTATTTGTTAATGATGAAAACAATTAATAATTTGGATGCATGATCAACAATTATTTCAATATGGACTTTCGTTTCCAGAAAATAAAAAAATATATGTGAATAAACACTCCTTCAAAATGAACCGCTCCCGATAACCCGTACACTCTTTTTCGCTCACTCGAGCCTGCCCCATGTGGTAAGTAAGGCGTTACATGTTGATGTTGTATATGGAGTGTGTACATTTTTTGTGTTTCAACAATAGAAAGGTTCATCTTACAAATATAGAAGGTGCCTTTGGAGAGGCGCATTTTTTTGTAATGGCAAGTCGGATTTTATCAAACTTTTATTCCAATTTACATAAGACCCTAACCCAAAAAAAAATGAAATCATGCAATGAACGGTTGATTGATATTGTAGTTAAATGGGTAAACATAATTTGTCTTTTGTTTGATCTCCATCTCAAGGCCACATCAATATAAGGGTATAGATCTGTCACCCACCTTCCATCTCAACATAACCAACGGTAGAGCGTGCAAACAATACTAAACATGGGTCAATTCAACACATGCAAGTAAAAATGAGCCAAGTTAACACACATTATGGTAAATTTACGGTTAGGGTGCCCAAGTCCCAACAAGCATCTTAAGATATCAAAGAGTGAAGGATGGACATGACTCATGATGGTCAGCCTAACCTTTGTCATTAACCATAACCCTAATTCTATATAAAGAAAACCCCAGTCCCTACATATCCCATCCACCCCCACCACCGACACCATAACTTTCTAGGCATGTTTGTGCGTAGATATGTAAGCCATGGTCTTCTCCTTCCCCTCAAGGGAGATCCATGATGTTCCCACAGTACTCTCCTTTCCTCCCCTCCTGCTTCCTTGACACAAACAGGGATTCCCGCCCATCGCCTCTTTTTCCACCGTTTGTGTCGGATGTCTCTACCATCATCGATGACATAGATTTGCTAAAATCAGTTCTTATTCTTGTGGTTGATGATCTTTGTTTCCCACACCATTGTTCAGATTATCACAAAATGATGTGTCGCCATATATGCAGACTGCACGACATTATGTGATCGAGTATTATGACCATCCTTCTTCTTCCCACTATGTTCTGACCATTGAAATAACCTTCTGCTTGAGCAAATAGCAACATCAAAAAATGTTAAAGAGGTCCTAGTGAAGGCAAGAAAATTACATGAGTTTGTCGTCAATGTGTGCAACATTTTGAAATACAAATATAGTACACATATGAATATGAGTATTACACGTACCTTAATGTGGGGAATATACATGGGAAGTACACTCTCTTAAACATAGGAAGCGCACACACATTAACATGGGCAAGCACGACATGGAAGCACTTGGTTAAAAAAGGACGTATGCACACTGTAAAATCAGGACGTACCACACATTAATATTGTAAATACGCACACATTAACGTGGTTAAGTAGACTTGACTTTTCAAAACCTTCACCAAAATCTATCAACATGTGATATGATTTCTAATACTCGATGCAAGAAAGGTAAAGATGAAAACAATTCAGAATTCGGATGCACGTTCAAGAGATATCTCAATATGGACTTTCATTTCTAAAAACAAATAAAAATCATATGCGAATGAACTCCCCCATAGACTCCATCTCACCCCTACACTCTAATTTTTGTGTTTTTTGTTGTAGTTTTCATGGAAGGTGTCTTTGAAGAGGCGCATTTATGGTAATTTAATTTTACCAAGCTTTTTATTCCGATTTGCATAAGACCCTAACCCAAAGATATGAGATCATGGAATAAACGGTTGATTGCTATTTTAGGTAAAGGGTTTAATGTATTTCGTTGGGTCTCTATCTTACGGCTCAATTACCACGCGCCACGTCAATACAAGCGCTATAGACATGTCACCCGTCTTCCATCCCAACATAACAAACGATGGAGCATGTGACAATATTAAACATGGGACAATTCAACACATAGAGGTAAGAATGAGCCAAGTTAGCACACATCGTGGGCCATTTTTTGTTAGCGAGACACACGCATTTTAGGATTAAAAAGAGTGAAAGGTGGGCCATGGCCCAAGATGGTCAACCTAATCTTTATCACTAACCATAACCCTGATTCTATGTAAGGGAAAACACAAATCCCTACCTATCTCCTCCTCCCCTCCACCGCCACCACAACTTCTTAGTCATGCTTGTGCTTAGATATATAAGCCATGGTCTTCACCTTCCTCTCTGGTGAGATCCAGCGTGTACTGGCCTTTCCAATCCTCTTGTGTCATTGAAAAGATCAGGGATCTCCCGCTCATCATCTCGCTTCTACTGTCTGTGCCTGACAACATCGTCACTTCCTCCACATGGCGGCTCATCCGTACTTTCCCGACTTACTAAAACATCTGGCCCAACAATAGCCACCCTTTTATTTACATTCACGGGTCGGAGAAGACAAGATCCAAAGTGGAAGGTATGAAAAATCAACCGATTCATTTAGAGCATCAAATATATTTATTGAAGATCATTTTTGGCGACCTCCTTGGCGAGTAGATCTGATCTATAACTAAATCCTAATTTGGGATTGCACAATGTATTTCAATTTCAGGATTTTTATGGAAATATCTTTGTTTCAACAATAGATCTTGCCAGCGTTGAATACCTTGAGCCTAGTACACCAAAGATGTAGGAGTGTGAATCTTGTCACAATAATGACCAAAAAGGTAGGAGGTGCCTTTGATTTTACCTTCAAAACTTCTCCATTGTGGGCTTGAGAGAGAGGTTGAAGGTGGTCCCATGGAGCATGGCAAATCAGTAAATAAAAGAAAAAACTTACATAAAAATGTGTCCCTTCCAGGATATCCGATAAAATTGAAACAATAGAGAGAAGATTAACATGCCCCATACCCAAGGATTCCATGCATAAAAAGACTTCCATAAAAATGTATTTCTACTTTCCTTTCGCACACATATTAATTTTTCGAAAGCAGAGACTAATCCCTATCTATCTCCCGCCACAAAATGGTAAATATTCCCTTTGTTCTAAAATAAGTGTTTTTGATTTGTCCAAGCATGGATATATCTATGTGTGTTTTATGTCTAGACATATCCATACTCCGAAAAATTTAAAACACTTATTTTAAAACTGTGAGGGAATAGTTGGTTGGGATATCCGGATAAATTCAACCTTCAACGGAGCCCTCAGTTAATCCAAAATTGGGAGCGAAGTGTTCGGACACCCTCTACCTCAACTCGGGCCGGACTGGCCCATTCATCAGTGAAACAAGCCCACCCGCGCACTCTTCCTTCCTCGTTCTTGCCGCCTCTCCGGACTTCCCTCACCGCCGCGCTGATCAGAACGCAGCAAGGCGAGGATGCAGGCGGCGAAGCTGGGCTCTTCGCCGTCAAACCCTGGCGCCTCTATCGGCGGCGCCCCCAGCACCATCCCCGGGGAGTCAGGACGACGAGGTGCGGCGCGGCGGCCACCTCTGGTGCTCGCGCTGGAGGGGACAAAAATGGTATAACCAAAATCTCTCTGATGATCTAATACTTGAATAGAATCCGAGGAAAGGGGAAATACGGAGTGTATTTCTATACCTTAGCGCAGTCAAGGAAGGAATCTGGGAAAACTAGAGCGCGCTCAGGAAACTCCCCCATTTCTACATTTAGGTTTAGATGCTCAGGAGTCAGGAGCTGGGTAGCCTAATGTCTGACTCTGCAAGGCCCTTGAGAAAGTGGGCATTATTTATAAAATTTGGTTTGGTTTGTGGGAATTACATTTTGCAGCATAAGGTAATTTTGTTTCACGCCATTAGGGTGTTAGAACTAGCTATGGAAGAGAATCAACAGGTAGTATTACGCCTATGGTGTCAGTAATCTTTAAATCAATAAGTTTCTTGCCGATATCATCGAAATAGGTAACATTTTACTAACATCGCACTATTTTGTATGATTCATGGACAAAAAAAAGCTTAGTCTTTAGACTATTGGTCAGTAAGAATTGTATATCGGTGCAGAGGCCAGCGGGCTTCCCTCCTTTTCGGAAAAAAGAGTGAGAATCTTGTTACTAGTACATATTTCTGTAATGTAGCTTGGCAAAATGGCCAATTCTTGATCTGTCCTGTTATGATTACCGTTAATTAATTGCTTGGTGACAATAAACTTGTTATTTCTGAACAAGTCCATGTCTTCAATCTGTTGGTAGGTGGTAAATACATTGTGAACTGTAGACCATGTCTCTATGTGCTCTTCCTGAAGTTCGTTATAACTAATAAACTGTTCCATCAAGTACACTGTTTGTTTAGTTTGATCTCAGTCTTTCTGTGTTTGCATATGGTAAATTCATGATCATTGTATTTGCTCTCATGTTGGAGAAGAAGCAACATTTATTATTTATATGTGTTAGACATATTTTGGAATTGTTGTTTTTTTCTTATTTTTGCATCACAGAAGCATATTTCTTTGTTTTTATTTAGGTTTATTCCGTACATACAAGATATTGTGAAAAGAAAAGGCATGGTGAAACTATTGATGAGAAAGTCTTGAAGGTGAGCTGCAAGGTATCAGGATACAACTGTCTGGAGCACCTTTTGGTAGGCATCAGGGGGAATGTTTGTTCGTGCAACATATTAACACAGTTCCTGGAAGTTTCAGGGCAAGGTTGAAGAGTTCACTTGAAGATCGCATGGAAGACTGGATTGTCAGGAAAAATGGATCAACCAAAACATGAAGGGGTTCCTCTTACAAGCCCAGCCATTCCATTAACTCAACTTCAGCAACCACATCTGCAGACAAATATGTCCAGTAACCGCTGCTTTCTTCAGTACACACCGGATTTGATGAATCCATTGAAAACTGAAACCACACAAAGTTTGTGTGAACCGAAGTCCTTAGAGAAGATAGAGGATCGCTTGGATTCCCCTGCAGCAAAATCAGTAGGCAGTTTCATCTCTGAAGCTGGAACTGAGCCTGGTCTTTCTACATCTTTCAAGGAGATGATTGACGTGCTTGTCCATGTGCCAGGGGCTCCAATGCCTACTAATGAATATATTCTGCAGCAACTAAAAGAAACATATAATCATGAAAGGGAACTCAGGCAAGAGTGGCAAAGAAGTGGCTGCAGTGTAATTTTGGATAGTTGGAAGGGCCAGTGTGGCAAAAGCTACATAAGTGTCTTGGTTTATTGCAGCAAAGGTATGATGTTCCTCAGATCCATGGATGTCTCTACCATCATGGAGGACGTGGATTTGCTAAAGGCAATTCTTATTCTTGTGGTTGATGATGTTGGTGCGCACAACATCGTTCAGATTATCACAAATGATGTGTCGCCATACATGCAGACTGCACGACATTATGTGCTAGAGCATTATGACCATCCGTTCTTCTTCGCACAGTGTGCTGACCATTGCATCAACCTTCTGCTTAAGAAAATAGCAGCATTCAAAAATGTCAGCGAGGTGCTAATGAAGGCAAGGGAAATTACAAGATTTATATATAGCAATACACTGCCAATGGAACTGAAGGGAAGATACATTCAGGAGGAGATTCTGAGCAGTTCTTCTCTGAAATTTGTTGCAGTGTTCATCACATTAGAGAGGTTAGTTTCTGTGAGAGTAAACCTAGTGAATATGTTTAACTCGCCTGCATGGGATTCCTCTGTTTGGGCGGCTTCTAGTAACTTGTTCGGACATATCTCTGGTATAGTAAAGACAGACAATGCATTTTGGCGTGCTGCTGCTGACGTTGTGAAGGTTACAAATCCACTTGTCAGCGTGTTGTATAAATTGGAATCTGACATTTGTCCAATGGGTATCTTGTATGACGCCATGGATACTGCAAAAGAAGACATAAAGCGCAATCTTGGAGGTAGACATGGTGATCCTTGGGCTGAGATTGACAGAATATGGGATGGTTACTTGCATTCCCCACTCCATGCTGCTGGTCATATGCTGAACCCAAGGATATTTTACTCACCCCGATTCCGTCATGATGCTGAGATCAGCAGCGGCATCACAACATGTATAATCCACCTGGGCCAGCTTCGTTACGATATCAGAAAAGCGGCTGCACAACTGGAATTGTACCAACGAAAGTTGGGTTCTTTCGATTCAGTTGCTGCATATCAGCAAATAATGGGAATACCACAAGGTAAACTACAGCCTAATCTCTTACAAAATGCCCCCTCATTAAGAAGTCACTGTGACCATAGGTCCATTCATGTGTCAAGCGCGCTAGATTTTTCCTGTAATTAGTGCAAACTGAAATAGTTTCACGAGGCCCTCCACAAATCTTACATGTGCATTGTAACATACATTGCGCCAACATATTTAGTATGTGCACATGACACAAATATATCATGTCATGTACATCTATTCATAGTCAGAATCCCATCTGCGTACAATGCACTTCTATTCATAGTCAGAATGTCCAAAATGTGTACAATGAACAACTTTTTTGTGCTAGCCGAACTTGTCAACATAGTTATTTAGGTAAATAGTAGAAGTTAAAACGAATACGTCTGGATTGTTTACAAGGAGTTGGGTGTTTTCCCTCTGATTTTGTTTGTTGCAAACTGGAATGTATGGCCCCCTTAAATTCCATCTAGAAAAAAAGGCTTTCAAATTCCAACTTATCCCACTTAGATCATTATCATTTTTTGTTCATATCAAAATACAGGAACCATTTTCTTACCAGATATTTGCTTGAAATCACAGTGCAATGGTGGTCGACGCACGGTGCTCACACGCCACATCTGCAAAACATGGCGAAACGGATCTTAAGCCAAACGTGCTTCGGATGTACCAGGTACAACATCAACTGGCACTTATGTGAGAAGGTGCATGCTGAGCGGTCGAAGCGGACATCACTTGAACATCAGAGTTTCTGCCAAATGGACTACACCTACTACAACCTCGTTCTTGCTCATGCCGGCCCTTCCCTACATGGTTCTTCAGTGGCTCGGAATGATGGGGCGACCATTGTGCTGGATGACTGGATTGCAGAACCTAGATAGGTGCTGATCGCCATTGAGACGGCGTTCAGTCTGGAGCAATGCTTTCGCTTCAGTTTGTTATGTGTGTGGCCCTGCTAGTGGCAGGTTCATCTCCCTGTGCAGCGGTAATCTGTCGAATGCCCCACTAGTGGCATGTCATGACACTGTTGTAGTCTGCTGAATTTCAATGTTTTTTTCCTTGAACTTTCGTTGAATCATCAAGTTTTATCTGTGAACTGCTGATAAATTTTCAAGTTATTATTATGCGAAAGAAACAGTAGTATACTCTACTCTGGATCTGTTTATATTGGGGTTTAGGTAGCGCTTTCATGTTCATGCTTTAAGCAACTTTGTGCTGTTGAACTCGTTGTTTTGACAGTTTTGGTTTTCTCCTTGGGAAAGCCCATTGGTGCTGCTTTTCGGGCAGCACAGCCACACAAGCACAGGTACATTTTTTTGGGTCTAAACTGCTACCTCCTCGGACGTCAAGAATTACAAATCAGGAAGACAGGAAGCAGTTGGCGTCATACGGGCAAAAACAAGCAGAGTCCTGTGAATTGTCATACATGAGTGCATTCATGATCAATGAAAAGCACCTCCCACTGCATTTTCATGAAAAATGACATTTTGCCTTGTTTCAAAAAAATATATACATATGGACTTTCATTCTTTGTTTTGTGAACTGGTCATGGAGCCACGAATCAATCATTTCAACTTCAATGGATTATAATGGTACGGTTGTTACTATTAAAATTTCTCCAAGAAAATATGTCAGTTTATGCATTGCTTTGTATGCAAGGAATCAATGCGAGTGAAATGTAGAAAAAAACATTAAGTAATTTTTCTGGGGGTTCCAAAGAGGTGTCTGATATCTCTATATGTTTTCAGCGATGGTCCTGATGACTGAATGTTGAACAGACAATATATTCTGTTGCGACACAATTAACCACAGTTAATTTCTATGGAAAATGACTGTCCTCCTGGCTCTCATGATTGTCGAGAAATAGAACTGCAAGGGTATGATGAGCCACGATCAGGATCACACACCACATTACACAAAAGTAAAAGGAGATGCACACATTGCTCCAGAGTCTAGACGGTGCACCGTCAATGGTGGTACTACGGATCCCAGATCCAATCACCCAGCTGTCTGTTGGGTTTACCCATCCGATCCCCAGAAAGACCACTTATGAGTGGTTCAGCACTGGCGAAACGCATATTGTAGTGGACGTACTCCAGCCCACGGTACATGTCTTGGTTATCACGTGGCTTCGGATTATGCACCCTCTCAGATACGTGCCAGTCGATGTTGTACCTTTTAGCACCAAAGCATGTTTGGCTTAAGATCCGAGTCGCAAAGGTTTGCAGCTCAGGCGTGCCAGTCCCATGCACCGACCACCAACGAACTGCAATTTGAAGGAATACTGGGTAAGAACTTAATACACCTATTTTAATATGAATGAATGAAGTAACAATGATCGCAATGAATTTATTATTATTCTGGAAGCTGAAGTGGAGTGAAATGAGTGGGAACGTTTCAAAAGAACACAAGAATGGGCTCTACTTTACCTTGTGGTATTTCCATCATTTCCTGAATTGCTGAATCTGAACCCAAAGAACCCAATTTTCTTTTATACACTTCAATTTGTGCTTCCAGTTTTTTTCGATCATATTGACCATTGGCCATTTGAGTCATGCAGGCCTCAATACCACTGATGATCTCAGGATCATCACAGGCAGTGTCTTTGTAAAAGACCCTTGGGTTTAGCATATGACCAGCAGCATGCAGTGGGGTATGCAAGTAAATATCCCATATCTTGTCAACCCAAGGCAAAATATCACCATGTTTATCTCCATGATTGTGCATTATCTCTTCTTTAGCACTATCCATGGCGTCATACAAGATACCCATTGGACAATCCTCACGTTCTAGTTTAAACAACACATTGATAAATGGAATTGTAACCTTCAAAACGTCAGCAGCAGCACACCAAAATGCATCATCTGTCTTTACTATGCGACAGATATACCAGAATGAACTGCTATCAGCCCAAACAGAGGAATCCCATTCAGGAGAGCTAAACATCTCCACTAGATTTACTCTCTCAGAAACTAACCTCTGTAATGTCATGAACGCTGCAACAAATTTCAAACAAGAATTGCTCAGAATCTCACCGCCTTCAACATACCTTCCTACCAGTTGATTTGGTAGCTGATTGCCATATATAAACCTTGTTATTTCCTTTGCCTTGTTTAGAACCTCACTGATGTGATCAAGTGCTGCAATATTCTCAAGCAGAAAGTCTATGCAAAAGTCAGCACACAGCGGGAAGAAGAATGAATGATTATGTTTCTTTAGCACTCTATGCCGTGCATTTTGCATATATGGTGACGCGTCATTTATGACAACTTGAACTATGTTGCTGGCGCCAACATCATCAATCACACGAGAAATCATTTCTTCTAGCATATCCACGTCATCTATGATTGCAGAGACATCTATGGATCTGAGGAACAATATGCCTTTCCTGCAATGCACCAAAACGCTTACGAAGCTATTTGTACCACATTGGCTCCCCCAACTATCCAGAATTACACTGCAACCACTTTTCACCCATTCTTGCTTGAGTTCCCTTGCACGGCTCTCTATTTCTTTTAGTTCCTCCCGCAGAATTGATTCATATGTAGGAATTGTGACCTGAACCTTATTGGCAATCGCATGAACCGTCTCTTTGAAAGATGTCGAGTATAGAACATCAGGCCCAAGTCCAGCTTCAAAGATGAACTTTCGTATTGCTTTTGGTGCTAAAGAATCGGAGGGTGCCATTGCCTCCACTAATGGTTCCAATTGTTGCATCTCTGATGCATAAGGCATGCCCACAGGGTTAACTCGGTGTCCTGAAGATGTTTTTGGCTTCTTGTTTGTGAGACAAGGATTTTGATAGTGAGGGCAAGTGGCTTCTAAAAGTCTGGCCTCCCTGTAATAATTAACACCATTATTATTCCTAGCAGTCACGTATCCAAAGTGCATTTCTCATATATTACTGGATTCTCAGATAGCAAGACTTCACGTGACATTCAACACAGAAGATAATAAACAATACTACTTGATGTAATATTTTGTTCCGTCCAACTGGCATCAAGGAACAGTATGCGAAGGTATTATCTATAGTACGAAACACATTTATTAACAGCCAACAGATAAATACACGAGTTCTCATGATTTTTTTATTGTTGCCATGAGGCAATAAATATTTTCACAAATATATGATGCATGAACAGTAACCATGACAAGGCAGTTGAACCTTCCAGAAGTATGCAATTAAATTGACATATGAAATAATTCTTCCTTGAAGATACAAATCATTGTCTAATGAGTTCCCGCATGAACCATACAAAATAATCCATATAAGTAAAACATTGGTTACTTTCGTAATACCAACCGAGGAATTTGGTAATATCTACAGACTAGTTATATTCTATAACAAGCTACATGCTGTAACTTTTAAAGCCGGCGGGGAGCTCTAGAATTCATTAAAGAAGGGAATGGGCAACCAAGTTGGTCGTAGGCCTCAAAGCCGGGTCAGCCGGAAAATAACACAGCGCTTGTACCATTAGGCGATTAGCATGTCCCCTTCAAGCCAGCCTCTACATTAATAATTTATAATATCACTGGAAAACTAGCCACCCAAAGCACAACTAGTACCTTTTTGGTGCAAAAGATAATAACCACAAAACCATATTAGATCTGTATATGAGCCCCCACCACCCAAGAGGAAAAAATAAAACTTTCTCTGCTAATCAAGCCTAGTCATATGTTTCTTGCTCACTTTGATGGACTAAAAAAAAGCAGTGGTACACGGAAACACGCGTTCATTATTTATTTTGCCGAATCGGACGCCCGAATCCATGTCGGATATTTACACCTCCTAATCGGCCAGACCTTAACCTAAATCTGGGGGGAAATGAATCATTTTCATGTAGTATTCACCTAAAAGGGCTCCCCCCTTGTTTAGACAGAGCCCCTGAACAGGGCTACCGATCACAATTCCACCTCTTCCGTGTAGGCGCAGGCCTAGGTTTGCATTGGTAGAAGGAACTTTTGAGCAAGACAGTGGGGTTTAAGTGTTTAACCAATCCGCCGGATGACAAAACGTGAATATAAAAAATGCTCACCGATGGGGAGGACCGCGGACCGGGGACGAAGCAGGGGCGACGAAGATGACGCGACGAGGTAGGATGGGGTCGGCAGCGACGGCGGCGACGAGCCCGTGGGAGGCGGAGGAGTTGGGAGGGGAGGCTTCGGCGGCGGCGTAAGCTACGGTGGCAGGGCGGCGGCTCTGGGGCAGACCGGTGGTGGGCTGCGAGCCTGCGAGAGATGGATTGGTTTCAGCCGCCGGCGGATCTACGGGAGAGGGGATTTGTAGGGAGGGTTTGGGGCGGGGAGGAAATTCTCGCGGAATGCGGCGGGGTTCACTGCCTGTTCTTCCCAAATTCATCCACGGCTCGGCTCATCTCAAAGCCGTTACCACAGGACACTGGTCACTCTCTCAAGTGTGGGTGTGGCCGATCGATACAAGGCATCGGCCCATTACTCGCCCCGCAGGCGGGCCAGTAGGCTCATGGGCCTCGTCCGTGCCACAACTTGATGCACAAAACAAAACGCTAGCAGCCAGAGTAGGAATAATGTTTTTCTGTCTCAAGAAAAAAAAAGTAGAAGTCAAGTCAAAAAAAAAATGTAGAAGTAATGTTCATGCTATGAGCAGTCTTTGTAACGATGATCAGCTTATTGGCTCCCCACTCCAATTCCCAAAATGATGATTATATACAATATACGTGCATACCCTAGCTAAAAACATCACGTTCATACCATGCATATGTATAGTACTGGACTGGTAGTATGTATCATGGAGACAGGCAGCTTTGTCACCGAGAAGTGATGAGCTTCTTCTACAAGTTCCCGGCAATGGCCGGACAGTGTGACTGTGACGGCAGCTACTAGCAGGGGGACTCGCTCTCGGCCCTCTGCTTTCCCGACAACTGAGATGAAGAAACGGTGGCGGCTTCAGCAGGATCAGCTCTATCCCCCGACGTCGACCCGGCCGGCTCCGTCGGGGTTTTCAGCGAGAGCGAGCTGCCCTTCTGCTGCTGCTCCTCCAGTATCCTCTGCAAGTACTTCGCGTGCTCTTCAATGCGCAGCTGCAGTTTCCTTTGCATCTGGCAAGTCAAGCGCATTCAGATTGTCAGGAAATCGATAATCTATTGACAGTTCTCTCAGATGAGCTTCAGATTTCGAGATTTATATATCTCCGATGAACTGAGCGTAGGTCCATCAACTCTGAGTGACACGCATGACAATATGACCACCCACCTCTAGCTGTTCATGGAGCTGCTTCTGAACCTCCATTTGCATCCGTAGAGCCTCTGCCAAGTTCCTGAGAAAAAGAGAAGGAAAGCGATGTGAATTTGCAAGCTCACGTTGTTTAGTATATGCATGCACTCCGGTGTTATATATCAGTGAGCTCACTTGTTTTTGCACGGATCACTTCCACTGCTACTGGCTTGTACCCTCTTAACGTCCGAGGAGGTCTTCTTGTCTGCATAACAGTATAGCGCAACGGAATTCAGAAAGGCAAACTTGTAAAGCACCGATATTTTATCTTTTGGTAGTTTTGTTTACCTTCTTTGATCTCTGGAATATACTTCGCGTGGCGGTACTTCTGCGTAACAGTAGAAGACAAGATGTAAGTAACAATAGTTAATAAGAATAAGCATATTTGATCATTTCTTTAGTGGTAAGGGAAAAGCAATTGTGTAGTAGTACCTGTAAATGACTCTTGACGTGATAGATGGTCAGGCCTTCCACTTTCATAAGTTTCAGTACGCCCTTGGGTGTTGCTTCTGCATCAGACATATTGAAGTGGACTATTTAGAGCTGAAAACAGAGCACCGTATAATATTTGGGAAATAAAGCAGAACCGCCACCCTACTTTCAGGTCCTTCAAGCTTCTTCACAGCCTCTACAAAACGCTCGTGGAGCTCCAGTGTCCATCTCAATCTTGACTTATTAGCTGCTGCAGATCCAGAAGATGACCGCGGTGCGCTAAGCGAGAGTTTAGCTGGAGATCCTAGATTGTGCAGGCTCTGGTTGGAGCAGGATGATACTGGAAGTGACGACATTTGTGGCGGCGGCGTGTCGTATATGTCCTGAAAAACAAGATATCAAATGAAGAACAGTACTACTACAAAGATTTACAGACATGCTGCCAAAGTTCAGTAAACAATTTTCTAGCTTCAGAGTATATGCCTCAGTATGGGCAATGAACTCACATCTAACTGGCGACTCTCATCGTTATCGGTGATAGCGATTCCTAGCTCCTCAGACAGTAACTGAAACTCCATCTGCTCGGCGAAAGCAAAGGCGTTGTTTTCACCATGGAAGCTGGCATCAGAAGCATCTCCAGAAAGATTGAGAAAGTCTCTTATATCATCTGACTGTTCAGCTTCATCGTGAACATTGCCAGTATCACCACTGAGTTGGAGGGAGGAGCTTGATGACTGCCCTAGGAAAACTTGCTGCTCACACTTAGGAGGATGAGGCAGGAACGGTAAGGCACCCATTTGCCGGCACGGCGCTGGGTTTGTCGACGATGAAGAAAATAAACTCGTGCAAAACGTTGAAGAATTTGAGGCCATGGGGTCTGAAAAATTGGGATGCGAGACGTGCGACAGTGGACTTTCAGGATCAGGTTCAGGACTTCTTTTCTGAAGGTTAAATTGAAGGCTGCTCCTTGGCAGACTCGACGACCGGATCAGCTCGGTCTTGATGCTTGATGACTGACTGGTGGATGACAAGTTCTCGTCTAGCAACCCCAGGTGATCCAGTTTAGCATCCAGCAGCTTATGAACCGAAGATTGTGTGGATCCACATGCATAAGAATGCTGTGTTTTGTCTGGCACAGCGATTGGCTTCGCAGCAACAACACCCTGGGAGCTCATGCTGCTTCAGTTGATTGGTCACCTGATCATACACTGCCCAGAACATGTCAGTTGATGCTTTTAGTACTTATTCATACAAATAGCTCAGAAAATGTTCGCACTGAAGTTTCTGGTAAAAAACAAATTACATGCAGAAATAGCCTGTTTATGACCGCAAAATCTCCTCTTGTGGCTGAACTACAGTTAATTTGCACAATGCCATTGCTTATGGATAAGTAATGTAAATCTGAGATATGCCGTCAGCATTAGATCTGAATTGGTGGTGATTACTAACACTACAGCATACACTACATGTCTACATACTCACTCACTGCCCAGGTGCCAAAATCAGAACATCTGACGTCAAGGGGAAAAACTAATAGCAGGCAGCCTCTTGGAAGAATAAGAAAAACAAATTGACATGATTTGGAGACAAATCACTGGTATCTAGACAGCTCATAAAATTCCGGTCAATGCACAGGAAATGAGAAAGGATAAACAGGGGAAAATCTGAAAGAGGATAAAGAGACCTTGTCGACCAGAAATGGGAAAAAGGCAAATCAGGAAATGAGCTTTATTGCCCCTTCCAAATTGCATATTCCAGCACAATACAAAGAAGTACGGCTCCTAGATTGGAACCAATGAACCAAGGAGACATGGGCATGCAGATGAAATGCATGAGATCTTTGTACCCCTATCCTCACCTGGAAAACCAAACAAGATAGGTAGCAGGGCTAGAAGATTCAGAATCTGGAAGCTGTCTCCTCTCTCCCTTCTTCTCTTATCCAGCACCAACTCTTCCTCGCTCTCTCTCTCTCTCTAGAGCTCTGCTCCTCTCTCTAGAGCTCTTTGTGTAGAGAGAGAGTCAGGGAGGCCTAAAAGTCCCATCTCTCTTCTTGCATATTATTGGTGCCTTGTGACTACACTACTCCTTTTCTTGTAGTACTCCTACTCCATTCTGGTTGGCTGATGTGCTTCGGTCTTTCAAATGGCTTATTAAATGTGTAGCCTTGCTTGTAGAATTTTCCTCTTCGTGTTTCGATTATTTCTGATTTCTGACGATGTTTGCTAAAATGAACTCCCTTTCAGTTCCAACTGTTTTGTTATATTGGGGGCAGGAGAGGTCAGTAGTTTTCACCGCCAACCATTTCTGGTATTCTTTTTTTGGTTGTGGTTTGGTGTGTGTCGATGTAATCATGTCTTTGGAATGCTGCAAGAAATTACTATATTTGCCAAATTATCGTGTTGCTATCTTGAAATAATGTTCGGCAACATGCTGCTAAATCACTATTATGCTTGGAAATCATGTGCGTGAGTTAACAGGAATGGTACCGGCAAGTGAAAAGTGGGCTAGATTTTGTGTGATTGTGATGCATATTGGGATAGTTGGTGCAAGAGATTAACGATTTATATATTACTATATTATATGGTTCTGTTGGATATTAGTGCAGAAAAATCAGGAAGGCAAATGAAATGGCAGCCTTCAGATTAGTAGAGCTCAAGGCATATCTTTTTCTTCTTGTACAACTAAAGGCATCGCAGTTGTTAAAGAGAGATGCAATAAGTGATCATCACTATAAATTAAACTAGTTCTGGTAGTGTGTCTGACATGAGCATATGCCGGGTTAATCAACCCACTGATGATAGAAAAATGGAAGATGCATGGAATCTGGGCAACCTCTGATGTAATCGAGAGGGCAAGCAAGATTGGGCACCCAGGAATCGGATTCGTCGTGACAGGCTTTCGCCCCGATTTATAAATAAAACAACAGTTCACAGTTTACAACCACCAGGCACAAGTTCAAGAAGCACGAGAAAATAAAGGTTTTGCTGGGGCCACAGCACAACAAAGCCCTAGGGTAGAACCACTAGCCCTGATACAAACTCTACAGAGTAGAGCTCAACGATTGGTCGGCGAAGATAGAAGGCGTGCCGCCTTCAGAAGATCCTCAAGAATGCCGTCCAGCCGCTGCCTGTCCCGCTGTCTAGCCAACGGGTGCCACTCCTGCAGGAAAGCCAAGAATTTGAAAACTGAGTCAGCGGCCCGTCGTGGGAAGACATGCTCGATGACCATCTTGTTACAAATTGTCCAAAGGGTCCAGGTCATTGCCGCGAACACCAGCCAGAATAAGGACCTCCTCCTCCCGGTATGGTTCGCATGCACTTCCAGGAACTCTGCCAAGTCAAGGGCCTGCCACTCAGGACCCAATGCCTCAGCAAGGAAGCTCCACAGGAACCGAGCTGTGGGACAGGAGAACAGGATATGGGTCCCCGTCTCGGGGACCGCACAAAGGGGACAGGTGCCATCACCAGGTCCCAAACGCTTTGCCACCTCCACGCCTGAAGGGAGGCGGTCCCGAAGAAGTTGCCAAGTAAAGATCTTGATCTTAAGAGGCAAAGGAGCCTTCCAAAGATGCGTGGTCCAAGTCAGCACAGGCCTCCTAAATAGGGCCCGGTACGCGGAGCCGACGGAGAAGTGCCTCGCCGGCGTAAGGCCCCAGGCGACACTATCCGGGCTGTCAGAAAGTGCTAGGGGAAGCGATGCGAGCATTGACCTCCAGCTCGCTACTTCCCCTGGGCCGAAAGTACGGCGGAACCCAATGTTCCACCGCCCCAATTGGAAGGCCGAAGCAATCAACGGCATGGGTTCTGCACAAATCGCAAAAAGTTAGCTCCGGTAGAATCGGATTACTAAAACAAACAATAATACTCCGGGAGAATCAAAGTTAGCTCAACCCGGTGGGGCAGGGCTGTCATGTTCATGTCGAGACAAATTAACTGATGGGATAGAGGATGGTGCGCAAGGGCAAGTCAGCATCGGAAATTATTACAAATTTGTTTAGTTTTAATTAGGCAGAACTTGGTGTTCGATTAGTGGTTAGAGCAGTCACTTGCATAAGAGTGGATAACATGCCCCATTAGTTGATTGCTATACTAGCAAGTTGCAACTAGGTTTGTGTAGGTCTAGGATGACTCCGAAATGCTTGGCCAGGGCCAAGCAAAACAGACAAAATTACCCAACAAATCCAATATGTAGAAAATTAGGGTTGGAACTAATTCGGCCTACCCTCTATTTGTCTGCCTTATCGGTGGTGTCGCTCACAATGCATATTGAGACTAGAGGGTGGGACCTTTATATAAACATCAAATTCCAGATATATCAACTTGTTTCCAGATAGGACTTGTGACATGTTACAACGACCACCATACATAACAGTCAGTACTTGTCAGGTATCCAAGACCCCGAAGAGTGATCAAGATTAATCAAAAGGCCCCGCCGCCACCGACAGCGTCTACCCTTTTCCCGACGGCATCGTGAGGCGGTAGAAATGGAGGATTGTTGGAGTTTGGCGGCAATGTATGGCTCTGCTCCGATCCTATTTTTCGTGGAAGTAGCTAGCCGCCTAAAGCGCTCCATTAGTCATCCAGTGCCTCTTTGATTTTAATGATTTTGTAAGAATTTCAGAGAATCTTGATATTTTGGAGTTTTTTCCAAGAGTGGTTGTTTATTTTGTAGGATTGAATCTCATGTGATTTTCCTAACAAATCCTTTGCACCCTGGATTTAGAATCCATATGAAGTCTAACATCCGCTCAAACCTGTTTGGAAGAATGCTTTGCTTTTCGTCTGGTGAAATCAAATAAAATTTCGTACAATTGAAATCATGTGGAGATGGAACGGACGTACGTGGCATTGCAATCTCACGTTTTTCGGTTTATTCCTTTTTCAAATCCTAGGATTCAAAGAGGCCCTCAGTGTCGATCCCAACAATTTAGAGATCCAACACAAAACTGCTCGAAGATGACCAGATTCAGGGTTAAAAAATGCCACACTCTAATCTAACCAGTAATACAGCTCCATCGTGTGGGTGTTGTAATCATCATTGCATGTTGTATCGGATTTGTCTCCACTGCTCATCCACTTGCCCGTAGAAAAATAAAGAAAAAGAAGAATTTCTACATCACTAACCGCACACTCGTTCTAATTGTCTTTTGGGTACCCTAAGTCTTCGTGCTCAAATGCTCATGCAGTGAAAAAAAAACAGTGCGTACGTACGTAGGACGTGTACTTTGGGTGAGACGACTGCTTGTTCTCGTGGAAACCTGGTTCAGATTTGCAGGAAATCGACAAGATCCGGTGCATTTTTGCTGTTCTACTGCAAGATTCGGTGCACTATTTGTTTGAAACTGCATGCAATGACGTTCGATCGATCTGTCACTTTAATCTGACTATTGTATGTATGAATCTTGCGCTGCTTCTCCTACAGTTGCATTCTTCTAACAATATTCACCCGGAAAATTTTCCACCCAATGCTTCAAGAAAACATTCCACCCAATCAATATAATCTGTATGATTTTTTTCATCGATTTTCGTAATTTTTGGCTACGTTTCAGAGAAGCAGCAGCTGGCTGATGCAATACAAGCGTACGACAACAGATCGTAACCACTGGCTATCATGCGTATATTTTCTTGTCATCTAGTGGGGAGAGGTGGACACGCGCATCTGTCGCTGTGTCGACGTCAGGCCTTTTCGGTGTCTGTTTCCACCCCACGCGCGGGAGGGAGCCGATGGAATATGCGGCGGCATAAAAACAGCATACGCGCGCACGTCGAGATCCAACCGTACTAGTCGCAGTGGAGTGAACCAAGAGATGTCAAAACAGCTAGCTCGCCTGGGGCCGGATGAAAGAACCAAATCTGAGAGCATCTCCACCGGCTCTAAACGTGTGTCCAGCCACCCCCAACTGAGCCTATTTTTAGAGGGTGCCGGACATGTATCCGGTCAACATTTAGAGGCCGTCCATAACGGCACTCCCCAAAGACCCATCCCAAACGCGAGCAAACTGTCGAACACCTTGCGGGCGCACGAACCGCCGCCGATGAACAACACAAACGATGAACACAAATGGCGATGAACAACACAAGCATCATTTAAACGAGATTTAACAAACTTACAATTTCGAATCTAAACGAGATTTAACAAACTAGAACTATAAGGTGCGAGAGAGAAGGCCTATGTTGTGCTACACGTGCCGGCGAGGAGAAGAGATGCCGCTTCGTGCCCGGCGAGGGGGAGAAGATGCGAACCAAGCCAGGGAAGCAATGACGCTTCATTTCTGGCCATTGCTCATCACCGTTCCCATCGGCTACAGCCTTTCGAAACGGTCCCGTAACCTCGGCTGAGCCGGCCGAGGCTTCTGGCCTCGCGGGCGCCGTGTTCGATTCACCGCCGTGACATGCGGCGGGGCGTTTGATGGGAAGGCTCTTCGGCTTTCGGCGCCCCTTTCTTCGGTGACGGCGACGCTGCTGACCAAGATGCTAGCAGCTCGTTGATGCATGTAAAATGCATACATGAACTTTACATTTTATTACTTGATATTTCAACTTATTTGCATCATATATGTTTTATATTTATGTTATATAATGATTTTGGGGATAATTCACACTTTCCCCATTTATTTGGAATTAACCCTGCAGAACCAGAAAACCTCTTTTTCCATGTTTTTGACTTTCAGGGAGCATGCGACGTCCAAATGATCTGAGATTTCACGGGGATCATTTTTTGGAAGGAAGAAAGAGTACGAGCCAAGAAAGAGCAAAAAAGGAAGCCCGAGGAGGATTTTGGGTGGGCCCACGCGGCCGCGTGAGGCACCCTCTTTCCCCCTCGTGGCTCCGATGCCGTTCGTTTTCGTCTCCGTGGTTTCGTCTTGACCTAAAACCGTCTATAAAAATAGTCCCCCGAGGAGTTTCGCAAGGAGGCGGCGGAGAAACACGAAACCAAGAAACAGAGAGTCAGAAGGCTGCCACCGGAGAAGATTGGAGGGGGGAAATGAAAGGACAATGATGTCGCCTAGAGGGGGGGGGGGGGTGAATAGGCGGTTTAAAACTTTTCCGGTTTAGGCTTGATAATTGCGGAATAAAACTAGGTGTTTAAATTAACAAGCCGACAATCTAAATAAACTAGGCTCACCTATGTGCACCAACAACTTATGCTAAGCAAGACAAACAACAAGGTGATAGCAATATAGAATACTTCAACCACGAAGGCTATCACAATGTAAAGTGCATAAGTAAAAGCTCGGGTATAGAAATAACCGAGGCACGCGGAGACGAGGATGTATTCCCGAGTTCCTCCTTGTTAAGGGAGTACGTCTCGTTGGAGAGGTGTGAACCGACACAACGGTTCAACAACCACAAAGGTTTCACCTTCTTCTCCGATGAACCGCACCACAAAGGCTTGGTTCACCTTCCACTATCGGAATTCCTTCGAGGCGGAATCCGGAGCCTTTCAACAACAATCCGGGGCACAACCCACAATGGGATTGGGGGCTCCCGAACGGCTTTCAACAACAATCCGGGGCACAACCCACAATGGGATTGGGGGCTCCCGAACGGCTTCAAGTGACTACACAAGGGTCCAACCACCACAAAGGCGTCTAGGGTCCGAGAACCCAAAAGAACAAGTTCACAAGCTTTCAACTTCCACGAATCCTCGTGGAGAGCACACCGATGCACCAAATGCAAAAGGCAAGAGCACAAGTGCTCAAAATCCTTCACTCTCAAATCCCACCAAAAGCAACTAATGCTTATGGGGGGAGAAGAGAGGAAGAACAAGGAATCCACAAAGGAGTCAAATCCTTCACTCTCAAATCCCACCAAAAGCAACTAATGCTTATGGGGGGAGAAGAGAGGAAGAACAAAGAGGAGAAGCACCAAGAACTCCAAGATCAAGATCTACTAGGTTCCCCTCACTTAGAGGAGAGATGGATTGGTGGAAATGTAGATCTAGATCTCCTCTCTCAAATCCCTCAAAGATATGCAAGAATCATGGGAGGAAATGGGAGAGGGGCAAGCTTTCCAAGGTCAACAATGGAGGTGAGAGAGGGGGAAATTTCGTGCTTGGAAGAACTGAGTGGCTGGAGGTAGGTGGAGGGGTATTTATACCCCTCCCAGAAAAAGAGCCGTTGCAGTCCACTTAGACCGGAGACTCCGGTCTGGAAGGCCGGAGACTCCGGCCTGGCCGGAGACTCTGGTCCCTGAGACCGGAGACTCCGGCCTCGAAAGAGCAGGAAAAAAGTCGACGCAGGAAAATAACACCGGAGACTTTGGACCGCATAGGCCGGAGACTCCGGCCCCCCAGAGACTCCGGGGTCACTCCGGACCTACTCCGGACCCCTAAACAGAGAGTGCCGACCGTTGGAACAAAAAACGGATCGCGAGGACCGGAGACTCCGGTCTAGGACCGGAGACTCCGGCCTAGCAAAAACTGCAGCAAAACCGAACACGAAAACGTCAATATCTTTTCCATCCGGACTCCGTTTTCGATGATTTTTGGCTCGTTGGAATCGTTACAACGAGCTCTACTTGAATGTGCATAGAAACATCACTGTCCATCATGTGAGGATAAAACCAAATGGGGAAAGGTTGAACTTTCCTAAACAATGCAAACCGGTAAAACCTCCTTCATAAAAAACGCAACAAGATATTCATACGAAATCTGTTTTTGATGAACTAGAGCTTAGTATGGAGATAAACCAAGCTCTAAATCCTCACATGGATAAAAGGCAATAAGTTTTCCAAAGTAAAACCATTTTCGAAGGACTTGGTCTTGTCATGAAGATCACGACAAGGACCGAAACCCAACACGGAGAAAAACCAAATAAGAACCAAGAAAGATGATATGCCAAGCATGCAAAGGTTTGAGCTCTCCACAAAGATGCGATCAAGTTACTCACTCGAGAGCCCCTCTTGATAGTACGCCATCTATCCTAAAACCCGGTCTCCCACTAACACCATGAGACCGGTAAAATAGAAAACCTATCAAGATCATACCTTTGCCTTGCGCATTCCACTTGAGCTCGATGATGACGATCTTGACTCTCTCAAGTTGAAACACCTTTCTTGATTGTGCTTGCTAGCACATGCTTGATGAGGACTTCTCCAAATGCTCCCCCATACTCCATTATGGGAGGGCCTCGCTAAGTTTCGTCTTCATGTCTCCTTTGCAAGCTTCAATCAAAAGATATCTTCCGAGATGCATCATATTGAACTTGCACTTCATCTTCTTCTCTTGATATGTATGATGGCTTGGGGGTAAACATGATTGTTCACTCAATCTTCTATTCCAAGCCATACTTGCGATGAGCTCAACTCTATACATGACCATTCTTCATATTAACCCTTGAATAGAGCATTGGTCATTATGTCATCTTGAAGAGTCCAACACATGAACTCCTATATTTCCCATGGACAAGATCTATAAGAATATCTCAATGTAAACATTAGTCCATAAGGATTGTCATTAATTACCAAAACCACGCATGGGGGCAACCATGCACTTTCAGGAAACACCGTCGGATCACCTCCGGAAGGCTCCTCCATCCCCCCTCCGGAGTCTCCATCAACACCACCGTCAAGACCAGCACCATCTCCATCACCATCTTCGTGATCCACTTCATCCCCCTCATAGTTTGACATTGTTCGAACCCTAGCTATTGTCTAAGTACTGTTCTACATGTGTGTGAATTGTTACTTGTCATTGTTTTGTGGGGAGATTATATTTTCAGATTGCGCTGTACCACTTATACCATTGAATCACATCATGTCTTCTCGTTGTGAGTAGTTCTCTCATGTTCCTTGGGGCATAGGATGGATTGGCAATGATTTTCACTATACATGTATTGAGTATTTGGTCTAGTTTTTATCTTTTATGATTTTCTTATTGTACAATATATGAGTGCACGCATATGTTGAGAAATGCATGAGATGATCACACTATGTAATGGATTGGGTAGGACCTGGGAGTTGACAACTAAACCTATGGTCTAATACATGAAGTTCCATTAGGAGGGGATTAATATCGGGACCTTAGAGTGTAATGCTATGGTGGGACTTTTATGTCTTAATAACTCTTGTTTAGTCATTTACTTGGCCACATGATCCATCATAAGAGGGTTTAGTCTATTTATTTAGATTTACCTAAACTATGGCTCCGTCCAAAGAAGATTAAAACTTGACAAAATATTTACCTTGTTGTTCTAGAAATATCTATGCCATGAAATCCATGTAGCCCTTGGAAACGTTTTCCACACATAAGAAACACACACTTAACCTTGTCCTCTTGCTGCATAGAGGATTGGACTTTCTCTCTTTGAGAGCTTTCACTTGTCACATTTTATTTGCAGCTTTTACTTTATTGCAAACTCTACACCAAAAACCCAAAACACTTGCATCATTTACTTTGTCTAGTGCATAGATAATAAGAATAGTGACACTCTTATTTGAAAGGATAAACACTTATACCTTCTACTCCTTGTGGGATCGATACTTTACTTACACATCGAAGATTTCAACGATCCCCTATACTTGTGGGTATCAAGACATTTTCTGGCGCCGTTGCCGGGGAGTGTAGCGCTTAAGTTTTTATTCTTGTTTGCACTAGATATTTATTTTCAGTTTTGCATATACTTTAGTTTACTTTCAGTTTTGCATTTAGTTTACTTTTACTTTCAGTTATATATATCAAAAACACATAAAAATTATAAAATGGAAAATACCAAAAAAATGAGTAGATCACAAAAAATGACATTATTGGCAGGTTTCATGTTTAGATTAAATCGTTTTGCTGAAGAGTTGCTTTTATTACATGATACAACTTGTTACTCTGAACAACAAGGTAATCACTTTGCATTTCAATGTAAGTCCCATGAAGACCCTGTCATAGTATCTTACAATACTAATGATTATGCTCATTTAGGGATAGACCAAGTAGTGGAATTTGTTGCTTTTTATGCATCTTTTGAATTGCAAACCTTCGTTTGTGAAAATAAACCTTTCCCAAAAGCTAAAAGATTCGAAGAAGACGTCACTTTTATTTTTGATCTTTGCAAACTCCACTTTTAAGAAAATATTTATGTTCTTGACTATAATTGGAAGGGCACTGCTTCCCAAGAAAGTACTGATGTTTTGCAGGAAGAAGAAGATGAAAACATAAGCTTGGAAGAGGAAGAATGTGAAGAAGAGGATAAAAACCTAAGCTTGGGGATGCCCATGCAACCCCAAAAAGATGATGAACAACTAGAGAATGAAGTGAGGGAACTTCCACCTTCACCACCTATGGATGAGGGTAACACTCAATATATTGCTGATGATACACTTTGCTTTTGTGATTCTGATGATGATGAGGAATATGAACCTATGCCTAATAAGAACATTATTGATAATAATTTTAAAAATGATGAGGAATATGGTTTAGACATGCTATATGATAATGCTTTATATGATAATACTTTAGATGATGGTCCTATGCTTATTGATAATCCTCCATGTTTAGAACTTGTTACTACTTTACGTGAGGAGAAAAATGATATACTTGCTGCTTGTGACAATACCCTTACTCATGATAGTCCTACTTTATCTTTGAGTTCTCCTATTCACACCATAGAGGAGAAGTTTTTATATGTTGAAAAGTACTTGTGTGGGCTGGAATTATCTTGCACTAATAACCATTCCACCCACAACAACCATGTTTATGATGTTTCTTGCAACTATTATGAGAGAGGAAAACATGTTAATAGCTCACATGATAGTTTTAATAATCCTCTTTATGTTCTTAAGTTTGCTTAGTTGCACCAATCCAACAATTGTTTTGTGAGATTTGCTTCCACTACTAATAACTATTATGAGAGAAGGAGAAAGACTTATCTTTATGTTTCTATTTTATTTATAATGCAACCTACTGATCATTACATGCATTTGTTACCACAAAATTGTTGTTATTTATTCATATATAAAATGCCAATGCATAGGAAAGGAGTTAGACTTAAAAGTTAATGGTTTAATGTTTTGTGGTGTGCTCTTTATGCTTTTATTTCCTATTCAGTTTGGGCACACCTTTATATCTTGAGAACGTGCAAAATAAATTTACCTACTGTTTTCTAGCATTTAGTTTAAGATTTTCACTTTATATAAAATTTGGGAAAGTAAATGAGAAAGATGAGTAATGGAGAAGTTGGGATCAATCTTGAACATGTGTTGTTCATGCCAATGGAACCATTGCAAAGTATCTATCATTAAAACTTTTTCCAAAGCCAAAAACCAAATAAAAAGAGTGTTTATGTTGTATATATTTGCTTCTTCTTTTGCCTTTTTGCTAAATCAAAAACAACAAAAATATTTTCTTTCTTCTTTGTTTGTTTCTCTTAAACCATTTTTGGTTCTTTTTGTTTCTTTTTTATTTCTTCAATTTAGCTTTCAATTTTTGAGTCAAGGTGCTTGTTTACTACCGTAACATCACCTTTGTATTTTATTTTTCATTTTTATGGCAAGAATAAACCTCTTTTGAGAGGTAGTATCAAACAATAGTGATTTGCTGTCCAGAAAACAGATTCCTGATCTTCACTGCGAAAAATGTATCAAATCACGAAAGCAATATTCAGTTATTATTACACATTTCATTAGTTCAAAATTTTCTGATTTGAGCAACGTAGTGCCTCTAAAAATTCACTCTTTACAGGCTGTCCAGTTTTTGACAGATTTTGTCTTTATTTTACATTGCTCTCATTACTTGTGTTTTGTGTGGTTTTTTTTATCAAGGAGCAATGCACAACCGTAGTAACAGTAGCTAATGTTTATAATCAACTCGTGATATGTCTTTGCTATACCTATGTGGATTTAATTTATGGAGACACTAACCACTCTAATCAAGTTTTATGATTAGTTTTGTGTAAAGAGAATTTTCAAGTGGAAGAGTTGAGGGAGGTGAACAAAGATCAAGAGGGACAAACACTCAAGCTTGGGGATGTTACCCCTAGGCTCACCCTACATATATCAAGTAAGTACAATAATTCAAGCTTGGGGATGCCAAGCCACCTCACTCCAACCATCTTGATACCAAGTAAGTAAGCCTAGCTATATAGCTATAAAGAAAGCGCTTTACGGGAGGCAACCCGGTTATTTTATTTTTGATTTTCTTTGGGTCCTCTTGCAGTAAAAAGAGACTTAGCTATTATTTTAGTTTCTGGAATTTTCAATAAAGTGCCAAGTTTTACCCATTTTG
Source organism: Poa annua (assembly GCA_026929855.1). NCBI lineage: Eukaryota > Viridiplantae > Streptophyta > Magnoliopsida > Poales > Poaceae > Poa > Poa annua. Next base: position 99,647,945 of record CM049437.1, read on the forward strand.
GTTTGAAGAAGTTGCTTATTGTATTCGGAGATTTTATTCCAGCACAAATCTGTGCACGGTATGATTTTTCATTTCTATTCTGTAACTCCGAATGAGCTGAAATTTGAACTGTAGTTGCAACTTTTCATCCTCTGTAAGCGTGAATTTTTTCAGATTTTTTAGACATATTTAAGTGGGGTAAAAAAATGCGTTTTTCTGCTGCCGTTTTTCTGGACAGATTCTGTCATATTTTATTTTATGCATTCTTTGAACTTTTAAGTTGAATCTTTTTTATCCAATTGAGTTTATGAGAAGGAATACAACATTATACACTTTCTGGACAGGTTTTACACTTTTGTCTGAGGATTTCATACAGCAAGCAATTCCATTGTTTTTGTGCCTACTAGTGTCACCCCACCGAAAAGAGATGGGAGAAAATTTTGTGTTGAAAGTTTTTCACAGGGAGTAGAGGAGATGCACCAAGAGCTATCTAAGGATGGTGAATACCATAAGCTTGGGGATGTCAAGGCACCCCACTGGACCAAACACTCTCGGTTTGCACACGTCTATTTTCTGTTTTCAATCAACGCATTACTATCGTATAAACTTGTAGCGTCTTTTTATTGTTTTTATGTTTGTTTTGTTTTTAATAAGATCACCATTATCATTTATGTTATGAGAGAGGTGCTGAAAAATTTAGTTGAATTAAGTTGGATGCTATTAGAAATATTGGGAAAAGGATGTTTGAGTTGATTTAAAAAGATACATATAGTTGCATGCTTCGTATGCTTTTTAATGAATATTAATATGTAAGTGTTTTATCAAGAGTTATTTCTTATTCATGTTTTATATGCTGAATGATGCTTTAATTTGTGTAACATGAAATGGTTAGCTCTATGGACACTTATGCATGCATTTAGATGGTCAACTTTCTTCCTCTTGCTAACCCAAAAACTCCAACAAGTAAAAAGCTTGTTTTCCAAAAACTTCAACCAAGTTTTTCCAGTGAGTTCACCATATCTACCTATTAGCTAATATGCTATTCCAAGTATGTTTACCATGTTATATTGTTTTATCTATGCTTCCAAATTAAGATGCTTATGTTATTGGGATTGTCATTGGTTAAGTTGGTTTAAAAGCTCTCACGAACTTGATGCACACATTACTTTTCATGCACTTAATAAACATGACCCATTGTGATTAAGATTATGATGTTTTGGGCTTGACAAAGGTCTTTGGTTAGGAGCTAGCTCATACGTGCTGACACGTGGAAAGCTTTCAACATTGCACTTTATTCTTTATAAAAGTTGATATCATGTTCCTTTGGTGATGGATGCCTAACATTGCGTGAAATAAAGATGGAAACTTAGTAAGTTCGGGTGAGTGATATTATTGGCTAGAGAGACACCTGTGGCGGCTAACCTAAGCCATGTGGATCATGGTGGAAATTTGCAACATAACCATAGTGGAGGAATCCATGACACATCTCATAACAGAAAAAACATTTACAAGAAAAAAGAATGAGTAAAGAAAGAGATGTAGAGATGTTCATTGTTTGGTTGCTTTGTCATTTGGACATATGCCCACTTCCATGTCCTGGGGCAAAGGGTACCCGGGGTGAAACTCTCTATGATGCCACTTTTATTCACGATGACTGTAACCTTCACTTGCTTTGTGGCCCAAGTTGAGTAGCCAGTCGGAGAGGTTTTTGTTTTCAACGGGCATGATGCTTTTTGAACCATACTTTGTCAAGCACATAACTCATATTTGCTTTCACTTTCAACTATTAATCACTAAAGATGCTATGATAGGGGTAATGAGAACTTCACACCAATGAGCACTACATGGCAAACGTTAGCTTAAGTTGAGGCATTTGGAAGCTAGATAATACTCTTGCATGTTATACCTCTACTTATTTATCTACCTTTCCAAAGTGTCCACCTTTTATATTCAGATTTCTATAACAACACTCTATGACCAACTTAGGATATCTTTTACTTTTCATTTATGCATTCATTTGGTCCATAGAACTTTTCTTCTATGTTATACTTTGTGAATTATCATTGAACATATTTGTCTTCAATATTTGATATCTCTTGATAACATGTCTTGTATGTTGCTACTCCTTATTAAGAATGAATCATTTGACTCTTTGTAGCAATAATAATCATCTTTGATATCCTTTGATAGTAATAAAATGCCAAGTCCATGTTAGTTTTATCACCTTCATACTCGAGGACGAGTATTGGTTAAGCTTGGGGATGTTGATGCATGTAAAATGCATACATGAACTTTACATTTTATTACTTGATATTTCAACTTATTTACATCATATATGGGTTATATTTATGTTATATAATGATTTTGGGGGGATAATTCACACTTTCCCCATTTATTTGGAATTAACCCTATAGAACCAGAAAACCCCTTTTTCCATGTTTTTGACTTTCAGGGAGCATACGACGTCCAAATGACCTGAGATTTCACGGGGATCATTTTTTGGAAGGAAGAAAGAGTACGAGCCAAGAAAGAGCAAAAAAGGAAGCCCGAGGAGGATTTTGGGTGGGCCCACTCTGGCCGCGTGAGGCACCCTCTTTCCCCCCTCGTGGCTCCGATGCCGTCCGTTTTCGTCTCCGTGGCTTCGTCTTGACCTAAAACCGTCTATAAAAATAGTCCCCCGAGGAGTTTCGCAAGGAGGTGGCGGAGAAACACGAAACCAAGAAACAGAGAGTCAGAAGGCTGCCACCGGAGAAGATTGGAGGGGGAAAACGCCGCCGGATCACCTCCGGAAGGCTCCTCCATCCCCCTCCGGAGTCTCCATCAACACCACCGTCAAGACCAGCACCATCTCCATCACCATCTTCGTGATCCACTTCATCCCCCTCATAGTTTGAGATTGTTCGAACCCTAGCTATTGTCTAAGTACTGTTCTACATGTGTGTGAATTGTAACTTGTCATTGTTTTGTGGGGAGATTATATTTTCAGATTGTGTTGTACCACTTATACCATTGAATCACATCATGTTTTCTCGTTGTGAGTAGTTCTCTCATGTTCCTGGGGGCATAGGATGGATTGGCAATGATTTTCACTATACATGTATTGAGTATTTGGTCTAGTTTTTATCTTTTATGATTTTCTTATTGTACAATATATGAGTGCACGCATATGTTGAGGAATGCATGAGGTGATCACACTATGTAATGGATTGGGTAGGACCTGGGAGTTGACAACTAAACATATGGTCTAATTCATGAAGTTCCATTAGAAGGGGATTAATATCGGGGACCTTAGAGTGTAATGCTATGGTGGGACTTTTATGTCTTAATAACTCTTGTGTAGTCATTTACTTGGCCACATGATCCATCGTAAGAGGGTTTAGTCTATTTATTTAGCTTTACCTAAACTATGGCTCCGTCTAAAGAAGATTAAAACTTGACAAAATATTTACCTTGTTGTTCTAGAAATATCTATGCCATGAAATCCATGTAGCCCTTGGGAACGTTTTCCACACATAAGAAACACACACTTAACCTTGTCCTCTTGCTGCATAGAGGATTGGGCTTTCTCTCTTTGAGAGCTTTCACTTGTCACATTTTATTTTCAGCTTTTGTTTTATTGCAAACTCTACACCAAAAACCCAAAACACTTGCATCATTTAATTTGTCTAGTGCATAGATAATAAGAATAGTGACACTCTTATTTGAAAGGATAAACACTTATACCTTCTACTCCTCGTGGGATCGATACTTTATTTACACATCGAAGATTTCAACGATCCCCTATACTTGTGGGTATCACTCGTCGCTGGCGCCTTTCTTCGGTGACGGCGACGCCGCTGATGGCGTCGTCGTTTGTAGAGGCAGATCGGGCAGCTCTCGTCGACCGCTACGACGCGCCTCGTACTCCTTGTCCACCACGGCGTGCCAGTAGGGCGCCGAGATGGAGTACTTGGCGTCGAGCTTTTGCTCGTACGGCATCTCCGTCCACTTGCGGCTGACGAACTCGACGCGGTCCTGGCCGCTGAGCCGCGGCGCCACCGGAATATTGGCGGCGCTCCCCACCCAGCCGTCCGGAAGGGTGTCGTCGTCGGACACCAGCAGCTGGTGGCGGCTTCTCAGCCGCGCGGTCTCCAGCGAGAGCACGTACGGAGGCGCGTTCTCGGCCTCCTCGCGCCACAAGACTCGCTGGAACGCCTTGGCCATCTCCGCCTCCTCGTTGCGACGTCGGAGTTCCTCTAGCTGCTCGTGGCGATGCTGCCCGCCGGGGCTGCCCGCCATGGTGGCCTATGTTCTTGGGGGAGAGGGATAGAGGGAGAAGTGTTTGTGTGAAGATGAGGGCTGCGTTGCGTCGGGTTTTAAAACGGCCGGAGGAGCGGGGTTGGGTGGCCTGCATTAACGCGGCCACCGCTTCGCCTGGCCGCGCATTGACGCCGACGAAGCATCTGCAGGGCGCCGCCGCTGCGACTCCAGCACGCTTCGCTTCCGTCTGCGGCATTGGAAGCGACGCCGCGTTATTGCGAGGCGTCGCTTCGGTCTGTGGCGCGTGATGACAGGCGTGGCGCCGTCTAATCGCCTCGACATTAAACGCGGCACAACGGCCTCCTGCACAGCATTCGTTAACACGGGGAGAGGCGCGTGTGTGTATGACGGGCGGGCCAGCGCTGTCAGGACCATGCGCGAGTCGATGTCCGGCACCCCTAGGAGGGCCTCCAAGTATAGAGGCCCGATTGGGGGTGCCGAACATAAAATCGCTTGGGGCGAGGCTTTGGGGGGGTGGCTCTGGTGCATGTTTTTTGTGTCCGGCCCCCCAAAGGGCCTTTAGGGGGGTCCTTTAGAGGCCCCCCGGTGGAGATGATCTGATAGGGTATGCATAATGTTAAGAAGTGAGCTTTTGTCATAATTAAACCGGATCCTACATATCTTATGAAATTCTTCACGATGTATAAGATAAAGTTTAGACATAAGCTTTTATATATCATTTTATATTGCTACATGTAAGAGAAGAGAGAAAATTATTTTTTTATTACTTATGGTAGACCATAAACTTAAGGTGTACCTTAGCCTTGTGGACAACTTATTTTTTCCCACAATGTTTGAGGTGAGCCACAAGCAATACCATAATTGTTTAAAAAAAATACCGAGCTTGATCATTCCCGGCCACTAGCTGCGTTATGGCCATGTCAACAGCATCGGCGTTTCACCTTATACAGTCAGTGAACTCTTCAACATGATCCTGATAAAAAAATCCAGTCCAATGCATGGAGTCGATGTTTCCAACCATCGCGGGAAATTCTCTAGGTGCGAGCTGGTCAGTTTATTTAGTTGTCTCAAATAATTTGACCCAAACACTGCAATCACCGTCCTAAAGAACCGATACATGGTCTTGATACCTGTGGACTACCCCATGCGGAGGTAGTCGTCCACTATATCTGTCAGCGCTCCATATGCAAGAATTTTCAAGGCAACCGTGCATTTCTGAACAGAAGAGAAACCAACCAGTCCGATGCGGTCTCTCTTCAGCATGAAATAGTCATCATACCCCCGCACACCCGTCAAAAGATGCATGAATAGCTCTGTGTCCGTCCTGAGCCGCTGTCGAAATTCCTTCTTCCCGTGTGGGATCGTCGGCGAAGTAACCATGCCACAACGTCTTATGACCCGACCTCCATCCGTTTGCGATATTTGTTCTTACTCCTCCCTGGCCTCGAACCTCCAATCTGAGGAGTGTCTTTGAACTGGCCTAGCAACCCAATAAGGTAAGTGAGCACCGTCAAATGCTCATCGAGCACGGTGGCTGCGACGGCATGGACGATGAGCTCGTTGTTGCTATCCATCTATATTCAACTAGCATGGTTAAGAACGAATTTAGTAACAAAAATAAAAAAATTGAATTCTTGCAGATGAATTAGTGCAGGAGGGTATATCCGCCGGCATCCAAAGCGCCAATCATTTTCCCTCACTGACACAGTGACGGGCCCGCTGGAGCGGGTCGTTTTCCGCCAAAAGCGAGGCCGCACAAGCGCCAGCCAAACTGGGAGGAGGAATCCGCCGCTGCGCGCGCGCAGACGCTGTTCCCAGGCAGGTCGTCGTCACCCTCACGCTCACGTCACTGTTCGATCGGGGAAGAAAAGGCCGAGGCCGCCTGCGACTCCGCGGCTCGTCCCGTTTGCCCCCGCGCGCCGTCGGGATCACACCACCAGACACCAGACGGTCCCTCTCTTGATGGGATTTGGTTAACCATTTACCTTTTGGTTTCAAACCTAAAGAACCATTTTAAATAAATGGATTAATAGGTTAACCATTTGGTTAAAAGGGTTAAAAGAGGTTAACCGATGGTTAGTAAGGTTCGAACGTTACACAATGATAGTAAATTTTAGAGGCCGCATTATGCAAAGATAGTAAATTTCAGAGGTTAACTGATGATTAGCAGGACTTAATGCATTTAGATGGCAAATTAAACATGCTAACTAATGTCCAAAACAAACTGAATTTTTGATGATCTAATTAGCTGTGCATGTGTAGTCTCGGAGAAGCACGGGTGTACAATACGGAGTAGTAGAGTATTGTACGTCCGTCTAATGGTAGCAGTAAATATATGTTTTGAAGTATTTGCGTGGATGCGAAGGCTGCAATCGATGTTGATCTTGATGGAGCCGCCGGGGAGCAGCTGGCCCTGGTGGCGACTGAGCAAGCAAGGCTGTTGGCCGCGGCTTGGGCCTCCTCCTTGCTGCGGACCTCGGCGCGGTGCCCTCCCGCATCTGACTGACGGCCTTGAAGACGGGCCGCAGCCGCGCCATCTCACCGTTGACCGTGTCCACCGCCCGCTTGAGCGTCTTGGAGCTAGCCGGAGAACACCTTGACGACATCTGCCATGGCGTCCTGCCGCTGCGGTAGGCGGAGGTGAGGCGTCGAGGCGGCGGCGGCATTTAGAAGTCGCGCTCGGCACTCGGCGGCACGCAGCTGACAGATCGTACCGGATAACCCTTCGTCTAAAGGGTTTGAACCTTTCCTACCTAACCTTTTTTCCGGTTAACCACATGGCCCATTGGGCTCAAATTTGGGTTCGGTTAACCGAACCATTGGTTAAACTGGAACCATGTCCCATCCTTAGGTCCCTCCGCTTCAACTCCATTGCATCGTGTTCTTGGCTTCATCCACCTCCTCGCCCTCGCGGAGGCAGACAGGAGGAGGGAGGGACCCTCCTTCACGTGGAGCTACGGACCGGGACCGATCGATACGGGCGCAACGCAACAGAATTGATTCCTTCGTCTAGCTCGAGCCGCGGCTGGCAGCCATGGATGACGGCGACGCGCGGGGCTACGTGAGCCGGCCGTTCGCTCACCACCCGCGACCCTGGGAAGGAAACGAAACGAGCTAGCTAGCGCGGCGACGTTTTTGGCGCGCCTGCGATCGATCGAGGGTGGAGCTAGCTGTTGCTGGTGAGCGGTGATCAGTGGTCACCAACACCAACTTGCCCATCTGTTTACTGTCGCCTGATTCTGCGTCAAGCTCACACTGTCGTCCTTGGAACAGTAGCTAGGCACCATGCATATATATACTTTGTGCGGCCAAAGGCATACCCTGTAATTTATAATAAAATGGATACTCACAATGTTACTTTGCCTCCTTCGTCCTAACCTGGCCTGTGGTCGTTATTAGGTGATGTGGTGGAGCCTAGATGCATGAACACATCTATGATTTCTTCCCTTTTTTTCAAATCTGGCATAGTTTTTTTTTTGTTGCCTTTTTTTCAAGTCTGGCATAGGTTTGGTAAGAAATGCACGACGTAGTATATGGGCCGAATACATAGAGAGACTATCAAGTTGATACCCATGGGCCTGGTTTCTTGTCTACCAACGAAAGAAACGGGAGACGCTATATAGGGTCCTCCTCCCTGGCACCCGCGTGATCCGTGGCTTTCATTTCGCTCAAGGAGCGCTCGGTGGATCGTTGGAAGATTCGGCCCATTTATGTGGGCTGGCTTCGTGGACTTGGACAACAAACCGTCACAGGATTTTCGTCGTTCTGTAGGGTACAACTATAAAAGGGAGACCTTCTTAAAAGTTCAGTTCTTCCGTCCGCGTGAGTCGCAGGTGCTGCCACGTGGTGGCCTTAACGCAGCATACGGCCGCACGCGTAGCCCCGCGAACCTTCACCGCGCGTACAGGCCGCGAGCGGTCCCGCGCATGCCCAGATCCAGATTCAAATCAAAATCTAGATCTAGATCTGGATCTATTATTAGACTTGTACAAAACACAAACTAAGATAGTACATCAACGCAGAACGGGATGTACAGCAACGCAGACCGGGCTGTACAACAACGCAGACCGGGCTGTACAGCAACACAGATCAGTTTGTACGTACAACAACACAGACCGGGTTGTACAGCAACCCAGAACGCGTTGTACAGCAACGCAGAGCGCGTTGTACAGCAACAAAAACCGGATTGTACAGCAACAAAAACCGGATTGTACAGCAACACACGGACCGGATTGTACAGCAACAGAGAACATGTTGTACGTACAACTATATTCGGGTTGTACGAACAACTACACCTAGCAGGTTGTACGTACAACTACAAAATTCAGTTTGTACGTACGACTACACTTAGGTTGTACAAACCATACACAATCCGAAGTACAATTTTTTTTTAATCGAAACCTATCAATATGGGATTAGTTTTGAAGATCTCGACGCGAGGAGTTCAAAAGTGAAAACGGTTCGTAAATCGGATAAACGGTTCTCAAGATATTTCGTTTTTAAAAAACGAATCTCAAAATAAATGCATGTACAACCCTCTGCCCATCACCAGGGAGCCGCCACTTGTCACCGCGTGGAGAAAAGGTGGGAGCAGAAACGAACGAAATTGCGACACTTGTCAGCACCGGAGCGCACGTGCATGGACCTTTGCGAAGGGAACCCTTTTTTTAAGAATTTCCCGTTCTGTATGACAACTACCAACGTGACCTCCTATTTAAGCTGGTTGTCTTCTTAGGCCCAGTTCTTTTAGGGCTTCACAGGGGCTTCTAGTTGAAAATAAGCTAAAGCTCAAAAGAACTGGATTTTAAGCTGCTTATTGGCACAGCCGGCTTCCATGTTTTCTTCATAGTGGAGAAAAGCCACCCGACCCCAACTTCCCGCAGAAGCCCACTGCTTCCCGCAAAACAACCGAAGCGTTATTTTGTGTTGCCCCTGTGTGCCATCCTATTTACGTCCTATTGCCACCGCGTGGACAACCAGTGAATCGTTGCTTTTCCTCTCCTTCCTCCCGAGCGAGCTGCTTAGGGTTTCTTTGCCGCCGCCGCCAGCCGTTCCCATCACCGCCGTAGCCGCCGCCGCCTACCACCCTTGCTGCTCCCGGGCTGCCGGATCTGTTGCTTCTCCCGAGTCGCCGCCGCCAGGAGCAACTCCCCATGGAGGAGAGAGCGCGCGCGACCTCCTTCACCTCGTCTCTGCTAGATCGATTTGTGACCGTCGGGGCTTGTTCTGCTGCTACCTCCTCCCAACTGCGATTACGTGCTGAGGTCGATTGCGTGCCGTTGAGGTCGATCAGCCGGCCGGCAGGAGCTCGCCAGCCACCTCTGACCGTTTGGTGCTAGCAACCTCTGCATATATTCGGCTGTGCTAGAAACCTCCTCCTACCTCCGGCTGCGTGCAGGTGCAGTCGTGCTGCCGAGTTCAATTTGCTGGCCGGCCGGAGCTCTCTGCTAGCAACCTCTGCATATATTCCTCCTACCTCCGGCTGCATTAAGTCAAAATAGTCATGTTAGTTTTCAAGTAAAAAATAGTCATGTTAATTTTTTTTCACAAAGTACTCAGAAATCCATATCCCGCTCAGAGCTATATAAGGAGGCTATTATCACAAGAAATGTGAGGTCGAGAATTATTACAAGGGTGTTTCAGACCTTTTATCATACAACTCAGACTATAAGCTAGGCCTAGGGAAGCCCAAAAGAACTGGACTGCAGTTTCTGCTTAGCTTAAATCCATAGCTGCTTATTTGGACAGCTCTAGTCAGGGTGGCTTATGCACAAGCCGAAGCTCAAAAGAACTGGGCCTTACTAATCTATCGATGTGGGACTAAAAAGCTGAGCATCACCCTCGGTGCAGTGCGAGACGCGGCTGTTGGCCAGAACTGACTCCATTTGCCTGTAATCAGATTTTGTTTGTACTGGGTCCTAGTCATCCGTGGAGGGATGCACCTGATCTTCCACCGCTTCACTTGCGTCAATTTTCTTCTAGTGGCAGAATGTATGCACATGCACACACATGTCTTATGTGGCCCATGCATGCATTACTTAGATGTGACTTAAGAGGAACAAGTAATTAGATAAATGGGAACAAAACAACGTTGCAGGGAGTAAAAAATCCCAGGAACAAAAATTGAAACTCATTTTGTAGGGTAAAAGGAACAACTTTTTTGGAACAAAGTAACAAATATTTATACGCACGGCGACATTAAAAAGGTCGCAGAGACAAAAAAAATCAAGGAACAAAAAATTCAGAGCTAATTTGTAGTGTAAATGGAACAACTTTTCTGCATGAAGGAATAAACAATTAGACACATGGGAACAGAAACATCACAGGGAACAAAAACAATCCAGGAACAAAAACTGAAAATAAAATTTCTAAATTAAGTGGAACAAATTTTCTGAACAAAGGAACAAATAATTAGACACATAGAAAAAAAAATCTAGAATGCATGCACGCACATGTCCTGGGACCCATGCCTGCATGACTAAGATGTGACTTGAGGGGAACAAGTAATTAGACAAAATGGGAACAAAAAAAACATCGCGGGGGACCAAAAAAATCCATGAACAAAAAATTCAAAAGTAATCTTGTAAGTAAAAGGAACAACTTTTTCTAAATGAAGGAACAAACACTTATATACACAGGAACGAAAACAAGATCGCAAGGAACAAAAATTCAAGGAAGTAAAAATGAAAACTAATTTTGTAGTGAAAAAGAAACAAAATTTTCTACATGAAGAAATAATTAATTAGATACATGGGAACAAAAAACGCTGCACGGAACAAAACTAATCCAGGAACAAAAACTGAAAACTAATTTTGTAAATTAACTGAAACATTTTTTTCTAGAATGACACTACTACAAAATAGCTTACCAGTGACGGGCCCAAAAGGGCTACCAGTGACGAGCAAAGCGCCCGTCACTAGTAACTAGTCACTGGTAATAGCTTACCAGTGACGGGCACTTGCCCGTCACTAGTATTCGTTTACTAGTGACGGCCATTTATTCTTACCCATCACTAGTTAGTTTTCATGAGTAGTCATTTGTGATCCTAGCAGTGACGGCTCCTTTCTAGTTTGATAATTTGTCCGTCACTGATATATGTTTTAGAAATAAAAAAATACATATAGAAAAATATATTGCATTTGCTCATCAATAACCCAATATGATTGGACAATCATAGGTAACAAAATATGATCATAAGTATCGATATCACAATATTTAACACAATTTGCTATCATTTTACAGCAATCACCACCTCAAATATAAATGTGCAACTCTTGTGAAATGTTGAAACTTCCACCATGTGCTCCTACGACTTATCATCTCTAGCTGCTACCTCGAAAATCACATCCCAAACTAAAGCCGACATGGAGCAGCCACCGATTTGGTCTAAACCAAGCTTGACCTTTTTAATCTTCATCTGCATATCTACACTTCAGTTCAAAGCGTAGACACGACACCACCCAACTTGAGCTTTTGAACCTTCAACTGCATGGGGAGGAAAATAGAACACTTGTTCAGTAATAGAACACTTGGCTGCTGCCAAGTATGACAACAGAAAGTCTGGATACTAAAGAGAAAATTGAGATGTTAATTTGGTACACACGAACAAGATTACCAAAAAGCAAAGACCAGCCTTACTGAAGCCTCTGAAGCCACAAACCACCCAGTGCACATATCTTATGTAGAAACCACACTTAAAAAATTTATAGCCTCAAAACAAGCACATAAACTTGAAAAGAGAAGAAACAACTAGTATTGTTGATGGAAAAAATTTATTGTTCTTGGATCTTTGAGCAAAGAGCTACTTACATCATCAAAATAAAAAAAGTGATCACAAATTGAGGTGCAAGTTAAATGAGCTAAAGAATAAAGTCACTTACGTTTCAAATTTCCAGGAAGAGTTGCAATAAATTAATGATATCGCTGAGCACTAGTACTACATGACAGACACATGGACCACTTTATAATCTCCTCTGCAAAAAAGTTACTAGAAATTTAGTGTGACACTAGATGAAGAGGACATAAGCAGGAGATTTCTTTTTGCTGCATACTACAATACTCCAGTTGCAATATAGAGCGAATGCTAAGATATTAAAAATATTTGTGTAGATATGCAAGGAAATACACCAGTGCTCTGATGACTTTATGGTGGGGATGCTAGACATATATATGACATGGATCGGGAGATGGCGTACGAGCGATGATAAGATGGTAGCACTAGGATCAGTGTAACTAGTTCATTTACTACTTTCATCTAGAAACTCACACATGGCAGAATGACACTTTTATTTATAACATGATGGCAATTATCAATCTGTTGAGACACTTACTACTTTCATCTAGAAACTCCAAAACAAACAAGGTGTTTTCTCTGAGTTCTCTCGTTCAGAATGTCTTGCTACCTAGTGGCACTTTTTCTGTGCGTGTTATGACTGTACAGTCCATCACTCCAGATTTTATTAACTGAACCAAATATGGTACTGGCAACATGCATTGGACACTTCGTGAACACTAGAACACTGAACTCTAACAAGAGTACATACCGAACAAGCAGCTAACAGAGGGTTGGAGAGAGTACCTCGACGCTGGCGTACTTGATGATTGATGCCTCGGAGGAAGCCTGTTGGCCAAGCCGCGGGACGACGGCATTCTCTCCGACGACATCACGGCAACAAAAAACAAGATGGGCGACCGACCAGCTACTAAATCCTCTCAGTAGACCACAACAAGCTTCTGACCAACAATTTTTTGGTTTGTAAGGGTGCTCTTGCCAACATTCGGCTTCCCCGGTAGAGCAACATAACCTGCGGAATCGTGGAATCAACATGATGACAATTATCAGTTGTCGAGAGACGTCCTACTTTCATTTAGAAACCTGAAAGAAGATTCTCCCGTTCAAAATGTCTTACTACAGGGTTTTTTGTGTAATATAACTGTACAATTGTAGATTTTCTGATGACTGAAATAAGTATGGTACTGACCAGAGCTTTTGACAAATCATGAACACTAGAATGCTGAGCTCTAACAAGAGTCTGTAGTGGATGTGTGATGCGCCTCGGAGAAAGTCCACTCATCGGGCAGCAGGACGACGGCGTCCCCTCTGGCGAGATGAGCAGCAGCAGGAAGTCGATGGACTAGCAGCCACCCATGGAATCCCTTGCTGCAACGCAATGGATGGATCTGAAAAACTGGGACTATTTCAGCAAGTAGAATCGCATGATGAAATCCGTACGTGCAGTTGAGATGACAGGGAGGGACGGCGAGTAAATCAAACCAAGAAGGTACCTTTGGTCTGTGGACAAGGTCCTGAACGATGGGCCTAGCACGCAGGTCGCCGGACTTGAGGGAGAGAGGGCAGCGTGCACAGGCTTGAGATCCGGCGACCGAGGAGCAAACGTCGGAGGGGGCGGAGACCAAGCGGTACTGCTGTGGCGTGGAGGAGGACGTGGGTAAGGAGTCCGGTCGCCAGATGGATCCGGCGGCGGGCTTCGTCTCCTCCAGCGTCCGGCGCCACGGAATAGGCAGCGGGCATCCTGTCAGCGTCGGATCTCGTCTCGCATCCTGGTGGCGTGCGTGAGGTCCGTCGACCGCGATATGCCGTACATGCCGGCCAGGATCGGGAACGCGTGAGGCCGGGTGGCTTGGGAATTAGGCAGAGGAGGTGCGGCGAGGTTGGGAAGGGGAGCGCAGTAGGAGGAGAAAGAAAGGGGATCTAGATTGCCGTCTGCTGTGCGTACGTTTCGGTTGTGGTGAGGGGTAGTTTCGCTGTTCCCGTACGTGGCAAGAGTTTCGGAAGCTGGACCAGACGGTTTAGATGGTGCAGCCGAGGGCGATCCTCGGGGAGGCACTTGTCGCTATCTGATTGGCCGCACCAGGCCAATGCGGATTACCGCAATCTGCCTCCCAAAATCCCTGCAAATTTACCAGTGACATGCATTTATAGATGTCCGTCACTAATTGTTTTTCTCTTTCAGCGAGAAAAAATACTAGTGACGGCCACTTTTATAAGCCCGTCACTAGTATTTTGTACTAGTGACAGGCTTATTCTTGCCCGTCACTGGTAATACTTACTAGTGACGGTCATGGTATTGCCCGTCACTAATCACGTGGCGGCTATAAGCCTTTCTGCAGTAGTGTGAAGGAACAAATAATTAGACACATGAAAAAATTCATAATGCATATACGCACATGTGTCCTGATGGGCCCATGCATGCATGACCTAGATGTGACTTTGGGGGAACAAATAAATAGACAACAGGAACATAAACAACATCACAGGGAACAAAAAAAAAATCGAGGAACAAAAATTGAAAACTAATTTTGTAGAGTAAAAGGAACAACTTTTTCTGAATGAAGGAACAACTACTTATACATACTTAGAACGAAAAAAGAATCGTAGGGAACAAAAACATCAATGAACAAAAATTGAAAACTAATTTTGTGGTGTAAAATAAACATTTTGTTCTACATGAAGGAATAAATAATTAGACACATGGGTGCAAAAAACGTCGTAGGGAACAAAAATCCAGGAACAAAAGTGAAAACTAGTTTTATAAATTAGGTAGAACAAAATTTTCTTAATAAAGGAACAAATAATTAGACACGTGGGAACAAAAATAACACATTACATGAAACAAAAAAATACAGGGACAAAAATTGAAACTAATTCTGTAGAATAAGTGGAACAAATTTGTAAATGAAGGAACAAATAATTATGCACATTTGAACAGGTAAATAAATAAATATTGTGAAAAACAACTTTTAAGTTTAGGGGGAAATTGTTTCCGAAAGAAGGAGTAAATAATTATACACATGGAAAAAAATACATAACAATGATAAAAAAATACATACAAAAAAGGTGGAACTAATTTATAAAATAGGAGGAACAAATCTTGTAAATGGAGCAAATATTCATACACGTGGGAAAAAAGGAAAACCACATGAAACAAAAAGTACATCTAGTAGCAAATTTCATGTAATAATTTTGTATACTAAGAGAAACAAATTTTCTAAATAAGGGGAACAAAATATACCACAGGGAACAAAACATACATCTAATAACAAATTTTGTGTAATTAATTTTGTGAAAGAAGAGGAACACATTTTCTCGATAAAATGGAACAAATACACCTAAGAACAAAAAGTAAAAAGTACTTAAAAAGAAAAAAATGGAAAAATAGGAAAAAGGAACCGAAGATGAAAGAAACATATGAAAGAAAAAATCTGACTGGAAACATACACGCACACAACCGCAACGATGGAAAACATGGACGTGCACACGGAACACATGAATGGATGGATCGTTCTTTAGAGGAAACAATATACTGCGTACGTGGGCTTGGCCCAAGATAGAATATGGTTCAGCGAAACGGGTGCACGGATCGCTCGGGCGATACTGAGTGTTTCCCGGGTCCCCCTCCCTCCCGCCCGGGCGTTTACTTGCTTTCGTTTCGCCTGGTTGGGCCGGCCCATTTAGTCGGGATTTTGTTCCCTGTTTTTGTTGCACTTTGTTCCGCTTGTTCCTTCGGTACTGGGACCCGGTTGTCAGATGGTCTTGAGTATCTTTGTGTTGCTGGTATACAGGTTGGTGGATCGGGCTATTTAAGCTGGTGTTGATCTCATTAATCTTCCGAGGTGGGACTAAACAAAAGCGTGCACTGCACCCGATCCTGCGCGCCCTGTGTTCTGGAACAAAAAGCAGGACACGAAGGAACACAAAGGAACAAAACTGTTTTGCGATGCTCACGTTTCGTTTGGTGCACACTTTTTGGAAAACAATTAGGTGGAACACGAAGGAACAAGATTTTTGTTGGAACATGGGGGAACAAAACTGTTTCGTGATGCTTCTTGTCCCGTTTGGTGCACACTTTTTGGAACAAATAGGCAGAACACGAAGGAACAAAGGAACAAGATTTCTTGTTTAGGAACACGGGGGAACAAAACTATTTCATGATGCTCCTTGTTCCATTTGGTGCACACTTTTAGGAACAAATAGACGGAACATGAAGGAACAAGATTCCCTGTTTGGGAACACGGAGGAACAAACTGTTTCGCGATGCTCCTTGTTCCATTTGGTACACACTTTTTGGGTATAAAATAGGCGGAACACGACGGAAGAAGATTTCTCGTTTGGGAACACGGAGGAACAAAACTGTGTTGCGGTGCTCCTTGTTCCGTATGGTGCACACTTTTGGGAACAAAAAGGCGGAACACGAAGGAACAACATTCTCGTTTGGGAACTCATTCACATAAGGAACAAAAAAATGTCTGAGGAATATATTAGTCTACAGGGAACAAAAATATAATTTTCATGGAACAAATGTCATACACATGCATAGGGAACAAAATGTAGCGTATGTGGAACAGATATATGTACTCATATGGAACAATAATGTAGTGATCGTGGAACAAACATCATTTAAGTAAGGAACAAAAAAATGTCCCAGGAACAAATCTCGTCTATCATGTTCGTGGAAAAAATCCCATCTATATAGGGAACAAATATGTAGCCCCTTAGAAAAAATATCGTGTGCATGCAAAGAATAATAATATAGTGCCCGTGGAACATATCTCGAGAACATACCAAAAAAGAGTTGGAGAGATAAACTAGTCTAAAGGGAACATAAATGTATAGTTTCGTGAAACAAATCTCATATACATGGGAAAAAATGCAATGTGCGTGGAACAAAGAAATGTGAAAGAAACACGTGAAAGAAAGGAGGAAAAAGAAAGAAAAAATGTGAAAGAAACATATGAAAGAAAAAATAAACGGAAATAAAAAATCTGACTGCACATGCACGTACACACTAGGAGGAACGAAAAGACGCGCGTCCAAGCACCACCGGCCACCGTAACCGACGAAGGCAAGCGAAGCGTGTTAACAGGCCAAGCCCACGAAGAAAAGTATTTAAGCGAAGCGGTGGTACAAATCACCCGAGCGATACGGAGTGATTCCCCGCTATATATCGCATTCAGGCGGCAACTTCTTGTCACGCCGCCTACACAAAACGTGTTTTGGGCTCTGCCCCATATGTTTTCTGTCTGAAGCTTTACATAATGTTTAAATTTCTTTCAAAACCTGATAATTTTTCTAAATCTGAACGTTTAAATTTTGAACTTTTTTTTTTACTTTTAAACATTTTTTAAATTTCAACAATTTTTAGAGTGAACAAATTATAAAATGGACCTTTTAAATTTGAAAAAAATAGAGTGAACGATTTTTAAATCTGAACTAATTTCAGATTTAAACATTTTTAACTGATATTTTATTCTGAACTTGTTTCAAGAATGAATAATTTTAAAATCATAAAATGTGAAAAATGAATAAAGAAAACAAAAAATAAAAACGGAAACATAAAAGAAAAAAAAATGGGTCTAGCACCGCCACTAGGCGATATATAGCATTTGGCGGGAGATACCCATATTTCTCGCTCTATCCATCTAGATTTTTTTCCTACAATCCTTCACGAAGATTCAATGTTATATTTTTGCTTCTTCCACCTTGCATGGAACCTGAAAAGTTTTTCTCGTATTTTCTGGGGTGTCCTCGTTGTCCACTCGGCGCCGTCGTAATGCCGCCCCCATCTTCGTGAGAAGAGTGCCATTGCTGATGAGCTACCGGAATGAAATTTCCTTATTGTCTACCCTCAACTCGTCAGCGCATCACAAAATACGCCCGGACATACCTTATACTGAACTAAGCTAAATTTACGATTGAGTTTATAGTGGCTTAAGCCTTTTCCTGCTACTAAACATTAGGTGTTAATCGCCATATACCATTATCTGATGAAGAATGCACCTATATATCAACAAGCATTTTATTTGTAAAGTAAAAAGAACAAGCATTTTTATTAAGTCGGTACTGCAGTCAATCTAGTGATTGGTAGTGATTGGTCTGAAAAGTACATGTCCTCGGGTGCGAAGGACATTATTATTAAGTCAGTACTGCAGTCCATCTCGACATATGCCATGGGCGTTTTTTGTTTTCCTATTGGGCTGATTGAGGAATTAGAACAGATCATCCATAATTTTTGGTGGGGACATGAAACAAATAAACGGAAGATGCATTAGCTTGCTTGGGACAAAATTGCGAGGCCAAAGGCTCATGGTGGCGTAGGCTTCCGAGATCTCCGTATGTTCAATCAGGCCCTCTTAGCCAGGCAAGCGTGGCGCCTGCTGCAATTCCCGGATAGTCTTTGTGCTCGTCTACTAAAAGCTAGGTACTACCAAAACTACTCCAAAAACTCCCTCCCGGGCCGCCCCCGCGCGGCGGCTCCGGAGGCTCCAAATCCTCGCCGCTAGAGGCACAAAGCCGGCGCGCCCCCGGCCGCTGCCGCTGCCGGCGCTGCCGGCGGTGGCGGCGCCCTGCCTGCCAGTGAGGCGGAGGGCCGAGGGCGGACCTGCGGAGCCGAGACACTCGTCTCGGTCGCGGTCGCGCAGATGGGTGCTGCGCTCGGCGACGGCGTCCCTGGCGCGGTGGGGCGGCGGCGACGAGGATGTGCAGGGAAGGCGGAGAGGCTGGCGGCACTACCCGGCGGCGGCGTCCTGGAGCTGGGGTGAGCGGCACATCGCGGCCCGTTTGGGCCCGATCTGGGTCCAGCGGGCCCGCCCGTCCTGGACGCAGCTCGAGGCATGCTGCTGCTCGGCATGGCGAGGCCGGCTGATGCGTGGCGCTGGTGGTGGTGCGGCCGTCTTGCGGGCGTGGTGGACCGAGGGGGGTTGTGCGCGGCCCGGCTCTGTGGGTCGCGCAGCGACGCGGGGCTGATGTCCGCGGTCGCGGCAGGGCGGAGCGAGGTGGAGTGGCGGTGATGGTGGTTCACGCTGCGGGTTGACGCCATGCAGGGGCTCGAGTCTGAAGGCGGCGGCGCGACGGCCCAATCTGGGCCAGGTTGATGCGTCGTAGGGTTGCTAGCGGCACCCTGTTGCCGCTGCTCGAGCAGGGGAGACGAATGGCGCCGGCGGCCCGCCTCCGGCTGTTGCATCCTCCCTGGGAAGAAGGCGGAGGACCGGCAGCGTGCGGTGACGCGGTCGGCGTTGTGGCCGAGGATGGAAGGTCTCCGAGCTCTTCATCTACAACGTGCACATCTTCTCGCGGCGATGGTGGGCTGCCATCTCCCGTTTCAGTCCTGCATTGGTGGGTCTTGTGGTACTGGTTGGCTGGGGAGAAATCCTTGCTTTGCGCTGACGACGGCGACACCCGTGGGTGCCGTCTCCTTCTTGGAGGCGTCGTCTCGGCCCAAACCATACCCTACCCTCCTCGAGCAACAGGGGAAACCCTAGTTCCGATTGTCGGACCAAGCAACGGCGGCATCTCGATGTCGTTCCCTCGTTGGAGGCTTTGCTTGCGCTTGCTTGGGGCCAATGCGGCTGGCGGTTTTGGTTTTTCCTCTCCAAGGCGTGTGCAAGCAGGGCGCAAGGTACACCGACGCTGATGCCACCTTGGGCGACGTCTTCTTCAGGTCCGCCTGGAGCCTGCCGCCCACTAGCCGACTCCTTCTAGGCGCAGACGTGGTTGGTACGTTGCTCCGAGCGGTTTGGAGTCGCGGTCGTCTCTCGGAGGCTTGCAGCATGTGTGAGACGCGGCCTTCTTGCTCTCGATGTTGTGTGTTGTGTTGTCGTAGCTAGGGTTTGGTATTTACTCGGTTTCCCTTCAATTAACCGAGCATTGTATGGTTTTCGGATCCGGTTTTCCTGATAAACTGGATCACCTTTCTCTCTAATCAATGAATTTAGCAGTTCTCCTGCTAACATTCAAAAAAAAAAAAAGCTAGGTACTACCCATCTGGACATCTTCTTGATATTCACACGCAAAGTCTCCAGTCCTATGTATACTGAGCGCTGATACGTGTGCGTCAGAGGGGCTAGCAGTAAATGGCTAATCACTTAGAGGAGTTAGCAACAGAGAAGTAAGACACATGCTCGGTGGAAGTGTCAGTAGTGACAGATTCCCTGTTCTTTCTCTTACTGGTACTAGAGCTCCCTCCGGTGACCAATAAAAGGGTATAGCTTTCATCCAAAATCAATCTCAGACGTGGAAGGGTATTGTTCATGGCCTTGAGCTCCTGAAGAAGGGAATTATTTATAGGATTGGGTCCGGTTCTAGTGTTAAAAAAAATCGTGATAATTGGCTACCTAGAGAGGGTGCTCTTCAGGTTGATGGGAAGAGAGGATCGGCTCGGTTAAAGTGGGTTTCGGAATTTATTAACCATGACACCCGTATGTGGAAGGAGGATGTAGTGCGGAGCTGCTGTTTTCCGCATGATGCTGCTGTTATCCTAAGCATCAAATTAGCTCCTCGTGCGTCTGATGATTTTCTAGCCTGGAGCGGTGGAAGAACCGGACTTTTCAGTGTCAGATCAGCTTACTGAATTGGTATGCAGCCTAAATTGCAGTCTCTGAGTAGTGGGCAATCCAGCACGCAAGCAACAGGAGAAAGAAAGATGTTGGACCTCATTTGGAAATCCAACGTTCCGCCCAAATTACGTGTCTTTGCATGGCGAGTCGCGACGGACTCGTTAGGGACGCATCTGAACCTCAGTCGGCGCATATCTCATGTGGATCCCATCTGTACTATTTGTGGTCGGGTGATTGAAGATGCTCACCATGCTCTGATCTCTTGCACGCTCGCTAGAGCACTCCGAGACGAGTTGCGTGCTAATTGGCTTTTACCAGGAGAGGAGGCTTTCAGGCGTAATGATACAGAGTGGATTCTTACACTTCTGAGCAACTCGGAAAAGGACCAGCGACCTAGGATTATATTTTTGCTATGGCGGGTTTGGCATCATCGCAACAATATCGTACACGGTGATGGGAAAGCTCCCGTGTCGGCATCAGTTCCGTACCTAGTTAATTATCTTCAATCCTTTACAGGTCACGACAATGATGGACAAGCGGATTCGGCTGGTTGGATACCCCCGGGGGTTGGTTCGTTTAAATCCAACGTAGACGATGGTTGGGATCCTATATCTAAGAACGCAGGCATGGGAATCATCATCCGGGATCACTCTGGGCGTCCCCTCTTCTCAGAGTGGAAATTCATACCGGTTTGTGGAAGTGCTGAAGAAGCCGAAGTCCTTGCCTGCCTAGAAGGGCTTCGACGCTTAGTCTCAATGCGGCATTGGCCAGCTACCATTGAGTCAGACTGTCTCCGAGCAGTACATGCGATAACAAGTTCCTCTACTGAACATTCTGCTAGCTGGAGCTTAATTCTTGAGGCAAGGGAGTTGCTGAATATTTATCGTGATATATCGATCTTAAAAGTTGATCGTGTTAGTAATGGTGTAGCTCATGTCTTAGCTCAGTTAGGTAAATCAGGCCTGTCTGATATGCTTCGTGATTCAGTTCCTGACTGCGCTCGGGATCTGGTCGCGTTAGATTGTAAGAACAAGATGTAATCGTCGGGGCAGCAAGTTTCTTACGCACTCTTCTCCTTACCAGAGTACCTACGAGGGCTGGAAGGTTTTTAATGAGGCGGCTTGCTGCTCATCTTATTTATATAATTGAAAACTTCAAAAAAAAGAACAAGCATTTTATTTGTGCAAATTGATTTTTTAAATTTTGATGGTTGATGTAGACAAGCAGAGCATTTGAAATGCTAGAATTAAAGAGAAACGTTTTTTTTTACTTGAGAAACGAAAGTTGGAAACGAATTCAGCCCATTACACGATGCGCAAGTTAGGATTCGAGTCCGGCCGACACAAGAAACAAGTAAACTACGTACTGCCTAGAACGTGACGTTGACGAGCATCATGCCGAGCGTCTGCACGATGTTGCCGGACATGACGGCCTCGGCTTTCTCCCCGAGCTGCCTCTTGGCGTCCGTCCTGCCCGCCCTGACGACGGCGAGCCTCTCGGGCGGCGTCTCGTCTTCCTCCCTGACCTGTGCCTCGTACTCCACCGCGAGGTCGCGCATGCCGCTTACCGCTTGGGAGTTCTCGGCGTCGTCGAACCTTTGCAGCACGAGGCCGTCGGACCAGCGCTTCCGGCTGAGGCAGGCGAGCATGGTCTCCTCGACCTCGTTCTTGCGGTTCCCGATGGCGAGCGAGTAGTAGTGGCGCCCCAGCCCGTGCACGAGCGCCTCGATGGACGGCCGCACGGTGCCGCCGACGTTGGAGGTGGTCTGCCTGGGCTCCTGCTGCAGCATCATGGAGGCCGGGTCGACGAGGCGGAAGGCGTCCATGACCACCTTGCCCTTGACGCTCTGGATGGGGTCGACGACGACGGCGACGGCGCGCGGGTTGAGCTGCTCGAAGCTCTGCTGCGTGTGCATGTCGGTGCCGGAGAGCCAGCAGCCGAAGCCCGGGTGGGAGTGGTACCAGCCCACGACCATCTCCGGCCGCCCCGTCTGCCGCAGCATGTCCATCATGTTGGTCTGGAAGGCGTGGTCGACGGCCTCCACGCTCACGCCCGTGCCGCTCTGCGGCATGGCGAACACGTCCACCACCGTCACCGTGTACTCGTCCACGAACTCCCCCAGCATCAGCCCCATCACCTCCATCGGCACGCCGGCACGGGCTGCAACCATCCATCAAGATGTAAAATCATTGTTCGATCGACACAGGAAAATAAATTTGTTGTGTACGAGGAGCAGGGAATTTGTGGAGATTTTGGCTACGTACCGTGCTTGAGCATCTTGAGGAGCGCGAGGGGGGAGATGTAGATCTGCTCCGACGTGTCGGGGAGAGGCGAGTCGCCGCCCGGCGGCCGCGCCGGGACGCCGCCGCCGCCGCGCGCCAACAAGCCAAGCAAGTTATCCATGGATCGCTAGCTGTACCTAGGAATAGTCTGCGACGTTTTCCTCGTGGTCACCGGGATATCAAACTGGATCTGATCGCCGTGATCAGACGTCGCGTACGAGGAGGACCAAATTTTAACGACCAAGAACAAGAAGCCCAGATATATGACCGTGCCCTGCCTTGTCTTCGTGTCGGAGACCAATTTTGTTTACCGACCGGAGAGATCTGGTAGGAAAAGGAAAGAGATCGTAAATATTCGGAAACCCATTGTTTACCAGCTGGAGTCAGGAGAGATCCTGTATCACACCAAAAAAAAGGTGTATATATATATACTAGTAAATGTGCCCGTGCCTTGCACCGGGTAGAAAATACACGCACGGTTTATTTTTGTGGTATCGTCACGACGCTTTGCAGAACGGAACGGGAAAAATCTGGTGAAGTCAATCAAAACGGTGAGATTTTTGCACAACTAACATAAGGATGTGAAGGCGAGGTCAAAACGGCACGGTTATAAATAACCACAACGATTTTTGTTTTTTCTTATCAGGGATGCACCCTGAGCCCATATGTTAAACAGTTTGCTTCGCTAATTTGATTTTCCCATTCCCATCCATGCGCTATTTTCCTAGCATTTCTGATCATGAGCAGCTGGGAAAATTCATAAAACAGGTCATTTGCTCCAAAAATTCACAAGGAACAAATATTATTCTCATGCATGAATTTCCAGACTTTCACAAGAGTCAAAACCACCATAGACAAGCTTACAAACAATCTCCCCTAAACCACTCAGTAAACCAAGTGTTGTTCTTGGAAAGTGAAATTGCCTTGTCACCGACAGGAAGTGCTCACTCAATAGTGGCCAGGTGAACTCAAATGTTGCGTGAAGTCACACACTTAATTACAGCAATATTTGGTTAATATATAACCGACAGGAAAAAAAATCCTCAAGATTTAAAACACGCCAACAGAACGTGAAGCAAGAAGAGGAAATCAATCAAGCAGGAGCTTGCCATGAAGGCAGCCGCCCGCTCGTGAGCCCTGAAACGGTGGCCGTCAGGGATCCACGGTCAGCTGCCGCAACTCACCTCGCGCCCCGCTCGTTTGCCCTGCATCTTGGCCTATTGGCAGCCGCGACTGATGGCTCTTTGGTGGCGCGACATGCATCATAACGAGAAGGAACTGGTCGATTACACGGGCATTGCCGCTGCCGACGACGCTGCAGAGCACGGAGATGATGTCTGCGATTCTGGAGAGGTCGTGGCGGCCCTCGCGGTTCTCGGCGAGGAGGCCGAGCACCTTGACGGTGCGGGCAGAGCCGGCGGCTACGAGCTCGACAAGCGCAGGTACCGCGCCGGCGCGCATCGTGCGATGAGGGTTCTCTGGCAGCTTGCAGAGCTCGTAGAGGGTTGTCGCGGCCGCACGGCACTCCCGCGTGCCACCGCGCCGCAGCAGCCTGGCCAGCGGCGGGATGGCGGAGGGGTAAGCTTCGATGGTACACTTGTTGACGCCCACGGTGGCTAGGCTGGTGAGCGCCGTGGCCGCGTGGGCGGCGCCCGCTCCGCCTCCTGACACCGCCGCGCAGAGCGCGTCAACGGCGCCGTCCGCCACTAACCCTACGCGCGCGTCGTCACCATCGAGGCTGAGGTAAACGAGCGCCTCGGCCGGCTGCCGCGTGCTGTAGCAGCGCCGCCACCGCACCGGATGCCAGCACCTCCCTCCGCGCGGCCGCCCCGGACGAGCATCCCCAACACGGAGGAGGAGGAGGACGACGGCGCCAATCATTGGCAGTCACTGCCGCCTGCGAAAACGCTGGTGCCGTGTCTCCTCGTCTCCGTGTCCCGCTAGGGGCAGGGCCTCCCGCTGCTCGCCCAGGGTCCGGCTCTTTCGATCTCGGCACCTTTCTGGCCACCGGCGGAGCGGCCATCGCATGGGAGCGGCCAGCTCGATCCCCTTCCTTTCTCCTTCGTTCCCCTCACCCGCCGCTAGTATTAAATCTCCTTCACCCCTGTCCCCTCCCTATAGCGGACCTGAGCGCCCGACCCAGCTGTCCTCGGAATCGCCCCGCGACAGAGCTCCTCCCCTTGCGCCGACGAGCTAGGATGGCCCCTCCGACCTCCAGTTCCATCATCCCGCTCGCACCGACCCTCTGCTGACCTTGAGCTCGCCCCTCCAACCTCAGTTCCGGCGGCTTGTTGGGACCGCATCAGCGGTCGGGATTGATTTCACGGCGGCGTTGGGTGCCCTCCGGTCGTGAGGAGTGGGCGCTTGCCGTAGGCCCCTCGAGTCGGCGCTGCAGCTCGGCGGCGCGCGCCCGGTCTCTCGGCCAACACCAGGTCGCCAGCACTGCCACCCCGCGCGGGATTCCCCCTCTCTGCCTCGCTCGCTCGGTCGGGTGAAAAACGGTTCGGTGGCACAGGTGCGTAATATGTGATTTGGTGGGAGGGCAAAACCGTCATAAAAAAGGCCGACGAAAAATTGGGCAGAAGCCTTACTGCTTTTATTATTAGGTATAGATTATGAAATGAAAGTGCGGCAAA
The DNA here is from genome assembly GCA_026929855.1 of Poa annua. Taxonomy (NCBI): domain Eukaryota; kingdom Viridiplantae; phylum Streptophyta; class Magnoliopsida; order Poales; family Poaceae; genus Poa; species Poa annua. The sequence continues at coordinate 99,673,455 of CM049437.1, forward strand.
TTCGCGCTCAAATCCGCTATCCACGTCGTCTGGATTGTCTGGACCGTCCGATCGGCGCAACGGACGGTCCAGATGCACCCACAACACCCCCAAAACGCGCATTACTGTAGCTCAGGGCTTTTAGCCAATCACACGCCGCCACGTCGCCCGGTCGCCGGCCGGTTGCCCCCGGTTCCACCGGTCACCGCGCCTCTTTTGCAAAAAAGTCACTCGAAAAACAAAACATCAACCCGCAGTCCAATTTTCAGTACTGTGCAGAACCTATTCGTGATTATGGAAAACCTCATAAGCTTTTTTGCAAAAAAAAACCGCAGACGCCCCCATCCCCTTCTTCTCTCCCGCGATCCCGGGATCGCCGCCGCCGCCGCTCCGTGCCCCCTGTAGCCTACGATCTCAACCTCGAGAGAGTCAAGAACGTGAAGAACACAAGAGTATTTTGTGCCGCGCTAAACTTAGAAGCTTTTCTGTTGTTCCATTTATACTGAAAGGAAAACACACACGTCAAGCCACTCGCTCCACTACCGATCACGCCATCCCATGATCCGAGCTTCGTGCTCAACTATCTACGACCTGGCCAGTGCCGCACAATTCGCTAGCTCCTGGTCCAACTAACCCACGCTGGAAAAACGCTAACAGCTAACTGAAACTATCTGACGAAACTGAAAGTGTTTAAACTTAACTGAACCTAACTTATTCAGAGAAGTAGGAGAGAGACGAGGTTTAAGCCAACAATCTCCCCCTCAACCTTGGCTCGCGACCTTGATGTCGATGATCCCCACTTTGCCGCGCAGCTCCTTGAAGCGAACACGGCCCAGTGCCTTTGTCAGTATGTCCGCCTTCTGCTCGTTGGTACCGATGAACTCCACGATCACCGTGCCTTTCTCCACACAGTCACGGATAAAGTGATAGCGTAGATCAATATGCTTACTGCGATCGTGAAGCACCGGGTTCTTGCAGAGCGAGATGGCGGACTTGTTGTCGATGTAGAGTGTCGTAGGAGCAGCGTCTTGATTTAGCAGCTCCCCCAGAAGATGAGCAAGCCAAACACCTTGGCACGCCGCCGTGGCCGCCGCGATGTACTCGGCCTCGCACGAGGAGTTCGCGACCACCTTCTGCTTCTGTGATTGCCAGCTGACAGGACTTCCTCCGAGGAAGAACAGCACGCCAGACGTGCTTTTCCTAGTGTCCACGTCCCCGGCGTCGTCGGAGTCGCTGAAGCCGATCAGGGTCTCGTGGTCACCGCGGCGATACACGCATCCGTGCGTGAGGGTGCCCGAGATGTAGCGCAGAAGGTACTTGACCGCCGCGAGGTGATCCGCTGCTGGAGCCTCCATAAACCTGCTCAGAAAACCCACAACAAAAGCTATGTCGGGTCGAGTATGCACCAGATATCGCAGGCTGCCGATGATACTGCGATAGTACGTGACGTCCACGGGCGCCTCCTTGCTCTCCTTGCTCAGTCGACACCGAGCTTCCATCGGTGTGAGCATGGGATTGCATCCAGACAAGTCTGCTTTTTCAAGCAACTTGGTGGCATATGCCGTCTGCACGATCGTGGTCTGCACCCGTTCCTGCTTGACTTCTAGCCCGAGGTAATACCTGAGCAAGCCAAGGTCGCTCATGTTGAAGAGACGATGCATCTCCTCCTTGAAGCGTTGAACCTCCAGCTTCTCAGCTCCGGCGATGACGAGGTCGTCGACGTACACGCCGACGATGAGCAGCGAGTTCTCGGTTCCTCGTGAGTACACGCCGTGCTCCGTGACGCTGCGTGTGAAGCCGAGTGTCGTCAGACTCGTGTCGAGCTTCGCGTTCCAGGCTCGTGGAGCTTGTCGCAGCCCATACAGTGCCTTGTGAAGCCTGTAGACGCCGTGTTCGTGTCCGTCGGCGGTGAACCCGGGTGGCTGGCACACGTACACCACCTCCTCGAGCTCCCCGTTGAGGAACGCCGATTTCGCGTCCATGTGGTGGACCTCCCATCCACGATGTGCCGCCAGCGCGAGGATCAGTCTCACGGACTCCAGCCTTGCCACGGGCGCGAACACTTCATCGAAGTCCACACCTGCACGCTGCACATACCCCTTTGCGACGAGCCGCGCCTTGTGCTTGACGATGTGGCCGTGCTCGTCGCGCTTGACCTTGTACACCCATTTGAGTCCGATCGCCCGGTGTCCTGCAGGCAGAGAGGTGAGCGTCCAGGTGGAGTTCTCGTCGATGGACTGGAGTTCATCCAGCATTGCTCGACGCCAGCAGTCCTCGCGTTGAGCTTCTGCGAAGTTCGCCGGTTCTTCTCCGGCAGCAAGGAGCAGCTCGTCCTCGTCGTCCGAGGATGGTTTGTCAGAATCGCTGTCAGCCTTCATCACATAATCGTTGTCGTAGATGTGATTGGGCTTCACAATCCCATGCCGTGCGCGGGTAACCATCTGATGCTTTGCAGCTGCGCCAGCATCCAGAGTGTCTATAGACGCCGGCGGCGGTGACACGGACCGCGTGGGTGTGCCTGTGGCCTCTTTTTCGGCCGGTGATGATGTCTTGGCATCGTAGGTGCGTGCTGGCAGCGGAGTGGCACTGCTGGTGTTTGCACTCGCGCTACCAGCTGCCGGAGACCTCGCCGCGGCCGGCGAGCGCGCCACGCCCTCTCCTTCTCTGTCGCGGCAGGAACCCGCGTGTACAGAGGGTACTCAACGATGAACTCGCTGCTCTCCGGTGGCTCCCCGGGCGTCTCCCAGTTCCAGCGTGCCTCCTCGTCGAAGATGATGTCACGGGACACGTGTACTCGTTTGGAGACGGGGTCGTACATCCTGTATGCCTTGGTGCCGATCTCGTAGCCGATGAAGACCATGGGTGAGCTGCGATCGTCGAGTTTCTTCAGCTGCGGGCGTGCAGCCTTGACGTGCCCGACACAGCCGAACACGCGGAGGAAGCGCACGTCTGGCTTGGTGCCGTGCCAAGCCTCATATGGCGTCATGCCATCGACACTCCTCGTGAAGGAGCGGTTCAGGATGAAGACAGCCGTGAGCACCGCCTCCCCCCAAAACTTGTTCGGCACCTTCTTTGCCTTGAGCATGCTCCGCGCCATTCCGAGCACCGTCTGGTTCCTCCTCTCGACGACGCCGTTTTGCTGCGGCGTGTACGGAGTAGTGAGATGGCGCTGTACTCCCTGCTCTTCGCAGTGCTGCTAGAACGTGGCCGACGTGAACTCGCCGCCGCGATCGGTGCGCAGCACCTTCAGCTTGTGTCCGCACTCCACCTCGGCAGCTGCTTGGAACTTGATGATGGCACGCGCCGCTTCGTCCTTGGAGGCGAGCAGCTCCACCCACATGAAACGGCTGCGGTCGTCGACCAGCAGCAGAATGTAGCGGCGTCCTCCTGGTGTCGCAGGCGAGATGGGGCCGCACAGGTCGCCGTGAACCAGTGCGAGTGGAGCCTGTGCCCTGTACTTCGCCTGCTGCGGGAATGACAGGCGCCGCTGTTTCCCGGACAGACACGCATCGCAGAGCTCGTCCGCGTGCTCGATGTGCGGGAGTCCTCGTACGAGTCCGCCACGCGCCATCTTCTTCATGCCGTCGAAGTGGAGGTGTCCAAGCCGAGCGTGCCACCGCCACTCGTCGGAGACGTGACCCACGGCGAGACAAACTGGCATGATAGGACGAAACGTGAGCCGGTACAGGCGATTTTGCGATCGTGTTACCTTTATCAGGAGCCGCCCGCGATGGTCGCGTATGGTGAGTATGCCGCGGCGGATGTTGATGTCGTACCAGCTCTCGTCGAGCTGGCCTAGGCTCACCACACTGCTCTTGAGGGCGGGGATGTAGTAGACGTCGGAGAACGTGCGGTGATCTCCCCCATCGACGGCGAACACAACCGTGCCACGGCCGCGGATGTCGACCACCGAGCCGTCCGCAAAGCGCACCTTGCCGCTGACAGAGCGATCCAGCTCGGCGAACGCGTCGAGGGCGCCGGTCATGTGGTTCGTGGCCCCCGTGTCGAGGCACCACACGGCGCCGTGCTCGACGTCGTCACGAGTGGGCGTGATCACGGCCCTCTCCTCGTTGAGGTAGACCTCACCGCCCGTGGGTACGGGCGGGGCCTGCTCCGGGGTCGCCACGATGTCGGTGGCCGCCACCGCTGGGGCGACGTGTTCCTGTACGTCCACGACGCACACCATGTTCAGACGAGGGTCGACGTCGTCTTCCTCTGCCTGCACCAGATTTGCAGCGCCGGTCGCCGCCGCGGCCTGATCGCGCTGCCTCTTACGGCATTCACGGGCCCAGTGTCCCTTCTTGCCGCAGTACTTGCATTTTTCCTTGTCGAGGATGTTGCCGTTCGCGTCGCGCGGTGGCGGGGCCTGTTGGCGAGGTTGTCCGCTCTTTTCTGCACCGCCAGTGCGGTTACCACCGCGAGGCTCCCTCCTGCGCGCTTCCCACTGCTGCTCCGTGAGTAGGAGCTGTCCGCCGGCGTCGCTGCTCCCCGGGACACCATCCATGCGCACCTCGGCGGCGCGCAGATGCCCGACGACTTCCTCGACGGTGAGTGTTGCCGGGTTCAGTAGCGTCTCAATCGAGAACGCGATCTGCACGAAACGAGCCGGAACGACTGAAAGGTACTTTCTGACTACCTTCTCGTCGTCAACGACGTCACCGTACGAGCGCAGGGACGCGGCGAGGTTGGAGATGCGCATCGCGAACTCGTCCATCTTCTCGCCGGTCTTGAACGCGATCGTCTCGAACTCTGCTCGGAGTCGACGGAGGTGCGTCTCGCGCACCCGATCGCTGCCCTGGTGCTGCATCCGGATTGCCTCCCACGCCGCCTTGGCGCTCCCCTTTCCGATCAGCATGCAGTGCATCTCGGGAGGGGTGGAGCGGAGCAGTGCAGCCAGTGCCTGCTTGTCTTCCCGGCGAGTCACCGGAACCTCTTCAATCGCCTCCCACAGGGACGCCGCCTGCATGTTCACCTCCATGACCATTGCCCAATTATTGTAATTGGCACGGGTCAGCATGGGGAAGGAGAGAGAGGCGGTGCCGCCATTGTTGCTGCTAGCCTCGCGCACCACCTGCTGCACGAGGATGTCGCCGCCGCCTCCACGCCGTGCTGTGCTCCGCCCACGACTTAGCGATCGCCGTCGCGTCGTGGGTGGCGGAGTGGACGCGCCGGAGGCCGGTGGTGTCTTGTCGCCGTCTGCCATGGTCGCAAGATCTTCGCTCTGATACCAAATGTAGCCTACGATCTCAACCTCGAGAGAGTCAAGAACGTGAAGAACACAAGAGTATTTTGTGCCGCGCTAAACTTAGCAGCTTTTCTGTTGTTCCATTTATACTGAAAGGAAAACACACACGTCAAGCCACTCGCTCCACTACCGATCACGCCATCCCATGATCCGAGCTTCGTGCTCAACTATCTACGACCTGGCCAGTGCCGCACAATTCGCTAGCTCCTGGTCCAACTAACCCACGCTGGAAAAACGCTAACAGCTAACTGAAACTATCTGACGAAACTGAAAGTGTTTAAACTTAACTGAACCTAACTTATTCAGAGAAGTAGGAGAGAGACGAGGTTTAAGCCAACACCCCCGGCACAGATCGACGAGCACCGGGGGGTGCGTCGCCGCTCCCTTGCTTACCACGCCGGAGATCGGCCGGCGGAACGCTACAGCGCCGACGGAATCGTCCGCGCAACGCTCCGCGTCCGCCGCCGCATCCGCGAGTCGCTGGCGACGCTCCGGCGACCTCCAGACGGCGGCGCCGCCACCATCATGCAGCCCGAGTCAGCGCGCATCCAGGGCGCTATCCCTCGCAGTCCAGCTCGCCGTGGTTGGCCGCCGGCGTCGTCCGGGCCGCCGCGGCCGCGGCAAGGCAAGGTTGGCCCTCGGTGACGTCAGCATGACGTCGCCGTGGGGCGGCCGCCGCCTCGAGCTCTCATCCTTCCCTCTCGCGCGAGCTTGCTCCTCTTCCGTCCCAGCTTGCCCGAATCGAGCGACGGCGAGGCAGCGGCAGCCGGGGACACGACGAGGCGGCGCATGGCCTTGAGGGAGAGACGAGCGGATGGTCGGCGGCGGCGCGCGGGTGGCGGAGACTGCGGCACATGAGGGAGGAGAGGAGACAAGCACGGTGCTGGCGTCGCCGGTTCCGCAGCGTGGCGGCCGGGAGCGAGGGAAAGGCGGTGGTAGCCGGGGAGAAGAGGAGGCGGCACAGGGCCTTGAGGGAGAAGATGCGCCGCCACCATCACCGTCTCCCTCCGGGATAATCTACGATAACCCCCCTGGTCACTTAAGTATCGCCCACAGGCCCCTTTGATGGGTCACTGACATGTGGGGTTTAAGTGACCCGGGGGGTTATTAGGGAATCTCCTCCCCTCCTCCACGCGAGATGAACAGAGCGGGAGGGACAGAGAGGATGGCGGAACAGCGGCACATCATCTGCGGCAAGGATACCACCGCGCTGCAGGTCGGAGCCGGCGTATTCGCGATGACGCCCCACAGTGGCAGGTGCAGGAGGTTGAGCTGCCGGTCCCTGTGCGGAACTGCTTCTGCCGGTATCTTTCTCCACCACCTCCCGTAGGTGCTGTCGCCGGCAACGCCCCCGATCTGCTGCTTGCTGGCTACAACTCAGCTGCTGCTCATGGTCAGCTCCTTCTCTCCATCCCGTCTTATTCTTGCTAAAAGTTAATTTTTCTTGCTGAATTGAATATGCAGTCAGTACCGCATATATGGATAGAAATTTGAGATTTCTTGTGTGCATACTGCATACACTGTAGAAGATGTGTAGTAAATGGAGCTGATATCGATTGTTAAGATGTATCATTTAATCTCATACCAATCTTGACCTGTATGCATTACCATAGTTTTCTTGAAATTCCCGGCCATAATCCAGACATGTCTTTGCACATACCTGAGAAATCTGTAATCAATCTAATTTATTTTCTTTGTTGGCTATTTCAAGTTTTGTCCAAAAGTTGTTTCCTCAACTTTCCTTACTGTGAAAATAAAAGGTATTGATTTATGTACTTATGGTGTGAACGAATGATTGTCGACAGAACAGATTAATACATATTACGTTCTATCAGTACTATAAAAACTCCAACCTGAAAATTGTGAACTCCTGAACCATGTGAGTTTTCGTTCTTCCCTCTGTAGTTGACTTCGGGAACACCGAGTTAGATGGGCATAGTTTCAATTTTCTTCTCTGACATGTACTTTCAGGATTCATTTTGTTATTTACTTCCTATCTTTTACTTCCGCAGACAATTTGAATTTGTTACTACTTTTTTTTACAGAAGCTTGAAATTAAAGGATATAACACGCGCTGGGGTCTTGAAACAACGGCTAGCGTAAATGATTTCATCTGGACAAGTTATTTAAGATGATCCATTTCTATCCATATGATATTGCTAATGTTGCTGACATTTTTTCTCATTATTGCTAATGTTGTATCAGGATACCATCGCTACAGTAATATGACTACTTATCGAATTGTTAGCTATGGTTTGCCTCCTCCTTGACTATCCAATTAAATCCAACTGTTGATAAAACACGTGCCAAAATAATGCACGACATAATCTTTTCTACGGAGTAACAGTTATTACCTCTCAGTTAATCCTCTCTTAGTACCTGGTTACAAAAAAACATGGTCTTAAAACATTTTGTACCTAGATTAATTGTATTACAGAAGATCAGTCTTGATGAACAGTATGCGGGTCTTTGCCTTTTTTTCATTTACTGCAATGCACTAAATTAGATGTCTTGCCTCAAGATTGAGATCATTCAAATGATCTTATGCTCCTAGGTAGTAAATCTGATTGAAAGTGGGATTGAAAAAATAAATTCTTGGCATGTGTGTTGTTCCTTCCAAGATGCATTATAAGATAAATAGATTGTTGTATACAGAAATGACTGGACGGTGTTAGTGCTTCTATTTTTTGGACTCTTAGTAGTTATATGTGCACACATGAACTTCGTGTTCTTTTATTTTATCTCTGATATTGTAATGGTTCATTTGTTATATTCTTTTATTAAAAGTTGGTCTGCTTATGTAGTGTGTTCTTTCTTGCCTTGATCAAGTAGCAGTGTAGCACAACAGTCTTTGTAGAACTAAACTTGGTTCCTTGCTTCCTGTATGTTTTTGTTTAGTGGATTAACCTATAATTTCTACTTTGCTTCACACATTTCAAATGCGACATTTAGGGAAGGTTTCATCCATATGGTTAATTACAGGAGTTCTTCACGCTTGCGGGTTGTGATACCTCCCTCTCGATTTCGCCATGGCCAGCCTTCCCTGACACTCATCTCTTTCCCTTATTTTGTTTTCTCTTTTCAGTTCAGGCAGAACAGGAAATCAGGCGCTGAGGAGTACATCGCAGAACCTCTGCAAACCCGACTCACGATGCGAGAGTCCACACTGACGTGAGGAGCTTCCCTAGAGGTCGTCAACCGCGCTTTGTCGAACAATTTTGTGTTGTGGAGCAGGTTGATGAAGGATAACCAGCCGTTCACTTCGTCTCATGGGTGTATCATTCAGGTAGCCAACAATAGCTCTTTACTGTCAATTTATTCTAATGTAGTGACTATAGTGACTGCTGGCTGAGGTTGATCCACTGTTGGGACTACATTAAACTTGAACATATCTCTGTTGTACTATCACCATGGCAAAGAAGCCATAACTGCTAAGAAAAAGTGGAAGATGATCCAATCAAGGGTCAAATCTTTTAAGTCTTCGAGTAGGACATAAAAGGCTTTACAAATTTATACAACACACATAGTAAGGCGCTAAGAATTAATCACTTGGGGATTGCTAATCAGCCAACAATTTTTGTCTCCAAATTAAGAGGCCTAATGTTAATGCTATTTTCAGTTCTTTATCGGTAATCATCCAACAATTTTTGTCTCCAAATTAAGAGGCCTGATGTTAATTCTATTTTCAGTTCTTTATCGGCCGCCGGCGTATTGCCAGAGCCCCTGCACGACGCCGCATCGACGAGCTCCTCCACAACGTCCTCCAACAGCCGACTGAGCCTTTCCTCGCCACATCCGGTGGAATTGCGAGCCCGACAACAACCAGCTGGAGGCACCGACAGAGGAGGTCGTCAGTCATCTCATTAAGGTATATATCTGTTGCTTTGACTGTATACGCTTTCCAAGGCCTTTAGGAATCAGAGGTGCTTAAGCACATGCTTAGAAGGGCCTATTTAGGACTTAGGAGCATTTAATTGTAAGCTTAAAGTGGTGATATGCTTAAGTCCTTACAAGAGGTATATTGAGGAAGGGATTTATAAAGTTTAACATGTATTTTATCTCAGCTAAATTTCAAGCAATATTTGCATTGAAAATTAAGCTCCTTTCCCAAAACATTTTATGACATGCATACCTTATCACCATCACTCTATCAGCCTGTTATATTATTTAATATGCATTTAGCTATTGATCAAGCATCATTTTACTAAAATTTCCGTCTCTCCCGTAACACAGGGGCCTGATCCCAAGGCTGTTAATGAGCTTATTAGCATTGAGGGTGCGGTAAATGCAATCACAAGGGACTTGGAAAAGGCATATCTCTCTTAATGGACTTCAGTTAATTATTATACTCTTCATATAATTTAGTTCCTAAACTCAAGGAGAAATATGTTTCTTCTGTTGTAGGCTTTGTACTCATTGCAAATTGCTCCAGTGATTTGTTGCGTGTTCTACAGTTCCATAAAAAACATTGATCAGATTCACTTACCTGTTCTTTTGTAGCTTGCCTTCCAGTACGCTCATAATATATGCTTGCAGCAATAATTCTTCCTTGCAACCTCTTCATTCTTTAGTATGTTAGTGTCATTTACCAAGTTTTATTCGCTGGACACTTCATTTTTTTTTTGCTCTATGTTCCCAAGCACGCCGCACCAAATTCAACTTTGGCCCTGTGTGCTTTCTGTGCATGATATGGTTTTTGTTTGATTAACAAATTCTAATACAAGCATTTGTTTTTGCCCTCTCTTAACAGGTTTTCATTCGGCAGAACCATTTGTGGTTTGAGAGGGTATTTTATTTATTTCCTTTTGACCATTTGTTCCACAATTTATTTTTACTCAGTGGAATAGAATCAGTATTTTTAACAGGGTATTGGTAGACTAAATGAACATGAATCGTGATGTCTGTGTTGCTATTTTAGTCTTAATTTCTGCAGTTCTATATATGCGCATTTTTAAATAAGTTTGATGTATTGATCTCCAACTTATTTTTCTCCAACTTATGTATTGATCTCCAACAGTTTAATCCACTGATCAATTTCACGCTAACGAACAGGGCTAACAGCACACGGGCGCGGCGTATGCCGCGCTAAATTGCCTAGTATAGTACCAAATGGGAAAGATTCTTTTTTTTTGCGAAACACAGTACTACAATGCAAGCACTCATATACACGCGTATACACTCACACCTATGAATGCACGCACGCACACCCTATCCCTATGAGCACCTCCGATAGACTGAACCGGCGGATCAGGTCTTGAGATTGACGAATTCACCACAGGCGTCTCGCTGTCGACGGGAACGTCACCTTCTACTGAAGAATATTCCGTCTAAATGAAAAACATCAACGTCAAACCTGAGGTTTGAATTCTGGTGGGTTAGGGATACAACAATCCACCTAGCCATCTTACCATCTCCAAATGGGAAAGATTCTAAACCCATTCCGGCTCCTCTGCTTAAGAGATGCAAGACGGGCATGGCTGCGCGGCTTGTACGGACGAACGCCCGTGGACCTCGTAACAAGGAAACACTCTCAGTACCGTGCGTACCATGGCTCAGAACGGCGACGGTGCAAGCAGCAGCCAGGCAATGGCGCCCGCGGACGCAAACATAACCACAAACGCGTCGGAGCTGCCGGGCGACGTCTAGTCTACCTGCCGCCCAAGTCCGTACTCCGGTTTCGTGTCGTCTTCAAGCTGTGGCGTCGTCTCCTGTCCGCGATGCCCAATATATAGTTAGTCGTGTTCCATGACAACATTGACTTGTTTGATTCAAAGGAATCCTATAGGAATTTCAAAGGATTTTGATCCTTAGGAATTTTTCCTTTATCGCCGTTTGATTCGTAGTATTGGATCCTTAGGATTTTTTCGTATAGGATTGCATTGCACTATGTTTTAGAGGAAAATTTCCATCCACTCAAACCTCATTACATTTCAGTCCTGCATTTTCCTACTCCTGCGTTTTTCCTATCCTGCGGATCAAACAGGCTGATGCTTTGTAACATTAGGCTTTTTCGCACTAGTGCATTTGTCTATTCTCTTGTACTTTTTTAAATAAAATGAGGCTAATTGCTCATTTGTTAAAAAAATACATCGCCATGAATCAAATAATTCTCCACATGCATGCTTTGGGTAAATAATCTTAATTGGTTTTTCTCTTCGATGTTCTCATTCTTGCTCACCGATATGGTCAAGGGTGCAACAATTCATCACAAAATCGATGTCGACAGCTCATCAGGCATGTAGTGCTCCTCTGTACGTGTTACTTCTTTGTAGGTTTGATATGTATGTGTTGTGCTACTCCGCTGGCCCTAACATGTTAGGGGCCTTGTGCAAGAAAAAAATGGGGCCTATATGTATGTCCATCTCTTCTACCTACCATCTTTAGGGAGGTCTGTTGTTTGGTATTTTTGGTTTTAGAGAAAGCCGCATGTGTGTTGACTGTAAAAAACTTTTGTTATTAACAATTGGGCTGATTTTGTTTTAAAAATGTTGAGCTAATAGGTCTTAATATATGTAGAGTGGGGCCCCTAGCTATCGGGATCCCTATGCGGCAACACCTCAGGCACTTGCTCAGGGCCTACCCTGCTCCACCCATGACCGGAATGGAGTGAAGGAGTGTAGCTGTTGCCAGGAAGAACAAGGGGTAACGCGCAGGTGACTGGAAATAACGACAAACCGAAGAATAATTTGTCATAATCTCGCTGGAATTCGGCCGGAGGTCGCCGAGGTACACTAGCATGATCGAGGAGCGAGCGGGGAGTCCTATGGCTGGGACATATGGCAGCATGCGGTTGCTCCGGCGGAAAGAATTGGCGACATGAGTGAGAGAAGAGGCGAAATAATATTTTCTGGCGAGACTTGAAGGTGGTTGAATTAAAGCAGGAGGAGCAAAATTCGACACTTAACTCATCAAAGTTATAGGACTTGACCGTTAGGGATCGGTTGGTTAGAGTTTAACTACTCCAAATTGAATCTCTTGAAAGTTATTAAGTCTTAAAGGATTTGGTTGGTGATACGCTCAGACATTATTTATTAGTGGACAACTTTATCCCGGCCGGATTGGAGATTGGAGAGAATTTGGTGAAATGTTTCACCCATTCTAGTAGGACGGAGTGTTTTTAATCTACACAAAAAATAAAAAAACTATCCCATAAATTTTGTGGTGAATATTGGAAATTTTCTGGGATCTGGAACAATCCGCTTCAATCCTCTTAAGGCCTTGTTTGTTTCTAGGGTACTTATAAAGATTGGTGGGGATTATCCCGGTCAAACCCTAAAACCCACATATCTCAAAAGGTTGTTTGTTTCTATTATATTTGATCGGATTTATCGCCACTTTTCTCCCGAATTTTCTAAACTTTAGTATATTTCTTCAATAACCAAAACACTACACATCCATAATGGATTGTAGATTAATGAGGATTTGATAGAATTGGGTGAAGAATGAGGTTTCACCCTATAGGATTATCCCCATTAATCCAAGAAGACCCTAGAAACGAAAAGAGCCTAGATATACATTTCAAATATATTAGGGAAGCACGGTAGGGGGGAAGGATGCCCATGTGGCGCAAATCCTGGCGTCAGTCAAAGCAGCGGCGCTTGCTCCCGCCATTTTCGATGGCACCATGGCCTGGACCAACAGACGTACGCGTGCGCTCGTCCCAAATTAAGGCAACCCCAAAGGACGTACGGCGCTCTCCGACCATTCCTCCCGTCGGCTCTCTTCCTCCCCTCCACATCTCTGCAGGCGCGTGGGCGGTCGGAGGCTGCCATTGGCCTCCGCCGCCACCGCCCGGAGCTCGCCGATCGATCAACCGACCTTCATCATCCACGTGCCTAGCTAGCCCGGCGTGCATGCACGGACGCGCATCTCCTCCCTGCAAGATGCATCGCTGGATCATCTCCAGCTGCGGCGACATGCGGCCGGTCCGCCGCCGCGACCAGGATCACCAAGGTACCTGCGCGCGCGCGCGCGCGTGCGTACATGTGTTTTCGCACCTTGGTTGTCCCTCCTGATTGCTCTCCAACGTATACCACCATTGAGTTTTGTATTTTCGCGCAGACGAACCGCGGCCGCGGCCCCGGCCCCGGCGTGCGGCGACGTCGTCCCCGCCGAGGCTGCGGAAGATGAGCTCGGAGCCGGTGATGCTGGCGGTGCCCAAGGACCTGGCGGAGTTCCGCGCCATGTCGGCGTACGGGCACCTCAGGCTGTTCACGCACGACCAGCTCCGGCAGGCCACCGGCGACTTCAGCCCGGCCCAGATCATCGGCGAGGGCGGCTTTGGCGTCGTGTACAAGGGGGCCGTGGCCGGCGCGCAGGTCGCCGTCAAGAAGCTCAACCCGGAGGGCATCCAGGGCGACCGGGAGTGGCTGGTCCGTCTCATATCTGTCGTTCGATCGACAGACATGTCGGCTGTCCCAATTCATTCATTTCATGTGTCAACAATTGTTTGTGTGCTCTGCAGACGGAGGTGAGTTGCTTAGGGCAGTACAGCCACCCGAACCTGGTGGAGCTCATCGGGTACTGCTGCGAGGACGACCACCGGCTGCTGGTGTACGAGTACATGGCCAAGGGCAGCCTCGAGAACCACCTCTTCCGGCGTACGATCCAGCACTCACCCGAATCTGCTTCATTGCCTTGCCATTTTTTTGCTGCTCCCTAACGAGATGCATGCATCCCTGCTGAACTGAAACTTCCATTGTTGGATGGATCCATCAGGCGCGTGCAACCTGTCGTGGACGACCCGCGTGAAGATCGCCCTGGACGTGGCGCGGGGGCTCGCCTTCCTCCACGGCGCCGAGCGGCCCATCATCTACCGCGACTTCAAGACCTCCAACATCCTCCTCGACGCGGTCCGTTCCTCCTTCCCCGCGATCGACCATGCACACCCATCACAGAGCTCGAATTATATTCAGACGACGACTGATCATTCTGAAGAACGTACCGTGCTCTGTAATTTTTCTTGGGCAGGATTTCAACGCGAAGCTGTCGGACTTCGGGCTGGCGAAGGAGGGCCCGGTGGGCGGGAAGACGCACGTCTCCACCCGTGTCATGGGCACCTACGGGTACGCGGCGCCGGAGTACATGGCGACGGGGCACCTGACGGCGATGAGCGACGTGTACGGCTTCGGGGTGGTGCTGCTGGAGATGCTGGTGGGGCGGCGGGCGCTGGAGCCCAGCAGGGCCGGGAGGGCGGGCAACCTCGTGGACTGGGCGCGCCCCATCCTCATCCGGGGCAAGAAGCTGGAGAAGATCGTCGACGGGAGGATGGAGCAGCAGGGCGCCTACTCGGCCAGGGCGCTGGAGCGGGTGGCGCGGCTGGCCTACGACTGCCTCAGCCAGAACCCCAAGGTGCGGCCTTCCATGGGCAAGGTCGTGCACGTCCTCGAGGCCGCGCTCGCCACACGGGTGGAGGAGGAGGACGACGACGGCATCGTGCGCCGGGACGGCCGTGATAGCGGCGACGCGTCTCCGGCACGGTGATGCATGTAAATTGGATGTTGTATATATAGATTTTTGGTGGTACGTACGCGCTGTGAGATGTAGAAGGTCCGAGTAAACGCGATGATTGGCTATGTTGCAAAAAAACAACGAAAAAAAAGCTAAATGTGTAAACAGAAGAACAAAAAAAAATTAAAAAAGACAATGTGTGGCTGCTGGGATTCGAGCCCAGGTCTCCACGGCCACAACGTGGAATTCTCACCACTAAACTACAGCCACATTGATGTCCTGAAGTAACGGTTCTAACTATTAAGACGAAAAGATACTGCTGAAGCCAAGTAACGCCGACCAACCCACGACGTGCTTCAGTGACAGTCTACACCTCTAACACTAGGTGCATCTTTGTTCTTACAAAATTATTGCACAGATTGCTGAGCCCTGAACACCAGCATGTTTTTCGACTTCTCACTCTGCCTGATTCTGAAACATTCTGTGGGACATCGATGTGAATAGAATCGGTGCATACAGTTATGCAGTCCGACTCACTTGATAGCTGCAACTTTACTGAAACTAACGCGGCTGAACCAACAGAACAAAAGCAAAGTCTGAACTAACTCTCAAACCGGGAACGCCGAAGCAGACCATTACCAATAGCCATGATGTATTTAGCAGGCTTGCTTTATGTCCCGTACATTTCTTAAGTGGCACAAGTATCATGTGTGCCGGATTTCAGTTCCGGTATTGCTAGTTACATGTTGGCATGGGTAAGTTAAGTACATCGTATCAATGTATCACCAGCTTCCTCGAGGGGCCTGTGCTGTCTGTTGAACAGCAGCTAGTGGGTTCATCTGCACGGAGAAGGCGAGTTGCAGGGCATCGAGGATCGCTCGTCGCAGGGATGAAGCTTGCTGGAATATGGCCCTGTTCAATGCAGATTTGTGTTAAAAACATCCACCAGGGCCACTAAACAACACAAGGTGCTCTGAATTATTTGAAAGTCTGATGCATGTAGATGAAACCTTTACCTCTTCAAGCCGGCACCTTTTCTCCGGAGAATGTATAGTGTCGAGAACAACAGCGAGAGCAGAAGCATCAGTTTACCACTTGGTAGAACAATGTGTGAGTTGCCAAACTTTATGCGGACCGAATGAAACCACCAAAACAGGGGATCAAATTTATTTGTGACATGCTGAAGGGTAGGCTCAGTAGACTCCGGTAAGCCATGTGTTTTTCCATTGGGTGTGCGTCCGGTGCTTGTTGGAGCATCCTCGTGTGTTGGTGGTGTTGAGGCATTCGCAGAAGCAGAAAGGTTCCTTTCTGCTGACTGCTTTGCTCCTGCCGCAGCGGATGACTTTTTATTTGCAGCTGTTTGTAATGCATGAAGTTTCTTTAGTAGCTCCTGTAAACGAAATCAAGATACAACTTAATGATCCAAGCAATGCAAAAAACTAAGGGCACAGTAAAGGCACAGATAAAGGAATGCCACACTCAGTATTTAAGAAAACATGGGAGGCACTAACTCCTAACTCCCAAAATGACATTCTTAAGTTTATATCATTAACATACTCCATTGCAAAAAAATACCTGCCGGTCTTGGTCTGTCAATTCTGCCTTTTCTACCCATGAGATGGCAGTTTCAGGCTCATTGGAGGCAATACCAAGGAATGTAACTGTATACAATTCTGCCACCTCCAAATATTCTTCAGTTGACATAACAATAACACCATTTGAGGATCTTTCATGTCCTTCATTTGAAGCATAAACCTGATTATCTGTGTATCTCCATTTAGCAAGGTACTCCTCAAAAACTGGTTGAAGGTCAGGCCCAGATCCTTCTGCCATTAGCATGGTAGCCCTATAAGAAAGATATATGTCAATGACACAGAAAGGAGGACACACTAAGCAAACCAAAGAACATATGAGAATTCTGTGCAACTGTTACACGCTTACCCTGTCAAGAAAACTTTCACAGGTACTGATGCCACTGAACCAAACATAGCTTTAAGCTGAATAAACATCTCAGATGTCCTGGAACAGTTAGCATATGTGTTAAACATATTAGAATATTAACCAGATACCAAAATTTATGCAAATGCTCTACAATAACAAATAAAGTGCTTGCTAACCTACATATGTAGTACAATCTTCATTTAAGGACTTCAGTGTATATATTAAGACACCTGAATTAAGTGATTGCTAAACATATCTACAATCTTCGTTTGACCCATTCTAAGGAAGCTAATAGTTTGGGCAAGAAAGCTGAAAGTAAATGATACATTTCACTTCCCCTTTTATTAGGACATCTTTTAAGGAGGTTCTGGTCAATAAACATATATAATTATAATAGCTGTCCATGATGCTTTTCCTTTCAGAAACCCAGTAAGCACATTAAATTTAGAGGAGTGCTTCTATGATTTTCCAAGATTCTATTTGCACAAATCTCAAAGTGTTACTAGATGTTTAGTGCAAGGGAAATTCAGTCATTTATGATAGCATTAGGGTCAAAAGCCCAAGTCCAATCCGGCTCGTTATGGGTTCTCCTTTACCCCAATGATCCCATCATCGTCCATGGCATTCCATCAACCTGCCATCGCTGTCACCATGATATCCCTCCATTGTTAAAGATACCCCTAATTACAATCCAGGATCATGGGGAGTATGAAAGTGAGCATGATAATTGCCATGAACGTCATGGAGCAGATAGCTTATAGTGACCACTACGGCAACAAGCTAGCTACTCTATGTGCCTCCACCGCCACGTCCTGGCCTCCTGGGAAAGTGCCTTGATAGTGGAGTCGCTGCCAAGTGTGCTTACTGGTGTGTTAAGGTCTCTTAATTAAGGAAAGAGTTGGGCAGATGCTTCTGCAATAGTAGTTGTCAAAGCGCCACCGACGCAGGTCGACAACCACGATATGTGTCGGTGTTGAAGTAGCAGAGTGCAAACCACAAAGGCACGGAGCTGCGGGCAAACGAAATTGCGAACAAGAACTAGCAGTGCACTCCTTCATCTCGCCCCTCTACCTTTTGTGGCCACCTTGACCTTCGACGGCCTTGATTCTTTTTACCCATTGGTCACTTTTGTTCTCCGCGTCCGGCATGAAAACATTCCGTGAGCCCAGAGTTAGGCAGTTGTTGTTCTTAAGAATGTGTATATGGGTTCAACAGGACCGAGGTATGGACTTAGTTGGATAACAAATCCTTCAAATTTCGAAGAGATAATTTTCTCTTCCTTAGAAAAAGCTAGGTGGTTAGTGCATTTAATCGTAGACTTTTATTTGCTTTAAAGTTATTGCAGAGTTTTTCCGGAAAGCTTAGATGCATTCTTAAGTTAACCACTTCTGGTATATTAGCTGTATTAAAAACTTCTGCCTGACCAACACCCTTACCTTGTTAAATCAGATACAGATCATTGGGGTGCACAAATTGTAAGCGAAAATAGTGAATAGTGAATCAGATACTGGCTTGACTCTTGGCTTGGCACCTCCTCGCTAGCCACCGCTTCCCCGCCCTATTCTCCCACTGCACTCGCCAAAACATCAGCGTCTCCCTGGCCCTCAACAAACCTGTTCACGATTACCTCGTCCCACCCCTCTCTCTTGCTGCCTCCGCTGATCTCACATCGCTCCAACTCGCCCTCAACGGCGTACACCTGAAACCGATTACGCTGGATACTAGGAAATGCCGATACTCAAACACTAGCCTTTCCACTAGATGGTTCTATGCTAATTTTCACAGGCAACTACCAACAGAAGAACAGCCCATCCAGGTCTGGAAGGGGGCCGCACCCCTTCAGTGCAAGATCTTCAACTGGTTCACTCGGCAACGCCGGCTGCCGACCAATGACCGCCGCTTCCGACATCAACTCGGAGGCTCCCCCAACT
This sequence comes from Poa annua, assembly GCA_026929855.1. Lineage (NCBI taxonomy): Eukaryota > Viridiplantae > Streptophyta > Magnoliopsida > Poales > Poaceae > Poa > Poa annua. The sequence continues at coordinate 99,692,001 of CM049437.1, forward strand.
GCCCATCGTGCGATCAACCTGAAGATGCTGACCACTTGCTCTTTCGGTGCCCCCGGGCCCGGCAGGTTTGGCACTACTTCTTCCCGCAGGCCGAAGCACTCTACCTACCGGATGTTCCAAGCCTGTGGGAAATCCATTGTGTCACCTCTGACAATGCAACAATCTGCACTGCGCTCTCGTGGAATATTTGGAAGCGCAGAAACAACCTCATCTTCAACAATGTCGACGAGCCTCTTCAAGTCACTCTCCTCAAGTGCATTGAGGACATTACGCTTTGACCGAACCGCTGTCGCTCTACATCTACCGCGGATCGCCTTGAGTTATGGTGCAACACATTTGAACCACTGTGAATCCCCTTCGTGTTTTTCTTCTTCTCCTCACACCCCGCCCAAATTTTGTAACTCTCCCAATGTAAATTGCCTTTTTTAATAAAGTTGTTCAGGTTGGCCTTTGGCCCGCCGTAGTGCCAGTCAAAATAAATAAATAGAACACAAGGGCTTAGCACAAATTGTAAGCAAAAATAGTTTACCTTCTAAGCTCTATAAGTGCCTGAACGAGTACCATCCCAGCTAACTCAAGAATTTCCAAGAGGTCATCACCTTCGTGTATCTCTCGTGCCGCGTGCGCTCGAATTTGATCAGAGACGGATAATGCAGTCAAAACCGCCTTGTCGAATGATCCGCTGACCAGATAGCTGGGGCATGAGCATTTCAACAGTGTAAGTGAACAACTTGCAAAATTATTATTTCCCTCTTTTGAAACATTGCATGCTTTACTAAAACGATAAGCACAATAATGCAACATGGCCTGCTGCTCCATTCCAAGAGTCATCAGCAATCAGAAGAAAGGAAATTCCAGTTTAGTATGGCAAGCATGTTGATTGACTAGTCCGAGTAAATCTCATACTCCCTCCGTCCCAAAATAATTGTCTCAGATTTGATAAAAAGTGGATGTATCTAGATATGGAACATGTCTAGATACATCCACTTTTGATCAAATTTGAGACACTTATTTATGGACAGATGGAATACTATATTATTACACTTCCAAAATGAATAGTAAGTTGTACTATCATAGTTCCTCCATTCAATTGTATGGTGATGAGCAAGCAGGATGAACAAGAACGAGCACGGACCACCACATGGATAGAAAACGAAGTGACGAGACAATATAGTACTAGTGAGAATCGGGGCAGAGGGAGGAGGCATCTCACCACTCGGCGTCGTCGATTTGCTTCCAGAGATCCGATTCCTGGGCCGCGGAAGTCCCCATGATTCGCGCTCCACAAACTTCACGCGGCGAGTACGTAGCAAGCTATTCCTTCTCACCAGATGGACGGCGCCACCACAGCTGCTTGCTGCTACGGAGAGAGGTAGAGATGGTTGGGAACGGAGTCGAGAGGAACACGAAGCGGAGGAGGGAGAGAGAGAGAATTGGGATGGGATACCGACTGGATAGCTGATGCGCAGTTTCGACTCACCGCAGAAAAGGATTCCGTGACCCCTCCCAGTCCTTGCCGTCGGCGAGCTCCGGCGGCGGTCGGAGAAGAGCGGAGCCGCGTGGTCGAAGTCGTCGGCGAGCTCTGACGGGGACGGCGGGCTTCGGTGGAGTTGTGCGCGGGCCGGCCCGGGTAGAGGTAGAGTTCGCGGGCGGGCGGCCCTAACGGGCCGACACATGGAGGGTTAGGCTCGGTTTGGAACAAAGTATTTTTTGAAGTATGCCTCGAATACTTCAGTTTCTGAAAATACTGAAGTATTGAATACTTTAAAGTGTTTGGACCCAATAAATAACGTGATTTTAAAACTAAAGTATATTTCAAAACTGCAGTATTTTTAAAGTATTTAAGAAAGAGGTCTAACCCTCTTTTTTGAAAACTGAGAAAGAAGAGAAAACTGAAGTATTCGTTTGCGAATACTTTAGTTTTGCAATACTCTAGTTTTATAAAAACTGTGTTACCAAACTAGGCTTTAGAGCATCTCCACCGGGGGCCTCTAATTGTGTGTCCGGCACCCCCCAATTGGGCCTCCTTTGGGGGTGCCGGACATGTGTCCGGTCAAAATTTAAAGGCCGCCCACATCGGCACTCCCCAAAGGCCCACCCCCAAACGCGCGCAAACAGTCGAACACTTTGCGGGCGCGCGAACCGCCGCCGGCAACCGCCGCCTCGCTCCGCATTACGACGCTTCGTGTGGATTGCAACCGCCGCCCCGCATAGTTTTGGGTTGCGTTCGCACCGCTTGGCACCGATATAACAATCCTCGCGGCCGCACATCGATCTCATTCTTTCCGCCCACAACTCGCTCGCCATGTCGTCGCCTGAGAAGAATGCGGTGCTGCCCGATCAGAAGGAGAAGGAGGCGGTCGTGGTGGTCGAGCAGGAGGAGGAGAGGGAGGCCGTGCTGGTCGACGATCAGCATGCCGTGGGCGCCGCCGAAGAACAACAGGAAAGGACGCGGCGGAAGAGGACGCCGAGCCCGCAACTCCATCCCCGGCACGGCCTGCTTTCTCTCCCTGGGAACCATGGTCGACGCCCCAGCGCCAGAACCGGAGTGGCAGCCGGGAACTCCTGACTCGGCGCCGGCGGACAACGTGCCTAGGACACCGCCGCCTAAGGCTGAGTCCGATGACGAAAAAGAGTAGTTGTAATTATATGTAATAAGAATGTGCATGCATTAATATAGTTGTTCTACGTAATAAGAATGTGCCTGGTTCTATTACAACACAATTTCATGTCACTCTATTACAACCGGCTGATTGGCTTTGATAGCCCATGCGTGTGCGACGAGGTCATTGTGCAGTCGGCGATGCGTAGCTTCATCACGAATTTCTCGAAGATTGGCAACAAACTGACCATAGCCTCGGCAGCAGGCCCGGCTGTGGAGTAGCCACAGTCCCCTGGAAATCGAACTCTTCGCCAACCTGTTGCCTCCTGGTAGGCCGCTCGTCCTCAATGATCATGTTGTGCATGATGATACAAGCATTCATGATAGCATTCATTTCCTCCGGCGACCATGAAAGACAAGGGTAGCGAACAACAGCCCACCTGGCCTGGAGCACACCAAAAGCTCGCTCCACATCTTTGCGAACAGCCTCTTGTCTCTTTGCCAAATGGCAATCTGCCTCGCCGACAGGGTTGCGGATTGACTTCACAAAAGTAGCCCAAGTGGGGTAGATGCCGTCAGCAATATAGTACCCCTTGGTGTACTCATGGCCGCCGATCACATAGTTGCATGGTGGAGCTAGGCATTCCACAACTTTCTGGAACACAGTGGAACTGTAGAGCACGTTGATGTCATTGGCGGCACCGGCGGTGCCGAATTAGGCATGCCATATCCAAAGTTCATGATCTGCCACGGCTTCAAGTATAACACTGCACTTCCCGTGATGCCCTGACTTGTACATCCCTTGCCACGAGTAGGGGCAGTTCTTCCAGTTCCAGTGCATGCAATCTATGCTACCAAGCATCCCTGGAAATCCTCTTGCTTCTCCTTGTGACAAAATACGCGTCGTGTCTTCCTCATTTGGTGTTCTCAGATAGCGCTCGCCGAACACCTTCACAACAGCCCTATAGAATCTGTAGGTGGCTTCGACGACTGTGCACTCAGACATACGGAGATATTCGTTCAGAGCATCCGCGGGTAACCCGTAAGCTAGGCACCGTATGGCCGCCGTGCATTTCTGAATAGACGAGAACCCAAACTTGCTGGTGCAGTCTCTCTTCAGATCAAAGTAGTCGTCGTAGTCCCGAATGCCGTGCAAGATCCTCCAAAACAAGGTCCTTCTCATCCCAAAGCGCCGGCGAAATTCATGAGGCAAGTTCGTCGGGTTCTCGGCAAATTAGTCCTGGAACAACAGAGCGTGCCCAGTTTCTCTGTTGCGGTCCTTGTTGGGCCGCCGCCCCTTCAATGATCCTCCAAATTTCGGTGCCGCGGCTTCCTCGACTTCGGCTTCTAGAAGTGCGGCCATGATCATCTCATTCTCCTCTGCGTCGGCCAAAAGAGCGGCATCCTCCGCCATCATTTCAAAAACATGACCTCGTCGTCGCTGTCCATTGCCTGTTTGATGAATTCAGCCTATCAACCAATGGTCGAACAGCTTGCGTGCGGGGTGGGAGGGAAGAGGAGGCGTACCCGAGCTCGAACTAGATGCGCCGGCGCTAGACGAGGTCGGAAACGAGCGGCGCGAGACGGTCCCTAGCGCTGCGCCAAGGTCCCCTAGGTGCGAACCAAGCAGGCGGCGCCGAGAGTAGCGGCGATGGTGCGAATCGCCGGCAAGAGGGCTGTGGGGGGACGAATGACTCAGGGCCGAGGCGTGTCGTGTGTATGACGGGCGGGTCAGCGCTGTCAGGACCAAGCGTGAGTCGATGTCCGGCACCCCCAGTAGGGCCTCCAAGTATAGAGGCCCGATAGGGGGTGTCGGACATAAAATCGCTCGGGCCGAGGCTTTGGGGGGTGCCGCTGGTGCACGTTTTTTATGTCCGACCCCCAAAGGGCCTTTAGGGGGACTGACGTGGGCATACCCTCCGGGCACCCCACTATTGGTATACCTGGTTCAGCCCAATCGAAGGCCCACTGGCTGGCCCAATGAAGATCAAGAAGCTGTTAAGGAAATTACTTGAAGCACAAGGCAAGGACTCTTATTTCGTAGTCTACTAGGACTCTTGTAAACCCTCCCTGGCTCCCTATATAAAGCCAGGCAGGGGCACCCCCATAGACAGATCACAACATCGGAGGCCACAACATAGACACAATTAGACATAGCTGATACGGCATAGCATAGAGACACCACGTCTCACCACCATATCGCCATTACGGCCACCATGTAACCTCATATATCATCATAATCAGACAGGCAGGAGTAGGTCTTTACCTCATCATGAGGGGCCGAACCTGGGTAAATCCTTGCTTGTCAGCCGTCCGGAACTACCAGCGCGCACATCTTCTCCCTCAAAATCTACCTAGGGTCTTCGACTCTGGGATTGCCGAGGACATCCCTCGTCAATTGGCGCCGTCTGTGGGAAGAACAGCGTGCTGGATCGCGGTTTCGGCGGCTCAGTCGTCTTCATCGTCAAATATTCATAGACAAAAGCGACCAGATCGCATCTACCGGCGGCGTTCCGTGCATAGTAGATCCAATCTAAGTCACATCGCAGGTGACGCGACCAGTCAAAAACTTCGTCAGTCGACAACTTCGTCAGGCGGCGGCGTTCCGAGCATAACAGATCTCATCTACGTCACATCGCAGGCGACGCGACCAGTCAACAACTTCGTCAGTCCACAACTTCGTCAGTCGACAACTTCGTCAGTCGATAACTCCTCATGTGGCGGCAAAAAAGTCGACAACTTCGTCAGTCGACAACTTCGTCAGTCGACAACTTCGTCAGTCGACAACTTCGTCAGTCGATAACTCCTCATGTGGCGGCAAAAAAGTCGACAACTTCGTCAGTCGACAACTTCGTCAGTCGACAACTTCGTCAGTCGATAAATTCGTCAGTCGATAAATTCGTCAGTCGACAACTTCTTCATGTGGCGGCAAAGCAGTCGACAACTTCGTCAGTCGACAACTTCGTCATGTGGTGGCGGCGTTCCGAGCATAATAGATCTCATCTACATCACATCGCAGGTGACGCGACCAGTCAAAAACTTCGTCAGTCGACAACTTCGTCAGGCGGCGGCGTTCCGAGCATAACAGATCTCATCTACGTCACATCGCAGGCGACGCGACCAGTCAACAACTTCGTCAGTCAACAACTTCGTCAGTCGACAACTTCGTCAGTCGATAACTCCTCATGTGGCGGCAAAGCAGTCGACAACTTCGTCAGTCGACAACTTCGTCAGTGGCGGCGGCGTTCCGAGCATAATAGATCTCATCTACATCACATCGCAGGCGACGCGACCAGTCAAAAACTTCGTCAGTCGACAACTTCGTCATGTGGTGGCGGCGTTCCGAGCATAATAGATCTCATCTACGTCACATCGCAGGCGACGCGACCAGTCAACAACTTCGTCAGTCAAAAACTTCGTCAGTCAACAACTTCGTCAGTGAACAACTTCGTCAGTCAAAAACTTCGTCAGTCGACAACTTTGTCAGTCGATAACTTCGTCAGTCAACAACTTCGTCAGGTGGCGGCGGCGTTCCAAGCATAGCGGATCTCATCCACGTCACATCGCAGGAGACGCGACCGAATCCATCTTCAGCGAAGCAGTCGACAACTTCGTCGGGTGGCGGCGGCAATCAGCATCGGTGGAATAAGCACACAACACCAGCTCCTTGGAAGGGCACTATGTACCCTCGAGGACTGGCATTCGACATCAACAATGACATAAGCTTCAATTACTCGTACCCTCGAGGACTGACATAAGCGATTCGAGTGACTTATTCGACTCAACTTCGCCGTCTCTGGACTACCGCGTCGACACCCTATGACTTCATCGACTACGCCTCCGATGCTCGGGGGCTGGCGCTTCATCATCAACAACAAACAAATCGTTTCTCCACGCGAAAAGGCGACTCCTGCATCTTCAACAACTCCGCCGCGTCGACTCCGGTCCGCTGCGCCGAACTCTTTGCCGCACATTACGCCGTGTCGACTACGGTCCGCCGCTCGACCTCTTCGCCGCATAACTCCGCCGCGTCGACTCCGTTCCACAGAGTCGACCTCTTCGCCGCACAATTCCGCCGCGTCGACTCCGGTCCGCCGCGTCGAACTCTTCGCCGTACATTACGCTGCTTCGACTTCGGTCTGCCGCATGAATTTCTTCGACTGAACATTACAAGACTTGGTCGCACTCGATGCTCGGGGGCTGCGCCGCGCAGGCTAAGGAAAATACAAAAACATTGCACACACCCGAATGCTCGGGGGCTGCGCTGTGCAAAGTCAAAACTTCATAATTCTCTTGACGCACCCGATGCTCGGGGGCTGCTCCGCATAAGTCCCAACTGGCAAAGCCTTGGTCACACCCGAAGACTCGGGACTGTGCTGCGCAGTACAGTTACTCGAAGAAGTCATCGGCTCAAGTACTGCGCACCCGGCAAATATCTATGTCAGCAGATGCAAAGAGTGGAACACTCACAAAAATACTCGACAAATATCAAGATGAAGGCAAATTGAGCCTATACCCAACTATAAATAGTTTCACATAGCCTCGGGGCTACTCCCATCGGGAGCGCTGTCGCGCCCCCGATAGATTCTAAAAGCATAAAGGCAGTCGATTAAGAGACCCGCCTCAGTCAAAAGCAAAAACTCAAAAGAATTCCCGAGTAAACGTCAGTCAATCACGCTTCGGATGCTGCATGCGTCAAATGCAAAGGTAAGACCCGCCGATCAGTCGAGCTGGGCTGAGGACCACTCCGGCAGTGCTAAGTCCTTAAAATTTTCCGTGTCAGCAGACGCGATGAAAATCCTGGCGGACGCGCTGGGTAGCAAAGTCGAGACTGCAGAACGATTCAGTAAGACCTCAACGGCCTGAGTCGAGTCTGTCCAGTATGTTCCAGGTTCGAGCCCGGGGACTCGAACTTGATTGAAGGCTAGCAAGGTTTCGCCCAAATGTGCGGTTAACTGGTCTCGACTCATCGAGTAAAACCAGGCCTACTAAGTCGTACTCCCTAGACAAAATAAACAAAGCATCGGTCGACGTGTTTCCGACTCAACATGCATAATCGAGGCATTCTCGACTCAAAAGTACATAGCAAAGTTCATGCAAAATATCGGTCGACTACTTACCGACTCAGCCAGCACAATCGAGACAATCTCGACTCAAAATATGCATAGCAAAATGAGCAAAGAATCAGATGGTGAAATACACCTGCAAATGAGTTCCTGCCCGATTCTGCGAATCGACCGGGCACTCGGGGGCTACTCCCATCGGGAGCGCTGTCGCGCACCCGATGAACTACCAAACAACGCATCGAGGGCGCAAACACCAATTCCAAGTTGAGCACATCTTTGGAAAACTCATATTTCATTAATTATACTCCCATCAGGAGGGCACTCGCCGTAAGCTCGAGTGCTCCGCAATGGATTTTTTAAAAGTCGGGTTTTCTAATAGCCCGCACGGATTATCAAAGTCGGGTTTTCTAATAACCCGCATGGATTTATCAAAGTCGGGTTTTCTAATAACCCGCATGGATTTATCAAAGTCGGGTTCTCTATAGCTCGCACGGATTTATCAAAGTCGGGTTCTATAGCTCGCACGGATTTATCAAAGTCGGGTTCTCTATAGCCCGCACCGGATTTATTATTATTGGATTTCATACATATATACAGGATTTCTCATAATTGATTTAAGCTCACGAAGAATTAATAATTCAGTCATCGTATGGTCATTGATTACGCCTATTCGACATACTGTTTTGAGTCTCTGCCCGATACTTCGAATCGACCAGACACTCGGGGGCTAGTGACGTGGGCATACCCTCCGGGCACCCCACTATTGGTATACCTGGTTCAGCCCAATCGAAGGCCCACTGGCTGGCCCAATGAAGATCAAGAAGCTGTTAAGGAAATTACTTGAAGCACAAGGCAAGGACTCTTATTTCGTAGTCTACTAGGACTCTTGTAAACCCTCCCTGGCTCCCTATATAAAGCCAGGCAGGGGCACCCCCATAGACAGATCACAACATCGGAGGCCACAACATAGACACAATTAGACATAGCTGATACGGCATAGCATAGAGACACCACGTCTCACCACCATATCGCCATTACGGCCACCATGTAACCTCATATATCATCATAATCAGACAGGCAGGAGTAGGTCTTTACCTCATCATGAGGGGCCGAACCTGGGTAAATCCTTGCTTGTCAGCCGTCCGGAACTACCAGCGCGCACATCTTCTCCCTCAAAATCTACCTAGGGTCTTCGACTCTGGGATTGCCGAGGACATCCCTCGTCAGGGACCTTTAGAGGCCCCCGGTGGAGATGCTCTTAGCCTTGATCGACACCCGTCCACCTAGGCAAATTCTAAGTCTCAAAAAAAAAAACCTAGGCAAATTCTATTGGTTGCCTTCCTAGGCAGCGCCACGCAAGATCGTCTCGTTCAACACGGCCTGGTGGCGGGTTGCCCTGCCACACCTTCCTCGCCTTCCTCCATCGTGACCATAGTGGCATTGAGCTCACCGTCGGCTGCCTCAATACACTTCAAGGCGGACATCACGTGCTCGTCCTGTCCCAGGTGCACGACTTGGTTCTCCTGCCGCCAACAGAGACCACCACGAGCTCTTCTGACTCCTCATTCGGCATTGCGCTTGAGCTATCCGTCTTCGCGTCATGTGAGGAGGGGGGCAGTGGCGCGACAGGCTCGTCAAGGTAGCTCGTAGGGATGAGACCGGCCCACCGACGCCCTCGAAGGCGGTTGCGCTTGGTCGCTCCCTCCAAGCAGAGACGGCGAGGCTCTCATCGTCGCCTGGAGGCACACGGCCTCCGCCGCGCCCACCACTACCGTGCATGGTGGATCCTGCCATGGATCTACTGAAACAGCGGCGAGATCTGATTCATGACAGGAGTAATTGTTCGTCGTAGCTAACTAAACCTAGCAGCAGAGAGGGAGGAATCACGACACAATTATTCAATGAGGTCGAACCCTAAATGACATACGGTATCGAGTGGTCAAGCCACCGCTTATCGGAAAGACCAAACAAAAATATCCGGGCTGAGCCGATATGCGGTATCTGGTATCTGTTCGTAGGGTTGAAAACGGAACGGAAACACGGACGGAAACATGCATTATCGTTTTCGTTTCCTTTTATCTTGTCGGAATCGGAAATGAAATCGGAAACCCCGGAAACGAATACGGAATCGGAAATCTCCGAAAACGAATATGAAACGCATACAACACGGGTACGATACGAAAACGGATATTTGTCGGAACACAATAGCAACATAGTATGTTGATCGGTACCCCAACATAATAGAGACGCGGAATGGAGCAGTGTGTCGCTGGATAGGCGGGAGTCGTCGACTTCGAGGGTTTGAGGCGGCTATTCTCAAAGCGATTGTTGAGAACTCGAGCCTGCACACTGTATGCACATAATTAGATTAATTAGGGTTTAGTATTAATAGCCTAATCCCTAATGGACCTAACTAGCGAATCCAACCAGGCCTTAGTTTGCATTTGGGCCATGCTTTCCATGGTATTACGGAAAGTTTCCGTATTTATATTTCCGGAAATTTCTGTTCCGTTTCCGTTTCCGTCGGAAATTGCTATATCGTTTCCTTTATCATTTCCGTTTTAAAATATGCCGTTTCCGTTTCGTTTCCGTAAAATGCCATTTTCGTTTCCGTTTTTTGCTCTTCATTTCCTTTTTTACGGAAACAACCGGAAAATTTCCTTGTCATTTTCAACCCTATCTGCTCGAGCCGTAAAAATGGCCCAATCCACATATCAGCAGCAGTTTTCTGATCCAGAAGACTTATCCGTGAACCGTGATCTGCTCGAACGCTCTGAGCATGCACTAAGCGAGCCTCCGCGTAAAAGATTTTTACCATGGATTGCACAGTTGCACTGCTACTTAATTCTCGCTGGGATTCAACTCTTCAGGATTCTTATTCTGAAATGAATCTATCATATTATTATCTTATTTTGCGTGATACTTTTGTTGTAAATGTTTCAACTGAGAAACTGTCACGAGCCTACATCGGTAGTGTAGTAATTCTACTATGTTATATAATTGAGGAAGTTCATTAATATGGAAATATATTATGTTATGTTTGTATATAAGTTATAGTAGTTTTTTGTTTTCCAGAATTCATTGTTCTTACTTTTAGGTTGAAATTTGACCAAATTTGATTTAGTGATTTTGGGCTCATGCATGCCTGAGATTGGGCTAGCAATTTTAACAACTCCAATTTATGTTACTGGTGGTTACTCTAAGCAATGTTGTTTCAATACGAAGTATATAACATGCACTCTTTGTTAAATGTTGACTTGTTATACAATTTTGACCATGAGGAAGGAGTGAGAATAAATTGGTTAAGTTTATACTCTAAAAGTTTCTATAAATATGCTTAATTTATCATACTGTAGAAACCGCTATTGAGATTTTTTTAAATCATGTTATTTGCAGACCTTTACGATAAATACATATCAATTATACAGATTATGCATTATAGAAAACATAGTTTTAAAATAGACTTTTGTTAGAAAATATAGATTACTATCTTTCCATGATATTCAGTATAAACAAAAAAACATGCTAACTACTCCCTCCGTTCCAAATTAATTGACGCAGTTTTAGTACAACTTTATACTAAAACTGTGTCAATTAATTTGGAACGGAGGGAGTAATATTTAGTACGGAAGACTCACTTAGGTGGGCAATGGATGTACAACCCGGCCACACAGGTGCAAATCCTCCCGGAAGCGGATTAGGTCCTTATTGTTTAAAAATGGGTGTAAGAGCTTCCCCTACCTTATAGTTTTTATATATAAAAAAATAGTAACATTGCTAATGAGTGAATAAACTATGTCAACAGATGGAAAATTGTACTTACTAAAAACTGTAATATGCTAACAACAATTAGGTAAGTCTAAAAGTTTAGTAAAAATTGTATTCCCCCGGGCCCAAATTTTCAATGGACCGGTCCTCGCAGCGGCACCCACACCCCACCCCGACCCCAATCCCACACACCCCCTGCCCTAGCGACCACGATGAGCTCGAGTACTACCATCGCCCCCTTTCACGCTATAGGTCTGCGGGATGTGCCCCTCCATGTTCCCTAGTATAGCATGTCACCGTTGTTGCCAGCGCACAATGTGTACCAGGTATCCAACGTCTGGGAGGATGACTATGCGGCTGACTTCGCCACGAGAGAAGACTTGGTCGACAATCACTGCACGGTAGTGTGAATTTTGTGTGTATTGATGGAAATTAACATGCATGCAATTTCTGGTGTTCAATGAATTTTTTCTGATCCTTATGTTGGCCAAGTCAAACATGCTTATTTAAATTGCAAGATCCTACATGAAGCATGTGGGAAACAATACAAAATGTGAGAGATTCCGGGGAAGTCTACGGTAAAAACTTAGATGCAGCTACAAGGTTCATCATCCAGATTTAGTTTCTAAAGGAATCATCTGCTTTTGACAGAATATGTTTAACCCTCGAAATCTGTTTGTGCCTCATGCGTAATCTATCTTAGCAATGTTCCTGCATAGTCAATGTGGGTGTATCTTTTGCGTGAAGGCACCCATTATAAAAGTGATATGGACAGGAACAAATACTACTTTGAGGGGAACACAAATATCATAAGTTAAGGTGGGGTAGGTTGTGTAGACCAAAGGAATTTGGAGGGAAGGGTTTGCGGAGACCAGAACAAGAAATATCGCACTGCTTGCGAAATGGATCATTAAACTGGACCGCATGATCTGAGCTGTAAGATTCTTAGGAAGAAATATCCTGGTCCTCAGAGCTTTTTCGAATCTAATCACACGCGGGTGTCTCAGTTTAGGAAGAGTCTCCATGCTATCAAACAGTGGGTTCGAAGAGGTATGGTGTATCACTTGGGAAATGGCAGAAAAGAAAAATTCTGGCAAGTTGTGTGGTGTGGTCAGGTGCGATTGAGGGCATGTTTCCCCTTGTTGTATGCTTGTTGTGACGAGCCAGCTGTAGTGGTGAGGAATGTGCTGACCGCAGAAGGTTTAAATTGGGGGTTCTGGAACCTCGGGAGGCGGCTGAATAGAAGGATCTATGCAATATGTTAGTAGGCGTGAGTTACTGAGGGTGTATCGAGAGATTTCTATCTCTAAAGTAGAGCGTGTATGCAATGGTACAACGCATGTGCTGGCCCAGTTAGGCAAAGCTGGGTTTAATGGCTTTACTAGCAACGAACCTCCTGATTGTATAAAGGAGTTAGTTGCAATCGATGTAACGGGGCTTAATGTTTAAAGGCGGCAAGTTTCAGACGTACTCTTTCCCTAACCAGGTACCGAAAGAGACTGGCAGGGTTTTAATGAGGCGGCTTGCTGACCTAATATATGTGATAATTTTCAAAAAAAAAGTAGCATGTATGTAACTAAATGTAAAAAAAATAAAAAAAAATGCAAAACGTTTTGATAGTTAAATTTGAGTTATTAAAACGTCTTAAACACGGAGGGAGCATAAAAGAAAGAGCTTCGTCTGGGCCGTTTTCCCTAATCCCCAAATAGTATCTGGGCCTTTTTCCCAGCCTCTATTGCGCATGCTCTGCGGCCTGGTCCTGGTTGCCAGCCTCGCCCCGGCTCGCTCGCTGGACTGGATCACTGGACCGGCCGCCAGAGCACGCCTCGCCGCAGCTCGGTCGCCGCGACGCCAAGTGTCAGTGACTGGCACCGAACAACCCCTCTTCCTCCTCCCCCCACGCTCCTCTCCTGCTCCTGACGCCATGGCGGCGACGACTCCTGCCGCCACCGCTTCGGCCGGGCCCGGGGCGCACAGCGTGTTCGTCTACGGGAGCCTGATGGCGGACGAGGTGGTCAGCGCCATCCTCCACCGCGTCCCGGCCTCCTCCCCGGCGCTCCTCACCGACTAGTACGCACGCACGCACGCGCGCTCCCTCTCCCAATCCTCTCCTGGTCCCCGATCCTTTCAGCCCCCGCAGATTATTCCTCCCTAACCGTCGCTTTTGCTCGCGGAATTGCGGTGCCTGCCCGGTCACTAGATTATATCTTCACTTAGCTGTTAGCCTGTTACTACTGGCCAATCGTTGCAGCGGTTGACCGTAACCTTTTATTCCTTTCGATACTCGATGCTGCGTGCGATGAACTTGAAATTTTTTGGTCGCGCTGATTGCTCATTGTTCCTGTATGGGAGTGGAGTATCTGTAGGTACAAGGAGTTTTAGAATGAAAACGTACATCGTAAATATTTAGAATTCAGAGCGTTTGAGGCTCATATGCCCATGTGCGCAAAGTGATATAGATATATGTGTATGTCAAAAACTCAAAATGCACAAAACAGTGGAAAAGCTGATAAATGGAGCCCTCTGGCTCTTCAGCATGGGCACTGAACTTGCCCACCAAATTAATGGGGAATTCAGCGCCTGCCAGGACACCGGTAGCATGCCTCTTTTGCAACAAAGACAAAAAATGTGCATCATTTTGATGTGAATGCTGCTTCTGGCGTTGTGACTTGTGAGATGCATCTTCAGCATAATACTAACTGGTAGGTGTTACCGCAGTATCATCTTTCTATCTATGTTATGAAACCGATAGGGTTTGTTGAATTCATACTGGTCACATATCACCTTAAGGAATTAATACATACGAATGATCTGTTGCTTTTGTTGCTGTAATGCTGACTCTTGAATCAGAGTTGTTTTTTCTGCTACCCACGTTCTCCACTTATATTGATTTATTTACTTGGAAGTTGCAACCCAAGTTTTAACACCAGATTACATCCTCTGCAGCCACAGATTTAGCGTCAAGGATCGTATTTATCCAGCAATCCTACCTGTTGAAAACAAGAAAGTTGCCGGGAAGGTTTGTTAACTGTTATATGAAGCTTAGCTGTCCATCTTTTCCTTTTTGTCATTTGTCCGCATTTATACATTGGTCAGTACGTTTAAATATTTCTCGGTTGGTTTGTTTTGTTCCCTTAGTTCCACCTATGTCATACGATGTGATTACATCATACTTTCTCTATGGTTCTACTCTGTTCTTTCACCATCGGAATATGGAAGTGCTGGAGTTTTAGTTACAGGTCTATGTTGTTGAGTCTTTTTTTTGAGTTTTGGGTCCACAAACTGCTTCTCAGTCTTAAAGGTTGCTCTGGTCAGACTTTCAGGTCTATTTTGTGCAATCCAATATTTAATCTTGTTACTGTCTTTTGAAGCTAACATGATTTTTAAACCATGCAATCGTTGAAGTTCATGTATTTGTTCTGTTGGAGTCACTTTATCACTTGGCTTCTGTTGTTACGTTCAGTATTTATTTATTTTTGCAACGAGGCCAATCATTTAGCTTTGAGCGTCAGTTACACCCTTTCTCTACTTATGTTATGCTACTGCTCTGCAGGTTATCATGGGTATTTCTGACGCGGAACTCATTGTCCTGGATGCATTTGAAGATTTTGAGTATGTAAGGAGAAGCGTTCAGATATCACTGACTGTAAGTTGCTTTTTCAACTGAAGTGACCCATTGCTCATTGCTTCACTTTTATTAGAAACTGTTTGAAGCTGCTAACTCTTCGTTAGATAGTTTTACTGAAAGAAACGTTGGCCGTCCAGGATACTTCAGAGACAATGCTTGCTGACACTTATGTATGGAGTGATGCAGAGGATCCAGATCTTTATGGTGAATGGGATTTTGAGGTGAGGTTCATGTTTATCTATCAGAGCCCTTTTCGCAAGAGCCACAGGATCTTTAACCCATTATTCTAGTTGTTTCAGTCCCACACTTGATTCTTAAAATGGGTATATTTATCGTGTTCTCAAGGGGCATTGTACACTGAGCTAATCTGATAAATAGGAATGCTGATAGATTTCACGGAGGTCACGAGTTCCGACAGAACTCCAGCGGACATAAGATTTCCCTTCTGACCAATAGGCGAGTATATCAACGCCGAAGACTATCACGCTGAACCACACCTCTTTATTATGAGCTCATGTAGATGACTTTGCCGCTGAAGTGAAAAGTTAACACCATTGCATTTGGGTAGCTATTATAGTCTATTGATGCATTGGATATGCGATAATCTTCAAGTTCAATCTACTCAATTTCCATTGTTTTCATTGTGACTTTTGCTCAGTAGTTACATTCATTATGTGCTCTCTGTAGGAATGGAAGAAGCTTAACATGAAAGATTTCCTCACAATGACACTTGGATTCATGAACGGACTTGAACACCCTGAATCCAAGACCCGGATTGAGACCTACCAGTCATTCATGCATGAGGTTGAACAACCTGAATCGAATACCGGGGTTGACAGTTGAGGTCTAGGATCATTCTTCATGAAGAACTGATTGTCTGTGTATTGTATTACTGTTTTCAGAAACAGCCCATCTCCTTAATTTGTGAATAAGGTCTTTATAGGATCACATGTCAACAAAACAAAATAGATATATCCTATGTCAAACCCCTGATAATCAAGTAGCAAATGCATATTATAATTAAATATTATATGTGAGATTTGTGATGATGTATCAATGCATGAAGTTCTAGCATGATTTTACTGAAACAAAAACATATTCCAATTGGTTGGTCTGGCTGGGTGTTTTTCCACTGTTTCTCTTCATGTCGAGAACTGTGATCGCAAGGCTTCTGCTGACTATTGGCCCACTATAGTTAACAAACCAACTTCCCTAGCATTATTGGATCAAAGCTAGAGGCTATCCTATAGATGCCGGATAACAGAACATCAGTAGTTTTTTGACATTGCAATTGACCAAAGAAATGCTCTCATTCACACAAGTAATGCATCAACTTTAATGTTCTGTATTGTTTACACTGTGTTTTTGTTGTATTGGGTTGGGTAGTGTTTGTTACGTTCGACAATCAATAAGTCGCAATACTTTCGCAGCAACCAACTTGGGATTCATGGAGATCTTAAAAATGGCCCCAAAAGAGGCGGATCATCAGGTTACTACAGACATGCCTTCTCAATAGTACAACATCTTTCACCTAACCCTCTCAACTCTAGGTAAGCTTCATTTACCAATGCCTACTTCCTTTCTTGTAAGAACTACACATATAAACAGAAACTACTAATCCGATGAGCCACTTGCGCTCCCGGGACGTAAGCTAGTGCTGCATCTACAACATCCTGGCGACGAAAAGCTGTCGCTGGCCATCTCCTGTGGCGGTGCGGTGTGCCTATACCGGCAAATTAGGTCACTCAAATTGGTCGTATGAGCCGGTGGAAGGGTTGCCAGAGTTCTGATCACAGCGAGCCCTCCAAGCATTCCCTCCGCCATCCGAGCTGCTGCAAGCCTGGTTCGGGAGGACGTTGGCCCCCAGATCGCCGTCCAAGCTCATCTGTTGCACTTCTTGGGGCGACAGGATCCTAATGCACTTCACGCAGTTCACAAACTCCCTGTACAGACAACATTGACATCCATAATCAGCACAAAATATGGGCAAGCTCTAGCCCACAATTAGCACAAACTCAATGGTGGTTTATGCATTTTCATTTATTCATCGTTCGGCCATCTTTCATCATCATTTTACAATGCTGACAAGTATATTATTAGAGGGATGAAAAAACCATCCGAGCATAAATGGAAAACGGATGAACTTACTCCCAAGGATCATCACCAAGAAGTAGGATGTCATCTTCATGATCTCTGTAGACAAGCTTCCAGCCAATCCTCTGCCGTTCCTCGAGTTGGCCCTCTATGCTAAACATTCGAGCCAGAGCATGCTTTAATTCATCATATCCAGCGTACTGACTAATGTCAATAGATCGGCCCACAGCTCCACGTTTATACACCTATAGACAGTTAGGTTAGGCAAAGATGCAGCAGAAAATGTACTCATTAATATTAAAAATAAACAAATGCTTGAGTGTACAATTGCGTTAGCCTGATCAAGCCACATAAACAGATACTGTTATTGGCAAGAACAATAAAACGCAGGAGTTCACAGCATTTTATTTTATTTTTGCTTCTGTTAGAATCTCAACCATTCAAACTTTCAGACCTTCCCGAGCATCTCATGAACCAAGCACACACAAATTAAATGTGAACATAATCATCATGTTCAATACATGACAATAAGCAGATTTTATACCGTGTCTGTACCTTGGTAAAGTGAACAAAAATTTCTAGTCTTCTGCTTCATATTTCAGAACAGTGTTTACATAAGAGAAAGATAAGTTATGCAATTCAAATTCTTCTTGTGTTCCCAAACATTTTCAGAACTTAGTCGAAGGGTATTGATCCTTTTGTTTATAATTCGGTGTTTCATCTTCCATCTATGTTACCATGGTAGTGAAAATATGCTTCCTTCTACCCGCAAAAAAATGCTTCCTTTTACTTCATAGGGGAACCATACTGAATACTAAAAGATAATATATTGAAAGTAGCATCCAAGCTTCAGGTAAAAGAAAAGGGAAGTGCTAACCTTCGTGAACGTCCTCATCCTTTTTACTGGAGGAGCGGGAGGCCAAGAACTTCTGTTCAAGAAGGCACCATCATTGATTCCAGAGTCAATTGAATTAAATGCCATGTCTGACGCACCAAATGACTGTGAAACCATGGAGGATGATATCTCTTGCTGGGCATCTTTTGGTATTCTGTAGTTGTTATCAATGTCCGTAGAAAGATCATTTTCAAACTTGACAGCATCAATTCCATTCGTGAGGAAGTCATCAGTTCCCATAGGGAAGCCCACATGACCATCATTGCCAATTCCAAACAATGCATTATTACTAGGAACTTCAGCTTGAATTTCAGTATGTGGAGGTGCATCTTTGAATAGCTGCTGCTGGCTAAAGTTAGACATGGGGAAATTTTGATGCAGAAGACCATCAGTTTGGGAAAGCCAGACTGAAGTTGCTGATGAAGCTGTTTCAAGATAATCTGTTGGGGGTGTGTTGTTCATAAAATTTTGGGGACTAGCTCCTGCACTCGGTAATTTTGAAGCCATCATGCTTTGCTTTACATTGGAGTTCAATTTTTGAATTTCTTTTGTCAATCTTGGAGGTCCTGTGACAACGTCAAGGGAGCTTGGAACTGACATGGGGGCAGTTGAATGAGGTGCCTTGTCGGTGTTGATCATGCTGCAATATTGGTCCCTACTGGCAACTGGTTGTAGAAGATGATTACCGTTTGCAGTGGAAGGGGATGTTGAGCAAGAAGGGATTTCTTCCGTAACTACAGAATGTGTAGCGCCCGGCATCCTCAAAGGACTTCCATTTGCTGGACTGAATTTCAGCGGTGTGGTCGGGCGAACAGTAGCTTCTAAGGTATCGGCAGGCACAGCTTGCTTCTGTGGAAGCTTCTGTTGTGTATCTGGCTGCATGGGTGGTGGCAGTGGTGCTGCCTGTGATGGAATTTTTGTGCTCTGTTGAGGCATCATCTGTTGTTGCGGAAGTGAATGAGAGTTTGACAGCTGCTGTTGCATATCCATGATTAACTTCTGCTGTTCTTGGATCAGAGGTAATTGTACAAGGGTAACTCCAGGTTGGGATAGGAATGACTGCTGCTGCTGTTGTAGTTTTTGCAGTAGTTGCAACTGAAGATGCTGTTCGGATATTTGAAGCTGTTGATTAGACAGATTTGGTAGCTGTGCAGGCATCTTATTGAGTTGCTGCATCTTATTGAGTTGCTGATGTTGATGTTGTTGCAACTGCTGTTGCTGAAGTAGAAGCTGCTGCTGCTGCTGTAGAAATTTTTGCTGGTGCTGCTGCTGTTGTTGTAACTGCTGCTGCTGCTGCTGCTGTTGTTGATGATGATGTTGTTCTTGTTCTTGTTGTTGTTGCTGCTGCTGTTGCTGCTGCTGCTGCTGCTGCTGATGGGACAGTAGAGGTTGACTGACGGCCGGCAACTGGTTTTGGGATACATGTGGCTGTTGTATCTGATTCTGTGCAAGGACCTGAGCTTGGGCAAGACTGGTTTGAGCTTGGCTCAAAGGAAGTGCAAAGTTCATGGACTGTTGCCTCTGAAGGTTATTGGCATCTTGAGTTTGTTCCTGTGGTTTGGTGCTCACGCCAAGCTGATTCAATGGAAGGGCAGCTTTCAACAAATCATTGTTCGCCTGCATATGCTGAGCAACTTTGGGAGTATTGAACTGCATGTTATTCTGTTGCAGAAGCTGGTTCTGCAGAGCCAACTGCCTTGAGAGATCAGCAGAACCAATATTTTGCATGCTAGGGTTCGTTATTGACCGCAGGTACTCGGACTGCATGGCTGTATTTGCAAATGATGAGCCCTGCTGCATATTCATGTTCATCCACTGAACCAAGCTCAGACCAGGCATTACTGTATTCTGCGTCTGAGGGTCCTTAATGCATATCTCCTCACCCAGCCAAGGCATAGCCCTCTTTAAGAGATTCTCCATTTCTGAGGACTCGTCATCTGCAAGTACATAACGGTGATGAATTCGTAAACCAGTGTAATAAACAGTTCCAAAATCAGAATTCACAAGTTTCTGATGCAACTTAAACTAGACGGAAAAGATTATCAAGAAACATTACGAATCCAATATAATTATGACTTGTCTAGTATCGCCTGATGTATGAAAGTATGGTAGTACTATAGACTCTCTAAAGCCCAAACATCATTTGCTTTGAGGATAACGATACTCCAGGCTACTCGCATCTCTAAAGATTATTAACTCATTACAGAGACAGGAGTAATGATATTCTTTGCAAACAACATATGCATAAAGAAGTATTATCTTCAAATTAGGGATCTACATTTTTTTTGAAAAGGAATTAGGGATCTACATGAACACTATACTATGTATGTATGAGCTATGCAACCGCCCTTTGTGCAGGCCTACTTCCCAATTGTGCAGTTACAATGTAATGTTTTTTTTGGCATCCCGGTAGCATTGAAGTAGTCCTACCTAATTGTCTGGAACGCTTTGCACCAAAAAACGGTGGAGGGCATATGAAAAATGGAGCAGCGACTGGTTCAATCTCCCAGATTGAAACCCTGTTCCGCCGTTCACCTGCTGAAGACTCATCCCAGCCAACCTGTTGACCAATGAGAAGACTTGGTATCAGCAGCAGATAGGGGTAAATAACGCACAACGTTGCTGCCCAATCTAACAAGGTAATCTACCTGTAAGTTTCGCCACTGAGAGTTTTTCCATCTTACAGGATCTAAATCATTTATACCAGTTATTGTGCCCATGTACCTGCAACATGCTAACATACATCAGGAACACACGATTGAGAACTGGAAGGAGAACTCATCGTTTTTCCATTCCGTAGTATCATAAAACCACTAAGCTAGTCATATAAGTAGCCAGTAACTCGAGATAGAAAATGAAAGTGAGGGATAAATACCTTCTCGTTCCTAATTCCTCAGTTTCAAACATCATGCGGAAGCGCATTCCTAAAGATAACTGATTACTATATACAGCCTTCTGATACTTAGCGAACGGGATAACAAATTCAGTAGGGCTGGCTCTGAAATACAAAGTTTGGATCTCATGGTTAGATTTCAAAAAGCCATTATGATTCACACAAATAGAACTAACCAATACTCCATGAACTGACCTAGGGTTATAAAATATGGTAAATGGGCTATTGTTGGCAGCAGCATGGGCTGCTGCAGCAAGAATCCCTATATGCATGCTGTCACTTGAAAGGACAGATGATGATATGTTAGTCGGTTGTCGGTTAGCACGCCTGATTCCAAGTAGAAGTTGATGCCTTTCGTCCCTACAAAGTATATTAAAAAACAAACAAGGAACGGTCACTGTTAATTTACTATGAATAATGAGCAGGAAAATTTCCGAGCGTAAATAATTTGAAACTAGCATCTCGAGTACATTTCATTAGTTCAAATTTCAAAGATATCGAAGATGTGCTCTACCTCACAAAAATGACAGAATCTCCAGCAAATAACCTCTTTCCGCTCACAAAGAGACTCCAGCCTGTTGTAAGCAGATGTCGTTTTGGCTGACCTGCTCATAACAACACACACCTATGGCTAAATATTTTTGTGGACATAATGCAGAGCATACACAAAATTTCACATGAAACCCTACTTCAACAATCACACATGGATTACTATGGGAAAAAGGCTACTATCCTTGTGAGTATTTTTACAACTGAACCATGTTCAATACTGAGCAACAACTATAAATTAAGCACAATGTAGAAATTTCTTACAACTATAAATTAACAATAATGCAGAGATTTCTTACCCCTATATATGTGACGGAATGTCCACACATTATCATGTAAATCCCTAGCTTGTATCTCTTGAGCGGGTGGTTGCATTGAAAAGTCCTAGAACACACAGCAAGAATCACTCAATTAAAAGGACGGAGGATACAGAAAAAAAAATAGTTTGGACTCCAAAAGCTTTACATACAAGAGGTGGAAATATCTTCTCTGCAGATCGGCGAGGCACAGAGAAGCCTCCATGCGTACTTGTATCACTTGCAGTCAGTGTCTTACAGAAGAACTCATTCTGTGGTCTTGCTTGTTTGAGTGCTAGTTCTGATAGCTGCAGTGCCTCCTTTCCATACTGATCATAATTACCAACCAAACAAAATAATAAAACTATGTTAGCATACCTGAACAGAGGGGATGATAAGGTCACTATAGAGAAGAAAAAACAAAGATAACACACTTACTGAAGTGACTGGCTGAAGAGTCATTTGTGCATAAACTTCATCTGTTTCTAGGTCAGCCTGAAAACAAACAGAAATCCATTAAGTATAGAAGATTACAAGCAAAAACACTTAAATAGGCATGTTGTTGTAGATTACATGTAAAGTGATATTGTGCAGTAGGCAGATCAACTTGGATGGAAGATTTGGGTAGTTTGGAACATGGGCATCAACATCCTTCTGCATAGAAGCTGCAACCTGCCAAATTAAACATGCTCAAATCCCAGATCCGAGTAACTTCAAAATAATCTTGAAATTTAATGGAAGACACACACACTATTGTTTCAAAAAAAGACACACACACACACACACACACACACTAGTATCAGTGACAATCAACAAAGACATCTAGTAGAACCAGAAACTGCAATCAACAACAAACCACAGGAACTGACAAAACATGGATATCTGCGTGACAAATTATAAGTTTACCAGTCTTATTATCTTCAAATTCTGATCTCCCAATGATTTGAAACGGAAAAAAAAGTGCGGTTCACCCATGTTTCACTTCTGAATATAAAATATACTATGTAATCATAAACTTTTAATGTGACGGGACGTAGTCTGGATTTAAAATCATGAAGCACAAATTGAGATTTTTAGTACTCCGTATAAGATACAGAGACGAATAAATCAGCAAGTAAAGCCATGTGCTATGAAGGCATTTCCAATCTTGCCTAAAACTACACCCTTTTTTCCCTCGTTGAGCAGAAAGGGAGAGCAACAGCCAATACAGAATTAGGCACCTCCCTGCACCAGCTTTCCGACGAAAGAATCTTTTCCAAATCCAAGCATTTCATCACCCCCATCCTCCAAACTTGCTCAAAACAAGCTTATTCCGATGCCAAATACAAGAAAGATGCAGCAGAACATACTAAATGCCCCACCAATGAATGCAACAATCCGAAGGCATTCGGTTGCTTCATCTACCAGACAACAGAGCAAGAGAATGGTGCAGCACACCAGAAACCCATAAAAGAGGGGGCCAGTAGGCCCAATAATCCCCCAACTACTTCGGCCATAAGCTTAAAATCGTTAACAAACAAAGCAAACTATAGAGCGAGTGGCGACCAACAGACTTAGGTAAACCCCATGGAAAATCCAAATATCAAGATGGCAGTAATGATATCACAGAACCAACCAAAAAATCATCGATTGATGAGAATCAAGGTATTGTAGGGAACAGAATATGAGTGCTTTAAGAAAGTCATCAAAGAACCATTCCCGGAAATAGTGTGGTATGATGGAACGGCCAATAGTAACTTCCAGCACTCGAACAGCAAAGACATCACATCAAACCAAAGATAACCATGACTCACACCACCACTCAACGAAAACGGGGCACAGCATATCGAATCGCTGCCTTGATGTCTCTCAGCAACAATTTCATGATTGCGGCAACCAAACCTTAGCCACGAACGTGCTCTAAAATCGCCAAAAAAAACACTGGCAACGAAAAACCAAACTTTGCACTGGAAAACCATCTCATCTAGTCTAGCAGTAGAAAAAATTAATCGAAGGAGGGGATCCATCCATCCAGAGAGCTAAGTAACATGCATCACTAGGCGAGAATAAATCTGAGGAAGTTGTATTCACCTGCTCGCTGTGGCCCTGTGGGAAGTAGACGACGAGGCTCCCTGCCGGCGGAAGCGACACGAGCGGCCCGGCGCAGGCGTGCCACAGCTCCGAGTTGATCACCGGCGCCTTCTTCTCCCCTGCACAGCAACACCAACCACCACCAAATCAGTAACAGATCAAAAGCCGAGCTTTTTATCACGAGTTCCGGGGATCAATGCGTTCGGCTCCGTGTCCTTCCCCGCACATGGCCGTGTCCTCCATCCGCCTGCCGCCACAGCCCGTCCGTCGGGCCACCTCTTTCCCCCACAACAAACCTTGGCGAAAAAATATGGAAAGCACCGCCCGGCTCCTGCAATCCCAGGCTCCAAAATGCGCAGAGGAAAAGATCACGCCGGCCGCGCACGGAAGAGCCGCGAAAGGGAAGGGCTTTCTCGGTCGAGAATCGAGATAGAGGATGTATTGAACAGCAAGAACGCAGCAGCCATTGCAGGCGGTGGAGGAAGAAGGGAAGCAGCAGTAGTGGTGGTACCTTCGCATCCAGCGCCCGCCACCGCCACGGTGACCGCCGACCCGGCGGCGGAGCTCGCCGGCGGCTGCTGCTGCGGGTGCTGCATCATCTCGCGCGCCCCCCAAGCAGACGCGGACAGGCCAGGCCAGGCAACGAACCCACCGGATCACCCTTTCTCCGGCGGCGAGGTGAGGGCTCCTGCTGGCTCGGCGTCAGCGCGCCGCACGCATGGGCGATGGGCGTCCCCGTCGGAGCAGGCAGGCAGGCAGGCCGTGGCGACGCCCGTGCGCGCGGGTGTCCCCTCCGACAGGGGCGAGACAGGGGAGCAGGCGAGGGTGGAGGAGGCTGGAGGGGGCGGCGAACACGAAGGCGACGGCGCGGAGACCTGTCTGCTAGAGAGAGAGAGAGAGGATGGACTACTCCCTCCGTTCCATTAAGTAAGGCGTAGATTTTTTTTCAATTTATTCCACAAAGGAAGGCGCGGAAGCGAACCCATCGCTATCTTTCCCCTTATGCCCCTCCTTCTCGTTTCCCTGCCTGAGTAAAAAATATGACGATGGCAGTAAACCTAGCGGCGGCGCCTTGCTTCGTCTTCTGCGCCCGAGGAGTAAATTCTCTGCTGCAAATCTTCTCAAGTACCTCGAATCCACGCCACCATGATCTGCTCTTTCGATTTTCCTGTTCCCCACCTCTTTCTTCTCCTCTGTGAGAGCCATGGCGCCCTTCTTTGCACGGGGGATGGAGGAGAATGGTGACCCAAGGAGGAGGGCGAGAGATGGAGAGGCGCTTCGGGCGGCGGCGTCCATGGCACTGACGGCCGCGTTCATGCTGTTGGCGGCGGCGTTCATGCCGTGTACCACCGATGCTGTCCTCGTGGAGGAGCAGGTTGGAGGAGGGTGTGGTGCTGCGCGTGATGGCGAGCTTGCCGTGATGCTAGGCGAGCTTGGCGGCGTTCCCGTGCTGCTGGGTGAGCTCGGCGTCGTTCCCGAGCTGCTGGGCGAGCGCCGCGTCGTTCCCGAGCTTCTGGGCGAGCGCGGTGGTGTTCCCATGCTGCTGGGCGAGCGCCGCGTCGGTCCCGAGCTTCTGGGCGAGTGCGGCGGCGTTCCCGTGCTGCTGGGCGAGCGCGGCGGCGTTCCCGTTCCCGTGCTGCTGGGCGAACGTGGTGACGGCGTTCCCACAGTTGAGGGAGAGCGCAGCATCGTTTCCGTGCTGCTGGTCGAGCGCGGCGTCTTGCCCGTCATGGATGGCCTGGAGGTCGTGGGCGACGGGGCTGAGGCCGCTCCCGACGTCCTTTTCATGGATGTTGACATGGAGGAGTTGCTGCCCAACGTACCTAACCCAATGCCGTCCATGCAATGGGTGGGGGAGTTGCAGCCCTTATTTGATCAATGGATTAGTGACATGGAGGATCAAGTGGTCATTGAAGATGGCATGATGGTTGATGGAGGAGAAGAAATTGCTGCAGGAGAAGACATTGTTGGGGAAGAAGAACTAAGCCACAAACAGTGGATAATTTAAATTAGGTTAGATTTAATAGTTCTACATTACAAAACACCATTACACATAGTAGGCCGTTACAAAACCAAGTGATCAATTGGAAGATAACCCATGAACTAAGCCACAAACTCTCTAGCAGCAAGAACAACTGCAGGATCACAATCTAGCACTACGGGTAGTATCCCTAGCCTCTGTAGAACACCCTTCCTCATGTGTGGGATCTTGTACCGGTGCTCCCCAAACAGCTTCATGACTTCCACCATGCAAGATTGAGTTTTGTATTGAAACAATAATTGTAGAGCTGAAAATGAAGCCAAAACAAAAATAATGGTGTACCTTACTGAGAATGTCAGCAATAGAAGTTGGAGATTTTTTTTGAAACAATGATTGGAGGGCTGCAAATAAACCCAAGTCAAGAATATTTGTATCCGGTGAGTTGGGCGGTTGGCAAGTGAGGCGAATGTCCCAACCACCGCTCGTGGCCGCCTCCACAAATTCAATATCATCTGGTTTTACATGAGTCTTCGCGTTGTCTTGTTGAATGAATATGGTGCTCCAACGAGTAGCTGCGCCTCTTCCACCACCACCGCGCCCGGCAGCTGCGCCTCTTCCACCACCACCGCGCCCAGCAGCTGCACCTCTTCCGCCACTACCTCGCCCAGGAACTGCACCTCTTCCGCGATGGCCGCGCCCAGCAGCTGCGCCTCTTTCCTGATCACCACGCCCAAAAGCACCTCCACGTCCAGCAACAGCAGCCCCACGTCCAGGAGCAGCAGTAGCTCTGTCGTTGCCTCGGAACGGCGGGCAGCTACCGCGGCCACGTCCGGATAGCCCAAGACGTCCGTGTCCGCCTCCCATCCCAGGCTCGTTCTCGCCGCCGCTCCTGTCTTGGCTCGCCTCGTCGTAGAACCATGGTGAGTTGCGCCCGAGTCCACCGCTGCTCGACTCGCCGATGAAGAGTGGGGCATGGCCGCGTCCCGTGTTGCTCGACTGGCCGATGAACTGAGGGGCATGGCCTCGTCCCCCGCTGCTCGACTCGCCATGATCCAGGAAGGAGGACCACGGTGTGACTGATCGGAGACCGGTGAGGCCGAGAGTGCCTCGTCCTCGTCCGTTTCCCAAGTTCATCCGATTGTCTTCATCGCTGTCCTCCTCTGCTCAAGAAACCAAAAGCACATAAGAACCGAATCACAAAACAACAAAAATAAGGACACGCGAAGATGATTAACCTTCGTCACTCTCCATCTCAAAGAAGAAATCTCCAGCAAGTTGACGGGCCTCCCCATCGAAGTCTTCTAAATCGTCCCAGTTGATGGGATCGTTAAGATCCAGATCAGCCATGGGTTGAGAAGGAACCAGAGGAGGAAGACAATGAACACCACTTCCATGGCGCCAAGCTCTTATAGGACCTCTAAATTTTGAGGTTCAAATTCGGTTTGCCTCCATCTACTCCGATTTGGGAATCCAACCTTGATCTCCACCGTACGATTTGGGAGCAATCCAAGGCATGGAATTTTTCCCAATGGGTGATGAACAGCTTCCTCTCCAATTGGGCAAAAGGAATCACCATGGATTGCTTCTGGTTTGGTGGCGCATACGTGAGAGAGAGAGAGGCGCATGCTCGGGGAGAGAGAGGCACGATTGGGGGAGAGAGATACGCACAGGGATAGGAAGAGATACTCAGCCCCGGGAAACGAGGAGTCCACCAAGCTAACGAGAGAAAAATAGAGAGGAAGGGTGCATGCATGCAGGGGCAATACAGGCAAGTTTTGCCTCCTGCGATTCCTTCTTAATCGCCGTGCCCAGAAATCTACGCCTTGCTTAATGGAACGGACGGAGTATGGACTAAGGAGGAGGACGCCGCGTAGGGGGAGGGACGTTGTGGTCTGTGATCTCTGCGGCGGGGGCAGGGGGCAGGAGGAGGCTAGTCTGGTCTGCGCCTGGGTTAGCTTTGCTTGCGCCTTGCTGCCTCGGCCGCTGCTCTGCTCTGCCTGCCGCGGTGGCCGCTTCCTCGGGAGGAGAGAAGTTTTTCTTATTGTCCGTGTCGAGGGGAGAGAGAAGAAGAGAGGAGGCGGTCAGCTGCATGCGTCTCCTTCTCTCTCCTCCACCCGGCCACATGTCTGTATGGTTTTCACTGTCTTCCAGTTTTGTTCTTACTCTTCCGTGTGGGCCCCATCTCCCTCTCTCTCACTTCTTCTCCCATTCTGCCCTGCGTTTTTCCTTCGTGTATTCATCTAGAGGGATCATAGTTGAGGGCCTATTTGGATCGTATGAATTTTAAAGGATTTTCAAAATATTTCAATTTTTCCTACGTATTATCTTTGGTTCAAAAGAATGGTTTAAAAGAATGGTGATACCAAAATCCTATGGAATGGATTTCTATGCTTCAATTTCATTGGAATTGAACCATCCACTCCAACCTCATTTTTAGACTCAAGCGCGTAGGATCGAGTCATTTTTTCCTGCGTTTCATCCAAACAACTATTTCTGTAATTTTTCCATGTTTTACAATCCTCTGTTTTGCACTGGTAAACCTGTAGCATTTCTATGTTTTTCTTATTCCTCTGTTTTCAACCCTGTGATCCAAAGATGCCCTGAATTCTGAAGTAATTTCATTATAACTCTAGATATTTGCATATGTTCTTACAGTTGAAGGGTCTCTTTGGCTCACATGGTTTGAAAAACACAAGAATGTAGAAAAATAAGGATAGGTACGTAAGTGAAACAGAGTTTTGGAGAACAAAAAACAGCGAGAGAATTATCGTTTTGATGGAACACAAGAAAAACATAGCAGAAATGTCTCGATCCTCGCACTTGAGTATAAAAAAGGTTGAAATGCATGCTTAAATTCGTATGGAATTGAGGCATAGGAATCCAATATAGGATTATAAGATTTTGTTAACATCATTCCTTGACGGATTCCTCAGGATTGAAATTTTATGAAATTATTTTGCTACAATCCAATGATGCCTGGAGGTATTTTTTAAATAACAAAAGGTGCATGGTGCATCTAACTGCGCCAAATTGTGCACTCTATCCGACCACATTTACTTTCCATCATTTGAACTCAATTCTTTTTCTTTTTTGAGAGATGACCTGTTTAGGGTATCTTTGGATTGTATTGACCTCTTGAGTCATACATGTGAGTCCACGTATACGTGGACACAAAGGGGGTTACAATATTTTTTTTAATAAAGCGCGGAAGCTATGACTCAAACTCGAGAACTTGGCTCTGATATCATGTCAAGCTTAATGCGCTGACCACTATTCCAAAAGACTAATCTGATGAAAAGGGCTAGCACAATCCACATATAATGTAACATATGTAACGTTGCCAATTAATTTGACCCCTGCTCTGCTAGTTGACTTGTGCTTAATTTGCCGCACGATTTAAATCCTTTTCATCTCATGACTAACAAATGGCAGTAAAGTGATGGTAACACAAGACACAAATAGCGTGAGAGTACCATTCAATCCTCTTCGGTGCAACGTATGCTCCGTAGTAGAACTGAACTTTACTTGTCCTCCTCAACTTTCTAATTTTATTCCCGTGCTTGCCCATCTGGTTTAACTTTGCACCATCAGAATAATCGCAGCCGCTATTTTTTGACTATCACGCACGAGCCGGTCGCCGGGAGCTTTTTTTTTGTAACTTTTACCAAATATATTAAGCTAGCAAGCCGCCTCATTAAAAACCTTCCAGTCCCCGTAGGTACCCTGTTAAGGAAAAGAGCACGTCTGAAACTTGCTGCCCCAATCAAAGTATCGTTACATCGTTTAATAAGTCTAGCAGGAATCTAGGGGGTTCATCGACCCAATTACAAGATAAGCCATTTGAAAAGCAATTCCTAGCTAACTCATGCGCCACAGTATTGGCTTCCCTTGGGCAGTAGCTATAGGAAACATCGCCAATAGAAGTAGCAGAATCTATGCAATCCGCAAACACAGCAGCTGCTTCGCTCCACCATCTGTCTTCTCCATTGCATGCATCTCTAATTTCAGTTGAGTCTGATTTGATTAAGCTTGAATTCTTGACGGACACAGTCTATTAGCCAAATCCAGGCCTTCCCGCGTTGCAATGGCCTCCGCCATCATGGGAGATGCAACATGCCGTATGAAAAAGCTGGCCGCTGCAATGAACTGTCCATCTGTATCACGCAAAATTGCACCCGCCGCCCCCGCCTTTCTGTCCTCGTGGAAGGTGGCATCAACATTGAGCTTGATATAACGTGGCTTGGGCTTAGCACATTTAACAGCACCGATCCTTCCCATGGGTTTGGGCGCCTTAAGAGCATTTGTCGTGATTGAAAGAATAGACATCTTACAACGGACCAAGGGGGGGACAGATTCATTGTGTGTCCTACGACGTCGGATCCACCAAAGATACCAACATGTGACCGAGATTACCTCCTTAAGACCGATGTTATTAAGCCCCTCAAAGGAATTGTCACGTCGGTGAAGTAATTCTTCCAAGACTGCCGAACCCGCCTTATCAACTTGAACTGCCTCAGTAATTATATTAGCAATACCCAAGTTTTCACACATGCACTTGGCCGCATCACATTGGAAGAGGAGGTGACTGATATCCACAAACAGGGCAGCCACCAGTAGTACCAATATGGCGATTGTAAAGAATTGATTTAAGTGGTAGAATACCATGCAGGGCACGCCATATGAAGATCTTGACTTTACTTGGAATTTTCATTTGCCAAAGAGATTTCCAAACAGGATTTATAGCTGATTGTCCCGGCAGGGCAAGCTGAGAAGCCGACGCCCCAAATTGGTGGCGCCATTGAAGATAGTAACCAGAACGGACGGTATACCTGCCGTGTGTAGTGGCGTCCCAAGCAATAAAGTCATCAAAGCCGTGCATATGTAAAGGAATTTGTAGAATGTGTTGTACATCAACCTCACCAAAGAGACTATGTAGGAGTTCCAAGTCCCATTGCCCAGTAATTGGATTGAATAAATCGCTCACCCTAGAATAGACCGCCCCACCTCTAGGGAAAATAATCTTCTTATCCGGGCTGCTTGGGATCCAAGGATCACTCCAAATATTAATCTTCTCACCATTACCAACTCTCCAGATATAGCCACGTTTGAATGTAGTAATTCCCGCAATAATACTTTGCCAGGTAAATGATGAACCGCTTTTTGGCCCAGCCTTGAGAATATCTCCGTCAGGGTAATACTTTGCACGTAACACCCATGCACACAATGAGTCTGGTTCATCAATTAGTCTCCAAACTTGCTTAGCCGGCATCGCAAGATTAAACGAATGAAAGTCCCGAAAGCCCATACCTCCTTCTTTCTTCGGAAAACATAATTTCCACCAGGCATACCAATGCATTTTATTACTATTGTCATCATCTCCCCACCAAAATTTGGAAATAGCATCCATCATGCGCTTACAAATACCTTTTGGTATCAAGAAGACCGACATAGCATAGACCGAAATAGCTTGGGCAACGGCCTTCAATAATATTTCTTTTCCAGCAATAGATAAAAGTTTTTCTTTCCATCCATTAATCCTTTGAATAATTCTCTCAATAAGATGCTCAAAAGAATCACTCCTATCCATTCCCACAATCGCAGGTAGACCCAAATATTTATCCGAAAGAGCTTCGGTGTCGATATGAAGGGTCTCACAAATTTCTGATCTCACAAGCATATTAGTATTAGGAGAGAAGAAAATACTAGATTTTGAGTACCAATTGTCCTGAATTCGCACAGTACGCTGTCCAGCTCCCGTTGCAAGGAAGTTGCATTGTTCAAATCAGCTTTCATGAGAATGAGGGAATCATCAGCAAAAAGTAAATGTGAGACTGATGGTGCATTTCTGCACACCCTAACTCCATCGATGCCACCAACTTCTTCTTCATACAACAATAAACTGGAAAAACCCTCCGCGCAAAGCAGATCTCCCTGGCGGAGCCCTCTCGTAGGCGTAAACATATCCGTATCCTCAGAATTAAACCGGACCTGGTATCTGACAGACGTAACACAAGCCATCATCCAAGCAATCCATAATTCCGCAAAACCAAGTTTGCGAAGCATATTCTCCACGTATACGTGGACACAAAGGGGGCTACAATATTTTTTTAGTAAAGCGCGGAAGTTAGGACTCAAACTTGAGACCTTGGCTCTGATACCATGTCAAGCTTCATGCGCTGACCACTATTCCAAAAGATCGATCTGATGGAAAGGCCTAGCACAATCCACATATACTGTAACATATGTAACGTTGCCAATTAATTTGACCCCTGCTCTGCTAGTTGACTTGTGCTTAATTTGCCGCACGATTTAAATCCTTTTCATCTCATGACTAACAAATGGCAGTAAAGTGATGGTAACACAAGCCACAAATAGCATGAGAGTACCTTTCAATCCTTTTCGGTGCAACGTATGCTCCGTAGTAGAACTGAACTTTACTTGTCCTCCTCAACTTTCTAATTTTATTCCCGTGTTTGCCCATCTGGTTTAACTTTGCACCATGAGAATAATTGCAGCCGCTATTTTTGACTATCACGCATGAGCCGGTCGCCGGGAGCTTTCACACCTACTAGACCTGATGAGTTAGCACGAAGAAACAGATGACATTTCCAAGTTTATCTCAAGCATTGTTCCATTATTATTACTCTACTACAGTCTACAGTACGAAGTTTCTTATCATTGCAAAATTCGTAATACTAGCAAGTTGGCCCAAATTTAAAACCCGATCCACAAATTATGCAGAGATCGGTTTCACCAAACCTAGCCTAGACCCTGGACCGGCGTCAGCAGAAAGAGCGTGAACCCCTGATAATTGGAGTGAGCAAATTAGGATTAAAATTAAAGCAAAGCCGGGAAGCCGGGGAAGAGGGCCACCTACTAATCTGCTGCACACCAGCTCCATCATGCATCGCCATGTGCAGCTGCTGCTTAAACTAATTAAGCTAAGCGCCCACATGCAGTTATTTATTAGTTTACCCATCCTTAATCAGCTTCGTCTTTTCAAGGGCATCTTTGCCCAGGGAGGGAGGAATATATTTGGGGAGCGCATGATGAGCTCTCGGTTGCTAGCTAGCCCTAGGGCAACTCAGGAGCCCATTGGCTTTGCCATCTGTTTTATTTTAGTTTTTGGGAACTTGCCAAGTGGGTTGTTGGGTCAAAACTCAAAAGAGTTAGGGCCACCTCCAACGGCACTCCGCATATGTTCCTGGCCTGTCCGAAAGTGTCCTAACGGACAGAAGGGAGCCTCCAACGGGCCGGCGCATATGGACAGTTGTCCGCGCAGACAGCCAAACTGGACCAAACCTGGCACAAGTTTGGTCCAAGTTTGGGGAGGCGAGGACACAGCGCGTGTCCTCCCCTTGTCCGCCCATGGCCCACACGTCAGCGAGACCGGCCGCTTGGCCTGGTCATATTTAATGGGGTGGGTGGCCGGCCGGGTCGCTATCCACCCCATTCGCCTCCCACTCCCACTCACTCGCCGCCGGCCGTGCAAACCCTAGCCACCGTCACCGTCGCGATGAGGCCGTTCTGGGCGAAGTGCGGCCGGAACAACCATGAGGGGTCCAGCTCTCGTGGCCCGCCGCGGCGCCGCTCCGTCCCGGTCCCCGTGGCTCCACGCCGCGGTCCCGCCGTCGCCGCCGACACGGAGGCCGCCCGCCTCGCTAGCAACGCGCGCCGCCGGGCGCGCCGCGCCCGCGTCCAGCCGGAGGTGGCGGCGATGTATTGGGAGAGGCGGCAGCCGCTGCCGTGGGGAGATGTCCACCTCCCCGAGGGGTGGCATCTCAACCGGCAACGCATCCCCATGCCCCCGGTGCCGCGCTCCGGCCGTGAGCGCACGGAGGAGATCCGCTGGCGCCGGGCCATGCTCCCCCCCCAACCTCCTCCACGACCCGGCCTACGCCGTTAACTCGTCCCTATGGGACGGGTGGTTCGAGCTAGAGCACAACCACCGACGCCGGGCAGCGTTCGCGGCGACGGTGCCGGAGGAGGAGGCCTACGCCGAGGCGGAGGACGAGGAAGAGGAGTACCCGGCGCTCGTCGTCCTCGAGGCTGACGAGGACTCGGATCCGGACCCGGCGCTCGAATGGGAGTTCGACGACGGCGGCGCCGCTCCTCCCGTGAAGGCCGAGCCGGAGGACGAGGACGAACAGCTCAAGCAGGCCATCGAGGCGTCGGAGCTGGACGAGCTCGGGCGCTGGCCCGATCTGGCGGCCACGCTCCGTGCGTCCGCCGAGGCTGCGGCCGAGCAGGCTCGCCGGGACGAGGAGTTTGCTGCGGCCGAGCTGGCTCGCCGGGACGAGGAGTTTGCTGCGGCCGAGCAGGCTCGCCTGGACGAGGAGCGCGCGCGGTGGCAGGTTCCATGGTCGCCGTGGGCCGAGCGCGGCGAGGGCGGCGAGGACCGGGCGTACGTGCCCCCACCGACATGGCCACAGGACCCAGAGGCGCCTGCCACGCCTCCACCACCACCCGCGGCGCCACCGGCCTGGCTCTACGCGCTGCCGCCGTACTACATCCTCAATCCCTCCGACGAGGATGAGTAGGGCGGAGCCGCCGCCGCGCAACGCCACTAGGCCGGAGCCGCCGCCGCCCACTTTCCCCTCCGACGACCCCGGCGCCGCCCTTCCCCGACTTAGTTTTTTTTTCTGTTAATATTTTGCCTCTCTGTTTCACTGGCCAGTGGGCCGTATCGAACTTCATATGTAATATGTTTAAATTAATATGTCCTTTCTGTTTTTTGCGCTGGGCCGTTGGAGTCCCCTCCAACGCATAGCGGACAGAGGCCCAAAATCTGTCCGCGGACAATCCAAAGCGGACAAAATCGGTCCGTTTTGGGTCTCCATATGCGGAGGGCCGTTGGAGGTGCCTTATAGAAGAACATACAAAAGTACCCTCCGATCCGTTAAAACTCATTGTTATCGGTACAGTCATATGTATATATGTATATGGCAGGATTTTCTCACACGGTATCTCACAAATATTAATCGTGATGTCTTAAAATGGATGGGTGGCATTTGTCTGATGAAACAAGTGTATATTTTCAGAGCCATCGTAAATGGTTTCTACATTTCGTATGAAAATTATATTCTTTAGTTTAAACCTCATACTAATCTGTTTTGAGTTTTGATTTTGATGAAACCCGTAACATAATGTAAATCAAAACAGATTAGTATAGTATCGAATGCATAGTATAACACATTATACCACCCCCGTCCCTAGTTATAAAACATTTTAGCAAACTTATTCAGCCTACCAAAATGGTCTATAATACGGAACACGGAAAGTGATTTTTACATTATAGTGTTGATATTCTTTTTTCCTATATTCTTGTTCAAATCTTATAAAGTTTGACTTTAAATAGAACTTGGACGCATGTTAATTTTGAACGGACCATCCAGGACACCGACGGAGACGGAGGAGAATAAGGGAACGAGATCCTCTGACGTTCTAGGAAAAACTGCAGAGGGACGTTGATGCTTCTGATCCGTTCATCGTGCATCTGACGGCCCAAAACCACGGAAGTGAGAAAGAAACCAGTGAACACCTCTACGCGCACGCCGCCGGAGGACCAGGAATCCATTTTCGTGTCCGCCGTGTTCATCTTCTGTGCTCCGGCCACCGTTGACCATGCTTGCCGCGTCCTCCAAGAGCCGAACTGCAGAAGTGGGCTCCTTTTTTCGACGGGATTGAGCTGGAAACATTGCTGCATAGTATGCATCTGAGCAGCAGCCCGCGGTTATCTCTCTCCCATTTGTTGAACTGGGTTCGCACGCTATGTTTGCAGCGATGCGAGCTAAGGCCGTCAGATTCGCGATAAACGAACCAGAATCATCAATGTCCCTCCGCACTTTTTCTCAGAACGTCGAGATTAACGAGAAATTTTACACGGTGAGAGCACGACATGTCGACATCATGTTCAGTGCAGCGAAATCCTCGACGCCGCGTGACCAACTCTAGCAATTGACACGAGTGTAGGAAAAAGAAGAAAAAAAATACAAAATCTGATTGCCTATTTTTAATCTAAACTGTCACGTATACCCTATGTCAATTGTTAGAGCTGATCATAGATCGGTCCCATGAGAACCGAGGCTTGACCCGGATGGCTACCAGGTGTTGATACCTGTGATGCTCGACCGCACGAGTTCAAGCCCCAGCGCTCGCTGGCGGGTGCGTACTCACCGATGGCACTTCTGTGCGCTGAAAGATTAATATAAAACCGCCAAGTGCTGGTCCTGGCCGGTCTCATTTTTTTACAGATCGGTCCCATAAAATTATTTTCCTCGTTCAGTAGTGCGTGTGAAGGGCTGCGCAAAAAGACCGCGGTATGACGCACGCGGCAGCGTCGTGCCTTTACGGTACTTTTCCCCCGTGGCGTGGCGGTACACACTTTCTCATTGGCGTGTTACTACGGTGACCGTGATTTCCCGTTGAAAGCTCCGCTGCTTTTCGTAACTTTTTGACTTGAGTGCAGGAGCAAAAGATCGAACAATGCGCACGCAGAACTCGTTGCGCCCGTGCACAGCTTGCTTGCCCGTGTGTGCGCACTGTGGCGGAACTAGTTATCCTTGGCGGCAGTCATCATGATACACTATCAAACTGCAAATATGTTTATCTTTACTCAGACACACATAAAAATTACTACTGTACAGTACGTACCACATATAGTGTGGCATGTATGCTAATTAGGGCTAGCTCTACACATATGATTAGACGGAAATCATCATCCATCCGTGGATAAAAGTTCGTCAACGTCAAGGCAAGGACGTACTCCAGTCCAGCCAGCGGTACGTTGGAGAGCGACTGGACTCCTAATCCGTACTTACTTAACCACCCCAGAATAGGAGTAGCGTAATCAAATCTCGCTGCCACTTGTAATTAAACACATCCCCTGAAAAACGGCGGCCGGAGCATATTAAAATTGTGCCGGTGACGTGGTCGCTGCTACTGCGTGTCGGCGCCTGATGGGGACTGCGCCGCGAAGGATTTCGTTCTACTTGTACTAGTCCGTAATAATCTCGTGGGTTCTTGGTGATGCACTGTTGCTCTCTTGCCGTGTACCGACTACCGTGCACTAGATTTTAGTACTACTGTAGTACGTACGTGTTAAGATGTACTGAACACCCCCCCGCTTTGATACAACGCACAATTTGTTTTTTGGGAGCGATGCACAAGAAGGAAGAAATTTGAGATTAAAATTTGTGCAAATCTTTAAAATGCTGGGTACACGGCACTACAGGTGTACAGTAGAGTACCAGGATTTACGGAACAGTGACATGCCTCCCGTCTCCCTAGGCGTGCGCGCTGTGTATGGCGGGCCCGGCTTTGTTTTGGTGTTCCCGGAAACACGCATGGTGCGTCCGACAAGTTTGACCAGGACGACCCGGACTACGAGGCGTGTGTCGGGACTGATGAACTTTTGTTCTCACCTGGAGATTCGTGTTATTGGACGGAGGAACCTCTTGTCTTGTTGATTACAAATTCCCAAGGCTGCCGACTCTGGTCGTATAGAACTTTTTTTACGGCAATGGTTCGTTCAGCTCGCGGAGCTAGCTGTTCTCGGCGGGAAGTCTACAAACTCCGTACGAATCTATATACAGTATATTGTACTGTACACAATTACACAGAGCAGGAACGACAACAGAGGCTTTATTATGAGATCAATAATCTCGTGTGGAATCTGGAAAAACATATGATTCCATGTGCGTCTCGGGCAACTTGCGCGAGCTAGCTAGCTTCGTGGCCGTATGCA
Source organism: Poa annua (assembly GCA_026929855.1). Taxonomy (NCBI): domain Eukaryota; kingdom Viridiplantae; phylum Streptophyta; class Magnoliopsida; order Poales; family Poaceae; genus Poa; species Poa annua. The sequence goes on from CM049437.1 coordinate 99,729,589, forward strand.
CCGACCCGACTACGTACACACCATCTTAAGCTTTGAGAGGGGACAACATAACATTCCATATTTCTTCCATGTGAGAGGCTGTCATCTCTCAAGGTTGCCAACGGATTCGCGGCCGGTAGATGCACCAAATCATCCGCCTGACTTCTGTTCCCGGCCGATCGTAGCTTCCTGGGAATTTCAGATACGAACTACTACTGTACTCGCTGCTAAAATCAATTTGGGACTTGGCTCGATATGGTCTAGCTAGGCAGTTGAGGTTTTGGGGTTTGGCCGGTCGATCGAGCTGGAGCCCAAAGCGCCCAATCATAGCGTGTACCGCCGACATGGTGACGATCAGACTGCTTGCAACCGTATATATACGATCGTTTCGGGTGCATTCTCTTTCTTAATCATACACAACTGTGCAGCGACGCCACACCAAAAATATGAACCCAAAACCTGAAACTGTATACTAGTATGTTGAAAATCACTTCCACAGTATACTTCAGGGGAAAATCTGCAACTGCTATGGCGACGCAATCAAGCGCGTGTTAGGCCACTAAATTGAACCGAGAACTGCCGTTGAGGTTTCTTCAAATTGGATACGATTTAATCGCGCGCGCTAGCTTTACGGCGCCGATCATCCGGAAAGATTTAAAACCCGGTATCTTTTGGCGACGGCGCCTTTTGCTGTATGCATGGGCGTGGCCAGGTTCATTTGGGCCTCCTATCCCCCATGATTGTAGCTCGAAAGCAAGCCTCCAGAATGATTAGTAACGAAAAACATCAGTTTTAGGCGTGCAAAAGGCACGGATTTCGGACCAGCTGCTCCAAGATCCTCACTTTTCATTTCCAGCAAATTAATGGTGGAATCAAGTGGCCTCGTTGCGAGGTTCGGTTCAAGCAGGTCAGCAGGATAGGGATGATATCGAAAGACAGCGTCCGTAATCTCCATGGAAATCCTTTGGAAAATAGACTAGCACTTGCAGCCGCTCCAAGATCCTCACTTTTCATTTCCACCGGTATTTCATCCCAAAGTGTGCGATTGGTGCGACAGTACCGATATGTGTACCCAATAGTGTGAAATAGCGCGAAAATACCATGTGGTTTGTAGGACTAGATGCTTCTATTATGAAAAAACATACTTTATAATGTTAAAACTTACGAAAATATCCAGATGTAAATCTAGACATGATATTTAGGCACACATTTTCTTCTTCAATAAAAGACATTTTTTGTGCTCTGCGTAAACAAGACAAACAAAATGTCTAGTATAAAGTTTTTTTCAGAATCGAATTTGCTTTTTTATACAGAACACAAAAATATTATTTTTTGTAAAACTTTGTGGGCTGAAATGGAATGTTTGGGGGTACACTTGAATTTTTATTCAGATTTTTGAAATTTTAAAATATTGTTTAAATGCACTTTCCATAATGATTCTAGGTACTCTTGCGAGCCAAAGAACCTTGTCCGATATACCAAGCACGTAATCACTAGTCCGGATTTATAGAGGCTAGTCAAACTTTATTGAACTACTTTGCAGTTTCGGGTCAGCTTTTAACATACGGAAAGATTCATTTTCTCACCTTCGTGAAACTTGGTAATATAGTCGGACGAAAGTGTGTATGCGCGCTTCAGCTCAATCTATATGTGTGTTTGAGTTTTTCTATTTTAGAATTTTACAAACTTTGAATTGATTGGAATATATAAGTTTTACTCTACTGAAGCAAAACTCTTGTATGTAACTTTTGGCTACGATCTCAGTTTTTTTTTGTCATCACACTGTAGTGGACCCGGTGGTGTGTGCCAATTTTGAAGGCTGAAAAGAAAAAAGAACTCATGTGAGACACACTGCAAATAACCTTTAATTTATTTTATGGCTATTATTTGATCAGTGTCCAAAACAGTTCTTAGCGTTTACTTGTTCATGACCGATTTTTGCACCGTCCCATCCTTAATTATTGGTCGTTTTTTCGGAAGGATCTGAGATCGAAATAAGAACTAGTCGTGTTTCGTAGAGAGAGACCATTATGAGAGTTTAAGAATAGCACAACTTGACTACTTGACATCTTATCCATTCGCACTTATAACATTTTACATTGCTTCCATGTCTAAATAGGCCTCGCAGAAGTCTCACAATCAGAGCAACCACGAATTCTGATGCATCCAAATCCTAGGACGTACTATATGGTTTGAAAACATAGTCCCAACAAAGTACAAATCTTGTGTACATTGGTACGTGGTGTGTGCTAACATGAACCTAGAAATGACTAGGCTATACTCTGAGCTAGCATGATGTCATCTCAAATAATGATCATGTTTGATCACTCATCTCATGCTTAAATAGGAGCATACCATTACATCTTATACCAGATGGTGCAACAACCATGCCATTTATTCTTTCATGAAGTTAAATATTGTTATAAGGAGCACATGTGTATTCATGTACTATCAAGAGCGACGCCTCCTTTTATGAAGTAGCTCCATAATAAGCATGATGGTTGTATCAACACCACATTCTGACAACAGTAACACACTTGTTGTCTCGAGTCGTGCCGTCGACACTAAGCAAACCATAACTTTTGCAATACATAAGGAGAAACCATAGAATCTCCGTTTGTAAATTCCTCACCCAATTCGCTTTGGCTTAACATGAAAGGAGTAGTTACCGTAGGTGGCAACTTGCAGGAGCTTCGTGCATGGTCGTATGCACCGACCCGACTACGATCTACAGCTCTAGGAAGAGAGAGGGGTGGGACAAAATAACATTCCTTATGTGAGGGGCTGTCATGTGAAGGATGTCAACTGAATCGCGGGCTGGTAGATGTCCCAATTGTTTAGGGCTTCAGGCCAACCGCCGCCATTAGATGCGCCAAATCATACGCGCTCCTTGACTTTTGTTCCCGATCGTAGCTTCTTGGGCATTTCAGATCCGAACTACTCACGGCTTATTTCTGTTTGGACTTTGGTCGATCTATGGTCTATCTATGCAGCTCACAGCTATTTTCATGTTTGGTGCTGGCCGCGTCCAGCTCGTGCCCAATTTCCCAATCATAGCACAACCTTACTACTACTATTATTTCTGGTGCATTCTCTTTGTTAATCATACACAAGTGTGCAGCGACGCCATGCCAAAAATGTGAAGCAAAACCTGATCATAATATTGTGAAATCACTTCCACAGCACCTCAATGGGAAAAAAATCACCTCCTTATCAAGCTCTCGCTGTTGACAGTGCATTTTTCCTCTCAAAGCTGTTTAGTTTTCCCCTCTGCAAAGGCAACACAATTTAGCATGTTTCGTAGAGAGAGACCGGTCTGAAAGTTTAAAAATCGTAAAACTTGACATCTTGTCTTGTCGCATTTAACATTTTACATTGCTTCCATGTCTAAGTAGGCCGCTGATTGGTCAAAGATCGAAACGACCTTAATTCGTCTCACAACTACATTAAGTATGTCTATCTCGATTATGACCACAAGATGAAGTCCATGAGTAGATTTTTTCTGTCATGGATGTCCATAATTCCAGAGAAGAGTCCATATTCAACCGAAGATTTTGTAGTAGTTACCTTGCGGAAGTCTCACAATTAGAGCAACCACAAATTCTGATGCATCCAAATCCTAGGACATACTATACGGTTTGCAAACATAGTCCCAACAAAGTATAAATCATTTGTACATTGCTACGTGGTGTATGCTAACATGAACCTATAAATGACTTGGCTATACTCGACCTAGCATGATATGTTCTTTGCAGATAATGATCATGTGCAATCTCTCCTCTCATGCTTAAATAGGAGCACTACCATAACATCTTATACCATATGGTGCAACAACCATGCCATTTATGCTTTCATGAAGTTAAATATTGTCATAAGGAGCACATGTGTACTATCAAGAGCGAGTCCTCCTTCCGTGAAGTAGCTCCATAGTAAGCATTATGGTTTTGGTTACCGGTCGGAAAATCTGGTTACTGGTTGGTAACCGGACTTCCCGAGCACCCACAGGAAATGGTCATACCGGATTAAAAATCCCGATTTTTTTTAATTTTAATGAAAACTCTTGGTAAATAGTTATATTGCGAACCAAAAAAAATATTCGACTTTCGGTTTTCAAATTTGTCCGGTAACCGGTCGGGATTTTTCGGTAACCACATACGGTACCTAGATATCCCGACCCCTCCCGGGAAAAAAATTCTACCGGTAACCAAACCTTATTTAGCGCCACATTGTGACAACAGTAGCACACTTGTTGTCTCAAGTCACGCCGTCATTAACGAGCAGACGCAACCATAATTTTGCAATATATAAGGAAAATCGTTGAATCTTCATTTTTGCAATATATAAGGAGAAATCATGGAATCTCCCTTTGTAAAATCCTCTTCCAATTCGATCTGGTCTACCTATGCAGTTCACACTTCACAGCCATTTTCATGTCTGGGGCTGGCCGCGTCGAGCTGGTGATGATCAAACTGCATGCAACCTCTTTGTTAATCATACACAAGCGTGCAGCGAAACCATGCCAAAAATGTGAACCAAAACCTGATCTTGATTTGGTGAAATCACTTCCACTGCAGTACCCCCAATGGAAAAAAAAATCACTTCCGTATCAAGCTCTCGCTGTCGCCACTGCATTTTCCTCTCAATGTTGTTCAGTTTTCCCCTCTGCAAAGGAAACGCAATGAAGCGCGTTTTAGGCCACTGAACTGCACCAAGAACTGTCGTCGAAGTTTCTTTAAGTTTTTTTTTTTTTTTTTTGCGGAGGAAGTTTCTTTAAGTTGAAGTTTCCCTTCTGAACTGCACCAAGAACTGTCGTCGAAGTTTCTTTAAGTTGCACACTATATTACACTGTACTTTGGAGATCCCGCTAGCTTTACGGCGCCGATCGCAAATCCGATATCTTTTGGCGACGGCGCCTTTGCCATGTAGGGCTTGTTTGATTCATAGGATAGGAAAGTCATAGGAATAGGAAAAGTATATGATTGCTATGTCATGTACACTCCAATCCTGTAGGATTTGGTTTGTATCAAAGTTTGTTTGATTCCATCAAAGGAATTGTAAAAAGAGCTTGGAGTGGATGTTAGAATTCCTATGGGAAGTAGTACAAAAATTCCTATGGGAAAAATTCCTATAGGAACCAATCCTATGAATCAAACCACTAGGAAAGAAAAAATTCCTATGGGATAAAATCCTACAAGAATCCTACCAGATTTCTTTGAATCAAACAAGCCCGTAAGCATGGGGGCGTGGGGAGTCGGTACGAAAGCTTTGTGAACGATTAACCACGGGAAAAGAAACTTTTAGGCGTGGGGAAAGCTCAGATTATGGGCATGGCCAGGCTCATTTCGTCCTATACTTCCCTCCAATGATTAGTAGCTCAAAAGAAAGCTTTCCGAACGATTAACCCCGGAAAAGGAGCTTTCAGGCGTGCGGAAGGCTCAGATTAATAGATTACGGACCAGCTGATCCAAGATGATCTTCACCTTTTCATTTCCAGCAATTTAACAGGCGATGCAGAGTAGCAGTAACATCAGCAAGATTGATGGGATGGAGCGAAGAAGCGTGACACCGGCGCTGTGCGTCACGCGACAAAGCTTTTCTGCACGTCTCTCCGTCGCCGGTTGGGACAGGAGGAGACAACCGCATCGGCATCCGGGCGTCCTCCTCGTCAACCTTGCTTCTCCTCCTCACCTTCACCTGTGCTGTGTTGATGTGTTCATAGGTCACAGAAGGAGCAGTGTTCACCGGTATTCATGGCGAGCTGTGTGGAGTGGTGAAACAGTACCTAATAGGATGGGATCCTGGTCCGGATCTTCAGAGACAATCTACTATGCGGTTTCAGGCGAGGGCATGTTTATATCGGAACCCATTTTTTAAAATTTCATGATATAACTTGGAAAACATAAGTACTCTCTCCGTCCAATAAAGGATGTCTCAACTTGATCAAAAATTAGATGTATCTAGACATAACTTAGTGTATAGATACATCCAAATTTGATAAAAAGTGTGACATATTTTGTTGGACAGAGGGAGTACAACGTTTGTTTTGGAAATTAACTGAAACATTGGCGCCTTCTCATTTTTGTGAGGGATCCTACACCGGCGCCTCTAGCTCTCTCCTCTATGGTGGAGCTTCACAACAGGAGTTCTTCGATGGCCTTCTTCTTGGAGGAGAGGTGGACTTTGTGAACATCGCTCCGCGCAACGTGGTGCTAATGTACGGAGCTCAGGAAGTCCACCTTCAAATTCGTGATAGAAATCTCCTCTTATCAGTCATAAGGCAAAATGACAATAAGCGGTAAATATTTCTTCGGCAAAATATTTGAATTAACGGCACACGCAGGTGACCACGCCCATCCGCCTAAGCGGCACGGCACGTCACTCTTCAACTCAGACAAAGTCAACTACGTATTTAATCTCCTTCATGAAGCAACCTCATAAATCTTATAAATTTCAGAACAACAAAAGAGTCCAATCGAGATCGTCATGTTAATTCACTAGTCCATGTGCCTCTCCAGATTATAGTTTCGTTTTTGTTCCTGCAAAGATAGCTTCGTGTTTCTTGCATGCATGCAAAGACCCGACTATGAATTTTGTTTTTTATGCAATCATTTGTAGTTGGCTGAAAGTGTTAAACAAACAAAAAAAATTGCCATTTTGATATCACATTATTTCGGGGCAACAATCAATTTTTTGTACAATTATCACAAATGTGTAGGTAAGGAAATGAGTATCACATATGTGAGTAACATCTCTGACAATTTAAAATTTGTGAAAAAATGATTATCATGCCATATGTTGAAATACCAATTTAGAGATATAAACTTAGTATAAATTAAACTATAGTTTTTGCATGACGTTATAACAATACGCAGGTTAGTTATCTTTGATAATAACAACTTTTAAATTAAGATAAAACGGTCTATACTCTTAACAATGTGATAGAAATCTCCTCTTATCAGTCATAAGGCAAAATGAGAATAAGCGGCAAATATTTATTCGGCAAAAGATTCAGGTGCCAAGACCACGCCCATCCACCTAAGCAGCACGACATGTCACTCTTCAACTCAGACAAAGTCAACTATTTAATCTCCTTCATGAAGCAACCTTATAAATCTTATAAATTTCAGAAACGACAAAAGAGTCCAATCAAGATCGTCATGTTAATTCACTAGTCCAATCAAGATCGTCATAGTTTCGTTTTTGTTCTTGCAAAGATAGCTTCGTGTTTCTTGCATGCATGCAACGACCGGACTATGAATTTCGTTTGTTCATGCAAATAGGGCAGAACATACCATTCCACGCAAGGCTGTCATGGGAAGGGTGCCAGCAGAATAAGAACAACCGTTAGTCGTTAGATGTCAATATGTATGAAGTATGGATTGGGACTGGCAGTAGATGTACCAGATCATGCACCGTACTAGTATGACTTTTGTTCCCGATCGTACGTAGTAGCTTCTTGGGATTTGAGATTGGAACAAGTACTAGTTGCGGCTACTTCAATTATTTCAGAGATCTAGCGTATACAAATTAATTGAAGACATTATAAACACCAGCCGATCTGAGAGGTCTAGAATCTCACATCTCGATGAAAACAACCAGATCAAGTGTGCCAACTCGATGGCAACAACCGTCAGTCCATGAGAAGAGTCTTTCTTTCGTGAACGATCAAAATGTTGAAGAAGAGTCCATATTCAAGGGACCATCATGTGGTCCTTATCTCGACCGAACTTCTTGCCCAGAGCAATCATAACTTCTGATGCCTCCAAATCCTAAGAGATACTATATGGTTTCAACAGCTTTCCAAACACAGTCCGAACAAAGTACAAATCTTGTTTACATTGGTACATGGTGTAAGCTAATATGAACCTAGAAATGACTAGGCTATACTCAACCTTGCATGATGGCTTCTTTCCAAATAATGAATATGTTCGATCTCCCATCTCATGCTTAAATAGAAGCAATACATAACATCCTATACCATGTGGTGCAACAACCATGCCATTGATGCTTCCATTGAATTATAGGTTGTCATAAGGGAGCACATGGGCATTCATGCTCTATATGAGCAACTCCTTCGTGAAGTAGCTCCATAAGAAAGACCATGGTTATATCAACTATCACATTCTTATAGTTTCAAGCCGCGAGTAGAAATGGGACACTAAGTAACCATAATATTTTCTCAATATGTAAGGAGAAATAATTGGATCATCATTTGTAGAATATCTGCCCAATCATCATTATCATAACATGAAGGATTAGTTATCATGGATGCAAAGAGAGTGTGGGTCCACCACACGGTCTCTCATGAACAATTGTCATGTATTGTGCCAGTTGTGTGTTGTGTATGATCGCCCATTTTGGTTGTCAGAGAGCATATCGGGGGTTGTCAAGAATATATATATATATAATACCAACATGTTTATTTACATGGTGTGATCAAGGTGTTAAAAAGTACATAAAGAATCCCTAAAATTCCTTTGAAGTATTCATGTCAAGGAAATTAGGAATCTAATCAAATTTGTACAAGTTTTGTGGATCATGCCATGATAAGCTAATCGTGTCAACATCATGCTCGGTGACCCTTCAAAAGGTTAGAAAATTGCATAGTATTCTATGCAATATAAATTTTATTTCTTGAGCCATAGGTATCTCTTAATAATAGGAGGGACAGAGGCATTTGACAAAGCATGAGGAAGAAATCATCAGAAAAATACCCCTCAATGTTTTCCTTTAAAATCCACTCAACCTCCAAACTCAGTATGGTACCTTCGGATGCTTTTGTCGCAGCCCCACAGAGTTTGATAGACCGACAATGGGCTAATTTTGACCTTTCTCTATTTTTGTCGGCACTACGAACAAAAATGTGTAGTAGAACCATCAAGCATTCATAAACTCCTTGGAGGAAGGTTTTCTTTAGAGGCAGTACTTCCAAGCAAAATCCATTCATTTCGTCAAAAAAGTTTTCATTTTTTGTCCTAAAATATGTGGGTGCTCTGTTCCATCCGGTACATCTAAGATGATTCTTGTTTGGTATCTCTGAGGGAAACAAAAACTAGTCGTTACTCGAATCATAAGCTTTGAAATTTTGTGTGCTCACATCCAAAAAAGTTGTATGTTTGTCCGAACTCAAACAAGACTTTGTTTCAAGTCCTTCTTGTTCAATGAATTAAGGAAAAGTTGCCTTTCTTTCAAGAAAAAAATCTCATCAACTGAAGGCAAAAACAAATATTGTACTCATAGTTGGGACAAAAGGTGATCGAAAGTACCTGCTACTCCCACTATTTTTAAATATAGGATGTTTTAGTGCCTTTTCACATTCACATGTATCTATATGTATTTTAGTGTGTATGCTCATTTATTCTAGTCCAATATAGACAACATGTGTATTATCAAAAATATTTTATATTTAAAAACATATGGAGCGCGCATGCAAACCCTAGATTATTGTGATATCAGCTCGGTCAACCGCACGCTGGAAGCAGCTATCGTTCCCAATACAAACATGTAGATCCCTGGACTCTATTTAAACATTGGGAAGTCCTTGACAATAACTCTGTTGCCCTTTTTACCGTATGACTGTACACACGTCCACATGTATGTACTTGGCTGGAAAGATACATACTTGTATAGTTGTATACAAAACGTCAATGAGTGTGTCGCAAGCTCGCAGCTTCCGACGACTTCTGATGAGATAATGTATGTACAACCGACATGCTCAGTTGGTGACAAATTTAACGAAATTCGTACAGGAAAAGAACGTGTTCGAGAAGTGATTGAAGGTCGGCTATCCTTTTGCTCACGCACGGATCTCATTGTGGCACTCTATGTAGATATGAAATCGACGTCATGATTAGGAAGACTGATTTAAGACGGGAATAGGAATTGTATCAGGGTCATGCCACATGTTTCTCAGCATGACCTAAGCCAACTCGTCAAAGAGGATCTCCCTAATAAGCTCAACGGGAATAGGTTGGAGCTGACCAAGCACCAACATAATCATTATGTAACATGCGACCGTTACCGGCACCAAACCCAAGTCGATGTATTAGAAGATGGACTCTACCACGTGGCCGAGAAGCTTGAGGCGAGGGCAGTGGGCCTGGCAAGTAGCCACGGTGCACACCCTTCAGTGACCTGGATCCCTGATACGTATCAAACGTATATATAATTTCTTATGTTCTATGTTTATATTATACCACTTGCTACATGTTTTATATATATTTTATATCATTTTATGCATTTTCTGGGACTAACCTATTAACAAAATGCCACGGTGCCAGTTGCCTGTTTTCTGCTGTTTTTGGTTTCAGAAAAGTTGTTAAGAAAATATTCTCGGAATTGGACAAACGAAACGTCAAAGTGCCTATTTTTCTCGGGAGGTTCCAGAACAACTAAGAGGACACGGAGGAGGACCCCGAGGGGCCCACACCCCCTCCCGGCGCGGGTCCCCCCTGGCCGCGCGAGCACGGGGTGTGGGGCCCTCGAGGACCCGCCGCCTTCGCCCTTTCGCCTACTTATACCCCCCCCCCCCCCCCCCCCCCCCGAAAATATAAGCCCTAGGACACGCACCCTTTTCCTCCACGAAGTCCAGAGCCGCCGCCGTCGTCAACCCTAGATCGGGAGGGTTCAGAAGCTCTTCCCGGCACCCTGCCGGAGAGGGGAATCATCACCGGAGGGCTCTACATCACCATGCCCGCCTCCGGACTGATGCGTGAGTAGTTCATCATTGGACTACGGGTTCATAGCAGTAGCTAGATGGTTGTCTTCTCCTCTTGTGCTACCATGTTTAGATCTTGTGAGCTGCCTATCATGATCAAGATCATCTTTATGTAATGCTACATGTTGTGTTTGCTGGGATCCGATGAATATTGAGTACTATGTTATTGCTTCATAATATATCTTGTGAGTGCGTTGTTTATGATCTTGCATGCTCTCCGTTGCTAGTAGATGCTCTGGCCAAGTAGATGCTTGTTACTCCAAGAGGGGGTATTTATGCTCGATAGTAGGTTCATGTCTCTATTTAATCTGGGGTAGTGACAGCAAGCTCTAAGATTGTATATGTACTGCTGCTACTAGGGATAAAACAGTAGTACTTTATCTAAGTGTATTTGTATTACTTACATTACACACATTGCCTAATGCAATAATCTGTTGCTTGCAACTTAATACTGAAAGGGGTGCGGACGCTAATCGGAAGATGGATTATTAGTCATAGATGCGGTTGGAACGGTATATGTATATTGTTGTAATGCTCAAATGAATATCACACTAGACATCATAACTATAGTATATGCATCATTATGCACTTCTTTATTCTGTCAATTGCCCAGCTGTAATTTGTTTACCCGCATGTATGCTATTATTATTATTTATTGAGAGACACCACTAGTGAACTGTGGACCCCGGTCCTTTTTCCTTAAACTGATAAACAATCCTACTGCAATCCTGTTACTTTTATTCTCTGCAAACAAACATCATTTTCCACACATACGTTTAATCCTCTGTTACAGCAAGCCAGTGAGATTGACAACCTCACTGTTAAGTTGGGGCAAAGTATTTTGGTTGTGTTGTGTGCAGGTTCCACGTCAACTACTCCAGCACTTTTCTAGCGCCGTTGCCACCTTGAGAAGATTACTAGTTTCCTACTGGTTTGATAACCTTGGTTTAACAACCGAGGGAAATTTGCTGCTGCACTACTTCATACCTTCCTCTTGGGGTTCCCAACAACACCTCACCGGTGCATCAAGCTCTTTTCTGGCGCCGTTGCCGGGGAAGCTAGATTCTTCTACGAGGGGAGTCTGTCACATCCAGTCTTTTTATTTTGTTATTGTCTTGCTTAGTTTATTTTTATTATTGTCTTGTTTGCTTAATATCAAAAATAAAAAAAAATAAAAATAGTTACTTGCATTGTTATTTTTATTTCGGGTTAGCTATAATTTTTATTTCAGTTTTTATTATTGTTTATTTCGGTTTGCTTTTTAATTTGTTAAAATGAGTACTCCTGAGAATACTAATTTGTGTGACTTCACTAGCACCAATAATAATGATTTTATATGCACTCCTATTGCTCCACGTGCTTCTAAAGCAGAATTTTTTGAAATAAAAAACTTGCTTTATTAAACCTTGTTATGAGAGAGCAATTTTCTGGTGTTAGTACTGATGATGCTGCTGCCCATCTAAATAATTTTGTTGAACTTTGTGAAATGCAAAAGCATAAAGATGTAGATGGTGATATTATAAAACTGAAATTATTTCCTTTCTCTTTGAGAGGAAGAGCTAAAGAATGGTTGCTTTCATTGCCTAGGAATAGTATTGATTCATGGACTAAATGCAAAGATGCTTTTATTGGAAAATACTATCCTCCTGCTAAGATTATTTCTCTAAGAAGTAGCATTATGAATTTTAAACAACTTGATAATGAACATGTTGCTCAAGCTTGGGAAAGAATGAAATCTTTGGTTAAAAATTGCCCTACCCATGGACTGACTACTTGGATGATCATCCAAACCTTTTATGCAGGACTGAATTTTTCTTCAAGAAACCTTCTTGATTCGGCTGCGGGAGGTACCTTTATGTCCATTACTTTGGGGTCTGCAACAAAACTCTTGGATGATATGATGGTGAATTATTCTGAGTGGCATACTGAAAGGACACCTCAAGGTAAGAAGGTAAATTCTGTTGAAGAAACCTCCTCTTTGAGTGAAAAGATTGATATTATTATGTCTATGCTTGTGAATGGTAAATCTCATGTTGATCCAAATAATGTTCCATTAGCTTCTTTAGTTGCACAAGAAGAGCATGTTGGTGTGAACTTCATTAAAAATAACAATTTCAACAACAATGCCTATAGGAACAATTATGGTAATAATAACTATAAGCCCTATCCTTCTAATAGTGGTGGTTATGCTAATTCTTATGGTAATTCTTATAGCAATAATAGGAATACCTCCACTGAACTTGAAACCATGCTAAAAGATTTTATCACTACACAAACTGCTTTTAATAAAACTGTTGAGGAAAAGCTTTGTAAAATTGATATTCTTGCTTCTAAAATTGATAGTCTTGCCCTTGATGTTGATCTTTTAAAATCGAAAGTCATGCCTAATGATACTAAAGAGAGTAAGGCCTTTGCTAAAATTAATGCCATCCAAGTTAGGATTGATGAAAATGTTAGGATGATGGCTCAATTGCATGCTAGATGGGAAAGAGATAAATAACTAGCTAAGGAAGATAATATTGTTAAAGTTTTTACTATTACCATTACTGAAAATAATGTTACTTCACATGCTATTAGGCCTCCTACTATTAATGGTAACATAGTTGGTGTTCGAAATATTTCTTCTACTTCTTCCAAAAAGTTAAAATTGCCTAAAACTGCTGAAACTGTTCTTGGTAAAAGTGCTGAAATTTTTAAGAACATAGGAGAAGATGGTTCGGTTTGCTTTGATGATAATAATTTTGATTTTGATAATTGTAATATCACTGAAGTTATTAAGTTCTTGCAAAAGTTAGCCACATGTCCTAATGCTAGTGCCATGAACATGGCATTTACAACTCATATTACAAATGCTCTCATTAAATCTAGGGAAGAGAAATTAAAACTTGAAGCTTCTATCCCTAAGAAGTTAGAGTATGGCTGGGAGCCCATTATTAAAATAAAAGTGGATAAATTTGATTGCAATGCTTTATGTGACCTTGGTGCAAGTATCTCTGTTATGCCTAAAAAGCTTTATGATATGTTTGATTTGCCACCTTTGAAACATTGTTATTTGAATGTTTTTCTTGTTGATAATGCTATGAAAAAACCTGTGGGGAGAGTCAATGATGTTATTATTATGGTTAACAATAACCTTGTCACCGTTGATTTTATTGTGTTGGATATTGAATGCAACCCATCTTGTCCAACTGTGTTGGGAAGACATTTTCTTAGAACTGTGGGTGCTATTATTGATATGAAAGAAGTAAATATTAGATACCAATTCCCACTCAAGAAAGGTATGGAACACTTTCCTAGAAAAAGAATGAAGCTACTTTTTGATTCTATCATTCGTACAAATTATAATGTTGATGCTTCATCTTTTGGAAATACTTGAATATCACTTTCTGTGCCTAGCTGAAAGGCGTTAAATAAAAGCGTTTATGGGAGACAACCCACTTTTTATTTCTGTTATTTTATTTTATTGAGTCAAGGAAGATGTCTACCTCTGTAGCAATTTCTTATCTTTACTTTATCGCATTGTTGTGTCAAGTTAAGACTCTAGTAGAAAGTTGATTCTAGATTTGGATTGCTGTGCTGAAACAGTTTTCTGCTGTGCACCGTTAAATTCATAACTCTTCACAGAAAAATCGGATGGACCTGGGATTTTTTGTGCGTAATCCTCAGATATATATGCAACTTTCATTAGTTTTGAGTTTTCTGATATGAGCAAGTTAAGTGCCTCGAAAAAATTCGTCTTTAGGGACTGTTCTGTTTTTGACAGATTCTACCATTTATTTTGCAATGCCTATTTTACTATTTTGAATGGATCTTTTTGTTTCATAAAGTATCATTGGCTGTAGCTAACATGCAGTAGCATTGGTAGCAATTGTGTTCATGCAGAATATAAGAATTTTTGATTATGCACTAACCCTCTAATGAAGTTTACTTTGAGTTTGGTGTGGAGGAAGTTTTCAAGGATCAAGAGAGAAGGATGATGTGATGTGATCAAAAAGATGAAAGAGCCAAAACTTGGGGATGCCCCCGTGGGTCACCCAAGCATATTTTAAGAAGACTCAAGCGTCAAAGCTTGGGGATGTCCAAGGCATCACTTCTTCATCAACAAACTATCAGGTCATCTCTAGTGAAACTATATTTTAATTCCGACACATCTTATGTGCTTTACTTGAAGCGTCTGTTTGTTTTTGTTTTTGTTATTTTCATTCTCTGAATAAAATGGATCCTAGCATTCCTTTGTGGGAGAGAGACACGCTCCGCTTTCTCTTATGAATACTCGTATTCTTCACTTATATTTGTTGAGTATTCTTCTATGTTATTTCAATACTATTAGCTCTTGTTTTTCATGCATCTCTTGTTGGAGCTGTTAGTTTTCTTATGTTACACTCTCATATCTCATTGTTATATACTTGGAGAGTTTATCTTTAAATAAGTTGATTGGTGTTTGGTTGGAAACAGAAAATGCTAAATGTGGTAGATGGTATAATGAAAAAGATATAAATGCCCTTATGGATTGTTATCTTTTATGTTGTGGTGCTTGGCAATTGGTTTGAGCTCTCAAGTAGATCATGTTTAAGCTTTTACATCATGTAGTTAAAACCTATTAGTGAAGAACTACCGTAAAGCTTGTTCAAATTTGGTTTGCATGTTTGGTATCTCTAAGGTCTAGATATTTTCTAGTAAAGGTGTTTGAACAACAAGGAAGACAATATAGAGTTTTATAATATTTGCAATATGTTTTTATATACGTCTTGTTGTCATAGTTTATACTTGTGTTTGCTTCAAATAACCTTGCTAGCCAAAACCTTGTACTGAGAGGGAATGCTTCTCGTGCATCCAAAACCTTGAGCCAAAACCCATGCCATATGTGTCAACCATACCTACCTACTACATGGTATTTCCTGCCATTCCAAGCAAATACTTCGTGTGCTACCTTTTATTATTCAAAACCTATTATCGCTTATTTGTGTCAATGTTTATTAGCTCATGAGGAAGTATGTGGTGTTACGGATATCAAACTTATCATTTGATTTTAGACAGATTTTCACAACCGGACTAGTGGCATATACATCCGCTTATCCATTAACTTTGCAAAAAGAGCTGGCAAATGGGGTGCCCAGTCCCAATTAATTACAACTTTAACCGCTGCAATCTCTTCACATTTTTGTCCTGATCTAATCAGTCAAGCAATGACAACAGTTTTTAACTATATGTGTAAACAAAAGAGATAAGAGGGATGATTGTGGGGACCCCGGACTAGCTGTCCGAAATACCCTTGTGCCTACAACATCAGCGATCCCGTGATCAGTCTGTCGCTGAGCACAATCGAACTGGTATCAAAAGAACATCCATAATTACCGAATGAATTACTTACTTGATTGAAGCCATAATCTTTAATAAGTTATTGCAGCGGAAAAACACCAATCAACGTGGGGCCCGAGTCATTTGCCAAGACACCTACAGGCAGCTGACTGGGAAGACGGCCTAGTTCGCACAGACGTCATCGGTCTCTCGGTCTTCATCTTGCTTCTTCTTGAACTCTGGACATGGGAATATCCAGGGACACAGCCATGAGTACATTTACGTACTCGCAAACTACCCCAACATGAGCATGCGCTATTCTTTTATTTGTTTAAATAAAACTTTGTTCGCCTTGAAAACTCCATATCTTTATTGAAAAAGGAGAGAAGGTCTTCAGAACTTTTCCCATAAATCTGCCTTTGTAAGAAGTCTCTTTAAAACTTTTTCCCAAAAGGGACATCTTTGTTGAAAAAGGTAAGAAGTCTCTTTAATAAACATTTTATCGAAAAATCACCATTTTATCTGTTTCTCCAAAACTCCTCCTTTTTCAGACCATAACCCGTCATGGTTCATGGTCCCCAATAGCCTCATACCGATCCGTTGGTATAGGTGTATGGGTCATTCTCCACTTCCTTTTCTTTTTAAAACTCAATTCTTTTCCCAAAACTTGCACATGGTCAAAGTAGGGCCTCTCAACTGTCCATATCCGAGGACTCGGCTATTCGAATAGTTTTAAACCCTCTGCAGAGGTAGCACGCTTTTCCCACACCCATCCGATAACTCATCGTGTCTGCCACGTCTCGCCATACCAGGGGTATGCGAAGTTGAGTCACCGACCCTAGTCTGTCCTTTGCTCATGCTAGTATAGGATCCTGCCCATATGATACTTTCCATCGACACTTAACCCAGCCCGTCGGAATCTAAGTGTGAGGACTCATAGGTTTTATCTGGCGGTGTATAGGGGACATCCTTCTATCCTCCTCCTTATCTACTCATAGAGTTTGAGCGAGGACCCAGGTCAGGGGTAGGTCACCGAACCATCCCCTCATGCATAACGGAGTCATCTCCGTTGATGAGGTATCCCATACTAATATGAGCAAATTATATGACTAAGCCCTTTCCCATATGTGGGTAAATGTGGTCGCACAGAGTATCGGTTGATTGACGTAAGTACAAAGACACAATGTGCGTTTTATCAAAACCACCATTCTCCTTTTCACCATTCCAACACCAACCTCTCGGTGCTTCATAACCACACAGGGTTTTCAAAAAAGGGGTTTTGATTAAACGAAACTTTTCCCATCATATAGTTTGAAAAATAATCTCCATCTAGTATCCCCATATAGGGTGTCAAAATAAGATACTTTTATTTTGGAAACAAAAGGGATTTTCAAACTCATAGCTTTAGTGGCAACCACCACATAAATAATATATGCTCCTTATAAGTAAAACATGTGAACCAAAATAGAGGTATGTAGATGCAAGCTCAGAGAATAGCTTGCCTGATTCCAGTATGATGTTCTTGGACTTCTTCTCACTGCCCAATAAATAAATACCATCCTCCTCTGATAAATCCTCTCCAAATACCACTTCGGTAGCGTTTATATCTAGCGTCGCAAACATAAAAATAGAACAACACTCAATAAGCAAACCATACCACAATTGGTATACAAAAAGATATTCAAACCACATCATAGCACTATTTTAACTAAACGACCAACTAGGATATATATTCACAAGGGCATTATACTAATCAAGAGTATAACACCATACACATGCCCAAACAAGATAGCACAAAGATACCCTCAATTAGGGGTATTACTCACCAATGTGTCTAACAACTAACACTAACAGCACTAACATATTATAACATGCTAAACAACAACAACTAGCAAGCAACAGCAGCACAACAATTATTACAGCAATACAATCTTAAATGCTCTAAATAGTCACTTCATATATCAAGCAACACAATTTGGTTTCAATTTAATTGAATTAGCCATTATTTGATTGTGTCTTAATTATGGCAGAAACTAGTTGAACATGTTTAATTACATATCTTAAGTTCTGTTGGTCATAAAAATACAAACTAAACTTCTACAGAAAGCTACTGATGTGTATGAGACAACACAATTGGATTTGGGTCAATTGGAGTTACCAAACTCCCTACATAATGGTTTCAATCCAGAAGATTAATAATCAAGTTTTGGCTATCAATTAAGTTCTGTTGTTCTAAAAATTAAATCCTTTTAGGGGTGGCTAACCATGACTAAATGTGACTCAATAAAATTGGTCTCAACCAATTTGGACTAACAGAGTATCAGAAACAAACAAGTTTGGATTTTAAACCCTTTATGGCATTTTGAGTAATACATTTTTATTATATATCTAAATGAGGTGAAACCAATTGGGTTGGTTAGATAATTTCATAAGAATTCCAGAACATTTGGATTTGATTTATTTGGAGTTATAAATCTCAAGTTATTGAATTTACAAAATGAGTCCAGTATTGATTTTCTAAATTCATTTTCTTTTCTACCCTTTTTCTTTATTTTAATGAAAAATTATATAAACTAATTTATTTGGATAAATGAATTAGACCAAAAGGCAGTATTTACCTTTCTGAACATTTTGGTATTTTATTTGTAATTTTTGGACAAGTATTTAAAAAGTTATGGATTTTACAAATTCAATTCCTTTTCTGTTTTTAATATTTTCAAAAACATTCTCGGTGAAACGTTTTTCACCGAGGGGAGGGCTAGCCCGTGCCACTGCCACGCGGGCCCAAGGGCCACGTTGGCGCTGACTGGGCAGGGTGCGGCGGTGCTGGCTACCGCGGTCACTGACCGGTGGGGCCCACCTGTCAGTGCGCAATTAAAATGAAAAAGGCTACGCGGCTGGGGTTCGAACTCGAGACCTCGCAGACGCGCGCGCTGTGTGCTAGCCACTGGGTCGGGTGCTGTTTGGTACTAGAATACGGGTGCGGGTAAATAAGAGGTGAGGCTAGGGCACGGCGGCGACGCGCACGGCCGTGCCGTTCACCGGCGGCGAGGTGCATGGACTCGACGTTCTACGGCGCGAGGGGACGTGCTACAGTAGCTAACGACTCGCGCGAACTAGGCGAGCACGAAAACGGCGGCGACGCTACCTAAGGGTCGCCGGAGCGACGCGCGCATCGGCGCCCGACGGCGGCCGGCGGCGAGCTCACCTCGCCTCGGCGAAATACAGAGGCAGGGGAAGAACGGGGATGTCCAGGAGGTTCGTACGCTCACCCTCGACGCGTGCGTGCGATCCGTTGGTGCAGAGGTGCGGTGACGGCGTCGGAAACGAGCTCGGGGCGCGGCGGCCGGAGAGGAAGGAAACGCGGCGCGGCGGCGATTCACGGCCTCCAGGGTCGATTGCTTCTACGGGGAGGGAGAGGAGGTCCTGGCGGAGCTGGGGGTGGTCTCCATTTGGCTCGGGGTGGCTCCTATCGCCGGCGAGGTGCGATGCCCCGCTCGGCTCCGTCTCGGGCTCGGAGGAAGAAAAGGGGAGGGAAAGAGGAGAGGGGGAGGAAGCCGGGGAGCAGAGGAGCGGCTCGAGGGGAGGCCTTATGCCCGCCCTCGAAGCGGCAGAGGAGAGTGGACGAGGGGGCCTGGGCGGTGCGACGCACGTCGCCGTGTCGTCCGCGGACATGCCGAGCGGCGGCACGGGCGCGTGCAAAAAGGGGGGGGGGGGGGCGCGGATGTTGGTGTCCAAGGGGGCATAGGAGCGAGGGGGAGAGGGAGGGGTCCGGGCGGCGAGCGCTGCAGCGAGGGGGGGGGGGGGGGCCCGGGCGGCGACGGCGCAAGGGGAGAGCACGGCGACATGGCCACTGTCGCCATGCCTCTCTACAGGGAGATGACGATTTTGCCAAAACCCCCTCGCAGAATATTCTTCCACTTTCACAAACCAGTCCTTTTTTATTTTTCTGTTAATTTATTGAAATCCAGTAGCATTTCAAGGATTTATTTGAGGCACTAAAACATTTTCGAAAAATTTGAAAATATTCATGAGGCTTCCTATATACATGTAGAAGTTGCACAAAATTTGGTGTTGCAAAATAAAATGTTTTGAACAACTTTTGTTCATAGAATTTTAAATATAGCATTTTTCTCAAATACACTTTTATAATCTTTTAGAAATTTTTAAGCAAGTTCAAATATTATTTTGAACTCTTGGAACTTCCTTGACAAATATTTTAACTTCAATTATATTTTATTTTCATAATAAGGTATTTGTTTTGAAGAAAATAGAGAGTTGAACAGGGAATCTAATTTATTTAGATCATTTCTTTAGCTCATGATCTAAATTCCCATTTGTTGATTAATTTGAGGAGTTTGTTTTCAAGTTAAGTCACATATCAAATTTGATATCAAGGGGATGTTACCCTTAGGTACAAAATAAGGAATTGTCCACACAAGCAACAAACACAATATGATCAACATCACAATCAAGGCCACACCATTCAAACCACAGAATTAATCATATCACCATTCAAATAATTAACAATACTTTCTTAAAAATAATCACACTTAATTATGACAAGATGATGTTTAAAACTATCTCAACTTATAACTCAATAGTTATCAACAAGGTCCGAGAAAGGAAATATGTGGGATAATATAATTCCCACCAGTGTTAAGTTCAAATAGAGTGAAAATAAGAGTTTTATGAAGTGGGAGTGGTATACACCTGAAAAATATCGGGGTTGAGAAATAGGTAGGAGGTAGCATATAGATCCCCATATCCTTGGGAGCACATAGTTTTGGAAATGCTTTTACTTTCTCAAATACTGGATATTAGTTTTGGTTGTTGATAAATCAAAATATCATTGAAAAGGAGTTGGCCAAAATAAGAATGGAAAAGATATATATAGAATATTTTCTTGTCATAACATGATCACCAGAGTTGAATATATTTTCACCTTGGTTGGGTCTTATATTTACTAGTCAAACCACTTAAACAACAAGTCACACAAGTTCAAACATAGCAATGGGAAGGGAAACACAATCATCAATGAAACATTTCAAAAAGTTTTTGTTGGTTCTGAATTTTGGGTCTGGTAAAAATAAGTTTTTCTTGGTTCCAAAATTTGGGATGTGACAATGATCTACCTTGCTGGTAGAAATAACGTCCTTCATGGGAGCAGCTCTTGAAAGTCTGGTTGACAAGGGGGGTAGAGTGCCCATTACCATTCGTTGACAACAACAACAAACACCTCTCAAAACTTACTTTTATGCTCTGTATATGATTTTAAAAACCTATAAAAACTAAAAAGCTCTAGCACATGTTTGTATCCCTGCTTCCCTCTACGAAGGGCCTTTCTTTTACTTTATGTTGAGTCAGTTTACCTACTTCTTTCTGTCTTAGAAGCAAACACTTGTGTCAACTGTGTGCAATAATTCTTATATGCTTACTTATTGCACTTGTTATATTACTTTGTGTTGACAACTATCTATATGATATATGATACGTTTCCAACGTATCTATAATTTCTTATGTTCCATGCTATATTATACCAAGTTATTACATGTTTTATATGCATTTTATATAGTTTTATGCATTTTCTGGGACTAACCTATTAACAAGATGCCACAGTGCCAGTTCCCTGTTTTCTGCTGTTTTTGGTTTCAGAAAAGTACTTAAGAAAATATTCTCGGAATTAGACGATTTCTTCTCAGAAGTCAGTTTTTATTTGGGAACGTTCCAGAAAACCGAAGACGAGACGAAGTGGGCAACCGAGGCGCCGTCACCAGGTCCTCGCGCGGCAGGCTCCTTTGCCGCGCGAGCACGTGGTGTGGGCCCCTCGGGGCGCCACCGACTTCGCCCTTTCGCCTACATATACCCCCCAGACCAAAAACCCTAGCACGTTGTTCATATTTTCCTCCACGGGTCCCGAGCCGCCGCCGTCATCAACACCAATTCGGGAGAGATCAGAACTCCTCCCCGGCACCCTGCCGGGAGGGGGAATCGTCACCGGAGGCCTCTACGTCGCCATGACCGCCTCCGGACTGATGCGTGAGTAGTCTACCCTTGGACTACGGGTCCATAGCAGTAGCTAGATGGTTGTCTTCTCCTCTTGTGCTATCATGTTTAGATCTTGTGGGCTGCCTATCATGATCAAGATCACCGTTATGTAATACTTCATGTTGTGTTTGCTGGGATCCGATGAATATTGAGTACTAAAGTTATTGCTTCATAATATATCATGTGTGTGCTATTTAATGATCTTGCATGCTCTCCGTTACTTGTGTATGCTCTGGCCTAGTAGATGCTTGTGACTCCAAGAGGGGGTATTTATGCTCGATAGTAGGTTCATGTCTCTATTAAATCTGGGGTGGTGACAGCTAGCTCTAAGGTTGTAGATGTACTGTTGCTACTAGGGATAAAACAGTAGTACTTTGTCTAAAGATGATATTACTTACTTACTTTACACACAGTGCTTAAGGCGATAATCTGTTGCATGCAACTTAATACTGAAAGGGGTGCGGACGCTAACCGGAAGGTGGATTATTAGTCATAGATGCGGTTGGAACGGTCTATGTATATTGTTGTAATGCCCGAATGAATCTCACACTAGACATCATAACATTGGTATATGCATTGGTTTGCTCATCATTATTCTATCAATTGCCCAGCTGTAATTTGTTTACCCGCATGAATGTTATTATTATTTATGGAGAGACACCACTAGTGAACTGTGGACCCCGGTCCTTCTCTTTAATCTGATAAACCACAAACTGCAAACCTGTTACTTTCTGCAAACAAACATCTTTCTTCCACACATACGTTTAATCCTTTGTTACAGCAAGCCGGTGAGATTGACAACCTCACCGTTAAGTTGGGGCAAAGTATCTTGATTGTGTTGTGTGCAGGTTCCACATCACTTACATCAAAAGAACTTTTCTGGCGCCGTTGACACCTCGGGGGAATTCATTATTTCCTACTGGTTCGATAACCTTGGTTTCACAACTGAGGGAAACTTGCTGCTGCACTACTTCATACCTTCCTCTTGGGGTCTCCCAACAACACACCCATCGTGTGCATCAATATACATGTTCAAGTTGAAAGCCAATGCTTAAACTTATATCTTACTTTGTGTTGCTTCAATGCTCTTTTATTTAGAGACTATTGCTTTATGAGTTAACTTTCATGTGAATCATTTTGATGCTTGTTTGAAAGTACTATCCATTAAAAGTTTTTGCTTATATGATGTAGTTGTTTACTCCTTGTTTATTTTTTAGCAAACTATAAACCATTGCTTTGAATCACTTCATTCATAACATGAGCCTTACATTATTATATGATCAGGATTGTATGAAGCATGTCAATTCAGAAATTATTCTTGTTATCGTTTTACCTACTCGGGACGAGTAGAACTAAGCTTGGGGATGCTTGATACGTCTCAAACATATCTATAATTTTTTATGTTCCATGCTTATATTATACCACTTGCTACATGTTTTATATACACTTTTATATTATTTTATGCATTTTCTGTGACTAACCTATTAACAAGATGCCACAGTGCCAGTTGCCTGTTTTCTGCTGTTTTTGGTTTCAGAAAAGTTGTTAAGTAAATATTCTCGGAATTGGACAAACGAAGCGTCAAAGTGCATATTTTTCTCGGGAGGTTCCAGAACACCGAAGAGGACACGGAGGAGGACCCCGAGGGGCCCACACCCCCTCCCGGCGCGGGTCCCCCCTGGCCGCGCGAGCACGTGGTGTGGGGCCCTCGAGGCCCCGCCGCCTTCGCCCTTTAACCTAGTTATACGCCCCGAAAATACAAGCCCTAGGGCGCGCACCTTTTTCCTCCACGAAGTCCAGAGCCGCCGCCGTCGTCAACCCTAGATCGGTAGGGTTCAGAAGCTCTTCCCGGCACCCTGCCGGAGAGGGGAATCATCACCGGAGGGATCTACATCACCATGCCCGCCTCCGGACTGATGCGTGAGTAGTTCATCCTTTGACTACGGGTCCATAGCAGTAGCTAGATGGTTGTCTTCTCCTCTTGTGCTACCATGTTTAGATCTTGTGAGCTGCCTATTATGATCAATATCATCTTTATGTAATGCTACATGTTGTGTTTGCTGGGATCTGATGAATATTGAGTACTATGTTATTGCTTCATAATATATCTTGTGAGTGCGTTGTTTATTATCTTGCATGCTCTCCGTTACTAGTATATGCTCTGACCAAGTAGATGCTTGTGACTCCAAGAGGGGGTATTTATGTTCGATAGTAGGTTCATGTCTCTATTTAATCTGGGGTAGTGACAGCAAGGTCTAAGATTGTAGATGTACTGCTGCTACTAGGGATAAAACATTAGTACTTTATCTAAAGGTATTTGTATTACTTACATTACACACATTGCCCAATGCAATAATCTGTTGCTTGCAACTTAGTACTGAAAGGGGTGCGGACGCTAACCGGAAGGTGGATTATTAGTCATAGATGCGGTTGGAACAGTCTATGTATATTGTTGTAATGCCCAAATGAATATCACACTAGACATCATAACTATAGTATATGCATCATTATGCAATTCTTTATTCTGTCAATTGCCCAGCTGTAATTTGTTTACCCGCATGTATGCTATTATTATTATTTATTGAGAGACACCACTAGTGAACTGTGGACCCCGGTCCTTTTTCCTTAAACTGATAAACAATCCTAATGCAATCCTGTTACTTTCATTCTCTGCAAACAAACATCATTTTCCACACATACATTTAATTCTTTGTTACAGCAAGCCAGTGAGATTGACAACCTCACTGTTAAGTTGGGGCAAAGTATGTTGGTTGTGTTGTGTGCAGGTTGCACGTCAACTACTCCAGCACTTTTCTGGCGCCGTTGCCACCTTGAGAAGATTCCTAATTTACTACTGGTTCGATAACCTTGGTTTCACAACTGAGGTAAATTTGCTGCTGCACTACTTCATACCTTCCTCTTGGGGTTCCCAACAACACCTCACTGGTGCATCAATCCCCACAATGCATGCAACACTCAGGCTGGGTGCACTCAGAGCGGAAGTGTCCAACCACGTCACTGTTGAAGCACTCGTGCCGCCTCAGAGAGCCGTTGCCTCCCCCGCCCGAGGTCAGGTCGCGCCCGTCCCTCCAAATCATAAATTCTGATGCCTCCAAATCCTAGGAGATAGACACTATATGGTCTAAACAACTTTGCAAACACAATCCCAACAAAGTACAAATATTGTGTACATTGGTACATGGTGTAAGCTAATATGAACCTAGAAATAACTAGGCTATACTGGCCTAGAATGGTGGCTTCTTTGCAAATAAAGACTATGTTTGGTCTCTCATCCCATGCTTAAATAGGAGCAATACAAAACATCCTATACCATGTGGTGCAACAACCATGCCAATGATGCTTTCATGGAGTTATAAGTTGTCATAAGGAGCACATCTGCACATGGGCAATCATGTTATATATGCGCAACTCATCCTTTGTGAAGTAGCTCCATAATAAACATTATTATGGTTCTATCAACTATCACATTCTTTGTCAGAGCAGAAATTGTACACTAAGCCACCGTAATATTTTCTCACTATATAGGGAAAAATCATTGAATCATCATTTGTAAAATATCCTCCCAATCATCTTTGTCATAACATGAAAAGATTAGTTACTGTGGATGGCAAAGAGTGTGTGGGTCTACCACCTGGTCGAACAATTGTCATGTATTGTGCCCGTTGTGTGTTGTGTATGATCGCCCATTGGTTACCTCAGAGAGCACATAGGGAGTTGTCAAGAAGATATACAAAATATCAACATGTATATTACATGGTGCGATCAATGTTGTTAAAAACTACATAAACAATCTCTACAAGCCCTTTGAATGATTCATGTTATCTCGTACTGTTAAGAGCAGCAGGGCGCTTGAGAAAGCATGCGAAGAAAGCATCGCCAAATATCTCTCAGTGTTTTCCTGAAAAATCCACTCAATCACAAACTCTACATTCGGATGCTTTTGTCCGAGTCCCTAAACCATGTGAGTTTGATAGACCGGCAGAAAGGGCTAATTTTAACATGCCTCTACCTTTGTCAGCACTATGAAATAATGTGTGTAGTTAGAACCATCGAGCATTCATAAACTTCTTCGAGTAAAGTTTTCTTTAGAGCCGGTACTTCCAAGCCAAAGACATCCATTTGTCTGAAATTTTTGTGTTACTTACCTAAAACATGAGGTTGCTCTCTTCAATCCGGTACCTCTAAGGTAATTCTTTTATGGTATCTCTGACCGTTCAGGGACAAAAACTAGCTGTTACTCGAATCATAAGCTTCGAAATTTTGTGGATTCACGCTTGAAAGCTTGTATTTTTGTCCAAATTCAAACATGACTTTCTTTTCAACTCCATCTTGTGCAATAAATTAAGGCAAAAATTGCCTTTAATTTTTTCAAGAAAAAAAATCTCGCAACTCAAGGAAAAAACAATACAAAAGGTAAACGAAAATATCTGCTAGCTGACACTGGTACATATCACTCCCGACATGTACACCTGATGATTTGCGTGCATGCATGCTTCATGCTTAGAGGGTGTTTTAGTTAGACTTTTTGTTTTGACTTTTGGCTTTGCCTTATAATTCATAAAAGTACCTGAATAGCTGTTTTTTGGGTTTTGACGTTTGGCTTATACCATAGTTTAACATAATCCAAAAGGTAAAAATAAAATCAGCTACTTAGATGTTTTGGGGCTTATAAGTCAAAGACAAAAGTCAAGTAAAAAAGCCTAACCAAACACCTAGTCCTATCGTAAATGCAAGTCATCTAATTTGGAAAAGAAAAAATATTAGTGTATCTCTGTTACTCCGTACCTTTTTTTTACTTTATGACTTGTCGTGGTGGTGTCACGGCATATGCCACAGGGTGGCTAAAGTGTGGGGCCGATAGTGCGCTGGAGGATCCGGGGAGGGCTTGCATGCCGAGAGACATGCGGGCACGAACTCAAGAACTCGTGAGAACACGCGAGATGGATCTAACCGATACACACACAAACCACAAACACACGATGTACCCAGGTTCGGGGCCCTCGTGAGTAGGTAACACCCCTACTCCTGCCTGTGTCTCTCTCTATATGATGCATAAGATCTACAAGATGCTCCTTGAGCTGCTTCTCTCCAAGAACACAAGAACAAGGAAGAACTCTCTCTCACAAGCACTAAGTCTCACGGGAGTAAATGCTAGGGCAGAGTCTTGGCACAAAGTTGCTCGATCGCCTTTGTGAAGGAGTTAAGGCTCCTTATATAGAGTCCTGGCCGGGTTAGGTGGAAACCCTAACGGTCCTCGGGCCCACCGGCACTGTAGCCACGCCGAGGATTAGTCATCATGTCCTCTCCACGACCTAGGCGCCGGGCTATCCGACATAGCCCGACGTAGGTCATCATGCCCTAGTCACAGTAGACGCCGAGCTAGGAGCCGTTAGTCTCCTCTGTTAGAGACAAGACATGGCTTCTCCACATCCTGTCCCCCGTCAGTATGTCAGCAGCACCTCGAGAAGCTGGTGTTTAGGGAAACTTTCTGCCTTTGCCTGAATGAGAACGAGGAGCTGGGGGTCTATTTATAGTACCCACAGAGGAGACAGCCTGACCTTTGCTTTCTCCAAGGGACGCCTTCTGACCTGCCCCAAGAGCCACCTCTTGGCTGTGCCCAAAGGGCGCCCCTTCATATCTCGAAGGGTCACCTGACCTTTGGCACAAGTCAAAGGGCAAATCATACAGTCAACAAGGGTATCTCACCCTGGCCTTTACCCTACCCGTGGGTAGCCCCCCGACATGACTGTACACGCGTCCATATATATGTACTTGGCTGGAAGGTTACCTACATAATAGTTGTATACAAAACGGCAATGATTGTGTCGCAGACTCGCTACTTCTGACGAGATTACAGGAAAAAATCAAAATTCGTACATGAATACAAAGCGTTCGAGAAATGATTGTTGGTCGGCTACCTTTTGCACACGCACAGATCTCATTGCGGCAGCCTGTACTAGATACAAAATCAGCGAACCGGACACCGCAACATCGGAGAAAAGACCCCCGCTCCCGTCGCCTCCCCGAGGGCGACCGGGGCGTCCCAGCCCGCCACCGCCCGTGCTTCGCCTTCCCCTGCCCTCCTCCCTCGCCGCCGCCGGCGGGAGCCGCCGGATGTTGCCCGCGCGTGCCGGCGGTGGCGGACCTTCTCTCCCCTCGCGACTAGAGGGACCCGACGGGGCGGGGCCGGCTCGGTCGGCAGCGTTCCGGCGCGGCCCTGGCTGGCGGAGGGGCGACGGCGCTTCCTCTTGGCGGCGTGGGCGACGAGGAACGGCCCCTGGCCGGCGGCGCCCTGCAGGCCCAGATCTGGGCCCTTTGGGCCCGATCTGGGTATGTGTGGGTCGGTGCGGGCCTCGACTCGCCGCTTTTGGTTGGACTGCGGAGAAGCTCGCGACGGGGCTGGCGCAACGACGCCATTGTCTGCTGCAGCGCGGAGGAGCTTCACGGGCCCAACGTGGGCCCGGTCGGGCAGGTGGCCTGGTTTGCTCCTTCTGTGGCGTCCGGTCTGCTATCGCCATTGGCGGTGGTTGTTGTGCCTGGTCTACAGATGCGTCTTCTCGGTTCGGCCGGCCTCGCCTCGGTTGCCACGGTGAGACGATGTCGCTGGCTTCTAGGCTTGTGGCGCATGCTGGTTGGCGGTTAGCGCATGCTGGTTGCGGTGGCGGGCGCTGGCGGCTGAGGTCGCTCTGCTTCATCGCGGCGACCTGTGGTGGTGGGGACATGCGTGCAGCGGCAGTGTGGAGGCATGGCAGCGTTGGCCCGTCCGGGCCCGATCTGGGCCAGTGGGGCTGGATCTGGGCCTGGCTGGTTGAGCTGTCCTGGGCATCCGCGGGTCACTTGCTGCTATCTCCGGTCGCCGTTCGGGGCTGGGGCGCCAGATCAGGCCAGGTCGGCCTAGATCTGGTGGCATGCTTAGGTTATGCGGGGCTCGAGTGGCAGGTAGCACGGAGGTGCCGTTGTTGCCTTGCTCGCTAGTCCATGGGTACGTGATGTGTTCCTCGTCTTTGCTGATGGTCCCGTGCTGATCTTGTGTGCTACCGTCCCACTGGTGTGGTGTTCCTCAGACCGGCGATGGTCCGGCAGGCCCGGGTGAACACGAGGGCGGGGCGCTGCTACTTGGTGGCGGGGATCTTTGTGGATCTTCTGGTAGAAGGAGTAGGGACTAGTGCTAGGGTGGCACGGACGGTGGTACCCTTGCTGCAATGCGACGGCGGGGCTTCACGAGCCCATTCGGGCACGGCTGGGCCAGGTTGGCCTGGTTTGACCTGCTGTTGTATCCGGTCGGCTATCGCTGGAAGGCGGTACAGGCAGTTCCCTCCCGCGTGCTCCTGCTCTGCTAACCCTCGTCGATGTCTCTTCCTTTCCTCTTTACGGGCCTCGCATCGTGTGTCACGGTGAGACGTGGGTGACTGCAAGACCGTGGTGGCGTATGCTGGTGGGCGGCGAGCTTGGTGGAGCAATACGAAGCGTCTGGAAGTGTGGTTTGCCACTAGTAGAAAAAGGCTTATAGGTGGAGGCCTTTTTGTGGCGCACCAAATTGCATGCGCCACAGAAAAGTATTTTTGTGGCGCATCCTTTTGCATGCGCCACAGAAAGGTTCGGGTGCGCCACAGAAATATTACTTTCCGTGGCGCATGGGCTCGGGTGCGCCACAGAAAGTCGACATTCTGTGGCGCATCAGGTGGGGTGCGCCACAGAAATTGGACATTCTGTGGCGCATCAGGTGGGGTGCGCCACAAAATGTCACACCAGGGCTTGCCCGGTTAGGCTTTTTCAGATTCTCCAAATTCCAAAAGGAAAAAAAGTTATTTAAAAAAGATTGTTTTTTTCAGCAAAATAAAAAAAAAGAAAAAAAAACTGTGGCGCACCGGGAGGGGGTGCGCCACAGAATGTTTAGGCGGGATTCGAAATTCGAAATCTGGCGGCCGGGTACCCCTTATCCTCTCCCCTTCTCTCATTTCCTCCTCTTCTTCTCCACTTCTCCTCTCCCCTTCTCTTCTCCCCTTCTCCTCTCCCCTTCTCTCATTTCCTCCTCTTCTCACTTCACCTCTCCCCTTCTCCTCCCTACTCCTTCTCAACAAACTCCGGCGACCTCCTTCTCCTCCACCAACTCCGGCGACCTCAACCTCCTCCTCCTACTACTCCGGCGACCACCTCCTCCTACTCCGGCGAGCGTGACCACCTCCTCCTACTCCGGCGAGCGCGACCACCTCCTCCGACGACCACCTCCTCCTCCTCCGGCGACCTCCTACGACGAACTCCTCCTCCTCTTCCTCCTCCGGCGAGCTCCTCCGGCGACCTCCTCCTCCTCCTCCTCCGGCGACCTCCTATGACGAACTCCTCCTCCTCTTCCTCCTCCGGCGACCTCCTCCTCCTCCTCTTCCACCCACCTCCGGCGACCTCCTCCTCCGGCGACCTCCTCTTCCACCCACCTCCGGCGACCCCCTCCTCCACCCACTTACGACGACGACCTCCTCCTCTGAACACGGGCTCCGACGAAATTCCGGCGAAAAACGGGCGGCGGCAGATCCAGATTTCGATCTGGCCGCCATTTTTTTTTTAAATTCAAAAAACAATTTAGTGGCGCACCTAAGTGGGGGTGCGCCACAAAAATATTTTTGTGGCGTGCGCCACAGAAACATTTTTGTGGCGCACCGGGCGGGTGCGCCACAGAAATATATTTTAGTGGCGAGAATTCTGTGGCGCACCGACCATGCCCAATTGGTGCGCCACAGAAAGCCAATTTGGTTCGCCACTGATAAGGGTTTTCCTACTAGTGCTTGGAGGGGTCGGGAGAAATCCTTGTTGTTTTGACACCGTCACGGTGACGCCTGTGGGTATCATCGACCTTCTTGAAGGGTGTCGGGTGTGTCTCCTCCCCACCTCTCGTATCGTATCGGGGGAAACCCTAGGACTTGTCCAGGCAGCAGCGTCGTCGCCGTCGCTTCCCTTCTTGAAGGTGCTGCCTGGTACGTGACGCTTCGGAGCGCTTGGAGCGTGGTGGGATTTCTCCGGAGGACGCAGCGGTCGCGGGTCACCCTTTGTCGAGCCACTGTTGTTGGCTTTGTTTTCTCTTCTTTTTCTTTTTCTCTGTTGTTTCTTTTGGGCGTTGTGCGGTCTGGCTCAGCATCGGTTTCAAACGGTGGTTGCTTTATTTATAAAGCAGGGTGAAAGCCTGTTTCGAGGAGATACGAAATCAGCGGCCACATCCACCTCGTAATCAGCAGGACTGATTTAACACGGGAAGAGAAGAGTGTGACCGTAGGGAGATCAGTGACCAACTGAAGCAGCCTGCAGGGGTGGATCCAGAATTTGACCATAGGGGAGCCGAACAAGACATTGACCGTAAAAGCGACACGCTATAAAAATATATCTAGTCTTACAACTATATTAAACGTATCAAGTGTAAAATTATATGTCTTGCATCTGCAAAGTTGGTGGTTAAAATCGAACCAACTAGCTTGAAAATTAGTAATTGGAGGCGTGCTCCTCTTTATGACGAGCAACTCTACTAATAAGAGCATCCACAGACGCGTCGCTTGCGCCCCGACGTTAGGATTAAAATCCTTGCTAGCCTGGTAGTTACGGCCTCAATCCTGAACGCCAGGCGTAAAGCGAGTCGCTGGACGCTATCCTATTTTCTTCCACTCAGAGCATCCACAACGTAGAAGCGCTTACCGAGGCGCTTAAGTCATTAAAAATAAATAGAATATATAAATATTTAGCGAAGCGCTTATCCCTGCCAACGCTGAGGCGCTAATCAGCTCTCCATGTGGCTCGCTTCCACGCTACGAGCAAGGCAAATCAACTAGCACCGGGCGGCACAGTTTGCGTCGGACGCCAGGGATTACACGCAGTAACCGCACATGCACCAGGATTTTGATCCTGGCGTCGACCTGCTAGCGTCCCACTGTGGATGCTCTCAGCGGCATAGAAAACTGAGGAGCCAGGGCGCTAATCTGATAAAGCTTTTTTGGTATTAATTTTTTGCCTCTAGAAACCGGCCATTGTGGATGCTCTAGAGACAGTAGTCAATTAATCAACAATTATGCGTATCTAATAAACCCCATCTAGCAATTATTGAATTCGACATACTAGCACGTAGCATGTGCACACAACGATACCTTGGAGATTGAAGCTAGGGGCGCATGAAACGGCGACAGTTCATGCATAGTCGTCGGCGACAATTTGAGACATACAAAAACTCTCTAATCTGGTGGCGACGGCGATTGGAACTAGTGCGGCAGGGGCGAGTCGCAGAGGTAGATGAGATCATACCGCCCGTGACTGCCGCAGAGGTAAATGGAAGTTCCGATCCGATTGTGTCAGCCAGCTGCGTTTCCATCGATCAATTCCCTTTCTAGGGTACTAGTACTACGTATGTTGTTTGGGCTTGGCATGGAGTAGTAGTATTAGGTATATTGTTTGGGCTTGGCCCAACAAATCAGCAGGCCAGGAAACCTTGCTGGGCTGTAAACTTTTATTAATTAGCTAAGTGTATATACATTATACATACGGTGTACAGAACTACAGATTCCTAGCCCCTGCTGTATGACGTTGAGGGTGGCCGAGCGTTGGGGCCTCCTTTGCTCCGTAAAATTCACAGGTCTCGACGGGTGCGGAAATACAGAGGGTAAAATTGGACCCCCTTTCAAAACGGGGCCAAAGACATTTTATTTATGCACAAAAGGAATCATGTTGTATTTTTACAAATGCCACAAAAAATGTATTTTTTTCTATAAAACTTACAAATGTTCAGATTTACACTCGACATTTTTGATAAGCATGCATTTTTTTATATATTGGGTGTATCTAGACTTATGAGTCAAAACATCATGTCCATTCATGTTAACGTTTTTACATTCTCATAGGCTGTGAGATTCTTCCCAGCCATAGAATATGACATTCGCGTTGGTACTTTTGACATTCTCAGAGTCTCTAAGATTCTGATACGTCATTCAAAATGCCTTATTTTAAATGACTTAACCATTTTCAGCTAAGTTTGGGCAGTCAAAAACGTCTTTTACGATGACATTTTTTTTTTGGAAGGGTCATATTTGGTTGAAATGTATGTTATCTGAAAAGCCATTAAAGAATAAAAGTTTGTAAAAACCCATTTAGGACAAATTGGACCGTAGCTAGAACCTTGTGTCACAGTCATGCCCCTGACAAAAATCTTCTTTTATCGGTTAGAAGGTAGTGGCCATAAGCCGGTGACTCCGATCAATCAGGAGAGCGACTGTAATGGCGGAATTTCACGACAACTATACTTTTTTTCAAGAGTGATCATCACAACTCATGAAGAAATCAATAAAATGCTCATAAGAGTGTATAAGAAATGAAAGAAACGACAAAAGAAGCCAATCAGATCGTTATGCAACAACGCTAGTAGACTATATATAACTCCATGTGCGTTGGCAAATTGTAGTTTCGTGCTTGCATGCATGCACCGACCTGACTACGATCTTCACTTTTAAATGCAAAAGAGAAAAACATATCAGTAAAGGGTGCTAATAGAATCCACATTAGTTTGTTCAAAAAAAAAAAAATCCCCGTTAGATGACAACATATATGCACTTCGGGTTGGGACTGCCGGTAGATACACCAAATCATGCACACAGTCCCAACGTCCCATGACATTCGTTTCCGTTCGTACATAACTTCCTTAGGATTTGAGATCGAAAGTACTCCGGAGTACTAATTTTCGTGAGGATTTGAGACTGTGCTAATAGAATCCCCGTTATATGACAATATATACTCCATCCGTCTCAAAATAACTGTCTTAAGTTTGGCTAAAAGTGGATGTATCTTGAGTTCTTGACATGAAGACAAAGGGAGTACGCACTTCGGAGTACTAATTTTTGGCTAATTCTCTTATTTTGTATAGATCTGGTGTTTAATAATGTGCATACTACTCCTAAATCGTTGCACGACCTAATAATCGTCATGCAATTGATAAGGTCGTAGAGAATTTTAAGTATGCCTTATAAACCGTGCAAGAGCAGAGGTATTTACTACTCCTAAATCGTTGCACGACCTAAATCTCGCCCAATCCTCCTGCAGTTTATGATCGTTGCAGCTTGTGCATGAGTTAACATTTTGTATTGCTTCCATGTCTCAAATGGCAACCGATAAATCAACATAGATAGAAACAACCTGAACTCCTCTTACTAGTCCGATCATGCTTGCAAACTCGACGATCAGTACCCGAAGTACAAAAGATGTATCTGTCTGTTACACATGCCCAAAATACCGTAGAATATCATCCAGCCGACTATCTTTTGGTAGATACCTCGTTGAAGTATCTCAGTGACTGCAATCACAAATTCTGATGTTTCCAAATCCTAGTACATATATACTACCAGCATTAACTGCAAAAACAGTCCCAACAAAGAACAAATCTTGTGTATATTGGTACGTGGTGTATGCTAATATGAACATTGAACTGACTAGGCTATACTCGGCCCATCATGATGTCTTCTTTGCAAATAACGATCATGTTCGATCTCTCTTCTCGTGCTTAAATAGGAGCACCGCTATAACATCTACACCATGTGGTGCAAAAACCATGCCATTTATGCTTTCATGAAGTTAAATGTTGTCAGAAGGAGCACATGGACCCTCCCCTTTCTGCTGCATTTTCCTCGCCGTCAGCACAGCCTCAACAGTCAACACTATCGGCGTGCTCTCCCCGTGATTGGCTGCCACAACCTCCGTCGCCGTTTCCCTTCACTCGTTAACGGGATCCAGGCCAGCGCTCCGTCGGGTAGATTACCGACCTCCCATCACTGGAGTACCGTGGCTGCGGCCGTGCGGCGGTACCAAGCAAAATCACATTTCACTCATCAGTTGAGGTATGAGAGAGCGCGATCCTGGCGATCTGGCCGGCGCGCCCGCGGCGCCTCTTGCTGGCCGTTTCTGGGCTAGTTCTGTCTCTTCGCCGCCGGTAACCTCCGCCGGGGGATGCCGCCGGAAGACGCTCGCGCCATCAGCGTGGGATTCGGGCATGGCGGGCTCGCGTTTTGCGTGCCTAGGTAATCTGACCGCAGCGCCCTCTGGCGTCGACGACGACCATGACTCCATCCAGATGGCCTCGGAGATCGTTGCGAAGGGTGCGGCGGAGGATGCTCTCCGGGACGATTGGCTGGTGTCCAGCGACTACGTACGCCGGCCGATCAAGTCCGACGAGGTAATGGCGCAGGAGTTCTGGAAGGAGATTGGTTTTCCGACGCCCGCATCGCGAGTCTGGGAAGCATCATCGCCAACCGAAGCTCCGGAGCAGACAGGTTCGTTTTCGTCCACTGTGTGCAGGTCGGCAGGCGACGATGGTACAAGGGGATCTGGTGGCACAACTTCGCCGTCCTCTGCCGGTGGCCGGGAAGAACGGAGCTGTTCGTCACAAGCTCAAGCTCTTCGGAAACCGATGGTGCGCATGGGGTGGCGTGGCCCTATTCCTCGGCCCCGGGTCACGCCGCCTCCGTGCCTCGGCGATTTCCTACCGGAACTGAGACCTACATCGGCGGCGCACGACTCAGGATCTCCATCGGTGGAATTTTCGGGCGGCTCCAGCTCAGCGCGGATCTTGGCGGAGACGACGGAGCCGGAGGCGTTCTCGCAAATTCGAATTGCGCCGTCGCTGTCGGGTGGGGCCAAGATGCATGACTCGATCAGCCGTCCATCTCCTTGGGCTCATCTGGGCCGCTGGTACGACGGCTTGTGGAGGAGGGGTCGGTCTAGGGCACCCCCGATCGTCGCCAGCGCTCCTCGTTCGTCTCCATCTCAGTCTACTTTCCTTCCAAGCGATCATCCTGCGACCCCGAGGAAAACCTTCGCCCAAGTTGCTGCAGCGCCGCCATCGATGGCTGCGCCTCCTGGATTCCCGGGTCCTCCGGGCTGGGCTCTGCCGGCGGCTCAGGGAACTCACGGGCGTGGAACTGGAGCTCAAGGGCGTGGCGCCGGCGGGCGTTT
Source organism: Poa annua (assembly GCA_026929855.1). Taxonomy (NCBI): domain Eukaryota; kingdom Viridiplantae; phylum Streptophyta; class Magnoliopsida; order Poales; family Poaceae; genus Poa; species Poa annua. The sequence goes on from CM049437.1 coordinate 99,765,620, forward strand.
TGGCAATGTGGGCGCACCGGCCTTTGCGCCGAGACATGGCGCGGCGCAGCAGGGCATGGCGGCAAACTTCGCCGCGGCTCACCATGGCGCGGGTGTAGGTCAATTCGGCGTGGGGTCTGCGGCACATGTTGGTACTGCCGCGGGCGCTGGTCAGTTCGGTGCGGGTGCTGGTCCGTACGGCGTTGGCGCAGCCCAGTACAGTCCTGTCGTGGTGCAGCAAGGCGCGGGTGCAGGGCAGCCTGGTGTGGGTGCTGTCCAGCAGTACAGTGTGCATTTTGGGCCAGGTGCTGCGGGCGGTCATCCGCCTCCGGCGGGATTCGCTGTTGGGGCTACTGCCCAAGTGCCGAAGAGGAAGAAGAAGCGCAGCAAACAGGCGGCTGTAGTTCAAGGGCAGCAAGTCGGAGGTCAAGGGCAGCAAGTCGGAGGTCAAGGTCAGCAAGCTGGAGTTTTGCCGGGTGCTGCTCCGTTCATGCCGATCCAAGAGACGGGCATGCAGCAGCAAGGAGCAACTGCTCAGCTTTTGATTCCAGGGGCAGCCCAACCTGGTGCCACTCCATCGTTGCCGATACAGAACGGGGAGGCAGGGGTAGCGGCTTCCGCGAATGTGCAAGGAGCTAAGAAGGTTAAGGGATGGTGTTGGAAGTGTGCTGTCAATGAACACCACACTAAGGATTGCCCAGTGAAACATTACTGCTATATCTATGACAATGCAAAGCATCCTACCCCTATGTGTCCAACGCTGAAGCTGCCGAGGCCCACGGTTTTCGTTGCTGGTCATGGACAAGCCGATACTATGTTCACTATGTTTCCCGACAACTTGTACAAGAAGGAGGTGGCTCCGAAGGGGATTCCTGTTGCTCTTGTTACTGTGCAGGGGGTGGCCGCCACTGCGAAACAGGTGGAAGCCCAGGTGGCTAGGTTGTGTATGGCACGGTCTTGGTGTTGGGAGGCTATTCCCAATGGGGACAATTCCTTCACGGTGAACTTCCCGTCTAAGGTCGAGTTATCGCGGTTTGTTGGTGCTGAGCTCGGTGTCCCATCTCAAGCAACCAAGCTTATTTTCAGCGAGTGGAATCCTGTGGATGTTGAACACACTTCGGAATTGTACGAGACTTGGGTGCATGTTACGGGAGTGCCAAACCCTTTGAGGCACTTCTGGGGTCTGTGGGCTGTCGGCTCTCTCATCGGCACCACGATTGATGTGGACTTGTTCTCCGTACGTCGCAGAGGTGTGGTTCGTATCTTTGTGGGGATGCTGAATGAGGATTGCTTCAAAGACATTGACGAGCAGGGCCCTTATCTCACGACTGCTGGAGTGCTGCGACTCAAAGGCTATGACTTTACTTTCCTGCCTGAGACTGGGGATTATGTACCGGAGGCAGATTTTGTGCCTTTCCTCTGGCAGCGCAAGGGCAAGGATGATCCTGATGATCATGGCATGGGAGACGACAACATGGAAGGCGAAACTGGAGATGAGGGTACGGCGGATAACGGGAATAGCACCTCGAACATGTTGACTGATCCGAGCTCGTCATCAGGTAGTGGGCAGGTACATGGAGCCTCTGTGGCGCAAATATTGCAAACGGTGGCTGTTACACCATTCAATCAAAATCCCAAGACTCCCAGAGGTATAGAATTGGTGAAAAAATGGAAAAAAACTGCTACTTTCCCCATGCCTGGTGTACCCGAACGATCTGCTACTGCTGTGACGTTGGGCTTGGATGATCAGCGGGATGGCGAGCAGCTGTCCTCCGCTAGTGGGAGTCCGACCGCGGCTAGGCGTGTTGGGCTGGACGAGGTGGCGCCGCCCACTGCACCGATGCTCGACGGGCCGCAGCAGTCCACCTGCGCTCCGGTGGCTGCGCCTGTCATGAGAGCGGTGGGGAGTGCCGGGATCGCTGCCGCCCGTGTGAAGCCTGGTCCGCAGCAAGCGGCATCCTGTTCCGGCAAGGCTGCTGAAGTGCTCATGGTGGTCATGATGGGCTTCCCAAATGTAGAGGCCGGGGTGAGTTCGCCATCGCCGACGTCGGACACTATGGTGGTGAGGGCTGCTACATCGACCGTGCCCTCCTCTGTGGTGTCTCCGTCGTCTGCGTCGCCATCTCCGACGTCGGATACTACAGTGGTGGGGGCTGCTACATCGACCATGCCCTCCCATGTGGTGTCTCCGCCGTCTGCGTCTTCTCCGACGACGGACGCTGTACAGGAGAGGGGAGCTACCACACCACTACCCCCTGTTGGCGGGCATCCGCTATATATGGCCACGCCTAGGCGTAGCGAGCGCCACCTAACGGGGAAGGACGGAGCGTCAGCGACGGATGAGGACACCTTGACCAAGGCGATACGGCGCAAAGCAAGTTTGTTCTCTACTCCGACCCCTGGTAAGTCTACGACACAAAATTCCTTCCTATCCTTTTCGCCATCTAAATTGTCAACTCAATTGTCTAGTGTAGGCGTAAGTTTAGGGAGAAATGAAAAGGAAATTGTTTTATCGGCTAATGTTTTGAAACATGTAGAATATGATCGTCGTAAGGTAGCACCTAGTGTTTCGAGTAAGCCGATTGCCTCGCCTATAGATGATGATGAAGTGAATGACACTTTAGATGGACAGCTTCTATCACATCTTGTAGGAGAGGTTACGGAGGTGGATTTGGACGAGGCTATGCTGGGTTCGTTTGATAGACCTGTATGCTACTAGCCGGAGATCCAAGTCCGCTAAAAACAAAAAGAACAAAGCTTCGCGCAAAAGCGTGAGAAAGTCAAAATCTCCATTAGTTACCCAATGAATGGCATATTTGAAAATAGCAGAGGTCTAGGTGACTTGGCTAAACATTTAAATATTGCGCATAATGTGAGGGATCACAAATTGGATTTTCTGGCTATTTCCGAGACGGGTAGACGAGATTTTCCAAGCGGGTGTGGAGCTTGCATGGCATTCTTGCCCCCCTCGAGGGAGATCGGGTGGTATGTTACTTGGCATCAAAACTGATACCATGGAATTGTTGGACCGGTCGGATGGTGAATTCCATATTAAATTTCACATCCGAAATAAGTCTGATAATTTTATATGGAGTTTGGTTGCTGTGTACGGCGCTGCCCAAGAGGAATTTAAGGCTGCTTTTCTTCGAGAATTGGTTAATCTAGCTAAGGATAACCCACACCCTATTTTTATAGGAGGGGATTTCAATATGCTGAGGTACCGTTCCGAGAAAAGTAAAGGTAGATTCGATGGTCATTGGCCTCTCTTATTCAATGTTGTAATTGATAGCTTGTCTCTGAGGGAGGTTCACATGACGGGGAGACAATTTACCTGGGCTAATTGTCTCCCCGAGCCGACGTTCGAGAAGCTAGACCGGGTGCTAATGGATTCCCGTTGGGAGGATAAATATCCATTGGTGTCGGTACGTGCTTTGGAGCGCATCGAGGCTTTCTCGGATCATGCCCCCATTCTCCTCTCTACTGGATCTTTGAAACCAACCACTAAGTCCCAATTCAAATTTGAATTAGGTTGGTTGTTGCGTGATGGTTTTGACGATTTGGTGAAAAGGATTTGGGCTCAACCGGTTGTGTGCGTCACTGCTATCCAACGGTGGAATGGTAAGATACGCAATTTGCGTACATTCCTACGAGGATGGGCAAGACACACTACCGGGATGCTCAAAAAAGAAAAGGAGCGACTGTGCTCAATCATAGATGAGCTCGATAAACTTGCGGAATCGCGTCCCTTATCAGCGAATGAGAGTGACCTCAAGCGGCACTCGAATGAGCAAGTAGGACGGATGCTGCGAGAAGAAGAGCTTAAATGGTACCAAAGATCTAAGGCTCAGTTCATTCTGCAAGGGGATTCGAACACGAGGTACTTCCACAATGTCGCTAATGGCAGACATAGGAGGAAACTCATTCATTCTCTTGATCAGGATGAGGGTCTGATCGAGGGACATGATAAGCTCATAGAGTATATTACTGACTACTATAAGGGTCTGTTTGGTGCTCCAGAGGAAGGAAACTTTACTCTTGATGAGACGCGAACAGATGATATTACCCAAGTTACTCCGGAGGAAAACAACTTGCTCATCGCACCCTTTTCTGAAGAAGAGATTAGCAAGGCTGTTTTCCAAATGGAGCATAATAAGGCACCCGGGCCTGATGGATTCCCAACTGAGTTCTACCAGCATTTTTGGGAAACCATCAAGTCTGATTTGCTCGAGTTATTCAGTTGCTTGCATGCTGGACAACTCGAGCTTTTTCGCCTAAATTTTGGGGAAATCGTCTTGTTACCTAAGACTCAGGCGGCTGAGAGGATACAACTGTATCGGCCAATATGCCTCCTGAATGTTAGCTTCAAGATCTTTACAAAAGTAGCAACTATTAGGTTAAATTCGGTAGCAGATCATGTGGTAAAGCCTACCCAAACTGCTTTCATGCAGGGAGGAATATCCTAGACGGGGTTGTGGTTCTCCATGAAACCGTACATGAGATGCACACGAAGAAACTTAGTGGGGTAATATTTAAAATCGACTTTGAAAAAGCATATGACAAAGTAAAGTGGCCTTTCCTACTACAAACTCTGAGAATGAAAGGGTTCTCCGATGAGTGGTGCAAATGGATACATAACTTTGTTGCCGGGGGAAGCGTGGCGATAAAAGTCAATGATGACGTGGGACACTATTTCCAGACAAAAAAAAGTTTAATGCAAGGGGATCCTCTATCACCTATACTATTTAATATAGTGGCTGATATGCTGACCACCATGATTGAACGGGCAAAAGCGGATGGCCAAATTGAAGGGGTGGTCCCACACCTTGTTGATGGGGGTCTCTCATTACTTCAATATGGGGACGATACAATTCTTTTTATGTAACATGATCTTGATAAGGCGATGAATTTGAAATTGATTTTGTCAGCATTCGGGCAATTATCAGGTTTAAAAATCAATTTCCATAAAAGCGAATTGTTTTGCTTTGGCGAGGCACAGGACGCTGCTGCTCAGTATGCCGAAATATTCGGTTGTGAGCAGGGTCAATTCCCTATAATGTATTTGGGTATACCAATTCATTATCGGAAACTGACTAATGCGGAATGGAGACATGTCGAGGAGCGTCTGCAATCTAGGTTGACTAGCTGGAAAGGAAAACTGTTGTCCCTTGGTGGGAGGTTGGTTCTCATTAATTCGGTACTTACAAACATGGTACTCTATATGATATCCTTCTTCCAGTTACCAAAAGGTGTATTGAATAAATTGGATTACTTCCGATCAAGATTCTTTTGGCAAGGGGATGGCGAGAACAAGAAATATCGACTGGCTAAATGGGATGTTGTTTGCCGTCCTAAAGATCAAGGAGGGCTGGGTATTCATGATCTTTGTATCAAGAATTCGGCCCTCCTAGGGAAGTGGTTGTTTAGACTGCTAACCGAAGATGGTATTTGGCAAACGCTTCTTAGAAATAAATACATCGGTTCAAAGGCGGTATCACAGGTGTACTGGAAACATAGTGATTCCCATTTTTGGGCCTGCCTAATGGCGACTAAGAAATATTTCTTTCCCTTTGGTGTATTTAATATTAAGGATGGCTCGGAAATTAGATTCTGGGAGGAAAAATGGTTAGGTAACACCACCCTCCGGGAACAATATCCGGCTCTATACAATATTGTTCGACATAAAGGGGACACTATAGCTACTGTTATGCAGTGTTCACCACCCAATGTGTCGTTCAGACGGAATTTATTTGGTCGGAGATTAGCTTCTTGGAACGCCTTGCTGGCACGGTTGGATTTAGTTCAACTCACACAAGGCTCGGATGAATTTCGATGGAATTTATGCGGGAACGGAAAATTTTCAGTAGATTCCATGTATAGGGCGCTTGTGCATTCTGACATTCCAGTCGACGACAATAAAAAAATATGGCACATGAAGATCCCACTTAAGATAAAAGTTTTTACGTGATATTTTCGTAGGGGTGTCATTTCAACCAAGGACAACCTTGTCAAGCGGAATTGGCATGGAAGTACTAAGTGTATGTTCTATCCCAAACTGGAGACAATAAAACACTTATTCTTCGAGTGTAGTTTCGCATGTTCTATATGGTCATCTATCCAAATAGCGTCTAACTTATATCCACCCAAGTCTGTGGCCAACGTTTTTGGTAACTGGTTGCATGGGATAGATAAAAAGCTGAGAACGGTTATTAGGGTGGGAGCGATTGCCGTTATATGGGCGCTTTGGCTGAGTAGAAATGACAAGGTTTTCAATGACAAAGATGTTTCTCTTTTGCAGGTAATCTACCGCTGCACGAGTACTCTCCGTACGTGGTCCACCTTACAACGCGTGGGACATCAAGACCTCTTTACGGAGGCTTGTGCAAGACTGGAGGAGGTGGCAAGGGACATTTTCTCACAACATGGGTGGCCGCTTGATCGCCGGATTGGACCTCCATAGGCTGATGAGCTTGCTATGTCATAGGCGTTTTATATTATCCTGCTGATTGTAATTCGTCTATTAGTGCACTTTTTACTTTATCGGTTGGATTGCGGCTGTGTGCATTTGTTATACAGAGGCCGGGTGTAATACTTAAACTTTTGAGTAATAAAGCCCTTTATCTAAAAAGAAGGAGCACATGGCTATTCATCGCCACTAATTTGAGCAACCCGTCCTTCAATGAAGTGGCTCCATAATAAACATTATAGTTGTATCAACACGTCGCACCATCATTAACAAGAATAAACAAGACACTAAGAAACCGTAACGTTTGCAATATTTAAGGAGAAAGAATTGTATCCCAATTTTAAAATCCCCACCCAATCCTCTTTGGTTTAACGTGAAAGGAGTAGTTACCCTAGATGGCAACGGGTGTGTGGTTTCACCACCTGGTCTCCCATGGAAACCGTCTTGCATTGTGCCCATTGGGTTGTGTATGATTGTCCAATGGTTTTGTCGGAGAGCATAGAGGGGGTTGTCGAGGAGATATAGAATGCGGATATTTTGTAACTAGTTGCGAGTCCGCACCACATTGTCATGTGACATACTTGCAAGATTTAAAAGATGCAAAATAAATCGTGGACATGGATTATGTTGTATTTGCCTGTCTTCAAAATTTTGTTCCAAAGTATGGCAATATGTCACATGTGCTAAAACAAATGTATCACATGCTACTAACACATCATTTGTCGTTTTGTGCAGCCTACACATTGTCATATTTTGGATGGAAATTTGTGTACATATATGCAGAAGATACAATAAAATCTATGCCCAAGCGGCCAAACACGACACCAAAAAACTCGAAGACGATACTAATCATCTCTTCTCACAAAAGCGAAAGTATCTAGCGAGGATCACTTGTATAATTTCCATGTATCAAAGACCTATCAGATCGTTGGGCTAATACCCTACAAGAAAAATAATTCCATTTATGTGTGCGAGTTGTAGCTTTTGGTGTTTGCATGCAAACCCGACTACGAAAAATGCAAGAGGGTAGAAAATACCATTTCTTTCGAGGATGTCATGTGTGAACTTGTGAAGGGTATCAACAGAACCGCCATAACATAGCAATATGCACTTTGGGACTTTGGGTTGGGGTCTGCCAGTAGATGCACAAATTAAACAAGCGCCGTCCTATGACTTTTGTTCCCGATCGTACTTAGCTTCTTAAGGATTTGAGATTGAAACGAGTACTGATTACGGTAAATTCTACTAGTATTTGGTAGATCTGGTGTATACAAACTAATCAAATCCAATAGAGACATTGGTCTGAATGTTTAATAATAACATAACTTGTACAAGCGATTATATTCTGCTCCAGTTAACATTTTAGGTTGCTTCCATATTTCAGTAGGCAACTGATTGGTCGATGAGCGAAACAACCTTAATTCATTTCACACGTCCGACCAAGTGTGCCAGCTTGATGAACAAAAGAAGGAGTCGATGTGATGGAGCTGTCCGTAAGGGCATCTCCAGTCGTTCGGCCCCCCAGTCCGAAATCCGGATACTTTCGCCATTTTATCCGGCGCATTTGGAGACATGGGGGCGATTTTTCCAGCCGACAGCCAAACCCAGCGACCCCAGGCGACATAAGTTCAAATTTAAACATCCCCACTTGGCATGGGAGTACAGAACAAGATTCGTCGATCATTTGCCACATCTGGGCGACCGGAGGAGACAAAAAAGGCCATATCTGGGCGATCGGAGGAGACAAAAAGGGGCAGCTCTCGGCGCGGGCATCAGACGGACCCCGGCGACTCGTCGGAAGCTTCCAGATAGTAGATCGGCGCCGTCGGCGCAACATGAGCTGAGTTCGGCGTTGCCGGAGTGGTAGTGCTGGGCTCGGCGTTGCCGTTTGCGTCGACGTCATGGACGGGCTTGGTGGTCGCTGTAGCCTCGGTGCTAGGCTCGGAGTCGGCGATCGGCGGGTCGGGCACGCTGGGGTTTAGGATCCTGCCGCGGTGCTCCATGAACCACGCCTTCACCTCGGGGTCCATGTCGGCCATGTTCGCCCCCGCGAGGAAGGCGAGATCATTGTTCCTCTTCTTGGCGTTGACGTTCGTTCGGAGGAGGGCGATCTTCTCCTCCTGCTTCGCCATCAGCTCGACCCACATCGCCTCAATCTTCCCCTCCCGGTCAACCTTGTCGTTCTTGGCATCCTCAATGCACGCCTCGATCGACGCCTGGAGCCTCTCGGCGGCCGGAGCAGAGTCCCTCGCAGCCTTCGCCTTTTTGTTGCCGAGCGGAGGGCGATCTTCCGACGACAGTGGCACCGGCTCGTCGGGCTTGTAGCCGTCCTTCCGCAACGACAGCCGAATCTGCGACCACTTCCCGCACTTCTCTATACCGGTGAAGACATGGAGGTACCGGAAGTCGGTTTGGTTGTTGTCGTTCCGGTACACCGCGAACATGCGGACGATCTGCACAAAGAGGGCGAGCTCGGCGAACGAGAACAGAAAGATGGAAAATAATTGAGCGTGTTCGGCGATATGCTCACCGCCATCTCGACGTTCGCGCCGTTCTCGGGACACCGGGAAATCTGCTCCTGGATGTCGTGCCACTTGTTGCAGGCGGCTTGGATGATCGCTGACAAGGTTATACCAAATGGGTACCCTATCGTGTGGGTACCTGGTGCACGTGATGACTACAGCCCGATTGTTAATAAACGGAAGAAGCCCACTAAGGAAGGCCCAAGACGAATATTGCTTTCCAAGTTAGCATCGTCGGTTGTAGTTTCCATACTTGTAATCCTAGTCGGTTACGTACCCGAGACCTAGTCCCCTATATAAAGGCTAGGAGGGTAGCCGATCAAGTACACGCTCAACCAGAATCACCAAACCCTAGCGAGATCAACCTCTCGCTGGACATTGTACTCGCCGCATATTCCACAATCAATACAGACAGACAGAAAATAGTGGTGTTACCTCAGTCGAGGGCCCTGAACCTGGGTAATCCCCGCTTGTCAGCCGACGAATCTACTAACACTACGCGTTCTCTACCACATAAATCTAACCCCAGGCTATCAGTCATGGGTATTGATGGGGATACCCCTCGTCAATCGCCCAGTGGTTCGACGCGGCTTTCTCGCCGCGTTCCAGCGTGCATCATATGAAGGTCGGGTCGATGAGGCGGCGCTCGTCGTAGGAGGTCTTGACACGCCGCCAGTAGGTGTCGCCGTTCTGGTTCGCGCCGACGATGGTGTCAAAGCTGACCGTTTTCCACGCCTCGGCGAGGTTCTCGTCCTCCTTGAGGCTCCATTTGATGCGCGACTCGGTAGGGGCCTTGTACTTCCTCGGCTTCTTCCCCTTGCCCGATAGGTCCTCCTCGTCGTCGTCGACGTCCATGCCGCCCGACTCTTCCTGCTGCGCCGACTCCTTCTGCTGCGACGCCATGCCGTCGTGGCCGCTCCCGCTGGCGCCGCCCACGCCACACTAGCTCGCCTGCGTGAAGAAGGCGGGGCACGACGCCGACGCGATGGAGCTGGTGTTGATCATGTCCTCCATGTAGGTGTTACCGGCCATTCCGCCGAACACGCTGTTGGGGTCTGGGCTCAGGGACGGCAGAGAGCCGCGGCGCAGCAACGAGGATGTGGAGTAGAGGGACGAGGTGGAGTAGGCCATGGCTGGGTCGGTGGGGGCACAGTGGCGTTGTAGATCATCGGCGGGCGAGGGGCGGTGAAGTGCACGAAGGTGGCGTTGGGGTCGAAGCCGCCGTGAGCATCGGCGTCCATGTACTCGCGGGAGGGAGAGCGGTACCAGCCCGGCGAGGGCGAGGGCGAGGGGTACTGCAGCGACGGCGAGGGGTACTGCGGCTGTGGGGCGAACCTGGATCTTGCCGGCACCAAGTTCCTGCTCGGTGTAGCCCTCTGCGCTTCCTGCTCCTGCTCGTGTATGATACGTGTCAAACATATTCATAATTTCTGTTGTTCCATGCTTTTATTATACCAATTATCACATGTTTTATATACACTTTATATCATATTATGACACTTATTGGACTAACTTACTAATGGTTGCAAAAGTGCACAATGTTCTTGTTTTACTCCTTGATGTGTAGAAATTATCAAGAATACAAGAGGAAACCTTTTTGGAGTCGAATTGGGACTTTTCAGAAATCTGTCTAAAAACTATTTTCGAAGATTGTCACGTTTGGGCCTGAAGACGACGTCAAATGGAAATCAAAATTGTTACAAAGTTATAGGAAATTTTCTCCTAATCGATCTGGACTTAAAATTTGGCCGAATCCGAGTGCGTATGTTCCAGATATGCCCTTTTGGTGGAGCCCAAGAGGGGCTGACGGAAATCCGAGAGTCCATATAAGGGAGGGAACCCTAACTCGTGAAAAACCCACAAGACCACGAATTTTCCTCCCCCCAAGCAGCCGTCTTGGGGAGAAGAACCTCCTCAACACCATCCCCATCACCAAGGGCGGCCGTGGCTTCCAAGGGCCGCCGCCGCCGCGTCAAGGGCTGCCGCCGCCGTTGCCGTGGGCTGCCGCCGCCTCGCCGAGGACTGCCTCCGTCGCCGCCGCCGAGGGCCGCCGCCGCCGTGCCTCCACGGGCTGCCGCCGCCACTCCTCGCCGCCGCGCCGTGGCTGCTGCGGGCTGCCATCTCCACTCCGGGCTGCACCTCTCCATCAAGCTCCTCATCACCATGACCATGCGTGAGTAGTTCTCCCCCGGGGCTGCGGGCTCTACCGGTAGCTATGTGGTTTCTCTCTCTCCCATGGTGTGATCTTTATGTGATCATGAGCTTTATAATCTAGTTAAATATGTGACGTTACTCTTTATGTATTATGCACTCCAGAGGTTACTTTAATATGAACTCCGGGGTTATTCACGGTTGTGAAGTTGACAGTGAGCGCACCGTGTGTGACTCCTTTATGACGTTGTGGTGTGTGTTTACTCATACTTTGAGGATGCTGTTATAGCCCTGCGCAATGAATAGTGTTTATCATATAACAAGAGAGTGTTTGAGAGTAGTATTTATTATTCAGTTTTGATGTCATTGTTGAGAGTGTCCACTAGTGAAAGTATGATCCTAGGCCTTGTTTCTAAGTATTGAAACACCGTTTACAACAAGTTTTGCTACATGTTTGCTTGCTGACATTTTTATTTCAGATTGCAATTACTACTTATAATCATCCATATTACTTGTATTTCACTATCTATTCGCCGAACTAGCGCACCTATAAATCTGACAAGTGTATTGGGTGTGTTGGGGACACAAGAGACTTCTTATATCTTAATTGCAGGGTTGCTTGAGAGGGATATCTTTAACCTCTATCTACCTGAGTTCGATAAATCTTGGGTGATTCACTTAAGTGAAACTTGCTGCTGTACTACAAATCTCTGCTCTTGTAGGCCCAACATTGTCTACGAGAATAGAACCGTGTCTAGACATCAGTGTACTTCGTGTTCCTCTTCCGCCGCCACCACCACCTCAGCTGCCGCAGCGGCCTCTCTTTCCTTCTTCCTGGCGTCCCTGTCCTTGCGGCCCTTGGTCTCGATGTCGCGGCGGCGCACCTCTTGCGCCCAGTCGGAGACGCACATCTCCGGCGGCTTCTTCATCGGCGAGCTCGGCTTTCTCGCCTTCTTCACTCCGCCGACGGCGCGAGGACGATGGTGGTGGGCCGTGGTCTGGTGAACTTCTTCGGCGCCATGGCGATCTGGATGGGAAGGGGGAAAATGGCGGGCGGAATGGCGCGAACAAGGCGCAGGATTAGGGTATATGGCGGGAGGAGGGAAAACAGGCGCCCCTCGCTGACAGAGCGGGCCCACGTTTTTTTGGCTTCATCCGGCGTCCCCAGAAGACCCCTGACGGAACGGGTTGGCTTGGCTACGCCGGATTATAAAACGTCCAAATCCGGCAAAAAAACCGATGTCCTAGGGGCGTGACCAGAAGGATTTCGCCGATTCAGACGTGAAAAAGCGGTCTGGGGGCACGGCTGAAGATGCCCTAATGCATGCTCGGCATGCCGGAGAATAATCCATATTAACCCGACCACACTAGTGCTTACCTCGTAGAAGTAAATGGATGAGGGCAATCAAAAATTCTGATGCTTCCAAGTTCTAGGATGTACTATGGTTTTAACAACATTAACTGCAAACTCACTCCCAACAAAGTACAAATCATGTGTATATTCGTATGTGGTGTATGCTAATATGATCCTATATATACTAGGCCATACTCGGCCTATCATGATGGCTACTTTGCAAATTTTGATCAAGTCCGATCTCTTCTCATGTTTAAATAGGAGCACTACTATAACAACCATGTCATTGATGCTTTCACGAAGTTAAACGTTGTCATAATTAAGGACCACATGGGGTTGATGTACACTATTACGAGCAACCCATTCTTCAATGAAGGGGCTCCATAATAGGCGTCTCAAGTAGCACCATCAATAACGAGTAGAAATGGGACACTAAGAGCATCTCCACATTCTATTAAAACGATCAAATTCACCTTCTCAAGTTGCACCATCAATAACGAGTAGAAATGGGACACTAAGAGCATCTCCACCGGGGGCCTTTAAAGGACCCCCTAAATACCCTTTGGGGGGGGACGGACACCAAAAACCGTCACCAGCGGCACCCCAAAGGTTGCCCCGGACGATTTTGTGTCTTGCACCCCCTATAGGGCCTCTAAGTTTGGGCATGGCCCTGACAGAGATGGCCCGCTCATCATACACACGACGCGCCGCGTGCCCTGGGTCATTCGTCCCCCACAGTCCTCTCGCCGGTGATTCGCACCATCGTCGCCACTCTCGGCGCCGCCTGCTTGATTCGCACCTAGGCAGGGGCGGAGCCAGGATTGGGCATTAGAGGGGGCCCAGCCTGGTAAAAATCAATTAGGGGGGGCCAAGCAGGTAATTTATCTCTAAATCTAATGATAATCAAGCTTATATGTGTAAAAAAGTCTTGCTGTGCATGACATTAGGGGGCCAAGGCCCCTGCTGGTCCCCCCCTAGCTCCGCCACTGCACCTAGGGACCTTGGCGCAGCGCTAGGTACCGTCTCGCGCCACTGGTCTCCGACCTCGTCTACCTCGTCTAGCGCCGGCGCATCTTGTTCGAGCCCAGGTAGGCCTCCTCTTCCATGCCGCCCCGCACGCAAGCTGTTCGACCATTGGTTGATAGGCTGAATTCGTTGATTCATCAAACAGGCAATGGATAGTGACGACGAGGTCATGTTTTTTGAAATGATGGCGGAGGATGCCGCTCTTATGGCCGATGCAGAAGAGAATGAGATGATGATGGCCGAACTTCTAGATGCTGCAGTACAGGCAGACGCGGCGCCGAAATTTGGGGAATCATCGAAAGGGCGGCGTCCCAACAAGAACCGCAACAGAGCAACTGGCACGCTCTGTTGTTCCAGTACTACTTTGTCGAGAACCCGACGAACTTGCCTCATGAGTTGCGGGCTCGCCGTCCTCTTCCGCCGCGTCCTCTTCCTGCTGTTCTTCCGCGGCGACCACGGCATGTTGATCGTCGACCAGCACGGCCTCCCTCTCCTCCTCCTGATCGACCACCACGACCGCCTCCTTCTCCTCCTGATCGGGCAGTACCGGCTTCTTCTCAGGCGACGACATGGCGAGCGAGTTGTGTGCGGAAAGAATGAGATCGATGTGCGTCCGCGAGGATTGTTATATCGGTGCCAAGCGGTGCGAACGCAACCTGAAACTACGCGGCGGCAGTTGCAATCCGTACGAAACGTCGTAATGCGGAGCGACGCGGCGGTTCGAGCGCCGGCAAGGTGTTCGACAGTTCGCTCTAAATTTGATTGCGTTTGGGGGGTGGGCCTTTGGGGAGTGCCGCTGTGGGCGGACTCTAAATATTGACCGGACTCATGTCCGGCACCCTAAGGGCACCTCCAACGGCCCAGCGCATACGGACAACGAATCCGGACCGATTCAGTCCGCTTTGGGCGGACAACAGACAGATTTTGGGTCTTTGTCCGTTTTGCAGCGGAGGTGCCCCAACGGCCGGCCGCATTTCATAAAAAAGAGTAGGTCTCGTTGGAATTTCATTCAAAGTTTGGATAGAAAATAAACACGCTGAAATATTATTCATTTATTACAACAAAGTTCGAATAGAAAGAAAAATAAACTTGTGATAACCCACAAGTATAGGGGATCGCAACAGTCTTCGAGTGAAGTAAAACCCAAATTTATTGATTCGACACAAGGGGAGACAAAGAATACTTATAAGGTTTAACAGCGGAGTTGTCAATTCAGCTGCACCTGGAAAAGCACCGGTAACAGGGGTGATGTGAAAGCAGCAGTAACATGAGAGCAATAGTAACATTAACACAGCAACAGTAGTAGTAACACAGAGGCAATGGTACCAGAAAATATTCAAATGCGTAGTTGACTTTAGAGCAATAATGATGACAGAAGGACCGGGTTCCCAGCTATCTACACTAGTGGTAACTCTCCAAGAATAATTGTTCGGTGAACAAATTACGGTTGGCCAATTGACAGTATTGAGAACATCCAGTTTATTAATCATGTAGTCATGTTTTCCATATATAGTCATACGTGCTCGCAATGAGAAACTTGTATAACATCTTTTGTCCTACCATCCCGTTTGCAGCGGGGCCTCAAGGGAAACTACTGGTAATTAAGGTACTCCATTTAATAGAGCACCGGAGCAAAGCATTAGCACTTAGTGAAAACATGTGATCCTCATATCTAAGCCATCCCCTCCAGTTATCCCAGTTGCTGTCACTCTGGTGCATCGGGTTCCGGACAGAGACATGTGCAAACAACTTGTAAATACAATCTAAGCAATAATTATATAGCTTAAATCTAAGATCATGCCACTCGTGCACTAGTGACAAACATTAAACACAACAATATTGCAGCAACAATAACTTCACAAACTTATAGATAGACTGATCATAATGTAACAATTCATCGGATCCCAACAAACACAACACTGATTACATCATATGGATCTCAATCATGTAAGACAGCTCATGAGATCATTGTATTGAAGTACATGGAAGAGAGAGTACCAACTAGCTACAGCCAAGAACTCGTAGTACATGGGGGAACTACTCACAAACCATCATGTAGTCGAAGTGGAGGCGGTGGAGTCGATGGAGATGGCTCCGGGGGTCAATCCCCGTCCCGGCAGGGTGCCGGAACAGGAACTTCTGACCCCCGAAACTTGTCTTCGATGGCGGCGGCGCTGCGGAACTCTTCTCGATCGGGAAAAGGCTTGCGTGTTAGGTTTTAGATACCTGGGGGGTATAAGTAGGCGAAGGGGCGAAGGCGGTGGAGGCCCGAGGGCCCCACACCCTGTCCTCGCGCGGCAGAAGGGTGGGCCGCGCCGGGAGGGGGTGTGGGCCCCTCGGGGCTCCCCTCCGTGTACTCTTCGGTGTTCTGGAACCTCCTGGAAAAAATAGGAACTTTGACGTTTCGTTTGTCCAATTCCGAGAATATTTGCTTAACAACTTTTCTGAAACCAAAAACAGCAGAAAATAGGGAACTGGCACTGTGGCATCTTGTTAATAGGTTAGTTTCAGAAAATGCATAAAATGATATAAAAGTGTGTATAAAACATGTAGCAATTGATATAATATAAGCATGGAACATAAAAAATTATAGATACGTTTGAGAATTATCAAGCATCCCCAAGCTTAGTTCTACTCGTCCCGAGTAAGTAAAACGATAACAACAAATAATTTCTAGAGTGACATGCTTTCACATAATCTTGATCACATAATATTGTAAGGCTCATGTTATGAATGAATTGACTCAAGGCAATGATCTATAGTTTGCTAACAAATAGATAAGGAGTAAACAACTGCATCATATAAGTAAAAACTTTTCATGCATAGTACTTTCAAACAAGCATCAAAATGATTTGCATAAGAGTTAACTCATAAAGCAATAGTTTCTAAATAAAAGAGCATTGAAGCAACACAAAGGAAGATATAAGTTTCAGCATTTGCTTTCAACTTTGAACATGTATATCATATAGATAGTTGTCAACACAAAGAAATATAATAAGTGCAATAAGTAAGCATATAAGAATTGTTGCACACAGTTGACACAAGTGTTTGCTTCTGGGACAGAAAGAAGTAGGTAAAACTGACTCAACATAAAAGTAAAAGATAGGCACTTCGCAGAGGGAAGCAGGGATACAACATGTGCTAGAGCTTCTTAGTTTTATAGGTTTTTGAAATCATATAGAGAGCATAAAAATAAGTTTTTGAGTGGTGTTTGTCGTTGTCAACGAATGGTAATGGGCACTCTACCCCCCTTGTCAAACAGACTTTCAAGAGCGGCTCCCATGAAGGACGTTATTTCTACCCAAGAGTAGATCATACCTCTTATTCTATTTTGTTTACACATGTATATTTTTAAAACTTGGTTTGACACTCCTCCCCACTAATGCATACACAATCCATGGCTAACCGAATCTTCGGGTGCCTTCCAACAATCACATACCATGAAGGAGTGTCTATATTAAATTGTATAACTCTTTGAAGCATAATAAATTTTTGCAAAACCATGTGAAGAGAATGATGGTTAAAGTTGTAATTAATTGGGACTGGGCACCCCATTTGCCAGCTCTTTTTGCAAAGTTAATGTATAAGCGGATGTATATACCACTAGTCCGGTTGTGAAAGTCCGTCTAAAAGCAAATGACAAGGTTGATATCCGTAACACCACATACTTCCTCATGAGCTAATAAACATTGACACAAATAAGGGATAATAAGTTTTGAATAAAGGTAGCACATGAAGTATCTACTTGGAATGGAAGGAAATACCACGTAGTAGGTAGGTATGGTGGACACATATGGCATGGGTTTTGGCTCAAGGTTTTGGATGCACGAGAAGCATTCCCTCTCAGTACAAGGCTTTGGCTAGAAAGGTTATTTGAATCAAACACAAGCATAAAATATGACAACATGACGTATATAAAAACATATTGCAAGCATTATAAAACTCTCCATTTTCTTACTTGTTGTTCAAACACCTTTAATAGAAAATATCTAGACCTTAGAGATACCAAACATGCAAACCAAATTTCAACAAGCTTTACGGTAGTTCTTCACTAATGGGTTTTAACTACATGATGTAAAAGCTTAAACATGATCTATTTGAGAGCTCAAAACAATTGCCAAGCACCACAACATACAAGATAACAATCCATAAAAGCATGTATATCTTTTTCATTATACCATCTACCACATTTAGCATTTTCTGTTTCCAACCAAACACCAATCAACTTATTTAAAGATAAACTCTCCAAGTATTTAACAATGAAATAAGAGAGTATAACATAAGAGAACTAACAGCTCTAAACAACAGATGCGTGAAAAACAAGAGCTGAAAGTATCGAAGTAACATAGAGGAATACTCAACAAATATAAGTGAAGAATACGAGTATTCATAAGAAAACGCGGAGCGTGTCTCTCTCCCACAAAAGAATGGTAGGACCCATTTTATTCAGAGAATGAAAATAACAAAAACAAAAACAAAAACAAACAGACGCTTCAAGTAAAGCACATAAGATGTGTCGGAATTAAAATATAGTATCACTAGAGATGACCTGATAGTTTGTTGATGAAGAAGGGGATGCCTTGGGCATCCCCAAACTTTGACGCTTGTGTCTTCTTGAAATATGCTTGGGTGACCCACGGGGGCATCCCCAAGCTTAGGCTTTTTCATCTTTTTGATCACATCATATCATGCTCTCTCTTGATACTTGAAAACTTACTTCACACCAAACTTGTCATAAACTTCATTAGAGCGGTTAGTACTCAAAAACATTAATCCACTTTGGTTCTGTTGTGACACATTCCAAGAACTCAATAAAACATTAACTACAGCCCTCCATGATAGAGAACCTTGCTTAAAGTCCAAAAGAGACAATGCAAAAAACAGAGACAGAATCTATCAAAACAGAACAGCCAGTAAAGATGAATTTTTTCGAGGCACTTAACTTACTCAAATCAGAAAACTCAAAACTAATGAAATTTGCGTACATATCTGAGGATCACGCACAGAAAATATCAGATTGTTTCGATTTTTCTGTAGGGAGTTATGAATTAAACGGTGGACATAAGAGAACTGTTTCTGCGCAGAAATCCAAATCTAGTATCAACTTACTACTAGAGACTTTACTTGGCACAACTATGCAATAAAATAAAGATACAAAGGATTTGTTACAGAGGTAAGCATGCTCCTTGACTCAAATAAAAGAAAAATTACAGAAATAAAAGATGGGTTGTCTCCCATAAGCGCTTTTCTTTAATGCCTTTTAGCTAGGCTTGATAGTTTTAATTATGCTCTCATAGAAATAGAAAATGAAGCAAAAGGAGCATCAAGAAGCAAATTCAAAACACATTTAAGTCTAACCCACTTCCTATGCATAGGAGTCTTGTACACAAATAAATTCACAAAGAACAAAGTGACAAGTATAGGAAGATAAAACAAGAATAATTTCAAAACTTTTAGCATTTAGAGAGGTGTTTTAGTACCATGAAAACTTCTACAACCATATTTTCCTCTCTCATAATAATTTTCAGTAGCATCATGAATAAACTCAACAATATAACTATCACATAAAGCATGCTTTCCACGATCTATAAACACATAATTTTTATCAAGCTCCAAAATAGTAGGATTAAAACTTTCAAACCCACTTTTAACAATTTTATAACAAGATGATTGCTCATTCTCAAGAGATATGGGGCTCCAAGATAAATTCAAGACCTCTCCAATCCCATTTTCAATAGTAGTACAATTAATATTATCAAGTAAAATAGGACCATCATCTAGAGCTTTATCATAAACATTTTCTAAACAAACTTTCTCATTACCATGCATTTCGAAATTAGGCACAAATAAAAGATTTTCATAAGATTTATCAAAATAGCATGGATTATCATATATAACAGTAGCATAATTATTCTCACAAGTTTTACTCATAGGGAATATTTCAAGAGAATCCACATGAACATAACATTCATCCTACTTTGTTAAGCATGGGGGACAATCAAATAGTGTAAGAGATGAAGAGTTACTCTCATTAGAAGGTAGGCATGGGTAGCTAATCCATTCTTCCTCCTTTTGTTCTTCAGTCTCCTACTCTTTTTCATCTAATGAGCTTTCAGGTTCAGCAATTTCTTCTTCCACAGGTTTCTGCAAATTGTAGATACATTCTTGTGCATTACTGAGTCTCTCATTATAATCAATGATATAACAATTATTGCTGAAATTTTCTATGCAATAATCAAGTATAGAAGAGACATAATCTTTAAGGTTATTACAAGCAACACAGGTTTCATAATTTTTTCACATGAAGGATTCTATTTCAGAAGCTCCCATAAAGAAAACAAATTGTTCTACTTCTTCAAATCCAAGGTCAATATAGTTATTCCAATGATAGTTCACAATTAAAGCTTCTTTACTAAAGCCACATTGGAATTTAAAATGTTTAGTATCCTGTTCAGAGCAACAATTTATATCATGGCGTTTAAGCAAAATTTTAGCAATTGTGTTCAACTTTTCTAACACGCCTCTCATGACTTTCCCATTATATGATTCTCTATACTTTATAAATAATTCATTAAATTCCATAGAGGTTCTAGCATGTTCTTTCATAACAACAGTTTTTTTTTAATTTTCGGTTTTTCAATTTTTTATGGATTTTCGGGTATATACGAAAAATACAACAAGACAAAAATAAACTAGACAAAAGTAAACTAAACAAAACACAACTAAACAGAAATAAACTAAGCACAAATAAACTAGACAAGACAAAATAAAATAAAAACAGAGAGAGAGGTAGAGTGTACTCCCCAGGTGAACTTATGAGTAGAGCTATGCTCCCCGCCAACGGTGCCAGAAAATAGTCTTGATAACCCACAAGTATAGGGGATCGCAACAGTATTCGAGGGAAGTAAAACCCAAATTTATTGATTCGACACAATGGGAGACAAAGAATACTTATAAGACTTAACAGCGGAGTTGTCAATTCAGCTGCATCTAGAAAAGCACTAGTAACAGGGGTGATGTGAAAGCAGCAGTAATATGAGAGCAATAGTAACATTAACACAGCAGCAGTAGTAGTAACACAGAGGCAATGGCAACAGAAAATATTCAAGTGCGTAGTTGACTTTAGAGTAATGATGATGACAGAAGGACCGGGGTTCTCAGCTATCTACAATAGTGGTAACTCTACAAGAATAAGTGTTGGGTGAACAAATTACAGTTGGGCAATTGACAGTATTGAAATAACATTAAGACAGAACATCCAGTTTATTAATCATGTAGGCATGTTTTACATATATAGTCATACGTGCTCACAATGAGAAACTTGCATAACATCTTTTGTCCTACCAGCCCGTTTGCAGCGGGGCCTCAAGGGAAACTACTGGTAATTAAGTTACTCCTTTTAATAGAGCACCGGAGCAAAGCATTAGCACTTAGTGAAAACATGTGATCCTCATATCTAAGCCATCCCCTCCAGTTATCCCAGTTGCTGTCACTCTGGGGCCTCGGGTTCCGGACAGAGACATGTGCAAACAACTTGTAGATACAATCTAAGCAATAATTATAAAGCTTAAATCTAAGATCATGCCACTCGTGCACTAGTGACAAGCATTAAACACAACAAGATTGCAGCAACAATAAGTTCACAAACTTATAGATAGACTGATCATAATGTAACAATTCATCGGATCCCAACAAACACAACACTGATTACATCATATGGATCTCAATCATGTAAGACAGCTCATGAGATCATTGTATTGAAGTACATGGAAGAGAGAGTACCAACTAGCTACAGCCAAGAACCCGTAGTACATGGGGGAACTACTCACAAACCATCATGGAGTCGAAGTGGAGGCGGTGGAGTAGATGGAGATGGCTCCGGGGGTCAATCCCCGTCCCGGCAGGGTGCCGGAACAGGAACTTCTGACCCCCGAAACTTGTCTTCGATGGCGGCGGCGCTGCGGAACTCTTCTCGGGAAAAGGCTTGCGTGTTAGGTCTTAGATATCTGGGGGGTATAAGTAGGCGTAGGGGCAAAGGCGGTGGAGGCCCGAGGGCCCCACACCCTGTCCTCGCGCGGCAGAAGGGTGGGCCGCGTCGGGAGGGGGTGTGGGCCCCTCGGGGCTCCCCTCCGTGTACTATTCGGTGTTCTGGAACCTCCCGAAAAAAAATAGGAACTTTGACGTTTCGTTTGTCCAATTCCGAGAATATTTCCTTAACAACTTTTCTGTAACCAAAAACAGCAGAAAACAGGGAACTGGCACTGTGGCATCATGTTAATAGGTTAGTTGCAGAAAATGCATAAAATGATATAAAAGTGTGTATAAAACATGTAGCAATTGGTATAATATAAGCATGAAACATAAGAAATTATAGATACGTTTGAGACGTATTGTCGGGGGGCTACCCCCGGGTAGGGTTAAGGCAAGGGGTCCCAGCCAGACCAAGTTGTGTGTTTGGCCGACTTAGTCTTGAGTCGGAGGTAGCCGACATGTTCTAACCGACATAACCATGTCCGAGATCTCTATCTATATGTGTTGTGCAGGAAGGAGGATCCGACATGCATGTTCGGGCCGGGTGAGGTGTGTCGGAGGTCCGGGCCCGGCATAACCATGCCGGCGCACGGAGAGAAGCCCGGTATACTTATGCCGGGATAGAAGGATGTGTCCGACATATCGCATGTCGGGCAACAAGTCAAGAGCAAGTACAAGTGCAGGGCAAGTACAGGTGCAGGACACTGACCCGTCTGACACGGAGGAAAGGTCACCTCCCGTCTGACACGGGCGCGGGACAAAGGGCACAAGACAAGGGCGACGTGACTATACCTCTGTACTGGCAACGGACTGACAGGAGACAAGGCATGGAGAAGGCACGTCCTGTCTCTGGCAGGGGAAGCGTCATCATCTAGGACGGCGGCGGCTGCAGCAAGAGGCATCATGGCCTACCCCGGCCTATGTCGGATAGCCCGGCGGCTAGGTCGTGGTAGAGGTGTCGACATTACCGTTGGACGGGTGCTGTTGTCTGGGGGGCCCGGAGGAATTAGGGTTCCCGGACAACCCGGCAGGAACTCTATATATAGCGCCATAACTCCCCCTGTGGGAGAGGGGGGAAGAGGAAGAGGGCCAGAGCTATAGTCTCATTCACTGCTAGAGCATTTACTCCTCCTTCCTGAGTAATTCACCCTTGTTCTTGAGTTCATCCTAGAGAGAGAGGCAAAACAGCTCAAGGAGCACCTTTGTAGATCTTGAGTGACACATATAGAGAGAAGCAAGGCAGGAGTAGGGGTGTTACCTCCTCACGAGGGCCCCGAACCTGGGTACATCATGTGTGTTTGTGGTTGCTTGTGGTTTAGAGTGTATTCTTCGTGTGTTCCTGCGGTTTCATTCTCCCTCTAGTCGGTTTGGGTGTTTCCGTGTCGTCCTTCGTGTGAGCTCCTTAGCTCGCTAGCCCTCCCCGGATCCACCAGCGTCCATCGGCCCCACACTTTAGCCATCCTATGGCATCTGCCGTGATACCACCACGACAGTTGGCGCCCACCGTGGGGCAGGTAGAGGCGCTGGCTGGTGTACTCATCCGGACGGGCCCCGTCCGAGTCCTCTCCAGCCCCGTGCGAGTCCTCTCCGGCCTCGTCGTCAAGTTCGGTGACATGGAGTTCGTCAGCGACAACGCCGGCTGCTTTCGCGGCAGGCCGTTCCCGGACAACGGCTGCGTCATCGAGTTCGGCGCCTTCGCCACCTATGTCGCCACCGAGCTCGTCTGCGAGTACCCGGCGCAGGTGCTCGTGGCCGAGGATCCCCCAGCTGTCTGTGCGGCTCGCGGCCGGCGTACCACTCGCCCCGAGAGCTGCGCGGTCATGATGGCCGGGGTGACGGCTCCTCCGACAGAGGACCCTGTCTTGGAGCCCGAGGCAAGGTCGACCCGGAGGGCCAAGCAGGCACTGGAGAGGCAGGGCCATGGTGGCGCCGAGACATCTCGTGTCCCGGTAAGAACTGAACCTCTTAGAGAGGCAGTAGAGAGGTTGACTATGCCGGGGGCAGTAGAGTTAGAGGCAGAACGGCTGAGCTTGCTGGAGGAGGCAGAGAAGTTAGCAGAAGTCCGAAGGGACTTCGACCGAGTTCACCGCGAGTATGACGCGGCTCATGGTTTCTCGCCGGTAGGAGGTCGGCCGAACCGTGAGGCCGAGGTGCGCAGAAGAGGCAAGGGCCTCAATGCCGAGATAGATAGGGATGGCAGAGCTACATCCAATGTGACTCCGAGCGTAATGTCGGTGGCTAGGCCGAATTACAGCTCTCCGGCCAAGACCCTCAGGGCTGCCGAGGCAGCAAGGGCCGAGTTATCCGGTCTAACCGGAGAGGCTCGCCGTAAGCAACAGGACCGAGTCAATGAGCTGGTAGAAGTGGCAACCCGGCAGAATGAGGCTGTCAAGAAGGCCGGGGGTGGATCTCAGGTTGTCCACTCAACCCGGGCTCCCAGTGGCATGTCCAGAGGACAGGCTTCTTCCCCGCATGTCGGTGGAAACCAGAGTCGGAGTAGGAATCCCGGAGGAGATCAGCAGCTCCAGATGCTGACATATGACCCGGCATATGCCGGGAAGCAGATCGCAGGCCAGGGCAACGTTGGGCAAGCCCAGAGCAGAAGCCGACAAGCTCCGAGTAATCGGCACGCCAAAAATGCCAACTCGGTCGGTCGGGGGTACCCACCCCGATATCCGGCGCCTAACCAGGCCCCGAGGCAGCAAGTTGTTGGAGCACTGCAGACCCGGCAAGTGGGCGGGCAAGACCTGAACTGGTACGATGACGGCAACTCGGCATTGGCCAAGGCCGGGTATCATGTGTATGAGAGTGCTCTGGGGTCTCGACTGGGGACTCGCCAGTTGGATCCAAATGATGCTCGGTACAAGCTGGATCGGTTGTACAGATCCGAGCAAATGGAAGAGCAAGGTCCACCCGGTCCTGCTTGCTTCGGGCCCCGAATCATGTCGGAGCAGCCTGTCCCCCACTTTCAGTTGAACAGGGGAGCCAAGACCTATGACGGCAGCTCCAAGCCAGAGGACTGGCTGACTGACTATGTGACAGCAGTGCACATTGCCGGAGGAAATCGCCGATGGGCGGTACGGTATATCCCGCAGATGCTTGAGGGACCGGCCCGAATCTGGTTGAACAATTTGAGGGAGGGAAGTGTTAACAGCTGGCTGGACTTCGAGGAAGCCTTTGTCAGCAACTTCTCCAGTACCTACAAGAGACCAAACCGACCTCAGCAGCTTGCAATGTGCAGGCAGAGGGACAATGAGACTGACCGAGAGTACTTGACTCGGTGGAGCACCATTCGCAATTCCTGCGAAGGAGTTGTGGAGGCCCAAGCCATCTCATGGTTTGCGCAGGGATGCCGACATGGATCCATGCTTTGGCAGAAGCTTCAGAGGGAAATGCCGGCCACCTTGGCCGAGACGATGAGAATTGCCGACAGCTATGCCCTCGGTGATCCAATGCAACCACAGCTGGACGCGGGAGAACCGAGTAGGAGGAACTCGGGAAACCACAGGTCCGGGCAGGGCAGAAACAGTGACCGGCATGATTTTGGCCAAAAAAGGAGGGAGCCCGACTTTCGCTATGCCTCGCAGCAGGTAGCGGCGGTAACCGGTGAACGAGGCAATACCGGTAACAACCAGCGGCAGAAGACTGATGGTCAGGGTTGGGCAGAAGTCAAGAAAACTTGGGCCGAGCAGAGGAAGCCCTTGACGTATGAGGAGATGCTGGACAAGCCCTGCTGCTATCATACCTTCGAGCCCAACCGACCGGCCAACCACACAACTCGGCAGTGCAGCTGGTATCAGCGCATGCGGCAAGAAGGTGCTCCGGGGGGATCTCTGGTAACTGCCCCCGAAAAACCCGCAGCGCCAAGACCGCCGGCACCTGTGAGTGGGGCCAATGCTGTCCGGGTTAACCCGCCAGTCCAGAGGAGACCGCCGGCAAGGCCAGTAAACGTGGTGAACGTCCGGGGTAACAACCGTGTCGATCCCAGCAACCGGGGCAGGTACCCCCAGGGTGACTATCAGGAGGCTCATCAGAGTTACGTGGTCTTCGTAACCGAGCCCACTGACAAGAAAAGCCAGCGCCAGCGCGCTCTGGAGGTGAATGCCGTCATGCCAGCGGTAACCAAGTTCATGCACTGGTCCGAGATGGAAATCACCTGGGGTCGGAAGGATCACCCCCGGGTTATGCCTAAGCCGGGAGGCTACGCCTTGGTGGTGGACCCGACATTCATCGGGCCGAGTATCAACGTCCGGTTCAGCAGAGTTCTGGTTGACAATGGCAGTGCCATTAACATCATGTATAAGGACACGATGCTGAAGTTGGGAGTGTCCCTGAACACGCTGTTGCCGACCCACACGACTTTCCATGGCATTGTGCCAGGGATTTCTTGTTCGCCTATGGGCAAGATCTGGATAGATGTGTTGTTCGGGACCCGGGAGAACTGCCGGACCGAGAGTCTTGAGTTCGAGGTGGTGGACTTGGAGAGTCCATATCACGCCCTGATTGGCCGACCTGCTCTGGCCAAGTTCATGATCTCCACTCACATGGGCTATCTGAAAATGAAAATGCCAGGTCCGAATGGCATAATCACCATCGCGGGGGACTACAAGCGCTCAATCGAGTGTGCTACTGCCGGCTCGTGCTTGGCCGAGTCGTTGGTCATAGCCGAGGAGAAGAAGAGAATCCAGCAAGTGGTAACGCTGGCCCAAGCCTCACAACTCGGTGTGCCCGGGATAACAAACCCGGAGCAGCATGCTTCCTTCCAGTCACCAAAGGAGACCAAGAAGGTCGTAGTGGACCCGGCTAACTCAGAGCACCGGGTGATTATCGGCACCAGCCTGGACAGTAAATAGGAAGGCGAGCTCACTGACTTCCTCCGTGAGAATCGGAATGTCTTTGCTTGGTCGAATGACGACCTTCAAGGAGTTCCGAGGGAGTTGGCTGAGCACTCATTATTCGTGAGGCCGGATGCAAAGCCGGTGAAGCAACCGACAAGACGTCTCTCGGGCGAGAGAAGAGCTGCAATCATGGAACATCTAGCCGTACTACTTGCGGCTGGATTTGTGATGGAAGTACTGCACCCGGACTGGTTATCTAACCCGGTCCTGGTAGAGAAGAAGAAGGATGACCCTCTCCTGGTCAGGGTGTGGCGCATGTGCATCGACTTCACCAACCTCAACAAAGCATGCCCGAAAGATCCTTTCCCGCTCCCCCGGATAGATCAAGTGATCGACTCCACTGCCGGGTGTGAGTTTTTGTCTTTTGTAGATGCGTATTCTGGTTTTCACCAGATACCTTTGGACCCGGCTGATCAATTAAAAACTGCTTTTATTACCCCGTACGGGGCTTATTGCTATCGTGTTATGACCTTCGGGTTGAGAAATGCCGGGGCCACTTATCAAAGGTGCATGCAGAAATGCTTGCATGACCAAATAGGTCGGAATGCAGAGGTGTATGTCGACGACATAGTCATAAAAACAAAAGAGAAATCCACTCTGATCGAGGATCTGAGAGAAACATTCGCTAACTTGAGGAAATTCCGGATGAAACTTAACCCGGATAAGTGCACCTTCGGTGTGCCGGCCGGAAAATTACTCGGTTTCTTGGTATCTAGCCGGGGTATAGAGGTTAACCCGGGCAAGATCCGAGCTATTGAAAGCATGAAATTACCAACTCGCCTTAAGGATGTACAAAAATTCACCGGATGTCTGGCATCCCTGAGTAGGTTCGTAAGTCGGTTAGGAGAGAAAGCCTTGCCTTTATATCAACTCATGAAAAAGAGTAAAACCTTTATATGGACGCCGCAGGCAGATGCTGCTTTTAATGACTTAAAAAAGACACTCTCAAGTACACCAGTGTTGGCATCCCCGTTACCCAAGGAGCCGATGTTGCTCTATATCGCGGCTACCAACCGGGTTGTAAGTGTGGTAATGGTGGTGGAAAGAGAAGAAGGTGAAAAGGTGGTACAGAGGCCCGTGTATTACCTGAGTGAGGTACTCTCCCTCTCCAAGCAGAATTACCCGCACTACCAGAAGATGGCCTATGGTGTATACCTGGCGGTCACCAAGTTGAAGCACTACTTTCAAGAGCATCCGGTTACAGTGGTGAGCGAGGCTCCCTTGTCCGAGATTATAGGGTGCAAAGATGCCAGCGGCCGAGTTGCCAAGTGGGCCATCCAGCTGTCCCCCTACGCCCCGACTTACGAAAGAAGGGACGCCATTAAGTCGCAGGCGCTGCCGGACTTCTTGGTGGATTGGGCCGAAATGCAATATGAGCCTCCCCCGCCCGACTTCAATTTCTGGAAGATGCATTTTGACGGGTCCAAGGCAAAGATCGGGTTGGGTGCCGGAGTGGTACTCACCTCCCCGAAGCAGGATGTACTGAAATACGTACTCCAAATTCATTTCTCGGCATCCAACAATGTGGCCGAGTATGAAGCACTCGTGCACGGCCTCAATGTTGCTAAGGAAATTGGCATACGGCGGGTAGAATGTTATGGTGACTCGGATTTGGTGGTCCAGCAGGTGTCGGGAAATTGGGACGCCTTGGATGCCAACATGGCGTCATACCGGTTCCATGTGCAGAAAATCTCCGGGTTTTTTGAAGGGTGCGAGTTCAAGCATATACCCCGGGGAGAGAATGAGGCTGCGGATGTATTGTCCAAGCTGGGGTCTTCGCGGGACGTGATCCCACCCGGCATAGCATTGGAACACTTGAAGAAACCGTCTATCAAGCCATCACCCGAGTCGGAGTCCATATTTATCCCGAAGAGCTCGGAGACAGAAGCCGTGCCCATGGAGATTGATGTCGGGAGCATTTGGATAAACTCGGGGACTGTACCAGGTATGTCGGCAGAGGTGATGTCGGCCGATCCTATGGAAATAGATGCCCCAGTCTTCCCGGTGAGGCAGGTACCGGAATGGGCACAGCCCATCATGGCATATATGGTATATGGAACCCTGCCGGAGAAGGAAGTGGAAGCTCGGCAGGTGATAAGGAGGGCCAAGGCTTACACGGTAATCAATCAAGAGCTGTATAAGAGAAGTGTCACTGAAGTGCTGCAGCGTTGCGTTGACCCGGAGGAGGGGCAAGAAATGCTGCTCGAGATACATCAAGGTGAATGCGGTCACCATGCTTCCTCAAGGGCACTGGTGGCAAAGGTCTTCCGACATGGGTTCTATTGGCCTTCGGCTCTGCAACAGGCAGAAGATATTGTCCGAAAATGTGGAGGTTGCCAGAGATTTGCCCACAGAATACATATGCCGGCGGCAGCACTGAAAACTATCCCCATCACATGGCCGTTTGCGGTATGGTGCTTGGATATGGTGGGTCCATTCAAGCCGGCGCGGGGCAACATGACTCATATACTAGTCATGGTGGACAAGTTCACCAAGTGGATCGAGGTGAAGCCAATTCGGAAATGTGATGGAGCTACAGCCGTCTCATTTTTGAAGGATATCATACTGAGATATGGTTACCCGCACAGCATTATCACGGACAATGGCACCAACTTTGCAGTAGGGGAGTTTGCTCGGTTCTGTGCGGAGAAGAGAGTCCGGCTTGATGTGGCCTCGGTGGCACACCCAGAGGCAAATGGGCAGGTTGAGAGGGCCAATGCATTGGTATTGGCCGGCATAAAGGCCCGGTTGATAGAACCTCTCCTGCGGACTCCGGGGTGTTGGATAGAGGAAATATCGGCGGTGCTGTGGGGTCTCCGGACCACGCCCAACAGATCCACCGGGTACACCCCATTCTTTATGGTATATGGTGCTGAGGCAGTGTTGCCAACCGACATACAGTATGACTCGCCCAGGGTGGCGATGTTTACAGAAACCGAGGCAAGAGAAGCTCGAGAGAATGATGTCGACTTGCTTGAGGAAGCAAGAGAGTTGGCCCTATCTCGGTCAGCGATATACCAGCAGAGCCTCCGACGCTATCATAGCCGGAAGGTGCACCCCCGGGTGTTTAGAGAAGGAGAGTTGGTACTGAGACTGATACAGCGAACGGCCGGCATGCACAAGTTATCCCCTCCGTGGGAAGGACCTTTTGTGGTGAGCAAAGCCCTGCACAATGACTCATATTATCTTGTAGATGCGCAGGAAGCTAGGAAAGGTGTGATGGATAGAGCCGGCGAGGAAACCAAACGACCATGGAATGTAGCCTTACTTCGTCCCTTTTTTGCATAAAAGGCACAGTGTATGTATCTCCGTTCCTTATGAATGAAATGCCGGCACCCCAGAATGAATCTCGGGGACTGCCTTATCCGTATGATGGTTCTTTTCTTATGTTTTTTGCATGTCGGCACTCCGGGGTAAACTCGGGGACTGCCAGACCTTTTATCTATGTTTGTATCTCGGTTAGTCCCTCGTTACCTGCATGCCGGCGTCTCGAGGTGAAACTCGGGGACTGCCGTGTCTTTTTCGTACCTGTTGCCCACGTGCCGAATGAATTTTCAACCTTGTTTCAAAGTTAAGTAATGTATGCTATGTGAAATGATCTTGTGACTCGACTGACGAATGCCCAAAGTGGTAGTCAAGAGCAAAGATAGTGGAAGGTGGTAAACACGAAAATGAACTCGGGGACTCGGTGTAAAAGCAATTCGGCACGTGTTGTGTGTTAACCCCGTCTTTCAATTATTCTTCCGTTATGTCGAATACTTTTGAACCTCAACTCGGGTATTCTCTAGTACCGTATGCTATAGTCGTGATTTTGTGACTCGACTGTCGAACGCCTGTATGGTAGATAAGAGCAAAAATCACTAAGTATAGTAAACGAGAAAGTAAACTCGGGGACTCGGTGTAAAATGATCCGACATAACTATGTACATGCTCGATTCAATAAGGCAAACAGCAAAGTATTCTACTTAAAATTGTATATGTTACATATGAACCCGGCATTCCGGGGATTTGATAGATTTGTTCTCTAGAGTTTTACACAGGAGACTGGGCAGCGGGAATATCGGTAGTCGCGGTGGTGTCGGCAGCTCCCAGCTCGACGGTGGCCTCAACGGCGATTCTCGGCTGGTCAGTCGAGGCCGACTTGGTGATGTCGACGGCGGCGTCCTGGCTGGCTACATCGGCGGTCCCCGAAGTGGAAGCCTTCCCGGATGACTGGGCTTTGCCGAAGGTTTTGGAGGTGTCGGGGAGGTTGCCTTGGGTTTCTTCTTCATCGTCCTCCTCCTCGTCCTCAACGTCTTCGGCGTAATCTTCGTCATCCGAGTAGACTTCGCCCTCGATGTATTGATGGGGCTGTGAGTAGCCGGCGAAGTAGTGCGCCGCGTCTCGCCGAAGCTGGATCTTGGCCGAATCGGTTGTCCACGCCGAGTTCTCACGCTGCGCCCGCACCCTCTGAAGGTCGATCCCCTCATACCAGGATAGTATAAAGGAGAGGGTTTGGTCCGCACCGGCACGGGCGGCGGAAGACCTCCATTCTCGGAGGCGCCTTTCCGTCTTCATCAGCTCCTGGGCCAGGTCGGACACATTGTCCGGAGGCGTGGCGCCAGGCCAGAGCTTCCGGTAGACGTGAATGCCGGCGTCGAGAAGCTCCGTCCCGATACTCTTAAGCGGCGCGAGGCGCGCATTAAGTGCTACGAGATGGTCTTCTACGTCCCACTCTCCAGAGATGGGGCCGGCTTCAGCCCTCTTCGCACGCGCCCGGTTGATGGCCTTCACAGCGACGGCGTGCGTGTGGGAGAAGTGCTCTGCGGAGAAGAAAGCTGTTGATGAGTTAGAAGGCGGGCCAGTATAATGTGAATGTCGGCAAGAGAGTCAGGCAAGAAGAAGTAAGAGTTTGGAGGAACTCACTGTCCATCTGGGCATTAATCTTCTTAAGTTCGGCCAGCCAGAGGTCACACTGGGATTTGAGGGCGTTGAGCTTTTTCTCGGCCAAGGTGGCGCGAGACTCAGTTTGCTCGAGCACTTCACCCTGAGTCCGTACGGCGTCCGCCAGGGTCTTCTCCAACTCGGCCTTCTCAATCTTGGCCTGCTCCAGTTCTTGTTGAAGCCGAGTTGAATTGGCCCGCTCCTTCTCCAACTCGAGCTGGTGCTCGGCGGCAACTCGGGCGGCGGTGTCGGCTGAAAAAGGCGACAAGTCGGTGGTAAATGTAAAGGCAAACTAGAGAAAGGAAAGATGTTTCAGAAACAAGGAAGTGTACCATGGTCCCGATGCGCAGCCTGGAGCTCTTTGAACCGCCTCCGGAGGGACCCATGCTCGACCAACAGCCTTTGGAACACCCGGGTGCGTTCTTTGCTGCATGACTGCAATAAAAAGCGAGGTGTTAGAGCAAGTTGGTTGTTGAAGTTTTTCGCCGAATGGTCTTAACTCGGTCGAGTCTTAACCATTCGACCAAAACCTCGGGGACTGGAGATAGTGGATGTGGAAGAGCTTACCTCTGCGGCTGTTGTCAGGTGAAGGACTGCAGACTGAAGTGCATGCAGAGACTGAGCGACTTTCCCGGGCCCAGCCGGGTGGTCGATACTCGGGTCGGAAGAGGTAGCCTCGCTGATGTCGGCGGCATTCCAATCCGTATTATACTGCTCCATCGAACCTGAAGAGTCAGCACTAGGTGTGAGGAACCCTGAGCTCTCCAAGTCGGCAGCGCTAGCAACCCGGTCGACAGTGGCCTCCAGCATGCGCAGGGCCGCCGTCTTAACGGCAGTGCGGGAGGATGCACCACTTTGAGTTTACCCGGAGGAAGCTGACCTTTCTTGGCCGCCAACTGATCCGGGGTCGGGGCAGTTTTCTTCTTGGCGGCCTTAGTTGGTGCCCGGCACTGTTGTTGTGCAGATGGCTGCTTACTTGCAGCGAAGGATTGTGGCTCCGGCGGCGTTGGTTGCTGCGGGGGTGCGTCCGGCACCGCCGTGGTCTCGGTTTGTGCAGCGGCAGAACGCGATTGGTTACCGCCAGCCCCGACATCTCGGTCCGGGCTGGCTCGGCTCGCTTCCGCTGCCGTCTTAAGTGTCGACGGGGAGGCGTCGGACCCAGCTAGGTCGGCAGCCGCAGGTGTCGCCCGGGAGGGGCTGCCAACTCCGACGTTTGTCGGGGCCGCCGGCTCGTTCTGGTCGAGCTCAAGCGGGGCTCTGAACGTGAAGTATAAGGTTAGAAGGAATAGAGCAAAGAGGTCGGAAGGCGAAAGAAAGGAGGCTTACCCGGCAGCGGTCGGGATCTTCTTGCGGGAAGGTTTCTTGGTAACTTTGGCCTTCTTGGCCCCCGGGTTGTCCGCGGCAGAGGTGCCGGCTCCCACGCGCTTGCGCGTAGCTGTTTGGGTGGTCGGCGCGGCTGGTGTTGGAGGCAGAGGGTCAGCACAGGCCAAGGGAGTGGCGTGTGTGATCTCTAGCATCACACAGTCGTCGTCGTCAGATTCGTCTTGGGGACAAGACCGAGTTCGAGGCTTACCCGGGCCGGAGGTGCGGGAGACCGGGATCGACAAGTGGTCCTCGTCATCCGGGTCCTCGGTGAGCGGAGTTGCCGGCACGGCATTGTCTGCCCGCCAACCACCATTGGCCCACCTCTTGTCCTCCCGGGCTTGACGGTCAAACCGCTGCAAAAGGAAGGTGGCGGGAAATGACTAAGGAAACAAGAAAGGCAAGAATGTAATATAGCTGCTGTGTCGGTTGCATGGTGAGGTCGGAGAGGAAGAACTAGAGCTTACCTTGGGTGGAGGATTGGCGCGACTGTGGGGTTCAAGTCCCCATTCCCAGTCGTCTCCCATGGAGGTTTGGGCGATGGCTCGAACACGTCTGCGCACCGCCGGCTTGTCCAACTCGAACGGGCTGATCCGAGTTGGGTCGCGGGGCCCACTCATATGGCAGATCTTGTGCACCCGGTTCTGCAGGGGGCTTATCCGGCGGGCAACAAAGGTCCTCAGGAGGTCATCCGCCGTCAGATCGTCCTTGATGGAGAGCAAGTGGTTGTGGATGGCCTGGGTCTCTGCGTCGCTGCCCGACGGATCCCAGCCCCAGTTCGCCTGGGAATAGGGCGGGTCGAGTCGGAACTCTGGGAGGTTGAGGAAATCATACCCCTTGGCATTGTCGGCGGAGTCCGGATTCTTCACGTAGAAGAAGCTGCGCTGCCACTTGCGGCAGGACTCCAACCCGGTGACCTTGGGGAAGTCGGAGAGCTTCCGGGCGGCAATGGTGGCAGCCCCGCATGCCGTCATCTCCTTGTCCTTCACGCCCTTGTTCGGAATGCTTTGCTTCCGAAGCACGAAGTACTTCGCCCAGAGGCTGACCAGAGGCCATAGGCCGAGATAGCCCTCGGAGAAGGCGACGAATGCCGAGAGGACCGTGATGGAGTTTGCCGGCAAGTGGTGCGGCTGTAGCTCGAACTTGTCAAGGAAGGCTCGGAAGAACCTGCTTGTCGGAAGGGCGAAGCCGCGCTCGAAGTGCGCGACAAACACCACGCGCTCTCCTTCCTGGGGCGCGGGTTCCACTTCCTCGCCAGGAATCCGCCATATGATGGGCGCCGGGACGCGACGCGTGCGACGTAGCCAGTCAAGGTCGTCTTGCACGACGTCCGAGCCTTCCCATCCCCCACGGATTCCTTCGGCGGATATGTCGGATTGCTCGGAGGTATGGCTTGAAGACATGTCGGCGGATCTGCAAAACAGATACCGGGCAATAGCCCGAGGTAGGGGGTAAGTCGGATAACAGTCGGCGAATCCCGGCAATAAACTGAAATCTACGCCCGAGTAGCATGGAAGAAGATCTACCGAGACCATTTAAAAGGAAGTTAAATGGTTCTAGCAAGGAAGAACCGCTAGCAGTACAATGGGGAATCGCTATTGAAGAGGTATGGCGAGATCTGGTGAAGAGAAACCTATAGCGGTGTTGTGGTGACGGAAACAATGGTCTACGGAGAAATTAACACTAGTTCTAACCTGTTCTACCGAAGAAGGGGGATGAACTAGGTTCGGCCGAGCCGCGGTTCAATCTGTTCAAGCCTCGGGAGGAACCTTACCGTGGAGATTGGTGCCGTAGAGGGAGAGGATCTCGTCCCGACGGCAGCGAGGCGATCTTCGGTCGCCGGCGTCGAGCTCCCCGGCGTGCGGTGCGTAGGCGGCGTGCGTCGCGGCGGCGATTCGCTCGGGAGCAGAAGGGGAGCAAAGGAGAAGAGAATGCGGAGGAAGGAGAGGAACCCCGCCGCCATATTTAAGAGGGAAGGAGAAGAGGCAGTTGCTAGGTTTTCCCGCCCGTTGATTTCGAGCCGATCGTGGGATCGTGCGTGCGGCGGTTGGCGCGAGTGGAGCGGTTGTGGCCACACGGTCGGCCGCACCGTGGGTTACAGGATGGCAACCGTCGGCTGCGGATCGGGTGCGGTCGCCAGCCCAGGAATCGAGGAGGCGCCTCGGGTGCTCAATCTACTCGAGTGCCTGTTAGATATGACGGCTGGTGGGACCCGCACGGTGTTTTCGGGACAGCGTGTCAGACCGCGTGGCGCGTTTCTCGGAATGGGGCAGCGTATGTGTGACACGTCTCGGCGAAGATCTGAGACAAAGATTCAGTGGTATCAAGGGTACCGGAACAATAACCCGGGATGGCTAAGAACTCGGTGACAAACCGAGATGGCCATGTCGGATGATTTTTACAGTAAGTCGGGACAGGCATGCCGGAGTTTTCTCATCAGGCCGACATCGTGGTGTCGCAGGGCCTTGACTGACCGACTTGGGCAAGTCAGAGCAATCAAGTTGCCCGGCATAGTTATGCCGGCTTTTGGTTCAAGGCAGTTGTCAGGTTAAAGCTGATGCAGCCCTTCATCCAGGGCTGTAGGACTACACCAGCTTCGGGGACTAGTGTCGGGGGGCTACCCCCGGGTAGGGTTAAGGCAAGGGGTCCCAGCCAGACCAAGTTGTGTGTTTGGCCGACTTAGTCTTGAGTCGGAGGTAGCCGACATGTTCTAACCGACATAACCATGTCCGAGATCTCTATCTATATGTGTTGTGCAGGAAGGAGGATCCGACATGCATGTTCGGGCCGGGTGAGGTGTGTCGGAGGTCCGGGCCCGGCATAACCATGCCGGCGCACGGAGAGAAGCCCGGTATACTTATGCCGGGATAGAAGGATGTGTCCGACATATCGCATGTCGGGCAACAAGTCAAGAGCAAGTACAAGTGCAGGGCAAGTACAGGTGCAGGACACTGACCCGTCTGACACGGAGG
Organism: Poa annua; assembly: GCA_026929855.1. Lineage (NCBI taxonomy): Eukaryota > Viridiplantae > Streptophyta > Magnoliopsida > Poales > Poaceae > Poa > Poa annua. Next base: position 99,801,301 of record CM049437.1, read on the forward strand.
AAAGGTCACCTCCCGTCTGACACGGGCGCGGGACAAAGGGCACAAGACAAGGGCGACGTGACTATACCTCTGTACTGGCAACGGACTGACAGGAGACAAGGCATGGAGAAGGCACGTCCTGTCTCTGGCAGGGGAAGCGTCATCATCTAGGACGGCGGCGGCTGCAGCAAGAGGCATCATGGCCTACCCCGGCCTATGTCGGATAGCCCGGCGGCTAGGTCGTGGTAGAGGTGTCGACATTACCGTTGGACGGGTGCTGTTGTCTGGGGGGCCCGGAGGAATTAGGGTTCCCGGACAACCCGGCAGGAACTCTATATATAGCGCCATAACTCCCCCTGTGGGAGAGGGGGGAAGAGGAAGAGGGCCAGAGCTATAGTCTCATTCACTGCTAGAGCATTTACTCCTCCTTCCTGAGTAATTCACCCTTGTTCTTGAGTTCATCCTAGAGAGAGAGGCAAAACAGCTCAAGGAGCACCTTTGTAGATCTTGAGTGACACATATAGAGAGAAGCAAGGCAGGAGTAGGGGTGTTACCTCCTCACGAGGGCCCCGAACCTGGGTACATCATGTGTGTTTGTGGTTGCTTGTGGTTTAGAGTGTATTCTTCGTGTGTTCCTGCGGTTTCATTCTCCCTCTAGTCGGTTTGGGTGTTTCCGTGTCGTCCTTCGTGTGAGCTCCTTAGCTCGCTAGCCCTCCCCGGATCCACCAGCGTCCATCGGCCCCACACTTTAGCCATCCTATGGCATCTGCCATGATACCACCACGACACGTATCAACATGTAGCACTACTGGTTTCCAAAATGAGTCCACAGGTGCTCTATCAGATCATTCTGCAGACGTTCATGAAGTGGCCTGTCACGCATCTCTGCATACACGTCTGAATAATGCTCATATGTCACCGGTACAGGTGTAGGCGCAACCAACTCACACTCAAATTCCCAGCCTTGATCAAATATCCTCGCATCATCCCGTTCATTCTCGACAATCATGTTGTGCATGATCACGCAAGCAGTCATCACCTCCCACATGACCTCCTTGCTCCACGTTCTTGCCGGGTGCCGAACAATAGCAAACCTGGACTGGAGCACACCAAATGCTCGCTCGACATCCTTCCGGTAAGCTTCTTGTTGCTGAGCAAACTTGCGAGCTTTCTCATTTCCAGGCATGCGAATGGTCTTCACAAAGACAGGCCACGAAGGGTATATACCATCAGCAAGGTAGTACCCCTTGTCATATGCATTTCCATTAACCTCAAAGTTGATCACCGGTTCATTGCCCTCGGCCAACCTATCAAACACCGGTGATCTCTGAAAAACGTTGATATCGTTGTGAGAGCCCGACATGCCAAAGAAGGAGTGCCAAATCCACAGATCTTTAGATGCAACAGCCTCAAGTATGACTGTGCACTCTCCAACGTGTCCCTGATACTGTCCTTGCCAAGTAAAAGGACAGTTCTTCCACTCCCAATGCATACAATCTATGCACCCAATCATGCCAGGGAAGCCTCTACTCGAGTTCATGTTCAGAAGACGGGCAGTGTCTTCCAAATTAGGCTCCCTCAAGTACTCGGGACCGAACACCTGAACAATAGCCTCACAGAACTTGAACATGGACTCTAGTCAAGTGGACTCACTCATGCGCAAATATTCATCTACCAGATCACCGGCTACTCCATATGCAAGCATGCGTATAGCTGCCGTGCACTTCTGATAAGATGAGAAACCATACCTACCAGTAGCATCGGGTCTAGCGACGAAGTACTCATCGTATGCCCTCACCCCTTCAAGTATACACATGAACAATTTTCGTGACATCCGAAAACGGCGACGAAACTTGTGATCCGGATATGTTGGTTTCACAGGATGGAAACAGTCCTTCCAAAGTTGGTAGTGACCTTGTTCCCGGTCACGATCCAAAGCAGGAGCCCTTCCAACAACCGACCCAACATGCCGAGGCCACTCTGTCTGGTTGAAGTTGTGGACGAGCGTGGTCGCGACCATCGTAGTTTCGGAACCGTCGTCCGATTCTTCGTCCGATGTATCGATGAAGTTCTTGTAGAAGAACTCATCATCACTGTCCATCTAAACAAAACACACAAGTTAGAATGAAATTACATCACTTGTTCAACCAAAAAAGGTGGGTTGATTCTCACAAACCTTGCGTCGAACACCTTCGGGGCAGTGGACTTCGCGGCCGCCTCCGGTCCAACGGCCGAACGACCCGGGAAGCGGCGGTGGCGGTGGCGGCGGACGGTGGCGGACGACGGCGAGGGCGGCGCAGGGCGGGACTGCCGCGGTGGAAGAGGCCGAAGAGATAGGGGCGGCGGCCGCTGCGAACCAGGCGGCGGCCGACGCGATCGAGGCGGCCGAAGGAAGGGAGAGGAGCGGGGTTCGTTTGGCTGCCAACTGGGACAGACGCGGACAAGTGAGGACAAGAGGTTATCCGTTTTCTCCCTCAAATCTGGACCAAACTTGGGTCAGGTTTGGCGCCGAAAACCTGCCCGCGCGGACATTTGTACCTATGCGCTTGGCCGTTGGAGAGGGTTCTCTGCCCGGAAGGACAGATTAGGACAGGCTATGTCCGTATGCGCTGGGCCGTTGGAGGTGCCCTAAATGAGGTCCAATTGAGTAGTGCCGGACACACATTTAGGATGCTCTAAGCAACCATAATCGACAAAAGCATTGAGTCATCATATTTCCGGATAATCAGGGATATGAAATCACTCTTTTATGGTAAAACATGCTAACATCTTTGCTAGCTCACTCTTTTATGTATGGCTGTACACGCCTCGACATGTATGTTCTTAGTCGGAATTCGGAAAGAGGTTTTGCTACTTGGACGGAAAAATGACAGTGAGTGCGCGGCAACACGACCGGTTCTGACAAGATTAATTCACAGAGAGCCGACATGGTCAGGTGGTCTCGAAATAGTCGATGTGTCAACGGAAGAAAAAGGCACGGAAGAAATGATCAAAGGCTGCCTCCCATTCGATCTTTCACGCACGGTACATCTCTAGCTGTTAAAGCGTACTAGGTAAGATGGCGCTGCGTGGGCATGTGCATTTTATCTTTTTAATAATGGTTAGTAGGTAGTTTTTTATTGAAAGAGAAAATTGGTTTTGCTGAAGTGGAATATTGCGTGTATTTACCATACATTCTAATTATACGTACACAAGTAGCGGCCGTGAGTACCTTTAGTATCGGTTTTGCAACCGGTACTAAAGCCCTCGGAGAGTACCGGTTGCTTATATACCGGTACTAAAGGGTCTCCACGTGGGCGTGGGACAGCGATTCATGTGGAAAACCTTTAGTACCGATCTGTTACCGAATGGTACTAAAGGTTTTAAAAAAAAATTATCTTTTTTGAATTTTTCTGAAGAAAAAAATTATAATTTTGAAATTTCTCACTTAGCTATGTACTGACCCACACATTTAATCTCAAGTCAAACTATTTATTCTAGTCAAATTTTCCGTTCGGTCACACATTCTCAAACTACTCCAACCCGGCACGCTTAACATTAAACTACTCCAACCCAGCACGCTTAACATTTAGGTTACTTTCAAATTAGATACTAAGAGAGAACTGAGAACTTACTGATATTACTATATTATCAATCATATTAACCACTCGGTCATGATGATACACTTTTTCATTGCTTGTATTATAAAATTTTACTTGAATAATAAACAAAAATGATTATATAATAATAATATTGAAATAAATAATGATAAATAAACATTACTTTATTTTTGCCTTTTTCATTTAGTATGAAATAATTCGTACCTTTAAATCCTTAAATCGGAATTTAACAAATAAAATGTCTAAATTGATAAAAAAAATTAGAGGAATTCAAATATGACATCCAAATCATCTTTTGCATTACAGAAACATCGATAGACATGGTGACCATTTTGATCGATTTTATGAAAAAATGAAATAAAACGATGAACACCTCAAGGGATTCTTGAAATTATTTTCATAAATATCATTTTCCATTTTTTAGGTGTGAAAAATGACTTTTTTGTGAACAAAGTACAAAAAATATGATGCAAAATGACACCCATTTAATTTTCATGGAAACTAGTACACATATGATGGATAATCCCCAAGTATTAGGTTTTTTCTTGATTTCTATCTAAGTTCTCCTAGTTAAATGAGTTTATGTCGATTATTCAAAAGTAATTCAAATTTGAACTACAACTGTTTGATAGTTTGGTCTGAATCTTTAGGAAAAATCATTTTAAGGTGCACAACTAATGGTTATATCACAGAAATATTGATAATTCTAGAAAATCTTTCCTCTTTCGATGAATAGTCATCGCGACCGTTTTGATCATTCTTACGAAAAAATGAAATAAAGTGATAAACATCTCAAAAAAGAAAATCCTTTGGCATGGGGTCATTATATGTGTACTAGTTGCCATGAAAAATGATAAACTTGATTTTTGACAAAATTTGCAAAAAACGTCTTCACAAAAAGGTCTATTATCTATAAACATCAATAAGTTTCAAGCCAAATGATCAAGTTATGGTCATTTACACGACATAGTTTGTGATAAAGATCTCATATTCCACAAATAGGTGCATATTGGTATAAGAAACAATCATGCGAATGGATTCTTTAAATTATTTTCATAAATATCATTTTTCTTTTTTAAGTGCGAAAAATGACTTTTTCTGAACAAAGTACAAAAAATATGATACAAAATGCCACCCATTTAATTTTCATGGAAACTAGTACACATATGATGGATAATCCCCAATTATTAGGTTTTTTCTTGTTTTCTACCTAATTTCGCCTACTTAAATGAGTTTATGCCGATTATTCAAAAGTAATTCAAATTTGAACTACAATTGTTTGATAGTTTGGTCTGAATCTTTAGGAAAAATCATTTTAAGGTGCATAACTATTGGTTATATCACCGAAATATTGATAATTTTAGAAAATCTTACCTCTTTCGATAAATAGTTATCGCGACCGTTTTGATCGTTCTTACGAAAAAATGAAATAAAGTGATAAACACCTCAAAAAAGAAAATCCTTTGGCATGGGGTCCTTATATGTGTACTAGGTTCTATGAAAAATGATAAACTTGATTTTTGAAAAAAATTCCAAATAAATCTTCACAAAAAGGTCTATCATCTATAAACATCTACAAGTTTCAAGCCAAATGATCAAGTTATGGTCATTTCCACGGCATAGTTTGTGATAAAGATCTCATATTCCACAAATAGGTGCATATTGGTATAGAAAACAATCATGCCGAAGGGATTCTTCGAATTATTTTCATAAATATCATTTTCCATTTTTTAAGTGCCAAAAATGACTTTTTTGTGAACCAAGTATAATAATTATGATGCAAAATGGCACCCATCTAATTTTCACAAAGATTAGTACACATTTGATGGGCAATTCCAAAAGATTATAAGTGTTCTTGATTTCTACCTAATTTCGCCTAGTTAAATGAGTTTATGTGAATTTTTTAAAAATAATTCAAAACATGGTATTTATTGCCGAAACCTTTAGTACACGAACCGGTACTAAAGGTTTTGGCTCGGGCGCAGCCTGACGCAAAACCTTTAGTACCGGTTCGTTTCACGGACCTACTAAAGGTTCATCACGGACCGGTACTAATGCCCTCGGCCGAACTAACCGTTGGGACCGGTACTAATCCCACATTAGTACCGGCCTCCAACCCGGCCGGGACTAATGCTCTGAACGAAAGGTCCGTTTTCTACTAATGGTAGTGCATTGCTCATCTGGTACAGGCAGATACTTCTCCATAATTATACATAAAAGTTTCTAGATAACTGAAATTTATATGCTGTGTTGGTAGGTGGATGTCCATACCTCTAGAAATTACTAGCTTTTCTACCACAACATCAAATACTGCATCAGGTGAAAGTATTTCATTTTGTAGAACAGGTTCAACCACTGAACCACATAAGTGCAATGTAGAGGGGCACATGCACGCGAGTTCTGCTGAACATCTGCTAGAAATGTCTCCTTTATTTTTGACTGCTCATATATATTAGCATCCATGTCGTATACCTAGAGATTTAAGATTATGGTCAGAAAGTTAGTAAAATTGTGTGTAATTGAACGTAAATATGAACAAATGTATAGTAGTAATCAGTAAAAGGTTAATTTGGCAATAGGAAAAAAAATGTGGACTTGTTAGTCAAGCTAAATGAATGTAGAAAGCATGTTTCTAAGCATACAGAATGCCTGTGTTCGCATGGGCAGTATAATGAATACCAAAGGCTGCAACTTGGCGCTGAGTCATCAATCCATCCAAAAAGACATTTTTTATTATGGCTGACGCTGTACCCCTGACAACAATTTTATCAGAGTTGTACTTAATAAATAAAAGAAGGCACGCATTGAAACAATATAATTGAATAATATATTGTAAGCTTAGTAAAATTACCAAAACATAACTCATGTATGGGACTGGTTGGCGCTACTCCGCACATTATATGAGATGAAGCATATGGTACAATCTACAGAAATTCCTCACCATTCTTCCCTTCAAGGGCAGCTGGAAGATATGCCATAAAAAGGGTAAAAAATAAATGTATATGTTGTGATACATGACTGGACCAAACAATGGTTAAACAGTTGCGAACCAGTTGTATCAATAATGAAACATAATAATCCTGCAGGAAATTGCTTTCAACAATAATAAATAAACTAATTTCAACATTTGCCTAGTTGAAACAACATGAGTTCAGTAAGATTTGCTACCCTTTCAGGAACCAAAGACACACTATTTAACATGTTATCATATATATATTTCAATGTAATGCAAATGTAGATCCACAATATAGAAATCGTTGTTGGGCCATATCGGTTATGGGGTATTCAAGAGAATATGCAAACTAAAGAGAAATGATCAAAATGAGTAGCATTCTATTTAATCTGAGAGCCACACATCTATTTGACACACATCTACTTGTTCTTTACGTGTTCGATGGTGTGGCTTCTCAATGAATTTCTTTCTGACAAACATACATCTATACAATATATTGCATACATAAAACTTCTATTGAACAAACATTATATAGAATGACACAACAAAATAATCAACTATGATGTAAAACGCCCAGAATCAAATCACTGGTATCTCGAATTCTTGTATACTTATCTAGGTACAAAGGAATAATGTATGCATACTAAGTGTGACAGGAAAAAAAGAATAATCCACGTGTGAATGAGTTTAATTGCCACCAAACTATCTAAGATTTACATCCACAAAGCAGGACACACCAGTGTCAGACTGTCAGCCGGAGACCACGTACCGCGTTGGGGAGCCCTTCACTCCCGCAGTCCGAGGTCGGGTCGCGACCATCCCCGCCTTGGGTAGGTCACTCGAGGCACTCAATAATCATAAATCCTGATGTTTCCAAATCCTAGGAGATAGATACTATATGGTTTAAACAACTTTGCAAACACAATCCCAACAAAGTACAAATATTGTGTACATTGTAACATGGTGTAAGCTAATATGAACCTAGAAATAACTAGGCTACGCTCTCGGCCTAGCATGGTGGCTTCTTTGCAAATAATAACTATGTTTGATCTCTCATCCCATGCTTAAATAGGAGCAATACATAACATCCTATACCATGTGGTGCAACAACCATGCCATTAATGCTTCCATTCAGTTATATATGCTGTCACAAGGGAGCACATGCACATTCATGTTCAGTATGAGCAACTCCTTTCGTGAAGTAGCTCCATAATAAACATTATGGTTATATCAACTATCACATTCTTTGTTTCAAGCTGCGAGTAGAAATGGGACACGTAATCATAATATTTTATCAATATATAAGGAGAAATCATTGGATCATCATTTGTAAAATATTTGCTCAATCATCATTGTCATAACATGAAAGGATTATTTACCGTGGATGACAAAGAGTGTGTGGGTCCACCACCTGGTCTCCCATGAACAATCATCATGTATTGTGCCCATCGTGTGTTGTGTATGATCGCCCATTTTGATTTTGTGAGAGAGCATATGAGGGGTTGTCAAGAAGATATATAAAATATCAACATATTATTTACATGGTGTGATCAAGGTGTTAAAACGTACATAAACAATCCCTAAAGGCCATTCGAATGATTCACGTCAAGGCAATTGGGAAACTAAGCAAATTTGTACAAGTTTTGTGGACCATGACATGATAAAAAGCTAACCGTGTTAACATCATGCTTGGTGACCCTTCAAAAGGTTAGAAAGTTGCATAGTCTTCTATGCAATATAACTTTTATTTCTTGAGCCATAGGTATCTCGTGTTTTAAAGAGAGGCAGGGGCACTTGACAAAGCGTGAGGAAAACACATCAGAAGAATATCCCTCAATGTTTTCCTTTAAATTCCACTCAACCTCCAAACTCAATATGCTACCTTCGGATGCTTTTGTCGCGGTCCCATAGAGTTTGATAGAGTCGTCGGCACTACGAACAAAAAAGTGTAGTTGAAACCATGAAGCATTCATAAACACCTTGGGGGAAGGTTTTCTTTAAAGGCAGTACTTCCAAGCCAAATCCATCCATTCTTCCGAAAAAATTACATTTTTATCTTGAAACATGAAGGTGCTCTATTCCATCCGGTACCTCTAAGGTGATTCTTATCTGGTATCTCCGAGGGTTCACGGACAAAAACTAGTTGCTACTCGAATCATAAGCTTTGAATTTTTTGTGTTCACATCTGAAAAACTTTTATGTTTGTCCGAACTCAAAGAGGACTTTGTTTCAGCTCCTTTCTTGTTCAATAAATTAAGGCAAAAGTTGCCTTTCTTTCAACAAAGAAAATCTCGTCAACTGAAGGGAAAAGCAAATATTGTGCTAACATGTGGGACAAAAGGTGATCGAAAATACCTGCTACTCCTACTATTTTTAAATACAAGATGTTTTAGTGTTTTTTCACATTCACATGTATCTATATTTATTTTTTAGTGTCTATGGTTTTTATTATAATCCGTATATAGCTAACATGTGTAATAGCTAAAATATCTTATATTTAAAAACGGAGAGTGTAGTTGGTAGTTGGTAGTGGCACACATCACTCGCACATGTAAAACTCATGAATGGCGTACATGCATGCTTCATGCTTAGTGTATCTTTGTTACCCTTTTTACCGTATGACTGTACACGAGTCGACATGTATGTACTTGGCTGGAAAGATACGTACTTGTATAGTTGTATACGAAACGACAATGAGTGTGTCGCAAGCTTGTAGCTGCTGACGTGATAACATACGTACAGCCGACACACTCAGTTGGTGACCAATTGATCGAAATTCATACAGGAAGGAGTTCGAGAAATGATTGAAGGTCGGCTACCCTTTTGCTCACACATGGATCTCATTGCGGCAGCCTATATGTAGATATGAAATCGACGTCATGATCAGGAAGACTGATTTAACACGAGAATGGGAATTGTGCTACAGTGATTCACCGTCCTCGGGGATTATCAGGGTGAGCTCCCGCACCTGCCACGCGTTCCTTGGCCTGACCTGAGCCAGCTCGTCACGGAGAATCTCAGCGGCCATAGGTGGGAGCTGACCTAGGAGCACTAACACCATCGTTAGGTTCTATGGGACCGTTATGGGCACCCCACCCAACTCGATGTAGTACAAGATTGACTCCACCCCGTGGCTGAGAAGCTTGAGGTGAGGGCGGTGGGTCTGGGCAGTAGCCACAATGCACACCCCTAAGCGGTGACCTGGATCCCCACAACGCAGGCATCACTCAGACTGGGTGCTCTCAGAGCGGAAGTGTTAGCCGGAGACCACGTACCGCGTTGGGGAGCCCTTACCTCCCGCAGTCCGAGGTCGGGTCGCGACCATCCCCGCCTTGGGTAGGTCACTCGGGGCACTCAATAATCATAAATTCTGATGTTTTCAAATCCTAAGAGATAGATACTATATGGTTTAAACAACTTTGCAAACACAATCCCAACAAAGTACAAATATTGTGTACATTGTAACATGGTGTAAGCTAATATGAACCTAGAAATAACTAGGCTACGCTCTCGGCCTAGCATGGTGGCTTCTTTGCAAATAATAACTATGTTTGATCTCTCATCCCATGCTTAAATAGGAGCGATACATAACATCCTATACCATGTGGTGCAACAACCATGCCAATGATGCTTTCGTGGAGTTATACGTTGTCATAAGGAGCACATGGACATTCATGTTCTATATTCGCAACTCCTCCTTCATGAAGTAGCTCCATAATAAACATTATGGTTCTATCAACTATCACATTCTTTGTCACAAGTCACGAGCATAAATGGTACACTAAGCCGCCATAATATTTTCTCACTGTATAAAGAGAAATCATTGAATCATCATTTGTAAAATATCCACCCAATCATGTTTGTCATAACATGAAAGGATTAGTTACCGTAGATGGCAATGAGTGTGTGGGTTCACCACCAGGTCGAACAATTGTCATGTATTGTGCCCATTGTGTGTTTTGTATGATCGCCCATTGGTTTTGTCAGAGAGCAAATAGGGAGTTGTCAAGAACATATATAAAATATCAACAAGTATATTACATGGTGTGATCAAGGTTTTTAAACGACATAAGCAATCGCTAAAAGCCCTTTGAATGATTCATGTCAAGGCAATTAGGGGACTAATCAAATTTGTGCAGTTTTGTAGATCATGCCATGATAAGCTAATCGTCTTAGGGTGTGTGTGTTTGGGCTTCGGGAGGCTTTCCACGAAAAAAAGATACACACGGGTTTAGGGTAAAAAATGCTAACATCTTTGCTAGCTCGCTCTTTTTTGTATGGCTGTACTCAGTATGTTCTTAGTCGAAATTCGAAAAGAGGTTTCTCTACTTGGACGGGGAAATGGAAGTGATCGAGTGCATGGTTCCGACAAGATTCACAGTGAGCCGACATGGTCAGGTGGTCTCGAAATATCATTACGGAAAATCATTGCTTGGGTTTAGGGTTTCACGCACGGATATCATTGCCGAAAATCTACGTAGAATCACAATCGGTGCCCAAAATAATTCAAAACGTGAGGATCAACCGGCTGGAAAGAAGAAAGAGTGAGAGTGAGACTGCCGTCTTACCGAAATCCAAGCAACCAAGAGACCGGCTGAAATTTACATTGAGAGGTGAGAGCTTCTCGCTCTACATGCGTGCAACCAGCTGAAGCAGCTTCAGCTCCGTGATTGTGCCCACGCTGAGTCACTGAAACACCTGCACACGCTTAACTCGTGCACTGTCATTGAATTATTGGATTCAGATAAGCGGAAAATTCAGTTGTACAAATTTGTGGCTGCTCCAGATTAAATCTAGACATCTAGGAGTAGTTGGGTGCACGTGTGTTGCAACTTGCATGCACTTTATCCTCAGCTTGATTTGCTTAATTAGCTTGTGCGTAGTACTCATGTATCCAGCTACGTTCAGTTAGTGGGTAATACGTACATCAAGCCGAACTGAAAATGACATAAGAACGAGTAATGTGTGCATCCTGCTTTACCGGCATGCATGTACCTGATTTGAATTTAGTGGGTGGCTGTAATGTAGTCCACAAGCATCACATACGTCAAAATTACACATGATGAGATAAACGCGGCTTACCTCACCACTTCCAATCAATTGCGTCCTAGCTAATATCTTTATTAAATCCAATCTAAGAACATCTCTAGTGGCTTGTGTAAATTTGGACGTGCATATCTTCATATACACGTCCATATACACCTTCATAACTTATACACCTCCTACTTTTTCAGCGGAACGTGTATATTGGGACGTGTATATTTATAACGGCTATATTTCAACGGGTAAATTTTAAATGACTATGTTTCCAACGGCTATAAAATTCAGCTACAAAGTTCTTCATATTATCAGCAGCAAAATTGACTACAAAAAATAACAGTAGTACTACACATTTACGTTGTCAACTAGGAGAGCAATACGTATCCACCACCACTGATCCAGTATTTCTTTTGTCATCAGTACAGCACCACCGATCCTTTCTGCTACTGCCCCGATCCATCATCCCCGATCTTCTCGATTCACCTACAAAGATCAAACTAGCAATAGCACTATACTGAATACAGATAGAAAAGAACTAGCGACCAAATCGTTTGCACCATACCACAAATCCAATTTGTTTTGACCACCGAAAAAGCCCTTCATCTACAGCAGGGCCACTTCCCACGCCACGAACCAAATCAATGGACGCGGCCGGCGCTAACCAATTCCTCCTGCCCGGCCCACCTCCCCCATCTCCCTCCTCCGTCGCGCCAATTCCTGGCCGCACACGCCGTCGGCGCTCACTCCAGGCCATGGCAGATCGAGCCTCACTCCTCTCCCTCACCAGATTGAGCCTCGTCCCACCTCCCCATCTCCCTCCTCCGTCCCCCAGCCCCTCTCTCTCCGCCCTCCCCTCTCCATGGCGCATGCCGCCGCCGCTAGATCGAGAAAGCAGTGCGGCCGCGGCCCGCCGTCTCCTCTCTATTCTCGCGGGAATGAAAAAAACGGAGCGAGGGAGAGCTTACCGGAGGGAGTGGCCGCCAGCGAGCTTGGATGGCGGCCGAACGGAGGCGGGAGCAGAGCGGGAGCCTGGGTTGGGCCAGGTGTATAGGTACACGATGTTATACACGATCCACTGCAAAGTGTTTTTTTACTCTTTTTTTAACTTTTATCGTGTATATTTACCATCCACCTCAATATACACCATCCACTAGATGCTCTAAGAGCTAGCTTGAAAGCCAACTTATATTGTATGAATCGGGCTACGCGGTGACATGGCAGGGCTATAAAGCCGGCAGCGGGCTCTCTAATTGCCCTTGCTCTTGCTCATGCACGGTGCATGTACCAAGGAATGGCATTTCTAGCTTGGACTCTTTTTTCTTCCTTAATTCTAGCTTTGGACACTTCGAAAGACAAACAAGTTGAGCAACACGTGCATGCATGGGTGTGCTGCTGACGCGCTTGAGACGAACGCGGCATCAGCATCATGTGTAATTTGTACGGCTGAATAGGAACACGTGTTCTAAGTACAAGTAGTCAACTTAATTAACCCGATATCAACATATATTCAATTTGGTTCGATCGAAAAGAACGGCTATGAGGCGAAGTGAGTCTAGCTCAACTGGTTTGGTTCCTTGTGGTGGAACCAGCCCACACAGGTTCAAGTCCCAGACTTGACATGAGTGCTCGCATTTTTCTGGATTTTTCAGGATTTAACCGGCGCTATGCTTTCAGTGGTAGGTGACGTGCCCGTCAACAGCGAGGCGCCGTTTGCGTGTGTGCGGTCATAGGGGTGTATGTACGTACGTGTGTGAGCGTCTGCGTCTATACTGTGTTTCTCAAGGAAAAAAAAGAACGGCTATGAGGACAGATCGATCGACCCGACGCTGGTGGGAACTTTTGCCGACAGCTAGCCCCAACACTACTGAAAACAGACATGCTCCATTCCGCCAACGCGTGCACTCGTTTTTACTCGATAGGATGAACCGATTGGTATGCTCTGATTTGACGCGAGTAATATTTATCTCCTATATACATTTCTTGTAGCTAATGCCATTCGAACCATATCATGTGATCAGAGAGTAAACTCCTTGTCGATGGCATATTGGTTTGGGGTAGATCTCATTATCGATTTTGTTCTCAACATTCTCAGTGTCAGTGATGCAGGCATGCAGCAATGTCGCTCAAGTGGTGTCATGTCATGAATAGAAATGGGGGTTCGTTCCATGCATGCTTTGCATCTCTGCCTGAGATGTACGCGTCTCTCCTCATAAAAGAGAAAGTGGCTAGGGTTACTTGTATATTGCCCATGTATATTCGAGATCGAGTTACTAGGCGGACCAATATCCACGTGATAACTATACGTAGGTGATACAAGATCTCTCTCGAAGAGTAAGGAGAATGGTATAGCCAGGTGTTGGCTATAAAATAGTGCCATGTAATTTATAGTGAACCTAATAGTCAAGAAGAAGTATAATAGTTGGATATAAATATAAACCACTTTTTTAATAGTTGACCCACCTTTACTCTCATAAAGTGCATAGAAACACGTAGCTAGCTCTTCTATGAGAGTTTGGTTCCATTCTCTCGCATATTCTCTCTTTTTCATCTAAACATATCTATATTATTTAAATTCTTAGAACTTGTTGACCGGATCTTATTGTACTTGCTTTAAGTGATAGTAGGAAAGATCACGCGTGAACACTAGACGATACGATTGCCCCCACCGGTTTGGCTAAGCATGGCGTGTACATGGACCTTTAGATTAGGTTCATCGGAGAATCGGATTTGGTGGCTATTAAGCTATGATTGTTTGTTTTCTAGCTAGGAGCAGGCCCGGGCCTATGGGAGTGCGACCAGTGCGCTCGCACGGGGCCCAAAAAATTTGGGGCCCAGAATTGGAATGTGCATTTTGTTTGTAACTAATAAAAAGTGTTGCGTGCTCATTTAATAACAAGATAACAATCAGGGTGTACTGGTTAATAAGGATTGTTCTTTTCTCGTTTGAGTTCGCTGGTTCGATTCCTGCTGCCCTCTTTTATTAACTTAACTTTTCACTCAAATATTTTAATCTCAATGCACCTTATCTTTTTCTCAAAACAATTAGCCTAAAAAACAAAACGTAGATGTTTATTCGTCTATCCATTATCTATTGTAGCTAGTAAAATTTATCTTCAGTCTGTAGGCTTAAGTTAATTTTCCCCAAATACTTAACCTCAAGTTAATTTTTTCCCAAAAATTTAACCTCAATGCATGTTAACTTTTTTCCAAATATTTAACCTGAAAAAAAACGTAGAGGTATATTGGCATATACAATATCCATTGTACAGTAGTTAGTAAAATTTATCTTTGGTACATAGGCTTAAGTTAATTTTTCTCAAATATTTAACCTCGATGCACGTTAACTTTTTGCCAAATATTTAACCTCAAAAGAAAAATCTAGAGGTCAATTAGCCTATACAATCCATTATAGGTAGTAAAATTATCTTTTTTTTGAATGGTACGTAGTCCATTTCCAACTTTTTCTCCCCTCCCCCACCGGTTGATTGAGCATGAGAGTGAATCGTCGATACTTGATAGACTGCTAAGCAGTTCATCTTCTTTGTCTTCCTAACTTCTTCCAATTTCTCAATCATCAATCACCAAATCCTGATTCACATATTGGAAGGACTTGGTAGCGGATTTTGATATATAAATGGTAGGGGCCCATTTGAGATTTTTGCACAAGGCCACGTATTTTGTCGGCCCAGCCCTGGCTAGGAGGTTTTGGAGGTTGCCGATGAGTCGTCACGCACGCATGCACAAGTGTCTGGACCTCACTCCTGGTGGCTCTCGCGTAGGCGATAGGGGAATCTGACGGAAGTGATCGGCGCATTGTTCTCATATCTAGGGCCGGCTCCTATCCCGGGTGTCCCATATGTGCCACAAAACATACAGGAAAAAGTAATAACACTTTTTAAAATCCTACAGATAGAGCTCAATTCTGGTTCTTTTAGCAATATACCAATTCGTTTTCGTTTCTGAGTATGATTTTTTTTCTTATGTGAGGGGGAGTGCAGTGTGATTATCTATCTCTTTTTTTTTTAACGTAGTGTGATTATCCGACTGAGATGGTTTCATGCACTCGAGCCTGCATTTTAGTAGACCTGGCCCATGGGCTCGTCAGAAAGAACTCACCAAGCAGTGGCCCATAAAATGCACTATCATTACAGCAGCATGCCGCAAACTTGTCAGTCAGGCATACATAGGCAAGCATAATCGATCGTGTGAGAAAGGACCATGCTCCAGAAAGAGCTTATTATTCCCAACACCCTGCACTCCGAGGTACACCATGAATTGCTGTACTTGCTATAAGTGTTAAATCCGGCGAGAATGTGCCGCAGAAAGAGTTCATCGTTGTGTTCGATCAATTCAACATGCCAATCCTTCATTAGGCGATGGGCGACATAGGTTTCTTCAGTCGGATCTTCAGGTACCCAAACTTGCCTGCGCCAGGAGACGACCCGTCGAAAACGATCGGCAGGTACCCCGTGGCTGCCTTGTACCTTTGCTGAATCTGTACAAGTGCACGAGGGCAAGTTAAACTCTCACTCACAAAGCACAAACACTCTAGTCAATGAGCCGCTTGGTACTATTTCGAAAGGGTACTGCCAAAGTGCGACGGAACGGAGTGAACATTTGGGAAATTTAGCAAC
The DNA here is from genome assembly GCA_026929855.1 of Poa annua. Lineage (NCBI taxonomy): Eukaryota > Viridiplantae > Streptophyta > Magnoliopsida > Poales > Poaceae > Poa > Poa annua. Next base: position 99,817,506 of record CM049437.1, read on the forward strand.
AAAATTGACCATGATTCGCTATATGCCGATGTGATCAGCACTTGGTCTGAACTTACCTCGGCAATCTCCTCGGCGCTCTCGAGGCAGTTCTTCCCAATAACACAAACCGAACCACCAGACCCACCTCCAGTAATTTTTGCACCAAATAGACTAGGACTTCCATTTTCCGGTGTCTTCCTGTGCTGCATTTCTTGCACCAGATTGACCAGCCTATCAGTCCCATCAGAACCAAGACCACATGCATTATAGCTGTAGTGGCACTGCCAAGTGTCAACAATGTGAGAAGAAATAAGATGTCAGCACTGCACAATCAAGGGTCCGGTGAAATGAAAGTAGAGATATATATTCATCATTTTGGAACAAATGTACATTGTTGTTAACAAAGTAAAATTAAGAGATTCAACTTCACCTGGTACATTAGTTCTCCAAGGGATGACAAGTGCTCATCTGTGTTAGCTGCTGTTAATAATGCTTTGAAGGTCTATATGCCAGAAAATAATAATGTCAGTGGTAACATCAACCGGAGAATGTTGTTCTTACTGCTCTGTATTTCTCCGGTGAAGGAAAACAAATGAGAGTTATATTTTTTGGATAGTACACACTAGTATGCCAGTAACGATGATACCACAAAAAAATTATGCATTGCCATTGCAGATGGTTTCAGAAAGAGAATGAAAACCTCCAAACTGCTTCCAGCCAGAAACGTAGACATAACTTTCAGTTTCAGGAAAGGGGAAGAAAAAGAAGATATTGGACAAACCTCAACTCGGAAGTTTTCATATATGGGATGCCTGGTAGGCGCCTTCACGCTGTAAGATCTTTTTGGATCAATTACTGTTACCATGTCATTGTGGTCACCGTATTTCTCTAAAAATGCATCTCCGGTAATGATCGCTGGAATATCTTTTGAATAAACCGCTTCATATCTGAAATTTGATTTTATGTTAAGAAACTACTACCTCTGATCCATAATAAGCGTCGCAGTTTTGAACTAACCCCAGTTCACCCAGTTCAAAACAGCAACACTTATTTTGGATTGGAGGGAGTACTATACATGTAATGTCAAATGATTCATGTTTTGGCGAATTAACTAAGTCTAACCTGTGAGGTGGTAGGTTGCACAAATACTCCATGGAAGCTTCAGTACTCAGTACATCCCTGCCCTTTTCTTTATAATCATCAGGCTGAGCAGAGGCATCTGAAGTTGAGGATACCGATACTAAGTCGGCAGCTACACACTTAATCATCTTTCGTCCCATGTAAGTGCCTACCCTTACAGATCCATAATCGCCCCCACCAACACTGTTATCTCAAGACATGAAAAAATACTGCAATTAGATACATATTTTCCAATCACAAGAGTATGTCCCATGAGGCCGCAGACAGATATCTCAGTAAAGGAAAAAATCCTACCTATGTCGTATTCCAGAGTCTAGACCCCAAAATCGCATATGAGCTGGAATTGTAACCAATTCCTTCACTTCTGCAGGCTGTAGAAAAACTGTGACTGAACAAATATAGAAGCAACATGGTTTGGACTTGGTGAAGATACATCAACCCCTACTAGAATTTAATAGACTACTAACCTGGCAAACCATTGCAAGGAGTTTGTTAGCTTCTCCACAAGCAGATGTCATTTGGTCCATGACCCCACATGGAGCTCCAACAACATGATTCTCAACCTGAAAAATCGTAGACCTGTAAAGGACTTGCCGGATTATACTTTTACATGTAGACTTTTGTTAAGAACTTACCTTTTGACAAAGCAAAGCAAGATCCCTTGGAGTAATGTTTAAACCTGCAGACAACAAAAGAAAACAGAGAAGAATTTAGGAACTTCTAACAAGGTTAGTTGGATAGATGGCAGGATTAGGTAAAAGAGAAAGAAATGAGAATGTGGAATCTACAAACCGTAGGCAGCTGAAATAGCAGACATCGTGGCAACCTCCACTGATGCAGATGAAGAAACACCTTTGCCTTCTGGCACAGCAGAAGAAACCTACAGTTTCAGAGCACAAACTAAATAAGCAACTCATTGTGTAAAACACATAATTCTTATCATACGCTTCCCAAAGAAGAAAAAATGATCAACTAGTATGACACTGTGATTTGATACAATCCCCAAAATAGAGCCTACGAAATAATTTCTGATGACAGAAAAAAATTAACATGCACATTAATGGAGGACAAGGAGAAGCTTATGTGCTTACCAGAATGCTCATGCTGTCAGCGAAATGCACACCTAGCTCAGTCATCAAGATTAAAATTGTTCCAGCGACATAAGCAGCCCATCTGAGATGAGATGGTTTGCAAATCTGTGAATATAATTTACACTAAGAATTTTTTGTAGAAAAATACAAGATACTTACTTTTGTGCTGGGTCCTGGCAGAAAAATTCTCTGGCTTTTTCATAGGTTATTGGTTTGTCACCATCCATGAAATTTGACAGGTCCATATCAAAAGTTGGTGCTCGGTTACTCGATTCGGAACCAAATGAAACCTGGAAAAGAATGATATTTACATAAGATAATATGTGTGTGCCAATTTCATCAGAGTTGCAAAAAGTATGAATTAGGTAGAATGGGCATTTTTGTTATACAAATAACATATGGTACCCTTATGCTCCGCAGGTAAGTAAAGAAAATAGTGGCGAAGAATTAATTGAGAATTGACGATAACGAAAATTATTTGAACAGTTGAGTAGAGCATACAATTTGTATCACAGGTACCACTCCTGCGTTCTCATGATGTCTTGCTTGTGCATGCTTCCATAGTTTTTGCTTGCTGGGATGGCTTTTCTGAACAGCAACATGACAGGCTTCCCGAAGAGGCATCTACTAATGGCATCAAAAATTTCAATCAGAACTAAGTAAAATATGTACCCACAAGAATAGTACTGCATTTATTTCCAAAAGTTATCTAACTATCAGTGATACTGAAGAAAAAATGTGAAAAAAGTATCTCCTGTGGTCTTCTCGTTAAAAAATATCATAACAAGTCAACGGTTTGCTGCAAATGAAACAAATACAATGAAATTATAGGTTTTTGCATAGCATACTAAATTTAAAGATACACGATATGAGCTAAAATCATTTCATTATTCCAGAGAAAAAGGTTCTTTCTTTCAGTCGCAACAGATGTGAATGGTAGTCTTGGGAGTTGGGACAATAATTTTTTCCTAAGAGTAAGTACCATGATATTATATAACGTAAAATCAAATACAACCTGTAAGTGAGTATATATACCTGCAAAACAAGACTTCCTGAATAGTCTGCAATGCCACCCATGACATCTAACCGTCCAGGCGCCCTTGCTACATATATTTCCCTCTGTGAACGAGTCAAGTAAGAGATAAATAATTATAACAAACCAATCATTCATTCAGCATTTAAGATGACTAACATCAGTAGTCAAAAGAACGTCATATCAAGCCAACCAGACTAATTAAGTGTAAATTCCTTCATACGTGAAAACTTGACAAAGTCATATATATGCGGATATGACCATAATACATGAGAACAAAAATAGACCTGATAAAATGAAAGATCAGCGAAAGAAACAAATATTGGCAAAAAGAAAAGGCAACCATGACCTTTTTGAACACATGTTGCACTGCATAAGGGCTATGGAGCTAACATGATAGAAATTGTGGTCAACTATGTGAAACTAACAAAATAAATGCAAACTATCTTATCTTACACTTTTCTATCAAGTCGTACTTCATGAAAACATCTGAAACCGGCATGGCAAGTTAGGTCTACATGGACTGTTCAAACTAAATATAAAATAATCCACGGTTGATATTGATTTAACCTAACTGGCGAGGATAATAGATTAGCAATGTCAAAATGAAACTTCACAGAATATGGAAAGCTGGTTAATCTTCTCAAATTTTACAAAGATGTTAGATAGTTTTACAAGGACAGCAGGTCAGCAACCAGCAATATTTGTCAGACAGCAGTACAATTATTAGTACCTCCCAGTCAAAGAGAACAGATGCAGCTGTTCTCTCTCGGGATTGCACCTCAGAATTCTTCAACTCATTTCCAGTAAGTCCAGATAAGCTCTTCAAAAAGGCCATGGTATCTGTTAATCCTTGCAGATCGCCATGGAGTATCTCAAAGTCTTCACAGCATCTACCAGAACCGAATTTATACGTCAGAAAACAAAATTATTACTGGAAAAGTACAGACATGTGAGAAACGCAGGGGGTAAACTCACGATTCTGTTCCTTCTTTTTCAATGTTTTCTAAGGCTGGATGAGCACCAATATCTGCGCCGGAAAGAGAATACCAGTCAGGAATTCCTACATCTTTCCCAGGAGCCCTTTGTAGTTGATACCCTAACACTATTGCATCTTGCAATCGTCTTGCTCCATTAAACTGTAATTACAGAAAGAATAAGTTGATAAGTTTACAGCACAACAGTAAAGCAGGGTTTCTGAAAAGTTACTTAAAATTCTAATCTTGTTTACATATTAAAACAAGATATCAGATCTGTGTGCAATATGTGATGATTTTACGTGCTGCAAAACATAGTTTCCAGAATATGCTGCTGGTCTTTCCACCTCTTTTAGGAAAAAATATTTTCCTTATGAATTACAAAAACTAAAGGATTGTGGGTGAAAGCAGATGCAGTTAAATATAATGAGTGTACTAGTGGGCATGGAAATATAACCCTAAAGTAGTGAATCTCATTGATCAGTCAACAGTAGTGTACAATGTCTCACTTTGTCAGAAACACACTTCTTTCCGACAGCAATGTCCTGAAGGGTCTGAGCAGCCACCTGCATCAACAAGTGTTAGCGTACTGACAAATAATATGACTTTCAGTAACTAAAGCCAGGGGGTTACCCTTCCAGACCATTTTTCCTGTAACAGATATGACTTCTGTATGGTATAGTTGATTTAGTGAACTAATAATTTTTCTTTTGGTGCATATATAAGTACTATTATGCTGTTAATGTCACAATAGCATACTACAGCTGATTCTGGGTAACAGAATCTACCAATGTTCTAATACAATTGACTGCAGGCTGTAGATAGCATAGCCCAATGCAATGGCACATTGTCTCTCTGGCTAATAATCAGAGTTGCATTGTCAATAACCATGAGGCGGATGGGCTATTTCGGTTGATTTTGAGCATGATATTCCGGATTTGAACCTACGACATTTGTTTTGTGAGATTTAAGGTGACTACACTAGACGATTGTCTGCAATTAACTGCATAAATAGTTTCAAGTCCTGACAAATCAGGATGCGGTTATGCAACAATACTGTGGGATCCCCCTGTTGGGAGCATGACAGGAAATTACCTGACCACCATTTATTGGGCCATCATAGCATGGTTGAAGCGTGAGAGCGCGTAGTAGATAAGGTTTCCAGAGCCCAGCAAGAAAATCCCTTCTAATCATCTCAATACTATTTTGGTAATGCTGAAAAAAGGGTGACAGAGGACCCCACATTAAGGTATTTTTTTAACACAGCTAGGATAAGTTATCTCTAGTATACTGTGATGGTAACAAATGTTTCAACCTCTAGTAAATTCCGCAAAAATGGCTCTTCGTTAAAATAATCTCTGCGGACAAACACAAATGGAAGTTTGTAGGCCAAAGCCTCACTTGCAGTTCCATATCCAACTTTTCCTATACGAGACGGAGAGTAAGTATCTATCAAGAATAAAAAGAAAATCAGCAGTCAAGACACAAGCCATATATTACCAAGCATGCAGTCAGATGCAGCCATAACATCTGGTGTGTATGTATCTTTCGCAAGCTTGATGAAGTTTGGGGGAAGCTCTTGAGAATCAGATGCGCCACAGACCTTTATGAAGAGAGTGCTTAGTTTGCTTCAGCGAGACACACACAATTTTAAAGAATAGACTTCGGAACTCGATCACAGAAAAAACATACCAAACAGATCCAACCATCAGGCAGCCATTCTTGCTTTAGTTTCCATCCTGCTGGCTGGGTATAATAGCAAATTGGTATGATTATCTTATAACATAAATGCATAGGATTATATGATCATTCAACATACAACAGAGAATATCGCTTATTTTTTAACAGAACATGACATATAATTATATGAAGAACAGCATCCACAAATATATTTTTCTTCTGAAAATTAGTACTACCTCCGGTCCATTAAAATTGTCGCGGAAAAACTTCTAGCGATGTACAAATTCTTGTATGGGTCACAACACTAATTTCGGATCAGAGGAGTATATAGTTTACTCATAATGATCTCAAATTGTTCCAGGGACATCACATCAAAATGATGTATGTAGATAATATCTAATATCCTCGAAATTTCAAATAACTAGATATAACTTCAAGTTGATCTGGTATCTATTTTTTATTGAATACCATGAGCTCTCCTTAAGTCTAGTGTTTGTTTTCCCCTTTACTGCAGAAAGTAAAGAAACATGCCTCTTAAACCCACCTGTCCCCCAAAATTGAAAATGACAACCTTAGTATTTTCCGCAATCCCAAGGTCCTTCCTCACCTAGTAGATCAAAATAAAAAAATGCAAATTAGGAAACGAAGATGGTGTTCAAGCCTGTGGCACATTCTCTCCAGCAGAGTCATACAAACCTCAGATCTAGATTTGCGCAAGCCTCTTACGACAAGTGGCACATCAGTGACATCACGAAAAGCCGGCACTACGGAGTGAAAGAAACATTCAATTCTGAATATTACCGGGCATAGATTTTCGCAAGAAAAAAAGGAAAATACAATTCCACGTACTTGGGCAGTATCCAGGCAGACGAAGTAAGATCTCACAATGAGAATAATCCTCTGCTATCTGTAAATGTTGATGAGATAGACCATAATTACTATTACTGCCCATGAGCATATATGCAGAAAAAAGGACAATGTTACATGGCATAATAGCAGAGAGTCGGAACATACACCATAGAATCAAAAATTTATTTGCAGGTAACATTAAGATCAAAATTTGATCACTTTCAATTGAAAAAAATGCAATACGGTGATCTGTGAAATAGTGATAGGCAACCTGCCAAACAATAGATCGGTGATGATACCCAGCCCCCACAATGTAGTCTGCGTATATGTAGTCCCAACTGCACATTGCACACAGATAAATCAAATGCTATCTTTTGAAACCATTGTTTTATTTGTAGTGCAAGTGAATTTTTTTTTTCATTCAAACAGTCAACATTTTGACAGAGAACATCCTCATGTCAAACAAAGACCAGCAAGAAAGCTCAGCATGATTCTGCAAGGTTAAGGGTTGCATCTTAAAATACTAAGATGTGGTAAACCTGGGAACGTGCTGATAGGTCTAGCAAGACACCATATAGCATGAGATATGACAAGATACATCAAAATGGTTCACTAATGGTTTCAGGAAATGCAGCAGAAACAGAGATGAAAAAAAACAAGAGCTCACCTAAAATTCCCAATGCACACGGAGCGGACGCCCGCATCTGCAGCCGCCCTGCATACCACGGGAACAACATCCGAGACCTATCCCACCAGAAGCAACACCATTTGATAATCATACATTGTAGTCATGCCACACAAGCATCAATTTGAATCACGGTCATATGACAGCAGAGCAGAGTAGGTAGTCGAACCACTAGGTCCGCCTTGACGGAGCCGAGCCACTCCGCCTCCGTCTTCAGGATCGACTCGCGGGGCACCACGGCGGTCTCATGGTACTGCATTCCACAATCACACACACACACGCACCCAATATATCAGTCACAGTAGGCGACTATGCGCATGACGAAGGGCAGCAGCGAAGGGAGTGAGGGAACCTTCTCGAGGGAGGCGAGGGGGTCGACGGTGAGGGGGTCGGACTGGACGGCGCCGCAGTCGAGGAGGACCTTGCGGACGTGGAGGCACGGCGAGCGCAGCTCGGCGGTGAAGACGAACTCCGGCACCGCCGTCGACACGTGCACCTCGTGCCCCGCCGCGATCAGGTGCCGCACCACCTGCGAATCGCGAAGCACAGCCCCGTCGTCCAGCACGCGGGTTGAGATCGTGGTGGTGGTCGAAATTGCCGGAGGAGAGGAGTTGGGAGGAGGGAAGGGGCGGGACCTCGATGGCGCGGGTGGCGTGGCCGAAGCCGTGGCCGGTGAGGTAGAAGGCGAAGACCAGGCGACGCGGCGGCGGCGGTGGCGCGCCGTCAGAGGCTCCGGCGGTCGACATTGCCGGCGAATTGGCAGGGAGGTCTGGATCTGTTCAGCTGGGATGTGGCGCGTCGGCTGTTGCTTCAAGTGTAACTAACCGGAGTGGCCGAGTCCACACTCCACAGCGCGACTACACACCGTGTACTTCCAAATTCAAAAACGTCGCTCCAGAAGTTATAAAAATCCTAGAAACTTCAAAACAAAAAAATTGGTATTCTATTTTAGCCTATCTAAACTATTTATAAAACAGCAAACACGTTGGGATATATTAAATCCCAAATGTTCATAGCTCAATCAACGATACAGATTGATACAATGTTGAGAACCAAACACGTTCAATTATTATCGATCTGTCTGATACGATGTGTGTTTTAGGAAAGTGTGCTTTGCTCCCGAGCTCTAGTGCTCCCTCCACTTTAAAAAATTCGAAAATTATATTTGTGAGGTTCAAACAAATTTGAAAGAATTAAGGATGTAGCCAATGGTGTATCCCATAAATATGGAAAATCTCAATTAGAAAATACTTTATATTATGGGCTACACACATATTCTTAGCCATAACACCATAAAAGATTCAATGTTTTTTGTTGTTTTCGCATCCTCACTTTCGTGAATAATAATAATACCAGAGACTAAGTTATGACTTAAAATACTTCAAACAAATAATGATAATTTCTTTTATGGTGTTATTCAACACGTGTATTGCACGTGCATGATTATTAGTATTTTGAAACATATGAAGTATTAGTAATATCATCAATATGTTTTTTTTTAACCAACACTCAAATCCAAATCCAAAACAGAGGCATAGAAAAGAAAAGGATAAATCTAATCTAGTTTGAGCTGTAAATTCAACCCAATTCCTTGTTACAGCGTGTGAATTCAGCCCATTGACCAGATTAACGTTGGATTTGTCTTTTTTAATTTTTATTTTGGATTTAAATATATTTTTAATAAATTTCAATGAACAAATAGATAGGCAGGTGAGCCTGAATACCGGGAGTCTTGCTCATTTAAGGTACATGTTGCTCTCTTATCAACATCTTTGAATTTCTAAGATAATTAGACATGGGTTACTATAAAGATGTAAATTCAAGTTCATATTTAAGTCTGTTTGGGTTTATAAGATTTTTTAGCAATGAAATATGTTGAATACCATGTAAATTGAGCAGTACAATCTAACATATTCAGATACCAACATTGTTTTAATATACCATATTTTTATATTAAAAACTTTTGAACATGATCTTCATAGAGTTTTGTTAGTAACTTCGTTTCCACGTAATATCTTCTCTTGATGCAATTATCTGCATACACGGTTCTAACTTTACTTGCAAATTCCAGTTGGTGCTTAAATTTAGTCATAGACCAATAATTATAAGCAGATAACACACCACCTTTAATGGAATCCGTTCTTCATTTCTCAAACATCCTCACCACCATCACCGTTACTCTTGTATTGAGAAATTTGTCATGCTGAATAAAATCAAAATTCGCATGTATATCATACGGTCATTTGAGCATGCACGTACATGTTTTATTGAGTAAATTACACTATATACGTATCTAAAGGTGACAATAAATACTCACAACGTTCTAAATTAGATGACTTACGTGTGGCCATATGTTGATGTATATAAACATGCAAACAAGTGTGGATACATCCAAGTATGGTCACATGAAAGTCATCGAACGGAGGAAGTATATCTATGTGTTTCCAAAGCTGTTCTGGGCCCGCTTTTGACCACTTGGCACCAATCCTCTTGCTTTCGTGAGAAGAAAGTTAATTACATCTCCCTTGTTTCTTTCAAATGGGTAGTACACTAATTCGGCTGCTCAACTTACGTCGCATGAATTCTGTCGTATCTCAAGGCTGTCTACCGCTGACTTGAAGCATGGACGGTCGACTTGGTCACTTGGGCAGTTGCAGTTCAACGGTGACTGATTTTTCTTTTCCCAAAGTACATTTACAGGAACTATTCTTTTTTGGGGCTTGCCGCTTGCATATGCAGTGACGACTAGGTGAAATAACCGGCCGTACGCTCAACCGTTTAGTCTACGCTGATTATGTCGCCGGTTAATTCTTCGAATTACGCGTTGGTGCAGGTCGGGCGTACGTACGGATCGTCCGGTCCACGTGGCTGTACTAGCTGCTACTCAAAACTTGTATATAAACAGATATGAGCTTGAGCGTCGACTGCATCCACTGATCCAAGCATCAACTCGAAAGAAACCGTTAAGTGTAACTTGGCCGGCGACGCCGATCATGTCGACGAGAGGCAACGCCCGGCGGCCTGGCAGGCCGAACCCAGTTCCGCCGGAGTCTAAGAAGGAAGGCAAGGGCGGCGGTGGCGGGGAGCATCACGGGCACATGCATGGGCATAGCAAAACTCTCAAAGGAGGAGAAGGATCAGCCAGTGGTCATCCACAGGCGACAACCGCCGTGGAGCCCGGCCCGGACAGTGAAGTGGTTTCTAGTGAGCCACAAGCTCCTATGCCCGAGCTCGAGGGACGGAGCAAAATATAGAAAATATTTAACGATTCTGTTGAATCTCACTCCGATTTGTAATTCTCACTTTATTGGTCCGTTTGTGTTTTGTCTCACAATAATATTTTAGTTTTTATTATGATATGTGTGATAGTTTTAACGTCTTTCGGGTTGTTTTCTCATATTGGTTGTCGTTCAAATAGCTTGAAAATTTGGTGATAATCACCAATAATATGTTTGAACCTAAGTATCGGTCGATCAGGCAGGCTGCTGAGGTGGATAGGGTACATGTGCAAAGAAGTACGTGGGGGTCATCTATTTACTTATATGTTTTTTTTCGAAAAGAAAAATTCCGGCCTCTGCATCAAGTGATGCACACAGCCATTTATTACTTAATGTAAGAGTTTAAGTAGCGTAATCAAATTACATCTTAGGATACACGAAAGTAAAGAGATGCAGCCGCAACCCACCATGGAAACAAAAAAAGTGATTACTCCGCCAAGTGGGTTGGAAAAAAAAAATCCCGTGCCACCGTAAGCAGCCGCGTGCACCGAGACATCATGAGTTCCCGCTGGTCCGAAGGAAGCAGGAATGCCCAAAGTTGAATCCAGCGCGCCGCCGAATAAATAACCTGTAAAACATTAGAACATTCTTTCTTATTGAAAACTAGAGCATTCCTACAAAACCAAATTGACCAACAAATAGCCGAAACGCCGATACGAATCCTGACTTTTGTTTTCTTGTCAATCCCATGTAACCAATTCCCAAACATATTGGAAACGTTTGTAGGAGGCGGGATATTATACGTACAAAAAACGACCCGACATATAAGTTTAGTAAATGGGTAATCAATAAATGAATGGTTAATCGTCTCAGCTGAACCACAATGGGGGCAATTCTTATTATCAATCCAATTTCTTTTTGCAAGATTATCTTTGGTTAGGAGTACCCTTTTATTAAGGAACCACATGAATAATTTAATTTTAAGTGGTATTTTTAACTTCCACAGATAAGTTTTAAGAAATCTCGTATGGCCATCCATTAAATCATCAATACATTGATTTACTTATATGTATAAGAGGATAACGTTATATACATGTGTTCGTGTAATTTTTGTTGTATTATTTGTGCAACTTTGGGACAGGATATATCTTGGACATGAAATCCGTTCAACCTAGATCATAAATTTTCTCTCGTCATCGATCATACCCGGGCAGTTTAAGATTAAGCCAAGATCTAACCATTTATAGCGTGTTCACCAAAGTTCGCAGAAAAAATCTTTTATGTAATCCTCTTTCCACTCTACACGAGATAAGTTAACACCTCTATTGAGAGCTATATCTATAAAAAAAAACTACTGAGAGCTAAGCTACAAATTCCTACCTTATCAAGGGGTATATTTACTTTCTTCATATCAATAAATTCCCTTTATCTAAAAAAAATCAAGGGGTATAAAGTTTTGATATTGCATATATGAGTCCCCATCGAAACAACGCAGTGCTCAGTTCTCGCGGAATCGTCAAGAAATACATGCTCCATAAGGTGCCAAACCAATACTCACTCCGTTTATGTTAGAAATGTTGGAACGCTCAACTTGGTCACTATATTTTTTTCAGAACAAGATAAAGAAACCTCTTGATAATTTTCTTATAAAAGAAGATCTCACCATTCTTACATGACATCAAGTGGCAATAATCATACATAAGAATTTCATGCAAAATAGATTTTGATGATGGACTCTGCGTGAAAAACTTTCATTTACACGGAGAATGAGGTGCATTTCATGTCGTGTGCGTTGTCCGAGTCAACCTCGCAAAGCGGTTGATCGCAAGAGAGCCGTTTCGGAAAGCTTAATTGGCTGGCAATTTAATAGTCTACCGACCGTACGTACGATAATAGACCTATAAGTTCTGTCGTAGAAATCGTAGCACTGACTTCAAGCTGCACGACTTGTACGTGCGTAGTGGGAGTTTGGTCAATATTGAGTTATTGACCAAAGTTTTGTTTTGGCATTGTACGGCTACATGAAGTATTATTTTTTTGCTTTGCATATGTCATTAACGAGTTGTACGCTGATCAGGTAAAAGAATGGCGCGTTGATTACCTTAGTCCGCGCTGATCATGTCGTCGATTGATCAGTCCTTCTCAGCACCTTGGTTTCTCATTAGCACCGGAATAGCAAGCTACTCCCTCTGTTTTTTAACATAATATGTTTTAACTGTTCTATTGTATAGATGCATACTAAACTAAGTGTATATATATACATTAAAAGTTATCTACATACATTCGTATAGTTTGAACGTAGACAAATGATAAAACATTTTATGTTTAAAAACAACGGGAGTACTAGCTAAGAGCAAGATAGCTAAGAAGTCATACATAAAACGGAGATACATAGTGATCTCCAAAGGTTTAAGGACAAAAGGTGACCCTGCTTATCAGGGTAAGAAGGGATCCAAATCCACTGGCCATGCGACGCATGATACGAGAGAAGCCCCTCCCGACAAGTATAACAAGCAGATGCTACATAACTCCCAAACCTTCCAAGGAAAGCGAAGGATCGGGTGACGGATGTCGACCAACGACATCATAGACGGTCCGGTGTCAAGCGCAGCGACACAAGGTACCTAACGGAAGTGCGAAGGAAGGTGGTGTGATATGTCTGAAACATCTCAGTTGTTAAGATAGGTCAATTCAACTATAGAGATTGCCCCAATGTTGAGCGCCCAGTATCCCACAGTTTATTCTGTTAATTAGGTTGAGCTCTAAACATCGAGTATCCTAATTAGTCTCGATAACTATCTTAGAAGATCTCGACCAACCACTCATCCAGACAAGAAAGAGTCGATGCGCCGACTCTGACCGGCCAACACCGTTCTCAAGTCGGGGATGCATAAAAGAGGCGGGAGAAGTGGTCATGGCCGAGGGTGGACGCTGTCATCGACAGTGGCGGATACATGTAGAGCTTGGGTGCACATGACACCCCTCCAAGATATTTTTTTCTTTGTCTAACTCAAGATTTTCAGCACACGTGCACCACTAAAATTAAGATTTGTGTCCATTTGTGCACATGTTTCCGAAGCATGGCACCCTAGCCGTCTCTGCTCTAGCTCCGCCACTGATCACTGGAGCGGTGAGTGGCGGGGTGGAGACTGAGAGGGGCTCTCGGACTAGAGAGAGGACAATCTCTTCCTACTCAAAGTAGTTTATTTGGTTTTTTAAAGTGGATCTCAGATGCTAGGGTAGCCACTGTGTCTCACGAATTTCGCGTTGTAGTTATGATTGACTTGGGTCTGGCCCCGACAGTACGTTGCAGGGACTAGAGCTTGAGCGTAATGTAGCCCTACCCGATTAATGAAATCCCTTTTATCCACAAGAAAAAAGGTTCACACATGGCTCGTTTCCCTAACGTGCGTGTATCCACACGCGTGATGTCGTCCACGAAATTCAGTGGCACTAGGCGTCAATTGGGTTCGTCTATATATAAAGTGATTTAAAAAAATGCGACTTGGGGGTTATAAGGCCCTCCAAGCAATTTTGGTAGAAGAAATTTGGTGAGTACTCAAGGGAGCGGGCGTTGGCGCTCGAACTCAAGACCTCGCGGGCACAGGAGGTACCAACACCTTCTAGCCATCCGGGCTATGCCTCGGTTCTCATAAAGCGATTTCAGATATACACAATCTCAGTCGTTATAGAATTAACAAAGTTGAGAACTGAGTGCTAAAGGCGGCTGAGTGTGCGTCTAGCCGGTCCGGGTTCGAGTCCGAGCAGCAACGCCTAAAATGGCTGCTCTGAGCCACACTCAGTAAAACGGACATCTCACCTACCTAGACGTAAAGTCAAGGGAGGGATCAGTCCCCCGTTGGCCACGTTTTAAAATTAACAAAGATATTTTATGAATTTTAATTAACAAAGTTGTATTTCCTTCAGTATGTACGCCGTACGCGTTTGAAGGCCAAATTGTCAACTGGGCTCTACGAGAGTGTGAATTCTTGTGGTACTCGTTTTCGTGAGAAGAAAGTGAGAATTCTTGCGGTTCCTACAATTGGTTAACACTTAGTACGAATGGTTAACAAGCTGCTCAACCTACCGTGCGCTGACTTATTAGCTGGACAACTTGGGCAGTTTGCAGTGTGGTCAATGTTCCCATGGTTTGTTAATTACTTGGTTGACAGGAAGGATACATTTTTCGGGTAGCACATGTCATCGACAAGTTGTACTACGCTGATCGATTAGGTGAAATAACCGCACGCTGATTCGTCATTTTAGTCTGCGCTGATCCTGTCGTCGGTTAATTCCATTCGCTGCTGCAGCTCGAGCCTACCGATATCGTTGTATATAAACAGAGAGGCCAAAGCTAATGACCAACTCCATCCATCCACGATCAAAGCATCAACTCGGAACGGAACACACAGCTTGCTCCAAGGAAACGTCCATCACCTAGCTAGGTCGCTAACACAGCCGGCCACTCGATTCATGTCGAGGGAAGAAGGCGCCCATGAACGAGACGCTCCGCCGCTCTCGCTGAGCCCAGCTCCCCCGGGCGGTCCTCCGAGGGAAGGCCCCCCCGGGGGTCATAACGATCTGCCACCAGCGTCGCCGGAGCAGGCGGACGGACCCGGTCCGGTGATCGTGCGCCACACCGATCAGGTGGTTCCTCCTCGTACATCACTAGCTGTATCTATTGCAGAGGGAGCGACCGACACTCTCGAGGAAGGCCGGGGATCAACTGATGGCGGGGATGATGGTGCATAGCATTGCTGCCTTGTTGAGCCGTTCTGCTAATGGGATGGTTGACGGGAGAGATGTCATCGTGTCGTCTTATGTGTATTTTGTATTTGTACTCCCTCAAATCCGGTATAACCTCCGCGAGAAATGAACTGATAATGTATGTTTTAGAAATGAACTGATAATGTATGTTTTAACGGTATAGCTCACGACACTTTTTTTTTTTGATGGGAGGGATAGCTTGTTTTTACCAAATGAGACTCCCCTCGTTCGATTTCCGTTAAAAACTATGCAGTTTCACGGGAAGCTACCGGTGTTCCCCGCAAAAAAAAAGTTACGAGTGAGCATTTTAAAGGAACTACTTAAACTATAGCTATAACATACCAATCAGAAAACTGTAAAAGCCAGGAGCAAAACTTCAGATGAAGAGAGTGAAAACATGTATCAAACACCAACATCCCCGAGGTTTGAAAATCCAGTTCTTTCGTGATCGTCTGTGCCCCATCCCCATTGTATGGTATTCCTAAGTTGTGTGATGCTTTTCGCCACCTTAAAATGCAGACTCCATTGTCCCATGTGTTGTATGTGTTAGAATACGTATTCATATATGTATCGGACTTGTATAAACTCTACTATATATAATGCAAAGATCCTTACCCGACGAGGCACGTCGGGACGGTAAATCACTTCCACGTCTTTTATGGTATCAGAGCCTTGCCAGTGTCTCACAAGAACCACCGCCGCTACCCCCTGGCACTAGCGCAACGCCGTTCATGCCTCCCCCTGCGACCGTGTTGTCTTCTTGTCTACCACCCCCTCTCCTTCGGTCGATCGGCCACCCCTCTAAAACCCGGGAAGCACTGGTTGTTCTCAGCTGGCACCGGCGTAGTCTCTATGTGCGGGTAGTCCGAGTCAACCACGCGAAGCGGTCGACGCGTTCGGCGAGATAGCTGGTTTTGGAAATCTTAATTGGTTGGCGATTTTTTAAACTGCTCAACGTACGCTGATAGACGACCTATATTTTTGTCATTTCTCCAAGTTGTCTACCGTTGACCTGGAGCATGGACGACTTGGGTAGTTGCAGGTCAATGTTGACAGATTTTTTCTTTTCGCTTAATTAGTAGTTTTCCTACAAGAACTATTCCTTTACCGAGCTTTACTCCAACGTTCGTCAGACACTCAGACTAGCCATGGGCTGCTGTCAATGCGTGTGCGGGCTAATTCGTAGGATCGTTTCGAGGAAATCCGCCAAGAAGCCACCCCCGCCACAGAAACCAAGGGAGGCAACGGCGGCGACCATAACTCACCGCGACGGGGATCAGCCTAATGTGCGTGATGGTTGAAGGGAGAGATCGATGCCATTATGCAGATATATCATGCCGTTCCTATGTCCAGCCTGTTGAAACTATACGTAATATTGTGGTTGTGGTCGTTTTATCCAGTCACAGATTCCCAGTCGGCCATTGTACCTGTCCGTTCAAGTACTTGATCAATCCGTGTTTAATCTCCTACTCCCTCTGTATATCAGTATATAAGACGTCCTTTGAAGCTATTTTACCTTATGCAGACGTCTTATAAAAAGTTATAGAGGAAGTATCTGTTTTTCTTGTTGTATGAGTTACACGATGGTTGTATATGTTTTTCATGTGGCTCGCCCTCCGGAACCGCTGCTGGACAGCGGATAGGATAGGTTGGCTCGGCGGGGCTTGCCGCGTCCGGAGTCTTGGCCCTTCTGCAGTCAGGCTGGGGACAAGGTTCAATAAAGCGTAATTAATAGTATGATTAATCTCGCTTAAGCGCTAAGTGATGGCAAAACGCTTCGTTTATGCCATAAGCGACTACTTAAGCGATGGATAAGGTCCATTAACATAATAGTGCGTGAGAGACTCCTGCTCACGGTGTCCTTTGTGCTATAAAGTTGGCCCAATAAGGCTCATTATGAAAACGAAGTTTGTTAACCCAATCTGAGTCATTCGTCTATTCTAATCCGAGCCATCCATCTACACTCCTCATCTCTTTCTCTCACCTTTTACAGTTCTACGCACAAATTCACGTCAACAATGATAGCCTTGCAGGTACAACCCTCCCACCATGCAAAAAAAAGGTACAACCCTCCCATGCATGTCCTTCCCCGCAGCAAGTATCACTCTGCTCTGCTCCCCTCAACTTCTCATCTGCTCTCAGATGCAAGTCCACCACCAAATTCAGTGAATTTTAGAAACACTTAAGCACGCTTAAACGCCGCTTAAGTGACGCTTAAGCGAACAAAACTCTAAGCGAGAGCAAAACGCTCCGCTTACGCTTTCCGCTTTCTTAAACCTTGGCTGGGGAGACCATAGACCACCTCCTTGTGGATTGCGTGCTGGCCCGACAGGTCTGGGTGGCTTGGCTTGCCTACGCTGTTGGCGGATGGAAGCATGGATTCCCGAGCTTCAGAGGACTTTTGTGGAGTGGGTGGCTTCCCGTCGGGGACCAACGCGCGATGTCCGAGACCTCTGGACCGCGGTGGCGCTTGTCAGCTGGACGTTGTGGAACCACCGTGACGACATTGTCTTCAACAACCCTAACCCTTCCCTCATCGATGTCCTACGGAAGATTGAGGTTGAAGCCGAGGCTTGGAGGGCTGCTAGGTTGTTTCGGGGTTGCCTCCTAGAGGTGGAGCGGTGGAGGTGCCGCGAGTAGTTGGCGTGTGTTTGTGGCTGCTTGTCAGCGGTGTTGCACGCTCGGCGTCTGTGCCTGAGCTTACTTTGTAGCCTTGGGCCGCTTGGCCTTTCTTCTATGAACCCTGATATACCTTTCCAAGGCATATCCTTGAAAAAAATGTTTGTAATGTCTTTTCCTTGTGAATCCCCATGAGGAGCAGATCAAGAAGTTCTCTTTGAATGCTATGTTTCTACAGCATCTGAATTCTCTCTCTATAGACTATAATCTGTCAAGTATTTTTTATTGAAACGGGGGGCAAAAGCTTTGCCCTTATATTAATTAAGAAAGAGTTGCATGAAAGTAATTTTAGGGCGGACCCATTATTACAAAGGAACTACTCCCGCGGCATCAAGTTGCCTAAAAATTTGGCATCCGCCATAACCCACAAACGAGACTCGCTCGTAATTCTATCTAGGATCACATAAGGTGGAGCACTCTTGTGTTGAAAAACTCTAGCATTGCGCTCATTCCGAATCTCCCAAGTGGTGAGGGAGGCAACCGCCTTCCGGTGAGGGGAGACGCACGCCATCTTGAGCCACCACTCATTGAAGGATAGATTGGACCAAGAGCCCGGGTCAATTGTATGGAGTCCTAGCCAATCCTTTAACATTCCACAAATCATTCTTGTCACGCGGCAATGGACAAAAAGGTGCACCACGGACTCCGTGGTTTGCTTACAAAAAGGGCAAAGCCCACAATTTGGCCACCCTCTTTGTGCCAAGCGGTCCGCCGTCCACACCCTATTTTGGTTTGCAAGCTAAACTTCGTCTTCGGCGGAGCCCAAACCTTCCAAATTGTTTTGTCCATAGCGAAGGATGGTAAGCGGACTTAGTCGTATACTCGCCATTTTCCGTTAGCTTCCAACGAATCTCATCGTTGATGTTTGGGTTAAGGTGGATGTTGATAAGGAGGTTCCAAAGAGTCACAAATTGAACGAAGCGGGCAGCGGTAAAATCCTCGTCAAGGCGCACCTTGCTCACCCAACTCGCCCCAAGCAAGGGCTCACGAATGGTGCATTTCTTCTTACCAGACAAAGCAAAGATTAGCGGGGCAATGTTCTTCGGTTTCCTTCCTTCCAACCATGGTGCATGCCAAAACGGTGTCTTCGCTCCACCAGAGCTGTATAGTATTAGGAAAGACCGCGCGCGTGGCCGCGTGGGAAATCTCAATTTTTTGTTTTGAAAAAAAAGGGTTTCCCCTGCGATTTCCATCATCAGAAACCAGCCTAAAAACACCAAGTATGTGGCAGAGAGAACCTCTGTCCAAAGATTCGAAAACTGAAAGGCTAAAACAACGAAATTACAGGGAATTTTTAGAGCAACCCGTAAAGGAGTTCTGTAACTGGAAAACAGCCACCAGAGCTGAAGAAAGCTACAGGAAACTACTCCCAGGAGAAAAGGAGCCAGGACCAAGCTCCAGAGAGGAAATTACAGCAAAACAAACCCCATGTTCGATCTAAATTAAATATGCAGCGAACCATTTTGCATTGTATAAAGGGTAGGGGTTGAGAGGAAGCAGTAACGTTGAAAACATACCGGAAGTAGTGAGGATATACTAGAGTTGTTGCGAACATTACTCGAACACCTAGAGGACAATGCAAACGCAATGCCACCAAATCCATCAAGCAAACTATAGTAGTATAACTGAGTTCAGGAATATAACAGCAAGAGAACCGCTGCAGGACGAGGAAGAGCGGCAGAGCCATCATCATTTGCGGGTCTCATCGTCCTCTGGCTCGAACTCCGGGTCGCCGTTGGGGTGCATCTCCAGCCACTGCTCCTTGGTCCAGTACTCCTTGACGTGCCCCCACTTCTTGCGGAACTTCTCGATCTGGCTGTCCATGACGACCAGCGCCGAGGAGTCGCCGACGTAGTAGGGGTGGTTCCCCGACCACACGTCCACCGAGTACTCCGGCTTTGTGCCCCCCGTCACCAGCACCAGCTCACCGTTGCAGTACACCTTGGCGTCCTCGAATATCTCCGGGTGCAGCCCCTTCTTCCGCATCGAGCACCTCATCCTCTGCCAGTGGCGGAGGACGGGAAAATTTTGAGGTAGGGCGGAATTAGTATCATAGAAAACTATTGTAAGATGAACAGCTATTTAAACTGTATTTTATTAAGAAAAATACTGCAATGAACATGAATCTACACTAAAGATTTTTTATGTAAGAGTACAATCATTTACTAAAAATCGTTGAGAGCTTAAAGAACTCTAAACAGGCTGGACATAATAATTTTATGTTTGCAAATAAGTATCATGTATGTCTCTAATACAATACACGTCCATAGTTTCATTGAAATGGCTAAAAACGTTTTGTATTTTTATAAGAATTCTTAAATATAGTGAAATGATTTGCTACTTCAAGCTTTAAGATTAAAATTTGCTGAATCTGCATTGTATTGGAGCCATAATAGAAATTGACCTCACTAAACTACTAGCAAATCTGAGCGTTGGAACTAATTTTCTTCCTTGGATGACACCTTTAAATGCTTAAGTATGTACTCTGAACTCTGAAGTAAGTATTTTTTTAGAAAAAAAAAACTACACGCAGCAACTGGTCAGCTGGTTTAGCTCTTCAGCCTAAATAAACCGCCCCTCTTCTTTTAAGGAAATTAAGCCTCAATAACTGCCGCACTATCTCCATTAGTCCTCTTGGCTCACAACACGGGCCCACATCTATCTGACCTTCTTCTTCTTCCTTATTTCCCCATCGTACGAGAAAGTAACAGAGGAACTTTTCATGGCGATGGTGCAAATTATGCTCAAATGGATTATAACTATCGAGAAAAATCGAAAAAATCAAGCCTAAGGGGTCCTCCGCCCCTGGACGGGCTACAGGTTAACAGCACTCCTCCCATTCACAGCAGAGCCTTATTATGGAGTTTAAGTATGATGAGGTGAGTACCTGGGAGGGGACGAGGGAGCGGAGGGTGCGGGTTGTGGTTCTTGCGGCGGCGGCCGGCGTCGGGAGGAAGGAGGTGGAGAGGGAGAGCGCCATGGCCGGCGTCGGGAGGAAGGAGGAAGGAGGTGTGTTATCCTCTTGTGGCGATGACGATTTCTGAATTTTGAGGCTTTATTATTCTGTCACTTCTGGTGGCCGCTTGCTGGGCCTGACTGGGCTCTAGATTTTGGTTTTGGGTTTGTGGTTTAATTTAAACGGTCCACGAAATATCAGCTTCGCAATTGGCAATTACAAACTCTTCTTAATTTCGTGTTTGCGATAATTTCTTGTAATTCCTTCAGATTTAGCACTTCCTAGATGCTACATATGATGAAGTATTCGCTAAACATTAGATAGGGAAAACAGTACGAGCATACATATGAGGTGCACAACCGTCTCCATCCATCCGAGGCGCGAAATCCCATAACAGGAAGGAAATTATTACTAGATCCTAGGGGTTTCGTCCGATTTTAGGATCACGACCAACTTAATGCATCGGAAATGTGTCTGAACGTAACAATAATTTTAGAAGTAGCTATCAACCATATACGTTGTCCCGCATCGATACGATACTCGATGCTACTTTTGCAAGACAACGAGTTTTAGAAATTGGTTCTCGGTCTTCCTTCATGTCCGAACTCTACTCTCTCAAAGTGAATCTTATTTTTCATAATCTAATTCCGAATTTCTTTATATGTATCAATAAAATCCAACTTGATACCCTTCCAACTTTCAAACAATAACTTGCACATGATATAACTAAATATCAAACACACTGCACTACAAATCATTGCTTCTAACATAGTTGGTGAGAAGTTCCATCATAGACCATGGACGAAGCTTCTTGACAAACGTCAAGCTCATCCTCGCAAAAAAAAACCCAAGTCATAATCTTGCGATGCCGAGCATGAAACCCTCACCCACGTTGAATTTCAGCATGCGCCGCAAGCGGCCCGCTTAGTAACTTGTAACTAATGTTGAATTGAGTATTTGCATCTTGTCTATACATAATTAGAGTATATTATATTTACGAGTACTAACCCCTCTGGTAAGTTCTCTACGATGAATTGTGTGTGAAGAAAGTTTTCAAGTATTGAAAGAGAGGATGATGAAAGAAGATCAACAAGGGATAGAAGCTCAAGCTTGGGATGCTCCCGGGCACCCCACTAATATATTTAAGAAGTACCAAACATCTAATAGTGGGTCCCCTTCTTCATCAACAGTCACCGTTGAAACTATATTTTTATTGCTTCACATATACTACAACATGATAGGCACATAGAGACGCTAAATTTAGAGGTCGAGACGTGATATTTCATCCCTAAAGGCCTATAGAGCCGCTTTTATACAGCGTCACTAAAGTGTCTTCTTATCCACAGTCTCAAGTAATATAAAGACGTTTTCTAAGTGTCAAAATAGTACGGACGCTCAAAAACATGTCTATGCTTATAAAGATGTTTTAGTAGATACACATTTCTAACGTCTCTACTAACAGAAACGTCATATTGCGTCACAAGATTTGTTAAAGTTGCTTTCTTTGTATGTAGATTATAGTTTTGTGTACATCATTTATACAAAATATGTATAATGCACATTATGAAGGTATACGTATTCACAATAATTTATACGCGTCATTTGACAAAACATCTCATAGATATCCGCCATTACAATTCATTTATATTCACAAATTTTGTACAGTACTCGACAATGTTTTGCAGAACTAAATATGAGAATTAGTTTCGTACACGGTTTACTGAACTTCTGGGACAAGGGGTACAAAGTGACGTCGGCATACACATTACATTGCAGTATAGCACACGAGTGCGAAAAAAAACTAACATCGGTTTCTGAAAACGAACTGAACGACCGCTGCAGACTCTGTCGATTATAGTTGTGACTCCATGTTCAAACTTGTGTGCTCTGATCCCGCGGATACCATCGCCGTTTCTGAAGGGTAGAACGTCGAGGAGACGGGGGAAGAACGGCCGCCGCTGCTGGATCTTGGCCACCGATAACTACCTTACAAGATCTCGGCCAACAAATCCTCACAAGAAATAGTCGAATGCAACGGCTCAGATTTGCCAATGTTGTTCTCAACTTGTCGGGGATGCGGAAACTGCCACCGCCGCCAATCCTGCGCGTAAGGATTCACGGCGCCGAACCTCCTTGTACAAAAGCCGCATCCATTGTCATGACCGTTGCCCTCAGCGAAACAAATATCTGCCACTCATGGAAGCTTTTGAAGATAAGAAAGAAAAGATTCAAAACAACCTTCCTTTAGAAAGATTATCATTCTAACTACATGGGGAATTTGGATGTGGTCAGAAATAACAAGATATTCAAGGATTAAAGACCAAGTTTTGAAGAATGGAAATTTATTGACATGAGTGAGCTGAATTGGTTAAGTATAGAATCAGAGCAAAATATGCTCAATATTTCAAATCTTGGCTGCAAGTACAACCTTAGCAATATTTTTTGATCTTTTCTCAACTTTTGTGTACTCTCTCTCTGCGCCCTTTTTTTCACCTTGTAAATACTCAAATTGCAGTGGGAAACTCTACCACTATTCATCAAGCTTCAAAAAGAAATGAGGGTGTACTTGAGTTCGAAGCACCGTGACCCTATGTAAATTTTAGATCTTTAATTCTCAACTTGTTGTATGAATTTGCACATGTTAGACAGGTATTTGTATGACTCATGCTGTTACCTCTTATTTTAATGAAAAATATTTGAATAACGCCTTTAGGAAGACTAGTTCAATACCCGTGCGTTGCTACGGGTTTTCAAATTGTTTTATATGTGACATACTAATAGCCAATACGATATAAATTACCTCTTTTATTTGTGATCATTTCGATTAATGCAGCAAGACTACATCTAGTTAGAGGCCCAACTAACTTGACATTTACAATAGCTAACGAAACCAACAAATAGTTGTACACGGACATAATAATCATTGAACATTTACCCTACAACATAGTCTATACATATACTCCAACCCGCGTAGACAATAAAGCAGGACTTCTGTCGAATGACAAAAAAGGGTGATCCATGTCTAAAAAAAGAGCAGGGGAAATTATCAAACTTCCTATGAGGAAATCATAATTATCCTCCAAAAGAGACTTCAATATAGGCGGCACTCCAGAGTGAATGATATGCATAATAACAGTGAGTTTTTCCATGAAGAATTGCATTAGAGCGACTTTACATGATGGTTCTCCTACAAAGCCCACAGTCCACAACATTAGCTACTCCATCAGATTCCATTATTTGCAGCAGGTAACTTATAAAGAATTCATCCAACAACAAACAGTTTCAGTCAAAAGGATTGAAAGTGCAATTAAAAATTAGTAAATGACTCCCGGGAGGAATGACTCCCGTGTCGCCTCCTCTGGCGGCCCGGGAGACACCAAACCCTAGCCGCCAGGGGCGCCTCCGCCGCCTGCCCCGCCGCTGCTGCCGCCGGCCTGGTCCGCGGTGGCGGCGGACCTCGTTCCCAAAGGGGATGGGGCCCTCCGGCTGCTCTCTTGCGGCGGCGGAGCTTGGAGATCCGGGGCGGCGGCCCCGGTCGGTGGTGGTGACGGCGCGGCATCCTCTGGCGCGGTGGCGCGCGGTGGAGGCGGCGGCAGGGGGAGCTCTGCGGCAGGCGGAGGGGCACGGATGCTCCGGCGTGCGGTGGCCTCGAGGCCTGCTCTTGCTCCATGCGTCCCTGCGGTGGTTGCCCCCGAGCGGCACCCTCGGCGGCGCACGGTGGATGTGAAGCTCCGGTCGGCGGCCGTCTCCTTTCGCGGCCTCCTTTCGCGGCCTGCGGGCTCGCCCGGCTCCGTCGGGTGGGCTCCGTTGCGGGTTCTGGAGATCTTCCAGGCGCGTGCTGGCTCCGTTCAGGCCGGTCGTCGGCTACGGCTTCGAAGGTGGCTCGGCCTGCACATTGTGGTGTTCTGGAGACCATGGAGCAGATCCGGGCTAATGCCTTGTCTCCGGTCATTGGCCGGAGCCGGTAATGGCGACGCCTTCGGCGTCGTTCCCTTGTTGAAGGCATTGCCGAGGTGAAGCTCCCATCTCCTTTCCCACCTCCGGGGGAAACCCTAGATCCTCGGATCGGAAGATGGCGGCGCTTTTGCGCCGCTCCCCTCTTGAGGGCATCTTTTTTGGAGTTGTGTTTCGTTGGAGGGACCAGTGGTGTGCTTTGGTGGTTGGTGCTTGGTTCCGTGTGGTGGCTTGTGTGGCGACGAGGATGGTGGCTTGCAATGGTCTGGTCGCGACAAGACTTCGTAGTCGGCTCTGCCCGGCGTGTCCGAGTGTCTTCGCCTTGGTCTCCCAAGGCTGTGAAGTCGGAGCTGCTATGTGTCTCAATCTTCTTCATTTGAGCAGCGTTACGATGACCTGTCGAGGGTGGCCGGTGGTGAAGATCTTCTTCGGCGCAAGTCTTGCGCATCTCCTCCCCGGAGTTCTTCATAAGAATAGGAGCTGTCTTCCCTGCACGAAGAGTCACCTGTTTGGCATAGGCCGACATGGGCGCTCGACGTCGCTTCGGCAATGGTCTCCTCGGTGGTTTTCTGGTGAAGTCGGAGTCGCTGCACGGTGTGCAGCTTGATGACGATGACATGGAGGCAACCTCGACGGCGACCCTAGCTTCGGTGGTGTGCGTGCGGTTTGTGTGGGTATCCAGGGTGGCTGTGTGCGCCCTCGCGACGGTCGTGTTCCATGACGGTCGTCGACGGTGTTGTTTCGGTTTTATGCCGGTTCCCCGCCAAATAACCGGCCACTTCTCACTTCTTCTTAATTAATGAAAATGGCACATTGCCTTGTTTCAAAAAAAAAAAATTAAAGATTAGTTCAGCAAACCTCTCCTCGGAAAGAGGAGCCATTCAAGATCAAATTCAAAGCAGACCTGCCTGGAAGCAGCCATTTTTATTTTGTGCAAAATGTCCATCATAGCTTTCTCCACTTGAGAACATGGCAGGCCTGATGCTATATGTTGGTATCTTCCGGTCTTCCCTTCACATCCTCTATATATAGCTTAAAATCAAACGGGGGCAGGATTGTGATGTCATTTAAGCAAACACGTAAAGAGCAGTCGACCAACTAAGAGGCATTTAAGCAAACACGTAAAGAGCAGTTGAAATCACCTCATCAGATTGTGGTGGAGATGATCTGGAACAGGGTGGTGAGGTATGGCGTGCACAGAGAGTGTTCCATGTTCGCAGCCTCCCTTCTTAGCGGGACTGCAGGAGCACGACACCGCTCACGCCTGATGCTCCCTTAAACGTTGTCATGGTTGGCAGCTCCGCCCCCATCGACCGGTGGCGGCGCGAGAGCCGTGGAGGGGGGAGGACGCAGGCTCAAGACAAGACACACTACGCGCGGCACGGTGGAGTCATGGCCAGTGGTGGAGCGGACAGGAAGAAAGAGAGAGGAACACACCATCGATGTCTCATGGCCCAGGTCCGAGAGCGTGAGGCATGGGGCGGCGTTGTCCAGGCGGGCGAGGTGGCTTGGGTTAAAGGCGGTCGCGATGCGGGACTGTCTCAACGTCGTTGCTGTAGCATCAGGTCAAAAACAAAGGAGCAGATGATGGAGGAGCGTGGCGTGGCGGTAGAGGCGGCGATGGTGGATAGTTACCTGCATCATTGTGGTTAACACGGTTCCTAGCGATAGAGAAATGGCGCTAACCACGGTAGTGGGGAGGGACGGAACAAAGCGAAACGCGGATTCGGCACACTAATTGGATTCTGTTTGACGGAACGGAAGGCTTTGATGTCGGCGTGAAGGAAGCGGACGGAAGGCCCACATGTCGGCGCGCAGAATTTGATGGACGAAAACAGGAGCGAACCGCAACGGAGGCAGACTACGGAACAAAATCCTTGCTTGTTTTAGATAGGAATAGGAAAGAAGAGAAGAGAATCCTACTGTAAATAAGGAGGAGTTTGCAGAAAATAAAATCCTCGGCAAAATTGTCGTCCGAGTAGTTTCCTTTTCCTACCCGCCGCGGAGCGCTTCCATATCCTCTCCTCCCTCCCGCCCGATTAGCCGCCGGCTCTGGCGCCGAACTCCCACGCCCGAATCCCTAGCCCGTATCGCCGCCGGCTCTGGCGCCGAACTCCCACGCCCGAATCCCTAGCCCGTATCGCCGCCTCTGCTTGATCCGACGCGGAAAGACGAGGGGAGGGCTCCGCCGGCCATCCGGTCCGCCACATCGGCCAGAGATTCCCTGATTTCGCCGTCTCCACCGAATCGCGCCACCGCGGGAGGTTCTTCCCATCCCCCCACCCCATGTTTGTTTGGTGAACTAGCTATATTCCGATTTGTTCCGGGGCTAGGATAGGAGGTTAGAGTGCTCTCGTGAATTGGTTGGCGATTTGTTCTGTCTAATTCAGTAGCCCCACTATTTCTAGTAGATTGAAATTAGGTCATTACCATAGCTTCAGAACAACTATATATAACACCTACTCTACTGCTCATAATTCGGGACCTGTTATCACTACCTTGGAGGATATGCTGGTTGATTTTGTATGATGTCCTCTCTTCTCAATAGTAAAGGACAGGAATTGGACCCAAAAAAATCCACGCCTAGGTTATCTGTTTGCAGATTACATCAACGACATGGTTTGCAGCTCCTAGAAGTTAGATTCAAAATAAGTAATAGAATGAGTTAATAAATTAAATCGACTAACTGACACGTGACGACAGAGCTTGTCAAACTCTAAAACCAAGGCAAACAGAACATAGAAGAATTTAAACAGACCACCCCCACCGACCGGTGGAACAATCAGCAATGTACTTCTAACCAGTAGCCACACATAACTAAAAGGAAAGATTATGCAAACATAGGGGACATCGTTGAGTAAATGGTTAAGAAGTTGGGTCGCTGGTGATGTCCTGTGGAACAAGTATTCATGGTTGCTAGTCCTGAAGCAGAGGAGGAAACATGGAGTGTATACAATGACATTGAGGAACAACAGGCACCTTGTCCTCAACACTGAACATTCTGGATTCAGATTTCAGCCTGGCTCCATTTGGATGGACATGCTATGGATGGGTAGAGGGGAGTAGGATGGGAGGAGGATAAGGACATGAGTGACATATAGGAGGAAGCTTGCTACTGAAAGTGTCGGTGGAGCAGAACCGGAGACAATTGGAGAGCGAGGCAGTGGAGGATGGGTTTGCACTGACCTATATAAGAGAATCGTGTCCGTTGATCTTGGTTTGTTAAATAAGGCTGCACGTAATAAACATCCTGATGTGTTTTTGGTGGGTTTTTCTAGTAATTCCTTCTCTCTCGTTAACCCATCATGTAATTCTATTGTATATAGATAGATAGATGTAGAGACGCACACCTAAAAATAATCTTCTACGAAAGCTACACAGCTTACTGTATGAATAAACTGACGATGTGTTTGGCTGTTGTGCAATTGTTTCCTATTACTAGGGAGCATAGTCTTATGAGAATCTAGTCTTATTGCAAGTTCCCGAGTGTGTGGTTTAGTGTGTGTTTTATTTTTGTAGTGGTGGGTTATGCGTGTCTTGTAATGGCAATAAAAAAATGGCAAGCGCTAGCCGACAGTCGATTGTAGCAATGCTTTGCTACAATCAGTGGCGGAGCTAGAGCAGCTAGCACACATGGTGAAAATATACCATTTTATAAAGAAATTTATTTTCAACCGGTGTCCAGTGCACCCGGTAAGGCAGCTGTAGATCCGCCGGTGGCACAATCGCCTTTCGCACCGTCGGATCTATTTAAGTGGATCGCCCCCGCGCGACCGATCTATGTAACAAAAACGTTTCGTGTATAGCATTTTGCAACATGTATGTAACATCGTATGTAGCAAAAGAAATTTCTGAAAAATCTATGTCCGGTCAATGTAGCAAAAAAATCTGAACAAAAACATTTTTTTGTACGCATGTAGCATGTGTAGCAAAACTTCACGAATATGTAAAAATCTGAGACGTGTAGCAAAAAAAGTTGTAGCACTTCAAACACATTAATGTAGCAAAAACCAATAAAATATGCAACAAATCCCCATTTTGTAGCAAAATGTCAATAAAACGTCACTTTAGCAAAAAAAAAACATCGTAGCACTTTGAGCGTTCTTACACAACAAAGTCTATACACACATGTAGCCAAAAACAACACTGTATGCAACATCGACAAAAAATCCCCAAAAGCTGACCTTTGCTAGCAACCATGGAGACGCCTCCCGCCCGATTTGAGCTTGTCGTCCATGAATCCCAGACCCATCTGCGTGTGGACGTCGTCTTCTTCGGATCCGACGGCGTGTGACGAGCTCGCCGTCCATGAAGAGCCTCGGAGCACTCCTTCTAGCAGACCATGGGGATGAGAACCCTCCATCCTGCAGCACATGGGCACGACGGGGAGCTGCTCGCACTGGAGCGGGGAGGGGTGCACCTCTCCGGCGGCGGCGCACGGCGGACGGGAGGAAGGAGGGCCCGAGCGCTCGGGCGAGGAGCTCCGTGGCGGCGGACGGGAGGGAGGAGGGCGTGAGCGCTCGGGCAAGGAGCTCCCCGGTGACGTGCACGGCGGACGGGAGGAAGGAGGGAGGAGGGCGCGAGCGCGGCGGAGGAGAGCAGGGCGCTGGCGTGGACGAACGCGTTCGTCGGATGACCCGGCTGTAGCTACAGCCGGGTGATAGATAGCGTTTTCCTAAAAAAATTGGATGAAAAAAGATACATTGAGCTTTTGCCCCACATGCTTGTTATTGTGTCAAATGTACCATGGACTAGAATTTTTCATTGCACTAACTGCTTATTCCTCCCACACAGATCTAATAATTAAGAATTGAGCTTCACCATGGAGCCGGATGCGCCGCCGGCTTCTTCCCAGCAAGCGCAGCTACCGTTGGCTATGTTTGCTCTGAAGAATAACAGCAAGAAGCGGCTCCTGTTCGACCTATCCACCAAGAAGATTCGTGGCATAATCAGCACAATGTTCGCAGAAGCCACCTGTGTGTTTGAGAAAAGTGGGTGGCTGCTCATGATCCAGGATGAGAAACACTGTTTCCAGGAGCAGCGCTCGCAGACCATCTTCCTTGTGCATGCAAGCACCGGCAGGCGGGTGAACCTGCCGGCGTGCCCTTCTGTTGTCGACGGGCTATTCGTCTTCTACATCGGCTCTCACGAGGTGCCTCTGGTCGTCGCGTGCATCGAGACTATCTCGAAGGTTCCGACTGTCCATGTTGCCTGCCCCGGAGATGTGTACTGGAGCACCTACGAGAACATGGATGATCTCTCCCACGTACTGCAGGATCCACACAGACGCATCAAGTTCACCCTCATTGTCGACGTCGTCTTGGTTGGAAAGCAGGCAGTCTGCATCGACTACTATGGGAAGATCCTGATCTTCGATGTTACTGAGATGAGCTGGAGGGCCGCTTTTTCTCCTGGGTGGAGCGAAAGGGATGCTCATTTCCTGGTAGCATCCGGTGAAAATGTTGTGCTCATCTCATGCCGTCGCTGTCGTGCACGTTTCTGTGATTTCAAGTTCTTCAAGCTGGATGCTGAAGCACTAGAGTGGTCACCTCTAGATGACACAGAGCTTGATGATTCCAGCTGGTTTCTGTACAGAGGCCGCTCATTCCGTGTGAGGGAGGAAGGTACGAGGAGAGTCTACACCTTCTATCCAAACCAGTGGGGTGGGTCGACGCCGATTGACGCCGACAGCTCGAGGAAGAGGAAGGTAGCCCATAACAAGTCAATGCATCCGACGGAGAAATTCATTACGAATATATACATGCATGATTTAAAAGATGGCCTCGTTAGGACAGTTCTCCCAGCTTCAATTGTGACAGAAGCACGCCATTGGGTTCAATCTAGCGTCTTTGGTGGACCATTTCAGTAATCTTATGTAGTAATACTAGTTAAATGCCGTGCGTTGCCACGGTTTTCGAGTTTTTTTCTGCTTCGTCCATGTAAACATAATGCATGTGAATATTCCAGTGATATGGAGAACCTGAACGAAGACACATTTTAATCAACATTTTCGGCTTCAACCTATATTTTGAGTCACTCAACTACCGTTCATGCTCTTCAACATGACATAATGAAACTTCTAATTCAGATTGCTTTCATCCCTTCCCTTTTCTCACCAGCCCCTCGGATTAAATTATTTTAACACCGTGCAATATGTCATTGTGCTTCATGGTTACCAAACTACAACATCATCAAAATTTTACTTGGTAGTCACTCCACTCCAAGGACATGTCAGTTGCCGTTGTGCGACGGTAGTTTCTCCAACTCTGTCAAATTGGCATGGGTCATTCCTATATCACATGACTACGAATAGACGGCATCAGTTACCATCTAATTGTTCCCATGCCTTGCAGATTGCAGATATTACCATCCCACTTTAGACAACACTAACCATTGTGCACTTTATACTCTCACCTCAGAGTTTTAAGATATCCACATTTTTCGTAAATAATTCTTAAAGGTTCAAAAAGCCCCAAAGAGGCTGTAGTTTCCTCTCATTTATTTCTTTTAAGCATAGCGTGAGAGTGGAGCGTTGACCTCATGACAAAGCTTCTAACTTGGGATTAAACTAACACATAAGAATAATATAACACAATTTATTCTCCCATTTTCTGAACAACCAAATACCAGTTTAGATTAGTTGTATGGAAGATAACGTTATTAGCTCAAATTATTGTTACAAAGTTAAGAAGTAGACCACAAAGATTAATACATATTTGCAAGTGTCGGAGTGTTATCACGGAATAATAAAGTGATGCGGCAAATAAAATATATAGGGAGGTTCTGTATCAAAATGACGTGTATAATATAATTAACAGAATGATCTCACCTTTTTTCTAGATACCTAACTTTCCCTATGCAACGTGGTGTCATGTTACCATCATCGTTGTGATCGAATCCTCAAGGGTGTGTCGTTGCTTCATTTTGGCACTATTGATACATCCTTACTAGTTGAATTCGGCGCGGCGACACGCCGCGCCCTTCGTGAAAATTTTTATGTATGGTTTGAACATTAGGCTATCTTAGTCACAATGCAGTAAATTCTGAACACAATTAATATTCGGTATAACCCAACATTTGGAGCTACTAATCCACTGAAACTGAATTCATCACAAATCTTGCTACAACAATTGAGACAATGGTCATGATACCTCCTGATGTTTCTTCAAGATAGAACCTTTTAAATGACATATTACTGTGGTTCAACAACCCTCACACCGCACACATGAATGTCTGTGAAAAAACAATAGCGAGATCACCGGGACACATGAATCTCTACGAAATACAATAGCGATATCACTGGGACAGAGGTAGCGCTAACACTAAGATCTTTCTGAAGATTGCAGTGGGTGAAAAGTGGTCACCGTTGGAAAATTGTATGGAGCCCAAGCTCCACCTTCACTTTGTGCACCTAGATGGGAGTACAAACCTGGAATTTACAGCAAAATGAGTAAAGTTAGTGGGACACACAACAGGGGCGTGAGTTCTGACTCACCTGAGATCAGAACTTGTAAAGTCAAGCTGATAAAAACCTGTTAAAAACATTTTCAGGATAATAAGACCAACATAGTACGTGAATGGTGTTGGAGTATTAGGTACAATTTTCATGATTAATTCGAGTATATTAAACATTACTACAACAACTACTAGCATGTTAATCTCGTAAATACTAGAAGTATTAATTAACACGAAAAGCAGCAAAACGTCTACGAACACAGACATACTAGAACGGCACACCGGCACGTGATGAACGTACCGAACAACTGTAGATTAAGTAGTCGTAGTAGTCGTCGTAGTCGTAGTAGTTGTTGCAGCAGCGACGGCAGCAGCTTCCTGAAAACGATGGCGGCGTTGAAGACGAGCAGCCCGCGAATCCGGCGAGCGTACAGGAAGGCGAGCCGTGATGAAGAGCTTGAGAGCAGTCGCGCGGAGCGCTTCCCAAAAACCTTATTCGCCCTCTCCCGTACAGGATCACAAGGGCGAGCGGTTCCGGAGACCTGCTGTCCCGTTTGCCGGTGCACGCCGGCGCACGGGATGGAGTATACTACGGTGGCGGCGCAAGGCGCGAGATTGGCAAAACCTAGATTGGTTCGGGGTATATCAGCTCGGGAAAAACCCTAACGGGTACAACATGGGCCAAGTCCACGCCGCGCACGTTTTAGGTCGGTTACAGTAGCCCACGATCCGGGAGCGACCCGAACCGACTAACTGTGACGCGTCCGTCCAAACCGTTTTTCCCAGACTGCAAAAATAAAGCTCGGCTCGATTCCCGCAACCCGCGTCGGGACGGGACGTGCGGTGCGGTGCGGTGCGGTGCGTGCGGCGGAGGAGGAGGAGCGCGTGAGAGAGCCTCATGTTCTCACAAGCTTACCAAGTAGCACATCACTACACTATATAAGGTGGTGCCACTCCTCTTCAACTAGCAATGTGGGACTAAACTTTAGCTCCCACACCACTCACATGTGAGCTGCCATTTTTCATGGGCTTTGAGATTTCAGAATTGCTTATTTGGGCTTCCCACACATGAGCCCAAATTCTAACAAATGGTAGAGTTATCACAAAAGAGGACTGATAATGATACCATAAGCAGCTGACACGGCCTGCAACACCATTCTCATAAAACCATGTGGAACTAATATGATCTGATTGACATTTTAAATGCTCAGTCAACTCTCGGACATGTTTGAATATCTTTAGGAACAATTATTTAGGCCTAGTGCCTCCATGCTCCTACATGTTTAATCAACATATTATTAATATTAAGCGAGTGTTTTCATTGATTACTCGTAAGACCAAAACATTAATTCTTCTTAACTACAGACCCATAATATAATGCAGAGAGTCTATAAATATAGCTAAAAATGGTCAAATTGCAGCCATAGAACACATCTCCCCAGTCGAGATCATCATTGTGATGTGAAAAAAATATGTTTATTTTACCTAAAGCGGGAATGAAATTATGTAACTTGTATGTCAATTTGCTGAGCCCAAAATGTTCTATAGAACACAAAGGTGCAAAGTAAGAGAATAACGAATATAACACTAAGGGGTTTATAAAATACCTGCATGGCAATTATATTTCTTAAAGCCAACTTAAAACGTTACTCAGAAGATTATATCCAGCTCTTGCATCAGAACAAATTTTGAATATGCATATTAGCTACTGCGATGCAATGTTGGCAACTGATGTATCAGAAAGGAATAAGGGGGAATTTTTTAGGCACTGTAATATACTTGTACGCAAGTGGATGGGAGAGCTGAGCAGTAAACCTCAGGTTCTGGCGAGCTTGGACTGCATCAAACGGTGACTTCATGCCAGATCTCTTCCTCGAGCTGCGGCCACCATGTTCGTAAATCATATAGACATACAAATTAGAAGGTCGCATGGAGACACTATTAAAAGCATGAATTCATGACTCGGTAATCAGATTCTTAGATTGATGTCTCTGTACATCAATAGAGTAGAGGCATGACCACATCTCTCTCATCTATCTCCACTTGGTGGTGTCAATCACCTCATGACATGGATAAACAAGACATTTTGTATAGATCAAACCATCACATGCATCATAGAATATTTCCAAAGTATGACAAGCCAGAAAAGATCCAACATAACGGTAAATGCGTAGCAAATATCATCTCATACCACAATATACACCACAGGAATTACATAGATAGATCCATACTCATAGAGAGATTAAATCAAGTTACCACCACAAACCCAATGTACATGGGGTGGACTACTTCCCCTTCATCATGGTGACGATGGTGGAGACGTTGGAGAAGATGGAGACCACCCTGGTAGCGGTTGCCCTAGGGGACGGAGGCTCCTTCCCCCTTCTTCTTCCTTGGTGATGGTGCAGCAACGGAGGAGCTCCTCCCCCTCCTTGGCGGCTGCTAAGAGGAGGAAAATTCGTGGCTTTTGGTGGCTTGCTTGGAAAATAGGGTTTCCCCTCATTATATAGAGATGGAGATACAATCTAGGCCATGGGATGGATGCCCCTTTGATCCAAGGGCTCTTGGGCACCTCTAGAACCTTCCTAGGGACCCCTCTCAGTCCTAATGAGACCCCAATTCGTGGCTTGGCCGAATCAGTCAAATTTGGTAAGAGTTGGAGTCAATAAAGTCACAATTTTTCAGATTCTCGTAATTAGGTATTTGCCTTCCATAAAATGGGTCTCCAGATTACGTCCGGACTCGGATTGGGCCAAATGTTTAGTCCACATATATCAGGATAAAATTTCCTACAACTTTGTCTTCGCAATGACCTTCATTTGACGTCGTATTTAAGGGTGTACGTTGCAATCTTTGAAAACTGTTCTGCAGGGACATATTTAAGCAAACTCCGAATTTCACCATAATGGGTGATTTTCTTCCATATTTGTTCATTCCGTACACAACAAAGTGTAAAACCATGAATTGTGCACTTTTGCAACTATTAATAAGTTAGTTGCAATAAATATATAAAATTGCAAATAAATAGGGAATTTAGCACAATAAACTACAAAGTTCATGTATGCATTTTACATGCATCAGCGTCACAGAAGCCCTCTTCTGTGGTAGTGGGCGAGAGGCATAGGAGCCCCGCATGTGGGGGGGGGGGGGGGGGGGGGGGGGGCTGATGACTCCTGAACGCGTAGATGACGAAGGGAATTGATGTAGCTCCTTAGCACATGCGTTAATAAAATATGAGTTAGGTTGAGACTCAAGTATATAGTTCGATAATATGAGTTAGCACATGGATTTTCCCCATGAGGGGCTTGTTTTCCCATGAGGGTGACTCGAGAATTTTATCGAACTCTCGGGGAATTGTGTGTAAATAATTTTATCTTCTTGTCCTTCTCTTTGTAACCTGCAAAACAAGTTGAATTGTTTTGTGCCCTCAACCTCACCAAGTGGTTGTTAAGCACAAGGTGTGAGTAAATATGATAAAAGTAAATGCAATGCAAGAAATAAATTTGCATTGATGTAAATAAATATGCAAGGGTAACTAAAACAATGATAGATGATGCTTTTGTGTTTTGGTTTATGAATGCAAGTAATAAAAGTGTTTTTGTATTTTTGGATTTTTTAATAGCTGAAAATGAAAAGTTATTATAAAGTGTTGGAAAAGTGTTTCTTATGATTAAAATTGGACCGGGTTAATGGTTTCACAAATGCACTCTCTCTTTAAAGTAGTGTGAACAATGAAACACTACAATTTACATATTTGATTGCAACAATGTTTATGTCAAAAATATAATTATATGGGCATCACGTTCTAACATAGAGATGTTTTGGTTATTCATCTCTCTCATACTCCACTAGGATGGGAAATAAATCTAATCACCCTAGTATTAAGATAAATCAGAGTATAGCCTTAAGTTCAATGACATGGAGTTAAAATAAGAACATGCTAGATCAAGTCATGGAGAAGTGGCAATGGTCACACAAAATCCCCGGTAGCACGGTATTTTCTTTATCCCTAGTGAGGCAACAAAGTAAGTTAAAAATACCCAAGTGGATCATGAGATTTCAGTTGTCAGCTTCCCGTAGTAGCCACCCCCCCCCCCCCCCCCCCCCCCCGTCGTTACTCCAACTAATGCACACGTTCCCCCTCACACGCCCTTATGAACATGCTTGATCAAAACAAGTAATCAAAAAAGGGGTACATAATATGCATGTGTTTTTATAACTGAAACTTAAAATAATTGCAATCTCATATATTAACTCATAAAAAGATCCACCACAAAGGATAATACAACGGTGACCGTAATCATGTTATGCAGCTCATACGGTGCTAATACAATGAATTCAAGAGAGAAGAGATACATAAGCTACTTCCAGAAATCCATAGTCCAGGGGTGGACTACTCCCTCTTCGTCATGATGACGATGGTGGACTCGTTGGAGAAGATGAAGACCACGCCGGCAGCGCCCCGCCGGAGTTTCCCCCCTCCAATCTGCAGCTCCAGGTCTTTGTTTCGTGGTTTTGTGTTTCTGCTGCGCTCTCTTTCGAAAGCCGTCGGGGGACTATTTTTATAGTCGGTTTTAGGTCAAGACGAAACCACGAAGACGATAATCGACGACATCAAAGCCACGAGGCCGAAACGGGCATGGCCCACGCGGCCAAGGAATCTGGCCGAATGGGACCAACTCGTTTGGCCCTCGGACTTCATCTTTTGTTGATCCTTGACTCGTACGTTTCCTTCCTTCCAAAAACTGATTCCCGTAAAATCTTAGGTCATTTGGACGTCGTTTGGGTCCCTGAAACGTGAAAATATAGAAAAATAGGGTTTCTGACTGTGCAGGGTTAATTCCAGAAAAATAGAGAAACTGTGAATTATTCCCATAAATCAATATAAAACATGAATATAACCCTTATATGATGCAAATATAATGAAATAACAAGTAATAAAGTGCAAAGTTCATGTATGCATTTTACATGCATCAGGGGCGGAGTGGGTCCTCGGTACGGTGGTGGAACTTCTCTTGTTCATCCTATCTAGTGGTACTCTCCTTCCATTCCGACAACTACAATAGTTGTTGGAATTTTTCCGAGGGACACGGTCACCAGTTTTTGTTAAGGTCTTATCTATGGCACATCAGGTGGTGCACCCTAGATAAGATTTTAACTGTGGCGCACCACATGGTGAGCCACATATAAGATTTAAACTGTGGCCTTGAGAAGTTGACGCACCTTAGATAAGAAATACTGGTGCGCCACATAAGCCCTTTTTGGGGGTAGTGGGCGAGAGGCATAGGAGCCCCGCAGGCCGCGGGGGCGGAGAGGGTCTTGTGTGCGGTGGTGGAACTTCTATTGTTCCTCCTTTCTGGTGGTACACTCCTTCCATTCCGACAACTATAGCAGTTGTTTGAATTTTTCCGGGGGACATGGTCACCCGTAATGTAGCAATGTGTCTTCATGTTAGTGTCATTTAATGCCATATTTAAAATAGATGGAAAAAGGCCTAAACTCAATTTACTTTCTATCACCTAATCTCTGAACAAGGTTGGTAAGCGGATGCCACCGATGTCATACTATCCTGTGTTGCTGGGAGATCATATAGTTGCCACTCAAAATTTTCATTGACGTTATCCATATGAATTTTATTTACATATAACGATTTCCCGTAGCAACGCACGGGTATTTAACTAGTGACTACAAAAGTAACAAGAATAGTCATACAATGTGGCAATTAGACTCTCCTGTAGTTTGTGCTTAGAGATGTTACCACATCAATAAAGTAGTATGAAAGCAAGTGCCCAAAAATGACCATAATCGATCACATACTATCATTGTATATCAACAAAATGAAGAAGGTACAACTTGCTGTCGCACCATGCACTAATGAACCAAACCATTTAAACTACAAAGATGTGTGGAGTGGTAATCCCATGGCTGAAAACCAAATTAATTCAAATTCTATGAGGTAACTAATATTAACATGAGACAAGGAAGTGATCCATATTTGAAATTGCATACATGAACAATGCATAGAAGAGAAGGTTTAGGGGCACCTGATCTCGCGAGGCAGTTGAAAGTGATGCGTCCTATCATATTCGTCTTCCTTCTCATGTCATGTCTCTTCTAGTCCCCCGACGCCTGATCACCCTTTCCCCTCGACGATGATGGATGTGAATAGTGGTGATGGGGTTGCCGGTCTGCCATCCCTGGCATGATGTAGTTTGGGCTAGATGATCTCCTCTACGGCCTCAGCGTCTCCCGTGAGCACCAATACCACCCTCGATATGGACCCCCTCTGTTTCTCGCGATGCTTGGGTGTAGATGAGCACGACGCGGATCACTCAGACTACCTCCTCGCTGCTGAATTTGAAGAGATCGGGGGCTCAGCAAGTCCAGGGAGATGTCGTTCTTTTATTTGTCCCAGACCTCAAAATGTATCGAGAGTTTCAGAGTTTATGTTGGGTATATATGGACACTTTGCATCTTGTTGACCTATCAAAACTAACGGATTGAGGGAATTCTACAATACAAATATTAAGCTATTGTACCATTGAAGGATATGTTATGAAGGCTCCACATGGGGCGTCACCTTTCTTGAGTTCAAAAGAACAGAGCCATGAGCCTAACAGAAAGATCAGACTTGCAACTAAAATTTCACAGAAAGAACAGAGCTATTGCACTCCTTGATCTGCTAGCATGGAAATAAATCAGATTACCAATAGGAAAGGTCAGACTCATAATTAAAATTTCACACAAATCAAACAAAGCAAACCTACGCTCGTTTGTTTTCCCTTGTTATTCATGTTTTCAACACGAAAACATACGATCGTACGACAGAACAAATTGTTTATAGGAGAGATACATGATGACTTGTATTTGTATGGAACTTTGAGTAATATAATACCCTCCGTTCCGGAGTACTCCCTCCGTTCTAAATTAATTGACTTCTATTTGCCCACATATGTGTATGTCATGTGGGCAAATGGAAATCAATTAATTTGGAACGGAGGGAGTATATGATGACTGATGTTTTACGATTTGGAGAACAAATTTATTTCCGCACTTTTACAAAGTTTTGTGCCTTTCCCATTCTACCCCGACACGTTCGGCCCCACTCGCCTCTCCCTCGTTCCCCGCTCTCTCCCTCTCGCGACGCTCGCTCGCCGTCCTCTCCCTCTCGCCGTCGCCGTTCTTTCCCTTTCTACCCCCGTCGCTGCCCTCTTCCTGTCGCCCCCCCGCACCGCCGCCTTGCTTCTCAGTTCTCACCACCCCGAGTCGCACCCTTAAGCCGACCACCCCTAACCCTAGCACCCCGCTTGCGCCAGAGAAAGTGATGTCAAAGGTGGCATCTTTATGCGCCGGCGACGCTCTCTCTCTCTCTCTCTGGGCGAGGACGCGTTTGATCTTCATGCACCTGCGCTGGATCTCCGGGCGCCGGCGGATCTGGAGCGGCACCGGAGAGGAGAGGCACCCCGCACCCGAGCGGCGGATCTGGAGTGGCGCCGGAGCAGGGAAGACGGCGTCGTCATCCTCACGGTGCCCCCACCGTGGTAGCGCGGGCCCTGCCCCACCACGCCACGGTGCCACGGCTCCGTGCGTCAGGTAGCCAGCAAATCCTCTCACTTCTCATCTGCTTGATCTTGCAGTAGGAGTACGACGCTCTTCTTGCCAAGGAGTACAACGCTTCATCTTGCAGTAGGAGTAAATTATTGTGAACACTGTCGGTGAAATTGTTGTGGACATACTCATGAACATTCATGAAACAACTGAGGGCAGGTACAACGCAGGCCATTATTTAGAGGCGCCAGGTTTTTTTCTCCTCGTCAAATGACAGTTAGGTTATACGACCCCGGTCTACAGGCACTTAATTGTTTGCGTCAACACATTTTTTTTGTGCCAGGCGCTTTGCTAGAAATTGGGTGCGTTGCACGAAAATCGGATCGAGTTTGTCGAAGAGATAAGCGCCTGAAAGTAAACGCATGCATTGGAGCGCACGACTCCTGCGTCGGACGACAGGATTAGTATCATTTCTTCTCTCACCTTAAGCGCCTTGAGACCTTGACAAGCGTTCATGATTGTACATGCCCTGATACGCTTGTTCTGCTATTCCGCTTTCCTTGAAATTTGTGTGAACACAGACACTTGCACTGAGTTTGCATCTTGAGGGCTTCTTTGAATTGTAGGGTAGGAAAATTAAAGGAACATGAAAATAGGTAGGAATGGGAAAGGATGGCAGGTGTAAACCTTAGCCTGTGTACAAGACTCAAAACATGAGCTCTGAGTAGATTCTTTTTTCCTACGTTTTGCATTGAAAACTGACAGCTAGAGAAAATTTTCCTATGATTTTCCCTTCCACCATTCCTGTGAATCAAAGGGATGAACAGTAGCATTCTTGAAAATTTTCTAACCCTCTACTTTTCTTCATACTTCCTTCAAATCAAAGGTGTCCTCAGTGTATCTGCACTGAACAGTGACTTGGTTTTTTGCAGCCTCTTTATACACTTGCACAGATAGTTTACGGCAACAGGAAACACTGTCAGTGAACACAAACGGTGGACTAATTAGTAGTAGTGCTTTAAATTTAAAAATTCAGTGAAATTTAACTAAAAAAATTCATTTAGGCTTGCTGTAGTGCTTTAAATACTCATGTTCCTTGAGCATCTTTAAAATACTCCTGCAGTAGCATTGATTTCCTTCTGATGTGTACTCCTGTTCTAAAAATACTCCTGCAGTAGCATTGGAGTTTGTACTGAAGGGTGTGCATTGCTGGTGTATTTTCTCTTTTTTCCTGTTCTAAAAATACTCCTGCCTGCAAGTTCTTGCTTTGTTGCAAGTTCGTCTTGGCTTGCAAGATTTGCTTTTTCTGATTGCTTGCTAGTGTAGTGGAGTAATTGCTTATATTATTGGAGTAATTTGCATTATTATTGAATAAAATGCAGTAATTTGCATGATTTGCTTCTGTAGTGGAGTAAATGCTCATATTATTGCCTTGCCGTGCTTGCTAGCAGCAGTAGCATGTTAGCAATGTATTACAAAGATAAAACCGAGCATAATCCACAATGCCATGATGATAGAGCACAATCCACAATGGATTATACTATATGGAGCAAATGCAAATATGTATCCCTTGGCCCTTGCAATTGACTTTATGGGTGCATGCAATTGATCAATAGGAAATAGCATAGAGAAATGCTCCTGTGCTTTCCAGGATTTTTTGCACGAATTTTAAAGCACACCGACGGCTGTGATTAGTACCCTTTTTTACGTCACTTATAAATCTCATGTGAACCCAGCAATGTGGAAGGGTCCAGGCCCACGTCCCACCCCTAATCACAGCCGCCGGAGTGCTTTAAAATTCGTGCAAAAAAATTCCCGGAAAGCACAGGAGCACTTCTCAACAGTATAACTGGAAAAAATCACTGAGGATGCAAAGTACAAAATCGTAGGGCAGTTTTATATACAACGTGAATGGAGCTGAATTACTTCACCAGAACATAAGATGATTGTGCAAAATCAGACTGTAGCACACTTAGAAATTCCTGGTTGAACCTCAGTCGACAGTTTGACCTATCTTTCTCTAGATGATGTACTAATAAAACTCAAAATCCTTGATTTTAAGGTTGAATGCCTATTGAGTGGCTCGCATCACTGCCCATGCAGCAGAACACCAGGGATGTAAAATTTCGGACAGGCAGGGCCTAATGTTGGCATGGGAGTTGTACGTGTAACTGAATCTGCAGAAAAGTGATAGGATAAATGTAAGAATTTTTTGTATCATCAACACTGCAAATATTACAGCAATTAGTAGTACATTAGCCATTGTGTAAATGCATACCGTGCACAGTCTGAATCCTCAAGTAGTGGACCACTGAACACTCGGCTGTCGTTTGTTTGGTTCTGGAGAAGGAAGGCTGTCTTTCCATGCACAATGAATACATCTGTTCCATCAATTTGGCTTTCTGGAAAGGCTGGTGGGTCACCAGCGACAACTCTATAGATGGCGGCTGCGTTTGGGAGAACACCGCCACTTTTCACAATATAGAGATCATCGAGATGTTGTAGAAGTGAGAAGCTGTTATCAACAGCATCTACCGCTCCTTCCCACTCTAAAAGGACTAACCCATCTGGGGTCTGTCTTACCGAACATAAAGTACCATCATCTGACAGCCAAAATAGAGCTTCATCATGAATGATCAGGCTGTGCATACCCATATGTGTGCATACGACGGCATTTTGCTGCCAATTACCATCACTTGATCTGAGCCAAAACTCAGCAAGTATCTCTTGACCAGCACCTTGTTCACCACCCTCTTCTTGACCCATATTGTCGTTCTGCTCCGCAAATATCTGTACTCTTCCGAAAACAACGGTGAATTCTGAACTTGGGGTTCCTGAGAAATAAGCTTGTTGAATTTCCACCCCCAGCTGAAAAGTGAACAGACTTGATTCTGATTTCACTTCCCAAATAGAAACGTCAGTTCCATTTTTTAGCAGGAAGATATCACCATTTGAGTACAACACATCAGCTGTATCAACAGGGAAGTCAGTCCGTGTGAATGCCATCATGGTATAGGGTGAGAAAAAGCTGCTTCCAGAGAACTCGGGATTTGTGATTATCAGAACTGGCCCCGAAATATCTTCTGCTGGTGGTCTGTTAGGAGATAATAGTGCCATGTTGGCCCTCAGCGTATCAATCGAAGTATCCGAGTTTTGTGTCAGTAATGGCTGGCATTAAAAATATAAACAATTAGTTATTTACACTTTTCTATATTTTGGTCACTCCAAATACAACTTATAAGCATTAAAATGGGGTTTAGATGCAATGTTACCACGATATAGTGCATGTTAGGACATCTCCAATACATCATCGCAAAAAGGTCATCTATAATAGTTTTATGTAAGCATACATGTATAGATATCAATAGTGAGTAGCATGTTAACCTTAGATGCAATGTTACCACTATACAGTGCATATTAGGACATCTCCAATACATCATCGCAAAAAAGGACATCTTCAATTGTTTTATGTAAGAGTACAAAGTACATGTATAAATATCAATACTGAGTAGCATGTTAACCTACTGGTCTTTACCACTAAAAGCTACAATTTTCCTTGTTCACAACTACTCCCTCCGTTCACTTTTATAAGACGTTCTAGCTCTTTTCTAGGTTCAGTCACTTCAGTTTGTATCTAGTCTATTTTCAGTATGTAGGTTCATTCATTCTGGTTTATATCTAGCCCACTTTAAACTATCTAAAACTTCTTATATTAATAAACAGAGGGAGTAGCTGTTTTCAATTTCAGCAACAGTTTTCTTTGCCGTTTGATTTACTTGTAGTCGTGCACATCTTGATGTTTTTGTCAGGCATGTATGTCTTATCAGGTATTTTTCGCATCTGTTTGGCTTCTGCGCCAGGAGGGTCATCTTTCTAGTCGGCACCCCTTGTATCATTTCTCGTCTTTTTGTGTGCGCGTGCGCATGTCTGTGTGTCTGTCACAGTGGAGACTGGGGGAAGAGAGACGACGGAGGGAGCAGCAGGGATTTTTTTTTCCTCTGACACACAAGAGAGCGAGGTATCAGGGTAGGCCATAGGCGGAAGCAGAGCTTGCTTAGTTCCGAGTTTGGTCGCTGCGTGATCTGGTTATCACGATGAGGGTTTATTCTTATGCTTTACTTAGTTCCGAGTTTGCTTTGTTTGATTTGGTGTCATAACTATGAATAAAATGTGAACAAATTAGCAGGGGATTTTAGCATATAGATTAGGCTGTGGAGGAGAAGGGAAAGGGGACTTGTATTAGCAGTGGGATGGGGGGTGGATTCTTGCTCAATTGGAGGTGTGTTTGCCCGTGTGAGCACGACAGTGAGGTGATGTGGTGACTGCTGAATGTTGCTTGTGGTTTACTTGTCTTAATTGTATTGGTGATCAACGGCAAAAGAGATGTGTTTGTTGTACTCATTTCAGTGCTACTCCCTGGCTTTTGTTGTCAGGTAGCATTATACAGAGGTGAATTCACTAGCACGAGTTTCACAGATGACATAAATTGTGTAACTAACAGCATGCTGACTGGCCATCTTATCGCATTTTTGGATCCTCTATTTTGTGTTCAGTTTTTAATTACAATTCCTTGTTTCTGTACCTCGCTATGGTATGTGGTCGGCTCATTTTCTGCTGTCTTTTTGGGATCTTCTCCATGTCTTACTATAGTTTAAGAGAGAAACGATTTATCCCCCACACGATATATTTAGAGTTTCTTATATGTGTGTGTTGGGTTTTTATGTGGTTATATGCACACACCCTGTATATTTACTTCTTTTTTGCACAAGCCTCGTTTGATTAGGTCAGATACTTCTTTTTTGCACAGGCCT
Source organism: Poa annua (assembly GCA_026929855.1). Taxonomy (NCBI): domain Eukaryota; kingdom Viridiplantae; phylum Streptophyta; class Magnoliopsida; order Poales; family Poaceae; genus Poa; species Poa annua. The sequence goes on from CM049437.1 coordinate 99,862,328, forward strand.
CTCATATGTTTCCTCAAATTCATTTTAATTTACATTTTATATTCCTTTTAAATTATCATACTCTCTCCGGGCCACCAAAACTGTCGCTGGTGGTACTGCTAACTTGTATGTGATTAGTTGCTTTCTGGCGACATTTTATTTGAATCGGAGGGAGTAGTTTATTTTCACATCATCATTCCCTTTTTTAGTCACATCATCTTCATTCAGTGCTATGTCAAGCTGAGCAATGCAGGTTAAGAACACTAATGGCTACGACTATGATTTTTCTTTCAAGAAAAATCAAATGAAACTCGTGTGTTTGGAACTCTGGAGTGATTACACAAAGTTCATGAAAGATTATGATATGATGGCTCCTGGCAAGATGTGTTTCAACATCGAAAGCCCACCAGTAATCTGAATTTTCCACATTTTGACAACCAAGTCTGACTTTTACCGTTAGATTTCCCAAAGTGGATTTAGGCTTTCTTTGTGGATTTTGCCTACGGGCTTTCTTGTAACACTGTGACTTCCTCTCTTTCAAGCTTAATATAATGACGCACAGATCTCCTGCAGGTTCTCGAAAAAAAAGATTATTCAAAAATAATTTTGGTCCGCTATTCTGTTTGGTGTTTCCCTTGTGCGTGCAGGTTCATTAACGGATTAGAGTTGGTTTTTGCCTGGGTATCTTGTATTTCCGCTGCCCACGTTAACAGACATCATGCGCAATTACCTGGTAATGATTGGTTTCTAACAATTTTCTCAGTCCGGAAAGCACCATGTCTTCGGTTCCAGAAACTCTTTTTTTTTCCATGTATTTTATATTCTCTTTTTTTATCAAAGATTCCCCAGGAAACTGCAGACGCCATCAACATTGCTGTCAGTGGAATGAAAGTTTCACTCAACATGGCTCACAATTTAATGCCAGTTCTTCTGATGGGTCAAGTCTCAATAAAGAAGATGGATGTAGGGGTGAATTTTCTTCTGCTGTTCAACAAGAGGCTCATTTACGATTTCATCTGATGCCCGTAGATGGGAAGTTTGGGGTAGTGTAGCAGTGTTATCCCATCTTTTGTTCTCCTTATCAATGTATGATGGTCAAGTGTTGTTGTTTATCAGGGTCCCAGGGATGTCTAAGAACAGATGTGATGTAGTTTGTTTTTCAGTCTGCCACTACCAGTTTGGATGCAATCTTGATTGAATTGCATGTATCAATATGTTTCTTTTTCTGCCGCTACTTACAATGTCTATCCAATGAACTGTTTGATGGGAATGTTCAATGATGATTACCGTCAGCCAAACCAGAAGGAACAGAGGGTGAGTGACTCAGACAAGCCCAGGGCGACGGATGTTGCAGCCCAAGTGCCGTTAGCGTGATATTTTCTGTTGTGAAGTTTTTCCTTAATCGAGTGCACAAAGGAAAACTTATTGCTACTGAGTATTCATTTAGTAATAACCCTCTTTGCATGCATTACCACTAACATCGCTCGCTGATATTAATTCAGCTAACAAACAGAACTACAGAAGATTCATATAGTAGTACTAATGATGAAAACTGCAAAGCGCAGAACAAATCATTCATAGCATGACACTATATGTGAGACGTTCTTAGTGTACTAGTGTCTAAATGACCATACACTTGATAAACTCCGGATAACCTACTGGCATTTACCAACAAAAACCACCACTAAAATTGGCTTGTTAGAATTACTTCAGGTCTTCAGCAAGCAAACAGGAAGACTCATTCGGTGCTAATGGCAAAAATTGCAAGTCGCAGAAGCAGGTCAGTAACAATCGGGCATTATTCTCAACAAACAAAATCTAAAATTCAAAAAAACAAACAAAATCTATCGGGCAGTAAAAAGTAAAGTACTAATAGCAATGGAGCGGAGTACATACACAGCGAATCGTAGAACAAAGCGACGGGCGGACGCGAACTGGTGCAGTTAATGCCGTGGATGTGCTGCCTTGAACATCCCGCGCGCTGAATGCAGACGCGGAGCGGAGCTCCCCGCCCGGCGGGGACGGCAGAGGCGAAGGTGGGCAGCGTGGATGGCTGAGCCGGAGGGCCTCCCGCGTGCCGCGGATGGCGTGGTCCAGAGCTTCGCGCGTAGAGAGCTCTCCGCGCGGCAGTGAGAGCGGTGGTGGAGGGTGTACCTCGCGGCAGGGACGGCGGCGCTGGAGGGCCGTCTGCGTGGCGACGGCGCGGTCCCGCGCCGCGGAGTAGGATCCAGGGGAAGAGGGCGGCGATGGACATCGATCCATACCGCGGAGGCGAGGTCGGCGGCGGAGGTCCTCCCGCGCGGCAGAGGCGAACGGGACAGTCCCGGTGGGCGGAGAGCGTGCGGCGCAGCGCAGGCGGAGGCGGTGGACGAGGAGAACCTCTGGCAGCTCGGAGGCGGAACTCGAGGGAGGGCCGTGGCGCCGCGCAGACCTCGGCGATGCCCCGCGGAGTCGACCATGGTGCCGGTGGCGGAGGCTGGCGTCCCGCGCGGCGGAGGCGGCGGCGGAGCCGTACGCAGACGCCGGGCGCCCTATCATGCCGACGCGTAAGGATGGTGCGCTGAGGAATGCTTCGATCAGACCCTAAACCTAGAAAGAAAAATGGAATGGATGCGAATTGGGATTTGGGATTGCTTGTTGAAAGAGAGCGAAGCTGAAAATCAAACGCAGCCTCCTTCGGTCCTTCCCTCGTGCGGACCCACCATAAACAGCTTCTATTTTCCTAATTTCACATATCCAAGTTCTCTCAATTCGCTGTGGTGGCCTAACCGCTTGCCGCGTGTAAGTCTCGTTGTGGTGTGGTTAGGATGACTCCAACACCTGCGTTTAATAGTAAAGATTTTATCCGTTTAGATCATCAAACGGATAGTCCTTCGGTCCATATCCGTCTCTAAGCTTGAAGACGTTTGGGTTGCTCGACTCGTCGCCTACTCGTGTTTTTTCTCTAACAAGCATCCTGCCATTAAAACATACACCGAACAATATAAAGTTGCATCCTGAGCTGCTCTGACCTCGTAGGTTGCGTACGGCAAGTCATCGAACGGGTCTAGAAGACCGCGTCCATCCCGAAGACGAAAAATAAGGAAGAACCGTCGATGAACCTTCTTACCGTTCCGAAAAACACCACCGCAAGAAGAAATCTCGAGACCACACCACTCTTATAGGCTTCTCGACGTCTCTGTCGAGATGAATCTGGAGCCGGGAGACTTTATTGAAATAAGGGGTCATCACCGCCCCAACACCCAAAACAGAGCCCTCCCGCCGAAGAGGGTAGATCGGCAGTGGGGTCGACGGGAGGCGAGGGATCCCTAATAGCCTTGATTCTCTTGCTAGGCGCCTACTTGAGCTTGACAGGAGATGGGAGGAGCTTGAAGTCTCTAGGTTATGAACATAACATAGCAATGGATGAGCCACGTCAGCAGTATATTGCTACCTCGGATGCCACTTCAATCAAAATAAAATCGACTCAACAGTCTTTTCAATAATACAGACGGATCTAGAGCGATACGAATCAGAGAGAGGCTTTACTGCTACGCCATGTCCTCCAGAAAATGTAAACCATTTCCATTATCCATTCTCAAAACAAAACAAAAGAAGCAAAAAAGAAAACATTATCCAAATCCATGAGAAAGAAGAACATTCAGTCTACTGGTTGCGCTGTTAGAATCTAAAAGCCTGACAGTGATCATCGAGCACTATAAGGCACCAGGTTTTTGACAGTGATCAGATAGGTCCTGCTCCAACCTTAGTTATATGGCACAAGTAGTTCTACCATATGGTCAGACAGCTGACAAGCTTGTTACAGCAGCTACGTACCTATCTCTGGGGATACTAAGGGCTACGCCATTGCCTTGGCATCATATCCACATTACCAAAACTTGATGCTTCGGGAACCTGACCAACCACATCCATCCTGGACTCCTCGAGTCCGTTCATCGAGGACAAAATGAAACCCAACCCACGGTGAGGAACATACTGCCTCCGAGCTCATAGCTCCACGTACTCGATGTCGCCCGCGAACTGCCCAGGTTGACGACCGCTGTGTGGAGCTGTTGGGCGGCGCCTCGACACTTGTTTCATGCTTCTCTTCTTGGGCTCTCCAGACAATGACGCTTCTGTCATGGTACTCTGCGTGTGCTCGCTTGATGATGGCGATGCTTGCTTCGGGGTTCTCTTCTTGGTGCGCAGAGGTGGTGCTTCATACACCTCAGGTTTGTCGAGGTCCACAGGGTTTGAAAATGAAGTGCCCATTGCACGCAACTCTGCGCGAGTAGGAGGTGGTGCCCAACCCAGAGGATTTGCTGAACAAGGAATAGATACACATACACAATTACTTCCGGAAGTGACAGTAAATAGCAATGGAAAAACAAGGAAAATAAAATATATCAACTACATTGCCACGTCCCTAAGCAACATTATAGATGGTATGAGGACCAAGAATGAATAGGCATCATAGTAAATAGGACGCGTTCATTACAGTATTTTACAGTACTCCTTGGAAGATGCATATTAGATTATTAGTACACCATATGTTTGCAGAAGGCATCTCTCACTGGACAATTTCCCCTATCATACCAGATTTTAAGCATGCACTACACAACAGCTTAGGAGAATGATAATAGTACTATGAAAGTGTAAATCAGAAAGGGCTAACACTACAGCCAATCTATGGCTGACTTAACACACCTTCAACTGGCTGAAGAGGCTCAGGTACTTGACGAGTTCCTGAATATGAATATTTACGCTTCCTGATGTAGCCTTCTTCCAGAGGTTGGGGGGTAACCATCGAAAACATAGATAAATTAACCCCTTGTTGAATGTAGTATGGATTCTCTTCCAGGTACCTGAAATATCAAAACAACGATTGTATCACTTCTTACAAGAACTTGCCATAGCTTGGCTTTGTAGTGCTACATCAACTGAGTGACATAAGTAACAACATTAGAAAAAAAGAATATGAATTCATCAGCTCACCTCCCAATTTCAACCATAGACCTCAATGTTGTCCCAGAAGGGGAAGTGTAATACCTGAAAGAAGCAAAAATTACTCACATCTGTTATGATCAAGCATCTTGCGTGTTGAACTACCAAAGCAAACAACTTCAGAAAACAGGTTTCATGGTCACTAGAGACTTAAATAGGCATCACCGAAATTGATAAAGATTAAAAAAAAGGTTGTCTAGACTGACATATTATAAGTAGAAACTGTCTACTTTCATGAATCGTGACTAACAGAAATAATCTCAAAGACCAGGCTAGTCCTTCAGCACGTGTAACTAAGCTAAAAGATAATCAAGAAACACAAAACGCTCCATGAATAATCGTGACTAACAGAAATATAGTATGTTTCAAAAAAACGCTCCATGAATAATATGGTGCAAAATATATTAAGTGCAAGGAGTAATTTCTAAAGTGAAACAGTGGAACTACTGAACTGAGAAATGCCAGCAAAACTTAATGATAAAAAAATCACAGCTACTATTGCAAGAGCAGGCTAGTCCTTCAGCAGATGTAACTAAGCTAAGAGATAATCAAGAAAAGAAAAGCGATCCATGAATAATATGGCGTAAAAGCTATTAAGTACTGTGTAAGGACTCATTTCTAAAAGAAAACAGTGGAAGTACTGAACATAGAAATGAAAGAAAAACTTAATCATTAAAAATCACAGATATTACTGCAAGTGCAGGAAAAGAAAAGGTGGCATACACATCTGCAAACTTACTGCACCCCTCCCCCCTGATTCTGACCTCCCTATACCAGCCAGGAGGAGTTTGGGCAATGTTTGGTTTGTCAATTGCCCACACCATACTTCCATCCTGTGACATATCTTCTGGGTCATCACATGATAAAACACGGTTCCATTCACGAGCCCTTGCACAAAAAAAAAGTTCCTGAGAAATACTCTCACGCAGCTCTTCATATTTCTCCTGTGTTGGAACGATCCTCCATTTGTAGCAGTTAGCGCACTGCACAGTATAAGTACCAACTGATGGTAAAACTTTGCTACGTCCATATCTTGCCGTCGGGGATCTTTGGTGCAGTGGAGTACAGTGATCTATGGGCTTGGTAAACTGAACTTCCCTTTGCTTGCGATGTGTGGTCTGCGGTTCATAAAGGACAAGCTGATTTGACTCGTCTTCCGGAGAGTAATCCTTGTCGCTGTAATCATTATCATCATCACTGATGATAAGCTTCCTTCTTGAATGCTGAGATTTGCCAGAATGAACCATCCCTGTCTCTGGGTTATAACCTAAAAATATCCCCAATAGATAACTGTCTTTTCCTGTAACAATAATGAAAAGGTTCAATACATACAAGCATCATTTCAGTATGATTATCACAAGTATTATTCTGCTTATAAAAGCAGCGGCATGCTAGCAATCCAATGCAGCTGCAAGAAATCAGCACATTTTACGGCCCCATTATTTACAAGCCTAGAGGATGGAAGTCACCACCATGAAAAACTGAAGAAAGAAAATCAATTTCTGCAACTAAAAGCATGTCTGTGATAGGACTACAGCAACTTCATGATCAACGCTGCATTCCATAAAGTGAATTCAACCAAATTAGCATGAGACAATTATTGAAAGGCCATCTCTAAGATGCAGTTATGAAGTTGCATGTCACGTTTTACAAATATTGCAAGTTTAAATTGACGAAGAACACAACATCACATTGAACAAAGATCTGAAGCACAGTGCCACATCACAGGATAATCATGCAAAGCAAATGTAGTGCATTGAGTTGCCCGCATGCTCTTACATCGAGTTGTCAGGGCAACATCACGTTGCTCCACGTAACATGGCATTATTAGCACCACACAACCTAACAATCTGAATAGCTAGGTAACCTAGCTATATAATTTGTAAAAAAGGTAACCATGCTGTAGTATTTGCATATCAACCAAGTAAACAATAATGTTTATTGTCCAGGAGGAGGAGGTAACAAATATAACTCACAGAAATAAAATATTGTTGAAGGTACAGATTACGAGCAAGAGGAAACAACAGCAGTCAATTGGAAGTTTAGTTACCACCCCATCGTCCATACACCGCAAACTGCAAGCATTACATATTGACTAGCGATACCATGTACCCAGCGAATTTATCAACAATATCCCATACACGTTCCAAAGAACATAAAATTGTTCAATTGCACACACTGCCGAGGACAAGCAGAATCAAGGCAAATACCAAAAGGAAGAGTTTATATATATAGTATAAGACCAGTCCAACAACCTTGCCTTTTCTGAATATACCAAAAGGCCACCACAAATGTTATGCACACACAGAGGTTTATATATACCAGCCACAGAAGGACATCTCCAAATGAGTTTCTTTAAATGCTACCCGACGAAACGCTAATGTATGCAAGAAATGGCCGATAGATCAGTACACGCGTAACCCCAAATAGGTCCCCTGAATCACAAGCGATGGGCATATTATCAACAGTTTGAAAACTGCCAAGAGTTAGGCACACATGAATACAACTGAACCGAACCAAAACAAGACAACTGCTCTATATGGTCCCAAGGAAAGAGTACATAAAAAATCAAGGGTCCCTTCAGGGAGGGCCCCTTCAGTGTTTGCGCTTTGTTCTACCACCCAATCGCATAGGAGCTATTGCCTCACAAGAGGGGACACTTTTTATTGAAAACAAAATCGCCATCGAGATTTTGTTTTCCAAAACAAGGGAACAGACCCCCGGACTCTGCATCGGATCGACGCACACAGCGCCGTCGAGACGGAGAGGCTCGAGGAAAAACAATTCATGAACAAACAACGAAGAGAAGTACTGCTACCGCCAAAATCTACATCCTGGACAACGATGGAGACGAGAGGCCGGGCCCAAACTGCGCCCCAAAAAGAACAGCAACACTCGCCGGAAAAAGACAAGCATTTGGTCGCAAACCCAAACGGCAAAACCCCAACCGGCGACACCCGAAAGGGCCGACCTTGAGTTTCCAAAAGTAGTAAAAAAAAGCGAATCGGCCGAAACGAACGCGGCGATGATTCCTTCCGCCCCCGTTGCCCTAGCGGGAAACTGTACGCACGTCGCCGTCCGGCCGGCGCGGACGAGGGCGACGCGACTGACCACGTACGGACGGGACGGGAGCGCGGTACGGAATGGAGGAGCGGGGAGGAGGAGAGGTTCGGTGCTGACGTACGTGAGGCCGGCGAGGGAATGCGGCGACCGGAGAATCCGAGGTGCTGGCCGGTGGCCGGGTGGAGAGGGAGGCGTGGAGGAGGTGTTCCGGCGGAGTGGGGTGGTGGGGTGGTGAGGAGGACGGAGTGGGTGCTGCGCTTTTTCTGTCTGTTGTGATGTTTTCACTGTGCGGTGAAAAAGGTAAGAGTGGGTGGGTCGCCTCTTCAATGTGCTCTGTCAATTATTGGGTCGTAAAAATGATCTAGGTAGGGGGTGTAGAATGATAACTCCCCCTTCCGATGAAGAAGGCGCTTTTTTTTAAGTCGAGTCAAGTAAAATTTGACCAATTTTTTTAAAAAATCTATCCACAAATATGATATTACATATAGCATATGAAAATATAGTTCAAGACGTTTCTAATGACATTGATTTTATATTTTTACATGTTAATATTTTCCTATAAAAACTTGGCCAAACTTTACATGGATTGACTTTTTCAAAATAATATAAGCTTTATTCATTGAAACGGAGGTACGGTTCATATATTGGCAACGTATTGATGGACTACGTCACATCATTTTTTTTTTGGGAAGACAATGATTTTGAAAAGAAGGCTCTATATAGCTTCCTCGGCGTGCCGGCCTACACTAGGCCCATCGAGGAAGGGGTTCTGGTCCTCAGCGCATCGACAACCCATTTTTCTGCCACCTCGACCTAAAACCACAGCCAGCCGTGAAATACCAAAACTAGAAAAGTAGAAAGTCGCCGCAGATGAAAACTGGAGGCAGAAATATTGTCGGAGTCGTCTCCGGATGACCCTCCAGCGATTTCTCCTTCGCATGATCGCCTCCATGATGAGAAGGTAGTAGTCCACCCCGGTCTATGAGTCTCTGGCAATATCTTGATCAACCCCTATACGTAGTCTCGAATTGTAGAATCATATGGCCACCATTACATGACTATGGTCAATTTTGTATTATTATCATCTTGATGGATACTTTTATTATGAGATGAGAAATGAGATGCAATTTTCCGTTCTTGTCAATTGTCATGTCTTGTTTTGCAGATGTATATCATTACCCCGTTTTGTATACTTGTTCTGATCAAAGTACCACGATGCTACTTGGAGGAGAAGTGTGTGTATTAGTTGGAGTAGATGGATAGTCGCAAAAAATCTGCAAACTACAAAGATTTTTTTTTGAAACTGAAGGCAAAAGCTTTGCCTTATCCTTTTATTAAGTTATTAAGAAGAAGGTGCCCGGTTTATTATCGGAAACCGGGCGAAAACCATACAACAACACAACCCCACGGGACAAAACCCACACAACCTCGAGAACAACTAGAGCCAAGCTCTAGACACCACTCCACAGAGAGCCGGTCAGCCATCCACCCTTGTCGAAGAGAAGAATCCATAACTGCTATGGGAGGAGCAGATACGGGACCCTCCAACGTAGATGAAAACGACCACCTCTTCGAGAGCCCCGTCGACAAGAAACACCGTGAGCAACCTTGCCGCCCACACGACACAAGGTCAAACTCCGTCGATGTTGCAGAACGCTCGGAGTCGCCGCCCCGACATCCATCTGTCCCTCACGCCCTGCGCGAACCACCTGGACCGCCTTCCGGGGCCGCCGCCCCGACATGCCACCGCTCACACACGAGCTGTAACGCCGCACGGCCTAGCTGTCCGCAGTCCAAACCGCACAGGGCAACTACCCGCAAACCACGGCCGCCACACCACATCCGAGGCCGCTGCCTCGACATACCGAAGATCGCCCCTCGCTGGGACGCATCGACCGAGCCGACAACCTCGCTGCCCTCGCAGCTCGAGATTGCCACCCAGACCGTGAGAGCCGCCACCTTGCACCATAAGGCCACGCTCGCAAAGCTTCCCGAGGCCGCCGCCTCGACGCACAACAATTTTCCGGGGCCGCTGCCCTGAAAGTGCATGGTTGCCCCCATGCGTGGTTTTGGTAATTAATGACAATCCTTATGGACTAATGTTTACATTGAGATATTCTTATAGATCTTGTCCATGGGAAATATAGGAGTTCATGTGTTGGACTCTTCAAGATGACATAATGACCAATGCTCTATTCAAGGGTTTATATGAAGAATGGTCATGTATAGAGTTGAGCTCATTGCAAGTATGGCTTGGAATAGAAGATTGAGTGAACAATCATGTTTACCCCCAAGCCATCATACATATCAAGAGAAGAAGATGAAGTGCAAGTTCAATATGATGCATCTCGGAAGATATCTTTTGATTGAAGCTTGCAAAGGAGACATGGAGACGAAGCTTAGCGAGGCCCTCCCATAATGGAGTATGGGGGAGCATTTGGAGAAGTCCTCATCAAGCATGTGCTAGCAAGCACAATCAAGAAAGGTGTTTCAACTTGAGAGAGTCAAGATCGTCATCATCGAGCTCAAGTGGAATGCGCAAGGCAAAGGTATGATCTTGATAGGTTTTCTATTTTACCGGTCTCATGGTGTTAGTAGGAGACCGGGTTTTAGGATAGACGGCGTACTATCAAGAGGGGCTCTCAAGTGAGTAACTTGATCGCATCTTTGTGGCGAGCTCAAACCTTTGCATACTTGGCATTTCATCTTTCTTGCTTCTTACTTGGCTTATCATATTTCTTGGTTCTTATTTGGCTTTTATGGTGGTGAGGAATTAGAGCTTGATTCATCTCCATGTCAAGCTCTAGTTCATCGAAAACGGTTTTTCCTTGGAAAACTTGTTGCGTTTTCGGTGGCGGAAATATTGCCGGTTCAACCGCGAGGAAAGTCCCACACCTTGCCATGTGGTGATTTTACTCTATTTATGGGATGCAATATTTCCACTTTTTGTTGGGTGCTTTTCGTCGCTGTCTTTCCAACAAAATTGGTCTCACCTCATTCGGAGTTCATTTGCAAAAGTTATAGCAGTTTTCGTGTTCGGTTTTGCTGCAGCCTTTTCCTAGGCCGGAGTTGCTGGTCCACAGGACCGGAGTCTCCAGACTCAGCGCATTTCCTCAAAGCTGCTTTGATGTGGTAGAGCCCCTGGTGGGGGGCGGAGTTTCCGGTCCCAAAGGCCGGAGTTTCCGCCCCTGGCCAAAGTTTCCGGCCACCGGGCACCGCAGTGTTGCCCGAGCCTCGGCGGAGAAGAAAGTGTTCAGCCCCTGGTGGGGGCCGGAGTTTCCGGTCACTTGGGCCGGAAACTCCGGTGTGAAGCTGGCTGCAACGGCTCTTTTTCTGGGAGGGGTATAAATACCCCTCCACCTACCTCCAGCCAGCTAGCTCTTTCAAGCACGATTTTCCCCCTCTCTCACCTCCATTGTTGACCTTGGAAAGCTTTCCCCTCTCCCATTTCCTACCATGATTCTTGCATATCTTTGAGGGATTTGAGAGAGGAGATCTAGATCTACATTTCCACCAATCCATCTCTCCTCTAAGTGAGGGGAACCTAGTGGATCTAGATCTTGGAGTTCTTGTGTGGTTCTCTTCTTTGTTCTTCCTCTCTTCTCCCCCCATAAGCATTAGTTGCTTTTGGTGGGATTTGAGAGTGAAGGATTTGAGCACTTGTGCTCTTGCTTTTTGCATTTGGTGCATCGGTGTGCTCTACACGAGGATTCGTGGAAGTTGAAATCTTGTGAACTTGTTACTCTTGGGTTCTTGGACCCTAGACGCCTTTGTGGTGGTTGAGACCCTTGTGTGGTCACTTGTGAAACCGTTCGGGAACCCCCAATCCCGTTGTGGGTTGTGCCCCGGATTGTTGTTGAAAGCCGTTCGGGAGCCCCTAATCCCGTTGTGGGTTGTGCCCCGGATTGTTGTTGAAAGGCTCCGGATTCCGCCTCGAAGGATTCCGATAGTGGAAGGTGAACCAAGCCTTTGTGGTGCGGTTCATCGGAGAAGAAGGTGAAACCTTTGTGGTTGTTGAACCGTTGTGTCGGTTCACACCTCTCCAACGAGACGTACTCCCTTAACAAGGAGGAACTCGGGAATACATCCTCGTCTCCGCGTGCCTCGGTTATTTCTATACCCGAGCTTTTTACTTATGCATTTTACATTGTGATGGCCTTCGTGCTTGAAATATTCCATAGCTATCACCTTGTTGTTTATCTTGCTTAGCATAAGTTGTTGGTGCACATAGGTGAGCCTAGTTTATTTAGGTTGTCGGCTTGTTAATTTAAACACCTAGTTTTATTCCACAATTATCAAGCCAAAACCGGAAAAGTTTTAAACCGCCTATTCACCCCCCCCCCCCCCCCTCTAGGCGACATCATTGTCCTTTCATGCCCCGACATCCACCATCCCAAGCGGGAAGAAGGAGAGGCAAGTGAACCGGTGCAGGCAGGCCCCCCAAGGCGACGCCTCCAAGAAGGTAACGCTGTAACCAACGCCGTCGCTCGCTTCAGAGTCCCGAAGCTAGGGCTTTCACCCCCACGAGGGACAAGAAAGGAGCTCTTCGAAGACACCCCCAAGAGGGTAAAGACGACGCTCAAGACGCCGCCGTCGTCGGCACCAACCATAGCAGGTGCCAGGCTTTCACCTGGAGATCCTCCAAGCCCTCGAGCTGACAGGGGCAACCGTTTCCAGCACATCTGAGGCACACCCTGAAGCTGAAGCACTGCAGGCTGCACAAGCAACTCCTTTGCCGCCAACCACCTATCGCCTCCATGTGAAGCACCCGCAATGGCACTTCACGCCACAACGGGCGAATCCCGACCGTCGCGGCGCACGCGCCAACGCCCTTGAACTCGCGCCCGCACCTCCGCCTTCATCACGCCCCCCTGCCACCACGCTGCGCGACACCATCCCGAGCCAGAGCCGCCGGCGTCGTGGCCCGCCTGGCCCGCCCGAGGCCCAGATCGAGCCCGGCGCCTCCGAACTGGAGCCACCGCGCTGCAGCGCATCCACGGCTCCGCGCCCTCACGCCGCAGCCGCTCCGTGCCGCCGCGCAGGCGCGCCCACACGCCGCAACACCGCTGCGCCTCTGCGTTTGCGTCCTCGCCTCCACCGTCACGCGCGGCTGCGAGATCCCCGGCGGAACCGGAGAAAACCGCCCCGCCGCAACCTTCCTCGGGCGCGCCCGGCTTTGCCGGCGCCCCCTCCGGTGGCGGCGATGCGGGGGAAGGGGCTGGAGAGGTCCGGCGGCGGCGGATTTTAGGTTTCCGCCCGAGCTGCCTGGAAGGAGACGACGCGGGGGCTTCTTCTGTTACGTAAAATTAAAAAAAAAATCTAAGAGTTTTACCTTTCCACATCTATCTCAGTAAGGACATTGAGTGTGATGTCATTTAGTATAGCTAGAGAGAACAAAAGTAGAGATCTCTACTACTGTATATTAAAGCAAGCTAAAGTGGTGGTGAGTCGTCCGTCCTCTCACGCCTTCCTACGATCCCGCGATGTAGAAAAACCACGCTGAACAGCCAGGAAACTGCACCTGCACACGACCCTGTCCACAATACCACGATCTCCCCAGCCCGCGTCGTTCAGCCGCACCACTCCCTTGCCCCAGCGCCTTCCCAGAGTTCTCACCCTTCAAATTTCAAAAAAATGAGTTCTCAGTTCTCACCCTTCCTCGAGATGTCGATCTTACCTCCCCGTCCCCTGGTGTTCCCCATGGCAACCGCCGGCCAGCTTGTGCGTCGGAGCCTTCCATCCCCTCTCTTGACTCCGGTGACAGGGCTAGATGTCGTCGCCTCTTTAATCGCGGAACTGCTTGCCGACGCCGCCGACACTGGAGACGCTACCTCGACAATTACGTCCTCGGGCTCAGCAAGGAGGCCGTCAAGATCAGAGTTCGAACTCTGAAGAGGCGAGTATGTTCTCTCCCTTTCTCATCCCCGTCCATGCTGAAGGGGATCGCAGGCAGAAAACAAAAAAATTCCTGACAGCGATAACCTTAAACTAGCCAAGATCTATACTATGCAGATATACTAATACAGAGGAGATCGATATACATACCCTTGTAGACCGAAAGCGGGGATTACGCTCCCGCACAAGCGTTGTCGATGAAGCCGACGAAGCCGACCTCGAGGTCGTGTAGAGGAAGAAGACCTCCAGCACCACTAGTGTGGCACCTCGCAGGGCGTTACACACGTACGGTGAAGCCGACGAACTCCGGGCTCCGATCCAGGGACGAAGCAGCGGAAGACTGGGACCGGAAGACCAGCAGCACGGCGGTGTGCATATGGTGGAGAGAACTCCTCCTTGGCGCAACTCCAACAAGGGAATCACGTTATTCAAGGAGGAAAAGAGAGAGAGAAATTGGTGTACTTAAAAGGCCAGGGGTGCACCTCTATATAAAGGGGGAAGAGGGCTGCCAACCTTGCCAGCCGGGCGGTGTGGGACTAATCCCACACCAGCCTGGCCGGCCTCCTTGGTGCGCCGGCCTAGGTGGGCCCCATGTGGCCCACCTAGGGCTGGCCGAACTCCCCTCCCTCTCTTGGGGGGAACCTTCCCCCCCTCATGGGCCCTCTTTGCATGAGAAGGCCCATTTAGGGTATTTTGCCTTTAAAATTCAGGAAAAATTAAATAAAAATATATTTAACTATTAATTACATTAATTAATATTAAATACATATTACATAATTTATTCCGGCTCCGAAAACTATTTCGTCGCTGCCCGATCTCCATCGGATCTTTCCCGGGACGCTCCCGGTGCACTCTCTTCTAATTTCTCTTCCGGTAAATATGCCGACTCCCCTTAAGTGTGTTACCCTAGCGGTTCGAGATCTCGCCAGACATGATCGAGACACTTCTCCGATCAATGACTAATTCGTGGACCCTGGATACCCAGAATTAATCCCTGTGAGATAACGAATAACTTTGTCGTTCGAACCTAGACGTCGAGTCTTAAACCTTTTGCCATGGCGATACTTAGCGTGTCCGAGACTCGTTCATAGATATCATGATACCTAGCTTGATCTCGTTACTGACATCGCTATCTTCTACTCGTCTATGATATTATGTCCTGGTGACCTAGTCACACGCTTGCAAGCTCTTTTGACATAATCTCATCGAGTGGGCCCTAGAGTATCTATCCTGCTATGCGGACTGGCAAATCCCGCTCTTGATCCCTCGTCTCAACATACTCCCTTCCGATACCCGAGAGGGACACCTTTATTGTTATACTATTAAGACATGACGTTTGATGCAATCAAAGTATCTTTCAGGAATAGCAATAAGAGTTGATCTCACGGTCAAAGGCGTAATGACTACGTCCTACAAAAATTGGGTATGTACATCATTCTCCTAATGACATGACTCCATTGTCAACTGACATCAATGTCACATGATCGGGAAACCTCGATCATCAATTGCCCAATGAACTAGTTAGATAGAGGCTACTAGGGACCTGGTTGTTTATCTACCACACGTGTATTAATGTTTCCGCTTAATACAGTTATAGCATCGTATAAAACATATAATGAACAATTGAGATATGACGAATAAACTATATTTATTAAGTGCCTCTAGGGCATATCTCTTTCAGTCTCCCACTTGCACTAGAGTAACACTTAATCTAGTTTACAACCTGGTAAAAGCTCAACACCCATAGCAATTTGGTGCATGCTTGTCTCGTGGAAGAGGAATACAGTCAATAGATCTCACAGATTGAGACCTATATGTGCTTTGCAACACTTCTATGTCACCTAGTTTGACATCATCCCGTATCTTACGATGACGGTGAAATATATCTTAGTCGATGGAGTGAGACTCGAACCTTCGCGTAGCATGGGCCTTAAAAGTCTAGGAGATCTATTAAGGGGAACCACATATGCTCGGAAACTGTTCAGTCCAATCACACTGGCTACTTCTGAAGTTGCCATATATTTCTCTACCTATGTAGATTATGCGACAGTGCATCCATATGCGACTTCGCAAGCTAACCATGTCTTTATTCAAACTAAAGGACATCTCCTATATGAGATTTCTAGTCTTATGGGTCAGTGTCATAACTTGCATCATCGTAACCGTTTTACGGCAAGTTGTCTTTCCACTCTTACCCTTTACCAGAAAACATATCTTTAGTTCTCACAGACACTAAAGAATATACTTAACGTTTGTTCATTGATCCATACAAGGATCACTCTAGAACCCGTTCTTCAACCAAGAACTTGGGTCACACCAAGTCAAGCTTTCAGTCTGATAGAATCTATGTCTGGGGCATAGAGAATGTCGAACATCATTTTCTATCACTGAAAATGCCAAGATGAACTTAATATTTTGCCTAGTCATACAAGCAAGAACCTTTTTCTTCGCTTGTTTTATTCTGAAACATTTCAGAATCTTAACTTAGGAAAATATTCCGACCTAATGTTATTAAGCCCCTTTTGATCTATACAATTATAGGTCGGATGCCTAATACTCCTAACTTCATTCATAGAAAATTTAATCACTTAAATAATCCTTTATACCTTACTAGAGGATCTGTATCATTCTCAATATGTCGTTATATATAAAATCATGAATGACACCTAGCTCCCACTCAAATATGCCTTCCACATATAAGATCAAGAAAAGCTACTTAGCTTCCACTCACTTCTTTGCAAATGCAAGTTTCTTCAACTATTTTGGACAACTCCAAAATCTTTTGATCACATCATCAAAGTGAAGATTCCAGCTCCGATATGCTTGCTTCAGCACATGAATGGACAGCTAAAGTTTGCATACATGTTTAGCATCCTCAGGATCTGGAAACCATTTCATTGTACTAATTACAACTCTTTCTTAATGATACCATTAAGAAACATGGTTTCCTTATCCATCTATCAATTTCTCAATTTGAAATTATAGTAATTGCTAAACGACCCCGAATAGACTTAGGCTTCGCCACTTGAGACAAAATCTCGTTGTGGTCAACTTTTGAATCTGTCGGAACTGTTTCACGACAAATCGATCCTTATCAGTGTCTACTCTCTCATAAAATTCCATATTCTATTAACAGCTTAGATGCCATCAAGAAGATCTCCCAAGTCATTACCTGGTAATCGTACATGGATTCTATCTCGGATCATATATGACTCATAGCCATTTCTCGGACTTAGGTCTACCATCTCTTCTTCGTAGTTCGTAGGTCTGTCATATTCCATTAACATGACCTTCATAACAAGATTGTCGTAACACACAGTGTGGAACACAACCTCGTACGCCTACGTTCTTAGTATGAGCTCAGAGCATCATGATCTTTATCATCAGCTTCTTTCCAGTTGAGAAGCATAACACCGGAAACACTTTCCGATGCGCCAGTCTGATGTCTGGAGAGAAAGTTCATTAACTTCGTCTTGCTCTACTTTCTTTCCCACTTATACCCTTGGACAAGAAACTATTTCTTTTGCAAGGTATATTCCGGCAACGTTTTTGCCTATGCCGTGAGACATGTACCCAACTAATTCTTTAGGTATGGTACACTACAAAGATTTATCCATTTTAGGTTTGATCACATCGAAACACTAAATTGCTGAAACGACAATCCAGGCTAAAAGCCATGCCATCACTCATATGGTATTGTCTCCATGGATTTAAATGGTTTCCCTATTATCTAACGTGAATTTATATAATGTGAATGTTATGTTTCTACCGTATGACTCCAATGATCACAATAATTTGATAAGAGATTTATTTACCACACACTATCCGATAGGGTGCTATTACGACGTCCTAACATACCATAACACTATGGTGTTCCATGCGACGTAATTTGTGGAACTCTTCTCACAAGTCTTCCAATGATATGCCAACATTATAACTCAAATCTTTATTCCTCGATCTGTATCGTAGAAATTTGATTTTCTTGTTAAATTTATTTCCTACTTCATTCTGAACTTGTTTGATCGAATCAAAATTTTCAGATTAACATTCTCTAAGTGGATATCCATATATCTACTCGGAATATTCATGAAGTCTATGAAATAAAGACTTCCACTATACGTTAAAATACTTCATTGATTCACATACACCCATATGCATGATTCTCAACAAGTTATACTCAAAATGTTCAGTGAAGTTTACGAAATAAAGGTCTCCACTACACGTTAATTACTTCATTGATCCACATACATCTATATGCATGATTATCAATAAGTCATATGACCGCTTTCTGAAAACGGTGTCTTAGTTATCTTGCAAGTGTCAAAAGATCAAATCTAAAGACTTGTAGATCCATCCGTATGGAGCTTGTTCATTGACTATAACATTGACATGACTTAAACGGTAGTGTCACACGAATGTGGTGTCTTTATTAAGTTTGTATCCTTTGGCATTAATATTATGAATGTGGGAGCTTCTACCATCTAAATTCAAATCGGCTTATGATCATTACTTCATAAATATAGGACAACGATTTTGTCACTTAACATATATGAACAATTGTATTGCTAGAGAAGACATACTTATAACGATCATACTAACAGACGATCATAAAAGAATTTATTCAAATGGTAGATCTAGAGGGAGAGTGTCTATGGCTATCACAATATTTTGTCTGCCATCATCAACACACATTGTCGCCTCATCCTTCCAAGCTACTCAAGCAGTAAATCTGGTTTTCATAAAACATGACTAGTATCAAAAACTTAGTCACTGCTGCGAGTACTTGCTTAGGTAAAACATTCATAACGTGTATATCATATATACACCATCATCATCGATGACTTCCCGGCGATCTGTTTCATCTTCTTGATTCTTCCAACGCAATCAAGAACCATGAAGGTGAACGATTCCCCTTGCATGACATAGTCTATGACAAAGCATTTGCATCTGGCAACGTTGTCTGTCATCCAGTGATCGAGCTGAGCGAGGCTTCTCAATGTCATCAAGTATGACCAATGTCATCGAGTATGACCAGTGTCATCAAGTATGACTGCCACGTGCTCCTTTAATGCGTGTATTCTCTTCCATCTTTATTGAGAAGTAAAACAGTCAATGTACTGATAAACTTAATCAACCCAACTTTAGGTGTATACTGAGTTTAGCGATCATCTCATATGTTCGCGATCTAACAACTCGTACCCACCGTAAATTCTCTATGGCAGAGATCATAGCATACACTGGACTATGATGATATTATCCGCACAAAAACTTGATAATCCAAATTATCCTTTTGTTAGCGGAATCTCCGGGTTTATCTCCTAACGGGTATTGTATCACAAAGAGCTAATGGTTTAAACAAGGAGTATCCTCAAGCTAAAGTGTGAAACTATGAAGTTTGGACCCAATCTTTTAAGTTTCTCAATCGCAGGATTGCGCCTAATTTTTAAAAAAGTCTATTACATTGGTTAATATCTACAAAGGTTTTGCAAAACATAAAGACTTTGTTCATTATAAAATAGAGTTCAAGTTTTAATAAAATAAAACTATCAGAACTCCCACTCAAAACGAATATCCCTCTAATCGTTTTAGTGATTACACGATCCTCATCCATTATGCAACCCCTCATCGTCAGAGCCGGCAACATAACTTTAAAGGTAGACATCGAAATGTCAATCACAACAACTTTTGTGACTCATGCTCGACCTTTCGGTCTCCGTGTTCCGAGGCCATGTCTGTACATGCTAGGCTCGCCATAATAACCTTTAACGTATACGCTTGTGCAACATGGCTTACACCCACTGTATGCGAACGACGATATGTCTGACACCCGATCGTCACGGTCTGCCTCGTAACGTAGAACTTTCTTGGTGGTGCACGTCGAAGGGAGAACACTAATGGTATTTTGGAGGGATCATCTTATATTACTACCGCCGTGTGACTAATATATAACTATATATATACACACAATATAAGATGCACACAAAACATCAATATGTAATGCGATGTGACATGGTCCTTGCGCCGATGGTCTCCTTCACGCCCACAGTTTATAAACAATTTAATAAACCTACCTTGACCATATCACATTGCCCCTGCAAAATAAAGTTAGACGCGTTCTACTTTATCTTTTGCATATTTTACGTGGCTTGGGGCTGTCGTAAATAGAACCGCTTCATACCTACGAACATATGACCACAACAACGATCAAATAATTGCATATTTATTCATCCCTTTCAGGCCCTCCATTGAAAATGCAAAGCCAACTAAATAGAGAGAGACAGACACCCGCCAGCCACATATACGGTACCAGCCGTATGTCAGTAGTGGAACCAGTCTCGCGTAAGTGTACGCGTAAAGTCGGTCCGGGCCGCTTCATCAACTCAATGTTGCCGACATTGCAAGTGCACGCGAGAGGGTAGCAAATAAAAGAACGATGTCCCCGTGATAAACACGGGTTCTAAAAGCGTACAGCTATATCTACGCATAGATCGGCTCTGATACCACTGAAGGGGATCGCAGGCAGAAAACAAAAAATTTCCTAACAGCGATAACCTTAAACTAGCCAAGATCTATACTATGCAGATATAGTAATACGGAGGAGATCGATATACATACCCTTGTAGACCGAAAGCGGGGATTACGCTCCCGCACAAGCGTTGTCGATGAAGCCGACGAAGCCGACCTCGAGGTCGTGTAGAGTAAGAAGACCTCCAGCACCACTAGCGTGGCACCTCGCAGGGCGTTACACACGTACGGTGAAGCCGACGAACTCCGGGCTCCGATCCAGGGACGAAGCAGCGGAAGACTGGGACCGGAAGACCAGCTGCACGGCGGTGTGCATATGGTAGAGAGAACTCCTCCTTGGCGCAACTCCAACAAGGGAATCACGTTATTCAAGGAGGAAAAGAGAGAGAGAAATTGGTGTACTTAAAAGGCCAGGGGTGCACCTCTATATAAAGGGGGAAGAGGGCTGCCAACCTTGCCAGCCGGGCGGTGTGGGACTAATCCCACACCAGCCTGGCCGGCCTCCTTGGTGCGCCGGCCTAGGTGGGCCCCATGTGGCCCACCTAGGGCTGGCCGAACTCCCCTCCCTCTCTTGGGGGGAACCTTCCCCCCCTCATGGGCCCTCTTTGCATGAGAAGGCCCATTTAGGGTATTTTGCCTTTAAAATTCAGGAAAAATTAAATAAAAATATATTTAACTATTAATTACATTAATTAATATTAAATACATATTACATAATTTATTCCGGCTCCGAAAACTATTTCGTCGCTGCCCGATCTCCATCGGATCTTTCCCGGGACGCTCCCGGTGCACTCTCTTCTAATTTCTCTTCCGGTAAATATGCCGACTCCCCTTAAGTGTGTTACCCTAGCGGTTCGAGATCTCGCCAGACATGATCGAGACACTTCTCTGATCAATGACTAATTCGTGGACCCTGGATACCCATAATTAATCCCTGTGAGATAACGAATAACTTTGTCGTTCGAACCTAGACGTCGAGTCTTAAACCTTTTGCCATGGCGATACTTAGCGTGTCCGAGACTCGTTCATAGATATCATGATACCTAGCTTGATCTCGTTACTGACATCGCTATCTTCTACTCGTCTATGATATTATGTCCTGGTGACCTAGTCACACGCTTGCAAGCTCTTTTGACATAATCTCATCGAGTGGGCCCTAGAGTATCTATCCTGCTATGCGGACTGGCAAATCCCGCTCTTGATCCCTCGTCTCAACATACTCCCTTCCGATACCCGAGAAGGACACCTTTATTGTCATACTATTAAGACATGACGTTTGATGCAATCAAAGTATCTTTCAGGAATAGCAATAAGAGTTGATCTCACGGTCAAAGGCGTAATGACTACGTCCTACAAAAATTGGGTATGTCCATCGCGTCATTCTCCTAATGACATGACTCCATTGTCAACTGACATCAATGTCACATGATCGGGAAACCTCGATCATCAATTGCCCAATGAACTAGTTAGATAGAGGCTACTAGGGACCTGGTTGTTTATCTACCACACGTGTATTAATGTTTCCGCTTAATACAGTTATAGCATGGTATAAAACATATAATGAACAATTGAGATATGACGAATAAACTATATTTATTAAGTGCCTCTAGGACATATCTCCTTCACATGCAATGTAAGCGCTTGAATTGATTTACGCCGTCGCCCAGGTGCACCGCAGCAGGGGTCGCGCAGACACCGCCGCCCGTCGTTCCTCCGCCCAGCCGGCGACGCACATGCCGTCATTCCCGCCCTCCACATGCGGCAACCGTGCGCATTGTAAGCGGACCCAAAAACACATGCGGCCTGTCCCCAGCCTCCCAGATGCATGCCATTCCCTAGCGATAGAAGCGGTGTGTTTCTTCCGTGTGATTGGGGATAAATGTCCAATGTAGGAGTATATTTTACCAGAGTTCAATCTTTAGGGCGCAATGCTCGCGGGAATTATTCTAGCTTCTGGTTGTTAGCAAAGAGTTATTTGGAATATTTCAGATTTCCACAATTTTTCTGTTAATTAAAAAAAGCTGGTTCTACTAGGCTTAAACTTGTTTGCTTCATTCACATTTAGTAACTACATCTGCTGCATAATTGTCTTGGTCATGTGATTAGTTAGTTCAGGGAATATACTGCATAATGAATTAGTTCTAGATGAAACCAAACTGCAGTCAATTGATTCATGCTATAATTTAGTGCCCTTTAATCTGAATACCATATTTTATTCCTTAATTTAACCTTGTTCTGCTTCGTAGTCGGTAGGATGCAACTACAACTGACTCTGCAGCCTAATCTTATGCTCTTCTTTCTGGGTGTATCTTCCACTTGTGTTTTGTCGCCATATAAGTATGAATTGTAGATTCTCAAAACTTTCAAAACCACTTCGACCTGCCACCAAGGTTTGAGCTATTTAACTTGGTGACACTGATGATAGCTGCCTGTAGGTTTTCTTCACTCACCAGCTTTGGCATTTTGGCATACACCCATATAATTTTTTCTTGGTCATAAGCATATAGGCTATTCATGAATGCTGTGTTTACACTTGCATCTCAGTTGTTAAGTTTAAGCTAAAGATCTGATTGTACTATCTAGAGGTGGCTTTACTAAGCTGTCATTTTTCTGATTATATTGTAAATGTTACATTAAGTGCAGGAAATTATTGGGTGCATGGGTACTGGAATCATCCTTTCAACTAAAAAGTTGGTCCAATATGTTCTTGAGAAAATCTAAGTGTTCAGTGTCCATTATTTCATTTTGTATAACAAAACATATATACTGCTCCAATCATTTTTTTTATAAGCTGATATACTACAATCAATTGAAGTAGTGACCCAATCAGTTGGATTTTGTTTCTACACGGTGATGGTTCTGGTGGAACAAATGTTGTTTAGACATCATTGTATCTGTCCATTGTTCACTATCTACTCCTACATCCTAATTATCCAAGTACAGTCCTACTGTCGACATCATAAAGTGCAGCTTTTAGTTCGTATAATAGCAATTTGTACATTGGGCAATTGATTTCAGTAGATCCCTGTTTGTACAGTATGGATCATGGATGGAAAGGTGCATCAAAACACCTTGCAGATAATTTTAGTCTTATGTTGAATGCAGAATTTAAATAGTATTGTTTCTTGCATGCCGATATACTGAATATTTGCAGACAAAAGCGTTGCACAATTCTTGAAGAGTTTGTCATGATAGTTGGATAAACAATATATACAAATGTAAAAGCAAGCGTTTTTTTTCTTTCTCTTTTTGTTGTAACATCATATTGAATTTTTTCTCCCGCTGTAACGTCATATTATGTCCTGGTTGAACTACTACTCCAAATTCTACGAACTAGGAGTGCATTGCTATGCTTAAACATGGTTTGCAAAAGCCTCTCTTTATGGAGATAATAATTCAGGAGCTGAAATTGATCAACTATACAGCATCAAGGAAGGCTTATAAACTTCATTTAGGTTTTTAGATTAGTCTTTCTGTTCTGTACAACAGTATTTTTAAACCACCAGACTTATAAATATGGACAGTAGCAAGGCTGATATGTCTCCTAAAGAAGTTCTCACTTCCTGCTATTTGTTCTTGGATATGCAGGTTTTGATAGACATGGGCCAAGAATATCAACAATCGGGCATAATGGATGCAATCACCTGGGCCTTCATTTTGCTTACTGACAGCCCCCTTGAAACTGATGTTATATATTTGGAAGGAATTCTTCCAGCACATATGAAGGTGCTGACAGCCCCTTGAAACTGATGTTATATATTTGGAAGGAATTCTTCCAGCTCATATGAAGGTGTAAGTGGCGGCTCAGGTGTGTATCCTAAATTATTTCCAAGGTGCCAACAACGAGCGTCTGGTGATCCACAGGGATGTCAAGTCCTGTGACATCCTCATTTCAGAAGATTGCCAACCAAAGTTGTGCCATCCGCTGGCTACGACACTGCTGGCACTTTCTGATACTTGCCACCTCAGTACTTCATGCACGGCAAGCTCAACGACAAGATTGATGTGTGTGCCTCCAGCCTCCTCCTACTCGAGCTTGTCTACTGGAGGAAGCCCGTGAGATACGGCGCCCCAATAGGGTCAGGAGGTTCCACACCATCTTAACTATCACAAACTGTGACAATCATGAATGGTTCTTTAATAATTTGTGGATTGAAGCTAACATAGATCATCTACATGAGCATGCCAAGGACATTGACAATGCACAACAACACAAGAGGTCGGGAGAATGACCATCACTGGCACAATGTGCATCAATTGAACATCATCAATGTAAGAAGAATGGTCATCTCTGTTTGTTTTGGTAAGTTTTCTTTATAAATCTTGTCCTTTGGCTAGCTATACTCAGTTTCTCACATGTTATCTTTCGTGTACAGGTTCTGAAGCTACTCGATGACAACAACGACGCCGTCCATCGGGTCAGAGTGCAGCTCAGCATGTTGGACACCAGCGGTGATTACAGCAAGGAATATGTTGCTGCCTCGGCCGAGATGGAACAATGTCTGATCCAACCACATGCTGCTCAGTGACAGTGAAGCCCGAGACAACATTCCCAACCTTGTAGGAGAATATCTAGAATGTGTTGGGGTTCATAGGACCCGGATTGATCTACACCTTTTTATTGTAAACTTAGTTAAGGGCTTTTTTAATAGGATGCTTTTATATGATTACGCAAGTTGGACGCTCCAAAGAATGCATACAAGTGCTCAAAGTATTTGGTGTTTCCTCCTCCATAAGTTGTGCACTTGTGCTATGTACACCTGGATAATTGTGTATGCCGTGAACTGTGAAGTCCTTGCCTTTGATCCACCCTGAATCTCTAAGCCTTTTAAGACCCAAAGCAAGATGCTTGATATTCATATGATTTGAGTTGCTTTTGAATGTACGAAGGTACATATTAGCAAAAGGAAAATTGACCAAGTTGTGCTACTCTAAATGAATAATTTATTTCAGTTCTCACATTTTGTTGGCATTGGCAAAACCGGTTCGGATATCTTCATTTTTATGCTTTGATCCATGTGTGTTGTTCCTTCGAATTGTTAGTTTTTAAGCATGAAAAGTCCAATAATGTGATCTTGGTGGTCATTTTTGTGTAGCAACATGTTGCGTGAGCACACTTTGATAATAATGCATAATCAGTTCAAATGACCATAATTATCCCTGAAATGACCGAACTTAAACAATGAAGGTTAACGGGTTGACATCATAGTATGATACGTAGCTTGAAACATTGTCTGCTCAGGAGCATGGGCACCAGGGAGCACCTATTAATTTATACTACGTAGCAACGCACGGGCACTCAACTAGTAGTTAATTAAACGGAAACACAAGAGATCCTCCAACACCATGTCACTGTGCCTAAATTAATACTTTCTGTTTACACTACGTATTTATGAGCATGCAAATAACTCACTTGCTCAGAGAGTATTACAAAGTTGTGTCACATCAACTCTATATTAGGACGTAATCCAAATGAACGGGTCCCAATATCCTCGCGGAGGTGATAATTACCTCATTTAGCTTCCTTTCGATTCAAACACTAAAAACAAGATATACAAACAAGATATCTGGAGAAGTGAATATATGTTAATCTTTCAATCTGACCACCAGTAAGAAGTATTTGCAAAATTCTCATATTGGTATGGGATGAACAACGATGAAAAATCTATCCCATGTCAACTTTATAGCCATTAGCCATGTTGTGTCTATGGTGGGTTTATCCGTAAAATCAACCATATATGTATAGAGCGTTCTCCACATTTTAGAAGTCTTGCTAAGTAATACGGTCACATGTTGTCAAATCAAAATAAATAACAAATCCGCATAAAGTAAGTTGCCAAATAGAAAGTAAATTGTAATGAAGGGATTCAATGCTCAAATACTTGAGCTTCGGATTATCCCCACTGGTGACATATGTGAAATTAGATAATTGAAGCATTGAATCATTCACCACAAGTTCACTTCCAGTCATTATGATCGGACGTACCCAAATTCTAAAGGAAAGAGGAATATCCAGTTTCTGGGTTGCGCTGTCTGAATCTGAGAGCCTGAATGGTTAAAACACAGAAAGCAACCAGCACTACAAGGCATTAGGTTTTCTGATAGTGATCAGAGAGGTCCTGCTCCAACTTTACCTTGTTATAAGGCACATGTAGTTCTACCATATAGTCAAGTAAAAAAAGTTCTACCACATAGTATAGTCATACGAGCTGTACAAGGAAGCAAGGAACACATCCTGGCAAGTCTGTTACACCGGCTACTTAACTATTTCTGGGGATATAAGGGCTATGTAACTGCCTTGTGCATCATATCCACATTACCAAAATTCGATGCGCTTCGGCATCTGACCGACCATATCCATCCTGGACTCCTCGAGTCGACTCGGTTTGGGTTGACAACAAAATGAAATCTAACACACAGGGAGGAAGCTACTGCCTTTGAGCTCACACCTCCACATGCTCGATGTCACTCGGGAACCGCTCAGGTGGTTAGCTGGGTGGAGCTGTTGGGCGCCGCCTCGACACTTGTTTCAGGGTTCTCTTCTTGGGCTCTCCTGTTGATGACACTTTTGTCACGGTACTCTGCACGTGCTCACTTGATGACGGCGACGCTTGCATCGGAGTTCTCTTCTTGGAGCGCAGAGGTGGTGCTTCATACACCTCAGGTTGGTCGAGGCCGACAGGGTTTGAAGCTGGAGTGCCCATTGCAAGCCACTCTCCCTCAGTAGGAGGTGGTGCCCAACCTAGGGGTTCCGCTGAACAACAGATAGACACAATAGACAATTATGTCAGAAAGTGACAGTAAATAGAAATGGAAAACAGTTAAAGAAATAAATCAACTATACTTGCCACGTCACAATGCAACATTATAGTTGAGGATTAAGAAAGAACGAAACCACTATAAAATAGTGCAATGCAAGGACTTATTCACTACTCATTTACAAAGTGCTCCTTGGAAGATGCATATTAGTACCACATATGTTTGCACAAGGCACCTCTAACTCTATAATTTCCACAAACCTGATTTGAAGCATGCACTATACAACAGCTTAGGGGAATTATAAGATAACTATGAAAGTGTACAGAGGAAAGGACCAACGGCACGGCAAATTTGTGACAGGCTTAACACACCTTCAACAACTGGCTCAGTAGGTTCTGGTAACTGACGAGTTGCTGAATATGGTAATTGACGACTTCCTGAATATTTACGCTTCCTGATGTAGTCTTCTTGCTGAGGCCGAGGGATAGCCATCGAAAACTGAGATAAATTAACCCCTTGTTGTGGATTCTCTGCCAGGTACCTGCAATATTAAAAAACAATGATGGTATCACTTCTTAGAAGAGCTTACCATCGTTTGGCTTTGAAGTGCTACAACAACTGGGTGACATAGGTAACAAATATTAGGCATAACAAATTTGAATTCGTATGGTCACCTCCCAATTTCAACCATTGACCTCAACGTTGTTCCAGACGGGGAAATGTAATACCTGAAAGAAGTAAAATAACTCACATCCGTTATAATCAAGCATCTTGCATGTTGAAATACCAAAGCCAACAGCTTCAGAGAACAGGTTTCATGGTTACCAGAATTAAAATAGGGATCACCGAAATTGATAAACATAAATAATTGTTGTCCAGACTGACATATTATAAGTAGAAAATTGTGTAGTTTCATGAATCATGATTAACAGGAATAAATCTCAAAGAACTGGCTAGTCCTTCAGCAGGTGTAGCTAAGCTCAGAAATTATCCATTTCTGAGCTTATGAAAGTAAACAGTGGAAGTATTAGGAACAACAGATATTACTACAAGTGCAGGAAAAGGAACAGTGACATACACATCTGCAAACTTGCTGGACCCCTCCTTCCTGATTCTGACATCCCTATACCAGCCAGGAGGAGGTTGAGCAATGCTAGGTTTGTCAATTGCCCACACACTACTTCCATCCTGTGACATATCTTCTGGGTCATCACATGATAAAACACGGTTCCATTCATGAGCCCTTTCACAAACGAATTGTTCCTGAGAAATACTCTCACGCAGCTCTTCATATTTCTCCTTTGTTGGAACGATCCTCCATTTGAAACAGTTAGCGCACTGCACAGTATAAGTATTAAAAGCTGGTGAAGTTCTGGTGTGTCTTCTTGCCTTCGAGGATCTTTGGTGCAGTGGAGTAGAGGAATCTATGGGCTTGGTAAACTGAACTTCCCTTTGCTTGTGGTGTGTGGTCTGCGGTTCATAAAGGACAAGCTGCTTTGACACGTCTTCCATTGAGTAATCCTTGTCGGTGTAATCACCATCACCATCATCATCATCAGCATCACTGATGATAGGTTTCCTTCTTGAACGCTGAAACTTGCGCGAATGAACCATCCCCGTCTCAGAGTTATGAGGTCGAAAATTCCCCATTAGATAACTGTCTTTTCCTGTAAAATTGATGAAATGGTTCAATAAATACCAGCATGAATTTCAGTATGGTTATCACATATTATACTGCGCAAAAAAGCAGCAGCATGCTAGCAATCCACGATTTACAAGCCTAGAGGATGGAATTCACCACCATAAAAAACTGAAATAAGAAATTAGATCAATTTCTGCTACTACAAGGATGCCTTTCGTAGGACTAGTGGACGACAGCTACTTATCTATAAGATCCAGTTATGAAGTTGCATGTCGTGTTTTAACTTTTTAAGGTATTACGGAGTACATGTTTAAATTGACCAAGAACAGCACATCACACTAGACGAAGATCTGAAGCACAGTGGCACAACAGAGGATATCCTGCGAGCAGATGTAGTACATTTAGCTGCCTGGATGCTCTTACATTGAGTTGTCAGGGCAAGATCGGGTTGCTCCAAGATATATGGCATTATCACCACACAAACAAACACTTTTTTTTTTGGCCAGGTAACCATGCTATATTATTTACAAATCAACCAGGTAAACAATAATGTTAATCGTCCAGGAGGTAACAAACAAAACTCACAGAAATAAGACATTGTTGAACATACAAACTACAAGCAAGATGACATCAACAGTCAAGTGCTAGTTTCGTCACTAACCCATAATCCATATACCGCAAACTGCAAGCATTACTTATTGGCAATGGCAAGTGATACCATGTACACCGTGTGTTTTATCAACATCCCATACATGCTCCAAAGAACATAAAATTGTTCTACCGCATACATAACTGTAAACAAGCAGAATCCAGGCAAGTACCAAAACGAAGAGTTTACAGAGTATATTCGCAAAAAATAAAAAATAAATATTTTACAGAGTTTAAGACCAATTCAACAACCTTTCCTTTTCTGAATAAACTAAAAAGCCGCCACAGATTTTATGCACACAGGTTTATACCAGCCACAGAAGAGCATCTCCAAATGAGTTTCTTTAAATGCTACTAGATGAAACACTGATGTATGCAATAAATGGCCAACAAATCAGTACACGTGTAACCCAAATAGAATAATCAGAAGCGATGAGCATAATATGGACAGTTAGGCAACAATCAACAGGTAGTAACATCATCAAGACTCTGTTCCAATATGAGGCCACAGTACAAGCTACAATACCAGAAGCGCTCTATATGGTGACAAGAAAATAGTACAAGAAAATCAAGGGTCCCGTCAGGGTTTGTGCTTTCTTCTCCACCTTATCGCATAGGATCTACTGTCTCACATGAGGGGACAGTTATTTTTCTGAAAAAAGACATTCAGATCGTCTCAAACCAAACTGCAAAGGGAAGCCCGTTATCGCCGCCGACAAACTCTAACCTCACCGAGTCACCGGCCAATGAGGCCGGCAGGAATCTACGAGACGTCGCCGCAGCCGACGCCGAGACGGAGAGTATGGAGGAAAAAATAATAACAGACAACGCAGAGAAGTAGCACCACCAATTTCTGGACAATGTCGGGGACGAGCTACAGACAGCAGGGCGCCGAAATTGGCTCCCGAAAAGATGAGCAACCTCGCCGTTGCCCTCGCGGAAACTGAATGCACGCCGCCGTCCGGCCGGCCGGCCGTGCCGACCCGCCCGGACGAGCGCGACTGGCCACGTACGGACGGGAGCGCGGAACCGAATGGAAGAGCGGGGAGGGGATCAGGAGGGATGCTGACCTACGTGAGGCCGGCGAGGGAATGCGGCGACCGGAGAGCTCGAGGTGTGCTTCTGTTGTGCTGTTTTTCAGTGTGCTGGGGGCTCTCCGCGATTAAAAAAAAAAGATCCGGTGTGTCGCCTCTTCTCTTGGGCCTCCCGGAGAATTCGAGGTGTGCTCCGTCAGTAATTACGTGTCAACCGTCTGGTGTGGCTGAAGGTAAATGTGCCACGTATGTGTTGCCAGGCACCACTTTGGCAAAAAAGAAAAATCACACTCAGTTCCGTTCATAATCTTGGTTTGTTTCGTTCACATCTCGATCGCGTGCTCCCAAAACTGTCCGCTGTCCTATTCAGCTTTTGCCAATCGAACAGTTTTACTATATTCTAAACATAAAAATTAGTAGTATAGTCTATCTATTATATACTAAAACACAATACTGAGGTTTTAATTTCGAGACACCACGTTAAATCACATCATCTACATTATTTGGATGGTTAGATCTATAATTTAGGGCTCAGATTTAACTAGAGATTAACAGTTACGTAACAGTACTTTTGACACAATCTATGAATAAAAATTAACGTGACAGAATACGTGGGCCAACTAGGGAAAAAAACTACCACGTTACCTAGCACATGATAAGATAAACGGACTTCAAAGCCAGAAAAAAAATCAATAAGTAGTCTACCGACCCGGCAGTTTTGAAAAGGCTGATTCCACTCAGCTAGCATCTCGTGCCACTATATGACTCTATTATTTCTCTTTTCATGTGTAAAAAACCCGATCTCTAGACCTCTAGCGTATCAATATGTGACTCTCTTGCTCTTTTTTCTTTCAATAAAAGGAGAACTGCCGTACCCGATCTAGAAACATGGTGTACAGTCATATGTCTGATTGAGAATAAAAAGTTAATCACAATATATCAGTCGAGGATCATCCACCATATATATACACACACTTACACCATGTCGTATATGAACAACTTCAGTCGGTACTTTTTGCATGGCTCCGATTTGCCGAGGGGGCTCGAGAAATGCGGTTACCCAAACCTTGCTGAAGATAGGTCCCTAGCCGAGATCTCAAGACGCTTGTAACAAGGAGAAAGGAAAAATGGCAAGGGTACTTTTGTTAGATACTGTTGTTGATTTGGTGTGTGAAGTGTCAACCATGTTAAAACCTGATTTGTCTCAACTATCCTTTTCAAATTGACATACACATAATTTTCAGTGAATAAGTATGATTTACACAAGTTTAAATTGCCATTGGTAACCTGACGAATTATCTAGATCGATGTCATCTCGGCTTCACGGAAAAGAAAGGCGGCGGCTAGGGTTTCAAACCTAGTCGTCGCCGCCGACATCATCTGCAACTTCATCGTCGCCTTCGTCCAAGATTTGACGGGTCCTCACCTCCTCTAGTTGCCGCTCTAGCGCTAAGAGGGGTGGGGACCTCGGACCTGCGCAGGGCGCTCTACAAGGGTCCTTAATGTTAGCGTTTGGTTTGGTTGTTGTCTTCTTTGTCAATGGAGATGGCATCGTTTGCAATAAGCGATCTTCCGCGCTTCGGTCGTCGGCGAGATCTCCTTCTCGACGTCAATGGTGGCTTTGGAAGATTAAATTTGTCTAGGTATGGTTCTTCAGATCTTGCTTCGCCAGATCAATCTTGGATTGTTTCTCATGGTTGCCGCGAGGAGGTTTGTCCTCGCGTTATCTATCCCGGCTACTACGTCTTCGGCAATGATGATTCGTTCTCTTGGCTCCCAGCGTCATCGACAAAGTGGCTCGGTTATTTGTCCCTGGAATATTGATACGTCTCCAACGTATCTATAATTTCTTATGTTCCATGCTATATTATACCAAGTTATTACATGTTTTATATGCATTTTATATAGTTTTATGCATTTTCTGGGACTAACCTATTAACAAGATGCCACAGTGCAAGTTCCCTGTTTTCTGCTGTTTTTGGTTTCAGAAAAGTACTTAAGGAAATATTCTCGGAATTGGACAATTTCTTTTCTGAAGTCAGCTTTTCATCGGGAACGTTCCAGAAAGCTGAACACGAGACGAAGTGGGCCACCGAGGCGGCGCCACCACGTGCTCGCGCGGCAGCACCCCTGGCCGCGCGAGGACCAGGTGTGGGCCCCTCGGGGCGCCACCGACTTCGCCCTTTCGCCTACAAATACCCCCCAGACTAAAAACCCTAACACGGTGTTCATATTTTCCTCCACGGGTCCCGAGCCGCCGCCGTCGTCAACACCAATTCGGGAGAGATCAGAACTTCTTCCCGGCACCCTGCCGGGAGGGGGAATCGTCACCGGAGGCCTCTACGTCGCCATGACCGCCTCCGGACTGATGCGTGAGTAGTCTACCCTTGGACTACGGGT
The DNA here is from genome assembly GCA_026929855.1 of Poa annua. Lineage (NCBI taxonomy): Eukaryota > Viridiplantae > Streptophyta > Magnoliopsida > Poales > Poaceae > Poa > Poa annua. The sequence goes on from CM049437.1 coordinate 99,895,256, forward strand.
CCATAGCAGTAGCTAGATGGATGTCTTCTCCTCTTGTGCTATCATGTTTAGATCTTGTGAGCTGCCTATCATGATCAAGATCACCGTTATGTAATACTTCATGTTGTGTTTGCTGGGATCCGATGAATATTGAGTACTAAAGTTATTGCTTCATAATATATCATGTGTGTGCTATTTAATGATCTTGCATGCTCTCCGTTACTAGTGTATGCTCTGGCCAAGTAGATGCTTGTGACTCCAAGAGGGGGTATTTATGCTCGATAGTAGGTTCATGTCTCTATTAAATCTGGGGTGGTGACAGCTAGCTCTAAGGTTGTAGATGTACTGTTGCTACTAGGGATAAAACAGTAGTACTTTGTCTAAGGATGATGTTACTTACTTACTTTACACACAGTGCTTAAGACGATAATCTGTTGCATGCAACTTAATACTGAAAGGGGTGCGGACGCTAACCGGAAGGTGGATTATTAGTCATAGATGCGGTTGGAACGGTCTATGTATATTGTTGTAATGCCCGAATGAATCTCACACTAGACATCATAATGTTGGTATATGCATTGGTTTGCTCATCATTATTCTATCAATTGCCCAGCTGTAATTTGTTTACCCGCATGAATGTTATTATTATTTATGGAGAGACACCACCAGTGAACTGTGGACCCCGGTCCTTCTCTTTAATCTGATAAACCACAAACTGCAAACCTGTTACTTTCTGCAAACAAACATCTTTCTTCCACACATACGTTTAATCCTTTGTTACAGCAAGCCGGTGAGATTGACAACCTCACCGTTAAGTTGGGGCAAAGTATCTTGATTGTGTTGTGTGCAGGTTCCACGTCACCTACGTCCCAGGAAGCATTTTCTGGCGCCCTTACGTCGCAGATTTTTCTGGCGCCGTTGACACCTCGGGGGAATTCATTATTTCCTACTGGTTCGATAACCTTGGTTTCACAACTGAGGGAAACTTGCTGCTGCACTACTTCATACCTTTCTCTTGGGGTCTCCCAACAACACACCCACCGTGTGCATCAAATATCAGTGGTGGTGCTCTTGTCGATGTTGCTTGATTAATTTAATGGCTGCGTGCGTGCACAAAGCCTTGGCATTGCGGCTCAAAATTAAAAAGGGAGAACATTCGGTGGTATTCACAGGTGTGTGGTTTGGTGGTTTTGGAGTTGTTCTACGGCTGCATTCAGAAAAGTACAAGATTGTATCATGGATGAAGAAAGGGCTTGAAGATCTCATAGATTTGCTAGTCTATTTTAGCTTTGTTTTTATAATCGATGTAATCATGTACTATTTGTTGGTTTAATATATGTGGTAAATTAAAAAAAATTGCCATTGGTAACCTTCCATTATACACATAACTATATTCCCACGGAACCATAATATAACTTCTAATACTTTACTAGATTTGATTTCTTGAGAGCATGGGACAGCCACAAACATATACCGATATACTAGTATAGAGTGAACGGCTAGAATCCAGAATGTTTTCCTCACGATAACCACACATCCATAATCGAATTAGCAAGAAGCGCTGGTGTCACATAATTAAACGCACTCGCTGATTCCATGTCCACATAGAGGGCCAGCAGGCACAAAATTATCTGAAGAGTAAAAACACGATACAAACACTTAAGCAAGCATAGTTCCTAATTAACACGAGCAAATACTAGGTAGATGATCCAGGGGATTCTCATTCAACACAGCACATCGATCTTGCACGGTCGGAGGCGGAGGGGCTCTAGTTCTGGGACACGGCCACCCATGCGAAGAAGCCGTGCATGAGCGCGAAGACACCGATCATGAGCGAGTCCGCGCGGTAGCCGGCGTCGTAGGCGGGGTCGCAGCCGGCCCGGTAGCGGAACCCGTCCTCGGAGGCGACGACGGCGAGGACGGACGCGGCGAAGGAGAGCGCCACGGCGAGGAGGATCGTCCCGCGCAGCGAGCGCCTCCTCCACCCGGCGGCGACGGAGCCGATTCCCATTCCCCTCCTGGTCGGCGTCGTGGTCGTCGGCGTCGTCGAAGGCCTTGGCCCGAGAGGCGGCGGCGGCCGCGCCCTGGGAGATGCGGACCGACACCCTGGCCGTCAGGAGGAGCACTGCGGCGGTGAAGGCGGCGACGACGAGGAAGTGTTGCGTGCGGACGGCGCGGACGTAGAGGTCTATCCCGCACGCCTTGAACGCGCTCGCGGGGACCGCGCGGAGCGGGTTGCCCAGCAGGAGGACGCAGAACAGCACCGCGAGCTGCAACGTCGCGACTTGCTCGAACATCGCCATGGCGCTGGCTGCTTGCTACGGACAAGGAGGTCAGGGTGGAGGGAGGATGGAGAGCACAAGGACGGCTGGCTTTGTGTTGGTGGTGAGTGGTGCTGAGGTGGGGGCTGGCTAAATGGAGGGAGAGAGGTTCATTGTTTGAAATTTGAATCTTTGCTGCCGTATCTCTTTGGTCTCTGCTGCCTCCTCCATGGCTCCATCTACTGTAAAGCTAGCTTTTTTGTGTGCAGCACAACGACTACAAGGACCCGGTCAATTTCCCATTTCGGCTTCACCCGTCTCCTGCAACATGAAACGCAAGCATCCGATCGATTGACAGGGTAGTAAAAAAAGGAGGTTAATCCCAACGCGCGCGAGGTGTAAAAGACGTTTGCCTCCATTGCCAGAGAGAGAGAGAGAGAGAGAGAGAGAGAGAGAGAGAGAGAGAGAGAGAGGTGGACACTCGTGCTTTGGACCAATAGATTGGATATAGGAGATTAAAATTTGGAAGGGTGCTTTTGATGGAAATTATTGGTGGTTTCATGTGTGAAGAGTTAGTCATTGTTGTGTACTTGCCATAATTAGGAACTGGTTTAGCTGATTTTACACTTCTCTAATTTAAATACTACCTAATTTCATCGGAACAAGTGTGCTTTCCACAATGTTTACCATCTATAACCATGGTTTAATTGTTTTCACCTACTATTGATGTCCATACTCGCAAAACCATCATGCAAAGATCCACTAAACCATCTCCTTCTCCTTGTCGCCGACAACATGCAACCTCCGTTGATGCTTGTTCAGTTTGAGACATGCTTGTTGTCTTATCTCGGTAGACCGACAATACTTGCAGCCTAGTTGCTCATGGTTCAAGTTTTCACCCGATTTTCCTTGTAATTAGTCTGACCTCTCTTTTCTAGTATTGCAATGTGGAAACTGGGAAATCTTTCCGCTTGATTCGGAAAACAAATGAGATGGAAATTATTTTTGACGCGTGAAGGCGTAATTAGTGAAGTATGGAAAAAAAGAAAGGATACAAATTCTAAGAAAAATAAGAGTCCTATTGGCCCATTTGGCCCATGGGAGGAAAGCTAGGGATCATGTCTTTCTAATGATGTAGTTCTAGCATATGAAAGTAGGGGAGAGTGTCCCTAGGAAACTAGCTAGAGTTTTGAAACACACTTATAAATCCAAGCGGTTTCGAACTAGCAGTACGGATAACAAGTATAGGAAGTGTCACTTTAGTGTTACTGGAGACACGCGTAGAGGGAGAGACTGTCTAGAATGATAAGTAGTGCCTAAGAGGGAAATTATCCCACTTGGCAGCATCCTACTTTAGGTAGAGTGATCAGCGATTGATGTCACAATTGCAAATACCTCATCTTCCATCTACACATGGATCGGTGCTAGCACGAGTGTGAGCTCGTCACCACCTATCGTTGTCATGTAAGGTTGTTGAGAAAATACCCCATTTTGTTATAAAAAGATCTATTTTAGCTACCTTTATGTTGGGGGATCTAAGGCCCATCCTGCATAAAATTGTAGTAATACAAACAAAATGAGCCATGTTGGAATCATATTCAATTTTTGAATAAGATGCATAGTCAGTAGTTGTCCACATTTATATTCACAATTAATCATCCTCCCTCAAGTCGCATTGTATATAGTAAATAAAGCAATATTACACTAAATATATGACACTAGACTAAGAAATGGCATCTATAAAGTTATTACAAAAATAAAAAATGTCATGGAACTAAAATTTACATTTGTTGAGTGAAACTAAAAACTTAGACCATGCACACCTTTCAACGTGTACCAGGAACCACCATTGTCTTCCCAAAGCCTAATAAAAACAGAGGGTCATCATTGTGTTCGAGATAAGAAAAGCTCGCCACCGTCATCAATTCCGGTGATCTTTTTATGCTGTTTTTTCGGACATTATTTCCCTTGCCCTAACCAGCAAATATTTCCACAATTTGCAACTAGTCCTACCCCATATTCCAATCCAACAAAGTTTCTATTCTTCGTATGAACATTGAACCACTCTTAAGAAGAAGAAGAAGAAGCACAAGTGGATAAAGAAGGATATTACTTTGAGCCAACACTGTGAATGGGCAAGGTTTTAATGTTGTCCATACCACAAATTCATCGATCCCATATCCATCGAATATCTTAGGTAACATATTAAGGAGTTCTGATTCACCTCCCTTGTTGGTTGCTAGGTGATACATAATGCAGGGTATGCCCAAGAGTAGATCCATTAAGATTTACAAACAATATGTTCACAATACCATATATGACCATCATACGCAAGTGCATGATCATCTAGTAGTAAATGCTACTATAAGTAGACAAGAAAAGGGGAGGGAGGGTGGGAGGGTATGGCCCGGCCCTAGAATCACTCAAGTGAAATTGCAGCGGATAAGCGGTCACAATCGGGGTTGATGTGGACTTTGTTCGGGTCTTCAAAGAGGATCTTGTTGGCGACGAAGGAACTTGAAAGAGCAGTCAACAATGGGCGTGTGATCTCGTGTATGTGGATCGTCAACCAACTTTTTGTGTACTTACCACTATGAAAACCCGATTTATCTCATATACCCTTTTCAAATGGACATAGACATACTTTTTTCCTGAATAATTGTGATTTCTCAAGCTTTTTCATCAATAACCATTATACACATAATCGCATATTACCATGATTAGACTCAATTACACACACTACCATAAACTCCAATACTTGATTATCTTTGTTTTTTTTCCTGATATGAGTGTGTTGTGTTGATTTAATTAGAAGCGACGTGATTTTTTCAGAATACAAGTTTTGTATGTGGTCTCCCGATTTTTTCAGAACATGGGACAACCACACACATATACTCCAGTAGTGAGAAGGAGCAGGGAAGTGAAGTGAATATATACGCGACGACAACCCAGAAGGTTTTTCTTCGAATTAACCTCACAGAATCGAATTAGCAAGAACCGGCGGTTGGCATGCATGCACTTCATTCATAATTAAACGCACGAGGCCCGGACACAACATAATCTTAGAGTACACAAGGCAAATACGATAGTACGTACATAACTAAGCAAGCATGATTCCTAATAACATGAGTAAACACTTGGTAGATCCACCGGATTGAACATCGATCATGCACGCACGGGCACAGCCGCAACGGCACGGGCTCTAGTTCTGCGACACGGCCACCCATGCGAAGAAGCCGTGCAGGAGGGTGAAGACACCGATCATGAGCGAGTCCGCGCGGTACCCGGCGTCGTAGGCGGGGTCGCAGCCGGCCCGGTAGCGGAACCCGTCCTCGGAGGCGACGACGGCGAGGACGGACGCGGCGAAGGAGAGCGCCACGGCGAGGAGGAGCGTCCCGCGCAGCCAGCGCCTCCTCCACCCGGCGGCGACGCAGCGGACCCCCTCCTGCTCGGCGTCGAAGTCCTTGGCTCCCGTGGCCGTGGCCCGAGCGGCGGCGGCGGCGGCGGCGGCGGCCTGGGCAATGCGGACCTCCATCCTGGCCTGCAGGAGGAGCCCGGCGGCGGTGAAGGCGGCGAGGACGAGGAAGTGGTGCGTCAGGGCGACGCGGACGTAGAGGTCCGCCCCGCACGCCTTGAACGCGCTCGCCGGGAACGGGCGGAGCGGGTTGCCCAGCAGGAGGACGCAGAACAGGACCTGCAGCTGCAACGTCACGACTTGCTCGAACATCGCCATGGCGCTGGCTTGGATGCTTGCTAGTTGCTACGGACAAGGAGGTGGGAGGGAGGGTGGAGAGCGCAACGATGGCTGGCTTTGTGGTGACTGGTGATGGGTTGGGAGCTGGCTAAATGGAGGGAGGGAGGGAGAGAGGTTCATTGTTTGAAATTTGAACTTGATCCGACGTACGAATCTTTGCTGCTGCCGTATCTCTGTGAGCTGAGCCTCCATGGCTGGCGCCATGCATGTACTGTAAAGCTAGCAAGCTTTTTCATGAGCCGCCATGGCGCCATCGCCGCCATGTACTGTAATAAAGCGAGGTAACTTTTTCATGTGCGACCAAGTCAATTTCCCGTTTCGGCTTCATCTGATCGACATGGTGATAGAAAAGGAGATCAATCCCACGGCTCACAGCAGAGGAAAGGACGCTGCCTCCATTGCCACTGTTGGATTGGCGCCAAGAGCAGAAAGAGAGGGAAACAGAGGAATGGATGCTTTGGACCAACGGGCAAGCGATAAGGCTTGGCCCATGGGTCAAACGGCTAGTCCTCTCTGCCATCACACAGGATTCCACAGTACGGCATCGATCGGAGTACGTCAATCGCAGGGCATCCAAGATGAGCATCCTCTGCGTGGCGATGACAATGTGGCTGGGTTGGCTAGCGCTAGCTGGTTCCGTTGTGTCACACGGTCTCAAACACTATTTGAACCAGATTTTCATGTAGTTTTCTAATCCTGACCGCTAAAGTATCGGACTACGATGACCACATATAGCAATGGATGTACCACTCTCACCGAGAGGAAACCTGCATCTCGATTATGAGTGGATTGACGCGCCTAATGGCCACCCTATACCATAGAAAAGTAATGGTCTTACGGCTACATATAAATGAACTTTGAAATGGGAAAGGCCTCTCGTGGGTCCCCAACCTTTTTGATAACTAAATTAAAGATACAAATAATTTGTTCTCGCATTAGTTTGAATTTTGGATGAAGATGGGGGAATTTAAAAGTGAAACTCTAAGTAGAGATGCATCTTCGTTTCATCTACTTGGACTAAGGCAAAAAAAAAAAAACATTTTTTTTCAAACTATAAGCCGCGTACGTGCAGGAATATAGCGAATCACTGTTCAAGCCGACTCCATGGAGCCGTCGTGATCGGACGGTGCGGAGGAGTGGAGAAGCCCATATAAATCGATGTCGTGCGCCCTAGTTCTTTGACCGTTTATACTTTTAGATGCAAGAAGTATGCAACAAGTGGAAAAGAACAAACAAAAGGTGGGCGATGGTGGCAAATCATGTCTACACTAGTGCACAAACTCACATTCCTCATTTTTGTTTTTCACATAATTTTTGAACTCACTGTTACAATCAGGTATTCAGGTGGAGTAAAACATGATCGAGTCATCATGGTAACTATGGATTGCATTTACGTAGTACCAAATCAAATTAAATCCCTATCATGATTTCCTACCGAGTAAACTGCCCATATATAATATCCCTCCAATGTCAATACTACTACTCCGTTGGACAAGTAAACTGCACCATAAAAGACCACCAATATAAATCCTCTAAGTCTTGTAAAAAAAAATCCTCTAAGAAGGACCTCTGAGGTGCTCATTCTCTCTTCCCAGTCAAAAGCCTGTGACATGCATGGTTTTGGTTACGGCCGGGAAATCCGGTAACCGGTTATCTCGAGCACCCCTGGGGTATCCCGTATTTTTAAATTTTAATGAAAACTCTCGGTAATTGCTATATTGAGAACCAGATTTTTTGAATTTTTGAATTTTGCTTTTCAAATTCGCCCGGTAACCGGTCCGGATTTTCCGGTAACCACGGTAGCCAGATATCCCGACCCCCCTTGAGATTTTTTCTGTACCGGTAAACAAAACCTTGGTGACATGACCCACGTAGACGTAGCCGTCCGACATTTATCAGTTTAGAGAAAAAAAAACAGGTAAGTCCAAATAATAAAAGCATGCATCAAATGTAACATGCCATTGGCATGAATTTCAAGTCGGGTCCGTAGCACTAGAACTTCTCTCGTGAGCAGCCTGCTACTACCAGTGCCCACTCCCGTTCATCGGACGTTAGTACCGATCGAGTTGTTTCATACAGTTGGTATGACCTACCTACACTGCTTACTGAACTTATAAAAAGCTAGAGTACGTAGTCGTCTAGCAGCACAAACTTAGACACTCAACAATGTCTATTCCAAAGCTTTCGATTGCGGTGGTGGTGCTGCTAGTCCTATTGGCCAGCCTCCCGATGGTGGTGGTGTCTAGCGTGGATCCTTCTGATCCGGCCGAGTAAGCTGGCGCCAATCTTTTCATATTCTTTAGATCAACACCATTGTATTTATCTCATTAATTAGATCTTCGTTTTTCATTCATTCCACAGTGCCAGCGACGGCGCACCGCAGCACATTAGCCACTTCCACCTGCAAGTTCACGGCTCCGACAAGGTCACCCTCGCCGTCCGGGGAGACAACCTGCGCATCCCTCGGTTCGCCAGGCACGAGGGAGCCTGGCACGCATGCGCCGACGACGACCACCACGGCCGGACGTCTACTGATCCCACGGCGCGGACGAGCCGCGACGACGCCGCCGACGACGGCGAGGACTTCTCCAGCGTCGCCAGCGGCAAGGTGCGCCTCAAGGACCTCCGCGTCGGCAAGCATCATCCGATCGTGGACGAGATGGCCGAGCTCGCGCGGTCCACGGCGAGGTCGATGGACGACGGCCTGCAGGTGTTTTACAACATCCTGGAGCAGGGCCAAGAGCCCGGCGACGTGTGGAAGATCATGTCCTGCGCGGTGCTCATCGCCGAGCAGAACGGCGGCGCCTGGACCAGCAAGGAGGCGCTGCAGCTGCGCTCCTTCGGCATGTTCACCAAGGAGGACGTCCTGAAGCAGCTTGGCATGATCGCGTGGCCTAACGACTGCAGTGAGCCCATCACCTTGGACAGGGATTCCCTCTGATCGATCGTTATGTGGCCTGGCCGGCCACTGAGCCGATAGCTGTTTGTTCTTAGATTCACCGCTGTTTGTTTTTCAGATTCACCGATCGCTGTTAGATAGCAACTCGCATGCATGCAGCAGCTCTCTTTTCCCTTGAAATATCTTCAGTAGAGTTTGCAGTTCAGGACTCGAGATGGTTAGGACTGAACCTGAGAATAATCACTTCCTTTCCCTATCTCAGTTACTCCCGTGATAATGTCCAGCACGGTGATTCCCAATTTATAATCTTTGGCTTGCTGTTTCAGTTTAGCAACATTGCCATCAATTGATATGCTGAAGTGCTGAACGAACTAGTGTAGCTGGTAGCCAGGTAATACATTACATGCTCAACCTTTTTTTAAGCACTGTACTGGTGGCTGCTTTCGTTCGAGATATTTAGACATGATGTTCATTTTATGACTCTTATTAATTAGGTTTTTTTTGGCAGGGATTCTTAACCATAGATGCGGGCTGGATTTGAAGCACACATTGGAAGATAGGTCTTCTATAACTGAACCCTGTCCAATCAACCTCTATTAAGCTGTACACTATGGATCACCAGTTATTGTTAACCGGAGGACAAGTATGCATGGCCGTTTTTTATAGTTGGCGGTCGTATCCGCCATCCAATTAGATAGAATAGAGATTTATGCCCATAATTTTGAGTTAGGAAAAAATCCCTCTATGCATGCCGGCTTTTGTCTCAACAGAAAGTTGGCAGGTGCTTTCTTAACAGAAGTTAGTTTTTTTTTCGCTGGTGCTGATACCAGAAATTAGTTCAGAAACATAAAGACGAAAAAAGAGAAAATAAAAAGGAGGAATGGTTTAAATGATTAAATCAAAGTAACCATCCGTGCTCTGAATTTCTTCCATGAGAAACACCACATATTGAAGAGCCCTAAAAGATATGCCCCGATTATACTCCGTCCAACTAGCAAGAAGATGAGACGAGTTTAGCCGCTCCTAGCCCTAAAAGTTTAGCAGCTCCTCCCACTCCGGCCCGGCTGGGCGCCAGACGGCCGCGTTCTGCCTCCCGATGGTGAGTGCGCTGCTGGCGGCGTCGGCGTCTGCAGGAGGGCATGGATGCAGAGGGTGTCGCGGCGACATGCAGGGCTACGACTACGACGACTACAACCGCGTCGCCGAGATCCAATCTGGCCAGCCAAGACGGCGGCCCAACCCTAGCTCGGCAGCAGCAGCGGCGATGGCGTCGATCCCGCCCGATGAGGCTGGAGAGATCGGCCACCGCAACGCCCTTGTCAATGCAAGGGTCGTCTCCGAGATTTCCCTCGTCGACAACGCTACCACCGCTGTAGCAATCGTGCTGCAGCACACCTCGTGGAGCTTCGTCGACGCGGTGCTCATATGGCGGCTGTCCTAGGTTCCTCTGGCTACAAGTTGAAAATCGGCCTATTGCTTATCCTTCTCGATCTGGCTGGATTGAAAAGTTCCGGAAGGCTCCGCCGGCGACCTCCACTGGGCGATTCATGCCTGGGAATTGCTGGATCGGATATGATTCGGTCGTGCGCACCCATGTTTTATTCTGTCCGTTTGGGTTCAGAGGGAGCGCGTCGAAGTTCTGCTGGCTGTTAATATCATGGGACATGTTCTCGTTCTATGGTGCTGGCGGAGAATGTCATGTAAGTCGAGATCTGAGGCTAGCAATGGTGGTTTGAATCTTTTTGGCGATGAGGAATTGGCTTGGTGTTTCATGACTTGGAGCAGCGGCATGTAAGTGGGGGCGACAACATACATGAAGTCCAAAGTCCTATCTTTCAAGGTGAAAATCCAAGGTCTGGCCTTAAATGGTTGTGCCTGACAGTGGTTTTGAAGACATTGTTTTGAGAGAGGACTATCTTCAGTGTGAAAACCCAAGGCCTGGCTTTAATTGGTTGTGCCTGGCACTGTTCTTCTTGAAGGCGTTGCTTTTGAAGAATTGGATATCAGACGTTGTTTTGGGGGTGGTTGTGCGGCTGCTGCAAGGACTGTAACTTTATAGCGGGATTTTTCTTTTTATTTCGTTTTCTTCCTGTTTTTCGGCTGTGTGCATCCGTAGTAGCTTTGGTTATTGCGTTGTTGCAGAGGCTGGGTGTAATTTGTATCTCCGCGATATTAATAAACACTCTTTATCTAAAAAAAGATGAGACGAGTCAGTTCTTGCAAACTTCTTGGTTCTGATTACAAAGATTATTTTGTTCTGAGTGAGCAACCTAGTAAAACGTACGGGTTGATTCTGTTTTTTCTTTCACGCATAATAAGTTGAGTTCTACTGATAAGTCTATTTCTCTTGGTCTGAGAAAACTTATTTTGTATATAGATGATGTTAAATAAAAGGATCAACCCATTTTAGAGGCTCATGATAAGTATTACAGGTACCATGATGAACCTTCCTATAATAAAGTGGTTTCCTGATGAACCTCCATCAAATGTTGTGGCTTCTAATGAAATATAATATTAAAATGGTTAGTTATGTATCTTTAGATCCTTGGGTTAATTGTGATGACTTCAAAATGCTACATATAATTTCTATCTTACAAATAAATGACATTGATTGCTCTATTAATGTAGTAAAGTCTAGTTTTTGCTAATATCTTGCTCAACATGTTTTAGATGAAAACATATAAAGATATAACAAAGAAGGCATGCTCCCACCTAAGTTTAGAGATGCATGGTAGCCCCTTGTGCAAATTTCAATCAATATATTTACATGCAATGCTTTATGTGATCTTGTTTGTCGCTTTACTAAACACGGTTTATTTGGTGTTCATGATGTAAAAATTGAATTGCATATGACATGGATGGACTAGAGGTGGCCGCCCCACCGATTCAATGCAAGAGTAAGTACAATAGTTATTTTTTAGTCGCTTGAGGAAAATAACAAAATCCCAGAGGTAATTTGGATACACTTTATGTCTGAATGCAAAGAACTATTCTTAATATTATGAATTGTGTGTAGATTATGTTTCTGTCGAATTGCAGAGAGTACTAGTTTTAGTTTTGGGTCCTAATGATGCTAGAACGTGTGTACTCGGACAAGGAGATTGTTAGTTAAATCTTGTAAGGTGATCTTACCTCGATTTCATTCGATGTCAATCTTGGAAGGCCTGTAAACGTTTGATGCAAATTGGATCTACATGCATGTTTGTGTTAGCACTACTTGCCACCTGATATTGACACTGGCCGGCTGAAGGGCTCACGGGTGCTTGTATGTTTGCCCCAGAAATTGTTTTGCATGCAACTAGCTAGTGTGAAAACTAGCTGAAGCTAAGACTTACACTACCTGATGGCCGGCCAATTAGAATATGCGCAAATTGACGATTTTTCGGTCACTTCAGCAAGCAAATCATTGATTTACCCGGAAACGACAAATCATACACCCATGGAGTTGAACAATAGCCCCCCTATAAATACCCTCCAAATCTCTTCCATACACGTACCACAATCACACAGCTTAAGCAAGCTTAAAACCACAGCTACATCACCTACTCACAAGCGTAGTCTAGAGACTAGAGGGAGAGGTAGCTAGCTCGAGCAATGGCGGCATCCAAGAGGGCGAGCAGCAGCATCGCGGTGGGGGCGGTGGTCGTGGCCGTACTCCTGTGCCTGCAGGGCGCGGCGCCGGCGGAGGCCTGTAACGGGCACCCATGCCCGCATCCGGAGGGCAACTGCCCGGTGAACGCGGTGAAGCTGGCGGTGTGCGCGGACGTGCTGGACGGGCTGATCCACGTCGTGTTGGGGCCGCAGCCGCCCAAGGCGCCGTGCTGCTCGCTCATCTCCGGCCTCCTCGACCTGGACGCCGCCGCCTGCGTCTGCCTCGCCATCAACGCCAACGTCCTCGGCATCAACCTCGACGTCGACGTCGACCTCACCTTGCTGCTCAACTACTGCGGCTGCAAGGTGCCCAAGGGCTTCCGCTGCGCCTGAGCCAGACATGCGTCGATGGAGCTAGGTCGTGTGCATGCAATGCATTATGCATGCATCGAAGCACGCCCTGTCAGGTGAACTAGAACTCTAGCAGGCCCCTACGTGTTGTTGGTTCTTGGTTTTCGTGTCCTCTCCATCGTCATTCCTGGAGTATATCGTGTTCTTACAGTACGTGTTAATTTCAAGTTGTATGTGTGCGTTGTAAGAGCGAAATTTCCCTCCAATAAAATCTTTTAAATTTACGTTATTTGTATGGCGACCCAAAGCGGCGATACCACACCTGATTGGATATCCACTAACTATTATGACCATCGAATTTGCATCCAACAAAAGATATGATTCCTAATTTCCTACTAGTTGATTTTTTCGATAAAGGATGCTTTATTTCCTACTAGTTGATATCTCTACTATACAATATAGCTAACGGTGACCTACTAGTTGTTATCTCTACTGTACAATATAGCTAACGGTGACGGTACATCGCGTTGGTTTTGTATTTAGCCCCTAAAAAAATAAAAGTTTAACCCGTGGTCCTTTCTTTAGTCTAATAACGGATGCCATTGCACTTTGCAAAAACATCCTTCCTTCCTCGTGACCCCGTCACTTATCTTCCTTCTAAGAGCGCCGCACGATGACTCACCCCGCACGCCGCCCCCGCTCCTTGCGCGGGCCTCTCACCCCAACGCCCGCGCTGCCCCCGGCTCCCCCCCCCCCCCCCCCCCCCCAAGGTCCGGTCGCGACGCCTCACTAATCATGCGTCATCGATGTTGAAAAATATGAACGCTGTTGATTTTTAACAGCTAAAATTAAGCCATCCTGCCTCCGCCCCTGCATCACATCATGTGCTTGCCCTGCCCTCACCACTCAGTCCGTTCGTCGAATTGACTATGCAACATGTGGGCACGTAGAGCATGTTCGACGAAACGAAACGCTCATGTCAGTCAATATTCATTGCAACAGCCTCCATGAACTTCTTTTTGAAAATTTGGGGGGAAAAGATGAGTACCCTTTTTAGATTTGTTTGTCTATATTTATGCAAATTTATTTGTCTATAGCAACGCACAGGCATTTCCTTATTATGGAGCAGAAAAACAATGAAAATTGATTGCAAAAACCAAATGACATTATTATAGCATCTGTGTGTTCATGACAAAGCACAAAGAAGAAGTATTGTTTGAACTCGCATTTTTGCACGAGAAAAAGACACATACCTTGATTTTTGTCTATGAGTGTCCTCTGCTAATTGGTATGACATGTCCTGCGAACAGCAACAAAAAGGGAATTCAAGGGTTGAAATTAGAACTTGTAGAAATATAACTGAGAATTGAAAAGAAATTGCCACACTAAACGTTTTCCACCTTAGTCGTCATGTTGTGACTTACTGGTTGCAACACATATGTATCAGAAAATTAATTGACCAATGTACGTAAGTGTGAGTAAGGGATAAGAGGACTGATGAAAGATGCACTGAAAAGATTTAAAAATTAAGTCAACTAGCCCAAAAAAAAGTTGCGAGTCAATTAGCTTAAATATTGGCCAAACAACAACTCGTGTAGAATATTCGTATTCGAATTCATCTTCCGTTTGACCCCTGCTAGCACGTGTAACCTAATGCGTAGCAAAACAAGGTTACGTAGGAAACCTAACTACACAAGTCGCCATGGAGACGGTGCCCGCCGCCTCCCGTGCCGGCAGCGACCGGCTGAGCGATCTTCCGGACTGCCTGCTTCACGTCGTGCTGTCGTCCCTTGGCTCCCGGCAGGCGGTGCAGACCTGCCTGCTGTCGCGGCGGTGGAGGCACATATGGCGCTCCGTGCCGTGCCTCGACGTCGACCAGCGGGACTTCGTGCTGCTCGAGCCGGAGCCGGAGCCGGAGGAACCCGGCCGCCGCCGCGTCGTTTCACACGCGGATCGTTGGGACGTTTACTACAAGGCGCACAGGGATTGGCTCGACGAGAAGCTCAGGCGGCAGCGCAGCTTCGAGGACTTCGCCGACGCCGTGCTACCCCTCAACGGCGCGTGGCCCCTCGACGCGTACGGACTGCACGTCGCCGACCGGGATCTCCGGAAGGCCTCGTACCGGTGGATACGCCGCGGCCTAGCGCGCCGCCCCGAGGAGCTCCGCGTCTCCTTCGGCTTCAGATGTAACGATCCGTCCTTCACCTTCGACTGCGTCTCGGGCGGCGGCGCCGGCGCCGGGGCGCTGCCCCTGATCACTAGCCGTCTGAGAAGGCTTCACCTCTCCCGATTGAACATATCGAGTGAATTCACGGACGAACTCAGATACGAGTGCCCAGTCCTGGAAGAGTTGAAGCTCGTCGAGTGCGAGTACGGCTACAACTTCAGCGGCCCCATCGCGTCCCGCTCCCTCAAGAGGTTGCACGTCGAGGGGCGCTCCGACCATGGTATGGTTTTGGTTACCGGTCGGTAATCGGACATCCCGATCACCCCCGGGAAATGGTCATACCGGATAAAAAATCCCGAATTTTTAAATTTTAATAAAAAACTCTCGATAAATGGTCATATTGTGAACCAAAAAATTTGAAATTTCGAATTTTGGTTTTCAAATTCGTCCGGTAACCGGTCGGGATTTTCCGGTAACCGCGGTAACCGGATATCCCGAACCCCCTCGGGAAAAAAATTCTACCGGTCACCAAAACCTTGGCTCCGACACCGACAGCAGCAGCTTCAGGTCATTAGACCCTCTTGCCCTGCCTGCACTTGTTTCCTTGCATCTCCACAAGGTTTGGCTGCCAAACAGTGAGGTTGAGTTCCAGTCCCTCGCCGTCGCATCGATCACAGCAGATGAGTTTGCCGGCGAACATTGTTTCTTGAAATCCCTACGCAACGCAAGAGTCACGGCAGAGCAGGCTGCCGCCGCGTTCCGCAGCAGCCGGCCGTCGCGCGGCTCGAGCGCGGCGACGCGCGCGCACCGTCGGTAGTCTGGGAAGTGGGAAGACGCGGCACATGAGCTGTACGTGGCCCTCGGAGTGCTCGCGGCCAAGTGTCCTCGGTGGCAGGCGGCAACACACTGCTGCTGGACGAGGATTGGAATACGCTGGTCACCTAGGCTAGGCGTCGTCCGCAGAGGCAGATCGAAGGAGTCTGGCATCTAGCATCCAGCATCCTGGCTACCCGACCCCGGCGGCACGCATCCAGCAACCCAGATCGAAACTCTGCGGTGAACGCCCTGTGCACGGCTAATCGGGCGAACTGGTGCCTCCAGCGCGCTCGTACGCAGCTGCCTCGCCGGTGTCCGTCCGCTCTGCCGTCGCGGCGACGGCTGCCTCGCCAGTATCTGTCCAGCGTGAGGGGCTCCGCGAGGTGGCCGGCCTGGGGGCGCTGTGCGGGTGGGCGCGGGAGCGCGAGCTGGAGCACGCCGCCGTCACCAACGCGCCCAGGGCCAACACCGAGAACGAGGACTGCGGCGAGGGCCGCTCCAAGTCGTGCCCCGACCTGTACCTCCGGGCGCTCGCCCGCCTGCGCGCCAGCACGCCCGCCTGCGCCGCAAGCTGTTTGATAATATGCCTGTCCCAAAAAAATTGAAAAAGGACCTAGCAATTGAAAGAAATAATTTTATAAGGGTGTATTTGTAAAAGTCAGACTGCCACGTCAGCAACTTAACGTCAGTCCTAACGGATTGACTAACGGGGCTCTAACTCACAACTTTGTGACCAGTTATTGACGTTTTTTGAGTTCGTGACCAATGCGCACATTCGTGGCAACTTCGTGACCTCTGGGACGTTTAACTCTATATTTTTCTTTTACCTGCAAAACTGAGCCATCATCTAATCCAATACATATTTCTGTTGTCCTACAAACAGGTCTTAGGGGGTTAGAGGGGGGTATCGTCTTCCAGATGCAGTGATACATCATTTCACGGGGTACAAGAACCTCAAATCTATACAAGTCAAGTATGAAGAAGATTACGATGTCCCTCATATGCTTGTTGTTGTGCTGACGCAAATCGCAAAGGATGTAATGCGCTGCAGCAAAGGAAATTGTGTTGGGTGGCTGGACTGGATGCGCCGCGTCGTTTCCTGCAGCCATATCATCTCCCTCGCCCAGGTTTGATCTTGGCTTCACATTTCATGAGTTCCAGCTCCAACCCTCCTCCCGCCTAGTACTAATTCCCACTGATACTTTGGCCATGTAGCGACATGCTGCTGATTCCGTAGTTGCCGCTGAGTCGGACAACTCTCAGTCTGACGAGGAGCACGAGTCCCCTATGTGGAAGCACCGCTCGCGAAAGAAGCATCAGAGAGACTGCGCCATGAAGGCACGCCGCAGGGCGGCTCACCCAGCCCGACGATGAAGATTGATCCGCCGTTCGTTGGCATTGTGGATAATGTCAAAGCTATTCAATGCACACTGATCGCTTCTGCTTCCTCCAGGCCAATCTGGTCAGCTCCTCTATTGTGTGAACCCCACACACTAGAAAAAGGACTTTACTCGTTCAAAAAAAAAAAAAAGACTTTACGTCCAGAGATTTAGTCCTGGCTGTGTTTGCGGCCGGTACTAATGGACATCAGTACCGGTCCGAATGGTCAGAGGGGAGGGTGGCAGCAGTACCGGTCCGTAAGGGACCTTTAGTACCGGTCCGTAACACGGCCCGGTACTAAAGGTCTGTGGCATGGCAACCGTCGCGCGGGGCTGGGCGGGTGGAGTTTTAGTACCGGTTCGTGTTACGGACCGGTACTAAAGCCCTAACCGTTCGACTCCCGCTCACGATTTTACACGCGATTGGCTACGGGCGAGTGGGCAGTTTTCATTTTCTCCTCTGTCTTTCTTCCTTCTCCCCGCCGGCGATCCTCTCCTCTCTCCTTCTTCCTTCCGGCCGGCGATCACCCTCTCCTCTTCTTGCATCCCTCCGGCCACCATGAATCCGGCACCACCAATCACTCGCTACGGGCAGGTGCTTGCACATGGCAACACCTATCTTAACGTCGTGTACACGAACGATAGCGCTAAGGTGGCGGGTTTTCTCTCCGATTTCAAGCATTGGCTAGGCGAAGCTCGGGAGCAAGACAAGTTCATGGGTCTTGATCTCGAGTACACGGCCGATCAAGAAGATGTTGCGGTCATCCAACTATGTTTCAAGAAACGTGTCATGGTCTTCCAATGGGCAAGGTAATGCAATGTTGGGGCTTATTTTCTTTAATTTGTTGATTCGTAGGATAGGAAAATTGCATAGGATAGCAATTTCTCTTTGATTATAGTGAACATAATTATATATATTGGCCGAAATGAAAGTTGCATTGCATATTGTTGTTATTCTTATTATACATGATCTCAAATTATATATTGGCCGAAAATCTTAGTTGCATTGCATATATTGTTGTTATTCTTATTATACATGATCTCAAATTATATAATGGCTGAAATGAAAGTTGCATATTGTTGTTATTCTTATTATACATGATCTCAAATTATATATTGGCCGAAATGAAAGTTGCATTGCATATTGTTGTTGTTATTCTTATTATACATGATCTCAAATTATATAATGGCAGTATTTTTAACATGTGTTCCATTTGTTGTTGCAGTAGTGACAAGCAATGTCCAATACTCATGGATTTTCTTCGCAGCGGCATACATTTTGCTAGCGTTGATATAACGAATGACAAAATCAAGATGAGACGCACCTGGGGTATTCAGATACCATCTGCCTGCCACATTGATCTCCAGGACTTGTTCAGGCTTGACCATGTCAAGACTGGAATGGCTGATATAGCAGTCGCCGTGATCGACGACGCGTACGCTGATATGAAGACAGGATTCGACAAGGAGCAGCACAAACTTTGGGAGAAGACCCCACTTGACGGTTGCAACATTGAGTATGCAGCAAAAGATGCGTACGTTGCATACGAGGTGTACCGCAAAATTAGAATCGTCAACTATGGGCAGCGTCACCTCGTACCGCGACCAGTGCGCCATGAGTCTTCAGATTCGGAGGACGATTTGTACTAGTGTTTGTAGTGCTCAAGGGTCTGCTCATGTGGAAGAGAGTACTGTTAGTGCAAACACTTTATCTCTCTAATATTTTGTAGTGCTTGAGTGTCTACTCATCTGGAAGAGAGTAGTGTTATTGTTGCAAACAATTTATCTCAAATATTTTGTAGTGCTTGAGTGTCTACTCATCTGAAAGAGAGTAGTGTTATTGTTGCAAACAATTTATCTCTAATATTTTGTAGTGTGCTTAGCGTCTACTCATCTGGAAGAGAGTAGTGTTATTGTTGCATCATATGTGTATTATCCATCAAGGAAAAACCTAATACTTGGGTATTATACATCATATGTGTACTAGTTTCCATGAAAATTAAATGGGTGCCATTTTGGATCATATTTTTGGTACTTTGTTCACAAAACAAGTCAGTTTTTGCACTTAAAAAATGGAAAATGATATTTATGAAAATAATTGCAAGATTTCCTTTTACATGGTTGTTTCTTATACCAATATGCACCTATTTGTGGAATATGAGATCTTTATCACAAATTATGCCTTGAAAATGACCATAACTTGATCATTTGGCTTGAAACTTTTAGATGTCTATACATGATAGATCTTTTTGTGAAGACTTTTTTTGCAAATTTTGTCAAAAATAAAGTTTATCATTTTTCATAGCAACTAGTACACATATAAGGTCCCCATGCCAAAGGATTTCTTTTTTTTGAAGTGTTTATCACATTATTTCATTTTTTCATAAAAAAAAATCAAAACGGTGGCGATGACAATTCGTCAGAAGATGAAATGTTTTATAGAACTATCAATGTTTCTGTGATATAACCACTAGTTGTGTACCTTAAAATGATTTTTCCAAAAATTTCAGACCAAGCTATCAAACAGTTGTAGTTCAAATTTGAATTACTTTCGAAAAATAGGCATAAACTCATTTAACTAGGGGAAATTAGGTAGAAATCAAGGAAAAACCTAATACTTGGGTATTATCCATCATATGTGTACTAGTTTCCATGAAAATTAAATGGGTGCCATTTTGCATCATATTTTTGGTACTTTGTTCACAAAACAAGTCAGTTTTTGCACTTAAAAAATGGAAAATGATATTTATGAAAATAATTGCAAGATTTCCTTTTACATGGTTGTTTCTTATACCAATATGCACCTATTTGTGGAATATGAGATCTTTATCACAAATTATGCCTTGAAAATGACCATAACTGATCATTTGGCTTGAAACTTTTAGATGTCTATACATGATAGATCTTTTTGTGAAGACTTTTTTTGCAAATTTTGTCAAAAATAAAGTTTATCATTTTTCATAGCAACTAGTACACATATAAGGTCCCCATGCCAAAGGATTTCTTTTTTTGAAGTGTTTATCACATTATTTCATTTTTTAAAATATTTATTATTATATTATCATTTTTTAAAATAAAGTAATATTTATTTTATCATTATTTATTTCAATATTATTATATAATATTTTTGTTTAATCAAGTAAATTTTTATAATATAAGAAAAGAAAAAGTGTTTCATCATGACCGAGTGGTTAACATGATTGATAAGATAGAACTATCAGTAAGTTCTCAGTTCTCTTAGTATCTAGTTTGAAAGGAACCTAAATGTTAAGCGTGCTAGTGTTATAGCAGTTTCAGGATGGGTGACCGATCGGGAAATTTGACAGTTCCAAATGGATTAAGTGTGTAGGAAGGGGGAAAATTAACTAGATTAAATAGTTAGACTTGACATTAAGTGTGGGTTAGTTGATAGTTAAGTGATGAATTGTGTGGGTTAGTGGATAGTTAAGTGAGAAATTTCAAAATTCTAAAAAAATATATTTTTTTGTGAAAATTTCAAAAAGAAATTAATTTTTTTGGAACATAGGTCTCCAGCCGAAACCACGCCTGCGGCCCTCGTGGATGTCATTTAGTACCGGTCGCAACACGACCGGTACTGATACTCGGGGGGCATCAGTACCGATTGCGCGGTACCGGTTGCATAACCGGTACTGATGCCCCTCCCCGACCGGTACTGTATGTCCGTTTTCCACCATTGACAAAGAGTGGCATACTGGCATTCCGGATATTTTGACATCCAACTGATTCTGGAGTTGTACTTTTCTCTTAATACCAAAAGTTGATTTGTTTGTATGCACATCTGAAATTGGTTTCGCAACTGCCACTTGTATTTCGTGCTATGTCATTTTAATTTTTTCAGCCATAGCATCATTTTTTCTCTGTCATGTGATAATGCATGTATTCGTGTACTTACGCCAGGATTGAGTGACAGGCTATAGCTGATTTCTTTAGTCATTTTAATTTCTTCATATCAGCCATGGCTCTTTTTATAGGTTCTAAAAATAAGCTATAGCCCGTCACTCAATCTGATCAACTTCATATCATTGCAGATCGTCATAAAAGCAACCCTGCCATATACCCTAAGATTTTGTTTGTTTAATTGAAAGGAACTTCATACGATTCTTATAGGATTTTTTCTCCTTTGCTAGTGGTTTGATCCATAGGTTTAGTTCTTATAGGAATTTTTCCCATAAAAATCTGTGTACTACTTTTTGTAGGAATTCTAACATCCACTCCAACCTCTTTTTATAATTCCTTTGGTGAAATCAAACAAACTTTGGTACAGACCAAATCCTATAGGATTGGAGTGTGCATGACATAACAATCCTATATTTTTCCTATTCATATTTCTTTCCTATCCTACGAATCAAACAAACCATAAACCCCCTCTGTCCAAAAGAATTGCCAATATCATTACCCGATAGCTAACATTTTTCGGGTATATCCGAAATCATCCCATCCATACACATACATTGGCTATGTACTAGCCATACCCAGAACCTCCTAATTCCTATATCATTCTTCGACGAATCCTGGCTGCGAGGCGGAATCCACTTCTAGATGTCACAGACCGCAAAAGCCCGCACCACGTTTTCGATACATGTGCATGAATAACAGGGGGATGAACGATCATGTCGTGTGCTTATAAGTCTTCTTTTACAACACAAATACACATGCCACTGCATAAGAACAGTTTGAACACAGACATGCCACAAATTATAAATATTCCCTTCAATGTAGCAATGTGACGCTACGATGTGTACACAACCATTATATATACGGTTGCCTAAAACAATTAGTTCGGAGGATTGAGACCCAAAAAAATCCTAACATTCATTCAAAATATGTAGTGTTACAACTAACTAAACCCCAAGCACCGGATTCTCAACTCGGAGCTTCATGTTGGCCCAAGGCGGGCGCCATGGTGAGAGTCTGGCCACGTCATAGACATTCATTACCTCATAAGCACACAGAATCCATTTTTTTCCTACACCGACCAATTCTCCTTTCAAATTCCTCCATGTCCAGCTGCTCACCTAGCGGCGCCGAAAAGAAAAATGAACCCAGGTTGGCCCCATTTGTGCAAAATGGTGAGAGAACGGGAAGTAAAATTTTCCAAATAGTGTACACGGATTTATAGTTTGGACTACTGCCTTGTTGCAACAAATGGCACTACATCTAACTTAGCGCAAACGCTTCTTGGAAGGGAAGTTGGGGTTCTTGGTGGGGATGTACAACTTTGTTGATCTCATCTGCGTTAAGAGTTTCACGCTCTAACAGGGCACTTGCCAAAGGATGCAATTGCTTCTCGTGCTGAAAAGAAGTTGGATCAGTCAGCACGAGTTAATCAAAAGATGTAGCTAATAAGGCCGCCAACGTTGAGGAGACAAACCTTATTTTAGTAAACGCGTGACCCGCTCATAACCTTCTCTTAGGAGTTTGACCACCTGCAAGGCCAGATGATCAGACAAAATGCATGAGATGTTAACTATCCTTTCTAGTATTGATAAAACAAAAGAAACATGTTAATATGTGGTTTTATTTTTTTTAATGCATGCCCAAAAATTCCTTGTTAGTATGTACATGAATTGACCACGACCTCCTTCTCTGACAACGAAATCGTGAGCAAGGTGTGGTTGGTGTTGCGCGGAGAGATTATTCGCGATATGCAACCGACACATCGATGCAGACGAGGGTAGGGTTGAATTCATGTGGAAGCGTCGTCAACGCCACCCCAAAGCGATACGTGAAGTTGAAGCGGCGGCGCGTCTTTGAAACGCCAAGTTCTCACGCGACGCGAAGTTGAAGTGGTGCGTGGCGGTTCAGCGCCTACAAGGTGTTTGGTGTTTTACCTCTATATGGAGTGCAGTTGGTTTGGGAGACGCTGCTGGGGTAACACTCCCAATGTGGCAGACACATGTCCGACACCCCCTCTTTGGGCTCAACTGGGGGTGCCGGACACGATTTTGGCGGCTCCACCGGTGGAGATGCATGCTCTTAGCGAGAAGGAGCTAATCATACAATCCAGTTTTCCCACACCTATAAGGATCTCCCCGCTTATCATGGCCGTAGTTTTTACATCCAACAAACAATCGTAGTCCGACTAATTGATGTGTGTTGATGAGACAAAAAAAATGTTAATGCGCGGTTTTAATTTTTTCTATCAATGCATGTACATAGATTTTGTTGTTATTAGTACATGAATCTAAAAATAGCGCGGATCGTAAAGAATTTGAATGTTCTCGGATAAGCGGGAAAGATCATTTCCCCTAATATCCTACCTCCAATCCAGGATCCAACCAGGCCACAACCTCACTATGGACGTACGAACCCACATCTACATTGCCGTTGCTGCGTGACTGACGTACTCGCGCGGTATTGTGGAATCCTGTGGCATTGCAAAGAGTAGCCATGCCCGTTGGTCCAAAGCGTGAGTGCCCTTGGCGCCAAGCCAAAAACTAGCAATGGAGGCAAACGTCTTTTACCTTTTGACCAAAGGTGTCCAACCCCTTCCCCAGCTGCATTCTTTTCCCCAGCCAAACCGACACTGCGCGCAGTGGGATTAATCTTCATTTTTACTGTACCACCGAAGGAAACACGTGGTTGGGTCTCATGCAAACAGGGGCGGATCCAGGGGGGGCTGAGCGGTGGCCAGGCCCCCGCCAACAATCGGCCACCCCCGACGACGTATTACAGGGGCCAGTACTAATTACGATGGGATTTACGTGAAGCGTACTTACACCGAGAGAAATAGCGCTGCTTGGATGGCCCAGGCCCACCAAGCAACTGAATTAGATGGCCTACTTGGTACCTGCACGATTCTGAATTCCAATATACAGCTACGTGCTGGGGCCTCGGCCCTCGAGTGAGAAACCCTCGTTGAGTTACCTCATCGCCGCCGCCGCCGCCATGGCATATTGTCGAACACACCGTCAAGCGTCAACAACCACCCGGAAGCGGCTGTCAATTGCTATTATTTCGTGTTGTCCACCGCGTAAGAAATACACACGTAAGGATGCTGTTATAGCCGCCTTCGGGTTTGCCGCTCGGTCCCTAATATGATCCAGGGAAATCAACAGTAGAACGCCTCATTACTTCTCAAGGTACGTGCATTTGTACTAGTTCTAATCTCTTCTGATGAGGTAATGCCTCATGCATTATTGTTTTAAACGCCTAAGATGCAGATTAGTTAGTAAAATAGTACTTTGCTTCGATCAGAGATAACAGATATAAATCAATTCCAAATGTTTCTTTACATTTAATTAGTTATACTTTTATAGGTAAAAGTTTTAAGAAAAAGAACTGAACATATTGCGTCCACCAAGCCACTGCAAGCTTGAAACCATGATGATATTATTAACGTGTACGATCTTTTAGGTGATTGGCAAGCCACTCTAACAATCGTGAAATACAAGAGCAAATATCCTTCATAAATTTAACAATGCATCTTTGTTGGAAAAGATATATCGATTTTATGCAAGACTTGATATACACATATAGAGAGGTATATATGTGGTCGTTATCGTTTCGCCCCCCCTATACCTAAATCCTGGATCCGCCCCTGCACGCAAAAAAGCTAGCTTTACAGTACAGGAGCTACCCATGGAGGAGCAGAGAGATACGGCAGCAAAGATTCAAATTTCAAACAATGAACCTCACTCCGTCCCTCCATTTAGCCCTGAGCCCCCAACCCATCACCACAAAGCCAGCCGTCGTTGCGTTCTCCATCCTCCCTCCCTAGCAAGCAGCCAGCACCATGGCGGCGTTCGAGGAATTCGTGACGTTGCAGCTCAGGGTGCTCTTCTGCTTCCTCGCGTGCTGGGCAACCCCCTCAGCACGATGCCGGCGAGCGCGGCCGAGACGTGCGGGACGGACCTCCACGTCCGCGTCGTCCCAGCTCCTCGTCGACACCGCCTTCTGCCGCCTCCGTGCAAGATCATTGTTGCTGTACTGAATGAATCCGGTGTGGATCATGCTTTGCTTGCTTAGTTAATTATGCATCGTGTTTAATTACTTGCTTACTCTCCAGATTATGTTGTTTAGTCCATGGCATGAGCGGGTGCGTTTAATTATGAATGAACTACATGGTTCTTGCTAAATCGATTCAGCTGTGACTGTGAGGTCAATTCGAAGAAAAACCTTGTGGGTGACTTCTGAAAATTCACTTCCCTTCCCTGCTCCTTAATTCCTTCACTCACTACTGGAGTATATGTGTGTGACTGTCCAATGTTCTGAAAATTCGGGAGACCACATACAGAACTTGTATTCTGAATTCACCTCCCTTCTAAATCATTCATAACATTGAGGAAAAAGAAAAGTCAAAATGCAATAGCTGTTGCTGAAGATGAAAAGATAATAGAGAATGGAATCTTCTTACAGAGGACGGTGAGATGGTCTATATCCAGATTATGTCGTGTCCATGGCATGAGCGAGTGCGTTTAATTATGAAACCAGTTTCGCCGAGTTCCGTCACGGTGCCGTCCGGCTAGCCACTAGCCCCCACGTGAAGACACAGTTCGCCGAGGTCTAGTATTTGCCGAGTGTATTTAACTAGTTTCATCGAGTATTATCTGTACGCCGAGTGTCATTTCGCTGAGTTCCATCACTTGAGCGTTCGCCGGGTGCGCTTGTGTTTGCCGAGTGTATTTGTGTGCCTCTCGGCACAATGATCATTCGCCGCGTGTTTTTACACTCGCCGCAAGTGCGAACACGCGGCAACTCCGTGGATTCCAATAGTGATACTCTGCACCTGGTTATCTCCTAATACTCTTAACAACATGGCCACCACACAAGTTCGTGGTTCAGCAGATAAATTGATGACAATGCTGCTACTGAAACAGCAAGCCAAAATCTATAAATTGGGGAATCACCTTGCTGAATATTGCGGGAAAGAAAGTGACAGCTAGCTAGGTTCATCATCTAATGTCCTAGTAACAAGGAGAGTCCTCAACTAACTCTAATCAAAGTTACATCAAGATGGAAAAAAAATGAGAGCTCTGTATGCATGCTAACGAGCAGCGATGGGCAGGCCACATAACGATGGATCAGAGGGAATCCCTGTCCAAGGTGATGGGCTCACTGCAGTCGTTAGGCCACGCAATCATGCCAAGCTCGAGCTCGGCCATCTCGTCCACGATCGAGAAAATTGCAAAAAAAACCACCATAATTGCGCCTAGGGTTTAAAAAACCAGCATGTTTTCAATTTTTATCAAAAAAACACTCTTTTCCGGTCTGATAGTCACGAGAAACACTAATATGTCTGCCAGCCCGTTCTAATAAAGAACCTTCTAATATAATTGTGGTGGACCCTAGTGGCAGGCTTACGTGGCATGTTCATTTTACAAAAAGATCTTCATATATTGCATCTTCTGATTCCCCGTCCCTAAATTAAGAAAAAAAGATTCCACCGCAGCCACCGCGCTGCTCCGGCAGTCCGGCCGGCCGACCGGGCACCATTGCTTTTGAAAAAGCAATTAATTCGGAACAACGATCAGTGTCAGCCATGAACAGAGCAAAGAAGTTGACGGGGCGCGGAGGTGTTCCTAGCGGCGGACGACGCGTCCGGCGAGCTGATCGCGGTCAAGTCGGCGTGCGCGTCCGGCGCCGCGGTGCTGAGGAGGGAGCAGACGATCATGTCCGCGCATGCTCCCCGCACATCGTCTCCTGCATCGGCGGCCGCGCCGGACGCGACGGCTCCTACCAGCTCTTCCTCGAGTTCGCCCCCGGCGGCTCCTTGGCCGACGAGGTGCGGCGGCAGCCTCGATGAGCCCACCGTTCGGGCCTACGCGGCGGACGTGGCCAGAGGCCTCGCGTACCTCCACGGGGAGTCAGCTCACGGTGAGCACCGAGTACCCCCTTTCCCCCCACTCCTGCACGGCCACCGCCGTCGTCGCCGCCGCGGGAGCGCGCCTGCCGGCCTCCCCATCCTCGTTCAGCAGCTGGTGCATCCTCCGGTCCAGGTTCCCGACGGCGGCCGCGTCCACCATGACCGTGGCGCCGCCGCGGAGGACGTCCCTGAGCCTGGACTCGATGCGCCTGATCCGGGGCCCCTCGTGGATGGGCGCGCCGGTGTCCTCGTCCCGGACGAACACCAGCGCGGCGACGCGGCCGCCGTGCGTCCACGCCCTGGCGTCGACGGTGGCGCACCGCTGGTCGTGCAGCACGGGGAAGACCTCCGAGTCGCCGGACGCCGGGCCGCCGCCCGCCGGCTGCGCCCTGCTGCCTCTCTGAATCCGGCTGCGCCCCACTCTAGCTCGCCGGCTGGCCGGCCGGCCCTCCCTCCAGCTCGCCGGCTGCGCATCCTCCAGATTTGATTTGGCCGAAGCCCTGGACGATGGACTGGGTCAACACGTTCTGAACCTGTGACCGCAAAAAGAAAAGAAAAGGAGAAAAAATAAGAAAGGAAAGATCTTTTTCACAAAATACACATGCCACGTTGACCTGACAAACGGACCCACCTGTCAGAACGAGGGTTAACTGGCTTAAAATAGACGATCAGTGTTTCTTGTTAGCGCATTACGCAATACCGGTGTTTTTTGACAAAAATTGAATACATGGTGGTTTTTTGAAACCCTAGACATAATTGTGGTTGTTTTTTACAATTTTCTCTCCACGATCGGATGGTGCTTGCCGACTCGGAGGTCCTTGAGCCGCACCTTGCCGCTGACGACGCTGGAGTAGTCCTCGCCGTCGTCGTGGCGCGCCGCGGGATCAGTAGTCAGGCCGTGGTGGCCGTCGTCGTCGGCTGGCCACCAGAAGGACTAGGAGCACCACCACCGCTATCGGAAACTTTGGAATAGACATTGTTGAGTGTCTAAGTTTGTTCTGCTAGACGACTAGGTACTCTAGCTAGCTTTTTATAAGTTCAGTAAACAGTTGTAGGTAGGTCATACCAACTGTATGAAGCAACTCGGTAGTCCGGGAGTGGGCAGTACTAGCTAGTAGCAGGCTGCTCACGAGAGAAGTTCTAGTGCTACGGACCCGACTTGAAGTTCATGCCAATGGCATGTTACATTTCATGTTTTTGTTCTTTTGACTCACCTGTATTTTTTTCCGTCTATAAGCTGATAATGCCGGACGGCTACGTGGGTCACGTCACACGCTTTTGACTGGGAAGAGATAAAGAGCACCTCGGAGGTTCTTCTTAGAGGATTTGTATTGGAGGTCTTTTACGGTACAATTTACTTATCCAACGGAGTAGTAGTATTAAGACATATTCATCATTGATTGGATGGATATTATGGGCAGTTCACTTGGTAGAAAATAATGAGAGGGATTTAATTTGATTTGGTACTAGTAAGTGCAATACATATTTACCATTATGACTCGACCATTTTTACTCCACCTTTTGTGTGATTTTCTTAACTTTTTGCATACTTCTTGCATCTAAAAGTATAAACGGTGAAAGAACTAGCTTGGGCGCACCACATCAAAACTTTCTGCCGGCTTATATGGGCTTCTCCGCGCCGCAGGGGCGGACACACATGTATTCATGGGTATTCAACTGAATACCCATTGTTATGGCAAAACTTTCAACCCCTATGGTAGAGGCATACTTTATGGATTATTTTATGTAAAAACCTGTCCAAGTTGAACAGAAGGGCAAGAACAAGGGTGGCGTTGCTGGTTGGCATGCACAAAAGTGAAATGTCGTGATATAAAATGTTGCCACCTTCACTTATTTAGTTGTTTTTTTGGTAACATGCTAATTTTGAATACCCATTTCCAAAATCCTAAGCCCACCACTGCCGCACTGTCTGATCACGTCTTCATGGAGTCGGGCTCGAACAGTGATTCGCTATATTCATGCACATACCCGGCTTATAGTTTGAAAAGTTTTTTGGCGTATAGTTTTGTTTGCTTAGTCCAAGTAAATATGAAACGAAGCTACATCTCCACTTAGAGTTTCACTTTAAAATTTCCCCATCTTCATCCATAATTCAAACTAACGCAAAGAACAAATGATGTGTATCTTTATCAAACAGGTTGGACCCACACGAGAGGTCTTTCCCATTTCAAAATTCATGTATATGTGGCTGTAAGACCATTAATTTTCCGTGGTATAGGGTTGCCAATACACCCGTTGATCCACCCATAACCGAGTTGCCGGTTTCCTCTCGGAGAGAGCTAGTGGTGCATGATATAGCGTAAGAATACTTCAGCGGCCAGGACTAGAAAACTACATGAAAATCTAGATCAAATGGTGTTTGTGACCGTGTGCCACAATGGAATTACCACACATAAATTCTAGCTAGAAATTCTACACTGTGCTACAACCCAGCCACATTGTCATGGCAACGCAGAGATGCTCATCTTGGATGCCCTGCGATTGACGTACTCCATGCATGCCGTATTGTGAAATCCCATGTCATGCATGGCAGAGATGAGTAGCCGTTTGACACCACGTCAAAACTCTCCCTCCCGGGTCGCTCGCGCGGCGGCTCCGGAGGGCCCCAAGCGAAAAGCAAAAAAAAACCCTAGATCTTGAGCTTCCGTGGCCGCCGCTGCCGCCGGCGCCGGCGGTGGTGGCGGCGCCCAGCCGCCAAAGGCGAAAGGGCGTGGAGGCCGCACCCCAGCACCTTGTCTACGCGCGGAGAGGAGGTGTTTCCGGAGGGTCGCGAGGGGTGGCGTCGACGCTCGGCGTCGACCTAGGAGGTCCGGCGAGGCGCGGTGACCGCGCGGCGGCAGTCGCGCGAGGCGCGGTGGTGGCGCGCTGCCCTGGGGCGATGGCGCGCGGCGGGCCCAATCTGGGTCGCGCTCGTGGGAGCTGGTGTGGTCTGCACCACTTGCCCGGGGTGCTGCTGATTTGATGTGGGGTGTGGCTGGAGTGGTGGATGCGGCCGGCAGGACTTGGTGGAGCTACAGCTCGTCGTCGCTGCGAGCTCGCGTGCAGGTCAGATCTGGACCCGGGCAGGCCCATCTTGGGCCCGTTATTCGGTGCGTCCATGGAGTCTAGCTGGCGCGAGGTGCTTCCGGCGAGCTGGTCCGGCTCACAGCTATGAAGGAGGCTAGCGTCCAAGAGGAAGAGGCGCGTTGGGAGATGCAGCTGCAGCACGCCGGGGTGATGGAGATGAGGCCGACCACGCCTCCGGATGCGGGAGGTCCCCTTTCCTCTTCAACAACATCACGCACACCTACTCACTGCGGTGATGGTTTCCTTCTCTCTTCAGCCCTATGACGGTCGAGTGGTATTGGTCCGCTGGGGAGAAATTCTTGCTATGTGCTGACGGCGGCGGCGCCCGTGGGTGCCGTTACCTTCTTGGAGGCGTCGTCTCGGCTTGGACCGTACCCTCCTCCCTTGAGCATCAGGGGAAACCCTAGGTCCGGCTTCTCGGACCAGGCAGCGGCGGCATCCTGATGTCGTTCCCTCGTTGGAGGCGTTGCTATGTTTGCTCGAGTGATCACCTATTGCGGCTGGTTGAGTTGGTTCTGCGCCTTTCACAGCGTGTGCATGTGGCGTGATATGTTCACCGACGCCGAAGCCTCCTTGGCGACGTCTTCTCCAGGTCTGCTCGAAGCCCGCCGTCCGCTAGCCGACTCCTTCTAGGCGCAGACGTGGTTGGTGCGCTGCTCCGAGCCGTTTGGAGTCGTGGTTGCTCTTTGGAGGCTCGCGGCATGTGTGAGATGCGACCTTTTTGCTATAGGTGTTGTGTGTTTGGTGTTGTCGTTGTTGGGGTGTGGGCTTTGCTCGGTTTCCCTTCAATTAACTGAGTCATGTATGGTTTTTGGATCCGGTTTCCCAATGAATTTAGCAGTTCTCCTGCTAACATTAAAAAAAAAAAGAGTAGCGGTTTGACCGTTGGTCCAAGCCTTATCTCTTGCCCGTTGCTCCAAAGCTTTACAGTACATGCATGGCGCCATGGAACCTCAGAGAGATACATCAGCAAAGATTCGTACGTCGGATCAAGTTCAAATTTCAAACAATGAACCTCTCTCCCTCTCTTTTTAGCCCGGCCCCACCCCCATCACCAGCCGTCGTCGCGCTCTCCGAATCCTCCCTTTGCCCCAAGCAGCCAAGCCGGCCAGCACCATGGTGGCGATGTTCGAGGAACTCGCGACGTTGCAGCTGCAGGTCCTCTTCTGCGTCGTCGTGCTGGGCAACCCCTTCCGCACGATGCCGGCGAGCGCAGCCGAGGCGTGCGGGACGGATCTCTACGCCCGCGTCGTCCTCACGCACCAGTACCTCGTCGACACCGCCTCCGCCGCCGCCATGCTCCTCCTGGTGGTCAAGATGTGGGTCTGTACAGCCCAGGCCGCCGCCGGGTGGAGGAGGCGCTTGCTGCGCGGGACGCTCCTCCTCGCCGTCGCCCTCTCCTTCGCCGCGTCCCTCCTCGCCGTCGTCGCCTACCATGACGGGTTCCGCTACCGGGCCGGCTGCGACCACGACGCCGGGACCGGGTACGGCGCGGGCTGGCTGCCACCACCACCCCGTCTGCTCATGATTGGTGTCTTCGCGCTCGGGCACGGCTACCTCGCATGGGTGGCCGTGTCCAAGAACTAGAAGAGCCCCGCCGCCTCCGTGCAAGATCATTGTTGCTGTACTGAATTAATCCGGTGTGGATCATGCTTGCTTAGTTAATGTTGCATCGTGTTTACTTGCTTATTACTCTCCAGATTATGTTGTGTCCATGGCATGAGCGATCGAGTGCGTTTAATTATGAATGAATTACATGGTTCTAGCTTGCTAAATCGATTCTGTGAGGTCAATTCGAAGAAAAACCTTCTGGGTTGTCGTCGCGTATTCACTTCCCTTCCCTGCTCCTTAATTCCTTCACTCGCTAGTGGAGTGCCTATATGTGTGTGTGGCTGTCCCATGTTCTGAAATATGGGGAGAACACATACAGAAAACAGAACTTGTATTCTGAAAATTCACCTCGCTTCTAAATCACTCATATCATTGACGGAAAAATAAAAAATGAAAGATAGTCAAGTATTGCAGTTTATGGCTGTGTGTGTAACTGGGCTAAATCATGGTAATACATAGTATATGTGTATAAGGGTTACAGATATTACCTAAGATATTGAACGGAACCGATGAATTTGTGGTATCGACAACATAAAAAACCCACCCATTCGTGTTGGCTCAAAGTAATATCCTTTTTTATCCACTTGTGAATCTTTTTCTTAAGAGTGGTTCTAGGCTAAAATATAAACTTCTGTTGGATTGGAAGATTGGGTAAAACGTGTTGCAATTTGTGGAAACGGTATCATAGTAAAAATAGTTGCTGATTACCGCAACTGATGACGGCAGCGAGCTTTTCTTATCTTGAACACATCGATGATCCTTTTTTCTTATTGGGCTTTGGGAAGACAATGGTGTTTCATGTACGCGGTTGAAAAGTGTGCATAAGTTTTACACAACAAATGTTAATTTTAGTTGCATGGCATTTTTTTAATAACTTTAGATGCCACTTCTTAATCTAATGTCATATATTTAGTGTAATATTGCTTTATGTATTATATACAATGAGCCTTGAGACGAGGATGGTTGAGTATGCTTATAAATACTAGACAACTACTGACTATGCATTTTTATTCTAAATTTAGAATATGATTCTAACATGTCTCATTTTGTTCGTATTACTACAAATTTATGCAGGATGGGCCTTAGATCCCCCAACATAAAGGTAGATAAAATAGATTTTAAAAGGGATATTTTCTCAACAAAGAGAGGTGGTAATGAGCTCACACACGTACCACCACCGATTTATGTGTAGATGGAAGAGGAGGTATTTTGGAAATGTGGCATCGATCGCACACTCTATCTAAAGTAGGATGTCAATAGTGGGATAGTTTCCCTCTTGGGCACTACTTGTCCTTCTAGACTAGGCTCTCCCTTCCGCGCCTAAAACAACAACAAAGTCACACTTCCAATACGTGTTAATCGTACACCGCTTGGATTTATAAGTGTGTCTGAAACTCTAGCTAGTTTCCTAGAGACGCCCTCCCCTACTTTCATATGCTAGAACCACATCATTAGAAAGACATGATGGGCCAATACACCTAATAGTTTCCTTGCAGTTTGTATCCTTTATTTTTTTTTTCATACTTCCCTAATTGCGCCTTCACCCGTCAGTAATAATTTACCACCACATTTGT
This sequence comes from Poa annua, assembly GCA_026929855.1. Lineage (NCBI taxonomy): Eukaryota > Viridiplantae > Streptophyta > Magnoliopsida > Poales > Poaceae > Poa > Poa annua. The sequence continues at coordinate 99,928,551 of CM049437.1, forward strand.
TTTCGCAATCAAGTGCAAAGATTTCATGGTTCCCACATTGCAATATTAGAAAAGAGATGCCCGACTAATTACAAAGCAAACCGTGTGAAAACTTGAACCACACGCAGTTGGGTGGCAATCATTGTCGTTCTATCGAGATAAGACAACAACCATTTCTCATACAAAAGATGCATCAAAGGAGGATGCATGCTGTCGGCCACAAGGAGAAGGAGATGGTTTAGTGGATCTTTGTATGATGGTTTTGCGAGTATGGACATCAATATAGTACTCCCTCCGACCCGAATTACTGGGCGGACTGTGTTTTATTTTTTTTACAAAAACACCCCCACCAGTTCGAAACGATTTGCAATCAAGTCCCTCATCTCTGTCAGCAGGAGCTCGCCGTAGAGAATGAGTCCGCGGTGGCTCGCCGTCCGCAGTTGGGAGGCTCCTCGCAGGGCTCCCGCCGCCGGCCGCTTCCCCTTCCCAGGCCGCCACCCCGCCCCCTCAGCCCCGCCGCTCTACCGGCCGCTCGCCATGTCCGACCTGTCCCCCGTCGAGATCCCCTCCTCCTCCTCCATCCCCCCTCCCCCCCTACGCCGACGCCGCGCCGCCTCCATCCGAGGACATCCTCCTCCGCATCCCCAACACGCAGCTCCACCTATTCGACCGCCGCCGCAGCCACCCGCTGGCGGCCGGTGACCTCTCCCTGCTCCGCATCCGCGCGGGGGACACCACTCTAACCTCTCCTGGACGAGAGCAACCATCGTCTCGAACTGCCTCGCCTTGCCGAGGATCTGGAGCATCTTGCAGTGGGTGATGGGAGTGTGAACGAACCCACCAGACGCGGCGGCCCACTGGAAGAAGCGGCGTGATGGCTTGTGCGCGTGCTTGAAGCGGTCGAGGACAGCAAGCACGAGCGCCTCGGAGAGCGGCAGCGACAGCGCAGAGAGGGCTGCCTCTAGGTTCGCGTCGGCGCCGGTGGTGATGACGTCCGCGATGGCGGCGCAGACGCGGCCCACGTGCTCTGGGTCGTCGCTCGACGGCGCCTGCGGTGGCGAGGACCCCTCGTCGTCGTCTTCGGAGGCAGAGTACGTGGAGGTCAAGAGGCACCTCGACCCAGCTAAACGGAGCCCCATGACGGCGACACGGTGGCGGGGAGGGAACGAGATCTCGCTGAAAGAACAGGTAGCGCGCTGCTGCTGCGGAGGAGCAGGAACGCGCCTGCTCCCCCGCCCCATAGGTTGCTCGCGCCGAAGATCAGATGTGGCGCTGCTGGCAGCTGTGTGGGGGAGATGAGGTGGCCGCCAGGGGAGTGGCAGTAGAGGTGGAAGTGGACTGTGAGGACGATGGAGGCGGTGAGGAGGCCGAGGATGAGAACTCGAGACTAGTGGGAGGACGTTTCACTTCAGGTGAAAAAGAGTAGGTTTTTTTTTTTTTTGCAAAAACGCCACCGTGAACAGTAATTCGGGTCGGAGGGAGTAGGTAGGAACAATTAAACATGGTAATAGTCTTATACTGTAGATGGTAAACATTGTGGTTATTCCAGTAAAATTAGGCATATTTAAAATTGGCTTACAAACGTCAAAAGAAAAACTCCATAATTTCACAAAATATGGAGGTTTACGGTGAAAATTGCGCGCATACACGGCATAGAACAAGGAGTCAGTTTGGGCTATAGCTGGCCAACCGGGCCGTGCTTAACGGGCCAGCCCGGGGCATGGTTTTTTCGGCCCGGCACGAGCACGGCCCGGCACGCCTCTTACCGTGCCGTGCCACGGCCCGGCACGCCACGGGCCCGTGCCCAACACCGAGGCCAGGCACGCGGGCCGGCCCGGCACGGCACCATTCGTGCCAGCCCGTGGCCCGGCAGGCACGGCACGGCCCGACGGCACGTTTGCGGCCCGCGGCGCGGGAGCGGGCATGGCGGCGCTGGAGCGGACACGCGGCGGCACGCGGGCACGGCGGGCGGGAGCGGGCACGGCGGGCTGGAGCGGGCACGCGCGGCTGGACCGGGCCGCTGTCGGGCTGTCGGGCCGTTGTCGGGCGTGCCAGCGCGGCAATGGCACGCCGCGAGTGGCCCGTTTGGCACGGTAGCGACACGCCGGCCCGTTTACGGCCCGTTTGGCATGTTTTTTCTTTTTTTATTCGTTTTTTTCAAATTTTGAACTTCAAACAGCTCTATTTTTTGCTATAAAAAGGGCCTCACACCCCCCTACATTCAGCACACTCAACCCACACAGCCACACTTCTCATCAAGTCATCATACATTCCCACACTTCTCATCCCATGGAGCCTCCCCCTCCCCCGCCCTCGCCGTACAACCCAAACCCCCCGGGGCATCACCCCGTGCCGATGATCGACTTCACAATAGACCAATTCGGTCTTCATGTGGAAGATTACAACATCATAAGCCCCAATCCCCCCCCCCCCCCCCCCCCACCTATACTCAGCCTCAGCCTCACTCTCAGTTTCAGCCGATGCCTTCGAGTGGTAGTACCGGCGGCAGTTCAAGCACCTCCACCGGCACGAAGAGGCGGCGACGAACCTCCTGGGTGTGGAAGGATGGCCATTTCGAGGACCGTATGACGGTTCTTGAAGATGGCACCAAGCAATGGGACGCGGTGTGCTTGTGGCCGGATTGCGGCAAGATCCTCACCGACAACTCCTCCATGGGAACCGGCCACTTGGAGCGGCACGTGAAGTCACACAGGATCAAGAGGGGTGAGGAGCTGGCGAGAAGACAAGGCGACCTTCCCTTCCAACTCGACGGGCAGGTAATGAACTGGAACTATGATGCTGACATATCTCGTCGAGGTCTATGTGGTGTGATAGCTTCGCATGATTTACCGCTTGGATTTGGGGCGTATCCCGCTGTTGTCGATTGGATTAAAACTTGTCACAATCCACGCTATGAACCTGTTTCTAGGCAAACTACATCTAGGGATATGAAAAAACTAGCTAAAGAACTAGCTAATGATCTAAAAGATGAATTTGCAAAGTGTGTATTTTCAGTTTCATTAACATCTGATATATGGAGTGGTAGAGCTAAGCAAGATTATCTAAGTGTTGTTGCTCATTATGTGGACAGTAATACTTGGGAACTTAAAAAAGCTTTGCTTGGATTTGAATTAATTGATGTTAGCCATACCGGTCCCGCCATAGCCGCCAAAATCTTGCAAGTCGTGGAAGAATTTGGCCTCGAGTCTAAGGTGTTTGCAATAACTTTAGATAATGCTTCAAATAATGCTAGGGCAATGACTGATCTCATTCCCAAACTTTCTGCTTATTCTGCACCATACCTTTTCCATCAACATTGTGCATGCCATATTATTAATCTTATTGCTAAAAGTGCTTTAAAGCTAATGAAAGCACCCATTGAGAAAATAAGAAGTGGCATAACTTATCTGAGTGTTTCTAATCCACGGCTAGCTGAGTATAAGCGGTGGTGTGAGGCGGCTTCAAATGTCTGTCATGTTTACAATGTTGATATGGATATTAGATGGAACTCCACATAAGAGATTTGATCCGTGATAAAGAACAGTTTACCTGCTTTGTTAATTCAACAAGCGGTGGAGCAATCTATATCACGGATCAAGACTGGGTTATGGCACAAATGATAATGGACTTTCTAGAAGTTCTTTACGATGCAACTAACATTTTATCAGGGGTTTATTATCCCACATCTCCTCTGCTAGTGAATCAGATTGTATTGATTGCTAATCACTTGAAGGAGTGAAATTTTAAGAGATGCTGTTAAAAAAAATGAAAGAAAAGTTTTTAAAATATTGGAAAGAAATCCCTGATTTGTATGCATTTGCATTCATTTTGGACCCAAGGGCTAAACTTGAGGGATTAGGCTATGCTCTTTCTTTATTAACAGCCGCCGTAGAGGTAGACTATGCTACGTATCAATACAATGTTAAGGGAACTCACTGATCTGTACTTAAAGTACGAGAATAAGTATGCAGCGACAGTTCGTCCGCCCCGTCCTCCATCAGCTACACAACCCGGAAAGAAGAAAACAATCTTCAATCTCTTCAGCAGCAACTCCGCCTCAAGTTCAAGCACCGCTGCTCCTCGACGCAGCGAGTTAGGTATTTACCTCAATGACCAGGTGCTCCCCCACGACGACGAAGAAGAAGAGTTCAACAACTTGCAATGGTGGTATGATCATAGAAGTACCTATCCGGTGCTTTCCATACTTGCACGGGATGTGTTAACTGTCCCCGTATCAACCACATCGTCGGAGGGAACTTTTAGTCTAAGTGGAAGAGTACTCGAGCCAAGAAGAGCAAGTCTCCACCCTTCAATGGTGAAGAGCTTAATGACGGTGAAAGATCGCGAGCGGGCAAAGCGGAGATCCCAACACATGCCGGAGGACCCCGAGTTGTTGGCTGCGATGGAGAGCTTTCATATCCAAGGCAATGAAGAAGAATAGTTTTTTTATCCTCTTTGTAATTTTCTTTTTATTTTTGTAATTTGAACTCGGTCTGTAATATGGAACAATTAAGTAGGAGAGCAGCAAGTTTCAGACGCACTCTTTCCTTACCAGGGTAACTGAGGGGACTGGAAGGTTTTAATGAGGCGGCTTGCTAGCTAAATAAAATTATTATGATCATATCAAACTTTGTCTTGTATCTTTTTACTATAAGAAAGATAAAACATCATAAACAACATAAAACATCATAAAACAACATGAAACATCATAAAACAGGATAAAAACAACATAAAACATCATAAAACAGGATAAAAACAACATAAAACAGGATAAAAACAGCATAAAAATCGAAAAAGAAAAAAACATGCCTAACGGGCCGTGCCGGGCCGCCGGGCTCCATCCGGCCGCGCGTGCCGTGCCGGAGGCCGAGGCGAGGCACGCGGGCCAGCCCGGGCACGGCCCGTTACGTAATCGGGCCTGGCGTGCCGTGCCGGTAACGTGCCGTGCCTCATGCGAAGCGGGCCGTGCCGTGCCGGGCCGGCCCGATGGCCAGGTATAGTTTGGGCTGCGAAGCCAAGGAGGGGAGGCCGCGCACGCGGCGCCGCTTGTTCCGGCGACCACCTCGGCCGCGCGAACGGTGGGGAACTCCTCCAGCGCCACCACCCCCTCCACCCAACCCCGACCCGCGCGCCGGCACCAGCCCAGCACAGCACGGCGCGCACAAAGGTCAATCAATGGGGGCAAAACCTGAGGCCCGTCGTGAATAACCGTGGGGGCGTTCCCTGCCAACCCCGCGCGCGTGCCTCCCTCTCTCCCACCACCCCGCCTCTCCCTCCCCTCCACACCCCCCACCATCCAAGGCCGGCAGGCAGCCGAACAGGACCTCCACCACCGGCGCCGCCGCAGGCGTCCCGCGTTCCCCACCTCGCCAGCGCCGCCGCAGCTCGCTCCGACCCACAGGCCGGCTTGCCCCCCCCCCCCCCCCCCCCCCCCGTAGCAATGTAATGTCAATCAACGCCCTTCCTTTCATCGTATTCCGCATTGTTGTCGTTCGAATTCTATCGCCAACGATCGTGCTGCAGCTCGATCTTCGATTTTGCTTCCCCAGATGACCAAAAATTGTAGCTTGGTAAACTTTAAAAAAAAATGTAGCTTGGTCTGGTAGGTCTTCCGTGAAATCTGAATCCATCGTGTTCGTCCTCGGATTCGCTGTTCGATTCCAACCGAGCCGCATTGCGCATTGTGCGTCGATGACATTCTTTGAATTTCGAATCATGATGTGCTGGTTGCGCATGCAAAAGCTAACGGGTTGTGCTGCGTCAATTCTGCCTGCAGTAGCAGAGGATGGGTGTGATATCCCGGAAGGTCCTGCCGGCGTGCGGGGCCCTGTGCTACTTCTGCCCCGCGCTCAGGGCGCGGTCCAGGCAGCCCGTCAAGCGCTACAAGAAGATCCTTGCCGAAATCTTCCCCAGAACACAGGTTAGGCCATTTCACTTTTCTCTCTCTCTTACTCACGGAATGCGACATTAGCAGTAAATGATCATTATATATGCGTGTGTATGTGATGTTGCGATGTAGGAAGAAGAACCAAACGAGAGAAGGATCGGGAAGCTGTGCGAGTACGCCGCGAAGAACTCTATTCGAGTGCCAAAGGTCCTCCCCCTCTTCTCTTCTCTGCAACCTGAAAGGCTGAGAGGTCGGTTCTTATCTTGGCTTGCATCATCATACTAACGTGTGTTCATGTCTGGGCAGATCACAGTTTACCTGGAGCAGAGGATTTACAAGGAGTTAAGAACCGAGCAGTATGGCTTTGCCAAAGTGGTGATGCTGATATACCGCAGGCTCCTGGTTTCCTGCAAAGAACAGATGTTAGTCTTCATTTTTTTAAACTGTCTCGTTTGGATTCCGTAAGAGTATATGCCATAATGACCACCATGCTAGTGATGTTCGTTGCATGTCTATACCGTCGTTTGGTCTCAAGTGGATCCCCTACATAGAGTTTTGATATGTGTATCTGAATTGTTGCAAATATTAAGTGATCTGCTCAATGCAGGCCACTGTTTGCAAGTAGCTTATTAAGCATCGTACACACCCTTCTGGATCAAAAGAGGCAAGATGACATGCGCATAATAGGGTGTGAAACCTTGTTTGATTTTGCTGTCAATCAGGTATGTCCATTGGAATGATCATTAGTGGATGGCTTTATTCGCCAGCACGATACCTAATACAGCATAACACCTAGTTGGCTTCTTACATTTCTGTATATTCCAGGTGGATGGTACTTATCAGTTCAATCTGGAAGGGCTGGTACCAAGACTATGTGAACTAGCTCAAGAAGCAGGAGAGGATGAGAGAGCAACTTCACTACGTGCTGCTGCCCTGCAAGCCCTTTCAGCTATGGTACATTCTTTCATAACACAATATCAAACTAGTATTACATCTTAGCATGATTCCTAAAAATGGTGAAGAACTGACTGGGATTTTTTTTGAAGTGTAGGACTAGGAGACTGTTACATAGCCAAAAGAGTTTCAAATAACACTTCTGAACTCTGATACACCTTTTTTGTATCAGAATTTGATGCATTCCTTATAATGTGATTAATAAAGGATAATAAGCAATAAACATTAAACGCTAGGAACGTATCTTTGAAGCAACTTAACATTCGGTACTGTTTCACAACAAAAAATCTCGATAGATCCATATTATTCTCACCACAAATTTGTACAGCCACTGAGCCGAGGATGCTTGCTTTAACTGTATAGCTCTTTATTTTTCCTTTTCCAGTCATTCTATTTGTGATCCACTGTAATCATAGGACTCACATGAATGATGTCAATGGAAGTGTTATTCATCTTTTATTATATACTATTTGCCTCAATCTCATACTAAAGTACTCTGTAACATCTGAACCTTGCAAACTAAATAATATCAGCAGTCATAATATTTTTCTTATGTTGAGCAGATCTGGTTCATGGGAGAGCTTTCTCATATCTCGTCAGAGTTCGATAATGTAAGTAATATCTGAGCAGTAGTTATTTTCTTGCTGTATCTTCTGTTTTAGTATTTACTACGTAAAAAATATATGCTTGATTCCTGGCGTATCTAAATTCCAACCCAGCTATCATAGGTTTCCTCCCCTCTATTTATGCATATTTGGGTGAAACGTCCATTAAGTGCCTCTCGTAAGATCTTGTCACGTGATTATAAGTGTTGCATCTAGCATCGTTGCAGAAATAGAGGCCGTGCCTAGAGAGGAAACATGCAACTTGGTAATGCATGGGAGTTTTTTTTGTTGATAGTTATTTTGGTTAGTATCATATTTTCAACTGTTTGCACAAGCAGATTGTTTTTTTTATTTGATGGGTTGCACAAGCAGATTGTGTTTCCAAATGTTCCAGTATAGCTTTTATTTTATACATATATTCATTGCCAGGTTGTTGAAGTTGTGTTGGAAAACTACAAACCTCAGAAGGCCCAAGATGATGATCAAGTTAACAAAAATCCAGCCAACGAATTTGAGCAACAAGTCCAGAAAACAGAGCAAAACCCCGCTCCCTTTGTCATTTCTGAGATCCCCTCCTGGGAGAGCATAGTTAATGCTAAGGGAGGAGTTAACCTGCCTATGTAATAATATTATTCCTACTCTTTGCCTGTTATTTTTCTTATTCAGTAGTTGGTTTCTCAACAGACTCCTGTGCTGCAGGGAATATGCCAAGGACCCTAAGTTTTGGTCCAGAATCTGTGTGCACAATATGGCCAAGCTTTCTAGGGAAGCAACAACATTCCGTCGTATCTTGGAGTCTTTGTTCCGGTGCTTTGGTAACAGTAGTTCCTGGTCACCAGATAATGGACTAGCTCTGTGTATATTGATAGACATGCAACTGTTAGTGGAAAATTCAGGTACTTCATTTGCACTCTATAAGAGCAGAGAAGTATATCGTATAAAAGAACCTAGTTTTTTATTTTGTTTAAATGACTTCTGCAGGGCAAAATTTGCACTTAATGCTGTCTCTACTAATAAAGCATATTGAAAACAAAGCAATGTTGAAGCAACCAGACATGCAGCTTAGCATTGTGGAAGTGGCAGCTACCCTTGCAGAACTATCCAGTGCTCAGGCTTCAGCAGCAACTATAGGTGCCATAAGTGATCTAGTCAGGCATTTAAAGAGAACATTCCATATTACTCTTGGTAGCAAAGATGCGGAGCTAGTAAAAAGGAATGAACAATTCCGAAAGGCTATAGATGAATGCCTAGTGCAACTGTCAAAGAAGGTATGTTTTCTTTTCTGCCAGTCGGAAATTTTATGCTTAAATCTGTTTGTATCACTTGTGTACGTGAGATTTTAATTGATTCCCTTAGCAGTATGATCTGTGCAATTATATGGTTAGCTTAAAATGAAGATCTCTCAAAAATGCATAGATGGCTTATCAAGACTATTTTGTTGATCAGGTATCTGACGCTGGGCCAGTTCTTGACATGATGGCCGTGATGTTAGAGAACATTGCATGCACTCCTGTTGTAGCTAGATCAACTGCAGCTGCTGTTTATCGGACGGCTCAAATAATTGCTGCTGTACCAAATTTGCAGTATCAGAATAAGGTATACTCTCCGAGCAAAAATGAAAAGAAAAAGGAGTGTTTAGATTCATCTCAGTACATTTTTTTGCTTTGGAAATTTATCTTGTATATATCTTGTCAGGTGTTCCCAGAAGCTTTATTTCATCAGTTGCTCTTAACAATGATCCACCCTGATCATGAAGCTCGTGTCGCTGCACACCGCATATTTGCTATTGTGTTGGTTCCCTCTTCTGTCTCCCCCCTGATTCAAGCAAGTGCTACAAGCCAGGCTAGGACACGTGACATGCAGAGAACACTCTCTAGAGCTGTCTCCGTGTTTTCATCTTCAGCTGCTATCTTTGATAAGTTGAAAAAGGATAAGCACTCGGACAATTCACAAGGAGAAAGCAAGAGTAACGGTTTGCTCAGCATTGGTGAAGAGACTGGAAATACTAAACGGCAAAATTTACCCGGGTCTCAAAGCCGACGCGGTAGCATGAGAGTTCCTAACTTTTCCATGAAAAAGGGTCCATCAATGGCTCTGAGAGCTCCTTCAGTATCTATTAAAGCTCCTTCCATCTCTCTTAGAGGTCCTTCAATGGCTCTGAGAGCACCTTCTATGTCTGTTAAGGAAGATAAAAGTTCCTCAAGCAAGTCAGATGAGGAAATGGTACCTTCATCACTCATCAGTATAAATTTTTCTTGAATTTAAGATTATTAACTAAAACTCAATGACATTTGACTAAATTATTTGTTATCATGAATACTCATTTCTGTAATATGTTGAATGCGATCAGGATTCGCTTTTGCTGAAGTTGAGCAGTCGTCAGATCACACTTTTGCTGACATCCATTTGGGCTCAAGCAGTATCTCCTGAAAATACTCCTGCAAACTATGAAGCCATTGCTCATACCTACAGCTTGCTTCTGTTGTTTTCTGGATGCAAGGTAACCTGCTATTCCAATCACACCTTGTTCTTTTCTTCATCGTTCCTTGTATGATAATCAGACGGACACCAGATATTTAATACTCATGTTAACTAAGCCTCGCTTTCAGGGTCTAGCATTGTTTGATTGTTGCCAAGTGCAACTTTTAGTTGCGGAGATAAGCTGGCCAGGTGTCTGAACAGAATCATGAGTTCTGTTTGGACCTAGCCATGGTTGTGTGGTAGGAAACATAAGGGATTTACAAACCTTTTCCTGAATTTTATTTATATAGATCTTTACAATTATTTAGACATTTCTGCACCAAAATTCCAAATTTTATTGTACACTATAATCGTGTCTTCATAAAATAAGCTGATTAAGATCACATGACGAATACCCGCAAAAGAAAAAGATCACATGACAAATATAAATTATACACTTGGAAAGAATGACACCTTGCTATGTTGAAATATCTCTCTGCATATTTGGAGAATCCATTAGTTATTGTCTAGTAGTTCGAACTGGCACTTCTAAGTGGTCCTGATTTTTTTTGATGCAGCTGATCTAGACAACATCGTGCACCTTCTGTCCTTAGAAGTGTCATTCTGAGAAAGTTCTTATCTCTTACACGACCCATAAAAGTTTACTGAAACCTCACTCAAATTTGCACACACCATGTTACTCCATATATTTCATGATCTCCTTGTCTTTCTTTGACTTATCACCTTCGTATGTACACTATCTTCCCTTCCCTTCTTTCCCTTGGCAATATCCTTATTAGTATGCCCTGTGAATCGTATCTCCAATTTATTTCTTGCTCTTTTATTTTTCCTTTTTTGAGGAAAGTTGGGAAGGGACAAAATTAGTATACAATGCATGCAAATGCCCTACCTAGAATTTAATGAAAGCAGGAAAAAGACGAGCAAAAGTTATAGTTTCAGGCATAGTGCAGTAAAGTTCATGCACAGTGCAGTAATGTTGGTACGAACAAAGGGCATAGTACAGTAAGGTTCATGCACAGTGCAGTCAGATTTGCACACAGGCGAATAAAGGACAAAATTAGTATACAATGCATGCCAATGCCAAAACTGAAAAAATAACAAGGGCACCAAAAACCAAAACAGAAGCAAACTAGCTTTGCGAAGTGCATGCTTGCAGAGAGCAGTTCTCACTTGGCCATAAGTACTACATACTGCGCTGTGCTTCAAAAGCTTGAGCATATCAAGATAGTCGTCTCTTAATCTGTCTGGGTTAGCTTCAAGCTGTCGGATTGCGCTACACACGGCCAAATAGGTAGAGAATATATACTGCAGTCAGGCCCCATGAATCTTTTTTTTTCTTTTCGAGAGAATATCTATTGCTGTTTCTTTTAAACTGTTAGCGTAGAAGTATCAACACTGGAGAGATAAGTGCTCTACAGTTTCAGGCAGTTGACAACCAAAAGAGCGAAGTGTTCCATTTTTTGTTTATTCTAATGAATGATCATCTTTTGCTGTTCAAGTTCAAAATGAGATTGATATCTATCATGATTATCTTTTTTCTGATGTTTTTGTTTTTTTTGCTCTTCCAGGCTTCAATATTTGAGGCTCTTACTCAGAGCTTTCAGGTTGCATTTTCTTTGAGGAGCTATTCACTTACTGAAGCAGGTAGTGCAGCCAAACTGACTAAAATCAGACATCAGCAGTAAATAAATGCAATACTCCATATAACCGAAAAATTGGCCTCATGCTGTGCATGAATCATGATGCTGTGAGAATTGTTTGAGAAAATGATGTTGTAATAACCTTACACTATATTTCAGTTTTAATTCTCTTCCACCTAAGTTTTCTGTTTGTTAACCTTGTAGATTCCCTACCACCATCTCGACGACGCTCCCTGTTTACTCTGGCTACAGCCATGATTATTTTCTCTTCAAGAGCTTTCAATGTGTCACCTCTTGTTCCAATCTGTAAACAGATGATTAATGAGCGAACGGTATGTGATAAAAAAATCTCCCTTGTTTGGTTTCTGGTACAAATATTTTTTGTAGTATGCGTACCTACTAAACAAGTCATGATTTTGCGAGATGTGACTTTCTTAGATTGTGACGTGGTACGGAGACATTAATAGTAGCAAGTCCACAGCCTTTACTGAAAGGTTTCTTTATCACATAATCAACTGAGAAGTCACACTGAACACGTATAATAATAATCACTTCTACATCCTTCCTTTCTGATCTTGATATCTGACAATGTACTATGATTTAGAGTTCATTCAGGAACTACGGTGAAATTCATAGACCATAGTCATCTTCCTTGGTTTGTTCAGCATGCTTAGATTAATATTTCTAATTTGTGTAGCGCAAAGACCAAACTAGAGTTTAGTTGCATCTCTGTTTATTCTAGAGGCTAACAATTAGAGTTGTTCATTGTGTTGTCATTGAAAGCATTTTGGCTTCATCTTGACTTCATGTTGTCATAGATCTTTTATCTGGCATTTGTTTGGTGTTTTACCTAGGGTGATCCATTCCTTCATTTGGTGGATGAGAGTAAAATTCAGGCTGTGAAAGATTCGTTAGACGACTCATCAAAAATATATGGATCGCCAGAGGACAATACCAACGCTCTGAAGGCTCTTGAAGCAATAGAACTATCAGAAAGTCAATCTCGAGACAGCATCGTCTCCACAATCATGAACAATATAGCAAATATTATTGATGTAATGTTCACCTTCTTACTTTCCTCTTATGTTCATTGTTTGAACCAAGTTCCATGCAGCTGTAAGTGAATTTTCTGTTTCTGCAGGCAGAGTTGCACAGTGTGAGAAGCCAACTCCTAAGTGACTTCTCTCCTGATGACATGTGCCCAATGAGCACTCAGTTTTTTGAAGATACTGCTGAGAATTCACCATCAGGGTCTCATGAGAATGCCCACCATGAAGAGGTATATGTCTCTCCTACAACTTTTACTTTTGAAACCGCCATATTTTTGGACCACTACTTCCACTACTTTATCGGTCAACTACCTTTGATGCTAAAGTTGAATATATTCAATAGGCTATGCTGATTGACATGGGAAATGATCATGATATGTTTGGGGAAGCTTCAGAAAGTACATCAGCTTCTGCATCTGTTCCTGCTGCAGATCTTATGAGTATCGATCAGCTTCTAGAAAAAGTATGTCCTTGTTATAAGAAAAACTATGATTTCATTCCATTATTATTTTTTACTATCTTCTCGGTTGCGGGGTATTTTCATGATAAGATGACATGGCATGAGTTGATGACAAGTTCTCTCAACATTTGAGTTACTCTGGTGGTGCTGTTATATGTCGTGTAGTAGCATATCTAGGCACATTATCTCTAGAAGTAAGTGGCACATTTAGGAAGAAAACTGTCAAGTTTACAGCAGTTACAAATGTATTAGGATGAACACTGAAAGGTCTCATAAGAATGAGGGAGTGTTGCTAGGTGCTGAACTCAATCAAGAACCAGGCACTTCATAGATAAAGGCCAGTTTTTCGTTTCACAGGGAGAGAGCATTATGCCCTGAAGTATATTAGTAGCATCCAATCTATAGAATGATCCACACCTATGGCCCGTAAATGCTATGTTCTTGCTAATTTTGTATTCTTGTACCTGCTCTATCATCTATATCTAACTTAATTTTGTATTCTTGTACCTGCTCTATCATAAACAGAAACAGTTATTTTTTAACGTAAAGAATGTTTGGTGTCGAAGCTATTCTTACTTGGCATGCCAACTGCTTTAACTTGCATTTTCATCCTGTTGCCATTTCATAGGTTGGCGCAGACCCTACACATCACACCGAACATTCTCAAGTGTCAGCAGACATGCCGTTCATGGAGATGACTAGCCAATGCGAGGCCCTCACGACGGGGAAACAGCAGAAGATGTCCACCTTCATGAGCTTCCAGCCGAACATGCAACCAGCTCCCGCGCCGAACCATCAGCCCAACCAGATGGAGCTTGATCTTTTCCGTGATCCACAGTTGCCTCAGGTAGCATAATTTCTGCTCTTTCTCTCTCCCTCCCTCAGTGCACCCGAGAGAAGATGCTGCATTTAGTAAGATTTTCTGACATCGTTCTGATCAGACCGGGGCGCAGAGCACGAACCCGTTCCTCGACGACAACTGGAACGCTCACCCTGAGGACATGAACTCCGGCAGCTCGCAGTCGGCCGATGACCACTTCCAGCAACATTGCCTGAAGCTGCCGGCGTCAAGCCCTTACGACAACTTCATGAGGGCCGCGGGCTCAACAGGCCAGAGTTGTTGAGCTCAGCCTGCAGCAGCAGCAGCAGCAGCAGCAGCAACTCTCGCGTCTCGGCTCATTGTACCGACAGGTACGTAGCAGCTACAGACCGATCGAGGTCTCGGTGGGATCGAAGGTGTGGCAGTTTTCCATGCTTGTTTTTGCCAGAAAGGTGTAATTATCTCCGCACGCGTGTATATTAGAGAGGGTCAACCGGATTCAACACCCATTCCGCTTATTCTTCATGTATAGTGGTATGTATGTATGTATAGGTTTGGTTACTGTGTTGTATATTGTCCAACGCGGTGTGTAGAGGAACCTGGGAGGAGCAATGCCTTCTACTCCCTCTGTACCATGGAAGTTTGTAACATGGCTGCAGAGTGCAGAACATATACGAAGGGAAAATGATGAACAAAATATGTCAGCAGTTGGCAGCTGTGCCCAGTGATTCGGGCCTAGACACGACCATATTTTCCTAGCACTCTCTTGGCACTTGTGCGGCATCTTCTGGGTACATGGTGCAGAAGTCCGTAACTATCTATCTAATCACAAGTGCATCAGCTGATTGGTGTATTATATTATAATAACAAGTTTATTAGACCGTTTCATCAGTCTTGTGACAAGAAGCGTTCTTCGTCTGACGACCGGCTTTTGGTCCAATCACGGCCTCACGGGTCATACTACCACGTTGTGGAGACCGTCTGATATTAGCTTTTGACTGCACCGACCGTAATAACCGAATTCTTAATTCGTTTTGTTGAAGGAAAAAGTAATTCAAAAGATTCAGCTAGCTTTTGGATGGATTTGACTGTGAAATGGAAAATGCTTGACACGATTTTGCGTTGCCATAATCTAGTCATGCTGTATATTACTATTGCTGGAGGGTGACCAGCTAGCTGCCCGAATATGCCACTTCTTCTTGTCCATAAGAACGTGTGTGTCGTGTCTACCACTATGACATGCATGTTGCATACCTCAGGCGGCGTTTAGGAAGGAAAAAGAAACGCAGAAGATATGCGTAGTATAGATAGGATATCTTAGAACTTTATACATATGTTGATACATACTCCCTCCTTTCGGATTTAGTCTACATTGTAGATCAGTTTGTGTTCAGTTCTAGTCTACATTCTACTATAGAAATCAGTGCCACATTGGTAATTAAAACTCATATTGGCTAAAGTGAAAAAGAAGAAAATGGTAGAGAAATTGGGTATGGTATTCCTTTGGTCTAATTTAGGACTTTCCAATATATTTTATTTTACCTAATTGCCTAAACTATTGCATTCTTTTTTTTAAGAGGAAAGAAACATATTGAAATCACATGTCCCACCGTTGCAAACTACTACTACCCACGAATACTTTCTACCCATTCACACGCTTCAAATTAGCTGGCTTCATTTAATTATGTGTTGGTAAAGCAAATGGTGTTTTGTTTCCTGTGAAACCATATTTTTAATTCATATACATGTATGTGGTCAAGTAGTACTAATAAATGTATATATGGCTAAATTATCTGATTTTTTTCAAGATGTAGATTAGAACTGAACGGAGGTAGTATATGTCGTCACTGGGGAAATCCGTATGATGGACAGAAAATTTTGGTCGATAGGATATCCTAGAATTTTATATATGTGTCACTGCAAAAATTCATATGAAGGATTCTGTCACCTTAATTTCGTGCTAAATTATCACATCATATGTAGGCCCTTATCACATACTATATCACCACCGATTTGACCGTGAATTGCATGTAGTTTATCGACGACGACAAGGACGAACGGAAGAATCGCCTACACACAAATGATTCTAAAAAACAAAAGGAGCATTGATATCGTCAGTTAGCTTCTGGATGGATTAGATTATGCGGAGAGGGAGAAAGCCAGCCAGCTGGCGGATATTAGGCCGTACTCCATCAACGCAAAAAAAATTGTACCTCGTCGTACTCATGCACCCCCTTTGATTCCCGGCGTGCTTCCGGCATAAAGATCGTAAGCATATAATCAGCAGCGACTCAGCTGATTAGCATATAACTAATTAAAAACGTTTCGGTCTTCGGACAAGTGTTCATCTGACCGGATTTGGTCGTCTAGTCTAGTCTATGCTCCATAGTTTCGTAGTCACGGGTCATGCCACCACGTACGTCGTGGAGACTGTTAGAATTTGTTTTTCACTACTGTGCCAACCACAATGGCGAGACAACGAGACTTCTTTAATCACCTTGATTTCTCTTGCAGGGAAAGCTTCAAGTAATTTTGAAGGGTTTTTGCCAAAAAAGAAAAAGTACTTTTAAAGGTGTAGATAACTTTCTATGGATTTGACGAAGCAAAAGCTATGGTGGTTCGAATCTGGGTGGTGATGAGGAATTGGCTTGTTGATTCGTGATTTGAAGCAGCGGTTTGCAAGTGGGGGTGACTGCACAAGAGAATTTCAAAGTCTTACCTCTCAGGATGAAAATTTAAGGTCTGATCTTAATTGGTTGTTTCTAGCAATATCCTTGTTAAAGGCATTGTTTTGAGAGTGAGGATTTTCTTCATGGTGAAAATCTAAGATCTATGATCGGGCGACGACGGTGTTTGTGCTTTGTGTCCTTCTTAGAGGCGTCGCTTTTGAAGAAGCTGAACTTTTGGTGTTGTCTTGGTGGTGTTAGTGTCGTTGTTTCAAGTAATAGATTACTGTAGCGGGACTTTTCTTTTTGGTAATTCTTCTTTGTTTTTCGGGCTATGTGCATCCGTAATGCCTCTAGGGCGATGCGTTGTTGCAGAGGCTGGGTGTAATTAGTATCTCCGAGATATTAATATATGTTCTTTTAGAAAAAGAAAGCTAGCTAGCGGCCCAAATATGCCACTCTTGTTGGCTATAAGAGTATAAGATATTGGCCCGGAAAATAATTGATTTTTTATATCCGGGGTAAAAAAGACCCGACCTTATATTGGAAAAACGTCGGACCTAAAAACTTTTTTACGGGGTGCAGGACATTTCACCACCATGCTCCATATCTTTTGTTTTCCAGTGATTTTTTCGTACAAAATTAAAAACGAAGCAATGGTTGGTGGAAGGGAACTTTCAGCCCAACCGTTACCGGACCGCCCTCCTACTCTCCGGAATCCGACAAAATTCCACGACGACACTCCGGTTTCGGTCAAATTGCTTCCAATTTTCTTGTGAATCATTTCGATTCCGAATGATATTAGTAGCCCGTGACGGACTGGGAACGTGTCTGGCACTATGCATGCTTATATGCCATACGATCAGGTGGCTTTCAGGAAAAAATACATAAAGGTTTCCTAGGGGGCGTGTTTGGTTGCTCACGGAGACCCCAACCAAGCCCAGTAACCTTAAAGAAGGAAATTGTTAGCCTGCTGGGAACCGTCGAATCGGCCGTTTTTCCATGACCAACTTCTTACGAGGGGACGAGCCCACATGGGGTGGCTCTCGTGATAAGTGGCATATGTTCTCTGATCTACACAGGCATAACTCGATTTGAAATATGGTGTACATAAAATATGTGCACTTCGACAAGTAGGTTCCATTCCCATACTCGGTTTTGAGTTTCGTGGATTATAGTTTCGTAATTTCGAACCAAAATTTACATCGTTTTTTATTTCTTGTAAAATTTGTTGCACACGATAGACCATTTGAAATTTCTTTTGACGAGGAGGTTCATCTTAATCGTTATGCACAACTTTCGTGTTAGAGTATATACGAGCAGATCTTCTACGTGTTTACACTGTGTGTACTCTATGTGTCTACTGCATGAGGTGTGTCTTCTTCAAATTGAGTCGCCGCCCGCTCGTCGCGGTTAACTCCGCCGTCTCGTCGCACCACCGCTGCACCGTCATCGTACTGTTGCGCTATGGATCAGCTCAGCGCTTTTCAAGTGTGGTGGTGTGAGGTATGTTCACCACCTAGAGAAAAGGTGAGAGTACATGAAACAGAAATGCAAAACCAAACGCCAACTCTTAAGATCTCGTTTTCAAGTCAAACACGGGCCATAATGGAACATTTTGTGTACAAACAAACGAAGTGCAAAAACTGGCCCAGAGCTCGTGTTTCTCCACACCAGCCTTAATTGGTGCATGGATACGAAAGCTCATAAAACGACGCGAGCAACCAAACACGATCTAGACTAGATACGTGGAGTTCTATCACTGAGGAAATATAATCATACCAAAACATTGTCATCAGCTTAACTAATTTGTTACTGTCGGGCGGGCAGTGAGAACTTGCCGAGAAAGTTAAGCTCACAAGTCACAGTTTTAAACTTGCCAAACGTAAATTCCACCTTAATTATCATATTCATATCACACGTAGTCATGTACTTGTCAGACACGGAGTCACCGGAGATCCGCAGCAGATTGACCATTGACTGTGCATCCCGGAGTCAAGATGAGCTAGTCGCGATGATGCGGTAAGGACGTACACGTAGGGAAGAAACGCGTACACAAATGATGGAGTAATTAATTAGCGTAGGATAGATTAGATATTAAGAGGAGATGTAGAAAGACGACATGTGGCTAGGATCTCCATCACCGCACAGTTTTTTAACCATGTCGTGCTTAATTAGCCCTTCGATTCCGGGCATGCCTCCGTATCAGCTACACCCAACTCGTCAACCGGCGACCACACACTGACTGACGAACGGTAAATATACAAAGTGTTAGCTTTGTGGCTACTAATAGACACCACCTCCTCAGATGTAATGCTGGGGATTTGAAGTTTCAGTTGCACGGATAGATCATGGCATTTCTAAGACAAACGTCTACTTCTCTAAGAGTTATTCCTTCCGTCCAAATTTATAGGACTCGCTTGTATTTTTAGATCCTCAATTTGACCAACAAATATGCTAAAATAAATATTGCAAAATCTTGTTCAGAATAAAACGAAAAGAACCGTTTGTGAGAAATAACGCATACGTTTTCGTTAGTTGAATCGCGAACAATTTGGCCAACAAATATGCTAAAATAGTATATTATTAAAAAGTTATCCAGAATAAAACGCAAATACCCGCTTGTGGCAAATAACACATACAATTCCGTTAGCTGAATCGTGAACCTAACATATAGGGCCTTACAAATGTGGAAATGAGTACCTCTTTAAAAATTAATAACACCGACATTTCTAATCACTAATTTCAATAAAAAATATGTTTAATGAAGTGCAAGGAAATCACGTATCACATTTTTCGGCGAATACAGGCAAACAATTTTGAACAGCTAGTCGTCTTGAATACAAGTAGATATACACCGGCATAAAACTGTCATTTCCGAGATGCAATTACAGAGAAGAACCAAAGAATTACCCAACAGCCAACGATATGAGACTACATGAATATTTTTTCTTTCAGAAAGGGGTCAGAGTTGTCCGGTCTCTGCGTCGAATAGATGCATACGGTTTTTATTTATTATTTCAACATAGAAATACATGAATATCATATATTCAAAATTTGTATCTGGTAAACAGCACTGCCTCCGCTGATTAGTGTGATTGATTAGACCGTTTCAGTCTTCGGGCAAGTGTTTACACCTGACCGGCATGGGTCCTTTCTCCCGTCTAAACTCCATGGTTTTGATGATGTCACAAGTCACAAGTCATATCACCAGGTCATACAGATGTACAGTTAATCAGAACTCATTATTTCTTACGAACCGATTTACATTTATTTTCAAGGTGTGTACTTGCTAGTTTTGGTAGTTTTGACTATGAAAAGGAAATGCATGTCACGATTTTTTTGTGGTCATATCTTTATTTATGTATTATGTATATAGCGAGGGAGAGAGTGAGAAGCTTTGTTAGATGCTGGAATATGCCACTTTGGCCGTAAAGACGTGTCTGCTCTACATCAATAACGTCAACCGGCTACCAGAGAATCAAATGAAATGAAAATGAACATCAAGTACATCACAAGATCAAGATGCGATCAATGTCTTCAATATTATACCTAATAGATGGTACTTTCTCGATGGTGAGAAATTCGTACGATCGACCCATACTAACAACAATACGACACCCATCATATCCGGTAACAACGTATGTAGGGGTATGATTGGCAATTTGTTAATTTATTTTTATTTCGGAAAATGGTACAACTAAGTGGGCAGGTGAGATGGACGTTTGTTCTTGCCATGCATGCACATGGAAGGTAGGCGCGGGTCACAACTCTTTAGGGGAAATAACATATATGTTTCTCTCAGAAAGATAAAGAAAAAAGGTCACATCTTTGTGTTTGATTGAATGATAGCCAATGGACTATATATGCTGTGATATGCATTGTAAATTTCAACCTCGGGATCATATCATATCATACAACGAATGATGTCACCAGTCGAATGTTCAATAACCAGAGTGTTGCTATGAACATAGAGCAATTACGTTCAAACTTCCAGTCTATTAGTGACAGTCCAACCAATAAACTATGAATATACAAACCCAAAACCCACCCGAGCTCAGTTCCTTACAGACACGAAATTAGGTTTCTATTTGTACTTAAGATTCGGATATTCCTAATACCCATGCAATTTGACCCAAGGACAAGGATAGGTTAGTAACAAAGATAAAAAAATCTGATAATCATATCTAAAATTCTGATAATCACTTGCTTGGAGAAGTGGATGTATAGACGCGCGCAACACACTTTAAGTCATCACCAATGCGAATTTAGATTCCTACTGTATTATTATACTATACTTCATCCAAAAACTAAAAATTATGTGGGACAAGAGTTCAGATACTGTGATAATTTAAATATCTCAACTCTCCTCGATTGATCTAGATATCTAAAATCCAGTGCTCTGTTTACACTAACACTTACAGAGTAGATTTTACTTTGTAGTTCTTGCACCACGTACCGTTCCAGCTGTGTGTACCTGTACGCTGTGACTGGCATCAACATTCAAAGGTACTGCATGAGAGCGATGGTTTCCATTGAGATTAGTGACCAACCATTAGCTAGGAGCCAAGTTTGACCGGGCATTATGCGTTGCACGTCGGACACCGATAACAACGTACGTAATTAGTGAAGAAAGACGGTGTTCTTTTGGAAGAGTGTAAGCAAGAGAATTGTTAATCCGATGGGTGGATTAGATCAAGTGGAGAAAGCGGCTGGCCGGCCAGAGCCTGATATTAAGCCGTACTCTATCCCTACAAAGTTTTCGTACCTTCTTGTACTGCAGTTCCCATTAATTCCGCACGTCCCTGTCTCGACGGCACGGCAGCCAACTTGTCAAATCCGGCTTGCACGGCAGCGACAAATGTTGTCACGGCCGCACTTCCGCTCCGGCCCTCCGCTGCTGATGGAGACAATAGCAGCCTATATATGCATTTCGTGTTGAGGTTTATAAATTATAACTTACTCTCATCATTTTACTTACTTTTAAGAAAAAACATCGAGTATAACATAGATATACACACTACAGATACTTTCACGCAATACCCTGCTGGAGTCGCATAAAATGAGGATTGGAAGCACTCGATGTCTTCGTAAAGAGGGATACAAAAGTATAGAATACAATAAAGGTTTTAAAATAAATTGTTTGTAAGCAAAAAAATCACAATGAATTCTTGGCTACATCGAGTCATTGAAAAAAAACGAAAACATGGTTTGAAAGCTCCAAAAATTCTGCAGATAATTGTACATGTACATATAGAGGTCTATAGTATGTAGGCATAAACTTACTAAATACATATTTTCTAGTGTGATGTACACAAGGAGTACTTTTTTTTCATCTTAACACAAATTTGTTTTTATGTGGCCATAATTTATTGTTTAATACTCCCTATGTTTCTTGATGTAAGGTGTATATTTTTTGAACAAAATCCATAATATAAGATGTATTTACAAGTTATGAACAATTTAACCCATCAAAAAATGAGAGCTAGTCTCAAAAGAACTTATTTCTCATGATTTTTTCTAAATTAAAGAAGTCCACTATATGCAAAATAGTCATGTCTTAATATTCGTGCAGAAAACTATACACCGTACATTAAAAAACGGAGGGAGCAATATTTTCAAAGAAGTACATGGCAAACCTGAAAATAAGCTACTAGTACATCGGATCGAAGTTGCGACCCTAAAGTTAGTTCAAATTTCAAAATAAGCTACTAGGATTAGTTCAAAATTGCGACACTTATTTTGGATCGAGGGAGTAGATAGATATATTTTTCTCCTTGTGCAACCCGAAGTGAAATTTACGATCTAAATATTATATGCCTACATGTGTAAAGAAAAGGTTATCATCGACGTTACGTCGTTTTAGCTACGTTTCAAAAAAAAACGTCGTTTTAGCTAATTAGTTACTCCTACTAAAGAAAACAATTAACTAAACTGACTTGTATACCACGACTACACAGTATAAAACCTAAGCGCTAGCCAGCTGCCCTGCCGTACCACCTAATCATTTCCCAGTTGCAGATAGAGAGCAGAAGCCAACACAAGAGAAAAGGTTGAGACGAGGAGACCACGTCGTCTTCCACGCCAACCCCGGCGGCAGGCGCGCGCGCAGTCGGATCGAGCATCGATCAGCCATGGCGGCCAACAACCCACGACCACGCGCCAATCCCACCACCTGCACCAACTCCATCATCTCCCGCATCCATTAATCCACCATCTCGTCGTCTCTACCTTCTCTCCCGTAATCTCGCTCAGAAAAAGAAGCCTGCGTGTACACCACTACACCGAGGACGACAACGACGACAGGACGTCGGCGGCGTGCAATCAGAATTAGCTACGCGCGCCGGCCGGCCGCGGCCTTGCGACGATGATGGTGATGGGCTACTTCCGGGCGCCCAAGAAAGTGCTTGGGTGCCGGAAGAAGAAGAAGAAGGACGCGGCAGCCCAGGAGGAGGCCGCGGGGCTCCGGGAGGGGCTGCTAGACCAGCCGGGCGGCGGCGAGGGCGCGCTGCCGAAGGGGTACTTCGCGGTGTACGTCGGGGAGGAGGCGCGGCGGTTCGTGGTGCCCACGGGGTACCTCCGGGAGCCGGCGTTCCGGGACCTCATGGAGCGCGCCGCCGACGAGTTCGGCTTCGCGCAGGCCGCCGGGCTGCGCGTGCCCTGCGCCGAGGAGGACTTCGAGGAGCTGCTCCGCCGGCTCAGCCGCAAGAACGGCGGCTCCGGCAGCGGCAAGGGGAAGAAGGCCATATAGGTAGCTTAATTTGACGAAGTAGCCGTAGCAGCAGCCGCCGTGGCATGCCGTACGAGTTGTACGAATGTACGAGCAGGGTACGTACACGTACGGTACACGCAGTAGATCGCTACTTGTTTGGTTCTAGAGATTGTACAGGCTAGAGAGGGCAAACATCCATCATTGGTTTCATGTGGAATAAGAGAAATCAATATACAGCATTTGCTTCCCTTTTTCCGTCATTATCCATGCGGAGGGAAACAAATCTGGTGAAAATGTTCCATTGAGATGACGGAGCAAGAACATGGCAGATGATGAAATTAAGGTTTCTATGATTCTTATACAGTACCAGTTTCAGATCTTAAAAAAAGCATACCAGTTTCAGATCTCTATCAGGTCCGCCACCAAGAATTTAGATCCGGTCACGTCACCCCGTCGAGTAAATTTCACTTTTTTACCCTATAACTCTGATTTTGTGACAGATTCTTCTTCTTCTTCTTTGCCATTTTACCTTACTAATAACATCAGAACACAAATTATCTCGTTTCATATCTATCGGACTAAAAATGGTTGGGCTAACAGCTAAGAGTATTTGTTTGGGCCTCTCCAGTATATGTACCAGAGCAAACACTACACTGGAAGAAGGAAGAAAACCAGATGGTACAAACTAACAGATTCCTTGCACAAGTATGTGTAGATAGAGAACTCTTAAAGTATTTAATGGGGCCACATGTCATTGAGTTGAGAGAGGAGTAGAGAACATTGAAATAAAGAACTAGAGGACAAAATGGTTTGCCGGCGAGGGTTAGAGGAAGGCGGTCTAGAGTCGATTAGGGTTTACATCCTCCTCTCTCTAGCATCGCTGCCGGTCAATCATAGCTCCGCTAACATCATGAAGGTCGAATAAAGTTCTATTCGTTCTATTACCGCTTTGGCAGCACACCTAGAACCAACAGAGGGCGTGTGGAGTTGTCTTCCTTACAGATCTCATGGGATCCGGTCGGCGTGTTCGTATTTGTCGGTTTGGTGAGTTATGGCCATTCTAGTCTACTTTTTTCATCGTTAACCGAGTATTGTGGTCTAATGCACTGGTCCATTGGGATATTAGCACGACGACTTTCCCAATGTTTTCTACAACAAGTTTTGTTCGTGTATGGTGGGGGAGAATCAATGACGTCGACGCGTATTCGTCTCGCGACATTGGTTGTATGTAGTCGTCACTAGGTGGTTCAAGGACCTCAATGTAACTTCTGAGAATATTTTACTGAGTTGATTATGATTAATAGATTGGAGGACTTTTTTACAAAAAATAACTAGTTAATTTTGCTACAAGTTTAGTACCGGGGAGCAACAAAGAAGGGGTGCAAGCCATTAACATCTAATTGCAAAAATGGACAGTTGCAACCTATTCGAGGTTACACCTTTATTGTGCGAAACTGCGAAAGGTAAAATGTTCTAAAATATAGTAACTCTTACAAAATTGGGCCAGTTCAGCAAAACAAGTGCTCCTAGTGACGTCCCTTCGGTGGCAACTTGGGGAAACCCCTAATACCAACTTCTACACCATCTACTATGTCTTCACCTCGCCGCACCAGAGGTGCCCACAAGCTTGCACGCGTGGCCATGATCATGCGTCTCTGCCTTTCATTAAGTAGTGTACCTTGGATGTCGAGAAACTGGCCTCGGGTGGAGACGGCGGCGCCAACATCGCAATGGGTGGCAAGCTTTGGTGCGAAGGCTAGATCACTGACCATAAGTCTAGATCTAACAAAAAGGATGTCCCTCATTTTGTGTTGTTTGCCCGCCTTATAGAGGGTATGGAAAAGGTCCTTGCTATATGTTTTTGCATCGTCCTGTGGTCTCCTTTCATAGGCGAGTTGAAACCCTCGAGCATGCATGAGAGCAGATAGGTTTCCCAATTACAAGCATGTCTCTTCCGTCTAGTAAAAAAAAATTGTTCCACTTTTTCTAAAAGATGAAAGAATAAATTCTCTATCTCTCTATTTTCTGAATTTCAAAGTAAATTTGGGCAGAACAGATAGCTCATTACCCATTTGTGCACGTACAAATGTATTTCAGTTGCAAAATTTATATGATAATCTTTCCGTTTGTTTACAAAAATATGTTTCTAAAGTTAGGTAAGATATATCATGAAGTTAATATTGACACATGAGGGGAAATTAAAACTGAACAGGAAACAGAAAAAATAAGAGAGGCAAAAAAAAAAAGAGCAACTGTAGGAAAAACACCTTACTTGGCCGGCCCATTCAGACCGGCGCTTTAGCGTGTGTTTGGTTGATGGACCAAAGTGTATGGAATGGAATGGCCTACATTTTGTGGGTGGGATGGTTCAAATCGGTACGATTCACGTTTTTGTTTGGTTAGAAAGATTCGAGGGATGGGACGACATGTTTTTTTTTTTTTTTTTTTTTTTTTTTTTTGCGGGTGGGGACGACATGTATTTAGATTAACGGAGAGTAGCAATTCGTTAACAGGCGGTTAATATATCATTAAAATGCGGTTAGCGAATAGCGAGCTCTCCTGTTCGTTGCGGAGACGGCTGGGAATTTGCCCGAGGTTTCGAGCAGGTGTGCTGCGGTTGAGGATGGTGCCGTGCTCTGCAGCGCCGGGACCGGGGAAGATCACGTTGCCGCCGGCCGTCCGCTCACAGGTCGCGTGCCGCCGCCGGTCGCCGGCCGCCAGCTCCCAGGTCGCGCGCCGACGCCGGCCACCAGCTTCCAGGTCGCGTGCCGCCGCCGGTCGCCGGCCGCCAGCTCCCAGGTCGCGCGCCGACGCCGGCCACCAGCTTCCAGGTCGCGCGCCGACGCCGCCGACCGCTCCCAAGTCGCGCACCACCGCCGCACGCCGTCGCCGGCCGTCCGTTCCCAAGTCGCGTGACGCCATCACCGCCTGATTCCTAGGTCGCCGGCGTCTGGAAAGCGCGCACCGTCGCCGGCTGTTCCCAAGTCGCGTGACGCCATCACCGCCTGATTCCTAGGTCGCCGGCGCCTGCTCCCTCGGCGGTAGAGCATACTTCGGGTAAGCCAGTTGCAGGAAAGAGAGAGGAGGCAGATTACAAGGAGAGGAGGAGATTATAAACATGGGCCATTTGGTGCGGCCAATTCGGAGAAACCTTTTGATACAGCATATTAGGGGAATATTCCCTCAGGTGAACGGAACCGCTCACGTCAGTTTACAACCAAACACATCAAAAACTGGAACCATCCCACCCAACCCATCTTAATTCGTGGAACCAAACACACGCTTAGGCGATGCCTCCCTCAACAAAGAATATGAGATTCAGTTGTCGGCCAACAAAAGGCCTGTCTTGCCCGTTTGGGGAAAATAATACAATAGGGCAAAAGTCATCACAAGATCACAGCTTAAGGTAAACATGAAAGATTTCACAAATGAGTTAAATCTCTTTCTGACAATTAGTGGCAAGAGTAGAATTTACATTTGTTTCTCTGAGGAAATAGGGAAAGGTTAGGTATGTTTTGGTTTGATAACTACTTGTTGGTTCCTTAAACTTTGGGCCATGTAGGAATTATATATTTTTCTAGTTAGTTGGAGATGATGGTGTATTGCATCCCTTCCATCAACTCAGCCCCATGGATGCAACTTGCAGCGCTTGTTCTCTTTGAAACTGAATGGGCCTGCGCATTTCGTAGCATCCCTAGTTATTGTAAATTGTGCAATCAAAGGCAGAATAGGCAATTGATCTAAGTGGAGCAGCATGGTACCTCTGGATCTGGATCTCGAAGTTTCTTTCTTGAAGAATAATATCGCCGAGAAGGATATCTGGATGCTCACCGGTCACCATGTAACTTAACTCTGTTCGTGGCCTGTGATGTACTTGAAGTAGGGAATTTCGTGTCATGGACTTGAAGAACTGATTTGCCACGTTCTTACTGCGGATTGTACTTCCCAGATTTGGGTATCAATGCATTCATTCATCACTGTACTTAGCTTATGTATATCCTGTAGGGGTCAGAGGGAGCTTCATTTTCACCTGATCTGTCCTCCATGTCCCCTCTTTTGTTTGGTCCTAGGAGTAGAAGAGATGAGATACACTGGAATGGATTCTGGGATGCATTCAGTACAAATCAAGTGCAGATTAGTTAAATTCCATCATCCAAACTGCTTGTTTTTTCCACTGTATCTTCAGAACTCAGACACCAACAAAGTGAAATGATGCCTGTCTACCTGACCTGGTGCTCCATTTCAGCAGCAAATGCAGGATCCAGGTAGAGATTCAGACAGTTTCCCACCTCGTGTGATGATGCTCTGCGGCCAGGTGTGCGCCATGTGAACAATATATTTCTTTTATCTGGGTTCTCTTAAGCCTTTGACACTGTGAAGTAACATGATCAGAAATATGCTGATACTAGCATCCATCACTTATTGGCAAAAAAAAATCACTTATTGGCAAGGGAGCCCACTGAAGAAAATATGTTCTTACTTCTGAATGAAACTGTACCACGCGTCCACGCCTCCATAAAATTAGTCCGAGAACAGTTATTACCTCCAGGAAAGAATGGCAGAAACAAGATTAAATACCTAAATTTTTGATTTAGGACAATCTTTGGTCTCTTCTCCACGTTCAAATTACCGACCGATAGTCGGAATGTCAATCCACCGTCAAGATCGATTATTTTCAGCTGTATCTTCAGGGTACAGGCACCAAATCAAAATGAACTGATGCATAGGGTCCACTTGCACCTGCTACTCCAATTTGATTCTAGAAGTAGCTCGCGCAAGATTCAGGTAAAGATGCAGAGTGTTTCCCCGCCCGTGTATTGATGCTCTGAAGCCAGGTGTGCGCCATGTACTACACAATCTTCTTTTTATATGGTTTGTCTTAAGCCTGTACAATATTTGAGGTAACATGATTAGGAATATGCTGATGGTGGTGGTACCATCCATCATCAGTTATTAACAATGGGAGTAGGCATAGTACATGGGTATGCCATGATCCAGCTGAAATGTTTATTTATTTCCTCCTAAAATGAAGCAGTACCTTGCCTCTGCAAAAATAATGTCAATACAGTTATACTGTATTTCCATCACACTCTTGTGACCGAGTGCTAAAGTGTTGAGCTGAAACTCTGGTGAACAATGGTGAACTACTATTTTATTTTACTACTATGCGCGCGGGGTGGACTACATTATAGTTATCTGCAGTGAGATGCAGACTTGGTTTTCACTTGCTGAACTATCAAGCAAAGGGAACACCTGAACTGTAAAGTAGAGGACACTGTTCAATTACTTCAGTTTCTGTTTCTGAAACAGGCAGTAAAATGAACAACAGAGATCAAATGCCTAACTTTTTAAAATTAGAACAATCTTTCGTCGTCTCTTCCCGGTTTACAAATTACAGACCCAGCTAGTCGCAACCTCTTCCCCTTTCTTCAGCAAAAACCAAGAAGAAAGAACGGGAGAACGCAAGAAAGGAGAGAGGGGGAAAAAAAGGAAGAAGATCTCCGGCCGAACCGAACCCATTCTCTCAGAGTCCGTCGGCTCGCCGTCATCTGCAGAGGATCTCGGTTTCGGAGGAGCAGTCGTAAACCCCTGCGGCGGCGGCGTCCTTCTTGCCGGCGGCGACGAGGCGGAGGATGCCCTGGAACGCCTCGACGTCGCAGGGGATCCGGAGCGCGCCCTCGTGCCGGAACCCGAACTCCTCCTCCGCCTCCCGGAGCAGCGCCTCGAACGCCCAGTGGCCCAGGTACTCGGTGGGGATCACGAACCGCCGCATCTCCTCGCCCACGTACACCGCGAAGGACCCCTTGGGCACGGCGGCGGCGCCGCCGTTCTTGGAGCCCTTGCCGCCGCCCGGCGCCACCGCCATCCGCTTCCACCGCTTGAGCAGCTGCTGCAGCCGCACGATGTCCCTGATCTTGTTGCTCGCCCTGCCCTGCTCCTCCATTGCTTGTCGAACCGAGCGCCGAGCGGACTGCGGATTTTTGTGGCTGCTGATGCTTGGCTTCGTTTGGTTTGGTTTGGTTTGGGTGGTGCAAGAATGCGGCTGGGGATGTATATATAGGGAGGAGAGAGTTGGAAGACTTCCTGTGGTGGTTGCCTCTGGCTGTGAGCCGTCTCTTCAGTTACTAGTTTAATTGTTCAAATCGATGCACTATTTTTATTTTCTTTTGAGGCAATAATTCCGTTTTTTAGGATAAACTATTGTGTTTTTTGACCAGCACAGTTGGTTGTACTAGTCTACTAGAGCTATAACATAACTGAATATTTCCATAGATGACTTTGTAATTAAACTTTTCTACTTCGTAACTTGTACTCACGGTATAATTTAGAACTCAAGTTACATATTCATATTTTTGGATAGTAGATTCGCACCCAAAAGGTCATGGCTCTAGTTGTCTATATCTAAATTACTTAAAACGATTTTTCAGAAATATTATGAGGTTTGTTTTTTTGATTCCTAGTAGAATCATATATCACAAAACTTTGTAAGTATATGCTTGCACTATTTTTATAGGATTTCTTCATCCACTCAAACCTATTGAAAGGAATAATTTTTCCTATGGTGCAATAAAAGAAAACTTGACGAAAACGTAACCTTGTAAGATTCATGTTGGCATGACACATTGCAATCATTTGTCTTATTCATGCATTTTTATTACTAGTAGTGGTTCTTTTTGTTTTTTAAACGGTGAAAGAGATGTACATTTCTATTGATTTGTAAGATTATTTACATAAAGCCGAAGCCAAGGGCCACACCACACCGCGTCAAAGAAAATAAAAGAAAAACATGGCATAGAGCCTAGGGAGGCATTGATGATTTTAAATGGTTCACATGTTGTCTAGCTGCTTACTTACATATTAAAACATGTTTAGATATATTTGTTTACATATGAATATGGACAGAGGTTAAAACTTATATTTAAGAACGTAAGGAGTAGGTCACTAGGATGACGCTCCACTAGAGGTTCTTAGAGCATCTCTAGCAGAACCTTTAAAACGTATAGAACTGGAAAATAACTGCCGAGTATAGTTTTTGCGATGAAAAAACACCACGTACAGAACCTGCAAACGACATCGAGTGTAACCTGAAGAGTGCTCACATGATGTCGGTGAATGCAAGAATGTTCATCAGCTACCTTCTTCATCAGTGCCTCTTTAAATCATAGGTTAAAGCAGACGCCTGTATTGACGAGCTCAACCAAGCGGTACAGAAACTCGGACATCTTTGCTTGCAAACCATGGCAAGTTTGTGTTACATGAGTTCATAAGCATTGATAGATGGAGTAGAAAGCTCAGGAAGTCCAGTGATATGATCGCCTACATGACAAGTACACAGACGAACATCAATAAAGTACCACTAGAACATTGACAACATAGAAACTATAACATACATCCGTAAGCATTTGCACCAATGAACCACCATAAGCTACGACCACAAAAGAAGTAGACTCGTTACAGTCAGAGGATCCACACGCAGCACCGGGGTCGGGGAAGAAGGAGACCCTGCCGAAGAAGCAGGGAACACAATCATCCCCGTGCTAGATTCAGATTCGACTACGACAATCGTGCAAGTGCGCGACTGAGATCCAATCACCGCCACCGGCGACGAACAAATGACCTACAATGGAGTCTTTCAGGTCTCCCTATGTACCTACAAATTCTAACTAATCCAGTCTAGTGTTTGAGAAGTTTACAACAACCGGAGGGATCGACGCAGAGGAAGAAGACGACAAGCCTGGCCAGTCGCCGCCGCCGCCAGCCTCGCCGACCTTGCGGCTGAGTTCGCTAGATCTTGAAGGGTGAATGAGATCGAAATGGGGGGAATGGGGTATTTGGAATTGGTGGTGAGAGAGCCGCCCCTATATACGGTGCTAAATTTTGAGGCTGGTGACCGAATTCATCTCGCCGATTTTAGCCGTTCCGCGCGAGCTCGCCCCATTTCTCCTCAATGGCTCTCAGGGAACGCGGCGTTTTCGCTTTCTAGAAACGGTCGATTCGAGCGTTATTCTCAAGGCTGGCCCGGAGGTGCTTTAACAACTAGGATGTCGAGATTTTGATTGTTAAAATAATGGATTAGAAAGTTGTTGACATGTTAAAAATACTCATACAGCTAAAAAATAGGGAAACTCTTCGATATTCTTAGCTAGCTATGGATGAAAGGATCACCACGCAACCTTGTTTTCCTGGTTGTGTTGCATAAACCTCTTTTCTAGCTGGGATCTCTGAGGCGAATGAGGTATTGTTTAACAACCACACACAGCAAAAAATCTATCTTTTTCCCTTGTTTTCTGTGATGATATGACAGTTACTAAAATACTCAGTTTCTTGTTGCACTAAATGCTATGCTACAACTGTAGCTTGTCAGAGAACAAGTCCAACTTCAGATTCCCAAAGGCCAACCCACTGCTGCTTCATCATTTTCGGAGGAATACACTGATGCTGCATTATTTTTTGAGGAATACTGCTGCTTCATCATAGTGCCGAGATCAGAGTGAAACTACCCCGACTGTCATTTTAACTGCAGGATCACAGTGTAGCTAGATAATAGTATTTGAACCACTAGATATTTAAAATGTCGGGCACTACTCGTCGTAAAACGTTTGTGAACCTTGAATAAAATGTAGTTACTATAATAAGAAATTTGATTGAGTTATCATCTGCGGTTAAAATTGCAACTGAACATTGAATGTACATATAACTTTGAAACATATAGGCAGGGATAAATTTGCTCTAACCATTCCCCTATTTCAGTTTCTGTTCTGAAACAACTTGCTCAGCTGGCATATATATATTTTTTGATAAATGGTCTGACATATATATTGAGTATTTTATCTGCATTTCTATTGAAACAAATAACTAAGACGTGGATAAATTCAGGTTTAGGGAATCATTTGGGCTTACGTGTATCCAACTAATGGAACCAAAGACAAACTGCTGAGGCAGAGTGAAAACAACGGGAGAGCCAAAGCAAACTGCTCACTGATAATTTAATCAGCTAGGCTGCAATAATGCAGAGCCAAACTACAAGCTTCTCATCTCAACTTGCCAATCTAGATGCATTGGTAGATTGATTTAATTAAAAAAAGAGTGTCATCTGACTGCATTAGTAGTTTATCATTTCATCTTCTAGCTTGATGAAGACTTCCTCTTTTCAGCTTCAAACTGTGTGCCGTGCATGCATTCATGGGATCGAGAACATGCGTGGCAGGTCTCTGAAGACTGTGGAGGGAGCTGCACGCCTGCATGTGAGGAGGCCTCACATCACATGGTATCATCAACAAGTCCTACCTCCTACGTGAGCAAAAAGAAAAAAATAGAGCACCTCCATGAATTCTTTTTAGATGATAGTACTGCCTCTGATCTAATGAACATGATTATGGCACTCCTAACTGAAGATTACCGTATCTCTTCTGTCGTCGAATCCTCGAACAAGATCATCGTCGCCGGTCGTCGTATCCTCGCCCAGGATCATCGTCGCCGGTCACCGTATCCTCGGCACCTCGCCCAAGGTCACCGTCGTCGGGTCGTCGTTCTGCGCGTCCTCGCCCAAGATCATCGTCTCGCCGGTCGTCGTATCATCGCCAAGGATCGTCGTCGCCGGTCAGCGTATCCGCAGCTCCTCGCCCAAGGTCACCGTCGTCCGTCTGCGCATCCTCCTCCAAGATCACCGCCGCCGTCGATTGTCGCATCGTCGCCCCAGGACACTGTTGGCGCGGACGTACGTTGAACATCCATGGCGAGCTTAGCGAGTGCCTGTGTGCCGCAAGGCGGCGGCTTCTTCACCAATCGATTCATGGCGCGCGGCGCTCCTCGACCTGCTGGTGTCGCTAGCGCCTGTGCACGACGTCGCCTAACTGAATATGCATGGCCGGGTTGATTAAGCGTGTGACTAAGGAGATATTTCCTTGGTTTTACCTCGGATGTAAACGGATCAGATTAGATCGGATCGGATTTTGGTTATACCAATATCTTTTACCATATTTTTTCTTCCAATTTGGAGTGGATCAGATAATTAACACTCGGATTTAGAGGCGGATATTTTCTGTCGCGGATTCAGGACGGAAACATAAATAGCGGACTCGGAGAGGAATAAATTAATTGGATAGTTACCCGCATAAGTACAATGCCAAACCATACAACAACAACAAAAAAATGTTTCATAACCTAGTAACCTAACAAACTATACTCCATAGTTTGTCTAATGAACATGTAAGTCGGTTGTTGTTCAACGAATGAACTCGGCAGGTCACTAACGAAAAACTTTGCTCTATTAAATTAGACATTTCGGTAACAGGTCAGAATATTCGGATTAAAAATCATCGGATTATCCTATTACTTTTTGGATAATCCATATTTCGAGCTATTTGACATACCACATACTATACACATACTATACCGTATCCTTATTCGTTGGATTGCTTCAAACCAGATGTGCTTTTTGAAAACGGTTTCGAAATCGAATAAAATATCCTATCGGTCTACACCCCTAGTTGTACCCAATATATCCACCCACTAATTATATTTTTGTTCGAGGTTTCAAGTAAGTACGACGCAAGTTGGTGAAAGGTTCCCCGCACCATGCAATCATGGGCAAGAGGGCCCAAATAAGCATTAAGCAAATCAGCATCCAAAGATACATAATTAGTTTATCTTTAACTGCCATATGCATATGATTTGTGTCAATACTATAATCATTGGTGCAATCACTAGTCAGATCATGAATCGGGAAGAGGGCAACCGACTAGCCAAGTCCTAGGAATTGGCTTATTAATTCGGAACGTAGGGTTCTATTCTAAAAGCATAACAACATATACAAATACTATTGAGATGTCATGAATACAACTATACAAGGTCGAAGGAAACAAGTTGTAGTCACACTAGAATTTTTTTTTCGTTTGTAGTTTTATGATTGCTTTGAGTGTCATGCCGAGTTTTCGTTAATCAACTTGATATAGTGCATTATTATTGTATTCATGACTCATCGTGAGACTAAGCAAGAAGCCAAGAACCAAAATTTACAGTATTACTTTTTCAACTTATAAAGGGGAAATAAATCATTTGGAGATTTGAATGTGCATAATTGGTCAAGCTCGATCTACGCAATCGCCGAGTCTAAATACATGTTTACTACTCCCTCCGAAATCTGAGTCAATTAATTTAGAACAGAGGGAGCAGTACACAGGGATATGGGGGATTGTTGTCGTACGATCAAAGCGTAGATTCTCATCTTAAAAAAGTAAGATTCTCCTTTTTATTTCTCCGCACAAGAAGTAAGGCAGATCGGTCACTGTAATTTGAACACCTGAGCAAGAACCGAGGCAGATCGGTCTGATCTCATGCCCTCCGCGAGTTGGGAGAAGTTAATTAACATAGCATGCATGTGATGTGTAAGATCTCTCTCTCTCTCTCTCCACTTAGGTTTGTATTTGAATGTAAGAGAGTACAGCTGTTATAGGAAATTGTATGAGGTACGGCAAAGTACACCGGTGTTTGTCTTGTTAAGGCCACTTGAAATGTGCATGCCTTTGCAGTTAGGACCAAAACACCATGATTTTGGCTAATTAATCTTCAGATCAGGTGAGCATTGTCCTGTACCCGCCTTCAATTTTGGATCAGTGTATAACCTAATTAATGATCTTTACTGTGAGCTAATCATGAACGGGTAATTAAACCGTAATGTTTTGTTCATCTCTCTCTTTGCAGCGGACACATCTCACTAGTGGAAAAAGGAGCTCTAGTCCCGGTTCCAGAGGGCTTCTAGTCCCGGTTAGGCAACCGGGACTAGCCAAGCGGGACTAGAGCCCCCCCCCCCTTTTGTCTCGGCCTAATTCAAACCGGGACCAGCCCCCCCTCCCTCCCCCCAATGAAAGCACAGCACGTGGCCACGGCAGCGCGCGCGTGGTCGAACCCTTTAGTCCCGGTTCGTAATATGAACCGGGACTAGTGTTTTGCTTTTTTTTTAAATTTGACAAATTTTCAGGGTTTTAGGGTTTTAGGAAGCGGTAGGGGTTTCGAATGGTACCACGTCGATGCGCGAAAAACACATACAAATTATTATACGGAGCTAGATCAAGTTGATGCATATATTTACAAACTACATGAAAATCATTTTGATGACACATACACAATTCAGCACGTAGTACATTAAGATCACGTTTCCCGGTTCCAAGTTTGAGGTACTTAGTTACATGGAGATCGCTATTACATATACGCATGCTACTCAGGATTTTTATAGTGGTACTCTCCGGAAGCCAGTATGACATGCGCAAGGTAAAATCCCGCCAACTCCTCCGCAATTGCTCTGAAGCGGGCATTTATTGGTATCTCGTTGCGCTTTCTTGCCAACTGTAAAAGAATGATATCAGAATGAATACATGAATTGTGTGTATATATATGAAATGAATAAAACTCATCACGGTTGATGGTATAAAAATTATGTTGTGAATAATTACGTACTTCTTGACTTCTTTTGCTCTTCAAACTCTCGTTGACCACAGTGTGCATGTACTCGCAAACGTAGAATCCACATAAATCAGTCGCTGGTGGCTGTGTAAGGCAAGTCTATACAAGAATAGAATTTAATCAAACAACAATCAAGTATGATAATGGTGCATGGGCCTAGGTACGTGTAGTACTACTTACGTTGTTTCTACGCCATAGCAGCTTCTCTGGCCATCCACCGGTCGGATCTTCCGCGATGAACGTTCGCCAAACGCTGCCCAACAAAGAAAATTAACAAATTAGTCATAAATTTTTTGATATCAGAAAATGAACAAAAAAGGTGATAAGAAATGAAATTACTTTGTCACCAAATCAAAACATGACTTGTATTGTTTGGGGCATCTCCTTAACGAGTCAAGGACAAGAATTTCTCCTTCCCGCAATTTAATGACGAGAAGAATGAAGTGATACCTGCGCACGTTTATAAATAGTCATGCATAACTCATCAGTTAAACTTAACATCGGGTGAGAAAAATAGAAAGTGTATTAAACAGTAACACTCACTTGAAGTTGTAAGGCCATAATATATATGTTTTGTCAGCTTGTCGCTTGAAAAACATTAGCAAATTCGCCGGTGTATCCTTGTTAAGTTTTGGATCTTCTATGGTCTTTTCATGCATTATATTGGGGTCAATGAACCCAATGTGCTTGATTTTATCCTTTTTGCATTCGAGCATCTTCATTCTGCATAATACAGCGCCCAAAATATTATAGTGAGGATAATCATAGACAATGAACGAGCTGAGCTAAAGACTTAAATTACAGAAATAGATCACTTACAGACAATAGGAACTGATGACAGATTTGTCGAGGGCCCGGAGATTGTATAACTGAAAAAGTTCGCTGAAGTCAATGATAATAGCGTACTCTTGGAAATAGTGCTCTTTCCTAACTGCCAACATGAGACTGAAGTACCCGTCCTTTGCGGCATTATTGTACCAGGCTTGCAACTGACGCATTCTTGTTGGTAAGTCGCCCTCGAATAAATTTTCCCCGTGAACATATGTAGCAACATCAGCGACGGGGAAATCAGCTCCCGAATATACCAGCTCCCGCACATTGATGTTTTTGAGAACATTATCGCCAAACACCTTGAGCGGGGGGGACCGATTGTGCCTCTTGATCTCCGAGCTGGGCAACTTGTTTCCCTTTTTTCGATCGAGTTTCCATCTCTTCTTCATATGACTTATCAATCGAACGAGCATAGTCTGTTGGCGGCGGCGGTGGAGGGTTATATAGGTTATCAAGGCAATGATAAATTTTCTCCTTAGGAATTCCGGCAGTAAATTTTGGAGGAGGCAATTGCTTCACTGTCTCTTTCTCTTTCACGCCAGCAAGCCACGCATCCGTATGTTCTTTGCAGGCGATACTGTTTTCCTCGACGGTTCTGTCCCAAGGTAACTTTGGAGGAGGCGGCGGTGTTTTCTGCTTTCTAGGTTTCTTCCTAATAGGAGAACCAGACTGGCGCTTCCTCGAGAGCAACTTACTGGGCGGTGAAGACTGAGATGGCCTCGCGCTGGGTTCCCTCTCGAGGGGCGGTGGGCTCTGCTGTTGAGGTGGAGATGGACTCGGGGTGGGGTCCCTCTCGGGGAGGTGTGGCTTTGCTGATGAGGTGGACTCCTACAAGGAGGAGTCGGTGGCCTTGGCAACGGGTCTGGAAAGACGATGTATTTCTTGTTCCACAGGGCGAAGCCATGCCTGACGTCTGCCAATGTCTTCTCCTCGTCACCTCCAGGAATCTCAAGGTCCAAGGTTTCAAATCCCGGCATAATTTCGTCTACCCCGACACGAGCATAGGCAGCTGGAATTTCACTACAATGGTAGAGTTCTCCAGGTTGAATTACTAAAGCAACGCCCACCGCCACCTTCAAAGTTATGTTTCTCATTGATATATGTAGCTCACAACTTGTCGGCTCTGTGATGTCATCCACGGGGTAGGGACCATCGACTTGATGCGTGGAACCCACGCTGCTTCTACGCTGAGATGGGGCGGCATCGGCTTGAGGGTCTAATTCTAGCCGCTCTTGAGGTTCCCTTCTTTGCTCCTTCAATGCTTTTAGTTCCTCCCGTGTCTCCTTCACCACACGTTCCAATTCTGATAACCGGTCGGCCTCCTTCTTCTTACTTCTACTACGGCTTCTATAAGTGTCAGCGCAATCCGGCCACGCACTCTTAAACGTAGTACCGCCGGGATAGCCTCGAGCTCGTCCAACATGTTCAGGATTCCCCAGGGCCCGTGTCAGCTCGTCATCCTCTCTATTGGGTGTAAACACACCATTGCGAACATCTCTTATTGCATCTTGAAGCTTCTGTGAGACTAATCTGATTTTCTCCTCCCATTTTCCTTGTGCAACAATATTTCCTGTCACTGGGTCCAACCCTGCCCCATGCGCGAACAACCAGAATTTTGACCTCTCGGGCCAGTCAAGTGTCTGTGGACGGACCCCTGATAGAAGCAGTTTTTCTTCGAAGGCTAACCACTTAGGAATGGCGCTCTTGTAGCCATCTGTCCCCAATTTATGGTGGTGTTCCTTCCGCTTAGCATTCAACTTATTTGTCTCCGATCGGGCCACAGCGGTAGTCGATTCCCTATACGCCTTAAACGCCTCCCATTCAGATTCTATCTTTTTCCCTAGTGCTCCACTGAAATCTGGCTCTTCTTTTGTTTCTTCATATTGATTCCATAACTTTTTCTTCCAGTTCCGGAATTGTTCTGCCATCTTCTTAAGAGTCCACTTCTTGAGGTTGTCGTGCTTGACTTTAGAGAGATTTGGCGGGAGGTTGAAATGTGTCAAGAGCGTGTTATAGACCAAATCCTTTTGAACTTGGTGTACATAACATGGGTCATCCTCGTTTGCAGTCGCCGGCTTATTCCTTTCACGTATGCTGATCGGGATCATGTCCCTAATAATAACTCCAGCTTGACTTATAAATTTGTTGCGGTTCTGTCTTGGTTCGAGCGGTTCACCGGAATCAGCAATTTACTCAATCGGTAACTTTGGATCCTCGCTCGTCATTCTTTTTGCCTTGCCTCGAGGAGCACATGCTGGTTTTTTGGCATTTTTGCTCGATCCGGAGGGCTAAAAGAAAAATGAGTCGTTAATAAGTGCAATACAAATCAATTAATGCATCTAGTGATCAACAACATATCGCCCTATTATATATATACACATATACACCTCTCTGCCGGAGTTTGTTATGACCACATCTTGTGACTCCATTCCATCACCATAGTCGTTGAAAAATTGTGTGAAATCATCATCGACATCTTCTCCACCTCGGGCCTCGTTATAAATGATCTGTTCCATTTGGTCTTCTCTCTCCTCGTCTCGTTGAAGTAGGTCTTCTCTCTGCTCGTCTCGCAAGTGCTCCATACCTCAAATGTACCTGCAATCAATAAAAGTTGCATATGTAAAATTTGCAATCAAGTTTAGATTTATTCATCTAAAAAACATACAAGTATGCAATCCTATAAAATTACATTGTCATCTTGCTATAAAATTACAACAATCTATTCAAAGAATATAAATTACATTGTCAAATGCTCCTGTTTTTTAATCAAAAGTTTACATTCTAAAAAACATACAAGTATTCAAAATTTTGCATATATAACAAGTGCACAAACAAATGCACAAACAAAATCATTAACAGTACTATAAGAATTCATTATTAACACAATAATTCATATACGGTTCCTAGTAGTACTAAGTACTATGCAAATATCAAAATGGTTAACTAGTAGTACTATGCAAATATATACATTCTACAATTCCTTAAATTGTTTATGAACAACGATAGATTAGGTACTGTTTCTCTCTCCGTGGTATCATTCAGACTGCCAAGGTTTTTACTTCAGCGGATTTGCATAAGCAAATGACATTAAGCAACACAAAATAATGTGTGTAAATCGTTTTATACATGGAACTAGAGTATATATAACCAAGAACAATCAAAGTCCAGATTTACAGCAGTAAACATATTATGAGTTGTAAAAACAGAGCATCATTAATACAAACATGATCATTTCATAGCAACAAAAACTGGTTGTGGAGGCAATTTTTGACAAACCCTAGCCGGCGGGCACTAAATGGTCGCCGAAATTGAGCAAACCCTAGCAACGGCAGCCACACGGCGGGCAGGTCGCGCACGCTCGCTCGCAGCACCTCGACGGCAAGGAGGAGGAGGTGGGCAATCCGGCAACGGGGAGGAGCACCCTGTGCGCTCGGAGCACTGCTGTCGCGCGCGGTGCTCTTCGGTTGATTCCGGCCGCCGCAGGACCGGGGCGAGAGAGAAGAAGGGGAAGGGAATGCTTACCTGCGGGAAGACGATGAGGGCGGCGTGGACCGGGGAGCGGCGAGAGAGCGGCGCGGGCGAGGGAGCACCTCGACGACGGCGGGGGCGCAAGTGCACAGCAGCAGCACGACGACGAGCAGCCTCGGGCACGACGGCGGCGTCCGGGACGGGCCAGCATGGGGGCGGAGTCGGAGGAGGAGAGGCGGCGCAAATCGTCGGAGGCGGGGGCGGAAGTGGAGAGGCGGCGTCGATTTGGGCAAGTGTCTGAAAATTTTGGGTGGAAACCACCCAAATCGCCGCGGAATGGACCTTTAGTCTCGGTTCCAGCCACGAACCGAGACTAAAGGGTCTTTAGTCCCGGTTGGTAACAGCAACCGGGACTAAAGGTCTGTCTGGGCCACGAAATATTGCGCGCGAAGCCCAGCGGGCCTTTAGTCTCGGTTGGTTTTACCAACCGGGACAAAAGGTGTTTTTTTTTTGGTTTCCTTGTTTCTTTTTCTTTTACTTTTACTTTTGAATGGTTTTTGTTTCTGTTTTCTTTTATATACTTTGGTTAACTTTTTTTTGAATTGTTTTGTTTCTAGTTTCCTTTTCTGTTTTGTTTTATATTCTTTGATTTAAAGATGCCAAACTGATTTTTTAAATTAGTTTTGCCTATTTAAATGAGTTTATGTTAATTTTTCGAAAGTAATTCAAATTTGAACTACAACTGTTTGATAGTTTGTTCTGAAAGTTTTGGAAAAATCATTTTAAGGTACACAACTAGTGGTTATATCACAGAAACATTGATGATTCTAGAAAATATTACCTCTTTCGATGAATAGTCATCGCTACCGTTTTTTCCGTTTTTACGAAAAAATGAAATAAAGTGATAAACACCTCAAAAAATGAAATCCTTTGGCATGGGCTCCTTATATGTGTACTAGTTGCTATGAAAAATTATAAACTTGATTTTTGACAAAATTTACAAAAAAAGTCTTCACAAAAAGGTCTATCATGTATGAACATCTAGAAGTTTCGAGCCAAATGACCAAGTTATGGTCATTTCATGGACATAGTTTGTGATAAAGATGTCATATTCCATAAATAGGTGCATCTTGGTATAAGAAACAATCATGCCAAAGGAAATCTTGAAATTATTTTCATAAATATCATTTTACATTTTTAAGTGCAAAAAATGACTTTTTTTGTGAACAAAGTACAAAAAATATGATGCAAAATGGCACCCATCTAATTTTCACTAAGGGTAGTCCACATATGATGGATAATCCCCAAGTATTAGGTTTTTTTTGATTTCTAACTAATTTCCCCTATTTAAATGAGTTTATGTTGATTTTTCGAAAGTAATTCAAATTTGAACTACAACTGTTTGATAGTTTGTTCTGAAATTTTTGGAAAAATCATTTTAAGGTAGACAACTAGTGGTTATATCACAGAAACATTGATGATTCTAGAAAATATTACCTCTTTCGATGAATAGTCATCGCTACCGTTTTTCCGTTTTTACGAAAAAATGAAATAAAGTGATAAACACCTCAAAAAATGAAATTCTTTGGCATGGGCTCCTTATATGTGTACTAGTTGCTATGAAAAATGATAAACTTGATTTTTGACAAAATTTGCAAAAAAAGTCTTCACAAAAAGGTCTATCATGTATGAACATCTAGAAGTTTCAATCCAAATGACCAAGTTATGGTCATTTCATCGACATAGTTTGTGATAAAGATCTCATATTCCACAAATAGGTGCATCTTGGTATAAGAAACAATCATGCCAAAGGAAATCTTGAAATTATTTTCATAAATACCATTTTCCATTTTTTATGTGCAAAAAATGACTTTTTTTGTGAACAAAGTCCATATTTGTAGTCTCGGTTCTAGCCACGAACCGGGACTAAAGAAGCACATGTATCGTGTGTTTCTTTAAAGCACTTGTGAGCCATTGGATCAAGATGTGTTTTTTTTAGGGCTTCTGAGCTAATGGATCAGCACTATCAGGACCACTTCATGAGTCACATGACCCTATATATAGCCCCCCTCTCGGACATGTACGGCACTGATGACCCACAAGTATAGGGGATCGCAACAGTCTTCGAGGGAAGTAAAACCCAAATTTATTGATTCGACACAAGGGGAGCCAAAGAATATTTATAAGCCTTAACAGCGGAGTTGTCAATTCAGCTGCACCTGTGAAAAGACTTGCTCGAGACAGATTATCAGTAGCAACAGTTTTATAGCAATGACAGTAGTGATATAACAGCAGCAGTAGAATAAAAACAGCAGTGATGATTATAGTAGACAGCAGGATTAAAATACTGTAGGCAAAGTGACGGATGAACGGGCGTTGCATGGATGAGATACTTCATATAATAATCAAGTCATGGGCATTTGTAGATAAATAATATAAAGCATCCAAGTATTTATTAACCATAGGCATGTGTTCCAATTTAGTTGTGCGTGCTCGCAATGAGAAACTTGCACATCATCTTTTGTCCTACAAGCCCGTTTGCAGCGGGGCCTCAAGGGAAACTACTGGTAATTAAGGTACTCCTTTTAATAAAGTACCGGAGCAAAGCATTAACGCTCCGTGAACACATGTGATCCTCACATCACAGCCATTCCCCTCGGCTGTCCCAATTATTGTCACTTTGGGACCTCGGGTTCCGGACAGCAATATGTGTATACAACTCATAGATATGATCTTAAAACAATAATTATCTTCATAATACAATAACATGTTCAGATCTGAAGTCATGGCACTCGGGCCCTAGTGTCAAGCATTAAGCATAACAAGTTGCAACAATGACATAAAACACCGATAACGGATACTAGGCACCATGCCCTAATCATATTACAGCTATTACATGAACGATCTCATCCAATCCCTACCATCCCCTCAAGCCTACATCGGTGGATTACTCACACATGGATGGGGGAAACATGGATGGTTGATGGAGAAGTGGTGGCGATGAGGACGGCGATGATCTCATTCGATTCCCCGTCCCGGCAGAGTGCCGGAACAGGAACTTCTGGTCCCCAAATTGAGTTTCGAGGTGGCGGCGGCGCTCCGATGGGTTTTCTGGAAAAGTCTCTTCGTGATAGTGATTTTTAGATCATGAGAGGCTAAGTAGTCGAGAGGGGGGCGCGAGGCGGCGCCTGGGGCCATGATACGTCTCCAACGTATCTATAATTTCTTATGTTCCATGCTATATTATACCAAGTTATTACATGTTTTATATGCATTTTATATAGTTTTATGCATTTTCTGGGACTAACCTATTAACAAGATGCCACAGTGCCAGTTCCCTGTTTTCTGCTGTTTTTGGTTTCAGAAAAGTACTTAAGGAAATATTCTCGGAATTGGACGATTTCTTTTCAGAAGTCAGTTTTTATTTGGGAACGTTCCAGAAAACCGAAGACGAGACGAAGTGGGCGACCGAGGCGCCGTCACCTGGTCCTCGCGCGGCAGGCCCCCTGGCCGCGCGAGCACGTGGTGTGGGCCCCTCGGGGCGCCACCGACTTCGCCCTTTCGCCTACATATACCCCCCAGACCAAAAACCCTAGGACGGTGTTCATATTTTCCTCCACGGGTCCCGAGCCGCCGCCGTCGTCAACACCAATTCGGGAGAGATCAGAACTCCTCCCTGGCACCCTGCCGGGAGGGGGAATCGTCACCGGAGGCCTCTACGTCGCCATGACCGCCTCCGGACTGATGCGTGAGTAGTCTACCCTTGGACTACGGGTTCATAGCAGTAGCTAGATGGTTGTCTTCTCCTCTTGTACTATCATGTTTAGATCTTGTGAGCTGCCTATCATGATCAAGATCACCGTTATGTAATAATTCATGTTGTGTTTGCTGGGATCCGATGAATATTGAGTACTAAAGTTATTGCTTCATAATATATCATGTGTGTGCTATTTAATGATCTTGCATGCTCTCCGTTACTTGTGTATGCTCTGGCCAAGTAGATGCTTGTGACTCCAAGAGGGGGTATTTATGCTCGATAGTAGGTTCATGTCTCTATTAAATCTGGGGTGGTGACAGCTAGCTCTAAGGTTGTAGATGTACTGTTGCTACTAGGGATAAAACAGTAGTACTTTATCTAAGGATGATGTTACTTACTTACTTTACACACAGTGCTTAAGGCGATAATCTGTTGCATGCAACTTAATACTGAAAGGGGTGCGGACGCTAACCGGAAGGTGGATTATTAGTCATAGATGCGGTTGGAACGGTCTATGTATATTGTTGTAATGCCCGGATGAATCTCACACTAGACATCATAACATTGGTATATGCATTGGTTTGCTCATCATTATT
Source organism: Poa annua (assembly GCA_026929855.1). Lineage (NCBI taxonomy): Eukaryota > Viridiplantae > Streptophyta > Magnoliopsida > Poales > Poaceae > Poa > Poa annua. Next base: position 99,972,918 of record CM049437.1, read on the forward strand.
CTATCAATTGCCCAGCTGTAATTTGTTTACCCGCATGAATGTTATTATTATTTATGGAGAGACACCACTAGTGAACTGTGGACCCCGGTCCTTCTATTTAATCTGATAAACCACAAACTGCAAACCTGTTACTTTCTGCAAACAAACATCTTTCTTCCACACATACGTTTAATCCTTTGTTACAGCAAGCCGGTGAGATTGACAACCTCACCGTTAAGTTGGGGCAAAGTATCTTGATTGTGTTGTGTGCAGGTTCCACGTCACTTACGTCGCAGACTTTTCTGGCGCCGGTGACACCTCCGGGGAATTCATTATTTCCTACTGGTTCGATAACATTGGTTTCACAACTGAGGGAAACTTGCTGCTGCACTACTTCATACCTTCCTCTTGGGGTCTCCCGACAACACACCCACCGTGTGCATCAAGCAATTTTTCTGGCGCCGTTGCCGGGGAAATAAGAATTTCTTTGAAGACCTTCACACTCCTCCATCAACTTCGTTGCCGGTGATTTGAAGATTCTTCTACGAGGGGAGTTTTCGCACTTCCAATCTTTTTATTTTGTTATTGTCTTGCTTAGTTTATTTTTATTACTGTCATGTTTGCTTAATATCAAAAATACAAAAAAAATTAGTTACCTGCATTTTATTTACTTTGTTATTATCTTGTTTGCTTCTTATTATCAAAAACACAAAAAAATTAGTTACTTGCATTACTTTGTTTATTTCGGTTTGCTATTTTATTTTCAGTTTTTGTTATTTTGGTTATTTCGGTTTTAGTTTTACTTTTGCTATAATGTTGCTTCCTAAGTACACCCTGGAAGACCTGTCAGTAGGTAGTGGTTCTATAATTGGAAAGGAGAATATTGAAGAATTATTTAATCATGTTAGTAAGCATAAGGATCTTAGGAAGAAATCCATAGTAGAACTTGCTCCTAATTACGAAACTGCTGCAGCTTATTTAGTTCACATGCTAGAGGCTAGGTTTGTTAACCTACATCCTATAATACAACAAATGTTTCTTAATCTTCATGATGTTAAAAATGCTGAAAAGAAAGATTTTATTATGGAAACCTTGCTTAATGAATTTGGTGATGTTGCTATAGAAGCTAGGAAAGTCTTTGATCGTTTTGATATGCTGGGTTCATGTGTAGATGTTATTAATGCACTTGAAAAATTGGGTAAAACTGAACCTACTAAGGGGGAGAAAATTAAAGTGCCAATACCTATTAAACTTGTAGCTATGCATGAAGCCTTGGAAGAAAATTTTGATTGGATTGTTCCTCAAAACCCATTTGATGAATGTAGTAAACCCAAAGGTAATGAAAAAGGAACCTCTGTACCTTATATAGATAAAATACAATGCATAGTTGAGAGGATTTCTGTTCTTGATCTGGATAATACTTGAGTTTTGCTTTCTGTGCCTAGCTGAAAGGCGTTAAACAAAAGCGCTTATGGGAGACAACCCACTTTTATTTCCTGTTATTTTATTTTGTTTGTGTCAAGGACTTGTCCTACCTCTGTAGCAATTCCTTTGTATCTTTACTTTATTGCATTGTTGTGTCAAGATGAGGCTCTAGTTGAAAGTTCATGCTAAATTTGGATTGCTGTGCTGAAACAGTTTTCTGCTGTTCACCGTTAAATTCATAACTCTTTACAGAAAAATAGGATGGACCTGGGATTTTTTGTGCATAATTCTCAGATATATATGCAACTTTCATTAGTTTTGAGTTTTCTGATCTGAGCAAGTTAAGTGCCTCGAAAAAATTCGTCTTTACGGACTGTTCTGTTTTTGACAGATTCTGCCATTTATTTTGCAATGCCTCTTTTGCTATTTTGATTGGATCTTTTTATCCTATGAAGTATCAGTGGCTGTAGCTAATGTCCAGTAGCATTGTTAGCAATTGTGTTCCTACAGAATATCATAATTTTTCGTGCACTAACCCTCTAATGAAGTTTACTCTAAGTTTGGTGTGGAGGAAGTTTTCAAGGATCAAGAGAGAATGATGATATGATGTGATCAAGAGGATAGTAAAGCCAAAGCTTGGGGTTGCCCCGGTGGTTCATCCCCAACATATTTCAAGAAGACTCAAGCGTCAAAGCTTGGGGATGCCTTGCATCCCCTTCTTCATCAACAAACTATCAGGTCCTTTCTAGTGAAACTATATTTTAATTCCGCCACTTCTTATGTGCTTTTCTTGAAGCGTCGGTTTGTTTTTGTTTTTGTTATTTTCATTCTCTGAATAAAATGGATCCTAGCATTCCTTTGTGGGAGAGAGACACTCTCCGCTTTTTCTTATGAATACTCGTATTCTTTACTTATATTTGTTGAGTATTCTTCTATGTTACTTCAATGCTTTCTAGCTCTTGTTTTTCATGCATCTCTTGCTAGAGCTGTTAGCTTTATTATGTTATACTCTCATATCTCATTGTTTAATTACTTGGAGAGTTTATCTTTTAAATAAGTTGATTGGTGTTTGGTTGAGAACAGAAAATGCTAAATGTGGTATATGGTATAATGAAAAAGATATACATGCTCTTATGGATTGTTATCTTGCATGTTGTGGTGTTTGGCAATTGTTTTGAGCTCTCAAGTAGATCATGTTTAAGCTTTTACATCATGTAGTTAAAACCTATTAGTGAGGAACTACCGTAAAACTTGCTGAAATTTGGTTTGCATGTTTGGTATCTCTAAGGTCTAGATATTTTCTAGTTAAAGTGTTTGAACAACAAGGAACACAATGTAGAGTTTTATAATGCTTGCAATATGTTTTTTATATACGTCTTTTTGTCATAGTTTATTCTTGTGTTTGTTTCAAACAACCTTGCTAGCCAAAGCCTTGTACTGAGAGGGAATGCTTCTCGTGCATCCATAATCCTTGAGCCAAAACCTATGCCATTTGTGTCCACCATACCTACCTACTACATGGTATTTCCTGCCATTCCAAGCAAATACTTCGTGTGCTACCTTTTATTATTCAAAACATATTATCTCTTATTTGTGTCAATGTTTATTAGCTCATGAGGAAGTATGTGGTGTTACGGATATCAACCTTGTCATTTGCTTTTAGACAGACTTTCACAACCGGACTAGTGGCATATACATCCGCTTATCCATTAACTTTGCAAAAAGAGCTGACAAATGGGGTGCCCAGTCCCAATTAATTACAACTTTAACCGCTGCAATCTCTTCACATTTTTTCCCTGATCCAATCAGTCAAGCAATGACAACAGTTTTTAACTATATGTGTAAACAAAAGAGATAAGAGGGATGATCTACCTTGCTGGTAGAAATAACGTCCTTCATGGGAGCCGCTCTTGAAAGTCTGGTTGACAAGGGGGGTAGAGTGCCCATTACCATTCGTTGACAACGACAAACACCGCTCAAAACTTACTTTTATGCTCTCCATATGATTTCAAAAACCTATAAAACTAAGAAGCTCTAGCACATGCTTGTATCCCTGCTTCCCTCTGCGAAGGGCCTATCTTTTACTTTATGTTGAGTCAGTTTACCTACTTCTTTCTATCCCCGAAGCAAACACTTGTGTCAACTGTGTGCAACAATTCTTATATGCTTACTTATTGCACTTGGTATATTTCTTTGTGTTGACAACTATCTATATGATATACATGTTCAAGAGTTGAAAGCCAATGCTGAAACTTATATCTTCCTTTGTGTTGCTTCAATGCTCTTTTGCTTAGATAATATTGCTTTATGAGTTAACTCTTATGCAAATCTTTTCGATGCTTAGTCTATTTGTCTCCAACGTATCTATAATTTCTTATGTTCCATGCTATATTATACCAAGTTATTACATGTTTTATATGCATTTTATATAGTTTTATGCATTTTCTGGGACTAACCTATTAACAAGATGCCACAGTGCCAGTTCCCTGTTTTCTGCTGTTTTTGGTTTCAGAAAAGTACTTAAGGAAATATTCTCGGAATTGGACGATTTCTTTTCAGAAGTCAGTTTTTATTTGGGAACGTTCCAGAAAACCGAAGACGAGACGAAGTGGGCGACCGACGCGCCGTCACCTGGTCCTCGCGCGGCAGGCCCCCTGGCCGCGCGAGCACGTGGTGTGGGCCCCTCGGGGCGCCACCGACTTCGCCCTTTCGCCTACATATACCCCCCAGACCAAAAACCCTAGGACGGTGTTCATATTTTCCTCCACGGTTCCCGAGCCGCCGCCGTCGTCAACACCAATTCGGGAGAGATCAGAACTCCTCCCCGGCACCCTGCCGGGAGGGGGAATCGTCACCGGAGGCCTTTACGTCGCCATGACCGCCTCCGGACTGATGCGTGAGTAGTCTACCCTTGGACTACGGGTCCATAGCAGTAGCTAGATGGTTGTCTTCTCCTCTTGTGCTATCATGTTTAGATTTTGTGAGCTGCCTATCATGATCAAGATCACCGTTATGTGATAGTTCATGTTGTGTTTGCTGGGATCCGATGAATATTGAGTACTAAAGTTATTGCTTCATAATATATCATGTGTGTGCTATTTAATGATCTTGCATGCTCTCCGTTACTTGTGTATGCTCTGGCCAAGTAGATGCTTGTGACTCCAAGAGGGGGTATTTATGCTCGATAGTAGGTTCATGTCTCTATTAAATCTGGGGTGGTGACAGCTAGCTCTAAGGTTGTAGATGTACTGTTGCTACTAGGGATAAAACAGTAGTACTTTATCTAAGGATGATGTTACTTACTTACTTTACACACAATGCTTAAGGCGATAATCTGTTGCATGCAACTTAATACTGAAAGGGGTGCGGACGCTAACCGGAAGGTGGATTATTAGTCATAGATGCGGTTGGAACGGTCTATGTATATTGTTGTAATGCCCGGATGAATCTCACACTAGACATCATAACATTGGTATATGCATTGGTTTGCTCATCATTATTCTATCAATTGCCCAGCTGTAATTTGTTTACCCGCATGAATGTTATTATTATTTATGGAGAGACACCACTAGTGAACTGTGGACCCCGGTCCTTCTCTTTAATCTGATAAACCACAAACTGCAAACCTGTTACTTTCTGCAAACAAACATCTTTCTTCCACACATACGTTTAATCCTTTGTTACAGCAAGCCGGTGAGATTGACAACCTCACCGTTAAGTTGGGGCAAAGTATCTTGATTGTGTTGCGTGCAGGTTCCACGTCACTTACGTCGCAGACTTTTCTGGCGCCGGTGACACCTCGGGGGAATTCATTATTTCCTACTGGTTCGATAACCTTGGTTTCACAACTGAGGGAAACTTGCTGCTGCACTACTTCATACCTTCCTCTTGGGGTCTCCCAACAACACACCCACCGTGTGCATCAGGCCACCACACCTGGTGCTCGCACGGCCAAGGGCCTGCCGCGCGAGCAGGTGGTGTGGGCCCCACGTGGCCCGTCTCCGTCTCATCTTCTGGCTCCGTGACTCTCCTGGGAAAATAAGGAATTCTATGATTTTTCTGGTATTTTTCCTAAAAGTTGATTTCCTGCACAAAAATGAGACACCAGGGCAATTCTGCTAAAAACAGCGTTAGTCCTTATTAGTAGCATTCAAAACACACAAATTAGAGGTAAAACAATAACAAAAGTGTTCGGGAAAGTAGATACGTTTTGGATGTATCAACTCCCCCCAAGTTTAGCTTATTGCTTGTCCTCAAGCAATTCAGTTAACAATTGAGTGCGATAAAAGAACTTTCACGAACACATTTGTTCATATGATGTGGATATTCTCATTGTGAGGACAAATGCTTAGACTATTCATAATAAGATATATGCAAACGGTGTCAACTAATAACCATGTAAACTATGAAGAGATGCCAATCATATTAATAATAAACAACATGAAACATATCAATTCACAAGATTGCAAAGCTCATAATAAAGTATGATAAGGTGGTATCTCGCTTGCCCGAATGTGTACAGCAAAACATAAATGCCCAGGCACCTCTGAGTTTCAAGAGAAGACTAGAAATAAAGATATCAAAGATAAGAGCATCAAAATTATACCGTAGTTAACAGTATTCTGGGACAAGCACATTACACTAAGAATGAAAACTATGCTCTCAAGAAGGTGCTCAAAGAATGATGGTGACTCAACAATTAAGTAAAAGATATGCCCTTCATTGAGGGAATCAGGGATTTAACATGTGCCAGAGCTTTTCATTATTTTGAAAACAGAGGTAAAATTGTTTTTGAGTGGTGGTTGTTCCGTTAACGAATGGCAATAGAGTTCTTGTTATCTTCCATACTAAGCAAGTTGAGAGCGGTTCCGAATTTTTAAAACAAGCATTTATAATATGCATCCTTATATTCATTTATTTTGCTAACTTGACACTCCTCCCAACCTTTACTTTCACAAACCATGGCTAACCGAATCCTCGGGTGCCCACCAATCAATCTCAAACCATGGAGGAGTGTATATTTTATTTTCTCAAATCTTTTTGATATTATAGTGGTCTAACCAGCACTTTGCAAAATTAATGACGAGCAGATGAAGCATGCAAGTCGGTTACTTAATTAGTATGGAAGATAACAAGTCCAACTACTACTTCCTCATGAGCTCGAAACAGTGGCACAAATTGAGAAGTATTTTGAAGGTTTTAAGAGATAGCACATGCAAATTTACTTGAATGGTTTGAAATGCCATACCTAGGTGTTTATGGTGGACTCTTTTGGGATAACTTGGTTTTCAGGGATTTGGAACCACAAGCATTTGCAGCTTAGTACAAGTGGAGGCTAGCAATAGACAAGGAGCGACAATTCAAGAGAGCAATAGCCGTCATAATCATGCTTGCGACAAAATAAAATTAACGGAGGCATAAAAATGATACTAGAACTCTGAGGCAAAATAGATCATCGAGGCTTAATTGACTTTTTGTTTTCAGTCATAACATGTGTAAGCATGTGCCAAGTCGATTCAAATGAATTATTCAGAGGAGGATACCACAATGTCATATTCTACTATGAACAGAACAATGCAAGCAAACATCTATGAAGCATGTTGTCCACCATTAATAAATTGGGACTGATCATAAGAGAACATGAACTACTAAGCATCCACCAATAGACATATACCGTATGCGAACCATCTAAGCATGCTCACATAAATGAGTATATGTACAAAAATGAAAACAAATAGAGTTCATTACCAGCATCTTACCCAACTCGAATTGTCATAGATCATCATTATTGCCTTTTCACTTGTGTGCTTCGAAAGATATGAAATAATAACCAAGCTCCACGCAGCAATGGATGGTAATAACCTCTGAAACAAACTATACAAAACCAAAAAGAAATAACAAATATTTTTGGGTTTTCGGATTTAGAAACTGAAAACAGAACAGCCTGTGAAGATGAATTTTTTCGAGGACCTTAACATGCCCAGATCATAAAACTCAAAACTAATGAAAGTTGCGTACATATCTGAGGCACATGCACACGAAATTTCAGGTCATTATGATTTTTCTGTGAAAAGTTATGAATTAAACGGTGGACAGCAGAAATCTGTCCCTGCGCGAAACAGCAACAACAAAGCAAAATATTTTTATGTTTTTGCATATGGAACTGAACTAAATACTAAGCATACTAATACTAAATACTACAGCAAACTAGCAAGAGAAATAACAGAAATATTTTTGGTATTTTTGAGTTTTAAGAAGTAATGCAAAACATGAATAAATAAAAGAAAGAATGAAAACGAAAACGAAACATGGATATACAAAGTACCGAATGATAATGATATGTAGATGAGTATGCTATCGGTATACCTCCCCCCAAGCTTAGGCTTTTGGCCTAAGTGGAGATCAACCCCATGGCGAGTATGAACTCCAGCCCGAAGGGTCATACATGGCGTGATCATATCCCGGCTCGGCCGCGGTGGAGGAAGAACCGGAAGGCCCTGCGTACCCAGGATCCGGGTGTGTGAAACCCGTGGTCTCTGGGGGCTGCTGAACATCCTCCTCGGGATCCTCCTCTTCTTCCTCCTCATCCGGGACTGGTTGCACAACGAGTGCATCAATCTCAGCCTCCGAGAGTGACCAGCTGTTCCTGGCATCAAGATCAAACGCAGGCACAGGCAACCTAATAATTCTAACAGTTGTAGACTTCCTCCATGTTACCCTCTTGGAGGAAACTATCTCATAAAGTAGTTTACTCATGTTACTCTTTGCAGTAATAAAATTATGCCTCTTCATGGAAATAATATCCAGCTTCCCTGGGGTAAGCTGAAAATCAAGAGGATGAGGCACTAAACCATGCATAGCTAACAAACGAGATGCAATAAGGCCTCCACAAATTCCACCCTTCTCACGGTTAGTGGAAAGACGATAAGCAATCAGTGCACCCAAGTTATAAGTTCTATCACCACGCAAGGCAGCAGCTAGAAAAGCCAAATCAGGTGCAGCTAATTTACTTCCCGTTTTCCTAGCAAGCAGACATTTGGTGATAAAATAAGCAAAGTATCGAATAGATAGGAGGTGAATGCTTCGTATTTTACCATCCTCATGAGAGAAGCTTTTCCCATTGCAGATTTATTTGTAGAGATCCATCAATGGCTTGGGCTTCTCCTTCACTCTCTCTAGCGGTCCCCACTGAGGTACTCGAATTGCTGCACAGAAATCAGCAAAGGGCAAATGGACAGTTTTGTTATAAATAGTATAATGAAACATGGGGTGACGTGAAGCCAAGTCACACTTGAAGTCCCGCACCACCGACATGGCTAACTTGCCATATTGGTAAGGTTCATCAATAGCAAAATTGCTCAATCCTGCATTGGAGATTAGATTTTGAACATCTTGGTAAATTCCTGCAGCTTGCATGAATTCCGAGCATGGGTAGATAGATGGAAATACACCGTCGTCATGGTGAACTCTCATGACTTCATGCACAATGATTTCATGTTGACTAATAGGGTGTGAGTTCCATTCCATGTTCTGAAATTTTAAACAAAATGTCACAAAAGTTGATTTTGAGATAACTAAGTGAGGGGAACTACTATAGTGACTTGCTAGAGGCTTAAGCATGCATCAAAACTAGTTATTCCAACTTGAAACAAGCATTCAAACTCACTAAACATAGCATCTACAGCAGCAAAATACTCAACATATAATCCACTAAACAAAATTCTATTTGGATGAGCGGAGGAGTCACATATCGGAGAGCAAATGCCCCAAATCTCAGGAACAAAGATGGGCTGAGGAAGGAGATCGAAAATCCGAGGGCAAGAACAGCAAGAACATGATTTTTTCGAATGTGGGAGTGTTTGGTCGGGAGAGAGGAAGGCAGGGGAGGAAGGAGAGTAAGTGGGGGGGGGGGGGGGGGGGGCATGTGGGCCCCACACCATGTGCTGGCGCGGCCCAAGGCCTGCCGCGCCACCATGTGGTGTGGGGGCCCTGTGGGTCCCCCAGACCACTCTCTGGTCCTCCCAGGTCCCTCTCAGAAAAATAGGAATTTTGACATGATGATCTACTTGATATATTTTATAGTGGACTAACTGCTAAATCTAGGACATACCTGGATAGTTTTGCTAGTTGTGTTTTCAGGAAAAGGACTCCCGAAGAAGCTGAGGAATTATTAGCTAAAATATGCAAGAATCATGATGATTGGGATATTCCTGAACCTACACCAACACCTAAGAAGAGGGGTATTATTGAATTAAATTATGAAGTGATGAAGGAGGCCAAGAAATCTCTTAAGGAGAAGGGTATTAAAGTTGAAGAAGTGAAGAACTTACCTCCTATAGAAGACTTATGTAAGTCAATCCCTCCTACACCATTAATTGAGGTACACTCTCTCCAAAAGTTTGATGATAGAGATATTCCTTACTCTAAACCTCCTGCTCAATGCTTAGATGAATTTGGTACTTTTATTGCTAAGCAAAGTAACTTTAATATGAGAATAGAAAATCATTTAATGGAAAATTCTCGAGCTATTAGTAACTTGCATGATGTTGTTGATAGAACCTCCAATGATGTTAAAATACTCATTAAACATTTTCATATGGTTCAAACTCAAATTGATCAACTTACTAAAGTGCAAAAAGAATTGTTAGTAAATGCCTCTATAGCTAAAGAAAAACATGTTTGTGAAGTAACAACTAGAGGTGGTAAATCTACTCAAGATCCTTTATATCCCGAGGGACATTTTAAAAGAATTGAACAAGATTCTCAACGAGTTAATGAACCTAGTGCTCCTTCTAAGAAAGAGAAGAAGAAATATAAAACTGTTGTAGAACCCTCTGAACCTGTTAATGATCCTAATAGTATATCTGTTTCTGATGCTGAAACTGAAAGTGGTAATGAACACAATAATGATAATAACAATGATAATGATGATGATTCAGATAAAGAAGAATTAGAAGATGAACCTGAAAAGCAAAATAAAAATGAGAAGTACAATAAGGAAGATTTTATTGCTAAGAAACATGGTAGTGAAAGAGAGCCTTGGGTTCAAAAACAAATGCCTTTCCCTGGTAAGAAACTTAAAACAAATGAACAAGAACATTATAATAAATTTTGTGAATGGATGAAACATTTGTTCTTACAAATTCCTTTGACTGATGCTATTAAATTGCCTCCTTATTCAAAGTATATGAAAGATATTGTGTCTAACAAAAGGAAAATTCCTAATGAGGAAATATCTACTATGCTTGCTAATTATTCTTTCAATGGCAAGGTTCCAAAGAAGTTGGGTGATCCAGGTATACCAACCATTACTTGCTCTATCAAAAATAATTATGTTAGAACTGCTCTATGTGACTTGGGAGCAGGAGTTGGTGTGATGCCTTTCTCTCTTTACAAGAGACTTTACCTTGATAAATTGATACCTACTGATATATCTTTGCAAATGGCTGATAAATCTACTGCTGTTCCTGTTGGTATTTGTGAGGATGTTCTTGTTCAAGTGGCTAATAATTGTTTAATCATGACTGACTTTGTTGTGCTTGAAATGCCTGAAGATGATAATATGTCTATTATTCTTGGGAGACGTTTTCTAAACACTTCAGGGGCTGTTATTGATTGCAATAAAGGAAAAGTAACTTTCAATGTGAATGACAAGGAACATACTGTTTATTTCCCCAAGAAAATGGATAAAATGCCTAGAGTTAATACAATTACTAATGTGAGGTCCATCAAAGTGGGAAGTATTGATTGCCCGTATAAAGAAGAATTCAAAACTCTTGTTATTGGATCCATATCAATACCATATAAGGTAACATGAGTGTCTCACAATGTTTGAATCCTTTTATGTCATCTAAAATTTATTTGGTGGCAAGACTTGATCAACCTTGCTAACAAATATGTTTTAAATACATGGAAGAGCTAAAGAACATTTTTCTTCTCCTCTTTACTTTACCTACTGTAATATTACTTGGTTTGCATAGTTTTTAATTGAATATGATTTGGAAAATAATTTTCATGCATTAAATTTAATATCTTAAAATCCAGAAAATGCCTAGAAATAAAAATTCTCAGAATTTAAAAAAAATTATGTCAAAATTCCTATTTTTCTGAGAGGATCCTGGGAGGACCAGAGAGTGGCCAGGGGGACCCACAGGGCCACCACACCACATGGTGGCGCGGCAGCCCTTGGGCCGCGCCAGCACATGGTGTGGGGCCCGTAGGCCCCCCCACTTACTCTCCTTCCTCCCCTGCCTTCCTCTCTCCCGACCAAACACTCCCACATTCGAAAAAATTGTGTTCTTGCTGTTCTTGCCCTCGGATTTTCGATCTCCTTCCTCAGCCCATCTTTGTTGCTGAGATTTGGGGCATTTGCTCTCCGGTATGTGACTCCTCCGCTCATCCAAATGGAATTTTGTTTAGTGGATTATATGTTGAGTATTTTGCTGCTGTAGATGCCATGTTTAGTGAGTTTGAATGTTTGTTTCAAGTTGGAATAACTAGTTTTGATGCATGCTTAAGCCTCTGATACGTCTCAAACGTATCTATAATTTCTTATGTTCCATGCTTATATTATGCCACTTGCTACATGTTTTATATACACTTTTATATCATTTTATGCATTTTCTGGGACTAACCTATTAACAAGATGCCACAGTGCCAGTTGCCTGTTTTCTGCTGTTTTTGGTTTCAGAAAAGTTGTTAAGGAAATATTCTCGGAATTGGACAAACGAAACGTCAAAGTGCCTATTTTTCTCGGGAGGTTCCAGAACACCGAAGAGGACACGGAGGAGGACCCCGAGGGGCCCACACCCCCTCCCGGTGCGGGTCCCCCCCTGGCCGCGCGAGCACGGGATGTGGGGCCCTCGAGGCCCCGACGCATTCGCCCTTTCGCCTACTTATACCCCCCAGAATTACAAGACCTGGAGCGCGACCCTTTTTCCTCCACGAAGTACAGAGCCGCCGCCGTCGTCAACCCTAGACCGGGAGGGTTCAGAAGCTCTTCCCGGCACCCTGCCGGAGAGGGGAATCATCACCAGAGGGCTCTACATCACCATGCCCGCCTCCGGACTGATGCGTGAGTAGTTCATCCTTGGACTACGGGTCCATAGCAGTAGCTAGATGGTTGTCTTCTCCTCTTGTGCTACCATGTTTAGATCTTGTGAGCTGCCTATCATGATCAAGATCATCTTTATGTAATGCTACATGTTGTGTTTGCTGGGATCCGATGAATATTGAGTACTATGTTATTGCTTCATAATATATCTTGTGAGTGCGTTGTTTATGATCTCGCATGCTCTCCGTTGCTAATAGATGCTCTGGCCAAGTAGATGCTTGTGACTCCAAGAGGGGGTATTTATGCTCGATAGTAGGTTCATGTCTCTATTTAATCTGGGGTAGTGACAGCAAGCTCTAAGATTGTAGATGTGCTGTTGCTACTAGGGATAAAACAGTAGTACTTTATATAAGGGTATTTGTATTACTTACATTACACACATTGCCTAATGCAATTATCTGTTGCTTGCAACTTAATACTGAAAGGGGTGCGGATGCTAACCGGAAGGTGGATTATTAGTCATAGATGCGGTTGGAACGGTCTATGTATATTGTTGTAATGCCCAAATGAATATCACACTAGACATCATAACTATAGTATATGCATCATTATGCACTTCTTTATTCTGTCAATTGCCCAGCTCTAATTTGTTTACCCGCATGTATGCTATTATTATTTATGGAGAGACACCACTAGTGAACTGTGGACCCCGGTCCTTTTTCTCTAAACTGATAAACAATCCTACTGCAATCCTGTTACTTTCATTCTCTGCAAACAAATATCATTTTCCACACATACGTTTAATCCTTTGTTACAGCAAGCCAGTGAGATTGACAACCTCACTGTTAAGTTGGGGCAAAGTATCTTGTTTGTGTTGTGTGCAGGTTCCACGTCAACACCAGCATTTTTCTGGCGCCGTTGCCACCTTGAGAAGATTCCTAGTTTCCTACTGGTTCGATAACCTTGGTTTCACAACTGAGGGCAACTTGCTGCTGCACTACTTTATACCTTCCTCTTGGGGTTCCCAACAACACCTCACCGGTGCATCAGCCTCAAGCAAGTCACTATAGTAGTTCCCCTCACTTAGTTATCTCAAAATCAACTTTTGTGACATTTTGTTTAAAATTTCAGAACATGGAATGGAACTCACACCCTATTAGTCAACATGAAATCATTGTGCATGAAGTCATGGGAGTTCATCGTGAGGACGGTGTATTTCCGGCTATCTACCCATGCTCGGAATTCATGCAAGCTGTAGAAATTTACCAGGATGTTCAAAATCTAATCTCCAATGCAGGATTGAGCAATTTTGCTATTGATGAACCTGTCCAATATGGCAAGTTAGCCATGTCGGTGGTGCAAGACTTCAAGTGTGACTTGGCTTCACGTCACCCCATGGTTCATTATACTATTTATAACAAAACTGTCCATTTGCCCTTTGCTGATTTCTGTGCAGCAATTCGAGTACCTCAGTGGGGATCGCTAGAGAGAGGGAAGGAGAAGCCCAAGCCATTGATGGATCTCTACAAAGACATCTGCAATGGGAAAAGCTTCTCTCATGTGGATGGTAAAATACGAAGCATTCACCTCCCATCTATTCGATACTTTGCTTATTTTATCACCAAATGTGTGCTTGCTAGGAAAACGGGAAGTAAATTAGCTGCACCTCATTTGGCTTTTCTAGCTGCTGCCTTGCGTGGTGATAGAACTTATAACTTGGGTGCACTGATTGCTTATCGTCTTTCCAATAACCGCGAGAAGGGTGGAATTTGTGGAGCTCTTATTGCATCTCGTTTGTTAGCTATGCATGGTCTAGTGCCTCATCCTCTTGATTTTCAGCTTACCCGAGGGAAGCTGGATATTATTTCCATGAAGAGGCATAACTTTATTACTGCAAAGAGTAACATGAGTAAACTACTTTATGAGATAGCTTCCTCCAAGAGAGTAGTATGGAGGAAGTCTACAACTGTTAGAATTATTAGGTTGCCTGTGCCTTCGTTTGATCTTGATGCCAGGAACAGCTGGTCGCTCTCGGAGGCTGAGATTGATGCACTTGCCGTGCAACCAGTCCCGGATGAGGAGGAAGAAGAGGAGGAGCCCGAGGAAGATGTTGAGCAGCCCCCAGAGATCACGGGTTTCACACACCCGGATCCTGGGTACGCAGGGCCTTCCGGTTCTTCCTCCACCGCTGCTGAGCAGGGATATGATCACACCATGTATGACCCATCGGGCTGGAGTTCATACTCGCCATGGGGTTGATCTCCACTTAGGCCAAAAGCCTAAGCTTGGGGGGAGGTATACCGATAGCACACTCATCTACATATCATTATCATTCGGTACTTTGTATATCCATGTTTTCGTTTTCATTCTTTCTTTTATTTGTTCATGCTTTGCATTACTTTCTTAAAACTCAAAAAGACCAAAAATATTTCTGTTATTTCTCTTGCTAGTTTGCTGTAGTATCTAGTATTAGTATGCTTAGTATTTAATTCGGTTCAATATGCAAAAAACACAAAAATATTTTGCTTTGTTGTTGCTGTTTCGCGCAGGGACAGATTTCTGCTGTCCACCGTTAAATTCATAACTTTTCTCAGAAAAATCAGAATGACCTGAAATTTCGTGTGCATGTTCCTCAGATATGTACGCAACTTTCATTAGTTTTGAGTTTTCTGATCTGGGCATGTTAAGGTCCTCTAAAAAATTCATCTTCACAGGCTGTTCTGTTTTCAGTTTCTAAATCTGAAAACCCAAAAATATTCGTTGTTTCTTTTTGGTTTTGTATAGTTTGTTTCAGAAGTTATTATCATCCATTGCTGCGTGGGGCTTGGTTATTATTTCATATCTTTCGAAGCACACAAGTGAAAAGGCAATAATGATGATCTATGACAATTCGAGTTGGGTAAGAGTCTGGTAATGAACTCTATTTGTTTTCATTTTTGTACATATACTCATTCATGTGAGCATGCTTAGATGGTTCGCATACGGTATATGTCTATTGGTAGATGCTTAGTAGTTCATGTTCTCTTATGATCAGTCCCAATTTATTAATGGTGGACAACATGCTTCATAGATTTTTGCTTGCATTGTTCTGTTCATAGTAGAATATAACATTGTGGTATCCTCCTCTGAATAATTCATTTGAATCGACTTGGCACATGCTTACACATGTTATGACTGAAAACAAAAAGTCAATTAAGCCTCGATGATCTATTTTGTAGGAGATATGCCCTAGAGGCAATTAATAAAGAGTTTTATTTATCATATCTCATTTGTTCATAATACGTTTTTGTGTCATGCTATAACTGTATTAAGCGGAAACATTAATACACGTGTGACACGTAAAACAACTAGGTCCCCAGTAGCCCCTATTTGACTGGTTCATTGTGCAATCGTTGATCGAGGTTTCCCGATCATGTGACATGGCGTCTATTTGACAATGAAGTCATGTCGTTGGTAGAACGATGTGATGGACATACCCAATATTTGTAGGACGTAGTCATTACACCTTCGACCGTGAGACCTACTCTTATTGCTATTCCTGAAAGACACTTTGATTGCATCAAACGTCATATCTTACATAGTGTGACAATAAAGGTGTCCCTCTCGGGTGTCGGAAAGGAGTATGTTGAGATGGGGGGTCAAGAGCGGGATTTGCCAGTCCCATAGCAGGATAGATACTCTAGGGCCCACTCGGTGAGATTATGTCAAACGAGCTTGCAAGCGTGTGACTAGGTCACCAGGACACAATATCATGGACGAGTAGAAGTTAGCAGTGTCGGTAACGAGATCAAGCTAGGTATGGAGATATCTATGAACGAGTCTCGGACGCGCTAAGTATCGCATGGCAAAAGGTCTAAGACTCAGATGTCTAGGTTCGATCGGTAAAGTATTTGTTATCTCGCAGGGATTAATTCTGGGTATCCAAGGTCCACGAATTAGTCATTGATCGGAGAGGAGTCTCGATCATGTCTGGTGAGATAATCGAACCGCTAGGGTAACACACTTAAGGGGAGTCGACATTTTACCGGAAGAGAAAAATAGGAAAGGAGAGACCGGGAACGTCCCGGGAAAGTTCCGATGGAGATCGGGCAGCGACGAAATAGTTTTCGGAGCCGGAATAAATTATGTAATATGTATTTAATATTAATTAGTGTAATTAATAGTTAAATATATTTTTATTTAATTTTTTCTGAATTTTTAAAGGCATTTTTCCCTAAATGGGCCTCCCCAGGCAAAGAGGCCCATGAGGGGGGGAAGATCCCCCCCATGGGAGGAGGGCTGGTTCGGCCGGCCTAGGTGGGCCACATGGGGCCCACCCATGGCCGGCGCACCATGCTAGGCCGGCTGGGATGTGGGATTAGTCCCACACCGCTAGCCTGGCAAGGTGGGTAGCCCCTGGCCTCCTATATATATGGGGGTACCCTTGGCCTTTGAAGACACCAATTTCTCTCTCTCTCCTTGGATCCCGTGACTCCCCGGTTTGGAGTTGCGCCGAGGATAAGTTTTCTCCACCACACGCACACCGCCGTGCTGCTGGTCTCCCGGTCCCAGTCTTCCGCTGCTTCGTCCTTGGATCGGAGCCCGGAGTTCGTCGGCTTTACCGTACGTGTGTAACGCCCTGCGAGGCACCACGCTAGTGGTGCTAGAGGTCTGCTTCCTCTACACGGCATCGAAGTCTTCATCGGCTTCATCGACAACGCTTGTGCGGGAGCGTAATCCCCGCTTTTCGGTCTACAAGAGGTATGTGCACCGAACCCCCTTCGTACTACTATATCTGCATAGTATAGATTCTGGCTAGTTTAAGGTTATCGCTGTTAGGAAAATTTTTGTTTTCTGCCTGCG
The DNA here is from genome assembly GCA_026929855.1 of Poa annua. Taxonomy (NCBI): domain Eukaryota; kingdom Viridiplantae; phylum Streptophyta; class Magnoliopsida; order Poales; family Poaceae; genus Poa; species Poa annua. The sequence continues at coordinate 99,990,217 of CM049437.1, forward strand.
ATCCCCTTCAGTGGTATCAGAGCCGATCTATGCGTAGATATAGCTGTACGCTAGCTACACCCGTGTTTATCACGGGGACATCGTTCTTATTATTTGCTACCCTCTCGCGTGCACTTGCACTGCCGGCAGCATCGAGTTGATGAAGCGGCCCGGACCGACCTTACGCGTACGCTTACGCGAGACTGGTTCCACAACTGACATACGGCTGGTTCCGTATATGTGGCTGGCGGGTGTCTGTCTCTCTCTCTTTAGTTGGCTTTGCATTTTCAATGGAGGGCCCGAAAGGGATGAATAAATATGCAATTATTTGATCGTTGTTGTGGTCATAGGTTCGTAGGTATGAAGCGGTTCTATTTACGACAGCCCCAAGCCACGTAAAATATGCAGAAGATAAAGTAGAAGCGTCTAACTTTATTTTGCAGGGGGCAATGTGATATGGTCAAGGTAGGTTTATTAAATTGTTTATGAACTGTTGGCGCGAAGGAGACCATCGGCGCAAGGACCATATCACGTCGCATTACATTTGATGTTTTGAGTGCATCTTATATTGTGTGTATATATATATATAGTATATATTAGTTACACTGCGGTAGTTATATAAGATGATCCCTCCAAAATACCATCTGTGTTCTCCCTTCGACGTGCACCACCAAGAAAGTTCTACGTTATGAGGCAGGCCGTGACGATCGGGTGTCAGACATATCGTCGTTCGCATACAGTGGATGTAAGCCATGTTGCACGCGCGTGTACGTTGAAGGTTATTATGGCGAGCCTAGCATGTACAGACATGGCCTCGGAACAAGGTGACCGAAAGGTCGAGCATGAGTCACAAAGTTGTTGTGATTGACATTCCGATGTCTACCTTTGAAGTTGTGTTGCCGGCTCTGATGATGAGGGGTTGCGCAATGGATTATGGTCGTGTAATCACTAAAGCGATGAGAGGGATATTCGTTTTGAGTGGGAGTTCTTATAGTTATTTTCGAAAAATAATTGAACTCAAAATTTTATGAACAAAGTCTTATGTTTTGCAAATTCCATTGTAGATGTCTCGCCCCTCCTTTAACCTAGGCATGTTCCTTGAGAAAGAAAAGTTTAAGACCAATGGGTCAAACTTCATGGCCTGGTTCCGCAACCTGAGGATCCTCCTCACTCCCCACAGGGTGGCTTACGTGATTGAAGCCCCCCTGGGTGACCCTCCGGCAGATAATGCCTCCGACGATGAGAAGAAGGTCTTTCAGACCAAGTCGGATGATTCCTCCTTTGTCCAGAGTGGCATGCTCTATGCCATGGAAGCCGACCTGCAGAAGCGCTTTGAGAGGATGAGTGCCTTCGAGATAATTTCTGATCTCAAGGCTGTCTTTGCGCCGCAGGCTAAGGCTGAGAGATATGAAGCTTCTGAGCTCTTTTTCTCAGCCAAGATGGAAGAGCACAGCAGTGTGAGCGAGCACGTGGTCAAAATGTCTGGCTACGTTCAACGCCTGAACGCTCTGGAATGCAAGATTCCTGATGAGCTGGCGATTGATAGGGTGCTGCAATCGTTGACCCCTAGCTACAAAGGCTTCGTCATGAACTATAACATGCAGGGCATGGCTAAGTCCCTGGGTGAGGTGTTCGTGATGCTCAAGACTGCTGAGGTGGAAATCAAGAAGGAGCACACGCTGTTGATGGTCAACAAGACCGTCGATTTTAAGAAATCTGGCAGCAAGGGCAGGAGAAATTGGAGGCTTAAGAAGGATGGCAAGCACGTTGCCAAGCCTAAGACTAACAAACCTGGTCCCAAAGCTGGCGTGGAATGCTTCTACTGCAAGGGAGATGGTCACTGGAAGCGCAACTGCCCCAAGTATCTAGAAGATAAGAAGGCCGGCAAGATTGTCGGAATAGAGAAAGGTATATTTGATATACATGTTATTGATGTGTACCTTACCTGCGCCCGTAGCAACACCTGGGTATTTGATACTGGTTCTGTTGCTCATATTTGTAACTCTCAGGAGGAGTTGCGGAATAAGCGGCGCCTGGCAAAGGACGAGGTGACGATGCGCGTCGGCAACGGATCAAGAGTTGACGTGGTGGCTGTCGGCACACTCCCTCTACATCTACCATCGGGATTAGTTTTGGTTCTGAATAAGTGTTATTTTGTACCGTCCTTGAGTGTAAACATAATCAGTGGGTCTTGCTTGTTGCAAGACGGATATTCGTTCAAATCAGTATCAAATGTTTGTGCTATTTCTATGAATTGAAGGAGATATGCCCTAGAGGCAAATAAATAAGTAGTATTTATCGCATTATCTCATAAGTTTATAATAGGTTTTTGTATTGTGCTATAACTGTATTAATCGGAATTATTAATACACGTGTGATACATAGACAACCAGAGTCCCTAGTGAGCCTCTATATAAACTAGTCCATTGGGCAACAGTTGATCAAGATTCCCGATCAAGGACAATGACGTCGGTTGACAATGGGGTCATCTTATTAGTAGAATAAGGTGATGGACATACGCAAAGTATTGCAACAAGATCGTATTACGATGTTTGTCATTTGCAAGAGATAAGTAATATGATAGCTTATTCCTTAGACCGTGAGATCGTGCTTATTGCTACTTCATAGGGGTACTTTGAGAGCATCAAACGTTGTGTCTTATATAGCATGACAATAACGGTGTCCATCTTGGGTATCCCGAAAGAGTATGCTGAGACGTAAGGATCAAGAGCGGGATTTGTTCATTCTTGTAATGGAAAGATACTCTGGGCCCACTCGGTGAGATTGCATCTATATAGCTGCGCAGCTTATGACTAGGTCATGGAGATGTAATATCACAGACGAGTTAATAACCTATGTCGGTAACGAGATGCAACAGGACATTGGATGTCTACGATCACATCTCGGACAAGGTAGTATCGCAGAGACAAAGGGAATGAATATCATGTTTATGGTTCAACGACGATATTCGTAGAATGCACAGGGACCGTCATATGCATCCAGGTATCCCTGGCGGTCATTGACGAGCGAAGGGTCTCGGCCATGTCTGGAGTGTTCTCGAACCGTAGCGTAACAAGCTTAAGGTCTTAACGACACCTGGAGAAGGTTCTGGGATATTATAGGATTTTATTGGAGAGAGAGAAATGATCCGGAAAGAGTTCCGGTGGTCCGGAAGGAGTTCCGGGAAGGTCTGGAATGGTTCCGGGAGTGTCCGAAAGATGTTCGGGTGGTTCGGAAAATGTTTCGGAGTCACGGGATATTAAATAGTATTTAAATATATTAATTATGAATTAATTATATTTTATATTAATTTAATTTTAATTAAAAAGGAAAAAAAGGGGCATCCCACCTAAATGGGCCTAGAAAGGCCCATGGGGGGGGGGGGGGGGGGGGGGGGGGGAACCGTACCAAACAAGGAGTGGGGGGCCCAGTCCGAACCGGCCAAGGGTTGGCTGGCCGAACCCCCCTCCTCCTCCCTTTAGTCCCACATGGGGGAGGCAAGGTGTTTGCACACCCCCTCCCCCCTTTATATAGCAAGGCATATTAATTGGATTAATAACAGAAAAATACAATTAATTTTGTAGCAGGCCGGCCGAGCTGTTTCTCCGCCCGTTTTGCCTCCTCTCTCCACCAAAGCTATACCGCCGGGCGCCGTTGCCCTGCGGGATTCCAGAAAAGTTCTACCCCTGCGATCTCAGCTGGATCTGAGTGACCGGGGGTTGTTGTTAAGCTCCGTATGCTTGCGATTGCTCGAAGGCACCACATTTGAGGAGCCTGGGCGACGTCGTCTCGCCCACCCAGCAGCCCTGCCGCTGCCCTGCCGCCGGCGCCACCCCCCCTCAGCCGCCGGCGCCACGCCACCTTCCGCCCGACGCCCGTCGACGCAGGTCATCGTCGACACCGCCGCGTCATCATCTACTTCGTCGCGCCAAGTTCTCTGCGACCTTGAGGTCGGCTACGTACGACTTCATCGGCAACGCTTGTGCGGGAGCGTAATCCCCGCTATCGGTCTACATGGAGGTAATGTGACCCGTTCCGCCACCGTTATCACTTGTACTAGATATGTACTAGATAGATAGATCCTGGCTAGTTAGGGCGTTCTTACGCTAGAAAAATTATTGTTTTCTGCACCGGAACCCCTTCAGTGGTATCAGAGCCGATCTATGCGTAGTACTGCTGGTACGGTTAGAACTCATGTTGAATGAGGACGTCTTTCTTATATTTGCTACCCTCTAGCGTGCACTTGCGATGCCTTCGGTATTGAGTTGATGAAGCGGCCCGGACCGACTTTACGCGTACGCTTACGCGAGACTGGTTCCACTACTGACATACGGCTTGCACCGTATCTGTGGCTGGCGGGTGTCTGTTTCTCTCTCTTTAGTCGGCAAAGCATTTTCAATGGAGGGCCCGAAAGGGATGCTTAAACATGCAATTATACGATCGACGTTGTGGTACAAAGTTCGTAGGTAGGGAAACGGTTCTCTTACGAATAAGCCTATATGCCACGTAAAACTTGCAAAACTAAATAAAGGTAGAGGCGTCTAACTTTGTTTTGCAGAGGCGTTATTTTATGTGACATGGTTACAGTAAGTTTGATATTACTCGTACTGTCGGAGGCAATGGAGGGCACCGTAGACGCGGAGCCATGCCAGGGCGCCCGGGGGCCAGGCACATGGCGCCATGGAGGTCCAGGCGCATCGACCATGTCACATCGCACTTCATTACTTTATGTTGATATTGTGTTGTTGTGTGTGCATCCTGTTGATTGCTTATATGTTAGATATACAACGGTAGCATCTTAAATAGGATGATCCCTAACAAATACCAACCAAGAAAGTTCTACGTTATGAGGCAGGCCGTGACGATCGGGTGTCAGACATATCGTCGTTCGCATACAGTGGGTGTAAGCCATGTTGCACGCGCAGGGTCTTCGAGGTTTGATTGGCGAGCCTAGCATATGCAGATATGGCCTCGGAACACGGGAAGATCGAAAGATCGAGCATGAGTCACAGAGTTGTTGTGATCGACATTTTATGTCCACCTTTGAAGTTGTACCGCCGGCCGTGACGATCGGGGGTGGTATAGTGGATGGGGGTCGTGTAATCGCTATTATTATTTTAGGGATAATAATTTTAGTGGAGTGTGTTTGATAATATGATTAAAAACTAAAACTCACATATGTTATAAACTTTACCTTACCTCTTCTGCGATCATATCTGTAGACGGAACTATACTTCGGTCACTTCCTTAAGAGTCCGGATTCTACCTTAGAAGCCGACGGGTCCAACTTCATCAGATGGTACAATGGTTTTAGAAACATTCTCCAACACAACAACATCCTATATGTTCTCGATGAAGCATTAGGAGAAAGACCAGATGATTCTGCTAGCGAGGAGGAGGAATATGAATTCCGTAGGCGTCGAGACATATTCATAGAAGTGGAGATCACCATGACCGTATGCCTAGCACCTGAGTTGAAAGAGTTGTTTCGACACAAGGAGCCATATGTCATGATTGATGCGATCAAAACGCACTTCAAAGATGAATTGAGGCGTGAGCAATTCAGGCAGCTTAGAAAGTTCCAGACCATTCATATGGAGGAGCATACCTGTCTGAAGACTCATTTGAAGAGATTGTATGACATCTACTTCAAGCTGATAAATGTCTACGATTACTGGATGGCGGATTCATGTGCCATTCAGACTGTGCTGATATCTCTGCCTCCAAGCTATGAGAAGCATGTGCGCGAATATGTTTTGAAGGCAGACAATATGAACTTTTACAAGTTCGTGTCCAAGTTCAAATCATTGGAAGTTGATTCCATCGAAGGAGAAATCTTCGACGCTACAGGTATATATTTGATATACAGAATTGTGAGTGTATTCACCTCTTGATATGTGATAAAGTATCTGATACTTGTTCTGTTTATGAAACAGGTCCTGATTATTACTTATCTGTGGCGAATAATGATGTGACCTGGCACTGAAGAAGGCAATCAAGGAAGTTGATGACCAGTGGTGTTCACGTCCTCAAGTTATCATAGTTATCATTAATAGTTTTTTATAAGACCTTTTTGTAATAGTGAGAAAGTGTGTTTAGTGTCTTGATTGTTACAAGACAAAGTTATTCATATATGTAATAAGACAAGTTCGGTTGTTTTATGTTATGGAACAAGCCAGTTGTTTTATATTATGAATAAAGTTTTCACATCTCAATTACATTACTTGTATGATAACGTGATTTACATTCATAAAAGCAGGAATGATAAAATTATGTGTCCAAGGATAAAAGATTTTGTTACTAGAACAAACACCATCGAATTTAATCATAAAGGCAATGTAAGAAGTAATGGATACTTTGATCTATTTAAAAGTTGCATGTGCCGAATTGATTTAAAATTAGTATTGAAGTGTCAATACGAAAGGAAATTAATTAAGAGTCATATCGGATGATTATTAAATTAATTATATGGTGAAATTTACTTGATCCGAATTCTTCTATGATTATTAGTAAATAAGTGTATTTGCATAATAATCATGAGTCTGAAATTAATTTGATAAAAGATCAAATGGGGTTTTTCAGAAGAAAGATTGGTGAATATTGTATTCGCAAGATTTGATCACAGGACAATATTTTTGAATTATGGTTTCAAGACAAAAGACTTGTGGAAATTCGTTTCACAAAATTATAATATCAGATATAGTGATATGTGAAATATTATAATCATACTCTATTTTAGATAAAGTGTGGTCTTTCAGAATCTGTCTTAGAATCTCTTAATACGTTCGAAACATTATAATCGATGTCCACTTTAGAAAATAGATGTTTTTCAACAGTGTTTCGTGTGATTGACAATAGTGTCATTGTATAGATGATTATACGATAATTCCAAATATACACGAATAGTTCTTTGTAATCACTCACATTAGTTGAGTGTATATTCCAGAATCCAACAGAAACAAAACTTGTATTGTTGTCTGTATAATTCCGAGAAAATGTGATTTTCGAATTATGGTTTATGGAATGGAATTAGAAGCTTGAAATAAGGTATCAGACCTATATTCATAAAGGTAGAATATTGGAATTTGTTCCAAAAGGTATATGTCTACAAATGAAAATTTAATGATAAGAGTGAAGGAGACTTGAAAATTGTTTTCTGCTTGCAATCCTCTTCGATAAGATCATAGTATTTTCATGAAAGAAGCTTCCAAATAAGGTGTTATTATATATTAATATTTGCTGTCAGGTCACAGTTTAATATTGAATATTTCGGATCTTGTTGACAGATCAAGATGCACTTTATGAATACAAAGAAAGTTGAGAAAATATCAGAATACGAACAAAGGCTGTTGAGCCTGAAAATCCAAGTTACATTTAAAAGGGATTAAAACAGTAAATGTTACTATAATTCTTTTTGAGGAATAAGATTTCTTAATCGTCATATAAAGTGTTATATGAGAAATGTAACTATAAGAAAGACGTGAAAGCATATTTTGTCAAGAAATGTATCTTGGACAAAATCAAATTTGTTGACTACATATGTAGACATGCTTGAAGTCTGTGGAATTTGTATTAATAGAATACTGCAGTTCGTGTTAAGTTCGAATTGATGAGAGATCAATGATTTTGGTTTGACCAAAATGTCGAAATAAATTATGAATTTAAGTGGGAGTCAAAGTTAGTTTACTCGGGTAGAATATGTAAAGGACATATTTTTGAGTGGGAGTTTAGACCCTCATATGTGTAGATGACATATTTTGAGTGGGAGCTCGTGTTCTCAAATATGTGGAGACATAATTTGAGTGGGAGCCGAATTCATCTTGTGTAAATGACACATTGTGGATTGTACCAGTAGAATTAATGAGAAAGCTGAAGTTGTGAAAATATTTAAAAGTTAGTGTCTATTTGGAATAGAACGGGAATTTTTTAAATAGTTAGTCGAGTTGTTTTGGATTACATCCGAGGAGTCAGAATAGATTAAAACCAAAGGATGGTCCTTGGAAATCCAATTAATCATTAAGAGTAATGATACGCGGTAATAGTGGTTGTATGACTTGTTGGTCTATTATGTGATATTAGACATTATACAGAAACCATATTATATGCTCGATAAAATATGACCCATGTTCTTAGAAGAAGAACAATTATAAAATTTAGAATTTACTGGAAGTAGAAGTGTATTAATTATTAGATTGACATTGGAGTGTCAAGTCTTCTGCATAGGTGCGGAAGTATATAGATATCGCGAGATTGTAAATGTTACAAGGAGTTCTCTATGACTGAGTGTGTTTGCAAGGCAATTATCTGGTTAACAGAATCAGAGTAAGCGCTGGGAAACAGAAGTCTCACTTAGTTACGGTATTTGTATATATGTTATTAGATAACATGATGATATCAAACAGGTTGATATCAATGAATCGCAAAAGAATGCACAATTATGTATTGTACTAACACTCTTCCACAAGCAAGCATTATCATATAACGCTTATTTGATAAGGGGTTTTTGATGAAGTAAAATGCAACTAGTTTATTTGTACTCTAGTGCAAGTGGGAGACTGAAGGAGATATGCCCTAGAGGCAAATAAATAAGTAGTATTTATCGCATTATCTCATAAGTTTATAATAGGTTTTTGTATTGTGCTATAACTGTATTAATCGGAATTATTAATACACGTGTGATACATAGACAACCAGAGTCCCTAGTGAGCCTCTATATAAACTAGTCCATTGGGCAACAGTTGATCGAGATTCCCGATCAAGGACAATGACGTCGGTTGACAATGGGGTCATCTTATTAGTAGAATAAGGTGATGGACATACGCAAAGTATTGCAACAAGATCGTATTACGATGTTTGTCATTTGCAATAGATAAGTAATATGATAGCTTATTCCTTAGACCGTGAGATCGTGCTTATTGCTACTTCATAGGGGTACTTTGAGAGCATCAAACGTTGTGTCTTATATAGCATGACAATAACGGTGTCCATCTTGGGTATCCCGAAAGAGTATGCTGAGACGTAAGGATCAAGAGCGGGATTTGTTCATTCTTGTAATGGAAAGATACTCTGGGCCCACTCGGTGAGATTGCATCTATATAGCTGCGCAGCTTATGACTAGGTCATGGAGATGTAATATCACAGACGAGTTAATAACCTATGTCGGTAACGAGATGCAACAGGACATTGGATGTCTACGATCACATCTCGGACAAGGTAGTATCGCAGAGACAAAGGGAATGAATATCATGTTTATGGTTCAACGACGATATTCGTAGAATGCACAGGGACCGTCATATGCATCCAGGTATCCCTGGCGGTCATTGACGAGCGAAGGGTCTCGGCCATGTCTGGAGTGTTCTCGAACCGTAGCGTAACAAGCTTAAGGTCTTAACGACACCTGGAGAAGGTTCTGGGATATTATAGGATTTTATTGGAGAGAGAGAAATGATCCGGAAAGAGTTCCGGTGGTCCGGAAGGAGTTCCGGGAAGGTCTGGAATGGTTCCGGGAGTGTCCGAAAGATGTTCGGGTGGTTCGGAAAATGTTTCGGAGTCACGGGATATTAAATAGTATTTAAATATATTAATTATGAATTAATTATATTTTATATTAATTTAATTTTAATTAAAAAGGAAAAAAAAGGGGCATCCCACCTAAATGGGCCTAGAAAGGCCCATGGGGGGGGGGGGGGGGGGGGGGGGAACCGTACCAAACAAGGAGTGGGGGGCCCAGTCCGAACCGGCCAAGGGTTGGCTGGCCGAACCCCCCTCCTCCTCCCTTTAGTCCCACATGGGGGAGGCACGGTGTTTGCACACCCCCTCCCCCCTTTATATAGCAAGGCATATTAATTGGATTAATAACAGAAAAATACAATTAATTTTGTAGCAGGCCGGCCGAGCTGTTTCTCCGCCCGTTTTGCCTCCTCTCTCCACCAAAGCTATACCGCCGGGCGCCGTTGCCCTGCGGGATTCCAGAAAAGTTCTACCCCTGCGATCTCAGCTGGATCTGAGTGACCGGGGGTTGTTGTTAAGCTCCGTATGCTTGCGATTGCTCGGAGGCACCACATTTGAGGAGCCTGGGCGACGTCGTCTCGCCCACCCAGCAGCCCTGCCGCTGCCCTGCCGCCGGCGCCACGCCACCTTCCGCCCGACGCCCGTCGACGCAGGTCATCGTCGACACCGCCGCGTCATCATCTACTTCGTCGCGCCAAGTTCTCTGCGACCTTGAGGTCGGCTACGTACGACTTCATCGGCAACGCTTGTGCGGGAGCGTAATCCCCGCTATCGGTCTACATGGAGGTAATGTGACTCGTTCCGCCACCGTTATCACTTGTACTAGATATGTACTAGATAGATAGATCCTGGCTAGTTAGGGCGTTCTTACGCTAGAAAAATTATTGTTTTCTGCACCGGAACCCCTTCATGAATGATATCTTTTATGTTAATGCTGCTGAGAGTAATGGTTTATTCTTGTTGAATCTCGATCGTGGTACTCACATTCATAGCATAGATGCCAAAAGGATTAAACTTAGTAGCGATACCGCCATGTATATATGGCATTGCCGTCTCGGTCATATTGGTATAAAGCGCATGAAGAAACTCCATGCCGATGGACTTCTGGACTCGTTGGATTTTGGATCCCTCGACACATGCGAACCATGCCTCATGGGCAAGATGACCAAGACACCGTTCAATGGTTTCATGGAACGGGCGTCGGACTTATTGGGAGTCATACATACAGATGTGTGTGGACCGATGAGCGTGTCGACACGCAATGGTTATCGTTATTTTGTCACCTTCACCGATGACTTGAGTAGATATGGGTATATCTATTTGATGAAACACAAGTCTGAAACATTTGAAAAGTTAAAAGAATTTCAAAGTGAAGTTGAAAATCAACTCAACAAGAAAATCAAGCACCTTCGATCCCATCGTGGTGGCGAATATTTGAGTTTTGAGTTTGGCACACATCTGAAAGCCTGTGGCATCGTGCCGCAGCTTACGCCAGCTGGAACGCCGCAACGCAACGGTGTGTCCGAGCGACGTAATCGTACCCTATTAGATAGCGTCCGATCTATGATGTCTCTTACCGACTTGCCCGTATCTTTTTGGGGGTATGCGTTAGTGACGTGGGGCTACCTTTCGACTAGCCCACAACGAGGCCACCTGGGCCGCGCCAAGCATGGAGAAGCCCACAGAAGGCCCACTCGGGGTACCACGTATCCTGATCCAACTCGGTTAGGTTTCGCAGCCTTCCATATCTGTAACCGACCACCCGAGACCTGGCTACCTATAAAGCCAGGAGGGTTGCCCGTCCTAGAGGACAGGCTGACGCTCACGCTCATAGCCGCCACCATAAACCCTAGCGAGATCGCAATCTCGCCATTGTAATCGCTACTCGCATCAATAATCAGACAAGCAGGAAGTAGGGTGTTATCCTCCGGGAGCCTGAACCTGGGTAAATCCTTGCTTGTCAGCCGTCGTGATCACCAACACTTCTCTCTCCCCCCATCAATCAACCCGGGGTGCACAACCCAGGGATTTGCCGAGTTAACACCTCGTCAATTGGCGCCGTCTGTGGGAATGACAAAAAGTGTTGGAATCATGGTCGCTCCGGCTCCATCCGCAATGAAGGCTGACGCCCGCGTCACCAAGGGGTCGATCCGCTTCGGCTCCTTCGAGTACGTCCGCCACCCTTCGGCTCGCCGCTCGGTGTACGCCGATCTGGACAAAGGTATACATATCACCTTCGGCTCCATACACTGCTTCGCCGACAGTCGCGGAATATTCAGGTCCGCGGCAACCGCGACACGCGCGGCAGCACCCGCATCGGCAAATCCACCGCCGCCCTCACCGAGACCCGCGAAGATCGCATCTGTCGCACCCGCGAAGATCGCATCTGTCGCACCCGCAAAGATCGCTCCTGTCGCGCCCGCGAAGATCGCATCTGCATCGACTACGTCGACAACCTCAGCAACGGCCGCGCGGATCGAGTCTACTGCACCAATCTCGATCGCACGGTCGGCTAAGTCAAGATCTACCTCAATTACTGCATCCGCGCGGATGGCCAAGGGCTTGCGGCCGACAGCCACGTCGCGCGCGTCTTCGTCTTCATGGGGCTGCCAAGTCTACCCCAAGCCAATCGCACTCGCTCCGGCGGCTGCGAAACCTCCGAGCACGTTGACAACCGCGAGAAGACGCAACAACGACTGCGCCGCGCGTCACGTTGCAGCAATTTTCGATCCCGAGCAAGGCTCGGACGACGGAAGCAGCAGTGGCAGCACAAACAGCCCGACCCAAGTCTACCCCGCGCAATGCTTTATGGCGGGCACAGAACCACCCGAGGATAACGAGGAACCCGCATACCCACTGGAGGTTATCATGCCGGACCAGACTACACTCGTCATCACACGGGACATGGGAATCCAGGCCATGAAGCATGTCGACGAAGGCACGTTCCCTCCACCCGACGCACCGAGAGAGGATCACCTGGCAGTCCAGTACTTGCTACGCAAGGAAGGCGAACGACTCCGCGCCGAAAAAGCCGAGTTACTCCGGCGCAAGAGAGACGCAGATGCATCGAGTGCCAGACGAGCTGCCCTCTCCTTTACCTCCTCTACGGAAGTTAACCAAGGAGCACGGCGAAACAGAGCCCGCGTTCCCCTCCTGACGGACGCCGACCGAACCAGAGTCACCCGCAACCTTGACTCGTCCTTCGTCACCGAGGATGAGAACGGGATACCCATCCCAAAGACGGCAAACGCCGCCCTGATCTCAGTCGAGACATACCTTCGGCTCACGCAGCCTCCGGAGGGGGACGCCCGTTCCCTTCTCCACAGGCAGCAAATCGCCTCCATAAAGGCGATCGAAGAAGCTCTGGCGGCCAAGGTACCAAGCAACCGGGCACGCGAGCCAGCAACTTCAGAGGTCCCAGCGGCACAGCGACAACCAATAAAGGACCTTCGCGACGTCATCACGCAGAGGACGGTGGACCGTAACCGCAAAGAACGTTCGGCTGGGGCAGCGAACCAAAACGACCAGGCCGACCGCGACTTCGAGCCGTGCGGTGCTGCATGCTTCAGCTTCAACATCCGCGACACCCGCATGCCTAAGGGCTTCAAGCTGACAGCAGGCACCCCAAAGTACGATGGGAAGCAAGATCCGCGACTGTGGCTCGAGGACTACCTCATCGCCTGCACCTGCCAAGGCGGGACGTCGACCACAGCAATGCAGTACATCCAGCTTATGCTGACGGATTCGGCGCGCGGGTGGCTCACAAGCCAACCCAAGGACTCTTTCCGAACCTGGGAGGAATTCCAGGATAATTTCATAAAAAGTTTCTCGGGAACATTTGCAAGACCAACGACCTACATCGAGTTGCAGGCCTGCAAGCAAGGAAAGGACGAGTCGCTCCGCTCCTACATCCAGCGGTGGACACTCCTCCGCAACACCATGGAACCCGTCTCGGAAGACCGAGTGATGGACGCCTTCATGCACGGTGTTGCTCGCCGCGACCTCCGCGAGGAATTCGGTAGGCTCCAGCCGAAAACCACAATAGAGCTCATGAAGACAGCCAACCAGTGGGCCGAAGGAGAGGACTATGTCCGCGATACTTCCCCCAAGAAGGAAGTCGAAACAAGCAACTGGCGTGAGGCGCGCCAAAAGAAGAAACCACGTTACACCCACGACACAATCGAGCTAGTAGCGGCGGGATATGAAACCCCCCGTGATGACAAGCGCGACAACAGTCGACAGTACGATCAAGGTCGACAGTCCAGCTCAAGTCAGTACAACCGTGGCAGCGGCAGCATCAGCCACAATGACGGAGGCCAGAAACGCGAGTGGAAGCGCCCGCTAACACCGGCAGAGGAGTTGATGCAACCTTGTAAGCATCATTCGTTCCGCAACCCGGAGACGGGCAAGTGGGGTTCCAGCCATCTACTGAAGGATTGTCGCAAAGCACGGAAAATATACCAGGCCATGCAGCAAATCATCGCTCCAGTGCAAGCAATACAGGCAACTCCGCAGCTAACCATTCAGGCGGCACCCGCAAACAACAACCAGGTGCAGGCAGCCGGGACATTCCCCCAGCCGCAACAGCAGCTGCAGCTACAAGGCCAGTCGGCAGCGACCGATACGTATCCACCCGCTCGGGGGCAGCTGAACATGATCCAGAAGGGACCACCGTCAAACAGGCGCCAAAAGCTCATCACCCGCCAAGTACTTCAGGCCATCAACAGCCCGCGCGCAGTACCAGACTACCTGCGCGGGTCAGAGACACCAATCACGTTTTCCAGGGCAGATCACCCATCCGAGGTAACCCGACCCGGACACGCCGCACTAGTGATTGAGGCCCTGATCGGCGACTACAGCTTGAAAAAGGTGTTCATGGACGGAGGCAGCGGAATCAACATCATATTCGCCGATACCCTGAGAAGAATGAACAGGTCGACAGAGAAATTGCCGGAGTCGGAAACCACTTTCCACGGCATAGTACCAGGGCAGGCAATCACGCCCATGGGAACAATCACGCTCGACGTCATCCTCGGAACACCCGAGCACTTCAGGAAGGAGTCGATCGATTTCGAGGTCGTCGACTGGAAGTCACAGTACCACGCCATACTCGGACGCCTAACTTTTGCCAGGTTCATGGCAGTACCCCACTACGCCTACCTGATGATCAAGTTGCCCGGACCGAAAGGAGTAATCACCGTACGTGGCGACTTCGGGATCTCCAACAGCTGCGATCGCGAGTTCGCCAGAATCTCTGAGTTCTTCGGGGTCGAGGAGCACTTCAAGGCCATATCAGCCGACAACGACAAGACCCTCTTTCCACCTCGCAAGAAGCCAGCTAAGGACGCAGCGTTCAACACAAACGATGACACCGTCACCCACCAAGTCCATCCGACTGATAGCAGCAAGACGGTCAAAGTACCGTCAAGCTTGACCCCCGCATAGGAAAGCGCGCTCGTCGAGTTCCTGCGTGAGAACTGGAAGATCTTTGCATGGCAACCTTCTGACATGCCAGGAATACCCAGGGAACTCGCCGAGCACTCTTTAAAAGTCCACAAGGACGCAAGACCAGTCAAACAGTCCATGCGACGCTTCTCAGGACCCAAGCGAGACGCGATCACCATGGAAGTCGACAGACTACTGCACGCCAAGTTCATCCGAGAAATCAAAGACTCGGACTGGGTCGCCAACCCGGTCCTGGTAGAGAAAAAGAAGACGAAGAAACTGCGCATGTGCGTTGACTTCACTGCAGTCAACAAGTGCTGCCCCAAAGATCACTTCCCGCTCCCGCGGATAGACCAGATCATCGACTCGACAGCAGGCTGCGAACGCCTGTCCTTCCTGGACGCCTACTCAGGTTACCAGCAGATCAGGCTGAAAGTCGAAGACGAAGAAAAGACGGCCTTCATCACACCCGACGGCGTCTTTTGCTACCAGACGATGCCGTTCGGGTTAAAGAATGCGGGTGCCACATACCAGCGGACAATGCAAGCGTGCCTCAAAGGGCTCATCGGGCAGATCGTCCAAGTCTACGTCGATGACATCGTCGTCACGACCCGAAAGGAAGATACCTTAGTCGACGACCTCCGCAAGGTCTTCGCTGCACTCGATGTGTACCAGATCAAGCTCAACCCAGAGAAGTGCGTATTCGGCGTGCCAGCCGGAGAGTTACTAGGGTACCTCGTATCTGCAAGAGGAATCGAAGCAAACCCCGAGAAGGTGCAGAACATACTCACAATGCCAGCACCAACCAAGCTCCGTGAGGTGCAACGATTAGCCGGCCGAGTCGCAGCTCTCAGCCGGTTCATTAGTAAGTTGGGAGAGAAAGCTTTACCTTTCTACCAACTGATGAAAAAGACGGACAAGTTCGAGTGGACACAGGAGGCGCAGGATGCGTTCGACCATCTCAAGAAAACCCTGACAACCTCCCCAGTCCTAGTGGCACCGCTGGAAAACGAGCCGCTATACCTATACGTCTCAGCAACAAACAGGGTGGTGAGCACGGTACTCGTAGTCGAGCGGGAAGAAGAAGGGCACAGTCACCCGGTGCAAAGGCCCGTCTACTACCTCAGCGAAGTCCTCACACTGTCCAAGCAGAACTACCCGCACTACCAGAAGCTGGCATATGGAGTTTTCATGACCTCCAGGAAGGTCGTCCACTACTTCTCCGAGCACCCGATCACGGTGGTAAGCTCCTCTGGACTAGCAGACATTCTCACAAACCAACGTGCGACAGGACGAGTCGCCAAGTGGGTCGTCGAGCTAGGACCATGGGGGCTGAAATATGCTCACCCGAAGTCCATCAAGGCCCAAGTCCTCCCAGAATTCACCACCGAGTGGATAGAAGCCCAGCTACCAAATGTCCCCGACTTGTCTAACGCATGGACAATGTATTTCGATGGCTCCAAGAAATTCAAGACGGCCGGGGCAGGAGTTGTGCTCATCTCCCCCAAGGGTGACAAGCTGAAGTATGTCCTACAGATGGACTTTCCGACGCCATCCAACAACGAAGCCGAGTACGAGGCCCTGATCCACGGCATGAAGATGGCCAAGAACTGCGGCGCCACGCACCTCATGATATATGGCGACTCCTACCTGGTGGTACAGCAAACCATGAAGTCCTGCGACGCCATCGCCGACAACATGATCGCCTACAGAGACCTGTACAACCAGATGGAAGGCAACTTCGATGGCTGCGAGTTACGACACATCGGCCGCGACAGCAACGAAGAAGCCGACGCCCTCGCCAACATGGGATCAGACAAAGTTCCAGTTCCACCCGGCGTCTTCCTCGAGCGCATCACGCAGAGGTCTATCAAGACTCAAGCCGCAGCAAACACTACAACAAAAGCAAAAGGCGATGCAAACCCTAGCCAAGAGATCCCCATGGAGGTCATGCTAGTCGAAGCTACATGGACAGGACCATACCTGGCGTACATACTGCATCAGAAGCTGCCAGCGGACCCAGTCGAAGCAAAACGCATCATCAGGCGCTCCAAAAGTTTCACCGTCGTCAACGGGGAGCTCTACAAAAGAAGCATCTCGGGAATCCTGCAGAGGTGCGTAGACCCAATCGACGGCCAAGCCATCCTACTCGACATCCACGCGGGTATCTGCGGGCATCATGCCAGCAGTCGAGCACTGGTGGCCAAGGCACTACGAGCCGGGTTCTACTGGTTAACAGCCATGCAGGACGCCGAGGATCTAGTAAGGAAATGCACAGGGTGCCAAGAGTTTGCCAGCAAGCCACACGCGCCAGCGTCAGAGCTCAAGACAATACCGCTAGCCTGGCCCTTCGCCCAATGGGGGTTAGACATGGTGGGCCCGCTGAAGAGATCCTCACCCGGAGGGCATACTCACCTCCTGGTTGCAGTCGACAAGTTCACCAAGTGGATTGAGGCCGCACCCATCACAAGTTCGACCGCGTCTTCAGCAGTCAACTTCATCATCTTCAGGTTTGGAGTGCCGAACGGGATCATCACAGACAATGGCTCGAATTTCACAGCCGAAGAATTCAAAGACTTCTGCTCAGATCAAGGTATCAAGCTCAACTATGCGTCTGTCTCGCACCCGCAATCCAATGGACAGGTGGAGAAGGCCAACGGTCTAGTCTGCAGCGGCATCAAGAAGCGACTGCGCGTACCACTAAGACGCGCAGCGGGCGCATGGGTGGAAGAACTGCCGTCAGTCCTCTGGAGTCTGCGAACCACGCCAAACAGGTCCACCCAATTCACTCCATTCTTCATGGTGTACGGCGCAGAGGCCGTCCTACCCTGCGACATCAAGTTTGGCGCACCACGGGTGGTCGCCTTCGACGAGTCAGACGCAGAAGAGGCACTCGAAGACAGCATGGACATATTGGACGAAGCACGAGACATCGCCCTGGCACGATCAGCCGTATACCAGCAAGACCTGCGCAACTATCACGGACGAAGATTGCGACCAAGAGCTTTCGTCGCAGGTGACCTGGTCCTTCGCCTCAAACAGAAAAAAGTGCACAAGCTCGCCTCCCCATGGGAGGGTCCGTACATCGTCACGGAAGCAATCGGCAACGGAGCATATCGCCTAAAGGACTCGAAGACAGGAGCAGCCTGCAGCAACCCGTGGAACGTCGCACAGCTCCGGCGGTTCTATGCTTAGTCGACTCAACCATTGTAACAAGGATAGCATGTCAAAGCGGCAGGTTTCAGACGCACTCTTTCCCTTACCAGGGTACCTAAGGGGACTGGAAGGGTTTTAATGAGGCGGCCTGTTCGCAGCAATCAATAAAGTGATTTGAAGAAAATGCTGTTCACTCTACCTTCTCAGTCAAGGCTAACAAAAAATCCTAGGCCGCCACTCGATTCACTCGGGGGCTGCGCCACACAGGTTGAAATAATAGCCTAGGCCGCCACTCGAACCACTCGGGGGCTGCGCCAAACAGGCACAACTCAAAAATCCTAGGCCTCTACCCGACTTACTCGGGAGGTGCGCCGCACAGGTCAAGTCCAAAATCCTAGGTCGCCACCCGACGTACCCGGGGGCTGCACCTCACAGGTCACACTTGAAAATCCCTAGGCCGCCACTCGAACCACTCGGGAGCTGCGCCAAACAGGCACAACTCAAAATCCTAGGCCTCTACTCGAGCTACTCGGGAGTTGCGCCACACAGGTCAAGTCCAAAATCCTATGTCGCCACCCGACGCACTCGGGGGCTGCACCTCACAGGTCACACTTGAAAATCCCTAGGCCGCCACTCGAACCACTCGAGGGCTGCGCCATACAGGCTTCACTGAAGAAATCCTAGGCCGTCACCCGAACTACTCGGAGGCTGCGCCATACAGGTTCACAATGCAGGCTTATGCCGTCACCCAAGGTACTCGGGGGCTCGCCACACAAGTCAAAACAGAAGCAAGCACTCGCACAATAACGAAAACAATTTCATTCGTTACTCAAGAACTCTTTTAGCTTCATATACTGTCATTTACATCGGCATAGTCGCCACATCAAACTAACCCTGTACAGAAGAAGGAATCTACTCTCAGTCTGCAGGCTCGGCCTTCGGCGCCCCGAGTGGGCCTACAAGGCGCTCGCTATGCTTCTGCACCTGATCAATCATCTGGCGCGCAGCCATCAAGGTATCGGCGTACTCGGAATCGCCAGGTAGTCCACCCATCAACCTCTCCAACGGAAGGTTAGGCCGATGCAGCCGAACGTACGCCAGAGCCGCATTCGCCCCGGCGACAAGCTGGGCGTGGACGATCTCCTGCAGAGCATCACCATCACGGAACCTCTCCAGCAAGGCGGCCAACCCATGCGGCTGCCCATTGTGCGGGAAGTAGACGCGGTGGATATGCCACAGGGTCTTCCGGCAATTCTCCAAGAGGAAAGCCGCACGCCAAGTCCGGTCAAGCATGCGAGCAAGAATGCGCCCTCGCGACTTGTTCACCCAGAATTGGCGAGCTTCGTGGGAGTCGCCAGACGCCTCCCGGGTAACACGCTCTTCAACGCGATCCCGCTCAGCCTCCCAATCCGGGTTCACGTCTACACACACAAAGCTAGAAGTCAGAACCAGCAAGTCTATTACAAGGAAAGGCAGCCGCAGAGGATACCAACCTTGAAGCTGCCGACTGATGAGATCGATTTCCCCAATCAGAAAATCTTCACGCTGGGAAAAACCTGCAGTAGGATGCGACTTGGAGCGCTGCAAGAGCAGCTCGGTATTCTTCAAGGTAGCCTCAAGCTCAACCACCTTATTCTTCAAGTAAGTGATTATGCGCTGGTCGTTCGCGCTTCGCGGCGGAGCCGGCGCCGCCCGACGACGACGAGCACCCGACGAAGAACCCTCACCGCTAGGACCAGCCGCAGAAGCAGAAGACGTGCCGCAGCGCAAGTTAGTCTGTCATGAACGTGCAGAATCAATACCAGTATACGACTGCTCAGCAAAAGACAAATATGATGGGAAGAAACATTCAATTTCAGCCAAAATATTGTCAAAGGACAAAAGACCCGACAAAATATCGATCAGCCGTAATTACAAACCAAAAGTTATCAGTACATGAAACTGCGACTGCTAAGCCCCTACAACTACTCCTGGGCAACAGACTCCGACTGCGAGCGACTCTTCCGAGCAGCAGCCGCCTCAGTTGCCTTGGCCAGCGCCCTCTCAAAGGTGGCCACAAGCTTCGCAGCTAGCTGTGTAGCCCGCGCTTTCACCCCGCCTAGGGACGCGGTCCGGCCATCAGGCCTCCGAGGGAAGCCATCGACGACCCTCTCGAAGTCGCCCTGAATTTGGTGACCTAGAAGGAGCTGGAAGGTGAGCTCTGAGCCGCGTACCGTCTGCGTCCGAGTAAAGTCGGCGAGGGTGGTCGCGCCATCTTCAAACGGAGCAGCAAGGGCATCCACGGCAGTCGGCGGCGGGTCGCTTGGGAAGATGTTGCGATGCACCGTCGTAAGAGCTCCCGTCGACTTCTTCAGCGCATCTGTTGACTTCTTCAGCGCATCAGACGCATACGCGCAGACACGGTCAATGAAGCCGACAGCTGTCGCCAAGTCGATGGTGTCACTCGACGAGCCCTCCTTAGGAGCTCCACCGCACGTCTCTGCGCAAGTCAAGCATCAGACAAAGGCAAAAGCAAAACACAGTAGGCATCGAGCCGAAACTTACCCCCAAGAGCGCTGGCGAGTGAAAGGAGGCGGTCGACTTGAGTCTTCTCTTGGTCAACCCGCACCCGCTCACGCTCCCGGAACTCGAGCAGAGCTTTCTCAAGCTCAGCCTGAGCCTGGAGCTTCAGCTCTAGCTCAGCAACCCGCTCGGTAGCCTGGTCCAGAGAAGCACGCAGCTGGTCCCTCTCCTTCTCCAGGTGAACATAAGCCGCGGCCGCCTCTAGCTGC
Organism: Poa annua; assembly: GCA_026929855.1. NCBI lineage: Eukaryota > Viridiplantae > Streptophyta > Magnoliopsida > Poales > Poaceae > Poa > Poa annua. The sequence continues at coordinate 100,011,078 of CM049437.1, forward strand.
TGGCGGTAATACGGCTGAAACAAAAACAGGATCTTAATAAAGTTGCGGGCGACTCTACTAGTCACCCACACCTTCGGGGGCTACTCCCATCGGGAGCGCTGATCGCGCACCCGATGACAATTCAAGACTACAAGTACAAGTACAAAGGACTTACGTGGTCCAGAAGGTCGACATCTGCGGAAGGCGGCGGAGGAGCGCGACTCGAAGACGCGATGACGGCAGGTTGCGTGCGTTCCTCAACTGCTACCCTGGTCACCAGCTCGGTCGAAGGGGCGGACGTATGCTCCACCTCACGATGAGGCGAGTGGACATCGCCAGAACGACGGCTGAAGCAAAACAGAACAATGACCAACTAAAGGACTGGAACTACAGAAGACAACTCGGAGTCAACAAGGTACTCACCTGGTGGTCTCGAGGTCATCATCACTCCCCAAGGAGACAGACGGCAGCCGCGCGAACGCGCGTGGCGGCGCGGAGCTGACAGGGGGGGCAGCCAGCGGCTCACTCCAGCCGCCAAGAGACCGCGCACCCGACGACGTCGCGACGACCTCCTCTGGATCAGCATCTGCACCCCTAGCGGGCGACGAAGCAGTCGCAGATTCACCGCCACTCCTGCGCTTCTGCCTCTTCCGGGCGGGTTCTACCTCGTCATCGTCATCCTCCACTTCGTCGTCGGGAGAGACAGCGGACGGCAGCTCGTCGTCGTCGTCATCCTCCTCCACAACCCTCGACTCGTCGTCGGATCCATTTTCAGGGAGAGGAGGAAGGCTGACTAGCAGAGATCGACCCTGAAGCAAGTAGACGCAAGTCGAATTAAGAAGCAGGACTTCAAGACAAGAAGAAACAAAGAGAACAAAAAGGAACATTACCTCAGGAACGGGGTTCGTCGCCCCATATGCGGCAACCGGGCAATTGACGTTGCAAGTATCCGCGGCTCGGAGGTTGGTGATGGACCTCACCTTGGCTTCCACCTCCTCGTCGTCAAGCGGCTCGGCGCTGACGCCCTCGACGGCCCACATCGGGTGGGGCCGAACGGCAAGCGGCTGCACCCGAAGACGGAAGAAGGCGGCCATCAAGAAGACGCCACCCGCCTCGCGCCCAAGGGTCTTTGTGAGGTCCCGCAGCAAGCCCAGCAGTGGCCGTGCGGCTTCCTTCTCCTCCGCAGTCAGCGGGTGCGACCAGGCACGAGTCTTCCGCAGTTCGCGCCCGCTGTCGAACGCCGCCAGGCCATCCTGGCTCGACTGAACGTAGAACCACTTCTTGCGCCACCCCTGGACGGAGTCCGACTTCTTCATCTAGAAGTACGCGGTGTCACCGCGCACTTGGATTCCGAAGCCGCCCACGGGGAATGGTAACCCGCTCTTCCCGACGTTCTTGCGAACGAGGAAGAGCGACTTCCACAGCGCCCAATGGGGCGCGACACCCAGAAAGCACTCGCAAAGGACAATAAAGCCCGCGATGCTCAAGACGCCATTGGGGGTCAGATCATGGATCTGAACCCCATAGGCATACAAGAGACCGCGCACAAAATCGTGCAAGGGGAACCCGAAGCCCCGCGGAAGGAAATCCACGAAGCATACGCGTTCCCCATCACGGGGTGTGGGATAAACTTCTTTGCCAGGAGCGCGTACCTGGACTTGATCCGCGGGAGGAAGCAGACCTTGAGCACGGAGGAGTTCGACCTCCGCCTTCTTCACAGACGACCTCTGCCAGTCGCCGTCGGGCTTCTTCATCAGCCCAGCTTCGTCGACGGCGGCGGAGGAACCAGCGGCAGTCTTCGGCTTGCCCATGGCTTCGCGGGGCAGCGCAAGGTGCGCGGACAAATAGCACGGAGCTCTGGTGAGGGTGAGAGTGGCAGAAGGCAGAGGAAAGGAGGTGCGGACGAATGGAGAAGACGATGCCCTCGTGCTGCGGCGCAGTACTTATGCCCCAGCAAAATCAATCTCAGCCTTCCGTCGCGCAGCGGTTCAGAGCATCCACATCCCGCCGTCCACGTGTCAAGCAAAGAGGCCAACCGTCGCCGCCCACCTCCTCCACTACGCACAAGAATCGAGGCGTCATCATCGTGCGCGAAAATTTCGCGCCCAGCTCGGAGACATGACAACTGCTGACCGCGGTCAGCGCTGCCAGCGGGCCCCGCCATGTCACGTCCCATCGGGCGCAGAGGCGTGCAAGGAAACGTCAGCAGCGACGTCATCAAGCCAACGGCTCCAAGCAAGAGAAAACAGCGCGTTAACTCGAGCGCAAGATTCGAGTGGTAAGCTTCTAAGCTGAACTTAAAATAGTGCGCTGGTCAAAGAACCCGAAACATCTATTCGGGTGACAAAAAGAGTCGAGTAAGCTCCAGCAGCCGAATCAAATTTACATGTAAGCCAACAGGCCGAATAGAAACAAGCTTCACATGAAGAACAAGACAAAGGAAATTCGACTGAACGTATTACTCCCATCGGGAGTGTCCTCTTCGACTGAAGGAAACGAGTACAAGCTCAAGATCAAGCAATCCAATGGCGCGTCCAGGAGGAGGAAGTCCTTTGCCCGACGCTGCGCTTCGACCAAGCACTCGGGGGCTACTGACGTGGGGCTACCTTTCGACTAGCCCACAATGAGGCCACCTGGGCCGCGCCAAGCATGGAGAAGCCCACAGAAGGCCCACTCGGGGTACCACGTATCCTGATCCAACTCGGTTAGGTTTCGCAGCCTTCCATATCTGTAACCGACCACCCGAGACCTGGCTACCTATAAAGCCAGGAGGGTTGCCCGTCCTAGAGGACAGGCTGACGCTCACGCTCATAGCCGCCACCATAAACCCTAGCGAGATCGCAATCTCGCCATTGTAATCGCTACTCGCATCAATAATCAGACAAGCAGGAAGTAGGGTGTTATCCTCCGGGAGCCTGAACCTGGGTAAATCCTTGCTTGTCAGCCGTCGTGATCACCAACACTTCTCTCTCCCCCCATCAATCAACCCGGGGTGCACAACCCAGGGATTTGCCGAGTTAACACCTCGTCAGTTAGAAACAGCCGCATTCATTTTAAATAGGGCTCCGTCCAAATCCGTAGCAACGACACCGTATGAGATATGGCATGGCCAGAAACCTAAGTTGTCGTTCCTGAAGGTCTGGGGTTGTGAGGCGTATGTTAAGAAACTACAGCCCGACAAACTCGAACCGAAATCGGAGAAAGTCGTCTTTGTAGGGTATCCGCGGGAAACCATTGGATACACCTTCTACAACCAAGCTGAGGGCAAAACGTTTGTCTCGAAGAATGGTACCTTTCTGGAGAAAGAGTTTCTCGCCAAAGGAGTAAGTGGGAGGAAAATAGACCTCGACGAGATCGTTGATCCTGAACTCGAAATTCCGAGTGGCGCAACGGAAGCTGTTCCGGAAACGTCCTCCACAGATGGAGTGGGAGAAGATGTCGAGGGTGCTATTCTACCTCGTAGGTCAGGGAGATCTCGGATCGCCCCTGAATGGTATGGCAACATGGTTTGCACCGTCATGTTGATTGAACAAGACGAACCTACGAACTACAAAGAGGCTATGGCTAGTCCTGAGTCCGAGAAATGGCTTGAAGCCATGAAATCCGAAATAGGATCCATGTATGATAACAAAGTATGGACTTTGATGGAGATTCCCGAAGGGCGCAAGGCCGTCGAGAATAAATGGATTTTTAAGAAGAAGACTGATGCTGATGGTAATGTGACCGTCTATAAAGCTCGGCTTGTCGCAAAGGGTTTCCGACAAGTTCATGGGATTGACTACGATGAAACGTTTTCACCGGTAGCGATGCTAAAGTCTATTCGGATTTTGCTAGCACTTGTCGCATATTATGACTATGAGATATGGCAAATGGATGTCAAAACAGCCTTCCTAAATGGTAACATTGAGGAAGAGTTGTATATGGTACAACCTGAAGGTTTTGTCGATCCAGAAAATGCTGGCAAGGTATGCAAGCTTCAGCGTTCCATTTATGGACTGAAGCAAGCATCTCGGAGCTGGAATCTTCGCTTTGATGAGGTGATCAAAGATTTTGGATTTGTCCAAAATAGTGAAGATACCTGCATATACAAGAAAATGAGTGGGAGCTCAGTTGTGTTCCTAGTACTATATGTTGATGATATACTACTAATAGGGGATAATGTGGAACTTCTGAATAGCGTTAAGAAATATTTAAACAGTAAATTTTCAATGAAGGACTTAGGAGAAGCTGCATACGTTTTAGGCATTAAAATCTATCGTGATAGATCAAGACGTCTATTAGCGTTAAGTCAGAGTACTTATATTGACAAGATACTGAAACGGTTCGGTATGGAGACGGCAAAGAAGGTTTTTTTTGCCGGTTGTCAAGAATAAGGTATTGAGCCAAGGCTCAGTGTCCGGTGACGGAACATGATAAAGCCGAGATGGCTAAACATCCTTATGCTTCAGCCATAGGATCGATGATGTATGCCATGTTAAGTACTCGACCTGATGTAGCATTGGCTCTTAGTTTGACGAGCCAGTTCCAAAGTAATCCTGGAAAGGATCATTGGGTAGCTGTTAAAAGCATTCTTAAGAATCTCAAGCATACAAAGGAAATGTTCCTTGTGTATGGGGACTGTGAGTAAGAACTTGGCGTAACCGGTTACGTTGATGCAAGTTTCTGCTCAGACCCAGATGACTCTAAGTCACAGACAGGATATGTTTTCAAGGTGAACGGAGGCGCTGTATGGTGGAGGAGTGGGAAGCAACCCATCGTGGCCCAATCTACAATGGAATCGGAGTACATTGCTGCTTCTGAAGCCGCGAATGAAGCTGTGTGGCTGAGGAAGTTCGTCATCGAGCTTGGAGTGTTCCCTAGCGCGCAAGACCCCGTGACCCTCTACTGCGACAATACGGGTGCCATTGCTAACGCGAAGGAACCAAGGTCTCACTCGACTGCCAAACACATACTCCGACGCTTCCATGTGATACGACAGTACGTACAAGGAGGTGAAGTGAAGATTTGCAAAATACATACGGATCTGAATGTGGCAGATCCTTTGACGAAGCCTCTCCTGCTTGACAAGCACGTGAAACACCAAGATGCTATGGGTGTCCGGCTTTTACCAAGTTGTAAACTAGATTAAGTTGTACTCTAGTGCAAGTGGGAGACTGTAGGAGATATGCCCTAGAGTCAATTAATAAAGAGTTTTATTTATCATATCTCATTTGTTCATAATACGTTTTGTGTCATGCTATAACTGTATTAAGCGGAAACATTAATACACGTGTGTCACGTAAAACAACCAGGTCCCCAGTAGCCTCTATTTGACTGGTTCATTGTGCAATCGATGATCGAGGTTTCCCGATCATGTGACATGGCGTCTATTTGACAATGAAGTCATGTCGTTGGTAGAACGATGTGATGGACATACCCAATATTTGTAGGACGTAGTCATTACACCTTCGACCGTGAGACCTACTCTTATTGCTATTCCTGAAAGACACTTTGATTGCATCAAACGTCATATCTTACATAGTGTGACAATAAAGGTGTCCCTCTCGGGTGTCGGAAAGGAGTATGTTGAGACGGGGGGTCAAGAGCGGGATTTGTCAGTCCCATAGCAGGATAGATACTCTAGGGCCCACTCGGTGAGATTATGTCAAACGAGCTTGCAAGCGTGTGACTAGGTCACCAGGACATAATATCATGGACGAGTAGAAGTTAGCAGTGTCGGTAACGAGATCAATCTAGGTATGGAGATATCTATGAACGAGTCTCGGACGCGCTAAGTATCGCATGGCAAAAGGTCTAAGACTCAGACGTCTAGGTTCGATCGGTAAAGTATTCGTTATCTCGCAGGGATTAAATCTAGGTATCCAAGGTCCACGAATTAGTAATTGATCGGAGAGGAGTCTCAATCATGTCTGGTGAGATAATCGAACCGCTAGGGTAACACACTTAAGGGGAGTCGACATTTTACCGGAAGAGAAAAATAGGAAATGAGAGACCGGGAACGTCCCGGGAAAGTTCCGATGGAGATCGGGCAGCGACGAAATAGTTTTCAGAGCCGGAATAAATTATGTAATATGTATTTAATATTAATTAGTGTAATTAATAGTTAAACATATTTTTTTTAATTTTTTCTGAATTTTTAAAGGCATTTTTCCCTAAATGGGCCTCCCCAGGCAAAGAGGCCCATGAGGGGGGGGGGGGGGAAGATCCCCCCCATGGGAGGAGGGCTGGTTCGGCCGGCCTAGGTGGGCCACATGGGGCCCACCCATGGCCGGCGCACCATGCTAGGCCGGCTGGGGTGTGGGATTAGTCCCACACCGCCAGCCTGGCAAGGTGGGCAGCCCCTGGCCTCCTATATATATGGGGGTCCCTTGGCCTTTGAAGACACCAATTTCTCTCTCTCTCTCTCTCCTTGGATCCCGTGACTCCCCAGTTTGGAGTTGCGCCGAGGATAAGTTTTCTCCACCACACGCACACCGCCGTGCTGCTGGTCTCCCGGTCCCAGTCTTCCGCTGCTTCGTCCTTGGATCGGAGCCCGGAGTTCGTCGGCTTTACCGTACGTGTGTAACGCCCTGCGAGGCACCATGCTAGTGGTGCTAGAGGTCTGCTTCCTCTACACGGCATCGAAGTCTTCGTCGGCTTCATCGACAACGCTTGTGCGGGAGCGTAATCCCCGCTTTTCGGTCTACAAGAGGTATGTGCACCGAACCCCCTTCGTACTACTATATCTGCATAGTATAGATTCTGGCTAGTTTAAGGTTATCGCTGTTAGGAAATTTTTTGTTTTCTGCCTGCGATCCCCTTCATATTTTGCCTCAGAGTTCTAGTATCATTTTTATGCCTCCGTTAATTTTATTTTGTTGCAAGCATGATTATGACGGCTATTGCTCTTTTGAATTGTCGCTCCCTTGTCTATTGCTAGCCTCCACTTGTACTAAGCTGCAAATGCTTGTGATTCCAAATCCCTGAAAACCAAGTTATTCACACAGAGTACACGATAAACACCTATGTATGGCATTTCAAACCATTCAAGTAAATTTGCATGTGCTACCTTTAAAACTTTCAAAACACTTCTTAATTTGTGCCACTGTTTCGAGCTCATGAGGAAGTAGTAGTTGGACTTGTTATCTTCCATACTAATTAAGTAACCGACTTGCATGCTTCATCTGCTCGTCATTAATTTTGCAAAGAGCTGGTTAGACCACTATAATATCAAAAGATTTGAGAAAATAAAATAGACACTCCTCCATGGTTTGAGATTGATTGGTGGGCACCCGAGGATTCGGTTAGCCATGGTTTGTGAAAGCAAAGGTTGGGAGGAGTGTCAAGTTATCAAAATAAATAAATATAAGAATGCATATTATAAATGCTTGTTTTAAATAATTCGAAACCGCTCTCAACTTGCTTAGTATGGAAGATAACAAGAACTCCATTGCCATTTGTTGACGGAACAACCACCACTCAAAAACAATTTTACCTCTGTTTTCAAAATAATGAAAAGCTCTAGCACATGTTAAATCCCTGCTTCCCTCAATGAAGGGCATATCTTTTACTTTATTGTTGAGTCACCATCATTCTTTGAGCACCTTCTTGAGAGCATAGTTGTCATTCTTAGTGTAACGTGCTTGTCCCAGAATACTGTTAACTGCGGTATAATTGTGATGCTCTTATCTTTGATATCTTTATTTCTAGTCTTCTCTTGAAACTCAGAGGTGCCTGGGCATTTATGTTTTGCTGTAACATTCGGGCAAGCGAGATACCACCTTATCATACTTTATTATGAGCTTTGCAATCTTGTGAATTGATATGTTTCATGTTGTTTATTATTTGTATGATTGGCATCTCTTCATAGTTTACATGGTTATTAGGTGACACTGTTTGCATATATCTTATTATGAATAGTCTAAGCATTTGTCCTCACAATGAGAATATTTACATCATATGAACAAATGTGTTCGTGAAAGTTCTTTTATCGCACTCAGTTGTTAACTGAATTGCTTGAGGACAAGCAATAAGCTAAGCTTGGGGGAGTTGATACGTCCAAAACGTATCTACTTTCCCGAACACTTTTGTTATTGTTTTACCTCTAATTTGTGTGTTTTGAATGCAACTAACACGGACTAACGCTGTTTTCAGCAGAATTGCCCTGGTGTCTCATTTTTGTGCAGGAAATCAACTTTTAGGAAAAATACCAGAAAAATCATAAAAATGCCTATTTTGCCCGAAGACTCCTGGAGCCAGAAGACGAGAAGGGGGCGGCCAGCAGGGCGCCCACACGACGTGCTCGCGCGGGTTGGGCCCTGGCCGCGCGAGGAGGGGGTGTGGCCGACTCGGCCACCCCCTCGCGCCCCCCTCTCGGCTACTTAGTCCCTCCTGACCTAAAAATCGATGCCACGAAGAGTTTTTCTCCAAAAACCCATCGGAGCGCCGCCGCCACCTCGAAACTCAATTCGGGGACTAGAAGTTCCTGTTCCGGCACTCCGTCGGGACGGGGAATCGAAGGAGATCATCGCCATCGTCATCGCCACCACTTCTCCATCAACCATCCATGTTTCCCCCATCCATGTGTGAGTAATCCACCGCTGTAGGCTTTAGGGGATGGTAGGGATTGGATGAGATCGTTCATGTAATAGCTGTAATATCATTAGGGCATGGTGCCTAGTATCCGTTATCGGTGTTTTATGTCATTGTTGCAACTTGTTATGCTTAATGCTTGACACTAGGGCCCGAGTGCCATGATTTCAGATCTGAACATGTTATTGTATCATGAAGATAATTATTGTTTTAAGATCATATCTATGAGTTGTATACACATATTGCTGTCCGGAACCCGAGGTCCCAAAGTGACAATAATTGGGACAGCCGAGGGGAATGGCTGTGATGTGAGGATCACATGTGTTCACAGAGTGTTAATGCTTTGCTCCGGTACTTTATTAAAAGGAGTATCTTAATTACCAGTAGTTTCCCTTGAGGCCCCGCTGCAAACGGGCTGGTAGGACAAAAGATGATGTGCAAGTTTCTCATTGCGAGCACGCACAACTAAATTGGAACACATGCCTATTGTTAATAAATACTTGGATGCTTTATCTTATTTATCTGCAAATGCCCATGACTTGATTATTATATGAAGTATCTCATCCATGCAACGCCCGTTCATCCGTCTCTTTGCCTACAATATTTTAATCCTGCTGTCTACTATAATCATCACTGCTGTTTTTATTTTACTGCTGTTGTTATATGACTACTGTCACTGCTATAAAACTTTTGCTACTGATAATCTGTCTCGAGCAAGTCTATTCACAGGTGCAGCTGAATTGACAACTCCGCTGTTAAGGCTTATAAATATTCTTTGGCTCCCCTTGTGTCGAATCAATAAATTTGGGTTTTACTTCCCTCGAAGACTGTTGCGATCCCCTATACTTGTGAGTCATCAGTTCTCCATCAATACAATCTTCAGATTGCTCCGGGTATTTGGAGCGTAAAACATTCTTGTGTTCCTCAATATATGGAGCCACCAAGCTGGAATTATGTAGAACTGTGTCGTGTGCTCGAGTGAAAGAATTTCCGTCTTCACATATTGTTGCTTTCTTTCCTAGGGTGCCTTTTCCATGTAGTCTCCCCTCATAGCGCGATTCAGGAACACCGATCGGCTTCAAATCAGGAATATAGTCTACACAAAACTCAATGACCTCCTGTGTTCCATAGCCCTTGGCGATGCTTCCTTCTGGCCTAGCACGGTTATGAACGTATTTCTTTAAGATTCCCATGAACCTCTCGAAGGGGAACATGTTGTGTAGAAATACAGGACCGAGAACAGAAATCTCTTCGACTAGGTGAACTACGAGGTGTGTCATAATATTGAAAAAGGTTGGTGGGAACACCAACTCGAAGCTGACAAGACATTGGACCATATCCTTCTCTAAACTTTTTAGAGTTAGTGGATTTATGACCTTCTGAGAAATTGCATTGAGAAATGCACATAGCTTCACAATAGGTTCTCGAACATTTTCCGGTAGAAGCCTCCTCAATGCAACCGGAAGTAATTGTGTCATAATCATGTGGCAGTCATGAGACTTTAGGTTTTGAAATTTTTGCTCTGCCATGTTTATTATTCCCTTTATATTCGACGAGAAGCCAGATGGAACCTTCATACTGCGAAGACACTCAAAAAATATTTTATTCTCTTCTTTCGTAAGAGCGTAGCTTGCGGGACCTGAATGATTCTCTGAATGAGTGTCGTCTCGATGCATCTCTTCGCTCATACGTTGATGGTCCTGCCTTCCTTTCGGTGTACCTTTTTTGACTTCCTTTTTTTGACTTCCCATATTTTGACTTCCCATACACGCCCAAGAAGTTTAGCAGGTTGCAGCAAATGTTCTTTGTCACGTGCATCACATCGATTGCAGAGTGGATCTCTAGCATTATCCAATAGGGCAACTCCCAAAATATAGATTTCTTCTTCCACATGGGTACGTGGTTGTTTGCGTCATTCGGAACAGTGAGTCCGCTAGGACCCTTTCCAAAGATTACTTTTAAATCCTTGACCATATCATGTATAACAGAACTAGAAGGGCGGGTAGGCCTCGACCGATGATCTGCCTCACATTTGTAATGTTTGCCTTTCTTTCTTAAGTGATGCTTGGGTCCAAGAAACCGACGGCCCAGGTACACATTCTTGTTACCTAAATGTATACTATCAGTCTCAGCTAAACAGTGTGTGCATGCATTGTATCCCTTGTTTGACTGTCCTGAAATGTTACCAAGAGCTGGCCAATCATTGATGGTTACAAAAAGCAAAGCACGTAAATCAAATTCCTCCTGTTTGTGCTCATCCCACACACGTACACCTTCTTCACGCCACAACTGCAAAAGTTTTTCAACTAATGGCCTGAGGTACACATCAATGTCGTTGCCAGGTTGTTTCGGGCCTTGAATGAGCACTGCATCATAATGTACTTCCGCTTCATGCACAACCAAGGAGGAAGGTTATAGATACACAGAGTCACGGGCCAAGTGCTATGACTGGAGCTCTGCTCTCCAAAAGGATTAAAGCCATCTGTACTTAGACCAAATCTTAAGTTCCTTGCGTCATCTGAAAATGTCGGGAACTCTCTGTCAATTTTTCTCCACTGGGACCCATCAGCCGGGTGTCTCAACATCAAGTCTTTTTTACGGTCTTCTTTGTGCCATCGCAACAACTTGGCATGCTCTCTGTTGCTGAACAAACGTTTCAACCGTGGTATTATAGGAGCATACCACATCACCTTCGCAGGAATCCTCTTCCTGGGGCGCGGCTCGCCTTCAACATCACCAGGGTCATCTCGCCCGATCTTATACCGCAATGCACCGCATACAGGACATGCATTCAAATTTTCTTGCTCACCGCGGTAGAGGATGCAGTCGTTAATGCATGCATGTATCTTCTGCACCTCTAATCCTAGAGGGCATACCACCTTCTTTGCTTCGTACATACTAGAGGGCAATTCGTTATCCTTTGGAAGCATCTTCTTAACTATTTTCAACAAATTTTCAAATCCCTTGTCAGAAGTACCATTCTCTGCCTTCCATTGCAGCAATTCAAGTGTGGTACCCAGCTTTTTCTGGTCATTCTCGCAAGTTGGGTACAACAATTTGGCATGATCAGCTAACATGCTGATGACACACAAGTATAGGGGGTGTATCGCAGTACTTTCGATAAATAAGAGTGTCGAACCCAACGAGGAGCAGAAGGTGCTGACAAGCGGTTTTGATGAGGATTTCACTGTAAACACTAGCAGACAAGTTTTCAGTAGTTTTTGATATGACAGATAAATAAAGTGCGAGTAAATAGAGCGCGGCAATTATAATTGCAGCGAGTGGCCCAATCCTTTTGAGAGCAAAGGACAAGCCGGTTTGTTTACTTATGATGACCAAACGTTCTTGAGGACACACGGGAATTATGTCTAGTGCTTTCGCTTCATATAGATGATTAATCTTTAGTGTTTCGATAAGTGTCGTGTGGGTGAACCTATGCTAATGCACTGCCCTTCCTAGGACTAATACATACTTATGATTATACCCCTTGCAAGCATCCGCAAATACAAGAAAGTAATTAAGATAAATCTAACCATAGCATTAAACTCTGAGATCCTGCTATCCCTCATGCATCGAAATATCAACGGGGGTTTAGGTTTCTGTCACTCCGGCAACCCCACAATTAATAATCGAATACACAATGCATTCCCCTAGGCCCATAAAGGTGAAGTGTCATGTAGTCGACGTTCACATGACACCACTAGAAGAATGGCACCACAACTTAAATATCAAAACATTAAATATTACTCAACATAGTTCACTACTAACATCTAGAGTTCTCCCATGTCCTCAAGAACTTAACGAACTACTCACAACACATCATTTGGAACATGATCAGAGGTGATATGATGATGGATAACAATCTGAACATAAACCTTAATTCAACGGTTTCACTCAATAGCATCAATAACAAGAGTAATCAACACCGGGAGAGTTTCCCCTATCAAATACACAAGATTCAGCCCTAGATGTTACAGCGGGAACGGAGTGGACCGATGGAGATGACGGTGTCGGCGATGGAGATGGTGGTGTTGATGATGGTGATGGAGTGCAGCTCGATGACGGTGACGATGGCGACGATTTCCCCCCTCCGGGAGGGGATTTCCCCGACGGCTACGCAGCCTGCCGGAGAGCTTTTCTCTCTCTGTCTTCTCCGCCTCGTGGTGGCGGCGAAGAGGATTTCTGTCCACCCTATCGGTCTTAGGTTTTCGGGGGGATGAAGTACGTGAAGGGGCACGGCCAGAGGTGGGCCAGGGCGGCCCCACCTGGTGCTCGCGCGGCCAGGCCTCCTGCCGCGCCTGGGCATGGTGTGGGGCCCCTGGGCCCCACCTCAGGCTCCCCTTTTGGCTCCCTCCGGCATCTGGCAAAATAGGAACTTCCAGATTCTTCGTTTCGTCTTCTGAGCTTTGCAAATATTGTATCTCGATGGTGCTTTTTCCAGCAGAATTCAGACTCCGGAGCTCCATCCTCCAATGATCATCAAACATGCAAAATAGATGAAATAACATAAGTATCATCTCCAAATACGAAATATATCAATGAATAACAGTAAATTATGATATAAAATAGTGATGCAAAATGGACGTATCACATGCGCTCCAACTTCACCCTTTCGTTTTCACTTCCACAGTCCATTTGTGCATCACGAATGGCCCGGCGAAGATCATCGTCGGGCTCATCAATAATGGGATCTTCTTCAGCTTCGTCTTCTCCCATTGTAGTATCAGTGAACAAAGGATAGTTGTCATTATCCTCCTCTTCTTCATTTTCTTCAATTATAACCCCCGTTTCTCCGTGCTTGGTCCAACAATAATAACCAGACATAAAACCATTCATGAACAGGTGGGAGTGAATGACTTTTGAGGTAGAGTGATCACTCATATTCTTGCAGACACTACATGGACAACGAATAAAACCATTCTTCGGCTTGTTTGCCTCAGCCACATGGAGAAAATTATGCATGACATCAATGAACTCAGTACAGCATCGGTCACCGTACATCCATTGTCGGTTCATCTGTATTACATAAAAGTATATCGAACCCCATTATTACACTACAGTCATGAATAAAATGCAAGACCAAATTTATTAATACAAGTTCATCCCATTAAAATCAGTAGAGTAGTGACAGCTCGTAATACATAGTTCTCATAAAACATACATTAATTGAAACAAATATAAAAACTATCTAAAGAATTTAAATCCAACAACAAATGCGATCAAAATCGCAACTAAGGTAAATACTGAACCAACAGAATAATGATACCAAGCCTCCTGATTAGTGGCATATTTTCTAATCCTTTTAATCTTTAAGCGCATTGCATCCATCTTGATCTCGTTACCATCAACCACGTCGGCAAGCTTGAGTTCTAATTTCATCTTATCTTCTAAGCATTGGAGATAAAGATCTTCACTTCTTTTCAATTTTGCTTTCAAATCATTGCTTTCTTTATCCAAAAACTCGATAATAGGGTCAGTTTCAATTTCCGGTTCAACTACCTCCTAGATAAAAATAAATCTATGTCAAGTTGGTCGCCATAATTGCCAGAAACACAAAATGAAACAAATAGTTTTGAAAATATATCACATCCGAATCATAGACCGGACGAGGACCGACGGGGACGGATATCAGAACCATGACACTATACATATAATACAAGTTAGAAAATTATACAAGTAATAATGCATCTAAACCATAAAGCTAAGTTTTTAAAAATCAAATAAAATAAAAACAAGAGGCTCACCGAGGTGGTACCGGTGACGGGACGGCGCGGGCGATCGACGGCGGTAAGGACGGGGACGACACTAAAACACATACATCATAATTTAGTTTGAGCTCAAATTGCACATATGAAATCCTAACTTAGGCATTTCATCAAACACCTAGCTTGCACTAGAAATTTGAAATGAGCTAAATGAGCTAAATAAGCAATGCCGGAAAGAGGATGAAGCGGCTAACCGTGGGGTGTCTTCAATCTTCCCAAATGGTGTAAAATATTGTGGATAAATTGGGATTGGGGAGAGGAAATGGAGGAGAAATGGAGAGATGGAGAATTTGAGCTCGGGCTCGGGTGTGAGAATGGAGAGGAGCCGGGGGTGGAAGAAGCTGATATAGGTTGACCTTTAGTCCCGGTTCGTGTTACGAACCGGGACTACCTTTAGTCCCGGTTCGTAACACGAACCGGGACTAAAGGTCCCTCCCAAAATCATCCCGCGGGGTTGCATCCCTTTAGTCTCGGTTCATTTCAAAATGCGGGCTAAAGGGGTGAACCAAAGCCCACTTTTCCACTAGTGTCTAGTCACAGTGGGAATTAATTTAGAGTAATGTCATGCACATTACACTAGTCTATGTTAATAGCTCTATAATGCAAACCAAGCAACATAGAATTAGTAACATAGATGGCTTTTTTGTTTAGATTGTAGACATTTTTTATTTTGTGTTTGGGAACGACCGCTATGCGATGTTAGCATAATATGTTACCACCATTATCTCTTCTTCATTTAATAATGGACCGTGCTATTAAGGGCACGTGCCCTAGAATAGTTTTCCGTAGGCACGGAAAGAATATGGCAAGCGAGACTTGCATGCAACAGCCACGTATATTCTTTTTTAATATAAGAGCTTAAAAATGTTTTATTTCTTAAACCGTAAATTAAATTTTAAATCCATTTTCATGGTTGACTTTGTCGCAACGAGATCTTCAAAACTAAATCTCATCTTGATATGTTTTGACAACATTTTTTTCTGACCCAAGTTATCATATTATAGTCACTTAGTCACCCGGTATTGTCAAGTTGGTTGCCAGATTAAAATCAAATGGTTGCCTGGTTATTTGAACTTTTTTACTCGCCAACGTAATCTTTTCATGATGGTATTACATGTTTAACGTGTTTTGAATGGATCATATAGTCACTATTTGACGTGTAAATCATGGATATGATAAAAAAACATATAAATTTAACCGTGTAACGAGGTATTATTTGAATGGCAAGTGTTAACTAGTAATATGGCAACGACGATAATATAACCTGGCAACCAACGGCGGAAAAAAAAGTTCGTCAAAACATATTAAGATGGGATCTTGTTTTGAGGTTCTCGTCGATCCAAACTCAACGATGAAAACGGATCGTCAATCGGATTAATGGTTGAAGAGATAATTTATTTTGAATTTTCAGTTAAGGAAAAGATTCCTTTTATGCATGTATGGCGTTGGTCTCACGCTCCATAGGTGAGAATCCTAACATGCATCCGCGGGACATAGGAGTTTCGTAGGCCACGTACGCTAGATAGATTAACCGTTTAATAATATGTCATGGAGAGTGGATTTGCTAGTCATGATGGTAGCTATATATATGGCGATGTAAGCCATATGTACCTGTTTTAGCTTGATATCCTGGTAGAGCACGGATTTTTGCGGTACAAAACTGGTTTTAGAAAAAAAAAATGTTCGTTGTTTTCAGGGTTGACTTTTATGTTGAGTTTTAAAAATAATCATAACAATCGCAGTATGACTTAAAAAAAATTCAAAATACTTTGGATAATTCTATGAACTCTACTGTTGAAATCCCTCGCCCACCGCATTGCGTCTTCTCTTTGTTTTCGCATGTGTATAATGCATGTTACTAGTTATGTTACTCACACTATAACTAGGTAACATGATCGAAACTAATCCATTGTTTCAAAATGGAAGTAGTACTCTCAACGCTTTTAAAAGGATGTTTCAACTTTGTCTAACTTATATGTATCTGGACATATTTTATTGTGTAGGCAACACCGAGACATCTTGTACGACGACAGAGGGTGTAGTATATAAGTTTTGGTAGAGTGTGAGTGTGTTACATACAGGGAAAAAACATGTTCTAACTAACCAAAAAAAACTGTCCTAACCGTTGGTCACGCGTATGCTCCGCATTATGTGTGCGCCGTCGCACATGGCCACCGGTGGAATGGGAAGAAGACGGTCGATGCATGTGCAGCGGAAGCAGGCTGCACGATATATGATGGGAGCCACATGCCCTGCAGGATGCAATGGCGGCACCGTAGACATATCGCGCCGAGATCTGGCCACACGCTGCGGCTAGCTGCACATGCATGCAAGAATAACCAGCATACGTGCGTATAGCCGTACGTACGTGCCATTTCGTCGTATTTTCGCCACATATTCCTGGTAAGTAAACAAGTACTCCCTTAATTCGACCCGTAAAGAATGCCAGAGCGAAACAACTGAGAGCACGTAACCCAAATAGCACAACCGGCAACACACTTTCCGGATCGGAGAAAGTAGTATTAGCATCACACTATATTCATATATATCACCGGCCGTTGACATACATCAACTATACGTGCATGGTTATATATGCATGGTGATGCTGAGGTTCCGGGGCGCCCTGCAATTCCTGCACCTTGGGTGCATATGGACCGATACCCGTCCCCTGGATCAGAATAATTCCAACTTCTCTAGACAAGATCAACAGATGCTAGCCGGCCGGCCTAGTGGAGAAGATTGTGATGCATGAACGACCGAGTAGCCAGCTCGTAGGATAGTTCTGTAGGTGCGCCTTTAGTTTTCCGGTTTCCAACGCGATGCATATGCACCGCACGTAAGCCACAACGGCCGGCCGGCAGAAACAAGCAACAGTTAAACACCACACAATTAGCTACATAAACTAGCCAAGTACTCCGTACTAGGCTAGATTCAGTGGTGGTGCTGCTGGTGAGAGATGGATAGATTCAGCCGATGCACGCTAGCTGCAGCCCGCGCTTCAAGGACGGCGGTGTGGTGTACGTATATACGTAGTTGCGTCCGGATACATGAGTGGTCTTTCCCATCCGTATATACGTCGATTGGATAGATGGATTTTAGATGGACGGAGGAAGTCGCCAAAACGTACGGATCTCCTTCTTTCCATACGAACTAAAAAGGCAGGGCAGGTTCAACTGTCATAAAGGCATAAGAGCATCTCCACCGGGAGCCTCTAAAGCACCCTTAAATGACTTTTGGAGGGCCGGACACAAAAATCGCCCACCAGCGGCACCCCGAAAGACTCGCTCCGAGCGATTTTGTGTCCGGCATCCCCAGGAGGGCCTCCAAGACTAAGCCTCGGCCATGGCCCTGACAGCGCTGCCCCACCCGTCATCCACACGACGCGCCACGCCTAATTCCCCGTCCTCTACATTGCCGCCAACGGCGCCAAAATCTTCCCTATCTTCCCTCCATTTCCCAAACCCTCGCGCACGCCGCCACGACCTCCTCGCCTTCCGGCACCATGCCGCCCAAGGTTGCCGGCCTCTCGAAACCCAAGGGGCACAAGCCGCCGGCGTCGTCGCAGCCGAGGAAGAAGCCGATGAAGCGGGAGCCGCAGGAGCTTTCGTTGCCGGCGCCCATGAGCCAGGCCCAGCTCCGTGCCGCCGCTTCCCAGCTTCGGCAACAACGACGAGTAAAGGCGAAGGACAAGTCGGCTGAGCTGTCGTCGCCGAACAACAACGCCAACGCCGTCGAGATGTTGGTCGCCATGAGTCAAAGCAGCCAAAGCGGGTTTGTTGGGTCGCCGTCTATCCCGGCCTTCTTCGACGGCACCTCCGGCTACCGGTCGCAGGTGTGGCGGTTTTCCCCCGACGAGTCGACCATCGATCTGAACGTCGCGCCGCTACTCAGCGAATCGTCGGCGTTGCGGCGGACACCTTCGACGAGCCAAGACGGGACTGCTTCCTGCGGCCTTTTTTTTGACGACCATGTGAGTGTTATTTATAATATTGATCCCTCTCATTTATTGTGTTCCCCAGACGATTGTTCGTTGGGCGTAGTTTTTGCGGGCGGCCGGATGCAAATTGTTGTATTGTGCATTAATTGCCGACGATGCAAATTGTGTTTTTTGTTGGATAGGACGCCTCGTTAATGACTTCAATTATCGACGATGGTAGTGCCTACGCCGCCAGTGCCTACGCCGAGACAGATCAGTTCGGCCAGGGCGATGAAGAGGATGCCGGCCAGGAAGGGGATGTCGGCCAGGGCCAGGAAGGGGAGGTCGATGAAGAAGAGGATGGCGATGAAGAGGATGGCGTCCGGAAGGCTGGAAACAGTGGCAAGACTTGGTGCGTGACTGAGGACGTCTTGTTGGCCGAGTCGTGGATGAACATGAGCATGGATGGCGAGAAGGGCGCCAACCAAAGGAACAAGGCCTACTGGACACGCATTCACAAGGACTACACCGAAAGAAGGTTGTATCCTCCTGATCTAGATTTGCCTGACCGCAATGCCAAATCGGTTGAGAGCCGTTGGGGCGTCATATCGGCTCTCACTACCAAGTTATACCATTGCAATGAGCAAATGTTGATGAGAGTGGCAAGAACGATGCCGACAAGGTTAGCCGATCATCTTAACTTGTTACCCACATGCATACTTGACTTGGCCTTTGTTTGTGTAGCTCAGAGACGCCAAGTACTTGTACCTTGAATTGGAGTCGGATGGCAAGAAGCCATACAAGTTCATGCATGTTTGGGAGGTGGTTAAAGGTTGCCCGAAGTGGAAGAGCCATATAAACCAAGGCACCGCGGAGAAAGATGAAAGAAACCTACCGGCTGCTACCGCCGAGCGTCCCGAGATGGGAGTGAAGGCGTGCAAGGCGGCCGCAAGGGCTGGCAAGAAGCAAGGGGCCTCGGGCACTGCAGGCAGCATCCAAGAGTCGGTGAAGCTATACGTTGTCGAGGTGGCCGCGGCGACCGTCGAGAAGAAGAAGTTACAAGCCAAGTCCGACGAGAAGTGGAAGCTCTACTTCAAGATGCAAGAGGCCAAGCTCAAGAACCAAGAGAAGAAGGAGGAGCGTCTCTTCATGGCCACGAACACGACCGCCATGAGCCCCAACCAGAAGGCCTACTTCGTGTCCGAACAGAGGCGCATCCTGGCTGAGAAGGCGGAGGCCGAAGCGGCGGAGGACGACGAGGAAGAAGTCGAGGAGGAGGCCGCCGCGTGATCGGCATGAACCATTGCGCCAGGGAGGCGCCCTTTTGATGGTCGGCCTTGGAGACTTGTTCTCCGGCGCGGTCGACCCTTTTTTGATGGCCGGCGTTGGAGATTGTTCTCCGGCGCGGTCGAAACTATGCCAAGTCTCTGACTTACTGTTTGATTGCCGGCATAATTTGAGACATTTTTATTAATGCATGCACCGCCGTCCTGTTCCTCATTTGTGTCGTTCATCGGCGGCGACCACGGCATGCCCGCAAGGTGTTCGATAGTTTGCTCAAAATTTGGGCCGTTTGAGGGGTGGGCCTTTAGGGAGTGCCGCTGTGGGCGGCCTCCAAGTGTTGATCGGACACATGTCCGGCACCCCCCCAAAGGAGGCCCAATTGGGGGGTGCCGGACACCGATTTAGAGGCCCCGGGTGGAGATGCTCTAACGGGCCGGACGGGAATCAGGAAGAATCGGCATCCAAGTACTATGCAAGTATTGTAATGTACCTCCGTTTCCAATTACCTCCGTTTCAAATTAGATTACTTTATTTTATATAAAAGTAAATATATTTAGACATGTTACGAGTCTAGATACATCTATTTTTCAACAAATAGAAATCATCTAATATGGAACGAAGATAGTAAGAGAAAAAGAAAAAACTTCCCATCGACGCATACTGCTTACATGTCCAAAACATATAGAGATATTCCCTCCGTCCCAAAATCAGTGTCTTAATTTTTATTTAAAAAGATGTATTTAGATGTAAAATACGTCTAGATGTCTAGATATATTCATATTTCAAAAAAGCAAAGACACTTATTTTGGACAGACCCGGATAGATCGATTTACCTAAAGTTCTCTCCATCTAGTCCATATGTTTCATTATAAGATTTCTAAACCGCACTTAATTATATATGTATGTTTTATTGTTCCACTCATTTTTAGTACATACCGAAATATGCAAAACATGTAATAATTTGGTAGGGAGGGAGTATCTCCTTCTCGACTCTAGTCGTTGCCGCTATTATCGGAAATTCTGAATCTAACAACTACTCTTTTTCATGGTTATACGTGTCTCATTGATAAATAAAGATCAAGTTATACACACCAACCTTACAGATATGAAAAGATAGGAAAAACCTATGTGACAAACCAACGCCACTAAAGAGAAATGAGACATATCACCTCTTCAACCGAACTCGATGTGGCTCCATCACTGATCAACAACTTTTTGAACCTCTAAGATAGTTTGCCACAAGACAAACCATTGTCATTGAAAGAATCAGAGCGGGGCAGCACGACCCCGGACACGCAATCAAACTTCAGAATGGCACCCTCGCACGACGATGTCGGAGTAGGAAACCAGAACCATCAAACTCCAACCACAAACAAAGCACAAGGTACACCATCTTCCATCTGCCACCAGCAGCACGTCCTCCTGAACAAATTCTCTCTGCTCCACCATGGCCCCAGAAACAACGCCGCAGGAACGGGGACATAGCAGAGGAAAGACTCGTCTGATAAAGATGCCGTCGCTGCCTCACCGACACCATCCAATTAGAACTCTAAAGTCACCGACCTGGAAATATCGGTAAGCACACGATGCGACCAACTCCGAGACGCCGCTTTAAAGGAAAACGCCGGTGTGGGAGTAGAGTTGAGTCAGATTTATTTATCCGGGTGTCGCTCTAACCACTCCAACAACACACCAAAGGAGACAAAACCTAACCCTAACTACTAGGCCAGAGCGGAGGAGACATGGGCGAAGCGAGCTGGGGCCCTACGTCCCCCCATGTTGTAAAATTTTCTGAAAACCTCTTATACATTTCGACATATTATGTGAAGCTGAGCTTCAAATTAACCTATATGGCCCCGCCTAAATAAAATTTCTAGCTCCATACATGGAAAGAGAGAGGGCCCCTTCCTCATATCACCGCCGAAACGGCAAACGGGGAAGAGGGGACAAGGACCAGTGTCCTGGCCGGAGGAGTTGTCCGCCACTACCTCTATCGTGAGAGGATGAGAGGAAGAACGATCCGCATGTTTTCCGTTCTCATCCTCTTAACAACTACTTTAACCTCGACGGAAACGAGATCGAAAGTTCAAAATGTGTCTTGGATTTTACATCACACGTGTATCACCCGAAACGGATTACTCTTTCGGTAAGAAATACTTATAGCTCCTCGACGGTAGCGGGCCGGTGCACATGGACGACAGGCCTTCATGCGGCGTGGGCCAGGGAGCTAGGCACGGAAGAACAACCATATCTGGGCCGTGGCCTCATAGGTTTGGATCTGCACCAAAGGAACACTCGTTCTCAAAAACAGAAAAAAGACGAATGAAGCTTTTTTTTTTTTTTGAGAAACACAGTACAACGCAAGCGCTCATATACACGCGCATACACTCACCCCTATGAACACACGCACGCATACCCTACTCCTATGAGCACCTCCGAGAGACTGAGCCGGCGAATCAGGTCTTGAGATTGACGAAATCACCGCAGGCGCCTCACTGTCGACGGGAACGTCGCCTCACACTGAAGAATATTCCGCCTAAACGAGAAACAACAGCGTTAAATCTGGGATTTGAACTCTGATGGGCTGGGGGCACAACCACCCTTCTAACCATCTTGCCACAGGCAAGTTCTCAAGACGAATGAAGCCTCGGGCTGTCTTCTCCAAAACATATGAATCATTGTCGCTGGCTATGGATCCGTCTTCAAGAAAAAAGTAGCTACCCTGGAGAAAAAAATAGATTGTAAGACTAGATCTAGTGCTCGAGCAAATAAGCTAATATTACCTCTATTTTTTGTCCTTATTCACTCATTTTTATGTGTATCTAGAGAACATGTGCAATATTTAAAACATCTTGTATTAAAAAACGGAGGGAGTAGCACGTATATATTCAGAATCTAGTTTTCAGATTACACAATGATGCTTCAAAAGTTCACTTTGGTCTTGCAGTAATTCTTGCCGATGGAAATATTCCCTTCCATGAAGTTTCAGTCAGCCTGCAGCTCCTGATGCATACTGTAAATTTTATTCTAGTTCTTTTCTATTTTCTGGGGAAATTTTTATTCTAGTCGTCTGTTTCCTGCGGAAAAAATGCACGTTTCCTGTCGAGAGAAGGCCGGGACAATGCTTGTGCAAGAGAAAGCAACATGACCTGGCTGAATGCCGCCATGAAGAACAGCAGCATGCAGAGCTCACATATATCCGCATATATGCATGATCCTCGGGTAAAGTAGGAATGGAAGGTTGAAAACACATATTTTTTCAAAACCGAGCACCCACTGAATATGGTTATCAATCCAAGTTCAGAAATCAGAACAATGTCCCGAGATCATGTGCAGCACCCAGCACCAGCAGGACTTGCATCTAAGCATGATTTAAGAGTCTTGGCAGCCTGATCGCTCATGTCCGCTAGCTAGTCGAATATTCCATCGTGTTTCACGGTATGTCACAAGTGCTTGAGGATAGTTGGAGAAAAGGCGATTCTGATCAGATGCCCCAAGTTCAGGTTAGATTATGATGCTTTAGTACAAAATGTTATCAATGTTGACATTCTCATATGAACTTTTTCTCCCTTCATATTTCTTTTTCTAAACAAAGGCAAACAGATACAGGCGATCATAATCATGAAACAAGAGCCCAAATAGTACCTATATTAAAGTCACAAGGTTTGGCGAGCTCTCCTCGCTCTTGGCCCCACATGACACTGTAGTCGACTGTAGCTTAGCTACAGTAATCCCATCCAGCCCGTCAATTCCCGATCCGACGGTCCCCGAGTCTGTTTTGCAGAAAAGCATCCGAAAGAGTGAGGCCGTGCCCCGCGGTCCAAAATTTAACACGTCGAAGGACCTGAACGAAAATCTACACGACTCCACGGACTTCTCTGCAAAAATCCCACCGCATTTCCCCCCTCCCTCTTCTCTCTGTCCCGCGACATCCAGGCCGCCGCCGCCGCCGCGCGCCGCCGCCGGTATGCGCCTCCCCTGTCAGATCGACGGGGACGGGGAGCAGCGCGGCCGCGTCCTCTACAAGCTCGCTGAAGATCGGGCGTCGGGACGCCGCCTCGACGCCGGATTCGTCCCCGCCGTGCTCCGCGGCCGCCACCGCGTCCGCACGCCGCCGGCGCCGCTCCGGCGGCCTAGGAGCGGCGGCGCCGCCTCGCCTTGGTAGCTCGCGTCCAGAGCGCCCGCTCGCGCCGCCCAGCTCGCCGGGATTTGCCGCCGGCGTGCGCATCGCCGCCGCGGCCGCTCCGGCCGCCGCTGACGTCAGCGTGACGTCGCGGTGATCCGTATTGTCAGCCTAATGCTCTGTTTTTCCCAGGAAAAAAAATAACGACAAAATGATTATTTGTTTAATTAAATATCTTAAAAAATAAGCATCAAATATGAAAAAAATATCAAAATGACCACAACAAAATTTCCTACCTATTTATGGCACAATGCAACACATTTGAAAGGTATCAAATTCGACTAAATTTAGACACCAAAAAAACAACAGAAGATTAGCTATTCTAATTAAATATCTTCAAATATAAGCATCAGAAAAATATGAAAAAAAAATAAAATGACTAAAAAAAATCCTACCTATTTAAGGCACAATGCAACACATTTGAAAAGTTCCAAATTTGACTAAATTTAGACACAAAAAGCAACAAAAGGTTAACTATTTAAAGTAAATGTGTTTAAACATAATCAGCAAAAAAATATATGAAAAAATGACCAAATTGATCATAAGAAAAATAATTACTTATGGCCTACTGTAACACCATTTCAAATTTTCAAATTGGTGCCAATCTAGATAAATTCAACAAAAGGTCAACCGCTGACATCAGCGTGACGTCGCGGTGGTCCGTACTGTCAGCCTAATGCTCTGTTTTTCCCAGGAAAAAAATAACAGCAAAATGATTATTTCTTTAATTAAATATCTTCAAAAATAAGCATCAGAAAAATATGAAAAAAATATCAAAATGACCACAACAAAATTTCCTACCTATTTATGGCAAAATGCAACACATTTGAAAAGTATCAAATTCGACTAAATTTAGACACCAAAAAAACAACAGATGGTTAGCTATTCTAATTAAATATCTTCAAATATAAGCATCAGACAAATATGAAAAAAAAAATGACTAAAAAAAATCCTACCTATTTAAGGCACAATGCAACACATTTGAAAAGTTCCAAATTTGACTAAATTTAGACACAAAAGATTAACTATTTAAAGTAAATGCCTTTAAACATAATCAGCAAAAAAAATATGAAAAAATGACCAAATTGATCATAAGAAAAATAATTACTTATGGCCTACTGTAACACCATTTCAAATTTTCAAATTGGTGCCAATCTAGATAAATTCAACAAAAGGTCAACTACAGATAATTAATACCTTTAAACATGTCCATCGAACAAAAAAAAGATTATACCTATTTATGGCACAGTGCAACACATTTGAAAAGTTTCAAACTGGACTAAATTTGGACACAAAAAAACAACGTAATGTTACCTATTTAACGTAAATGCCTTTAAACATAATCAGCAAAAAAAATATGAAAAAATGACCACATTGAGACAAGAAAAATAATTAATTATGGTCTACTATAACACCATTTTAAATTTTGAAATTGGTTTCAACCTATAGCAATTCAAAAAAAGGTTAACTACGGATAATTAATACCTTTAAACATGTATCTGTAAGTATGACTTATCTAGACTGTTTCTACGTTTAAGCGGATGCATGTATTTAAGTCCGTACCTAAACTATCTAAGTAATTTTATTCTGCTTCATGTTGTCCTGCATCTAAAATATCTTCTGTGTAAAATAACTATTTAAAGTAAATGCCTTTAAACATAATCATCAAAAAAAATATGAAAAAAATGACCAAATTGATCATAAGAAAAATAATTACTTATGGGCTACTGTAACAGCATTTCAAATTTTCAAACTGGTGCCGATCTAGATAAATTCAACAAAAGGTCAACTACAGATAATTAATACCTTTAAACATGTCCATCGAAAAAAAATATTCTACCTATTTATGGCACAGTGCAACACATTTGAAAAGTTTCAAATTGGACTAAATTTGGACACAAAAAAATCAACATAATGTTACCTATTTAACGTAAATGCCTTTAAACATAATCAGCAAAAAAAATTGAAAAAATGACCACATGGATCACAAGAAAAATAATTAATTATGGTCTACTGTAACACCATTTTAAATTTTCAAATTGGTGTCAACCTATAGCAATTCAAAAAAGGTTAACTACGGATAATTAATACCTTTAAACATGTATCTGTAAGTATGACTTATCTAGACCGTTTCTACGTTTAACGGATGCATGTATTTAAGTCCGTACCTAAACTATCTAAGTAACTTTATTCTGCTTCATGTTGTCCTGCATCTAAAATATCTTCTGCGTAAAATAACTATTCATCCAGATGGTGTTTCCTGCAGTTATACTATTAACATGTTGCAGCCGGTTATTAATGCATGCTGCATCGATCAAGCCCCAAAATCAACAAGGAATTAGTTCACTTACTTTATACGACAACAAAGGATTTGTAGCATTCGAACATGATTACACATGCCTAAAATTCCATGATCCTTATATGGAGAATGCTTACGAGTCATACGCTATCAGTGCACAGTAGATATAGTACAACCAGACGTATACAAACCTCTCTCCACACAGCACAACATGCCGTCATAAATCGCTCCTCAGCGCTGCAACAATACGAGAAAACCAGCGTGTTCTATCCACTATTTAAGATGTACAAGCACCACCGTTTCCTAGCAGCAAGTGCTATGCAATCGCACCAACTATTACACCATTTCATGTCAGTGATCCAAACCCTTTCAGCAGTCATGTACCCTTTGCAATAATTAAGCAGCTAGAAAAAACGGCAGCAAACTCAAGCGTCTCACCGAGTTGCATTGCATGAATAGTCGACCTCCTCTTTTCAATAATGCTAGCAGGCATCGTGTATCTTCTACCAGCACTAAACATGGCACAGCCAAACACACTGACAAGATGAAACTAAAAAGAACAACACATACCCAAAATTATCTTATGCCACCGTTACGAACTACACTGATATAACGTCAAGGGCGCGGCGTCACGCCGCGCCAGATTTACCTAGTATTATCTTACAGAATCAGGCAATAGTGAAGCCTTCTGCTCCTCTAGCTCATCCTCATGGACTCCTTAACCCCAACACTTGTTGGATTCTATGGTGGAACCGAACAGGAATGACATGATAAATTCCAATGCCTCAAATGGACTGTTGGGTTTCACTCTCGATCTCGCTTAGCTCGTCAGAGAGAACAAGAGACGCAAGTTTTTGTTGTCGTGTAAAACTTACGGCGTTTTCCGTTTTCACTTCCTTTTATTCAGTACAAAGCAAATCATCCCGTGATTATCGCCACGTCCCCGACTGAATCGTGCCATCCCACGACTCGGAACGAGCTCACGAAGATCCTACAACTACGGACATCACGCACAGACCGCGTCGTCCAGCTAACAGAAACGTAACTGACATAACTCTGAACCTGAACCTAACACTTAACTGAACCTAAATCCCTGACGCTAAACAACAGACGACAAGATTACAGATATAACAAATCTCCCCCTAATCTTGTCGTCGCTTACTTTATTTCAGCAGCTCCAATTCTGCTCCTCAGCCCCTTGAAACGAACACGCCCGAGAGCCTTGGTCAGGATATCAGCCAACTGTGCCTCCGTGTTGATGTAGTCGATCTCCAGATCGCCTTTCTCCACATAATCTCGGATCAGATGGAAGCGGGTGTCAATGTGCTTGCTACGATCATGAAACACGGGGTTCTTGCTAAGAGCGATTGCCGACTTGTTGTCCACCAACAGCTTCGGCGCTCGCGATTCTTCGTTCAGGAGTTCACCAAGCAGTCTGCTCAGCCAGATCCCTTGGCATGCTGTAGTGGCTGCAGCAATGTATTCAGACTCGCACGATGATGCTGCCACTACTCGCTGCTTCTGTGATTGCCAACTGATTGGGCTTTGTCCCAGGAAGAAGATCATGCCTGTTGTACTCTTCCGGTCGTCGACATCACCAGCCAAATCAGCATCGCTATACCCGAGAAGCTTTGGTGTACCCTCGCCTCTCTCGTAGGTGACACCAAAATTCAGAGTTCCTGCTATATACCGCAGCAGGTACTTCACCGCAGCCAGATGTTGTGATGTGGGCTTCTCCATGAACCTACTGACATATCCTACTGCAAATGTTATGTCAGGGCGTGTGTGAACTAGGTACCTCAAGCTGCCCACAAGACTGCGGTATTTCGTTGCATCAACCGGCTTCCCATCGCCGATCTTGCTCAGCTTCAGTCGCGTTTCCATTGGCACAGCAACCGGGTTGCAGTCATCCATGCCAGCCTTCAACAGTAGTTTCTTTGCGTACGAGGACTGCCGAAGAGTGACATGACCCTCCCGTTGCTGCACTTCTATGCCCAGATAGTAGCTGAGTTCTCCGAGGTCGCTCATCTTAAACAGCGTCGTCATTTCATGCTTGAAACGAGTGACCTCGGTGATGCTTGATCCAGTTATCACAAGATCATCCACGTACACGCCTACCAGAAGCATCTCGTCGTCGCTGCCTCTGCGATACACCGCGTGCTCTGCCTCGCTGCGCTTGAACCCCAGGTTTAGCAGACTGGAGTCCAACTTTGCATTCCATGCCCTCGGCGCTTGTCGCAACCCATACAGCGCCTTCTTCAGTCGAAGCACCTTGTGCTCCTCCCCCTGTATGACGTACCCAGGAGGCTGCTCAACATATACTTCCTCAATTAACTCTCCGTTGAGGAATGCAGTTTTTACATCCATGTGATGGATTGGCCAGCTGTGATGCGCCGCGAGAGCAATTAGCATGCGCACTGTTTCCATTCTTGCAACCGGAGCAAACACTTCCTCGAAGTCCACTCCTTGTCGCTGTATGTACCCCTTTGCAACCAGTCGCGCCTTGTGCTTGATCAACTCTCCGTCAGCATCTCGCTTGATCTTATAGATCCACTTGAGACCAATTGCGCGATGTCCTGGTGGCAGCTTGCTCAACTGCCAGGTTTCATTGGCCTCAATGCTAGCCATCTCCTCGTCCATGGCTGTACGCCAACCCTGCTCCCCCTTGGCTTCGTCGTACGAAGCCGGCTCCTCTGCTAGCAACAGATGGGGAGGCGGCAGCTCTTCTCCTCCGAACAGAACGTAGTCTGCCAGCTGCGAATTGGGTTGCACGATGCCGTCCTTAGCTCGTGTGCGCATCGGGTGACTGTTTTCTGCAACTTCTGAACTTTCCTGAACATCTTCAGTTTCGACAGTATAACTGTCTTCAGCTTCAGGCGTTTCAGTTGCGGGCACTGCTGCAGATCGTGGCGTTGGCGGGCTCCGAGAAATGCTGGGCTCAGCTTGCTCGCTCACGTGCTCGCCTGCGCTGTCCGTGTCGTTCCTCGCCACAGATATGCAATACTGTTCAACCGAGAAGCTCTCAGGTTCCTGGCGCTGTTCGTCTGTGCTCCGTGCCGCAGACCAGTTCCAGCTCGTGTCTTCGTCAAAGACGACGTCGCGAGAGACATGAACTTGCTCTGCGACGGGGTCGTAGGCACGGTATGCAGCAGAACCAGCCTCGTACCCGAAGAATACCATGGGGTTGCTCCGATCTTCCAACTTCTTCAGGTTTGGGCGTGCCTTCTTGACGTGAACGACACTCCCAAACTTGCGCAGGTGCTGCACGCTCGGCCTTCGTCCGTGCCAGGCCTCGTATGGGGTTTTGCCGATGACGCTCTTCGTCGTTCCTCGATTGAGGATGTACACAGCAGTCGTGACGGCCTCCCCCCAAAACTTCACCGGCACGCCTTTCGCCTTGAGCAGGCAGCGTGCCATGCCGACGACGGTCTGGTTGCGCCGCTCGACCACGCCGTTTTGCTGTGGCGTGTACGGCGCAGTCAGTTGTCGTTGTACCCCTTGGTCGGAGAAGTACTCGCCGAGCTCCCTGGACGTGAACTCTCCTCCACGATCAGTGCGCAACACCTTCAGTTTGTGCCCGCTCTGCAGTTCGGCCGTCGCCTGGAATTTCTTGATTGCTGCAGCCGCTTGATCCTTTGCGGCTAGCAAGAAAATCCACATGTACCGACTATAATCATCCACCATCAGAAGGAAATATCGTTTACCTCCTGGCGTCGGTGGATCAATCGGCCCGCAGAGGTCGGCGTGTACGAGCCCGAGCTGCTCGCCCGCACGGTTCCATGCTTGGCGTGGGAACGACGTCCGCCTGTGCTTCCCGGCGAGACACGCGTCGCAGACGCGCTCGGTCTCCTCGATCAGCGGAAGCCCGTGCACCATGTCACCGCGCGCGAGACGCCGAAGAGCCTCGAAGTTCATGTGGCCGTAGCGTGCGTGCCAGCGCCAGCCGTTCTCGCATCGGTGCACGGCAAGGCAAACAGGCTGCGCGAGGGCGAGATGGAGTATGTAGAGCCGGCCGCGACTCCTCTGCACACAGGCGAGCAGGCGACCATCGGGGTCGCGCAGACGTAGGCTGCCATGGCGAATGTGGGTATCGAAACCCAGCTCGTCCAGCTGTCCCAGCGATACTATGCTACTGCACAGTCGTGGGATGTAGTACACCTCCGTCAGCGTGAGGTGTTCTCCGGTCTTGCTGGCGAAGAGGATGGTGCCGCGTCCCTCGATCTCCACTGAGGAATCATCTCCGAGCTTGACAAAACCTTTCACACTGGTGTCCAGCTCCGAGAAGAACTCCCGTCGCCCGCACATATGGTTGCTCGCACCCGAGTCTAGGAACCAGGTGGTGTCGCAGCCAGCACCTCCCGTCGCCGTTCGCGCCTGGGAGCGTGCTTCGTTTAGAAGGACTCGCTCTGTGGGATCCACCTTGTCCGGGCTCGCCACCGTGAGAGAGTGTAGGCGCGCGACGTACAGAGCCGGCTTCTCCTCATCCTGCGCAAGGTTTGCGCGTTCCTTGCGTTCTCGCCGGGGCTCGGGGCAGTCCTTCGAGATGTGCCCGGCGTACTTGTTACAATTGTAACATTTTATCTTCGACCAGTCGCGCTGGTCGCCGGCCGCGCGCTGGCCGCAGTCACGGCCATTGCCGGAAGGCTTTCCTTTCGGCTTGCCCTTTCCTTTCTCTCCGTGGTTCGCACCGGAGCCTTGGCCTTGGTCGCGCAGTTTACCGCGTGCCAGCCACTCCTGTTCCGTGAGGAGGAGCTGACTGCCCGAGCTTTCCGTGGTTCCGATGGAACACCGCTCGGCGGCGGATCGCAACCGCCCGATGAGCTCCTCGACGGACATGCCGTTCAGATCGAGTAGGGTCTCGATCGAGCACGCGATCTGGGAGTACTGGCTAGGTACCTCCCTCAGGAACTTTTGCACGACCTTGATTTCCTCCACGGTGTCCCCAAGTTCTCGTAGGTTGTTGACGACGCCCGTGATCCGCATGCCGAACGCGTCGAGCGACTCGCCGCCTTTGAACGTGATCTGCTCGAACTCACGGCGCAGGCGCTGCGCGGTCGCCTCCCGCACTCGGTTCACGCCCACCCGCATCATGCGGATCGCCTCCCAGGCTTCGTGTGCTGTCTCCTTCACAGCGAGCACCGGCACCATGTCCGGTGGCGCCGCGCGGATCAGCGCAGACAGCGCCGCCATGTCTTCACGGTCGCCCGGCACGCCCATGCCGGACACCGCCTCCCACAGCCCCTGGGCGCGCAGATTGATCTTCATGACGAGCGCCCATTCGATGTAGTTGGTCGCTGTCAGTGTGGGGTAGACGATCCCCCCGCCGTAGTTGGTGCGTTCCTGAACGACGCGCTCGTGTACGACAACCTCGTTGCCGCCCCTGCGCACGACGCTCCGTCCGCGGCTCCGTGCCCGCAGATTTTCTCGAGGGAGCGCGCCCTCCGTTCCAGCCGCCGTTGCAGCTACGCCTCCACCTCCCGCCGCGTTGGGTGGTGTCGACGGCGTGCGCTCTCGCCCGTTCGACATGATCACTGGATCGCGAACAGGCTCTGATACCAAATGTTGGGTTTCACTCTCGATCTCGCTTAGCTCGTCAGAGAGAACAAGAGACGCAAGTTTTTGTTGCCGTGTAAAACTTACGGCGTTTTCCGTTTTCACTTCCTTTTATTCAGTACAAAGCAAATCATCCCGTGATTATCGCCACGTCCCCGACTGAATCGTGCCATCCCACGACTCGGAACGAGCTCACGAAGATCCTACAACTACGGACATCACGCACAGACCGCGTCGTCCAGCTAACAGAAACGTAACTGACATAACTCTGAACCTGAACCTAACACTTAACTGAACCTAAATCCCTGACGCTAAACAACAGACGACAAGATTACAGATATAACATGGACAAGGGGGTTGGGCAGCAGCACCATCGATGCAGCAGTCCACTGTTCCAGAATTCATCAACGCACAACAAGGGACTGCCGCAAGAAGGATCGGCCTTGTCTGCGATGTTCAGAGGGCATCCGCCTCTCAGCCTATATTGACTTCTAAGTTTGAAAGCCAAGATGGAGCTGGATCGTGTTGTAGCACAGGAAGTTCATTCAACAACCACGACGAGGATCATGTCAACGAACCTCCTATAACTACCGTATGATTCTAACTTTCTGTAAGTCTATTTAGTATTTACTCACAATAGTACTCAATGGATTAATGCAATCTTTTGCTTGGGCTGGAGATCTGATGCATATTCAGGGCATAGGGCATAATATCCCTACTTTGATCTTTTTCATCACATCAGAAAAAAATAAAAACAATATGTCCGGTGCCATCACTGAAGTCTTTGATGGACATGTCAGCATGTGCTTGGTGCCACTCTCTCATCCAACGGCTGACCTGGGCTCAACTGAATACTAGCCATACGCACCCATGAAATTTAGCGAGCATTCTTCTATTTGACCTGCAAACTGAGATCATGGGCTCAACTGCTAAAGTACATGAGTACTACTATGTAATGTACCAGTAGACATGCTCCTTGACTGCCTGCAATTAAGTACCGAAGGTTCCCTTCTGATTGGTTCGTTTGCCCAACTCTAGAGCTGCACATGCACCAACTGTAGAGCTGATACAACGGCTAGCAGCCTTCTTCAATGTTTCAGGACATATATTATGCATGATTGCGAGGGAAAATAAAATTATTGCATTATTGTGAGGACACATAAAATTAGGGCACGATTGTAGGGCCTAACTGATTTTCTTCAAACGAGGAAAGCAAGCTATTGATTGATTGGGCAGACATAATTGCATATGTCAACTCACTATCCTATGACTGATTTCTATAGACCAGAATCATATGAATTCAACTCAGTATCCTTGTCAACCTCAGGTTCAGCGCCATTGAAACAGAGGACTCTTCAGCTCTCAAATTCTGGTCCAGACTTGATGTTTAAACTTTCCTCACATCAGAAGTAAAAAAATGTTCAGTGGCATCACCGTACCAAACCTGAAGTCGTGTGACAAAACCAAAAGCATTTGATGCAACATGTGCTTGGTGCAGATCTCATCACGGACGGCTGCCTTGAGCTCAGCTACCAAATGCAATGAATTTAGTAAAGAAGCAACTTAGGGCATGAGGGAAGGCAGCATCCTCATACTACTGCCTCATGACTCCACATAGATAAACTGAGGTGAAACATATATGTTCACATATATTACCCTCAAGTAAAGGACGGGATGGAGAAATCATTCGTTGAAGATGATTACCCATCCAACTTCATAACAATGTCATGCGATCATGGGTAGCGCAATCATATTTTGCATCCGTGCAATAATTCAGAAATCTTGGCAGGCTGATCGCTCAAAGTCTGAACGACCCGAAATTGTCAAACATACATGTTTAAACTTTCATCACATAATAAGTAAAAAAAAAATGTTCAGTGCATCACCTTACCGGAGCCAAGGTCATATGATCTTTGATGCAAAATGTGTGCTTTTGTGTTGCTCTCACCCCAGCCGGCTGCCCCGAGCTCAGCTGAATGCTGACCAAATGCAACCAAGAAACTTAGGATGCATCCTTCTATATCCTTGTCTCTTTGACCTGCAAGTTGATTATGCTTGATCACGCAGTGGCGGACCGAGGATATGCCAGATAAAATTTTGACGTGTATTTTGGTAAATTCATTCTGAATTCAATAAATAATTATATAAATTGCAACATAACTTTGTAACCAATCAATACTTGTTTTTGAAACACAGGGCAAAACTTTTGCAATAAATAATACTCCATACAAATAGTTCAAACTAGAAACTTATAATGCTACTTACAAATTATGCAATTGACAATATGTATGACACGTATATATCTTTGCAAAATATATGTGAACAATTGTTGGTGTAATATCTTTGCAAAATATGCAATGTAGACAATCATATAATATATGTGAACAATTGATTTGTATTTAACTATTTGATTCATCATTTAAAAAACTGTTTAATTCATTATTACGTAAACAAATTTAGATAGAAATATCGCATATTTATTTTCCTAATTTATGAGAAAATATAAAATATAAATTTTAACGGAAGATTAGCTACAAATATGATTTACCGTACAACCGGCTTTTTACTAATCGCTCCTAGTAGTACTAATGCGCATGGTTGGGCCTCAGGGTAATGCCAGGTATGCCACTGGATCACGGGATCAACTGCTCAAGTACTACTCTGTACTTGTGTACATGATGTTTGTGAACATGTCATGTTCCCTGACTTCCTGCAATTAAGTACCGATTGGTCCATTATTTTATTTTTTTGAACATAAAAGGTAGAGTTGTCTCTACCTTATTTAAATACAGCCAGGTTTATTTACAAGGTGGCACCGCAAGTGCGGTGAAAAGGAAGAGAAAGGAAAAACTTGCAGAAAAATAAGCTAGAACACAACAGGCTGCGCTAGTCACTGAATTTATGTGTCCATTGAATTATTTCCAGCTTGTTCTGCTTCGCTCTCGTACTCCAGAGAATAAGATCGTCTTGAATCCCTTTCTTAAGCATTGTAAACGTGGTAAGTTGCTTGTTGAATACCCTATTATTTCTTGCCCTCCACAGGTTAAGGATGCATGCAGCGAAGCAGATGGGCCAGGTTTTGGGTCTCGTCTTGGTCGTGGACTGCATGAATTGTGTTATTGAGTTTGAACTGAGTGCTATCTCTTTTATCTGTAATTTGTCCCAAATCATCATTGCAGCCTCACAGTGTAGCGAGATGTGGTCTATTGATTCTAGTGCTGGGCATCTGTCGCATCCAGCGTCAGTGGACCAACATTTCTTGGTCATGTTGTCTCTGGTGTTCAGTCTGCCCTTGTATGCCAACAGGCTATTGATTATGAGGGCACATAGATTATAGCATGATTGTGGGGGCTAATGGATATTCTTCAGAATAGGAAAACAGGCTATTGATTTATTGGGGCAAACATAACTGCATACACGTTCAACTAAGTACTGTTAGATGATTGGTTTTTATAGATCAGAATCAATTTCCACATGGTATCGAGTTAACGCTGCATTGCACACTATAAGTAGCGCAACTATGAGTCCAATATTGTCACAGAGGAAAGAATGCATTCATTTATCACACTCATATATAGCATCATGAGTCGGGTGAAAGGATTTTACCATGATTTCATCCACATCAAGCTGCACAGCTTCAGTCGAATCAGTAGATATGTTGTCGATTCGATTATTTTCATCTATCGGTTTGTTGCATTGCATGTTCATCCATTCTGGATCCAACTGTCATATTTCCTAGCCATTGCTATACTTGGTTCAGTCCTCCTGATGTCGCTGAAACCAAGCAACCCTGACTTCAGCCCTCCTTATGTTGACATGCTATACCTGTCAACTTCTGCTCTAACAGTTTCCGGCCTCAGCACCGTCAAAATGGAGGACCTCTCCAGCTCCCAGATTGTGGTCCTGACATTGCTCATGCTTGTAGGAGGGGAGATCTTTGTTTCACTCTTAGGCCTCATGCTTAGAGTGAACCATCAACACATCCAAGATCTTCCAAGCGTGAAGATCAGCTCAGTTGCTGTTGAGCTTGAAGCGATAGACGGCGTGGTGCTTTGTGATGAGTCGCCGCTTGAAGAAGCAGCTCATGCAATTCCACCTAAGAGTTGTGCAGAGTTGAAGAGTAGGTCTGTCAAGTGCTTAGGATATGTGGTATTTGGGTACTTTGCTGTGATCCATTTCCTGGGCTTTCTGCTGGTTCTTCTGTATATAACTCATGTGCCAACTGCAAGCGCGCCGCTGAAAAAGAAAGGGATCAACACTGTGCTCTTCTCAATGTCGATCACCGTCGGTTCCTTTGCTAATGCAGGCCTCGTGCCAACGAATGAGAGCATGGCCATCTTCTCAAAGAATTCAGGCCTCTTGTTGCTACTCAGTGGCCAGATTCTCGCGGGCAACACATTGTTCCCTCTCTTCCTGAGGCTACTGGTATGGTTCCTAAGGAGGCTGACAAAGGTTAAGGAGCTGCGGCTCATGATCAAGAACCCTGAGGAGATGCATTTTGCTCATTTGCTTCCTAGGTTGCCAACTGTTTTTCTCTCCTCGACTGTCGTTGGTCTGGCAGCAGCTGCCGCCACACTGTTCTGCTTTATGGACTGGAATTCTTCGGTGTTTGATGGGCTCAGCTCTTATCAGAAGACTGTTAATGCATTCTTCATGGTGTTGAATGCGAGGCACGCAGGGGAGAATTCCATTGATTGCTCACTCATGTCCCCCGCCATTTTAGTATTATTCATCGTCATGATGTAAGTTCATGACCACAAGGCACTTCACTAATTGATGTTTCATGTCATTCAACTAGTACAACTTGCTTTAGAATCTCAGATACATAATTATTTATCTCAGGTATTTGCCATCATCAGCAACATTTTCTCCACCCAATGGAGATACTGAAACCACCAACGGGAAGACTAAAAGCAAGAGATGGTCGTTGGTGCAGAATTTGGCCTTTTCACCGCTCGGGTGTAATATCATCTTTGTCATAGTTGCCTGCATCACTGAAAGGAGAAGGCTGAGAAACGATCCACTCAACTTCTCCACCTTGAACATGATATTCGAGATCATCAGGTGTGTTTTTCTTTGATATGATTGAAACCCTTCCATTACTCTGCTAATTAGAAGAGAGAAAAGACAGTAAGGCAACGGTAGGGTAGAGCATAGTTAAATGGTAGTTGCAGCATAGCAGAAGAATGAACTAAATTAATAAAAAGAGAATCTTTTGTTTGCAAGAGCTAAACACAGCACTATAACTAAACTAAACTACCTTAGAAGATAATAATTCATAAATGCGTCAGAGTTAAGAGAATAATTTTGTATGCTTTAATTTGCAGTGCATATGGCAACGTAGGGCTATCCACTGGTTACAGTTGTTCTAGGCTGCATCAGCTGCACCCAGAGATCATCTGCCAGGATAAGCCATACAGCTTTTCTGGATCGTGGAGCAACGGAGGAAAGTTTATGCTGGTCTTGGTCATGCTATATGGAAGGCTCCATGCCTTCACTATGGCCACAGGTACTTCTTGGAAAATATGGCACAGCTGACCAAGACAACTTTCACAGGAAAGTGGATCAAATTAGCATAACTGTCGTTAGCGTGCTGCCTGAAGTTCAGGTTTCTAGTTGGATCATAGTGGATACAAATATATATGTTTGTCTATGTTGCACTTGCAACAGAAAATTTATTTGTTTCCACCAACCAAATCTGAGATGAACTTTATGTTATCAGTCAACATCAAGAAATCAATGCAACTAAAGCATCGAGCCATCTGTCCACATGTTGATGTAAGATGGAACAAGGACAAGGTGGATTCTCTGTGCGTTCCAGTGGAAAAAACAAAATTATTATACTTATTGTTGGAGGGAGCGGTTAATATTATTACACACAATTAAGGGCAAGTACAACGCGGGCGCTTAGGCAGGCGCCAGGGAATTAAATCCTGGCGTTTTTGTGCGAATCCGGTACATTTTCTTAGCACCGATGACAAACTAGGCGTCCAACGCTTAATGAATGCGTGCAAATAATGACTCCAGGCGTCCGGCGCTTAATGCATAGAATAACCGATCAAATTAAGCGCCCCACTAAGAGTCCAGCGATGTACATGCCCTAATAACACAAGTAAAATAGTTGGTTTTGATACCAGGTGCACACACAATGAATGCCCTGTTGTTGTAGTTATAGAAATTCCATGGAAACTAAAAGAGGTTAGTTAATTACGGAAATTGAAAGTTTAACTTTGTATGAAAATAACGCGTTTTGATCAACAAGAAGTTGGCACTTTCGGTCGTGACGCCAGCCTGTGGCAAAACACAAATAGTCAATTTCATCAAGATCCCGGCTCCGCCTTTAGCTGATCAAATACTTTCGTACCTCCACAGCACTGCTTCCTTTAGGGCCCAAAACGAACTGGTGCAGGTAGTTTATTGAAACCCTTGAAAAAAAAATACGTCTGTATACTTTGTTGAGCTGTCAGAACAGCGTTCCATAAGGTTAATTCAAAATTCACATCGCTGATGGGCTAGTCGACCAGCTGATCTAACATGAAGATCCGGCTACCAAATCTGAGTACTGCTGCACTTATGCTAAATTACTTACTGATGTAAACATGTGATGGGCATCTGAATTCATGTGAAAAAATAATAGTAAAAACAGAACAGAAAGGCCATCAGAGAAGCCAAAGTCACAACAAGCATCCAAATCGTGCAAATGGATAGAGCTACAAAGTTCAGTGAACCTTCCCTGATGTCCTCTTCCAAAGTGCTGTGAACTCATTAGCATCTTCTGAGCAGTAACATTTAAAGCTTTTACCTAGAGTATTCAATTGAGGAATCCTCTCCATTCAAGCAAGACTTTGAGTATGTCGGCCCTAAGAGAAGTCTTAGCTATATGCACTAGAATAACCTTTGGATTCACCTTACTTCCTCGATGTAGAATTAATCAAGATGTAACTGCACCTGAATTTACGATGTACCATGGCTAGTAAGGAACTAACTAGGAAGTGACTAACTGAGGAAGGTTCTTGTCCACTGGTGTCTGGTGTCTGTACATTGCCCTTGAAGCATGGCTTAGAATACTTCCTAGCAATGGGTTTGATAACAGCTGCAATCACTTTCCATTCATTATTGCTGGACATCTTCAAGGGAAGAGCCAAATGCAAAGCACCAAAATCGTTTTATACACATTCTTGCTTACAATGCAAAATTCAGAGATTCTCTCACATCCATTTAGAAAACAAGGTTTACCTTAACTTCCAGGCAATTCCACTGCCAGCATTTATGAGCTGTTACAACACCTGATCAAGGTTGCCCTTGGTAGCAGGGCAATTGGCAAATCACCTTCATATGTAAACAACACTATCACTTGCCTACTATGGTGAGCTGGTCGTGGTTGCCTTTTGAAAGACGACAATTGGCATGGTGGGAAAAATACATAGCACACATGCAAATTGTTCTTTTCTAAGCTGGGAATATTGCTGCATGCTCCGCACACATAGCATTGAGTCTGAAAGGTTTCTTTCTTCCAAAATTATTTTTACAAAAGGTTTCTCAAACAATATTGTACATGTCTGCTTGTCCACTAACTTTAACCATGGGCTGTATATATACTCCCATTGATCACTTGTCACTTTTAGTTGCAGGCTGAATCAAGGCCATACATCAAACAGATAGAGGCACTGCCATCTAATTCCAATGCCTATCCAGCTGCAAATCTTTGTTAGTTCTGCAAGACATGTCATCCGTTCATCTGTGTTCATTTTTCAGTTCATTGTTTTCCATCTTAGCCCCCTTTTGATGCACTTGTTCTATTTTGTTATCATTGATGTGCTTGGTTTTGTTGCCTTGATGGCGCTGAAGCCAAGTAACACCAACTACAGTCCTCGCCATGTCGACATGTTTTTCCTTTCGACATCTGCAGTCACAGTTACAGGATTAGCCACCATCAAAATGGAGGATCTTTCTAGCTCTCAAATAGTGGTCCTAACTATCTTGATGTTCTTAGGCAGTGAGATGTTTGTTTCCTTGCTTGGTCTTGTTCATGATTGGAGCAAGAAAAACAAACATGATCCTGAAGACAGTAGAGTTAGATCAGTTACCATCCGCGACGAGTTGCAGGTAGAAGAGGCAATCCTGACAACATCAACAACAAATTCCAATGGGCTAGAGAAGAGTTGCCTCAAATACTTAGGGTTTGTGCTCTTGTCCTACATGGTCATGATTCTTCTTGTAGGTTCTCTATTGGTGTTCTTGTACATATCACATATTTCAAGTGCAAGAGATGTGCTGACAAGAAAAAGTATCAACCTCATGCTCTTCACGATATCGGTCACTGTTTCTTCTTTCACTAATGGAGGATTAATGCCGATGAATGAAAGCATGGCGGTGTTCGCCTCGAACCAGGGCCTCCTCCTGCTACTCACTGGTCAGATTCTTGCAGGCAATATTCTGCTTCCTGTATTTCTCAGGCTGGTGATTTGGACATTAAAAGGATTAGGAATAACTAGAGCTGGATCTGAAGAGTTTAAGCTCATGATGAACAACCCAAGGGCAATAGGTTGCAACCACCTGCTGCCTAATCTGCAGACAGTATTCCTTGGAGCCACAGTTGTTGCCCTTGTAGCCACGGCAGTCACCCTGTTCTGCTGCTTGAACTGGGATTCTGCAGTATTTGTGGGGCTCACCCCCAATCAAAAGATCACCAATGCATTGTTCATGGCGGTGAACGCAATGCAGGCAGGAGAGAATTCCATCGACTGCTCCCTCATCGCGCCTGCAGCTTTAGTACTATTCATCGTTATGATGTCAGTTTCACACTCTAAGCTCCTCTCTTCAGGCAAACATCAGTGTAAACTGTTTACTGATATGTGTACATTTTCAGGTACATCCCGGCCTCGACAACATTTTTGTCAGTACAACATGATGACGACAGAGGCGACGAAGAACACAAGGATGAACCAGCAAAGAGAAGCGTATCGCTGAATAATATGTTGTTCTCACCATTAACCTGCAATGCTGCACTGATAATGCTCATCTGCGTCACCGAGAGAAGATCACTTTCCAGCGACCCTCTCAATTTCTCCACATTCAACATGATCTTCGAGGTTATAAGGTAATCAGGAGCATATCCAAATCTTCTGAAACATTTTTCTCACAGTGCTTCCGAAACAGCATGTGATCTACCATGCATGCACGACCGATTTGAAAATTTACCGTCTGGCTACTCATTGCGCCTGCAGTGCATATGGCAATGTGGGGCTGTCCACCGGTTACAGCTGCTCGAGGCTGCCGCACCAGGAGAAAGAAAGCATCTGCCAAGACAAGCCGTACAGCTTCTCGGGCTGGTGGAGCGACCAAGGCAAGGTGGTTCTTGTTCTTGTGATGTTCTATGGGAGGCTCAAAGGATTCCACAAGCGCAGGAGCTAGTTTATTGAGCCAATGCCAGATTTTTTTTGGCCCTTATTTTTCTTTTCTTCAGTTCTTCATCCAGGTGTAGATTTGCAATAAATTGATCCTAAAGAATGTTTTTGTACTGTGCAATTTTGCTTGGCCCAAGCACCATCAATTGGGAGAGATGAAAGTCTAACACTACCTCCAATCCAAAAAAAAAACTTTCGCAGGTTACACCTATAAGTTTTACATGATACGTTGCGTTATCACAACACATAAAACGGATCGAAGGGAGTAAGAAACTATGTACATATGCACTTCTTCATGAGTTTATAAACACTTTGAAATTTACTCAAAATATTCATGGTACTACGGAACGTTAATTTAGATGCATGTACAAACTTTTGAGCGAAAAATACGATCACACGTTGTAAGAGGTACACAAAAAATAGCTACTGTATAACTTGATTTCCGTTTTTTCTTTCGTTCATGAATTTTTTTGGTCAGTGCCTAAATTCACATGAACCCAATGTTCACAAAATCTTCTTGAGGAGACACAGGGCTCAGTGTGTACCAATATAGGGCACTTTGGCGTGCTGGTGAGGTCTCCCAGCTGGAGGCGCTTCGCAGCACGCCGGAGCTCTGCCGTCCCGTCGCGGCGATGCTCCTAATAAAGCAACCGAGGTGGCTCCCGTCTCCGACGCCGGCCACGGCGGAGAAATCCTCCGCAGATCCTCCCCCCAGGAGAATATAGAGATTCAGTCGAGTGAAGAAGGGGAAAGCAGCTCACACGCGGCGCCGGCGGCGGTGGTCGCCGGCCGGCCGCCGTTTCGGCAGGGGATCCGTCCTCCGGGCTTCGCGAGAAACCTTTCAACAATCTTACTAAGGCCCATTAATACTAACACACAAAGGCCCGTTATTGCTAATCCGGCCCATTAGTTGCCGCCCTCACCACCTACATAAGCCCACCCCCGAGCTAGGGTTTGCGTCTCTCGCACCCTTCCATCGCCCAGCTAGAACTTCCGCCGCCGCCGTCGCCGTCGCAAATCCTAGACCGCAGGCATGGGCGTGTTCACCTTCGTGTGCCGCAAGTCCGGCGGCGAGTGGGCGGCCAAGCAGCACAAGGGCGAGCTCGAGGGCTCCGCGGCCACGACGTACGACCTCGAGCGCCAGCTCGTCGGCGCCGCCTGCGCTAAGGACTCCTCCGGTGGCGTCCAGTCCTCCTTCACCATGGTCTCCCCAGACTCCGCTGTCTGCCAGGTCCGGAAACCCCTCCCTGCCCTTACTAACTTCTGCTGCATCCTGCTGATCCATCTATATACGCTTGTCCTGCACTGTAGCTATGTATAACTAGTTCCGATCCATGAGCTCTTATGGTTAATTGAATAGTGATATATAGTTTTGGTGTGCATTCAGTGCTATCCTGATCTAACAGCGTTCTAGTGATGTACAAGTTAGATATAAATAGCTTGATCTACTAGTTTATTTTTCTGAATTCGACAGTGAAATTCAGCATATGATGCATCAAAGGTACTTGGAGCTGTCAGTAAATCGATTAACATTCATTGATACCTTTTGTTGTGTTCATGAGTAGTAGGTTGATTAGGACCTAACCACATGTCCACATTCAAGTAGGACCTGTTGCATTAAGTGTTTCAGTAGGTTGTGAAAGAAAGTTGTGGTGGCTTGTTTTGTGATGCTGTATGTATTAGAGGTAGCCTAGTTTTTATTTATTTTTGTGATCTGAGAAGCTGAT
This sequence comes from Poa annua, assembly GCA_026929855.1. Taxonomy (NCBI): domain Eukaryota; kingdom Viridiplantae; phylum Streptophyta; class Magnoliopsida; order Poales; family Poaceae; genus Poa; species Poa annua. Next base: position 100,053,762 of record CM049437.1, read on the forward strand.
ATCATGTTAAAGATCTTCTTTGTGAACTGCCTTCTTTTGCTTGGCAGCTTTACACGAATCCTTGTTCATTTGTATTAATACCATGTCAGATTTTGGAGTAGCCAATAGGCAATAGCCAGAAGTTATATTTACTGCTTGTGTCTTCAATAACAAAATCTCCAATGCTGATCTGAATTTTCATGCATGCAGGTGGTCATCGGTGCTGCCGCTGCTGGTGTGGCAGTCGGTGGTGGTGGTGCTGCTGCTGCTCCATCAGGCGGAGCTGCCGCTGAGGCCCCCAAGGCTGAGGAGAAGAAGGAAGAGAAGGAGGAGAGCGATGACGAGGACCTTGGCTTCTCCCTCTTTGATTAGATCTTGTTTGCTATATCGCATCACGCCACGAAATGCCACGGTCCTGTTGCAGTAATCTTGGTGCCCTGTGCACATATCCAGAGGCTTGTAGTCGACTGTTAAGACATCTATGTGTTATTCATCGTTTCATGTGAGGATTGGTTATGTTATTTAACAACAAATATCCAACTACTGCTTTTGATCTGGCTAGTTTAGTTTCTCTGTTGTGGTATCTGTGTTTTGCTCATGTCCTGGTGGCTCAAACATCCAACTACTGCTTTTGATCTGGTTAGTTCAGATCATTCTTACCTCTGGGCTAAATTGCTCCCCTTATTCCTGTGAGTGTATTGTCTTAATGTCTTGCTGCTGTTTGGAATATTTTTCGGTTGTTAATAGGATAGCATCAGATACATCATCTACATGAACATCTTCTGCTTGGATTATCGCATCAGCATTTTCTGGAATATTGCGAAGAATTAGGTTCTGTTTGTACAATCACGTGGATATCCCTGGTTTTCTCTAGCTTTAGTAGCACATAATAAATTCTTTTCAAACAACCATTCAATCCAATCTTTATATTCTTGAGGATATTTTTGTGCTTCAAACTTGTCTTGAATGATAGAACAAGTTGTTTTTGTGTTTCATACTGGTCTTTAATGATAGAGTGACTTCAAAACTGGTCTTCCATCTTCCAATGGCTGAACATATTTGGGTAGTGGTTCGGTTCGAGTATCTCCAACCAGACCCCAATTCCTTTATATTCGCAGCCAACACGTTGAATCCGTTAGGCCCGACTCACCCCAAATACCCCAATTGATCAAACAGCTCTGAATCGACCACCCTCTCCTGCCTTTGTCCTAGATTTTCATGTCGCCCCTCCCCACCGTTGACGTCCACTCTGTCGTCCGCCCATGACATGGAGAAAGAAGTTGTGAACCGTGTAATAAAGCAAGATCGAAGATCAAGTCGTCATGCAGAGGGATCGGTACAACCGGCGACACATCCGCGAGAAGGGCGATGATGAGTACAAGGACCCTGCAGAGAGGGTGTTTGACGAGCTTTACGAGAAGGGCCAAGCCCCGAGGCCAACGTCGTCCCACCTTCACAGTGACACATCTTGGATAGCTTCACACAAGAGGAGGAGGTGTCCTCGGATCGGACATTTTTTTTTTTGAGAAACACAGTACAGACGCAGACGCTCACACACGCACGTACAGACACCCCTATGATTGCACACACGCAAACCCTACCCCTATGAGCACCTCCGAGAGACTGGTCCGGCAAATCTTGAGGTTGACGAAGTCACCACGGGCGCCTCGCTGTTGACGGGCACGTCACCTACCACTGAAAGCATAGCGCCGGTTAAATCCTGGAAAATACAGGAAAATGCGAGCACCCATGTCAAGTCTGGGACTTGAACCTGGGTGAGCTGGTTCCACCACAAGGAACCAAACCAGTTGAGCTAGGCTCACTTCGCTCCTCGGATCGGACATGGTGAGTGTGGCATCAAGGTTTCTAAAGAGAGAGGGAAGACTTTAAACATATCAAATAGGCTTAAGGGGAGAATTTCTCTAAATTTTTGCGGGATTCTCTAATTCGAGGTGCAGAGTTTGAGAGCTTTTGAATATACCTGTGAGAGACATCTCTGTTTTTATCTTTTTAGCCTTGCACGCTACTAGAAGATGCGAACGGAAGGACAGGTGGAGCAAAGCTCATGAGGGACTCGATAAAATCTTTTTGAGAAACTGGGACTCGAGAAAATCTACTCCCTCCATTTCACAATATAAGATGTTATAGACATATTTCATATTCAAATGTGTATACATGTATCTAAATATATTTTAGCGTATATGTTCACTCTTTTACTTACGAATTTATATAATATATGTAACACATAAAACATTTTATATTATGAAACGAAGCGAATATTGGGTTTCCGGGTGATCGTTGCGGGTGGCGTACGTGTGGATTCCCCGGGCACACGAAATCTGCGCGACGACCACCACGAGACGGCCGGCGGCGAAGAATCTCAGGTGAACAGCGCTTCGACGGGTCGCCGTCGCTCTGAGACAGATCCGTTTGACCCATACGTTGGTGCCAACCACCAAATGGCAAAACGGAGGGCTCTTTCCTGACCACGGGAAGGAAACCACCCTATGCAAACCAGCTATAACGTCGCGATGTTCGTCTTGTAGGAAAAATATAAGTAGCTGTGAATCTGTGATCGTATCGTCACATTGGCAGTAACGAAGAAGAGCCAGGGTGTTCGTCGGGAGAGGCCGAGAGGGGCTCGTCTACGCGCTGCTTGTAAAATGTAATGTCAGATCCGCGGACTTGTCTAAGGTGTATGTTCTTCTGTAGGCGACGAACACGTACTGGGGAAGGATGCGGTGCAAACAAGCGCCACGCAGCTGCGGCTGCTGAGCTACCACGCGCAGGCGGCCAGCGACTCTTCGTTCCGGGTTCCCACGGTGCAAGCTACTAGTAGTTCCGCTGACCCTCGATGGAAGATCTCACAATGCAGGCGCAAACCACTGTGGTTGGATGGTTAGCAGGTGGTTGTACCCTCAGCCCACCAGAGTTTAAATCCCAGATTTGACGTCTGTGTGTTGCATTTAGGCGGAATATTCTTTCAGTGGGAGGCGACGTTCCCGTCGACAGCGAGGCGCCCGTGGTGACTTCGTCAATCTCAAGACTCGATCCGCCGGCTCAGTATTTCGGAGGTGCTCATAGGGGTAGGGTGTGCGTGTGTGCGTTCATAGGGGTGAGTGTGCGCGCGTGTATGTGAGCGTCTACGTTTATACTGTGTTTCTCAAAAAAAAAAAAAAGATCTCACAATGCAGGCGCACGTGTGCGTTTTTTGTTTACAAAATCTACCTCAAAGAAGAAGAAACTACAACCTAAGTCCAAATTTTTTACGGCAAAACACGGAATCTTCACCCGGGCAAGCCATGTTTCCCCCTCGCCAACAAGGCCGACCGAGGGAAGTAGAGGAGCCTGGAGATCGCCAGCGTGGAGATGACATCGCTTTATTCGAAGAGTGTCTCCCCTGCTTCCACCTTTCTGTATGGAAACTCGACACACATGCACCTAGCAATAGTCGTTCAACGTTGTGTGAGGACGTCGAAGAGGATGAGCTCGTGAATACGGCCTTACTGACACAAAGGCCAACCTTCAGCTCCCGCCACACGAACATGGCAGCCTAGAACACCAAGCAGTCGATGCTCCAAATCCGACCGAAGGGATCCGGTGACCTACTCACATATGCCACAAAGTGACAAGACCTAGCCCTGTCGTACAAGCTAGACTGGCACCTCGTCTCCAACATGTCCGAGAGGCAGCGGTGTCGGACAAGGCTTCCGTTTGGCCTGGGTTAGGTCATGAAAAGAATGAATTAAGTTATATCATAACAATTGTTTCTTTTAGATGAAGACCGCTTGTTTATTCAAAAATAGGAGCTCGGTTAGGAGGGCACGATCTAAGCAAACTAAGATCTAGCTCTTTTTGGTTTAAAAACAACTATGGGTCATGCATTTATCAGTCACTTCACTATGGAAGAGGCAAATAACGGGATGCGCCATTGGTTTATAGTTTCAAACCCATGAGCACATAATGATAATGGAGTTGACGTCATTTTCACACTAAATATTGTTAAAACATCGCTACTCCCCGCTCATCGTGCTCCTCTTTCGTGCTTCTCCTACCATTGTAGCATTGTCCACCTCTCTCTTCTAGACCGCCACATTCTAGCCTTACTCTTACTTCTCGATTCATATCACGCCGTATTGTTAGTGAGCGAACTATTTCTCCTTATAAGTTTTTCCTCACATACACGAACTTGCTGCCACCAAAGAGACACTTCATCGGACAACCATATCACATATCCCAACCAGTACCATCTCATCATGTTCCAGTTCCTTGATATAAGGTGTCTAAGGTTTTTAGAAAAATTTCAAAATATAAGGTGTATTGCGATTTATAGACAATTTTATTAATCAGAAAGCAAGTCAAAATGTGGAACGGAGGGATTTGACCTATTGTTTTCAATTTGTAACTATTAGAAATTCCTCTCTCTCGATTTTTGTCTAAACAAAATGAGTGCACCCTATGTAAAATACATGCGTCTTAATATCCGTGCCAAAACCTTAGACACCTTGTATCATGAAACGGAGGGAGGGAGTAATTTCTTTCTTGGTAAAGAGTCCATGGAATCTTGGCAAAGAAATAAAGGAAACAGTTATCAGTCCTGTTGCATTGCTGCTTCTAGACGATGGTTTTTATATATAATACGTACAAAAGAAGATTCTAAGATTGACCGAGTGATGATTAGTAGAAGTGATTGCTACCACAAACATGCGACAGCAAATATAATAACGAGGTGACGTAAGGGCTTAGGTGCAAAACCATCGGCCTGGAATAAATACCTTGCGACTGCCTCAAGTACACTGCTCCAAACCTCACAATTTTTTTGCCTTTTGCCCCAACCCCCCGGAGAAATACTCCGAACTGCTTTCCTTTTTTTATTTTCCTTTTTTGTTCTTTTGATGAGTCCTACGATCCCCGGCGGAAATCGGGGATTCACTTCCAGGAGGACTAACGCGAATCGAGGTAATTCGGCCTCTCTCATCTTGACAATTTTTGGGGATAGTTTCCGTTCTTTACCGTTTCCGTGGGTTCTCCGGCGATCTGCTGGACTGGAGTATAAATTTCGCTGCTTGGAGGTTAAAATCCGGTTCTGTGGTGAAGTTCTGTGTCTGTGGCTGTGGGTGGCCGGGAGGTTTCTACATGGATTTCTTGTGGGAATTCCATAGCGCAACTGGGATGTGATCAGGCCAAAAAAAAGCGTCGCTTTGATGCTAGGGAATCGCCACAGGTCGTTGGTGATTGAGTTAGAAATCGCCTGCTTTCCTGTGCTCTTTAGCAAATAGGTGTTTTGTCGCCTCCTGTGGTGGATTCATGCTCGTTGAAGCAAGTTTCTGCCCCCCAATATGTGGGAACCTCTGTAGGAATGGGGTACAAGAACAGTCAGAGCTGTACTGCACCGGATTCTGTAGTTTTTCTGTTGCCACATGCTGTGTTTGTTAGGGGCGTTGTCTTGGAAACTACCTGCTCAATTGCTCATCATCCCATTGTCATGTCGCGTAGATTGTGGAGCTGGGAACCTGGGCCCTTGTTTATATGTACATGCTTTTACTTGTTAATTTCACTACGTATTTAGTTGCATTAATGCTAGGAAGTGGAAAGCTAATCAATTCAAGTGAATCCGTTTGCCATGTCAAGTCGCTATCTTTGAACAACTTTCCTGACAATGAAGTGTTACGACAGAGCTTAGAAATCTTGATCAGTTCAACTCACTTGTGAAGTCCAAGAAAGTTGCTGGTTTGATGTTGCTTTCTTGTACTTGTGACGTTGCAGAAGACAAACTGGCCTGCTAGGAGCCCAGCCAGCTAGAGTTGCCAGCGGGGTGCTCTTTTGCCGCCTCTTCGCCTGACTAACTGACTTCCAATGGGATGGGGTACCGTCTTATCCAGGCGCCTCAAAGTTTTTTCCATGGCGTTGTTTGTCTATTTTGACTATAAGGTATGGTTTTGCTTCTTTCTATGACCAGTATCTTCTGTTGTTCTGGTAGAAACAGATTAACACCTTTTTGAGATACAAACAGGCTGTTCAGAAGAGAGTACAATGGGTCAGCGCTGTTAAAAAGAATTCTATATGGGCAAAGACACACGAGCGAAATGCTCGACGTGTTCTCAATCTGATGATAGAGCTAGAAGGTTTATGGGTGAAAATGGGCCAATATTTGTCCACTAGAGCAGACGTACTTCCTGAGCCCTACATTAATGTCCTGAAACAGTTGCAGGATTCGCTTCCTCCACGCCCCCTTGAAGAGGTATGCATACTTGTTCATGAGTAAACGGTAGATTCAACGTTATTTTTACCGATAACCGATTAAAAACCGATTCAAATGGAATCAAAAATAACATAACTGTGATGTAAGTTGTCATATCTTAATTATTTTTGCCATGTGTGCAGGTTCGTGGAACCATAGAGAAAGAACTTGGGAAACCCATGAATGAATTATTTGCTAGTTTTGACAATAACCCTCTTGCAACTGCATCAGTAAGTTGTTTTGCTCCCAAATGAACTATAGTTTGTCTGATGTAAATTCATAGTATGCACATGTGAATCTTCGTGTACACTTCATGACAGATAGCACAGGTTCATCATGCAACTCTGGAAGATGGCAGAGAAGTAGTTGTGAAAATTCAGCATGATGGTATCAAAGAGATCATATTGGAGGTTCCTTTCTTCTCTGGAAATAGTGTTTTGTAAAATTTGTAGGATTTCTATTACAATTTTTCTTCCGTGATCAGGATTTGAAGAATGCAAAATCATTAATCGAATGGATTGCATGGGCAGAGCCTCAGTATGATTTCAATCCAATGATCGATGAATGGTGCAAGGAGGCACCAAAGGAGCTTGATTTCAATCATGAAGCAGGTAGTTCCCCTTGCTCAGATTCGTAAGCATGTGCTCCTGTCCATCTTTTACCAAATTCTCTTTTCATTAGTCAGGACATAGTCACTCATAAAGAGGCCATCGTGGTAATGTATGGGGCAAAATCTTATTTCTTGCAGAGAACACTAGGACTGTCGCCAGGAATCTTAGTCGGAAAACTGAAGGTGAAACTGGTAGTGTTTCCAGTGATGTTGATGTACTGATTCCAGAAGTTATTCAGGTATATCTTTTATTCTGCTTTTTTTTAACATCAGTGCTTGGGAATCACGTGACCATCATCTGACCCATGCTTCTTTGTGTCAGTCGACGGAGAGGGTTCTAGTATTGCAATATATGGATGGTATCCGCTTACATGACAATGATTCGCTGGAAGCATATGGTGTTGATAAGAAAAGACTTGTTGAAGAGATAACCCGCGCATATGCTCATCAAATATACATTGATGGTTTCTTCAATGGCGACCCTCACCCTGGTATTTCAATTCTATGCCTCTTAGGAAGATCTTCTGCAACTTCTGTTATCTTATCCGATTGTTCCATTCGATTTCTTTGTGTTGCTTTCACATAGATTCATCTTAACATGCACTTCTTTCTATAGGCAATTTTCTTGTTAGCAAGGAACCTCCACACAAACCGATTCTCCTTGATTTTGGGCTCACTAAACGCATATCACAATCAATGAGGCAGGCGCTAGCAAAGATGTTTTTGTCATGCGCTGAGGTTTGTAACACTTTGCTCTTTCAAATAATAGATACATCGTCGCAACAAGGAACATAGTTAACCAAGAGCAGATTGCATCTTTTGTAGCTATATACTATCAGCAACAACCATTTTCTTCGGAGTAAATGCAACATCTTCTTATAGTGTATTTTAACCCACACAAAAATTGTTATTGTAATCTTGTAATTTCCTACTATTTTTGTTGTTATTTTTTCATCATTACTGATAACTCACCGATAAATGGCATGCCACATTCAAGAACAATAAATAAGACAAATCAGTAACTGTGATATGTTTTTACTATGTTTTCCACTTTTCCCATAGGAAATTATCATGGTTATATAAAGTTTCATGCAACATCAAGTGATCAGTCACAAATAATTTGAAGTATCAACGTTTTGCAAGATGCTCTCTTTATTATACCTTTTGTTGTTTATTTTTTATTCAGTTTGTCATTCTTTTGTGAAATTTCTGCATTTCACAATTCTGAGGTGAATGTGTAGGGAGACCAAGTGGCACTGCTGTCAGCCTTTGCAGAGATGGGGCTTAAGCTGCGGGTTGACATGCCTCAGCAATCTATGGATATTGCCACAATATTCTTTCGCCAGTCCACCACAGCAGATGAAGCAAAGGAGAACATTAAAGCGCTGAATGAGCAACGAGAACGGAACACGAAAGCCCTCCAAGAAAAGATGAAACTGAACAAGAAGGAGGTTAAACATTTTAATCCTGTAAGTCGGCATGTTCGGTAAACTACTTTCCTTTCAGCTGTGCTGAATTTATCGAGCAAGAGACCGATTTTAAATGAATTTTTTGTCACTATCAGGTTGACGCTTTCCCTGGGGATGCAATAATATTTATGAGGGTGTTAAATCTTCTTAGAGGTATGTCATTGTCTCTTTATTGTATCCATCCTTCTAAACAGCCCAGCATCACAGTGACATTTTGTTGATTATACCTGCAGGGCTTTCAGCTTCACTTAATGTTAGGATAGTTTATCTAGACATCATGAGGCCATTTGCTGAATCCACTTTGCTAGGGTGAGACACATGTCATGGCAGTGGTTTGCAGCAGATTTATGGTGAACCATTCTATATAAATTTATATTTTGTGCTTTCATTTATACCAGGAGTATAACCCGTGGGCCCTCAACAAATAGTCAGTGGATTTATGACTCACCTGTTAACTCTGAAGTGGAGTCTAAACTGAGGAGTCTTCTACTTGAGATGGGAAGTGAGAAAATTTTGGGAATACAAGTAGGTCGATTTATTTACATGCTATGACATTGATGTAACATATATTTGCTCTGCCATATCATGAGTTTAGCACTAATATCTGCATCTCGTTAGCTTGTTGCAATGGAGCCTTAATTATTTTTGTTTCACAGGTATGTGCATATAAAGATGGAAAGGTCATAATAGATACTGCTGCTGGTTCCTTGGGGAAGTATGATCCACGTCCTGTTCAACCTGATTCTCTGTTTCCAGTTTTCTCAGTGACAAAGGGTATCACTGCTGGGATGGTACATTGGCTTGTTGACAAAGGGTGAGTGGTTAATATTAGTACCAAGTTTTTTATATGTCAATGTAAGTCTCATTGCAGGCCACCAAGCTAAGTTATATCATAGAATTCTCATTTTTTTTCCTGCTACGTACAAATTGTTGCTCCTCTCATTTTAATCTTTGTTTATGTGTGCATAAAAGAAAATGGCCAGTATTAGTATGTAACATGCCACTTTGTCCACATCTGCCAATAAAAGGCTGTTCCATCTTTGTATACTAAGATGGAAAAATCGCACACAAATCAATTTTATTCTGGAGTACAGTGTCAACCACATATGTTTTAATGGTCAAACAACGCCTGCATTTCTAACATCTAGCCACATGCCCCCGAGTAGCATGTTGTGAATGTATTTGAAGTAACCAGCATGTAAGTTGAAAAACGAACTAGACTTATGTTATGGATGTGTTGGCATGATTAGATTGTTGCATGTTATGAGTACATGTGAAAAGCCTTTATTAAGTCATGAAGTTGTTGACTATTGGAACATCATCATGTAAATTCTTGCAGTTACATTCACCTTGTTGAAGTCATAAAATAAATTGCCTTGATATTGTGTAGGTTGATATTGTGTAAGTTCTAATGCACTTGAAAGATGTGGGCTTCTAATAATGTAGGCTTGTAGCATCTAATTCTTATGTGGAGCAGATCCTTCAGATCGTCGCTAGTTGTGCATGATATTGTCTGGGTATCATTGAGCATCTTTTCCACGTTACCTTATGATTATATGCTTTGTAATGACAACATGCTCTGATCTTTCAGGAAGTTGAAGTATGAAGAAATAGTTGCTGACATATGGCCGGAATTTGGAACTAACAAAAAGGAGCTAATAAAGGTACACAAACTTCTCCACTTGTGTTACTTGATGAGCTGTGGTGGTCCACTATACTAACAGACTCATGTGCCACATCCTAATGAAGGTGCACCATCTTCTGAATCATACATCTGGTTTGCACAATGCACTGGCGGATGTGGTCAAAACCGACCCTATGTTGTTATGTGACTGGGAAGAGACACTGCACCAGATGGCCAAGTGTACACCTGAAACTGAACCTGGTTCATCGCAAATTTATCATTACCTATCCTTCGGTTGGCTGTGTGGTGGTCTCATAGAGGTACGTCTCTTCCCCTACCATCACATAAATAGAACTATTGCCCGAGTCTTGTTACCTGCATCAATGTATCTAATGCTGTCACATTCACTAATTTGTATTCTGGGCAAGGGTTGACTTTGACTACTTTAAATGCAAACACCCTTCAAGTTATTATCTTTCAGTTATGGGCTATTACGGTTAAGTAGATTGTATCATTGTACTGTTCTAACTTAATTTCACAAATCCTAACACTGGTATATGACAAAAATAGCATGCGTCCGGAAAGAAGTTCCAAGAGATCCTAGAAGAGGCTATTGTTCGTCCTCTTCAAATTGACGGGGAGCTATATATTGGCATTCCTCCAGGTACATACCAGATATAAGTAACAGTTTTTAGGTTGTTTACAAGATTTGTTCTTTAGTTTTTCACGATCATCAAAATGGTCCTGTATATCCTCCTGAGTAAAATTCTGCCCTTCTTCAGGTGTTGAATCTCGCCTGGCAGCACTGACAGTTGACATGGAAGAAATTCAGAAGCTATCAAGTCTGAGGCCAGGGCCAGACGTTCCACCGGAGTTACTGAGCGGCATCGCGCAGATGGCGGCTGGTGTACCTGCTCTGTTTAACACGCTGAACATTCGCCGCGCCATCATCCCCGCCGCCAACGGACACATTTCCGCCCGCGCACTTGCTCGGTACTACGCAGCGCTGGGAGCCGGCGGTGCCATTCCCCCGCCACACTCCGGCAACTCCAAGCCACCCCTAGGCAGCCACATGCACACCCCAACGCTCCCCACCGCCGCGCCCAAGAAGAAGAAGAAGAAGAAGAAAGGCTCCGGGAAGAAGGGTGGCAGCTCGCCTGACAAGGGCGAGTACGCCCAGCTGCGCACCAGCGACGCTGACAGCGAAGCTTCGGCGGTGTCAGGAAGCGCTGGCACCATGTTCAGCAACAGCAGCAGCATCCTGGACGCCTTCATGGGCGTCGGCGAGTACTCGAGCATGATCCACCCGAACGGCAAGTTCGGGCTCGGGTTCAGGAGGTACGGCAAGTCCGGCAAAGCCCCGACGGGGTTCGGGCACTCCGGGATGGGCGGGTCAAATGGGTTCTGCGACCCGGAGCACGGCTTCGCCATCGTCGTGACGGTGAACAGGATGTCGCTGGGGAGCGTGACGCGGCGTGTTGTGCGATTCGTCTGCGAGGAACTGGGCGTGCCAGTGCCCGACGAGTTCTCCATTGACGGGGAGAAGGGGCCCGACATGGTGCTCAACCTTGCGACGCCTCCGGAGTAGATTGACTGGCCTGTAGGAATTTGAAAGCACGACATTTACATTTACACGGTAGATATATTATATATATACACACGCGCCGGGTAATTTGACGAGGCGTTCTACACTGTAACCTTTAGCGGCCTGTACCGTACGTATGGAAATGTGTCCTGTTCCTGTGAATTGTGGAAAATAGGAGAATGATGTAGGGAAATACATCAGTATTTGAGATATTGCTCATGGCCTTTACAATTTGATACTACCACCAAACACCAGGTTTTGCCTACTATTAGCAATCATCCTCGGCAACTCTCTAAAGTAACAGTATGTATGCTATTGCTAACTGTTTTCTTTGTTGTAAATCATAGAATTATCTAGAATGGTGTTTTCTAACATTTACTCCCATTTTACCTTTTTTTTGCAGTTCACACCACTTGTGTGGTTTTTTTTGTTGCATAGAACAACAACCCTAGTATTTTTTTGTGTGTAAAGCACCAACGTTGTGCGTAATTATTTGCGCGTAACACAAAGACATGTAATTACATCGTTTAACAACTAATTAGCCCAAGATACGTGGCACACACCTTAATGTAATCAGCAGCGTCTACTAAGTTTATAGTTTTTTCTTAGACATCTGAGTAATGGTTTTGCTTATACACTAATTTTTTATAGACTAAGTTTCTTCTTAGACATCTGAGTAATGCTTTTGCTTATACTCAAATTATATCTAAGGCCATCCACTACGTGTGCAAAAAAGCAAACTAAATGAGGTGTATGATTCGATTCCACACATAGTGTGGCATCAGTCCAGCTTTTCCATAGCAAAAGTAAACCATCTTGTTGATTCGACTCATGGCACTAGAAAACAATATTTTATATTGCATGGCTCGTCTTGCATGCTTTTCCTCTCTCCACGGCCCCACGGTAGCAATTGATGCGGTTTAATCCATAGCAGGAAAACTATAGCATGCCCAAAACTGACACATTTGACTTTTAATCGGCACCACATAGTGCATGGCCTAAGCAACTACATGTTTTTACAGTCTGAGTTTTGTTACTTTGTCATTTTCCCTTTTTTTTGGCTTAGTCTGTAGATTCCTCTAGACAAAACTTTTGCTTTTCTTCAAAAACTAGTAATTGTGTATGTGCACGCACGATATTAAAGTTAAATATGGTATAAGATAGCAAGTAAGTTTTATTCTAATTTCAAGCAAATATCAGGTATACGCGTTTTTTTAAAGAGCCTTGTTGAATAACTTATACTACCTTCGATCCGAATAAACTGTAGTGGAGTCTACACTACGATTCTACGAACATACAAATTCCTGCTCACCTCACAACACTAATTACGGATCGGAGGCTCTTGTTCAGTATACCAAGGCAGAATGTTGCATCTTATTTACTTTCGGCTAGGTTATTACCGGGTGAGATACCCGTTGTGAGGAGCATCTTATTCACAGACCTGTTGCCGACCGACTCCTCATTGAGAAACTTCATATGACATGAGCTACAATATCACTTATTTTAACTAAGCAAGCAGACTCGAGGAACCTGCTGCAGCGTGTTAGATAATCATTCAGAAGAAAGAAGTAATTGCTGTAATTATCACAAAATGATCGAAGAAAGCTGCAAGAAGATGAAGTTGGGAACAGAGCAACAGAGTCTGCAACAGGTCAAGAGCCGTCGGCCGCCGCGGATCCACGTCATCCCACGTCCACTGGCAGCCTGGGCCCACGGCTCGGCCACGTCCGTCCAATCGAGTCTCTCTCTTCTTCAAGTCGCGATCTTTCCAACGAAGCCGACGCCACCGCATCGTCACAGGCAAACGGTTCGCCCCGTGACCATCTTCGTCCTCGTCGTCGCCGTCCGCCTCCTCCCTCTCCCCTCCCCCTCCTCCCAGCGCGATGGCTTCCGGCGTAGTCGACGCGGCGGCGGAGGGCGTCGCCGCGCTCGGGATCTCCGGCGCCGGCACCGGCGCCGACCAGCAGTGGGCCGAGCCGTCCCCGCCGCTGCGCCGGAACCTGCCGCTCCTCTCCCACCACCAGGTAGGTAACCCGGCCACAGCTCCGCCTCAACTTCGAATAGCAGCTCGTACCACTACTGGTAGAAGCATACTATGCGCTAGTCGACTGGCCGTAGAGCATTCTGCGTCCGCTCCTTCCAAATTCAGCCTTTTCGATTCGTCCTCCTTTTTTGGCGCAAATTTTCAGTGGCCGCGGTGTTGGCGAATTCTTAGGATTGGGCGCACTATCCTCGTCCTCGGATGATAACAATAATTTAACGCTGCCACGGGCGGTGCGGCCAACTACCCTCGGCGCGCCGCGGTTGTAGTTCCCTCACGTGGTGATGGTGATGGTGATGGTGATGGTGATGGCTCGTTGGCCTCGCCCCTTGCCCGTCCCACTCTGCCGCCCGCTGCGAGTTAATATTAGTTCTTCTTTCCAAGTGCGATTTTGTCCCTACTAGTGTACTTCGTCCTGCCCAAATCTATCTGCACATTGAATTGACTGAGCAGACATTGCGCTCTTTGATTTCATCATCATGGGTAAAAAGTGGTTAAGTTTGATAGGACACGCGCATTGTTTTGGTTTTAATTTTTCTGTAATTAACCCTTGTTTCATGTTGGTTCTAGGTTGAGCTTGCCAAGATGCTGCTGAATGGAGGCCAGGGGCACTTGTTTGAGCACTGGCCGGAACCGGGTGTCGACGATGACAAGAAAAAGAGCTTCTTTGACCAGGTTTATCTTTTGTTTTAATACCTGAAGCAACGGTGAACTTGTCTGTTACTACAGCTTTCTATTGGAAGTATTGTTCTTCTCCTGCTAAATTTCTATTTACATAGGTTACTCGACTTCATTCAAGCTATCCTGGTGGGCTCGCATCATACATTCAGAATGCCAAAAAGCTTTTAGCAGATTCCAAGGCAGGACAAAATCCATATGATGGTTTCACGCCTTCTGTAAGTCTTACCAGGCGCCCTTTTTATTCATGAATATGTTGGCTTGTCTAATGCTCTTTTGTGTGTGTTGTATGAGATCTCAATTGTCAATTCGAACTTCTTAATTGCTTCTTCTGTTTCTACTCTGAACCAGTGTGTACTGATATGCATCTGTATTATCTAAAAACAATACACAATGTTAACAGAGTAAACCTATTTTCAGGTTCCCTCTGGCGAAGTATTGACCTTTGGTGATGACAATTTCCTTTCATTGGAAGCAGCTGGGGTAAAAGAAGCATGCAATGCTGCATTTGTTCTTGTAGCTGGTGGCCTTGGTGAAAGGCTTGGTTACAAAGGAATTAAGGTAACGTGGCTTGAGTTCCTAATAGAAAATTTATAACCATGAACGGAAAGACCGTCATGTGGATGTATCATAGTTAAAGTTTTTACTCATGATTTAGTATTGTAGAAAACTTCAACATGGTGCACAAACTTTAAGTTAGCATTGCATTGAGAATGCTTGAGTATCAGCTTTGGCATAACTTCAATAGGCCTTAGTTTTTGGTAACATGTGAATCATTCCATGTGGATGTTTGTTGTTTTGTTGCATGACTTTGACTTCAAGCAAGCTTCTGAAAGTACAATGTCAACTATTTCATTGCACAGGTAGCACTCCCCAGGGAGACAACCAATGGGAAATGTTTTCTTCAACATTACATAGAGTCTATTCTGGCTTTACAAGAGGCCAGCTGCAAACTGGAGGGTACGAATACTATGGTACTTGTGCAATAGATTAGTCACTTGCTAGAATGTTTATGACACTGATACTTTTGTGCATTTCTATGATACTTTTCATTGTTGATCAATTTTTTATACCAATTTTTAAAGTATGTTTAAGGTTTAGGTTTTCACAGAGGCACTGACACTATGTTAATGTTTACCCATTGTCTAGTTTGAATTTTTATTGAAACGAACTATCAGTCTGTACAATGATCTTGGAAGGGGTTTCTCTGCTATGGTCCCTGTTGGTTGGTGTGACTGGCCGACTGAGCTGACATGAGTTTCTAGAAGTAACTTGAATGGTTGTTGTTAGTATGTAAAAAGGGGATGTTGTTTAAGTACATGTGACAAGTATTTCAGGCTGGACATGACATTGTATCTATACTAATTTGATATGATAATTTATATGGACTAGACCAAGCACAACTTAGGCTAAACTAAATACCTAAATCGGATACATCTTCCTTGGTCTTTGATTTCTAAATTCTATCAGTGTTATAGAACAATATTGTACTCTCCTTTTCCCAACCTGATAGAGCTTTAGATAACATGTTGGTTATAGAAACATAATTACTGGTTTTCTTGTAAATGGCTTATCGGGCATGATTTTAACTGTTTTTTCCGTTACTTAGAAATTATCTACGTTGGTGGGCCTCAAGTAAGAGAAAATCAGATATTCCCTTAATTGATTACTTTTTTATTTCTTGAGTGTGCAGGGGAATGCCACACAAAGATCCCATTTGTTATTATGACTTCAGATGATACAAATGCACTCACCATCGAGCTTTTGGAATCAAACTCCTATTTTGGAATGGAAGAATCACAAGTCAAAATTTTAAAACAGGTCGCTTTCTATTTTGCCTTTTCTACCATGTGTTTCTTATGGATTTTTTTCTATGTACTCTTGATGCTGACAAATTCTGATTTGTTTCAGGAAAAAGTGGCTTGTCTAGCTGACAATGATGCAAGGCTTGCACTAGATCCAGATGACAAGTACAAGATCCAGGTTGCCAATTTTGATACAATGATCATTTATATTGGGGTTTAAAGGTGTATGATGCCTTATTGTTATTTTTATCTCATTAAACTTCCCTTACTTCTGGTTTTTCGATCGACAGACAAAGCCACATGGGCATGGAGATGTTCATTCTCTTCTTTATTCAAGTGGATTACTTGAGCAATGGTAGGCCTTTTGATTAAAGAACTGGCTATAATTTCTCACTCAAGAAACTTCCTCAATCAGACGAATTGGCTTTTTTGAAGAAAAGTAACTGTCATCAGCGATCCAATTTAAAATAATTTAGTAAAATAATCCATCAAAGATCAATCATGTACACAGAAATCTTATGAATATTAGTTTGATACTTCACATTCTTTTGACAGGAAGAGTACAGGGCGGAAATGGGTTCTCTTTTTCCAGGACACAAATGGATTGCTCTTCAATGTTTGTACAATGCCTTTTCCGACTGTATTCTAATTAGGAATACTCTATGGAGCCGGGAACTTAGTTAAACTTTCCTTTTGTAGGCGATACCATCAGCGTTAGGTGTCAGTGCCACCAAGGGATACAATGTTAATTCTCTTGCAGTTCCTCGGAAGGCTAAGGAAGCCATTGGTGGAATAACCAAACTTACTCATGTTGATGGTAAATTGCTACATTCACCTCATTTCATGTGCACGCTTCTAGAATCAATAGTGATAATAGAATATACCAGTACAACCAGAATCAACAAAAAAAAAGTTTCAAAAGACTTATGCAATCCCTATTCTTCAGCTTGTTCCGTACTGTGTCCATTTACTCTATCCACTGACCAAAGAATGCATTTGACATGTTTTTATTTCTGTTCAACATTTTGATTTGGTTATGTTCTTATGTGTAGGCAGATCAATGGTGATCAATGTCGAGTACAATCAGCTTGATCCACTCCTTCGTGCAACTGGGCATCCTGACGGAGATGCAAACTCTGAAACAGGCTATTCTCCATACCCTGGAAATATAAACCAGGTAACAGATATGTTAAATTCTAGGGATTTGTCAACTTCAAAATGATTCTTTGCTTCATTGGGTCTCAGATACTGAAAACATGGTGCTTAACATGGCCTGTTTATTAATATCGTTACTGTGGTCTTTTAGTGTATATCCACACCACTATGAGATGCCGTGGGTATTGGTGTCGCATAAATTTCAGTATAACTGCTGACGAGGGTTTTTCATCTTCTCAGTTGCTCTAAAAAAGGAACAATACTTTCACCAGTTTTAGTATGCATAATGTCTTTGTCTTGGAGCTTCTCCTGTTAAGCTCACTTTATGACGCACTTTTGCAGTTGATACTAGAGCTTGGACCGTACATTGAGGAGCTTAAGAAAACACATGGTGCCATTTCTGAATTTGTAAATCCAAAGTAATTGTTCTGCCCATCTGCTCCAAGGACTTTCTTTTACAATGCTAATTATTACAACAACTATGCGTCCACTTTCCATTCAGTTGTGGAAGTTGTTTCTGTCAGTGATCACTTAAGGTTGGGAGAACGAGCTTTGCTCTTTCTTTTGTAATCCGATTTATTGGTGAAAATGCTTTTTGTTTTGTTTTTCTATATGAAGCACTTGCTATAAAATCAGTTCCTCTTGTTGAACTCTGATAGGTGTACATAAGTTATCTTCCTAGATGCATCATTGATTAAGAGTTTACTACTAATCTTGGAAGTACTGTTTATAATAAACTCCTAATGGTGTCATATATCCTGATATGATATTGTGAGTTCTGTTGACCACAAACTCGGATGCTTTATTCTAATTTTATTCTACTTTCACCATTTTATCTATTTAGGTATACTGACTCGACCAAGACGGCATTTAAATCCTCCACTCGTCTTGAGTGCATGATGCAAGACTATCCAAAAACACTACCTCCAACAGCGAAAGTTGGTTTTACGGTAAGGAATAGCTTACAGCTGAGGCCCTCTTGAAATAATTAATTTGCTAGCTGACCAACTTTACAACTTCTGATTTAATATCTTGCACAAGCATGTCGTTTCTTCCTTCACTTTGTCCTTTTTTTATTGTCCACTTTGTCTTTCTAAATCCTACTGAGTTGCATGTGGTGAATGTGAATCAAAATCTAATCTGCAATAAGTTATGCTGGTGTACCTAATTACATATACAGTTAACACCTACATATGAGATCTGCAAACCCAAGGTGGTGCACTTTGTATGCCACATAGATTAGATGGGATTTGGATTCTCTGTGTTATCTATAGTCTCTTCGCAGAAGTTGGTATTACACCTGTATGATCTTTGTTAAGACTACCTGGTTTCGAACCATAGATAATCAACAAAATGTAAAACACCCACATGCCTATAGAAATAGGCATGTGCAGTCATACATGGTTCTTACATTGACCCTGTTAGTAATTTTTGTATGTATGGTTCAGATGCAAAAGAAGAAAGTTTTCTCTTGAGTGATAACTTTTCATGTTTCATGTCTTCACTGTCTCATTCCCATTCTTTTTTTAAATGTAGGTGATGGATACTTGGCTTGCATATTCTCCTGTGAAGAACAATCCTGAAGATGCAGCTAAAGTAAGATTTCTGCCCTTTACACTGAATTTATATATTTCACATCGCATATACTTCTAAACCTGTATATGAAATATTTATGCTTGGTAAGCAGAGGGCTTGATAGTGTATGCTCAGTTGATGAATTGTCATCCATGTTGAATTATGTATCTTGATAGGTATATGCAAAAGAGTTTCCTTTGCTGTTGTGACACGTGGAGAACTAAAGTTTCCCTGCACTTCAAAAGTTTGCATACGAAGCATTTATGATTGGTAGGAAGAGGGACTGGTCTGATTTTATCTTCGCATTGGTGAATTGTGATCCAGGTCAAAGTATATATCTTGATAGCCATGTTAGTTGTCAGTATCGACTTTGCCTCGTTGAGAACTAAAGTTTCTCTGCACCTTAATGGCGCCATCTGTATTTTATATGCACATTGGTTTAAAAGTTTGCAAGATATTACTGTCATACAGATAATATGCAAGAGTCGTAGTTCAGTTTCTAAGCAATCGTATTTGTGTACCTGACCAGTCTATTGATACACTTTGTTGTAGGTTCCAAAAGGCAATCCTTTTCATAGTGCAACTTCAGGAGAGATGGCAATTTACAGGGCAAACAGCCTTATTTTAAGAAAGGTGATGACATTACCAGGCACTTGTTCCTTGTCAACCTGTTTGCGCTCCAGCTCAACAATTTCCCTTTTCCCCCTTCTTGTCCAGGCCAGTGCACAAATATCAGACCCTGTAATCAGTACATTCAACGGTCAAGAGGTAGAGGTTTGGCCGCGCATAACATGGAGCCCAAGGTGGGGCCTTACATTCAAGGACGTCAAGCAAAAGGTGCATGGGGAATCCTCAGTTTCTCAGAGATCAGTTTTAGTTATCAATGGGCAGAACATCGTCATTGATGGACTTTCCTTGGACGGTGCACTTATTGTCAACTCCGCCGACGAAGCAGAGGTAATAAGGAACACATATAACGGAGAGAAAACTACCGAGTTTCTGTGGTTGCTGTCATCTTAACGATGAACTCTTTGTTACCACAGGTGAAAGTCACCGGTCACATAGAAAACAAAGGCTGGACTATCCGTCACGTCGACCACAAGGACACCTCGGAGAGGGAAGAGACCAGGATCCGCGGATTCAAGTTTGAGAAGGTGGAGCAGCTGGAGGTGAATTACACCGAGCCGGGGAAGCATTGCTTGAGCTCTTCATGAACAAGCATGCTCCGTGAACATGGACCCTGCCAATCTGCAGCAGGGGATTGTACAATTGTGGGCTATCTTGCCTCCCAAATTGGGCGGCCTTTAGTCTTGTGTAATAATAGCAATAAGTTTTTTTTACATGAATAATAGCAATAAGTTGAAACCATTCTTTGAATGGATAGGTCAATAAGCAGCAAAGCTTTGCTTTACCAACCAGTCAGTCACCTGCTCACCAGATCGTAATGTAAAACTTTTATTTATCTGTATTGGATATTCACTTGTCTTTGTAAAGCAAACAAAGTTAATAGTATCTGCATATGGTTGGTGTCTGAGGCTGGTACTATTATTTTCGTACGCGAGACTTCTGCAATGAATGGATAAAAATAAGATGGTTATATGATCGTTGCAGCCCTTGTTTGGACTGTCGACATGGATTGATTTTGTTTGTTTGTTTTTTGATGTTGTAAGAATAAGATTCATTCATGTGGAGTTTATTGGTTCCAAAGTACTAGTATGCTTTTGCCTTGGGCATTGCAGCTAGGAGAAAAGATGATGTGTGGCTGGCTGCGGCCATATTAGACAAAGAAGCTGGACCTTTCTTTTAAATAAAAAGCATAGGAAAAGTTGGAGTAGGACCATGCTTGCTTGCTTGCCCCCCTTCCCGTCCTTTCCAGATTCGGCTGACTGTGCTTATTAAAAAGCCTTAGATATTTTCCTCACAGAGTTGGTGTACGTGTTTGGTTCGATGCAAATATTGCCTTAACACTGGCACCACCACAAATCTTGGTAGTACTATCTAGAAATAAATATTAGGCAAGCCATGTACTAGTGAAGACGATGATTTTGTGGGAATCAAATATCATACCATCGGCATATGCTCCGTACTTATCAATAGTACAAGAAAAGGAAAACCCTTTTTAAAAAAGGAAAGCAAATACTAATAACCAAAAAGAAGAAAAAAACAAGAAGAGAAGAGAAGAAACGGGCCTAGGCCCTAGAGCCCAGGAAGGGCCCGGGGAGGGGGGAGAAACCCTACCCCCAGAGTCTCGCTCCACCTCCACTACGAAGAGACCCCTTAAAAGGCGGCGCTCCCCGCCGTCGCCCAAACCCTCTGTTTCTCTCTCCTGCCCAATCCCCTCGTCGCCGCCGAATCCGAGACCTCGATCTCGGATTCCTCTTCCCCGCGACTCAGGCGATCCGCTCCGGCACCCCTCCCCGACGCTTCAGGTAGACTCCTCCCTTCACCCCCTCCATGTTTCGCCGTCGCCGGTGCCGTGTCGCGCTTCTCTTCCCCGCCGTCTCGCCGTGGCCGGACCCGATCTGTGTGCGCGGCTGTTTTCCGCGCGGTTGGGCGGATCTGGGTCGGTCTAGGGCTGGATCTGCGCGGATTTGGTGGAAAGGATTAGGTTTTGATGGCGGAGGCCGTACGCGGTCTTAGGGTTCTTATGTCGTCCGGTGAACACTTGTACGCTTGGCTGCATCCGAGGATCGATTGGGTTCAGTGCTTCTGTTGGGTGGTTTCGGTCGGTAAGCTGTTTGCTTTTAGGATTTTACCCGGGACTCAGCGAGGCGCTTGATTATCTTTAGGATTTATTATCCCCCACCCAAAAAGCAATGAGCTTTTCTAGTTGGACGCCTCCAACATGCATCCTGCTATGCTTGGTGGTGTTTCTGTATACTCGTGGCTGCTTTCTGGAATTGCGAGTTGTGTTATGTCTTGTGAATCCATCCATGGTAGTTGTCCTGTGTGAGGCCACTTCAAAGCGGCAAAGGTTGTGTCTTTTTATCTTGAAGACAAGATGGATTTGTTACATTTTTGTTATGGTACTGTTTGCCTGTCTTACAACAAGATTATAAATACACGGATGAGAAGTCCGTTAAATAGCTTTCCCTCTGATTCTTTTTGAAGCAAGCAATGGGTTCCTGGTAGTGTTATTTCTGGTAAATTACGTCTATGTTTAGACTCATTCGTTAGATTTTTTATTTTACTATGTCATTTATGTTCCACTAGTCATGTCTTGTGATGCTATCTAGTTGGTGCTATCATGTATGTTTAATTTTTTGTATGTCCTATTTGTTTTCTGTGGCAAATTATCAGCTTTTGAGTTCTTTTTATGTGAGTCTGTTGAACAGTATGGGTATCTTCATGCTCTACATTGTACTTTTCCAGTTAGCTGTTGTTAACTTCTGCTTATTGCTGCACTTGCCTTTCTATAGCTAACTTATATTTTTTCTGCTACAGCCATGGCAGGAATGGCACCAGAAGGTTCCCAGTTTGACGCAAAGAACTATGATTCTAAAATGCAGGAGCTGCTGTAAGGAATCTCATCTTGATATTCGTTTGTCTTGGCATCTCATTGTTATCAGCTGCTTGCACTTTGACCATGTGTCCATCTGGTTTTGTTGTTTACTTTGTATATTATTATCGTCTTACCTTTATTCCTTTCCTCCAAATAGGAGCCAAGGTGAGACTGAGGAGTTCTTCACTTCCTATGATGAAGTTCATGAGAGCTTTGATGACATGGGTCTCCAAGAGAACCTTCTCAGAGGAATTTATGCTTATGGTACGGTATCTTTTATCTACTGTCATCTTGGCCTGTTACTTTGAAATTCAATTCACGTGATCATTGTTCGTTCTGTCTACAGGTTTTGAGAAGCCTTCAGCCATCCAGCAAAGGGGTATTGTTCCTTTCTGCAAGGGGCTTGATGTTATTCAGCAAGCGCAGTCTGGAACAGGAAAGACTGCCACCTTCTGTTCTGGAATCTTGCAACAGCTTGACTATGGTTTGGTTGAGTGCCAGGCCTTGGTCCTTGCTCCCACCCGTGAGCTTGCACAGCAAATTGAGAAGGTCATGCGTGCACTTGGTGACTACTTGGGAGTGAAAGTCCATGCATGTGTTGGTGGAACTTCTGTCCGTGAGGACCAGAGAATTCTTGCAAGTGGAGTGCATGTCGTTGTAGGGACCCCTGGTCGTGTGTTCGACATGCTCCGCAGGCAGTCTCTTCGCCCTGACAACATCAAGATGTTTGTTCTGGATGAAGCTGATGAGATGCTTTCCCGTGGTTTCAAGGATCAGGTCAACACTTAACCTGTTCCTTCATCTATCTTGTTTTGCATATGTTATGGTAGGCTTCTTTTAATTTGATCTGCCACCATTGTTTTAATTACTTGACTGATTTGAAAGGAAGTTTGAAGTTGGTATTCAGTATTTCAGTTCTAACTTTATGTAGCTGTTTCTGTTGCTTGTTAAGACCTAAAAAGTTTATGTTAGGTGGTCAGAGTCATCTGTATTACGCCTGTGTCTAGCTTTAGCTGTTAATTATGTTATTTAATCTTAATCAGTTGCATATGATTTCTTTGCTTTATTTCATTGTCAATAGTTGCACAGTTCTCAAAGTAACTCTCTATTGTAGTACTGAATGCTCTGTTCCGGGTTGTTAGTAATGGGTTCTGATCCCCCATTTTGTTGTATGTGCAGATTTATGACATCTTCCAGCTCCTCCCAGGAAAGATCCAAGTTGGTGTCTTCTCTGCAACCATGCCCCCTGAGGCCCTTGAGATTACCCGCAAGTTCATGAACAAGCCTGTGAGGATCCTTGTCAAGAGGGATGAGCTCACCCTTGAGGGTATCAAGCAGTTCTATGTCAATGTGGAGAAGGAGGAGTGGAAGCTTGACACACTCTGTGACCTGTATGAGACTCTTGCCATCACCCAGAGTGTCATCTTTGTGAACACCCGTCGCAAGGTTGACTGGCTCACCGACAAGATGAGGGGCAGGGACCACACAGTTTCTGCTACTCACGGTGACATGGACCAGAACACTAGGGACATCATCATGAGGGAGTTCAGATCTGGTTCTTCACGTGTGCTCATCACCACTGACCTGCTTGCCCGTGGTATTGATGTCCAGCAAGTGTCCCTTGTGATCAATTACGATCTTCCGACCCAGCCAGAGAACTACCTCCATCGCATCGGTCGTAGTGGACGTTTCGGGAGGAAGGGTGTTGCCATCAACTTTGTGACCCGTGAAGACGAGAGGATGCTGTTTGACATCCAGAAGTTCTACAATGTGGTGATTGAAGAGCTCCCAGCCAACGTCGCCGACCTCCTGTGATCAAGCTCTTGAGAACATATGGTAAGGAGCCTGAGAGGGGCTTGTTTTTGTTGAAACATCACCAACTTTCTTGCCTGGGGGGAAGTGATAAATGGTCTGGGGTTCTACTTTAATGTCGTGGTCATGGACAATTTCGGATTTATTATGGCATGTTTTGGGAATTTTTGTAGTTGCTAGGCTGTGCTATGTGCTACTGTGTTTAAGCTTGAGGATGAAGTCTATGCTTGAGTCCTCACTTTATTATTTGTTAAGAATATGTAATGACCGAATGATGTTATTTATTTGTGTCATCCTTGACTCTTCACCGCATGTAAACCTGCAGTCGGTGCTAGTACTACTACCTCTATTATTATTCCGAGTAAAAACTGTTTGCTCTTATTGGCCATTTTGATATTGCAATGCTACCTCTATTATTATTCCGAGTAGAAACTGTTTGCTCTTATTGGCCATTTTGATATTGCAATGCTGCTTCAGTGTACTGCTGGCCATCAAATGCACCGTCTGATCATGCAAATTGAAGAGTTTTCATCTCTCTCCCTCTGTTTCATATTACTTAACTCACCTATATGTAAATATGGATGTGTTCTAATGTTTCTATCTAGCAATATGTTGTCAACTAATATGGAACGGATACATATAGGTGAGTCCAAGTAATATTGAACAGAGGGAGTAGTTTGTGAGGCTTGGATGACAGTTTTTCTTATGGTGCTGAACTAAATGATTTCAATCAATACTAGTCTCTGCACTTCTATCCAAGCAGAAAACTTCCAACATGAACGTGGAAACGTCCCTCTGGAATTGGATATCTAAAGTCTGACTTTTTTTTGGACATAATTCGGACCTTTATTGATCAAATCAAATCATTACAGAGTATCTCCCGGATGCATTCCGGAGCTACATTACGAAAGGAAACAGAAACAAAAACAAATAGTTCAGAGCGACGAGCTAAAACATGTGCTGATACATTAAGCTTACGAGGAACATGCAAGAAAGAGCACGAAAGGAGCGTGCCCGCCATCTTCTTTGATGTCCTGGATCACCACACCCACTGCAGATCGATCTGGAGTAGTACCATTGATACGTTGAATCACCGAGAGACAATCCGATAGAGAGACAATCTCTCCTATCTAAAAGAAAATTTTGGTTCCTCTTTCTGCCCCAGGTTTCGTCCAACTTTTCGTTTTTTCTTCATCCGTCGTCGCATCCCTCACGCGCTCCCTCTACAGTCCGCACCGAGATCACGTGGGTGGGCCAGGCCCACGGCCGCGAGACCTCGCCCACGCCCGTCGCGTCGCCTATACGCTGCCTCCGCGCTCCGCCATGCCATGTAGCGCCGTGGTCAGCCGGCCCCGACGCCAAAAAGGAGACTACCTCCACCCCACGCCTCCTTGGCAGCTGGCGCGACCTCCAGAGACGCATGTCTTCATCACAAACGCTCCCCGTGCTCCCAGCAGTAGGGCAGCTGCCGCAGTTCCCCTAGAGATCTGGCCATGTGCTCAACCACGGGAGCGCCGCCACCCCCGCTGGCCTCCACCACACGAGCTGACGAGCGCCGCAGCCCCCGAACTTGCCTCCCCTTTCCATGTCCTCGATCTCCGTTGTTTGTCCGTACATGATCTAGCATCTCTCTCATTCGTGCATCTCTCTATGCAGTACATGCCGGCGAAGTCCGTATGAAGACGACCATCCTGATAACATCTCGCTCGCCACGCCCAGCAGGTACGCCGAACAGAAGTAGCCCGCGTGATGCATTGTAATCAGCAACCCGCACATGTAACTTTCCTTTTGTTTATTTGAATTGTCATCCTAGGACTGCCTTCCTCTTATGCTGACAAGGTATTTGAATTGTCATCCTAGGCTGCAGCTAGGAATACGCTCAATGACCTGTATAATTACGCTCAAGGTGAACGTTGAAGTCAGAGTTATGAGGAGGCCAGCTTAGCAGATCGCTTGGATCTGTTGGTGAACGTTTTCTCCAAGGTAAATTAATCTTGTGTTGGTAGAGATATTAAAATACGGTTAGCTTTTACACATCTACAGATTCTCTAGGTTTCAATATGTGGTCATTACACAGTATTCCTGATTGGACACTGTATCAGTACACGAGGTCGCTTAGCTGCGTACAGGGTACATCTAGAGCAAGTCAAATCTGTTGTGAAATGGATATTCATCTAAGAGATTTGTAAGATCAGATTTTTTACCATTAGTTGTTATTGGATTTTTGACATGTTATATTTTCATTTAATGAAACAACTAATGGACTGAGTCGGTCAATGAATCAATGATAGAGATCATCACATGTTTCTGTACACGACGAGTGTACATCTGTATGGGTGATGTGAAGTTATTCTGTACAGCTCAACCCATTACAATAGACATTCAAAAACACACAGAAGACATTTTTCTTCATTTGAGAATTAATTCGTAAAGTTTTCCTGATTACAAATTTAAGTTATTATTCCTTGTTGTTCAAAGTTGTTTTTCCTGGTTATGTTCCAAGTTAACTGGTTTGTCCTGATTATAATCATTATGGTACAGAGTCGAGACAACGATGGATAACTGCATTTAGCCACTGAAATAACACTGGTATCATCCAAGACGTATTACTGCATAATATGATCTCAAGGAGAAAATAAGGTCATGGTTTTCAACTGGCTACAGTTACAAGGACACCCAGGAATCAAATATATTGATACATGTATGTCAAATGGTAAGGTAATACTTAACTACACTTGAATGGCATGTATTTCAGTAACAAAGGGGCCATTTTCTTAGTGATTAAACATTGTCGACTTTGTTTCTTGTATGTTCAATTAGAAGGGGAAAGTTCATCACACAAAATGTGGACTGTTCAGATAAGATCCTCATGACATATTGGAGCTTATATTGCTTTTATCTCGGTTCCCATTATTTGAGAAAAGACCCTCTGACATGAAACAATATCATGTTTCTAATTTGTAGGTTGAAAAGACGATAATAAAGCTCAGAGAAGATGGCACGGCTACCAACCAGGAGCGGGTTAATTTACAAGAAGAGAAGGTATGTGTGACTTGATCACAAAAACATATACATTGTTTGAATTCCACTCTTTTGCCATCAGAAACATGACAGACTCCAAAATATTTTGAGCTGTTATATTCAGGGCTGAAAAATTGTGGACAAGTGGCTAGCTTTATTATGCTGAAACTGAGGATTATGAAGTTCAGATCTGGAATCAAACTTGGAGTGAGGATGCAAATTGATTTTCAACTATTATATCAACTATTATATTATTCATTTGTATCGAGAATCTCCACTATTCTTCTATCTCATCCGTAAGGTTATAGAAAAAATTAAAGACAACCTTGACCTACCAAGTATTTTTCCATCATGATTCATATTTAACTTATCTATCGGTTGCGTTTATCATTCTGTCTTGGCAACCAGTTCTTAGTATTTTATGGCCACACCATCTTTAAGGGATACTAAAGCATATTCATCTCATATTATTTATAGAATAAAATGCTCCCCTCGGATCACATTTTAGCGAACAAGTTTGCAGGCCTAATGGAAATCTGTTGCTCTAATCAGATGTAGGTATACTTATGTATAAAATTCTCCCCTCTAATCACATTAGCGAACAACTTAGCATGCCTGATGGATATTTATTGCTCTATGTATTAAAAGATGACAATCAGATGTAGGTATATGTGTGCCCCTCCTGTTATTTACCATTTGTGTCAGCTCATAGCTTCTTATTACCACTTCACATTTTTTTTTGTTCCTACTAGCTGCTGGAGAAACATGCTGTTATATTATGCCGATCTTTGACACTAAGCAGACCTGGAGCTGAAGGTATGGTAGCCGATAGAGAGGGGGAAATGAGTGTAGAGCCGGAGGTGAAGAGTGGACAAAAGTTGACAGTCTATGCCGCTATATTTATATTTATTTGAACTAGATATAATGTTGAAGCAATGGTGGAGCTGGCAGTATTGAGCAAGTACATCCAAGGGATGGTATATTTGTATAGCCTAGACATTCTTGTTATGTGTATGTCGTGGTCAGATTTTAAAGTTCACTGCAATGATCAGGACACTGAAATGTGTTGTATAATATGCATCAAGATCTTCTCAACTTACGGTTTCCTTCGGTTGTTGACATATTAATATTCATGGCGTGAGTGACTAAAGTTAGTTTAGAGGGTACTTCCTCCGTTTATTAATATAAGATGTTTTAGCTATTGCACATGTTGTCCAAATACAAGTTTGGACATGTGAATGTGGACACTAAATCATGTGTAGATATAAGTTTGGACATGTGAATGTGAAAAAAGGTTAAAACGTCTTATATTAGAAAACAGAGGAAGTACATGATAGACGACGACTATTCATAAACATTTCTTTTAATGTTTTGTTTTGAGGGCGACATGATGATACGATGATGATACATTTTCTCTTATTGTAAGATGATATAAGAATAATCTTTTTTTAGGGAAAATATAAGAATAATCTTTAGATGGAAGAAGAATGTGTTCTTCAAATAACATGATGATCGATATATTTATACATCCGTAGCAACGCACGAGCATTCAGCTAGTCCGATGCTAATTTGGCATGGCCGAAACACTCCTCCGAAACGAAAGCCAAGGCTCGCCGGATAGCAATAGCTTCTGCGATTTCTGGCGTTGCAACCGCATGAAGTAGCTCATTGCAAGCAGCTAAGCATTCTCCTTTGTGGTTCCGGATCGCAACGCCGGCTCCCATCTTCTTCGAGATCTCGAACATGGCGGCATCCATGTTGATGTGCACTATAGAAGGAACACTGGAATCATGTGGCTCAGGACAATTTTATATAGATGCAACTCAACCATACTGAAATAAGCCTTTATCTGCTTAGCCAATTGAGTGGGGTTTTAGGTGGATCATCATGACAAACCCCATTTCGAGCACTCCAAAGATGCCAGAACGCCAAAGCTAGCAATGCATTATCCTTCTCCGATGATCTTGTAATAAAATCAAACGTCCATGCTTTCGGATTAACAAAGGATCTCTTCTGTAGTTTGATAGGGAAAAAAGTCTGACTTGGATGAGCCCATGATCCATGGGACACGGATTCCATGAGCGGACCGTCCGGCTGCCCGTTACCTATATACGCGAACAACTGTACGAGATGAAAAATGTTCTCAGCTTTATGAACAGGTGGATGTCAACAATCAAATTTCAGTTATTAAACAATTAAATGAAGAAGATCCTGTTGATATTTATTTATGTGAAGATGCTACTAAGGTTATTAAAGGCAATTCAGTTAAGGTTGGTAAGCCCTGTTATATCATGCTCTATTGAGACTTCGTGTTATCATGGTTTATGTGATATTGGAGCAAGTATCAGTGTCATTTCATATTCTCTGTATCTTGAAATCAAGCCTGATATTTAATCCTATCATTATGGAAGAGACAGGTATGACAATTCAACTTCACAATAAAGATTATATTAGTTCTCTTGGAATTGTTAGAGATGTTGAAGTGCTAGTTGGTAAAATAAAATATCCGGCTGATTTTATTGTGCTTGGTTGCCCTCAAAATTCATTTTGTCCTGTTATTTTTGGTAGACCTAGATTTTGCGTTTCCTTTCTGTTTCCACGGTTTTATTACTCCTTCAATCCGAAATTATTGTAATTAGGTTGTATAGTATTTATACTAACCTACATGTATTCTACATCATTTATGTAGTAGGAGTATTTGTTTTCTTGTTTGATTTTTCATTTCAGCTTTTATTTATGAGAGAGTTTCCACAATGCCACTAGTCAAAACTGGTAGTTCCAAAATAGCACTCGAAAATATGGCTATCCTTTTTTTCCTATTTTTATATTTTTAAATCATTATAATTATTTTTACATGTTTCTCCTTTAAAATAATATATATTCTTGTGTAACAAAATATTTGTAAATCTTGTTAACACAATTTTGCAAAAAATGTGAATATTTTGTTGAACCCGTGAACAATTAATTTATATTGTAAGATTCTTTTTTTGAATTTTTTGATAGTATGACTAATTACACCAATCCTCATGAACAAATTTTTTAAAATTTCTGGACACATTTTGAGCTGCACAAATAATTTTTGGCATCAAATATATATGTACATATTTCGTTTGTTAATTAAAAAAATCCTCTCCACGCCTTAATCGTTCGAAGCACCTGATTATCAAACGTGCCTTGAGTGTCTATTTAATGGGCTTCTAAATTTTAAAAAAATAATTTAATGGGCTTCTTCTTACAAACCATTAGCAGTAGGTGCCCGTATTAGGCTTCAACTACCATGTTCTACTAGCGTGTACCTCCCAAGCGTATTGGGCTTGGCCCATTCAGCACATTGCACTGTTTCAATCGTTTTTTATCTCCTGGAAGCATTCGTGTGATAGCCGTCCCATGGTTGTACAAGTTAGATGGTGTTTTATTTTCATGTTTCATTCCTATAATTTATGTACTTAAAAAAACATTAATTGATATTTTTCAAAGAAAATTCTGAAATCAAGAACATTTTTAAAATATGAACAATTTTTTATTATAAACGTTTTTGCAAATCAGAACATTTTCCAAATCTAAACATATTTTAAATTTAAATAAAAAAGAAAACAGAAAAAGATAAATTGAAAAAACCAACCAAAAAACAGCAGAAAAACGAAATAATGAATAAGAGAAAAAATCACCACAAAGCTAGTAGAACATTCTCAAAACCAGATAAACAGTGAAAGCCACGCACCTAGACCGGCCAACTGAAACAGTTCTACTCGCTGAGGGGTATTCGTATCGACGCAACGGGTGTTGTATAGGATTCACCGTCCATTAGTTGGCTATTATACATTACCTGAGCACTAGCACTCCTACTTATCAATAAGGGATGCAAGAGGAGGACCCGTTTGTCCCACCTTTTCTTCATTTTGTACAAATTTTTTCATGGGGAAGTGTAACGGTTCCTCTACCTTATAGCTTCATTTTATATTATTTTGACATTTACAAAATACAACCAAGTAAAATTTGGAGAAAGAGAATATAAAATAAGCAACAATTGGAAAAAGAGTGAAAGAGAAAAGGAAACCTGAAAAAAGGCCTTCTCTAACCTTGTAGCTTATGGGTGCAAAAGAGAAAGGCTTGGCTGGTCACGTGGCGATCTCGTTGCCCACATATTTCAGTTGCTCGTGATCGTCTGAAAGATTATCGCGGCAGTTGCATTTCGATTGTTTAAAACTGTGCCCTTCTTGGTTTTCTTGGCAGGCAGGCGCCAAAAACAGATTGGCGTGTGTGCTGGTAGATCTTCTTGACTGAATCTTCGGACCAGCCATTGCTTAGCATTCGTGGTAAGCGACGGCAGGAAGCCGGCCGGTCCGTCACTGGGTTGCTTTTGCTCTCGTAACAAATTCACATTTTCTTTACTCTTTTGTTGTTTGTGTGATCTTATGAATATATTTTTAGGTATTAGAGTATAGATGATGAGAAGTAATCACTTGTTATGCTGTCAAGGAGCAGCCAGCGGCGCCATGGTCTTCTTCTTCCGCGAGACTCTATGACACATAGTAATATCTTTTGGTTGTTGGTTCTTCTTCTCCCTTTGTGTCAACACTTCAAAGGAATCCGATGAAATGCATCTACAGATGAATTTACGAACATCATTTAACGACATTTAGAGAGAAATGGTCGTTTCTACACCTGCAAGGTTTATGGAAGATGTTTAATTTCCATGATGTCTGGTTTACCGAATTGTGATATCTAAGCAGCACACTAGATTAAACTTTATGGAAAGTTGTCTATCACGGATTTTGCCTTTCTCTTTTCCCTGCTACTACCTCTGTTTTTTAATATAAAATGTTTTAGCCTTTTTCCATATTCACATGCCCAAACTTGTATCTAGACATATTTTAGTGTTCATATTAACTCATATTTTGTGTGTATCTAGACAATATATGCAATAGCTAAAACATCTTATATTAAAAACGGAGGGAGTATCAAATTGTCTCTGAAAGTTCTTTTACGGACTAAAGGCATAGCCTAATGGCTGGGAGGGGCTGAAGCCTTCCCTTCCCTCCTACCCACCCAAGTTCGAGTTCTTTTTACTCGCAAGGTGGATGGGAAGTGAGAGAGGTGTGGCGGGATCACTGTGAAGACATTGCCAGTCGCATTGGAGGAATTAGGCCTCAAATTGTGGAGATACAACTTTTGATTTAAATACAAGATCCACCAGAAAACATGATAGGAAAGACGAGAATATTCCTCTTGTAGTGATCTCAGGATCCGATCATCCACAAGATAACAAGAGAGAAACGTACGTAAGTACGTGCATCGCAGTCAGGGCGTGACGTGATTTGCCTCCCAACGTTTCGTTGTGCGTGACTTGACGATGATCAAGGAGAAGAGGCTAGTGTCGTAGCGTGATTCCACTGTCGTGCTATGTATGCTAGCTCCACATCGATCCATGTCCATCCATCCATCGTTGCTTCTCTTTTCCCGGCCTTTTTTCCTCCGGTTTTGCTAGTTCTAAGTCGCCTGAGAATTCACGAGTTCTCGGTCGCGTCCACCACCATTCGATCATGCGCCAAGATACGTGCGTTTTTCCTTTTTTCTTTTCTTTTTCACGTTTTTTCCAGTTGCATGATACCTGTAACTGAGATTTTCTGATTACAAGCGGTTTGCAACTGAATTTTTTCCAATTACAAGTTGGTCGAAACTGATTTTTTTAGTTATACTTGGGTTGTAACTGGATTTTTCGGTTGCAAGTGGGTTGCAACTAAATTATCATGCTTACGTCAGCCGACTGAGAACTCACGAGTTATCAGTGGACTGAGCTCTAGGCGCGCCCTTTTTCCTCATCGCTTTAATCCTAGAACTAGAATAAGCTGGCGGGTAGACTAGATCACGCACGCGTACGGATACGTGCAGCTCGATCCGATCAGGCTGATGCGCTGTCGGTGTGTGCTTGGCCGGTGGTCGATCGGCGTTGCTCCGTGTGGTGTGGTTTACACGCGCGCGCCGGCCGGTCGACGTGATTTGTTTCGATACTGAGTTCCGTACGCACCTTTTCGATTCATAGCTCAGTGTTTTCAACTTTCTTTTGAACAAAAAAAAAATACACGCTCGGATTAACCATGGTTAGTTATATCCCTTACACATTCTTAACACTAGTCCTAATGGGAAGTAAAATAAACTAGTATCATATAATCATATATTTATTAGCCTATAGACCCATCTTAGCCGAGGCCAATGTCTCTCACATTGCGAGCTTAGTTTCGAGTTTTCCTATAAAGGCGGAGCGGTGGAGGATTGACGAGTAGTATGTTTTGTGTGTGGCTGTCATGGCAGCGCGGACGTCTATGCGAACCCGCGTGGTAATCTGGGCTTTATGGCCTTTTTTGTGAGGACCCAATCAATAGCAGGGTATATGTTTGAAAATAATTTGGTTGAACAACACCACCATCGATCACCATGTTGAGTTCAAAGTGTTCCGCTCCTCCTAACGCGGCAGTGATCACAACACGGCGTATGGAACACTGGTTAGTCATGGCTAACTGGAAGATTGATGAAGCCACAAGAGCCCGCTTCTTATCGTTGTTCATGGTATCTTTCATCTTGGTGAGACACGAAAAAAGCATACATGACCACTATATCTCAGACTTATAGCTATCTAGATACTATATATATTTGATAAATTATAACAAGTCATGGATCATCTTCTTGTCCTATTCTGGTCATCCAATCTATATTGGATTCTCAAAACTATGTTATCTCAACATGATACCTTTAACAGCCTCGAGGTTTCCTAGTCTGATTGATCTACTAAAGTGATCAATCTACCTTTTCCTTTCCAAAGAGGAAATAAAGCAGGGACTGCCCCGTAATATAATGTAGCCCATCAACCGATTTAACTAATTAAGAATCTGAGTGCACATGATTGTTGTGAGTGGAGAAGCTATCAAACTACTTTTGATCTTGCGGATTGCTCCAAAGATGTTGATAACCAAATTAATCCGTTCTCTTATCTTTGTGGGAAACCCAGTAAGAGTCACTCTCTGGTTTAATTAGAGATGATCATACATTTGTATATATGGTCAATATAGTGAGTCTCCATGAGTGCTGAATATGCAACATGACGGTTCCCATGCTATGACCTAATTAATCCATTACACTCCTTTCAAACTACAAATACCCATGTGGCTGCCTTGGAGGCGGAAGCTCTGTCCATTTCACTAAGAAATAATGGTACTCTATTACAAAGTAGCAAATCTTATTTCACGATCAGCGGCAGTTCTCGTCACAAATTAAAGGACAGGCAGTTTACAGGCATGCGGCATGCCTGATTGCCAATTTGTCAGCAACCTTACAGTGGGAAGCTTTCTAAACTAATCGATGGTGCTCCATGTATGCGTTCCTTTGGGAAAATCCAACAAAAAGATGGTGCTCCATGCAATCTTGTCCAACACACACCCCACTTAATTCATTTATTTGTACTTATAGCATTGCAAAATGTGCCTGTGGTTTTCGTGTTTTGTCAGACTTGCTGACATTGTCTTCGTTGGCTTAAGATGCACTGTTAATTGGTCTCCCACCTTTCCAATGGACATCGTCCGTAACATGTATATTTTGGCAGGCAATAGTTTTTTGTCAGGTAAAACTGGCAGATTTGACAGGGTTGTCACTAATAACATTGGCCCTTTTTGGTTATGTAAGTTTTTGGATTATATTTTTTCTCTTTGTGTGGAGTACAAGTCTCATGGGTTTATCCTGTTATATTGTGGCACCAATGACTTCTCTCTCTTGTTTGCATATATTCAGAAGGAAAAGGATTTGAAAAACTAGTCCTTCGATTATAGATTTTTAGATAATGACTACAAGTAATTTGATAACCAATATATGATGTTTTCCTAAATTCATGGGCGCCCAACAGGCTCGCATTGTTCATCGATTTTTTATTATGGGGAAAACATGATTGTGTTAATTGGAAATATCGTCATTACAATCCTAAAGGATACGACTCGGTAAAGCTCCTGGAGCCGTACCTAACCATACTTACAGTTCGATTAGCTAGCTCATGGCTTGCACTATTTTGTCCCCCTTGGGATCTTGTTGACAGCTATAATACGAGGAGATAAAACATCGATGCAGCAAAGATCATGCAAGAGATTAATGGGTTCTCCAGGACCAATGCTTGTTCATGAGCTTGAATTATACGATGCATTGTAGATGCTATATACTATCGACTTACTCCAGTGCATGGTATAACGTGCATATACGGTACTTCAGAATAATGATCTTTCACAACACACAACTTTTCCGGCAGGACTCATGTCATGATCCTACACATTTAATTGCAAGCTAATAAGCCCGTTCAACGCTGGTTAATTAACGGGGCCAATAGCTTGGGAATGGTGATAAATGCGACATCTTTCGATTGAATAGCTACTGCGCGACGTTTCTGTCGGCCAAACTAGCCAGCACATGACATGTTGGTTAAAACGGTCGTAAATTTGGATTGATTCCGACATGTGGGTCCTAAGTTTAATAACTTAGGAGTTAGTCAATTATTCCGACAGGTGGGCCCAGCGAAGTGCATGCACCCCGTCCCACTTAAACCTTACAAGTGGGGCCAGCAGCGGCGGAGTGCTTGCATGCAGCCGTACGTGCGCGTCCATGCCTGTGCTCGCCGTCCCCAAATTTGTGCCGCGCCTTCAATGGCATGCCCCCCGACCGGCAAAAAGCTGCCTCGCCGCCTACACTGACAGCTCGGCCGCGCATCTGCTCCGACGTCTTCGCGTCTCTCTTGCCTACTCTGTCCTGCTGTAATCTGAGCAGTCTGGAGCCGAATCAATGCCCGGTCGTCATTACTGTCGTCTATACCGCGACGCCGTCCAGACCGCAGATGGCTTTAAAAGGAGCCATCTCCTTACCCATTGCGCTCATAAATCCCCTCTTCCTCTTCTATACACCTTCGCCCAGTCTCTTATCTCTCCATTGCTCGTGGTGATGGCAGCTCCACTCCCAGCTCGAACCGCCGCCGCCACGTCCGCTATCCTTGGTTTTTTGAGGCGAGCGAGGGAAGCGGCATGGGGCGTGGGCGTGGGCGTACTCCTCCAAGTTCGAGCAGGATGCGTTCAAGGATCGAGATTGCACGATCCGGGGAGTCTCCAAGGGGCAGGCGTAGGGGCAGGGTCATTGCTCCCGATCCCATTCCCTTCATCGATCTGTCCGACGAGGACGACGAGGACGATCAGGAGATGGACTGGACCATGGCCTGGAAGTGGACCATGGCCTAGAAGGAGGAGGACACGGAGGTCCTGGACCCGGGTATGGCCTGGGCCATGGCCGACCATAAAGCCACGGAGCTGGCCAGGCATTCCGCTGCCGAGCAGCAACGGCTCAAGATCAACTCGGTGAGCAAGGGGAAGAAGAAGGTCATGTGGTCGCCGTTGAACAGCAACGCCCCAATGGAGGTCGATGCCAAGGGCGAGGCCGAGTCGGTGGAGGTTTCCGATGTCGAGAACGAGTGGTAGTTAATTTTAGTTATTAGTTGCTTTATTAAGGTCAAATGCCAATTTTTTATTAGTCGTTGATCTATTTATAATTTGGTAAGGGCAAGTCCATCTTGTACTACCATGAAATTTGGCAAGGCCTTGTGCTTGACGTTTCCAATTGTGTGTGTAAATCCCCATTTGGTGTGCCAAAATCCACTCCAGTTTGCAAATTTTGCTTAGAAATGTGGCCGTTTACCCTACATTTGGAGCTCATTTGAAAGATATTTTTCAGCGAGTCCACCATTTTCGCTTAGAAATGGGGCCGTTTACCCTAAATTTGGAGCTCATTTGAAAGACATTTTTCAGCGAGTCCACCATTTTTTGCTTAGAAATTGAGCCGTTTAGCCTACCTTTCTAGCTCATTTGAAACACATTTTTCAGCGAGTCCAATTGTGTGTGTAAATCCCCTTTTGGTGTGCCAAAATCCACTTCAGTTTGCAAATTTTGCTTAGAAATGAGGCCGTTTACCCTTCCTTTGGAACTCATTTGAAAGACATTTTTCAGCGAGTCCACCATTTTTCAGCGAGTCCAAGCTCATTTGAAAATTTATATGGATTCAAGCTAGATTTGACCAAGCTCGTGTCAATCCCCATTTGGTGTGCCAAAATCTCCATGTAAGTTACGATGACGGGTTACAGCCAAGATCTACATTTGGTGTGCCAAAATTCCCATTTTGTGTCACTGAGGTCGTGGTCCACTCGTCAGCGGGTAAAGCCCTAGTCCTACGCGCGTATCCAATCAGATCGCAGAATGAGCTTCTCGTGGATCGCCCCGAGTCTGCCTGCAGATTCCTTCTGACGGCTGCAATTCAGCGCTAGGGTTAGTTCGACGGTCATTGTTCAAATGGGGGTTGGAGGAACTCAATGGGGTTTTGAAAAGTTTGATAAATTGTCCAAGTTTCATTTTGAAGTGACTAAAAAGGATCGAGACTTCGTTTTTCAAATTTCATGATTTAAACTTGTTTAAATGTCGGTCAACGTTAGTTTGACCGAAATTTGAAATGAGCTTCAAATATTCAAAAAAAATCAAAAAAAAAGAAAATCTTGCGCACATAGTCGTCTTATGTCATATACTAACGACTCAATTTGAAAAACATGGTCTACGTACATTCAAAATGAGAAGGATATGGATCTCATATGATATCGCAAAACTCAAACGATGAGGTCTAAATTTGAATAGAAGTGGTTTTGCAATTGCAACATGAAATTTTCAAAAATCTCACAAAAGCTTCATTTTGGAATGACTAAGAAGGATACATGCTTAGTTTTTCATTTTCATGTAAAAAACTTGTTTAAATGTTGGTCAAATTTAGGTTTGACTGAATTTGAAATAAGCATAATAAATTCAAAAAATATCGAAAAATTGAAAAACCGACGCACATAGTTTTCATATGTCATATACTAACGACTCAAGTTGAAAAACATGGTCTACATACATTAAAAATGAGAAGGGCATGGATCTCATGTGATATCGCAAAACTCAAACGATGAGGTCTAAGGTTGAAAAGAAGTGGTTTTAGAATTGCAACATGAAATTTTCAAAAATCTCACAAATTCTTCATTTTGGAGTGACTAAGAAGGATCCATGCTTACCTTTTCATTTTCATGTCAAAAACTTGTTTAATTGTTGGTCAAACTTAGGTTTGACCGAATTTGAAATAAGCATAATAAATTCAAAAATTATCAAAAAATTGAAAAACCGACGCACATAGTCTTCATATGTCATATACTATCCATACTTAGTTTTTCATTTTCATGTAAAAAACTTGTTTAAATGTCGGTCAACGTTAGTTTGACCGAAATTTGAAATGAGTTTCAAATATTCAAAAACATTCAAAAAAGGAAAATCCTACGCAAATAGTCACCTTATGTCATATACTAAAGATTCAATTTGATAAACAAGGTATACGTATATTCTGACGAGAAATGCATGTATCAATTGTGTTTCTCAAACTATGTCGTATGAACTCAAGAGCAAAGAGAAGTGTTTTTGAACTTGCAACATAAAAGTTTGAAATAAATAACCGGAGGCAAGCTTATCTATCATAATAAAATTACGGTGACGCACAGAGCGCGCGCAGAGCGCGCCAGTTCATGCCCAGAGCACGCCCATAAGGTGTTCGACCAAAATATATCCGACCAAAATCCAACCAAAATACAACTGATAGTAATATTAATCAGTTTCTTCTTTGACGTCGTCAAAGCCGGACAACATCTTATCAACCCATTGCTCGATCTCTTCGCTGGAGTCGTCAAATTCGTACATCATCTCGTCGTCCGACTGCTCGATGTCTACGTCGGGCCCCTCGACGTCTTCGCTGACCTTATCAAATGTCAGCTTGATGTACTCTTCCTTGACGATCACCTTTATAATGTAGAGATCACCAAAGCGAATCTGCAGTTGCTCCCAGAATAGATCCTAGCTGTCTGTGAACTCGATGTAATCGTCGACCACTCGATATGATCCAAAGATCTCGACATCGTCTCTCGCCAAAAGATGAGATTTTTCGTGAACTTGACGTAATATGCGATCACGCGATGGAATAACATCGTAACAATCTACTACCGCAATCTTGAGATGCTGAACGGACAGATGTCGCCTAGAGGGGGGGGGGGGGGGGGGGGTGAATAGGCGATTTAAAACTTTTTCCGGGGAGCCGGAATTTCCGAGCCTAGATGGACCGGAAATTCCGGTATGCTTGATAAAGGCGGAATAAAACTAGTGTTTTACTTTAGCAAGCATACAACCTAAATATACTAGGTTCACCTATGTGCACCAACAACTTATGCTAAGCAATACAAGTAACAAGGTGATAGCAAGATATATATATGACTTCAAGCACGAAGGCTATCACAATGTAAAGTGCATAAGTAAAGAGCTCGGGTGTAGAAATAACCGAGGTACGCGGAGACGAGGATGTATTCCCGAGTTCCACCCAAACGGTGTACGTCTCGTTGGAGAGGTGTGCGCAACCACAACAGGTTAGCCGCAACGCCACCAAGGCTCACCTTCTTCTCCTGATGAACTCAACCACAAAAGGTTGCGAGTTCACCTTCCACTATTGATCCCCTTTTGGGCGGAGATCGAATCCCTTACAACAATCTTGAGGCACACACCCACAACTTAATTGGGGGCTCCCAAGTCTTGAGGCACACACCCACAACTTAATTGGGGGCTCTCAAGTGACCACAAAAGGTCTTGACCACAAAAGGTCTTGGCCACAAAAGGCGTCTAGGGTCCAATGACCCAAGAGTAACAAGCTCACAAGTATCACCACCACGAATCCTCGTGGAGGGCTCAAACCGATGCAAATGCAATGGCAAGAGCACACGAAGTGCTCAAGTCCTTCACTCACAAATTCCAACAAAGCAACAAATGCTTATGGGGGAATAAGAGAGGAAGAACAAAGAAAACCACAAAGGAGTCAAATCCCTCACTCCCAAATCCCACCAAAAGCAACTAATGCTTATGGGGGGAGAAGAGAGTAAGAACAAGGAGAAGAACCACAAAGGAACTCCAAGATCTAGATCCACTAGGTTCCCTCACTTAGAGGAGAGATGGATTGGTAGGATTGTAGATCTAGATCTCCTCTCAACTTTCCCTAAAGAATATGCAAGAATCTATGGAGGGATTGAGAGGGAAGTGAGCTTTCCAAGGTCAACAATGGAGTAGGAGAGAGGGGAAAGTCGTGCTGCCTTGGATGTCTCAAGGAAGAAGAAGGGGAGGGCTATTTATAGCTCTCCAGGAAATATAGCCGTTGGCTGTTTCGAAACTCGGAAATTCCGGTATAAGTGAGACTCGGAAATTCCGGTCAACCGGAAATTCCGAGTCCATGAAATTTCCGAGCTGAAATTCCGGCTGGAGTCAGAACCAAAACCAAACATTTCTTAGCCGTTTTCGCGAGGCTCTTTGAGGGCAACTCGGAAATTCCGGGTCATCAAAATATCCGACCACAATTTCCGGTTGAGTCCAGCACCTCTTTTCCTTCTTTCCTTAGCCGATTTCTTGGACGAGTTGGGGAACCGGAAATTCCGGTGGAACGAAATATCCGGCCCCAATAATCCGGTTCAGAACAGCCAAACTAAAACTGCTATAACTTTTGCAAATGAACTCCGAATGAGGTGAAACCAACTTTGTTGGAAGATAGCGACGAGCACAGGGCTACAAAAAGTGGAAATATTGCATCCCATAAATAGAGCAAAGTCACCACACATGGCAAGGTGTGGGACTTTCCTCATGGTCGAACCGGCAATATTTCCGCCACCGAAAACGCAAGAAGTTTGCCAAAGTAAAACCGTTTTC
The DNA here is from genome assembly GCA_026929855.1 of Poa annua. Taxonomy (NCBI): domain Eukaryota; kingdom Viridiplantae; phylum Streptophyta; class Magnoliopsida; order Poales; family Poaceae; genus Poa; species Poa annua. The sequence continues at coordinate 100,094,679 of CM049437.1, forward strand.
GAAGCACTTGGGCTTGTCATGAGGAACACGACAAGCACCAAAACCCAACATCCAAAACACAACAAGATGAACGAATGAAATCCCGAATTGGATGAGCTAGCGCTTGGCATGAAGATGAACCAAGCTCTAATTCCTCACATGGATAAGAGCCAAATAAGAACCAGGAAATATGATATGCCAAGTATGCAAAGGTTTGAGCTCTCCACAAAGATGCGATCAAGTTACTCACTCGAGAGCCCCTCTTGATAGTACGCCTATCTATCCTATAGCCCTATCAAGATCATACCTTTGCCTTGAGCATTCCACTTGAGTTAGATGATGACTATCTTGATCTCTTCAAGTGGATCACCTTTCTTGATTGCGCTTGCTAGCACATGCTTGATGAAGACATCTCCAAATACTCCCCCATACTCCATTATGGGAGAGTCTCGCTTAGCTTCGTCTTCATGCATCCATAGCAAGCTCCAAGCATAGGATCTCTTCGAGAAAGCTTCTCTTGGTCTTGCGCATCTTATCCTTGATGACGTTCACCACATGACGTCATCCTCCACGAGCTATATGAAATCTTCATTTGATGCAAGACCATGGGAAGATACCTAACCCCACATAAAGATATCACACACACATATCATGGGTTAGTTCACAAAGCTATATGGACAAGTGATTACCATCCCAATAGATACATGATCCCACTTGGGACATCTTGTAGCTTTGTGTGTTGATCAACAACTTGATCAACCTTTTATCTTCCAATCTTTCTTTGCTAATATGATGTCTTGACTCCTTCAAGACATACTTGCAAATGCTCCACTCAACACATGACCATCCATAATATACACCGTTGAATGGAACCTTGGTCATCAAATAAGCTTCAAGAGTCCAACACATGAACTCTACTATTCTCATGGACACGATCTATAAGATATCTCAATGCAAACATTAGTCCATAGAGATTGTCATTTAATTACCAAAACCACACATGAGGGAAAATGCTCCTTCAGATGCTATCAAAATAACATGAGCATTATATCAGAATAGTTCAAATGACGGAATAGTTCAGAAAATGTAAATGAATGCTAGAGAAACGACATCTATAGAATCATTCTCAATCCTGCGCACGTAGAACTGAGGGATGTCTTCCAACTCCCTCGTGGCATCTTTGAATAAAGCGAGAGATATCGCATTCATTTCTGAATAGGTGGCATCTCTCAGTTCGTGAAATATGCTCGACATGAGGGCTGGCTTGCAGCATCCGACAATATGTTCAAACTCTGATCAAAGAGAGGAAAACATTCAGAAAACTTGTAAACTACTCAATGTGTAAGAAAAAAGAACACAAACCAGCATACCCGTGTGTTGCACAAAAGGTTTTGCAGCATTGTGCTCGTTAGTCACTTCAACATTGAACACATACTGATCTTCATTCCAAGTGAATTTGACAACATCGCCCTCCTCGATGTCGTAGCCTTCACATAGTGCTCTCCACTGCGTTTTACAGATCTCCTTGTAAATATGGGTCTTCGGGTTATGATACGTCTCAAACGTATCTATAATTTCTTATTTTTCATGCTTATATTATACCCATTGCTACATGTCTTATATACACTTTATATGATTTTTATGCATTTTCTGTGACTAACCTATTAACAAGATGCCATAGTGCCAGTTCCCTGTTTTCTGCTGTTTTTGGTTTCAGAAAAGTTGTTAAGAAAATATTCTCGGAATTGCACGAAACAAAAGCCAAAATCCCTATTTTTCTCGGAAGCATTCAGAACACCGAAGAGGAGACGGAAGGGGGCCACGAGGCGGCCACACCTGGTGGAGGCGCGGCTCCCCCCTTGGCCGCGCCACCACGTGGTGTGGGCCCCTCGGGCGCCCACCGACGTTGCCCTTTCGCCTATTTATACCCCCCGACGGGAAAACCCTAATGACCCGATCACTTTTCTACGAAACATCCCGTAGCCGCCGCCGTCGTCAACCCTAGTTCGGGAGGGTTCTGCAGCTCTTCCCGGCACCCTGCCGGAGAGGGGAATCATCACCGGAGGGCTCTACATCACCATGCCCGCCTCCGAACTGATGCGTGAGTAGTTCATCCTTGGACTACGTGTCGTCGTGTAGACAAACAGATGCCTACGGGTAGGCTAATCTTTGGGGCCGATGGACGCTAGAGGATTCGGGGAGGGATAACGCGCTGAGAAGCACTCACGAAAGAACACATCAACACGGGAATTTACCCTGCTTCGGGGCTCTCGTGAGGAGATAAAACCTCTACAGCAGCATCTAGCCTATTTGGTGTATTTCTTCTCTCTGCATATGAACTGTACAAGATGCTCCATTAGCTGAGTAAGAGATACCTCTAAGAGGACTTGGAGAAGAAAGAGCCCAAGGGGCAAAATGAGCCATGCCGTGGCTGTGGCCGTGTGCCCTTTTGAGCTCTCCCCCTGGTGCTCTTATATAGAGGGAGCCCAGGGGACAAGGTATGGCCCGCATGTCACTAATCATGCACTGCTTACGATGTGACTACTGGGGTCCAATCACACTGTTCACGCGTCATGGCAGGCGTACTCTTGTCCCATCAGTGGCACTGTAGCCACGCTCGGTCACTTCCTGGACAGGCACGACCCGTGCGTCGCGCGTCCTTGGTCTTGTCCTGCGGTGTTTGGCTTGGCATCTTCTCCGCTTAACTCGGCATGGATATGCCGGATATCTCCGTGACTCCTCTTCTAGTAAACCCGGCATGGCTATGCCGGATTCTACTTCTCAACTCGGCATGGGTATGCCGGATAATCCTCTTCTCCCGAGACCCGGCATGGCTATGCCGGATTACCCTTCATAAACCGTTCTCTCTGCACATAAGAGAAAACCAGAAGACACCGACATACATATGTCGGGTATAATATGTCGGTCAATCACAAGTCGGTTAGAGTATGTCGGTTAGAGTATGTTGGGCTACACCAATATCATCACCCGGTATCTTCCAGCCCGGACATATGTCGGTTAACAAGTCTCGGTCCACTCCTGGTCGTAGATTTTACCACATCTTGACCCTACCCGGGGGCAACCCCCCGACACTACGGGTCCATAGCAGTAGCTAGATGGTTGTCTTCTCCTTATGTGCTACCATGTTTAGATCTTGTGAGCTGCCTATCATGATCAAGATCATCTTTATGTAATGCTACATGTTGTGTTTGCTGGGATCCGATGAATATTGAGTACTATGTCATTTGCTTCATAATATATTATGTGTGTGTTATTTATGATGTTGCATCCTCTCCGTTACTAGTAGATGCTCTCGCCAAGTAGATGCTTGTGACTCCAATAGGGGATATTTATGCTCGATAGTGGGTTCATGTCTTCATTTAATCTGGAGTAGTGACGGCAACCTCTAAGATTGTGAATGTACTGTTGCTAATAGGGATAAAACAGTAGTGCTTTGTCTAATGATAATTGTATTACTTACATTACACACTTTGCCTAATGCAATAATCTGTTGCTTGCAACTTAATACTGAAAGGGGTGCGGACGCTAACCGGAAGGTGAATTATTAGTCATAGATGCGGTTGGAACGGTCTATGTATATTGTTGTAATGCCCAAATGAATCTCACACTAGACACCATGACATGTATATGCATCATTATGCAGTTCTTTATTTTATCAATGCCTAGCTGTAATTTGTTTACCCGCATGTATGCTATTACTTATTTATGGAGAGACACCACTAGTGAACTGTGGACCCCGGTCCTTTTCTTTAAATTGATAATACAACCTACTGCAAACTGTTATTTTCATTCTCTGCAAACAAATATCATTTTCCACAACATACGTTTAATCCTTTGTTTACAGCAAGCCGGTGAGATTAACAACCTCACTGTTTCGTTGGGGCAAAATAGTTTGATTGTGGTGTGTGCAGGTTCCGCGTTGGTTATCGTAAACGGCGCCGCCAACAACCTTCAGAAGAGCATTCAACTCCTACTGGATTGATAAACTTGGTTTCATAACTGAGTGAAATTTGCTGCTGCACTATTTCATACCTTCCTCTTGGGGTTTCCCAACAACACCGCACCGGTGCATCAGGTTATCACTTAGCCGCTTACAGATCTTCCAATGTGTATCAATTTCAATTTCCCACCTATCCAGGTAGAAGAAGTACTGGTCTCCGTTCGGACACCTAGCCTCCATCCAGTTCTTACGAGAGCCAATTGCCCGGCTCTCTAGAAGATATCTTAAAGGGCATGGCAGAATCGACATGTAATACAAAACCGGAGAAACTATGAATACACTCACTGAAAGAAAAACAAATGACATTCTCTTCAATTTGAAAGGCAATACTTACAACTTCCTTTTTGTAACCATGTTCAATTAGGACTTTAAAGTATTGGAACGACGAGTTAGTATGCGACAGAAAGTTGCTTCGTGACGGCACATAGCACAGTAATCGACGACATCGCTGTCGGAATCCTATTTTAACAAATGAAATTTAGAACCAGCTAAACAGGCGGAACTTGGGGTTTTTCCCCATTCCGCAAGCATAATAGAAAATCAAATCTACTCACATATAATGCACCATAAACCAGCTCAAACAGGGAAATGAAACATGTAGAGAATATAGCACTGACCATCGAAATAGGGTTGATGGACTGCAGCTGGAACCGTCGGCGACCAAAAAACCCCAAACGCCGAAGGCGGCCGTACAATGACGATGGCGATGGAGCTACTTGCTTGTCCCTCCTTCTCGACGTCGACGGGAGACGGGCGGGCGACGGCAATGGCGATGGCGATGGAGCTCCTTTGCGCCTTCAATCACCCTGCTCTCCGCCCTCAATCCAACTCCACTCTGTTCTTGGGGGTTTCTCGGGGGTTCTCTCGGCAGCAGCAGTGAGTCAGGGAAGAAAAACCACGTGGGCCCCATCGGCGGTATCACTTGATTAAACAAGTGCCCCGGCCCCACTGAATGCGATTCCAACCGATCTGCCCCTGGCCGACCTCACCAGTCAGGTCAAGTACTCTCCCTAATCCTGACAGTAAGGGCCATGTCGTGCCTGGGCTATTTATGCTCAGAGAGATGTCCCAGCACAACTATTTAAGCGAACGACGTCGCATAGGAGCCTATCACTGTAAAGACGCCATTCGCTCTAATTAACGTCTTCATATACTTACGAACTCTTGCAAAAAAATATGCATATATAGACAAGTGACATGGCAACAATAGTAAGTAGGATGCACGGAATCTTCGTACAGTTGACTGCAAGATATATGAAATTTCAGCACAAGGTGGTAAGCAATCTAAAAAGAATGTATAAGAGACTTCGTACAGGGATACTGAGTCCTAATTAGTATTTTTGTCATTGGTGCCTAACTAGGAGTCCGACGCCGAACAAATCAATGCAAAGTACAGCTTCCAGGCTGCCGGCGCTAACCTGCATACGTAACTGCTCTATTAGCGTTCATGTTAGCCCCTGGGCACTGTGGATGCTCTTACTACGAGATCGACACGGCGGTAAAAAAGGTGGCCGGACCCACAGGTCAGAGGCTGAAACACACGTGGATGGCTTGAGATGCCTCGCTCGGCACCCGCCTTAAGTCTATAGATAGATGTCCACCTTCCTATTGGTTTTCTGTCATTCTCAGTCACATCAGGCAGATGCGATCACTCGTGCAATTTTCCATTTCGACATGAGCTGGCTCTCTTATTGTACGATCCAATAAGAGTTAACAGCCGACTAATAAGTACTTTGTCTGAATTATTTACACCCTATGTTTCTCAATTATCCAGTCTAAATATTCGTAAAGATGTTAACAGTAGTATTTCTAAAGTTTGACTTTGTCCTATCCAAATGGCATGTTTTTTTTTTGCGGAGAAAATTCTAATCTATTCATCAACTGTCAAGGCGGTACAAAGAACACCAGAAGCAATATGAATTACATATAGATCCAAAGACCACCTAGCGACGACTACAAACACTATAGCGAGCCGAAGGCGTGCCGCTGCCATCACCCCTCTATGATCAGAGCCGGGCGAACCTTGTTGTAGAACACAGTCGGGAAGTCGTCGTGCTACGACCCCATAAGACCAGCGCACCAGCACAGCAACCGTCGCCGATGAAGAGAAGCGTAGATCAGAAGAATCTAATTTTTTGACACACGAGCGAAGACGAACGAAGATCGGATCCGATCTGGCGAGATCCGCCAGAGATAAACCTCCACACACCCTCCAACGACGCTAGAGACGCCGCCGGAACGGAGGCTGGGTGGGGAGAACCTTATTCCATCTTTAGAAAGCAGCCGCCGCCTCATCTCTCTAAATAAGACACAAAATCTAACAAAACACAAAAAAAACTTGTGAGAATGGAGCCCTTCCGCCGGCAGAGACCGGGATCCACCGCGCGACCATGGCACTAAGGCCACAGAGGCGGGCAGACCGGCGGCGTTTTAGCTGGCTGCAAGTTGTTAACTTCTGACGGATAATTTTTGTAAAGACATATACACATGTACACAGTACACTCACCTATATGAATATATCCTACCCATTAATGTATGTGTATCCTACCCTTATGATCTCAGTCTGTTAGATATATACAATATCGTTGTTGCAACTTGAAGTGCATAGAATATTCTACAGATCTGGTCACATATTGGCTTGCATAATCTACCTTGATCTCTCCTTTTTTTTTCCTTGCCCTGTCTATCTTAATATGGTTACTTGAATATACCATGCAAGACATGGAACCAATCAGATAGAGTAACGATAAACTCCATCGAGAATTGTAGGTAGTACTATAAGCTACACCGACGAACCAATCACTTTTATTTTTATTTTTTACAGTATTATTTTATTTTTTATAAATTCAACTAATATTATACAAAGCTGATAATTTTGAAAAATAGTAATACACTATCCTTTTCCTCGAAAACGATAAGGCTGTCTCGATTACAATGAGAACGTTGGCGTTGACCATGTGGACAGGAGAATCAGGCCGTTCTTATCGCTCTACCCAAAAGCGATAGCCACTAATGGTGTTCCTGGTTATTGCAATTCTCCTCAAGGAGGACGATAGGTCCTTTCAGTCACATTGAATAGGAAAGGCCATACGTTCCACCTAACTTGCTACCATTACGATCATAGGTTAAGTGATCTCTCGATTCAAATAAAGTGTGCATAAAAGATACGCCTTGACGAATAGGTTACATTCCCGTGCTCGGTTGCAAGTGTTGCTCTGTATAACCGCTCAATTTTGAACCAGTCTATGAAACTTTTTTAGACATGTCAAATTCATAGCACTCGGTTGACCGTTTAAAATATCCTTGAACGATCCGCATAACTTTCGTGTATTTTTCGGTTTTATGTAAGTTACTCACACTATAACACTATAAACATGTACATAGCTCACTACAAACTTGACCGGCATATGACCTCCGTAACAGGAATATTACAACATGAATTTTGTGCAAAATGTCGAGATGAATTTGCTTCTAAAATAACATTATAAACGGTCAATCCAGTGCGACGAATTTGACAGAATTCATCAAAAAGAAAATTCCGCAGACTATTACAAATTTTTGAAGTTTTACATAACAAAATTTGGAAGCGAGTATAGGAATGGAACCTATTTGTCTGACGCTCGTGTACACTTTTTATTTTGAATCGAGGGACTAGCCAACGTGTGATCGTAGTCATAGCTAAGGCTCTTTTCTCTGTCGAGGTAAACGAAAGCTCCTTTGTTGGGGTAAGCGATAAACCCTTTCGCGTTAGCTGCCGGAGCACCTTATCGCATAAGTGGAAAGCGACAAGAGCCTTCCAATGGTCTCGCTAAAAACGAAACGGCCTTTGTCGTTCTCGACGAAAACGACATCGTATTATTTTTGGAATTTACCATACGAATATTTGTTAAAAAAACAATCTGTTTGAAATAATATTCATTTTTTAGTGTACCGTGATTATCGACACTATTTCGACGTCACAAGCTAAGAAAGCTAAGGATGAGAGATGGAAGGAAGGAAGCAGGAGTTGTTTTTTTTTTTGATAAACACAGTACAACGCAAGCGCTCATATACACGCGCACGCACTCACCCTTATGAACGCACGCACGTACACCCTACCCCTATGAGCACCTTCGAAATACTGAGCCGGCGGGTCAGGTCTTGAGATTGACGAAGTCACCACAGGCGCCTCGCTGTCGACGGGAACGTCGCCTCACACTGAAGAATATTCCGCCTAAATGAGAAACACCAGCGTCAAATGTGGGATTTGAACTCTGATGGGCTGGGGTACAACCACCCTCCTAACCATCTGTCACATGCAAGTTCTCGGAAGCAGGAGTTGTTAGGCAGGTCGATCGGTCACCAATTCACCATGCATTTGTAGCTAGAGATAGCCCGGTCCAACACGTACGTGCGCTGCCGGACATGCATGCACGCGAAGCCTCGTCAAAGATTACTTTTGGAACTCGATCCAGGTTAAGCTAGATGTGCTTTGTTGCTAAGTGAGGATTTGCCACACGTAAAACGCTTCTCTAAACTAATATTCGGTGGGAAAGCATGGCATGCAATGGACCTTCCTCGAAGAAGAATTCATCGACTAGAATTCCTCGTGGATGCCAAGTCTTATCCCCCCACCTCAGCTAGTCAGCTCTGAGCCTCTGAAGCGAAAGGAATTAGCCGCATCGTGTACTGTTGAGATGGGGACGTACGCACGAATGGTCTCCATCTTTGGTATATATAGATGGTGTAGAAAGTAAGGTTATCTCGATGGGCATCCGTAAATTTTGTCTGAAGATTCCTAAATATTTTCTGTTGGAGTGGTTTCGGGACACTTGTCCTCACAAATTGTAAGGGGTGCAGCCAAACGGTTCCGCCAAAATATTTGTGAGGACAAATGTGGAATTGATGCAGAAGTTGAGCGGTGCCAGCAAGAGAAGGCGCCATATATATGTCCGTGGCGGGGAGGAGTTGTGTGGGTCGGGGGTGTCGGGCTTGAGAAGAGAAAGACACAACTTATTTACTTTCAATCTTGTCCATTTTTTGGCACTGTGCACACGATTCTCTATTTTTAACCGTGTGTGATATGTCGTATGCGTTTAAATAAAATAAATTGTGGGCGACTATTTCGTCTGTGGATAAGGGTTGAACCGTTATACACAACTTTAATTGAAATATCATTTTAAATTTCATAAGTTAATAGATAAAGGGGTAACAAACATAGAGCTCCGTCAATGTGCGATTAGTTGGTTTAAATTAACTGATCTGTACTAGTGAAGTAGCTTTCACAACCTATTTCTGAATTAAGGGCAGGGAGAAAAGTAAAATGAGGACGAGACATGTTGCAAGAACAAGGGCAAAAGGGACCACAGATGCAGAAACATGACGAGGATGAAAAAGGGAGCATATTCGCGCTTAATTAGAACAGTCTAAGAAAATCCTGATTGAGATCACCACGAGGACAAGAACATAGCCAGGATTTCATCCATGTGCAGTTTGTAGGTTTATACAACGTATATGCCTCTAAAAGATGAAGATTTATTGGCCAACGTCTTGCTGGTGCACACGATCGATGTGTTGTCAAATCATTCTACTCGATCGGTTGGCAAATGTGGCAAGCATATGCCTAATTTCATATTGCTTGGTTCTTTAGCATGCACATATATGTTTATGTTATATCTCAATCACCAGTTGACCAACCAATCTCGATGACCTCTGTGGAGTGCTGCCTATTGTCCGTGACAAAGTAGCTACCGAGCCGAATCGCGTCTCCATGGTATATATTCATCTTTCACGAAGAATCTCCATTCTTTCGTGCGGTCCAAAAAGTTACAGAATATTTTTTTAGTCCACACGGTAGCACGTACTTGGAAATTTGGTAAGGCCTTGTTTGGAACAAAGAAATTTCATAGGAATTTTGGAGGATAGGAATCTTACAGAAAAATTTCCTATGGTGCTGTTTGAAACAAATTAATAGGAAATTTGGATTCTTTTGAAATTCCTATGGGATAGACTATTTCATAGGAATTTTGAAGTAAAACAAACATTAGGTCTCACCTCATGTTTTAATCTTCCTATATCTATAATTCCTGTGTTATTCCTGTATGACATCCAAACGACAATTTGGAAAATTTTCTGTGGTTTTCATTCTTGTAGGAATTCAGGAAACATGCCACGTCAATTCATATGTTTTTCCTATTCCTACGTTTTTACTTGCTGTGTTCCAAACAGGGCCTAAGTAGGGATAAATTTACGCTATGATGCACAAAATCATCGTTAGTACAATCTGATTAAGAGAACAAGAAATTGTCTGAGATACGCACAAAAAGTTTACGATTAGATCCAAAAGCAAAAGTCCATGCGTATGTACGTTGCCTCACCGCCGTCGACCATGTTAAAACAAAAAAAAATGAATTAATTAGCGCAGAAGTATACGATATTCGATCCCCGAAAAGAAATCCATAGCCGTGCCGTGCATGCACCATCGCTAGCTACATAGACAAATATACACATCCTTTTTCTAGGCTGCGTAGGATTGCATGCATGTCGTTTGCGGACGTTCATGGCGAACCGATTTTTAAGCAGGTGATTCTCTCGATCGCAGTGTTATTATCAAAACTTATCTCAAGGTTCCTGCCTGGCGGCTTAGCGAACTGATCATTCGTTCCTAGTACAGTGTATATGCTGGAATGAATCTCTAGTATATTTCGGTCAAATGGATGACAGAAAATATATATGTATCGATCAATCTCTGTCAAGGCTCAACTGCCTCGATCATCGGTTTGTCCCTGTCAGCTTATCCCAACGGTATGGTGATGGTCTGACGGATCGAGACCGGCCGGCTCACGAACAGACGAGTACACGACGGGATCGCACATGCATGCATGTAACTGCCCTCCATGGATGCATGCTTCGCTTCTCAGTCATCGTTACGGGCGGGGCTATTCTTTAATTCGCTCCCGACGCTTGCCGACACCAGATGAAAAGGACGCCGGCGGGAGGAATATCCGCCGCCACCGGCAGGACATATCGATCTCCACCCCAAGTTCATTTGTTGTCTCTGCTCGCTCAAATCTTGGCGCCCTTGGCGGCGTCTTCTCCGCCGCGGTTTACTGCCGGTCGTGGCGGCGCCGCCAGCTAGCTAGCTATGTCGTCTCGGGTTAAAAACGATGGCAGAGGAAGGAGCAGAAGAACGAGCCGTGACGGCCGCACGAAGATCTTCCCTTGGGCCTTGGGAAAACATCCATTTTGCATGCAGCCTACTTACATTAGCCACCATTACTGTAGTTTATGACAAATAAGATTCCATGTTTCTTCTCCTCATTTGGCGGAAAATGTTTGTGTTTCCTCCTACGTACCTATGTATGTATGTATGTGCCGTTATCACACAAGTATCTAGATGAGAAAGTTTTAGTATGGCACCGCCTAATTGTGTGCATGTGGTTGTAGTGTCTGGTCGAGGGGGGCGGCACGGGTCTATCGCTGCCGGGTGAAATTAATAGATTTAACACTATTCTAAAGTATCGTAACAAAATGAATCATAATTGTAAAAAAAACACTGACCATTTTTTGGTGTCGCGGTAGGTTAGGACGTCAGAAAAAGAAGGGTTAGATCGTGGATATTCTAAGAAAATAAAATTACTCGTACTTTTTTGTGTTCAAGTTTCGGAAAGGAGTCAAATTTGTCCATTTTCACCCGGCGCCAACACGGCCTCCTCCTGCACTGTGCTCCACTCGATCGGTGGAGATGTTGGTGGCGAGCGGCCGGCAAGTGCACCATGTACGGAGGTAATTAAAGATCATCGGCCGGTCACCTCTTGACTTGACCTGACCTGACCCGCTCGCTGTCGGGTCACCAGCCGGCCTAGCTAGCATGCTACTGTACCTTCGTCTCGCGCCGCCGTACATGATTGCCGGCGACGCGCACAACGGTCGCCGGCGGCGGGAGGCGTGCACATCTTAATTCTTTTCCGCCGGGAACAGTTCGAGATTTTTCATTTCTCCCGTATGTTGTGCTGTTCATGCTTGGGGCGGGGAGATAAAAGAAAATATTTAAGAAGCACAATAAATACTACTCTGCAGTACTAGAGCTAGGAGACCTTCAGTCATTAAAAAAATCTTTCTGGGTAGTCCAACAAATAACAAATACCGGAGTCGGGATGGTACTGATTTTTTGTAAGATGAAAACGCTAGAATAGGATGGTACTGACGAGGAAAAGCAGTTTGCATGCGTCGCGTGCTGTTGCTGTGCGGCTCCAACCGTTCGGCGCGGCGTACGTATATACACTGCGTATATATAGATGTAAATTAAAGTCTCCACTCTCAGGCTTTGGCCTCGCCTCCACCGTCCACCATGCGGCCGGCCGCCTGGAACGCGGCGAGGTTACGGTCAGTTGAGAAAGTCAATCACACATTCGAGTAACAAGTACATTTTCCTCACAGACCAAGCCTGAAACTGAAACTCGTAAGACTAGTCACAGTGGGAAGTATCATATACTAGTATCATCCATATGATATTATTATATGATACTACTTCCACATTACATAGTAACATATGGATGGTATCATATGACACTACATTTATTAGGTGCTAGACTCATATTGCATTGAAATCCGTTATGTTACGGTATCTACCTATAATACCACTATCATCTCTTTCTTCATTAATTGTTGTGACACGTCATCATTTTGCCAACGTGACAAGCATGATACCACATATGATACCCCCATTGTGGCTAGTCTAAACTCTCGAGCTAGATGAGTACCGACTCGGATCGACTTGCATCGAACTCGATAATTAATATGTTGAGCCGAGTTTAAAAAAATCGAGATTGTCCGAGTTTAAAATTTGATCTCGTTCCGTTAACCAATTTAAACAGCCGAGTTGTGTGTTACATTGTTTAGCTCGTTAAAACTCATTCAAATACAAAGGCTGGAATTTTCCATATGTCCGCTATCTTTCAATATTTTTTGTACATGTAACGGTCTAGATCTGCTATGTTTAGCATTAGGATACCATCTAAGAGATATGGGGGGTTGTAGAAAAGCTACCATTGTTCTAATTCTGAATTTGTAAGAGAATGACTAGTTTTCTCATATGTGCAAATGTTCGAACAATTAGAGTGAGTTAAAAGAGCTACTCGCGAGTTGACCGAGTCGAACCATGTTTCACACATGAACTCGTTCTGCAAAACGAGCCGAGCCTAGCCAAGCTAACTCTAACGAATTTGGATGAGTCGACACGAACTGGCCCTAAGGTAAGCCAAAAGGATATCAACGAATTTGCCCATTTTGGAGAAAAATTAGGAACAAAATTCAAATTCAGATCTCAGGACATGTTCTGGGAGGAACAAGAACCATACACGCAGAAACAATGGAGGAACAAAATAAATTTCTTGGGCGCAGTATCATGTTGACATCACATCGATGTTTTGGGCGCAGTGATCCGACATGATGCGGGTTACGAGACCGATCTTCACGAATTCGACGACGGATAAGATGAACACATGAGGGAAAACAGTTGCAAACGAGGACAAATCCAAAAGAACATAAGGGGAGATAACTACTATCACATGCAAGGAAGATTCAACCAACAACATACCCCGAGAGCCACCTTCAGTTTTCAAAATCCAAGCCAATGATACTCAAGTGAAACCCCGCTGATTCACTAATTCAATAGTTCCACTTGAAGATTGGCACGTTCCACTTGAATCTCATAGAGAAATAGTGACCACATGAAGAGCTTTTGATTCTTATCCACACAAGGCATTAGGGTTCCTCATAAGAGGTGTGATGCACCGGTGTGGTGTTGTTGGGAAACCCCAAGAGGAAGGTATGAAGTAGTGCAGCAGCAAATTTCACTCAGTTGTGAAACCAAGGTTTATCGAACCAGTAGGAAACTAGAATTCTTCTGAAGGTTGTTGCGGTTGACCTTGGCAGGGCGCACTACCGGTGTCAACCAGGAACGTGGAACCTGCACACAACACAACCAAGATACTTTGCCCCAACTTAATAGTGAGGTTGTCAATCTCACTTGCTTGCTGTAACAAAGGATTAAACGTATGTGTGGAAAATGATATTTGTTTGCAGAGAATGAAAGTAACAGGATTGCAGTAGATTGTATTATCAGTTTAAGGAAAAAGGACCGGGGTCCACAGTTCACTAGTGGTGTCTCTCCATAAATAATAATAGCATACATGCGGGTAAACAAATTACAGCTGGGCAATTGACATAATAAAGAACTGCATAACAATGCATATACAAGTCATGATGTATAGTGTGAGATTCATTTGGGCATTACAACATGATACATAGACCGTCATCCAACTGCATCTATGACTAATAATCCACCTTCAGGATAGCATCCGCAACACCATTCAGTATTAAGTTGCAAGCAACAGATTATTGCATTAAGTAAAGTGTGTAATGTAAGTAGCACAAATATCCTTAGATAAAGAAATACTGTTTTATCCCTATTAGCAACAGTACATCTACAATCTTAGAGGTTGCTGTCACTCCCCCAGATTAAATAGAGACATGAACCCACTATCGAGCATAAATACCCACTCTTGGAGTCACAAGCATCTACTTGGCCAGAGCATCTACTAGTAACGGAGAGCATGCAAGATCATAAATAACGCACTCACAAGATATATTATGAAGCAAATGACATAGTACTCAATTATTTATCGGATCCCAGCAAACACAACATGTAGCATTACATAAAGATGATCTTGATCATGACAGGCAGCTCACAAGATCTAAACATGATTGAACGGAAGTTAACCACCTAGAGGGGGGGGGGGGTGAATAGGTGGTGATCAATTTTTATAACTTTTTCAGTTTTAGGCTTGCAAAAGTAAATTGTCTAGATGTGCTACTAGGTGAAACAAGGTGCTAGACAAAAGGAAACAATGCAAGAAGGATAAATATATAACACAGTAGAGGAGAGTGGAACGAGACAACCAAGAGAACACGGAGACGGCGATTTTATCCTGAGTTCCACCACATGGGTGTACGTCTCGTTGGAGGGGTGTGAGCAACCACAAAGGTCAGCTCAACGCCACAAAGGCCTCACCCTATTCTCCGGTGAATTCGACCACCAAGGTCCGAATCCACCCTTCCACTAAGGACTCCTTTAAGGGCGGAGAAGATCCCGTACAAATCCGTGAGGCACACACCCACAACTGAATTGGGGGCTCTCACCAAGACCACAAGAGGTCAATTCCACAAAGGATCCACAAAGTAACTAGTAGCAACAAGATGAATCTAGCTATCCTCAAAGGTAGGCCTAGATTCGTGTCCCCTCAAGAAATAGAGGGGGAAAGTGAAATCCCTTCGGTGACGATGTAGATTGGGAGCTTCTCCTTCGGATCTCCAAATATCAATGGATTTGGTTGGCTAGATGTGAAGATCCATGAGAAATGAGCTTCAGCAACAATGGGGGCGATTTAGATCTGAGAGCTGGTCTTCTGGAGGTAGGTGGAGGGGTATTTATACCCCTCCCCGAATTCTGACCGTTGTGCAGCCGCCAGCTCGGAAATTTCCGAGTTAAGTTCGGAAATTTCCGGACTGAGGACCGGAAATTTCCGGGCTACGGAAATCTCCGCAGGGAGTTCCGACGGATCTTCGACTGAAGGCAGTACGAGTTCAGCTTCTGACTTGGCAATGAACTGGATCTTGCGGCTCGGAAATTTCCGCCTGAAATTCCGACTGAGAAGCTCTGAGAGGCAGTACTGCTTGATAGTCTGGACTTGGTGAAAAATCTTCGGGGCTCGGAAATCTCCGGACAATGGCCGGAAATTTCTGTGATTTCCGACTGAAATAAATAAGAGTCCAGTGTTGCTTGACAATCAGGACTTGGTAAAAATCTTCGGCGACTCGGAAATCTCCGGACAATGGCCGGAAATTTCCGGGCACCGGAAGTTTCCTGAAGGATTTCCGACTGAAATAAATAAGAGTCCAGTACTGAAAGTTCCAGATACTTTCAAACATATTATCACACCTGTTCTAAAATCTGCATAGATCACCACATAAACATTAAACCCACCTTTTGTGTTGTCATTAGTCACCAAAAACGAGGAGTGCAAAGAATGCACTTTCAATCTCCCCCTTTTTGGTGAATGATGACAACACAAAAGGAGAACGGATTTGCAAAATATAGACGGGCTCCCCCTAAGTGTGTGCATTATCTTGAGGATGTTTTTGAATACAAAATGCGCACAACTTAGGATAAACACTCCCCCTAGATTTTACAAACCACGCAAGCATAGCAAATATAACCACATAAACATAGCATAACATGCAAAGATCACCAAATTTAACTAGAGTTATTACAATAAAGGTTTAGGGGAACTCATGTCTCACAAACATGGCACGAATAGAAGTTCAAATAAGATTGGGAGCACTTAAACAAAGCGAGCGAAACGAAAGAAAAGAGTGCTCCCACCCATGCAAATCCCGTGAGTCCTATATGAAATACGTCTCCCCCTTTGGCATCAAGATACCAAAAAGGGAGGAAGCATCCACTAGCGTCCCAAGACTCAAGAATCGGAATCCTGCTCATCATCGTCCTCATCATCATCAGCAGCTTCTGGGTCCACATCTTCATCCTCGGGCACATCGCTGTCCCATGTGAATCCCACTGTCTCCTGAGAATTCCACTCATCAAAGGGCACCAAGGGCTTCTGGGGTCTCTTGGGGGGAGTCATCTTCAAGTGAGCTCGAATCTCTTCCTGATGCTTGAGAATGCGGTGGTTCTGAGAGTAGATGGCATAGTTTTCACCATGAAGGCAGCAGTTCATGTTCATCACCTTATCCATGGCACGAACAATCCATGGGCGACTCTTCTTGACAGCTTTCTTGATATTGGGGTGACGTGGTTGGCGAGTTGGGCCACCAAACACATCATCCTCATTGATCTCTTGAAGTGTAGCTTGCTTTTGCACCACATGAGCTTGCTTTTGAATGAGGTTGGCAGCTTTGTGGGGAATGCAACCAAGAGCAAGATCCAAATTGCTGCCATCTTCCTCAGAGAACAGGTACTTGTGCTTGATGAGAAGCATCACATATGGAGCATAGGGGGGAACTTTCCTGTCATACACGGCTTGGCTCATCTCTTCGAAGATAAAGTCCATGATGTCAATCTTGTACTCTTCCTTGTCTAGATCATACTCGCCTTGAAATGCTTCATGGGCTTTGGCCATTAAGTTCACGAGGCCTCCGGCAATGTTGTCAGCGTTGCCCGCGATGGGAGCAATAGTGTGGCGAAACATGCGGAGAAGAATGTCATAGGTGGGCAGCAATCCATGCTGCGAGCCAATCATGCCACCAGGCGTATATAGGTCAGCCATGACGTGCTTGTTGTAGGCAACGCCATGGAGATGCATCCTCTCACCAGCTGCAACCGAGCTATCATTGAAAGGGCAGCCGAGAATTCTTGCAAACTCACGGAACGAGGAGGACAACTGCTGCCTCCCAGTCATCCAAGTCATCCCAATGTCCTCGGAGGAATCAAACACCACTATAGCATAGAATTGATGAATGAGAGACACATTGTAATTGCACTCTGTCCTCATAAGATGTTCCAGGCCCATAACTCTGCACACTTGAATAGCTCCCCCAAAGTAATCAGCCTTCTTCATAAGCTTGTCAAAGTTAATCCATCTCATTGGGCAAACTGGCTTGTCATTTGAGAACTTGAGATACACCTCTCGATAGAGCCAAGCCATCTCCGTGCAGTAGAACTTTGGGTCATCCTTCTCAACGGCATAGGACAGCTCACTGCGCCACTTGCGAAAGCTGGCCTTGTTGAAATCAGACATGTTGAGCTCGGGCTTCTTCTTCTTGTTGGCGCCGCTGGGTTTTCTAAGCGATGCAGCAGGAGGGAGCTCACTCTCATCACTTGATGGATCACTAGGTGGCCGAGAATGAACCCCTTTCGGATGAATGGCCATTGACTTGGTCCAACCTCCCCGTGAAGAAGAACCTGAAAACAAACAGCATAGAGCAGATAGAAAGCAAGGGGGATAAGCACTCATGTCCAGAAAGGCAAAGGGAATAGTACACGAGCCATTAAAAGTTCGCAGAACTTGTCTGCTTTTCAGAATTTTGAACAGGCCGGAGATTTCCGAGTCAGGTCCGGAAATTTCCGAGTCTGAATCGGAAATTTCCGGTCTGCGCGAAATTTTGAAAACCGACACAAATCTATAAACGAAAAACAGATCTGTGCACGAGCAAGGTAGAGCAATCCTAGAGAAGCAGTTCTACCAAAGGAATCGAACAACAACCTTCTAAATCGGCTAGTTAAACGAAAATAGATTTCGTCCTAGATTTGAAATAAGAGGAGTTACCGGAAGACATGGCGAAAACCGCGCGGATGAGAACGATCCCCGCGACGAGGAGAAGCAGATCCGGTGAAGAACCGGAGAGATTGACGGAGAAACGGTCCGGGGACGAGTCGAGGAAGAACTTCTTCTCCGGCTAAGAGAGAGAAAGAAGGGGCACGGGGGTGGATGAACTGTTCGGTTCGAACAGCCCACCCGTGCCCTATTTATAGCCGGAGAGACTTGGGTCGGAAATTTCCGGACTTAGGTTCGGAAATTTCCGGACACCGAAAATTTCCGGCACTATTTCCGGTTCAAAACACGATATATGCAGTACCGAGTTTTGAAACGGACTTAGTGTGGAAATTAACGGAGTCATCGGAAATTTCCGGACTTGGTTCGAAAATTTCCGGGCCCCGGATATTTCCGGCTCTATTTCCGGTTCAAATTCGGCAGAGTGCAGTGCCGAATTTGAAAGGGACTTAGGTGCCGAGAAATCTCATGGACCGGAGATTTCCGAGTCGCACTCGGAAATTTCCGGTCGCCGGAAATTTCAGAGACTATTTCCGGTCAAAATCCAGCAGAGTGCAGTGCTGTGTTTTGAAAGGACTTAGTCTCGAAAATTTCTAGTGATTCAGAAATTTCCGAATGTGGCTCGGAGATTTCCGCCCAACACAACAACAAAAAGATACAAATGGACATGAGTGAGAATTAAGCAAGTCTTGAGAGGGAGAAAGGCTTAGGATAGAGACACAAACTGTCGATGGTACTTCACACTCAAATTGCAAAACCAATAAAACACAAGAAAGACCAACTTGAGTGTGTTTTCCACAAGGGCCCAAAAATGCGAATGAAATCCAAGGGAAAAACCAAATGAGATCCAACTCTTCCATAGGAAGAGGTGGTGGCCGAAGCCATCGTGTATGAGGTTATAGCATGGCACCGCGAAGATGTATCTTGGGTCCATAACTACTACTTATCATTTAAGCTCACAAATTATGGATTAATTTGAAGTTTATCAATGATTCATTGCTATATGCATAATAGGGGGAGGAAGAATCCAATGTATTAGGAAAACACTCCCCCTAAGTCCATGCGTACATCTACACCTAATAAAGCATTAAACGTCGGTGTGTGTGCACAATTATCAAGCCAAAGTCCGAGAATCCACGATATTCAACTCATTCCTCAAGTAACAAAACCGGGCTTCGTCAAGCGGCTTCGTGAAGATATCCGCCAATTGATCCTTTGTCCCAACATAGGAGAGATCGATGTCTCCTCTTGCCACGTGATCTCGGATGAAGTGGTGGCGAATCTCAATATGCTTGGTCCTTGAATGTTGCACCGGATTGTAGGCGATCTTGATGTCACTCTCATTCTCACAAAGGAGCGGCACTTTGTCCAAATGGAGTCCGTAATCCTTTAAAGTTTGCCGCATCCAAAGGAGTTGAGTACACCCACTTGCGGCGGCGACATATTCGGCCTCCGCGGTGGAGAGAGAGAGATGCAATTTTGCTTCTTTGAGGACCAACTCAACAATGATCTTCCAATGAATTGACATGTTCCCGAGGTTGACTTCCTATCATCCTTGTCACCCGCCCAATCGGAGTCGGTGTACCCACAAAGAGACAAGGTGCCATCTTTGGGGTACCACAATCCATAGCTTGGATTATGAAACAAATACCGGAAGATTCTCTTGATAGCCACTAGGTGACTTTCCTTAGGCGCGGCTTGGTAACGTGCACACACTCCAACGCTTAACACTATATCTGGCCTAGATGCACAAAGGTAGAGAAGAGACCCAATCATAGATCGATATACCTTTTGGTCTACCTCTTTACCATTAGGGTTAAGCTCGAGGTGGCACTTGGTTTGCATAGGAGTAGCGGCGCCCTTTAGATCGAGGAACTTGAATCTCTTGAGCATATCTTGAATGTACTTGGCTTGGCAAATGAATGTTCCTTCTCTCAATTGCTTGATCTCAAAACCAAGAAAGAACCTAAGTTCACCCATCATGGACATCTCGAACTTGTCGGTCATAAGCTTGGCGAACTCTTAATTAAAAGAGAGATTAGTAGAACCGAAGATAATATCATCAACATATAATTGACAAATGAAGAGTTCCCCATTTACTTTCTTTGTGAAAAGAGTGGGATCGATCACCCCGACTTCGAAGCCACGGTCTAATAAGAACTCCCGAAGGTGTTCATACCATGCTCTAGGTGATTGTTTAAGCCCATAGAGAGCCTTATCCAACACGTAGACGTGGTTCGGGAAGTCGCGGCTTTCGAAACCCGGAGGTTGTTTAACATAGACAAGTTCATTAAGTGGGCCATTAAGAAAAGCACTTTTAACGTCCATTTGTTGCAATTTAAAACCATGATGAGATGCAAAGGCAATGAGAATACGTATCGACTCGAGGCGTGCAACCGGCGCATAGGTTTCACCAAAGTCGATGCCTTCAACTTGAGAAAAGCCTTGGGCCACCAATCGCGCCTTGTTCCTAACAACGATGCCGTGTTCATCTTGCTTGTTCTTGAAGATCCACTTGGTGCCGATAACATTGCGGCAAGTTTTTGGCTTCTCCACTAGCCTCCACACCTTGTTGCGCTCAAAGTTGTTGAGCTCTTCGTGCATTGCTTCAAGCCAATCGGGATCTTCAAGGGCACCGAATACTTTCTTGGGTTCCACCATGGAGATGTGTGCTTGATGCTCACTAAAGTTGGCCAATTGACTCTGAGTGGACACCCTTCTTCTCACGTCACCGATGACCTTGTCAAGGGAAACAACCCTTAGTTCCAAAAATCTTCCAAATCTTGCTTGGCGACGAGTTTCGATTGCCTCTCTAGATGTAGAGGGAATCTCTTGATCATCATGATCTTGTCGATCCTCGCCTTGACCATCATGAGTGCCTTGATCATCATGAGTTGGTTCTTCACTTGAGAGAGAGGGATGATCTTGCACATGAGAGGGACTTGCACTAGAGATACTTGATTCATTCGACTTGGATGGGGACTCAATATCTTCTTGAGGATGGAGAACTTGTTGGAGCGGTCCTTGCGGTGGAGCATCTTGTTGAGGAAGAAGTTGTTCTTCTTGTGGAGGTGCTTGAGGATGATCTTGAGAGGCTTCACCATTTGCTTCGGGTGGGGTATCATAAAATTCTTGTGATGGTGAGTGCTCTTCATGTGAAGAGCTTGTTCCGTCTTGATCAACTCCTTGATGTACTTCAATGGGACGATGGAAGCCTATTCCCATTCTCTTTATTGCATCTTGGGGTTGATCGTCACCTACATCACTTATTCCAACTTGCTCCACTTGGGAGCCGTCATTTTCATCGAATTCCACACTACAAGATTCTATGACTATACTTGAGGATTTGTCATATATCCTATAGGTGTGGGATTCGATGCCATAACCAACAAATATGCCTTCAAGAGTTTTAGAGTGAAACTTACCCAACCGGGTGCCCTTTATGAGTTAGTAGCATTTACAACCGAAGACTCGGAAGTATGAGATGTTGGGCTTGTTGCCGGTGGGTACCTCATAAGGTGTCTTCTTGAGGCCTTTGCGGAAGAAGAGGCGATTTGATGAATGACACGCCGTCGAAATGGCCTCCGCCCAAAAGTTGATTGGGGACCTGAACTCGGCCAACATAGATCTTGCCATGTCGATGAGAGTACGATTCTTCCTCTCCGCAACACCATTTTGTTGTGGAGTGTATGCAGCGGAATATTGATGATGAATGCCTTCGTCACTTAGGAAGTCGTTGAGCGTGTAGTTCTTGAACTCCGACCCGTTGTCACTTCGAATCACCAATATGGGAAGGTTGTGTTGGCGTTGAACCTCCTTAGAGAAGTCGATGAAGACTTGTTGTGTCTCATCCTTGGTCTTGAAGAAATACACCCATGTATACCTTGAGTAGTCGTCCACGATCACCAAACAATATTTCTTGCCACCAAGACTTATTTCCGGTATTGGACTGAAAATATCAACATGAAGGAGTTCCAATATCCGGGTGGAGGAGATGATTGTCTTGCTAGGATGATGAATGTCATCCATCTTTCCTTCCACACATGCCCTACACACTCGATCTCTGGAAAAAGTAACATGGTATTTTAGTCCAAGGATGTGGCCCCCTTTGTGGAGACTTTGCAAAGTCCTCATGTTTACGTGGGCTAGTCGGCGATGCCAAAGCCAACCCACGTCGGCCTTACCGAAAAGGCACATCTCATGAGTAGTGGTGACTCCGGAGAAATCAACCACGTAAAGCTCATGTTCGACATGCCCCACGAAGGCCACTCGAAAGGACTTGCTCCACAAGAGAACCACGATGTCCGGCTCAAAGACAGTTGAGATACCCAACTTTGTTAAAGCACGAACCGACATCAAATTATAGCCAAGAGACTCAACAAGCATAACATTGATAAGAGTAACATCGGGGGCAACTACCACTTTGCCAAGCCCGGTTACCTTTGACCTTGACTTGTCACCAAACGAGACGGTTACTTGATCAACGTTAGGCCTCATCTCTGTGACAAGCTCCTTGCTCCCGGTCATATGACTTGTACACCCACTATCGATTATCCATTTCGAACCACCGGGAGCAAGACCCTAAAAGAGATTAATTCTTGACTTTAGGTACCCATTGCTTAACAATGGGTGCCTTAAGGTTAGCGACAAGAGTTTTGGGAACCCAAATAGAGTAAGCAATAAAGCTATCAAAGGGACCAACATAGCGAGCACAAACATTTCCATAGTAATTCACATAGAGAGCATAGTTTGGGTTAGTGTCTCCCGCAAAGTCATTGCGAGTAGGCTTGCCTCTTGTGGCATTCCCACTTGCAATGTTGTTCAACTTTGTTTGTGCGGGAATGGGCTTCTTGGCACCAACCTTGTTTGGCCTCACATAGCCAAGACCTTCCTTCCCTTTGTGAGATTGAGGCTCATAAGTGGGAGTCTCAATAACATTCTTATCCTTGAGAAGGATGATCTTAGCGGAGGAGGCCTTGGCAATTTCTTACTTCAACCTAGCATTTTCCTTCATAATATTTGCATGATCACAAGCACAAATAGGAATGGACGTGCTCGGTTTCTCAAGATTAGCTAGCCGAGTTTGTAATTGATCATGTGACTTCTTAAGAAGTTCATGTTCACTCTCCAATGCCGCATGGACATTGACGAGTTTCTCCATGTCTTCAATAAGACTCACATGGCCAACCACAAAATCAGCCTTATCCTTTTGTGCCAACTTGTTCTTAGCAAAGTAGAGGTCACGTTCTTTAACAAGTTTAGAATGCATAGAGTTATGGGACTACTCAATGTTCTCAAGTTCTTCTTCTAGACGAACATGAGACTCTTCAACATCTCGGATAGAGGATTGAAAATGTGCTATGGTGATAGCATCCTCTCTCTCAATCTTACCCTTTTCCTCAATGAGGTGTTCGAGCTCGCCAATGCGACTCATAAGAGCTCCCACATGTTTCTTGCTTTCTCCTTGCAAGTTAGCCATAAAAGAGTCAAAAGCAACAAGCTCCTCCTTTATTTGGAGGCTAGAGGCATCATCAAGCTCATCCATATCATTCAAGAGAGTAGAGGATGAAGGTACCTCGGATACCTTGGCCATAAGACATCTCACACTCTTGTTGGGGGAGTTCTCGTTGGGTGAGTCAAAGAGCGAGCTTGAGGATGAAGTCACCGTAGCTCTTGGCTTGGAAGTAGTAGCTTTAGGTGACGTGGATGAAGTTCTTGGTGTTGAGGAAGTAGCTTGATGGGTCGAGGTAGTAGTTGAAGTAGTAGCAATAGCCGCCACTTCATTTGGAGTTTCTTCTTCTTCTTCCGACTCATCTTCATCATCGGTGGGATATTCCTCTGGAGTCATCAACACGATCCGAGGTGCCTTCTTCTTGAAGAAAGCCCTCTTGTTCTTGACATAGGCCTTCTTGGGAGGCATCTTGGACTTGTCCTTGAGAATAAGTCTTCCACCATTCTCTTCCCTCTTTTCATATGGGCACTCGGCGACGAAGTGTTACTTGTCTTGACAATTGTAGCATGTCCTAGCCTTGGAGATGTCCCTCTTTCCACCTTGTGGGGATCCAACGAAGTGACGCTTGTCGTATTTTGCCCTCGATGGATTCTCCCAAAAGCCTTTTGCCGCAAGAGAAAGATGCTCATTGTATGCGAGCTTGAGACCATCATTGGACAAGAATGAGGAACTCTCAAAGTCATCTTCACCTCCAACTTCAACCGTTGCCTTTAATGCAAGGTTTACTCCCTTTTGCATCCCAATGGCTCTTGCCCTAGCATCTTCGGCATTCTTGGTAGCAACCTTGAAGGATGTCATCTCTTGCATGACTTGATTTGAAGTCATGAGGTCATAGTTGTGTCTCCCTTGCAAGGTTTTCAAGTCCGTGCCCTCGAAAGGCACGAGGGAGCTCACGTACTTCCTCTTGATCCAAGCATCATCAATATAGGTAGCACCAAGGTCACGAAAGCTTGTGGCAATAGAAATCAACCTCCGGTACATCTCTTCATGATCTTCACCATCCAATTTATAGAACCCTTCCGCCTCATTGCTTAAGACATCGTAGCGATTCCTCTTCATGCTCTCATTTCCAACAAATAAATCGGAGAGAGCGTCCCATGTCTCCTTGGCGGTGGTGAAGGGTTGGATGAGAGGCATGTCCTTGGCGCCCACGGCTTGTTAGATCATGTGGAGGGCGGTGGCATTGAGTTGAGCATCCACCACCTCTCGCCTTGTCAAATTGCTCGGATCATGTGGCTTGTATCCAACTTGAATAATTCTTCATAGTACGATCGAAGAGCTACACACATGGGATTTCATTAAGAATTGCCATTGCGAAAAAGCATGATCTTTAATTTTAGGGGGATCATTTCTAAGAGTGATATGAGGATGGGGAATGGGAGGATCGGGAGAGTAATGATTGGGTGGTGGCACATTACCATATTTGTTGGGCTCTCGATCCTTGGAGAAGGAAGAGTCTTTGGTTTTAGGGGAGCTATCATTATCACCCTTTCCATCCATGCCCTTAGACATTTTGGGATCCATACCAAACGACTCACTCGGAGGTGTTGGAGGAGATGAGGGCGATGCATTCTTTGGATTCCTTGAATTCATGAGTGCCTCAAGCATGCCATTAATCTTTTGGAATTGAACCTCCATAGACGATGTCAACTTTGTTTCCAAAGCGTTGATATTGGCCATAGTGGCTCCTTTGGATTGCATCGCCGTCATCGCCTTTGCGGCCTCATCGGTGTCAACTTCCTTAGTCATGGAAAATCTCAAGCGGTAAAGCTTTTAAGAGATAACCTGGCTCTGATACCAATTGAACGGAAGTTAACCACCTAGAGGGGGGGGGGTGAATAGGTGGTGACCAATTTTTATAACTTTTTCAGTTTTAGGCTTGCAAAAGTAAATTGTATAGATGTGCTACTAGGTGAAACAAGGTGCTAGACAAAACGAAACAATGCAAGAAGGATAAATATATAACACGGTAGAGGAGAGTGGAACGAGACAACCAAGGGAACATGGAGACGGCGATTTTATCCCGAGTTCCACCACATGGGTGTACGTCTTGTTGGAGGGGTGTGAGCAACCACAAAGGTCAGCTCAACGCCACAAAGGCCTCACCCTATTCTCCGGTGAATTCGACCACCAAGGTCCGAATCCACCCTTCCACTAAGGACTCCTTTAAGGGCGGAGAAGATCCCGTACAAATCCGTGAGGTACACACCCACAACTGAATTGGGGGCTCTCACCAAGACCACAAGAGGTCAATTCCACAAAGGATCCACAAAGGAACTAGTAGCAACAAGATGAATCTAGCTATCCTCAAAGGTAGGCCTAGATTCGTATCCCCTCAAGAAATAGAGGGGGAAAGTGAAATCCCTTCGGTGACGATGTAGATCGGGGGCTTCTCCTTCGGATCTTCAAATATCAATGGATTTGGTTGGCTAGATGTGAAGATCCATGAGAAATGAGCTTCAACAACAATGGGGTGATTTAGATCTGAGAGCTGGTCTACTGGAGGTAGGTGGAGGGGTATTTATACCCCTCCCCGAATTCTGACCGTTGTGCAGCCGCCAGCTCGGAAATTTCCGAGTTAAGTTCGGAAATTTCCGGACTGAAGACCGGAAATTTCCGGACTGAGGACCGGAAATTTCCGGGCTACGGAAATCTCCGCAGGGAGTTCCGACGGATCTTCGACTGAAGGCAGTACGAGTTCAGCTTCTAACTTGGCAATGAACTGGATCTTGCGGCTCGGAAATTTCCGGAGTCCCATCGGAAATTTCCGGGCACCTGAAATTTCCGCCTGAAATTCCGACTGAGAAGCTCTGAGAGGCAGTACTGCTTGATAGTCTGGACTTGGTGAAAAATCTTCGGGGCTCGGAAATCTCCGGACAATGGCCGGAAATTTCCTGAAGGATTTCCGACTGAAATAAATAAGAGTCCAGTACTGCTTGACAATCAGGACTTGGTGAAAATCTTCGGCGACTCGGAAATCTCCGGACAATGGCAGTACTGAAAGTTCCAGATATTTTCAAACATATTATCACACCTGTTCTAAAACCTGCATAGATCACCACATAAACATTAAACCCACCTTTTGTGTTGTCATTAGTCACCAAAAACGAGGAGTGCAAAGAATGCACTTTCAATGATGGCACAATAGGAGAAGACAACCATCTAGCTACTGCTATGGACCCGTAGTCCAAGGATGAACTACTCACGCATCAGTCCGGAGGCGGGCATGGTGATGTAGAGCCCTCCGGTGATGATTCCCCTCTCCCGCAGGGTGCCGGGAAGAGCTTCTGAACCCTCCCGAACTAGGGTTGACGGCGGCGGTGGCTCTGGAACGTATCGTGGAAAAGTGTTCGGGTACTAGGTCTTGTATTGTCGGGGGGTTTAAGTAGGCGAAAGGGCGAAGGCGGTGGAGCCCCAAGGGGCCCACACCACGTGGTGGCGCGGCCAGGGAGGAGCCGCGCCTCCACCAGGTGTGGCCGCCTCGTGGCCCTCCTCCGTCTCCCCTTCGGTGTTCTGGATGGTTCCGGGAAAAATAGGGGTATTGGCTTTTGTTTCGTCCAATTCCGAGAATATTTCCTTAACAGCTTTTCTGAAACCAAAAACAGCAGAAAACAGGTAACTGGCACTGTGGCATCTTGTTAATAGGTTAGTCCCAGAAAATGCATAAAAACCATATAAAGTGTATATAAAACATGTAGCAATTGGTATAATATAAGCGTGGAGCATAAGAAATTATAAATACGTTTGAGACGTATCAAGCATCCCCAAGCTTAGTTCTACTCGTCCCGAGTAGGTAAAACGATAACAAGAATAATTTCTGAAGTGACATGCTTTCACACAATCTTGATCATATAATAATGTAATGCATGTAAATTGAGATCAAATGAATAAAAGCTGTAGTTTATATTGATATCAAATGAGTAATGAGTAAACAAGTAGGAAGAACAAAGTAAAACTTTCAATGAATCAATACTAGAGAACAATCAACTGTGCAAAGTAGATATTAAAGATGATTTAAGCTTCAAGAATAACAATATAATCATCTAATGCATCCAACACTCATGACAATTTTGTGAAAGGATCAAGTCAAGCAATAACAATATGCACGTAGAAAATCATCTCTCCATTTGTTCACTTAAAAACAAGCAAGCGTTCAGCGTTGGTTCCTGTCACCAGGATGTTGTGGCTAAAAGAATAATAAGGGGGGTTTGGAACGCCAACGGAAGAAAGTCTCACACAGCTGAAAGTGATCATTAGACAAGAGGAAGTCTTATAATTGAAGCTATGCAAGGAGTAGTGATTGCCACACAACGGATGCACATAGAGCTATAAGTGTATGAAAGCTCTCCAATGGAACTAGTGGGGGTGCATCCAACTTGCTTGCTCATGAAGATCTAGAGCACTTTTGAGGAGACTCATGATTGGAATATACAAGCCAAGTTCTATAATGTAAAGTTCCCCACATAGTTATGCAAGTAAAACATGAAAACTCTCTCATATGGAGTAAAGATGCTAAACATGAGCACAAATAATGACCATGAATACTACATGTGCTATAACATGAGCACAAGTGTGGATAAAGAGTAGTAATGTTGCCCCCTTTTTATTTTTTCTTTCTTTTTTTATTTTTTACTTTTTCTGTTTCTCTTTTCGATGGCCTCCATGGCTCTTTTCACTTTTAGGGGCAAACATTCTAATATGACAACACACTTTTGAGACAAGTAACTCATAAGGAATAAAACATAGTGTATGAAACGGTGCCTCTGCCAGTGTAGCAGGATATGCAATGATCTAGCGTAACATGGGTAAAACCGCACATCAGCTGTAAAGAATCATGCAAGGCAATATATAAATGATAAATGACAACAAGTCATGTAATGTAAGATGGAAGTTGCATGGCAATATATCTCGGAACAGCTATGGAAATGCTGTATTAGGTAGGTATGGTTGATGTTTTGAGGAAGATATTTGGCTTATGTGTAGGAGAACATGATGAAGATCTCCCACGAGTTTTGGATGTACCCGAGAAGTATGCACCAACTCTCAATGTGAGAAAGGGCAATGCAAAGTACCGAAGAGGCTAGCAAATATGGTGGTGGAAGTGCCATGAAAACCGTAGCTTAGAACTCACAAGCAAAAAGATTCCAACTAGAAATATGATCTTACAATGCATAATGAAAATCACTCCATAAGGGACTGTGGCAAATGAACAAGTCACTGTTGGGACCCCGACCGTAGCACATAACACAAAGTCATTACGGTTGTTTTTAACATTAGAAGTCATATATTATCATGCTATCAACTGGATATTTAAGTGTGGCACATCCACTTTACTAAACCATCATGTTTTACCATTAAGCATATTAATATCTCAAAACAACATCAATGATTCAAGTGACACAATTTAATAATCTACAAGATTATGTATCATTTCATCATACCATCTACCACATTTAACATTTTCTGTTCTTAACCAAACACCAATAAACTTATCTAAAAATAAACTCTCCAAGTATTTAACAATGAGATATGAGAGTATAATATAAGAAAACTAACACCTCTAACAAGAGATGCATGAAAAACAAGAGCTAATAGTGTTGAAATAACATAGAAGAATACTCAACAAATAATAGTGAAGAATACGAGTATTCATAATAAAAAGCGGAGCGTGTCTCTCTCCCACAAAGGAATGCTAGGATCCATTTTATTCAGAGAATGAAAATAACAAAAACAAACAGACGCTTCAAGTAAAGCACATAAGATGTGTCGGAATTAAAATTTAGTTTCACTAGAGAGGACCTGATAGTTTGTTGACGAAGAAGGGGGTGCCTTGGGCATCCCCAAGCTTAGACGCTTGAATCGTCTTGAAATATGCTTGGGTGACGCACGGGGGCATCCCCAAGCTTAGACTCTTTCATCTTCTTGATCACATCATATCATCATTTTCTCTTGATCCTTGAAAACTTACTCCACACCAAACTCAAAGTAGACTTCATTAGAGGGTTAGTGCGTAATCAAAATTCTTATATTCTGCATGGACAAAATCATTACACATGCTACTGGACATTAGCTACAGCCACTGGTATTTTATGGAACAAAAAGATCCATTCAAAAACAGCAAAAGGAGCAATGCAAAATAATTGGCATAATCTGTCAAAAACAGAACAGTCCGTAAAGACGAATTTTTTAGAGACACTTAACTTTCTCAAATCAGAAAACTCAAAACTAATGAAAGTTGCATACATATCTGAGGATCACGCACAAAAAATCCCAGGTCATTTTGTTTTTTCTGTGAATTCTTACGAATTAAACGGTGGACAGCAGAAAACTTTTTCTGCGCAGGAATCCAAATCTAGCATCAACTTTCTACTAGAGGCTTAACTTGATACAACAATGCAATAAAATAAAGATACAAAGGAATTGCTACAGAGGTAGGCATGTATCTTGACTCAACAAAATAAAATAACAGAAATAAAAAGTGGGTTGTCTCCCATAAGCGCTTTTCTTTAACGCCTTTCAGCTAGGCATAGAAAGTGATATTCAATTAGCATCCAAATCAAGAACGGAAATCTTCTCAACTATGCATTGTATTTTATCTATATAAGGTTCAGAGGTTCCTCTTTCATTACTTTTAGGTTTACTACTTTCATCGAAGGGGTTTTGAGGGACAATCCAATCAAAAATTTCTTCCAAAGCTTCATGCATAGCTACAAGTTTAATAGGTATTGGTACTTTAATTTTCTCCCCCTTAGTAGGTTCGGTTTTTCCAACTTTTTCAAGTGCATTAATAACATCTACACATGAGCCTGGTATCTTAAAACGTTCATAGATTTTCTTAACTTCTATAGCAATATCACCAAATTCTTTAAGCAAGACTTCTAAAATAAAAAAATTCTTTTCAGCATTTTCAAGATTATTAAGATTAAGAAACATTTGCTGAATTATGGGGTGGAGGTTAACAAACCTAGCCTCTAATTTGTGAACCTAAGCAGCTGCAGCAGTTTCATAGTTTGGGGCAAGTTCTGCTATGGATTTCTCCTCAAGATTTTCAAGCTTGCTAACATGATTAAAGAATTCTTCAATATTTTCTCTTCCAATTATAGAACCACTACCTACTGATAGGTCTTCCAGGGTGTACTTAGGGAGCAACATTTTAGCAAAAATAGAACTCAACCGAAATAAACAATTTAATGCAAGTAACTATTTTTTTTGTATTTTTGATATTAAACAAACAAGACAGTAATAAAAGTAAACTAAGCAAGACAATAACAAAATAAAAAGATTGGGTGTGAGAGACTCCCCTCGCAGAAGAGCTTAGTTTCCCCGGCAACGGCGCCAGAAAAGAGCTTGATGCACCGGTGTGGTGTTGTTGGGAAACCCCAAGAGATAGGTATGAAGTAGTGCAGCAGCAAATTTCCCTCAGTTGTGAAACCAAGGTTTATCGAACCAGTAGGAAACTAGAATTCTTCTGAAGGTTGTTGCGGTTGACCTTGGCAGGGCGCACTACCGTTGTCAACCACGAACGTGGAACCTGCACACAACACAACAAAAATACTTTGCCCCAACTTAACAGTGAGGTTATCAATCTGTCGTCGTGGCGAACAAACAGATGCCTACGGGTAGGCTAATTTGTGGGGCCGGATGGACGCTAGAGGATTCGGGGAGGGATAGCGCGAAGGGATCGCACACGAAGAACACGCGGATACAAGGATTTACCCTGCTTCGGGGCTCTCGTGAGGAGATAAAACCCAAGCTGCAACATCTAGCATACTTTGTGTATTTCTTCTCTCTGCATACGCGTGGTACATATTGCTCCATGAGCTGGGCGAAGCGTGCCTCCAAGAGGGCTTGAGGAGGAAAGAGCAATGGGGGAAATGAGCCAGCCCGAGTCTCGGCCGGCCGTGGCCGTGTGTGTGTCTCCCTCTCCCCCTGGTGCCCTTTATATAGGAGCCCAGGGGACACATGAGGGGAAAAGGAGACAAAGACAACTATGCACTATTGCTGATTTGACTACTGGGGTCTTGTCAGCACTGTTCACTGCACTATGCAGTGTACTCTAGTCACGTCATCGACACTGTAGCCATGCCTGGTCACACACAGGGCAGGCAGAACCCATGCGGCGCGCGTCCTTGTCCTGTCTGGTTGCGCCTGTCTTTAGAATCATCCGTACCGGTCAGGGAAGTCGGGGTGGCGCCATGTCGGGGAAGCCGGGAGTGGCGCCATGTCGGGGAAGCCGTGGTGCCGCCATGTCGGGGAAGCCGGGAGTGCCGCCAAGTCGGGGAAGCCGGGAGTGATGCCAAGTCGGGCAAGCCGGGAGTGACGCCAAGTCGGGGAAGCCGGGAGTGGCGCCATGTCGGGGAAGCCGGGACTGCCGGGGCGAGGCCGAGGTCGACGATGGTGCGGGCGAGCTGGAGGCGGGGGCTAGGTTGAAGACGGCTTGGTGGTGTCGGTGAGGTGAAGGTCGAGGTTGGAGATAATTCGGACGACCCGAAGTCCAAAGGCATCGTGCCCCTCTGCTGGCTACCTCGGTCCACCCGAGTTATCCATAAAGTCGGCCCATCCCCAGCTTAGGCTGGCCGGGAGAATGCTTATGTCGGCCCGAGTAGCGTCTCTTTACTCGAACATAAGCATGACAACACCATAACTTTAGGGTACCGGGGATTACATCCCCGACACTAGTCCCCGAGGCTGCGGGGGACTCGCAGAGTCGCGCGCAGACTTAGGAAAAAAAAATAACATCATCGTCTTCACGTACTCCTCCTTGTACCTGCAAAAATACAATCATATGCCGGTTCCTTAGCCACTCTGGGCGTTTTACCGACATAGATGTCTTCAGCCACTGCTGGTTTGACGTAAGGGTACCTCGGGTGTCTCGGATTCCCGGTAGCCACTCTGGGCACTTACCTGAAGGGGATCGCAGGCAGAAAACAAAAAATTTCCTACCAACGATATCCTTAAACTAGCCAAGATCTACACTATGCAGATATCGAAGTACGGCGGAGATCGGAATACATACCCTTGTAGACCGAAAAGCGGGGATTACGCTCCCGCACAAGCGTTGACGACGAAGACGACGTAGCCGACCTCTAGGTCGTGAAGAACTCGGCGCGACGAAGATGACCTCGAGGTCGGGTGGAGGAAGTAGGCCTCCGAGTACCGCTAGCGCAGCACCTCGCAGGGTGTTACACACATACGGTGGAGACGACGGCCTCCGAAGCTCCAGTCCAGGACGAGCAGCGGAAGACTTGGACCGGAACACCAGCAGCGCGGCAGCGGGCTATGGTGGAGAGATCCCCTCTCAACTCGGTGCAACTCCGACAAAGGGAATCACATTATCGAGGAGAGAAAGAGAATTAATTGGATGAATTAAAAGGCTAGGGGTGCCCCTTCTTATATAGGCTCCCGGGGGGAGCCAACCTTGCCAGCCAGGCAATGTGGGACTATCCCACATGCCTGGTTCGGCCAAGGACAGCCACCGGCCCTAGGTGGGCCCCATTTGGCCCACCTAGGCCGGCCCTCCCCCAATACGAAGCCCTGGGGGGACTTTCCCCCCCTCATGGGCCTTCTTTCCACCAGAAGGCCCATTTAGGGAAATCGGCCTTTAAAAATTCGAAAATAAATATATAAAATCATATTTAAATATTAATTACACTAATTAATATCAAACATATTATATATAATTTATTCTAGCTCCGAAAACTATTTCGTCGCTGCCCGATCTCCATCGGACCATTCCCGGGACGTTCCCGGTGATCTCTTTCCTTTCCGGTTGTCTTGTCGAAACCCCTTAAGTGTGTTACCCTAGCGGTTCGATATAATAACAGACATGATCGAGACTCCTCTCCGATCAATGATTAACTCGTAGGCCTGGACCCCATGAATTAACCCCTGTGATATAACGAATGACTTTCATCTATCAAACCTGGACGTCGAGTCTTAAACCTTTTGTCATAGCGATACTTAGTGTGTCCGAGCATCGTTCATAGATATCTCCATACCTAGCATGATCTCGTTACCGACAACACTATCTTCTACTCGTCTATGATCTTATGTCAGCTGGTGACCTAGTCACATGTTTGCAAACTCATTTGACATAATCTCACCGAGTGGGCCCTAGAGTATCTATCCGGCTATACGGACTGACAAATCCCGCTCTTGACCCCTCGTCTCAACTACCCCTTTCCGATACCCAAAAGTATCACCGTTATTGTCACACTACATAAGATATGACGTTTGGTGCGATCAAAGTATCTTCCAGGAATAACAATAAGAGTTGGTCTCACGGTCAAAGGCGTAATGACTACGTCCTACAAATTATGGGTAAGTCCATCACATCGTTCCACCTAACGATATGACTCCATTGCCGACAGACGCCATGTCTCATGATCGGGAAACCTCGATCATCAATCGCGCAATGAAACTAGTCTTAGTAGAGGCAACTAGGGACCTGGTTGTTTATCTACCACACGTGTATTAATGTTTCCGCTTAATACAGTTATAGCATGGTATAAAACATATAATGAACAATTGGAATATAACCAATAAACTATCTTTATTAAGTGCCTCTAGGGCATATTCCCTTCAGTCTCCCACTTGCACTAGAGTAACACTTAATCTAGTTTACAACTTGGTAAAAGCTCAACACCCATAGCATCTTGGTGCATGCTTGTCTCGTGGAAGAGGAATACAGTCAACAGATCTCACACATTGAGACCTATATGTGCTTTGCAACACTTCTATGTCACCTAGTTTGACATCATCCCGTATCTTACGATGACGGTGAAATATATCCTAGTGGATGGAGTGAGACTCGAACATTCGCGTAGCATGGGCCTTAAAAGTCTAAGAGATCTATTAAGGGGACCACATACGCTCGGAAAACTGCTCAGTCCAATCACACTTGCTACTTCTGAAGTTGCCATATATTTCTATACCTATGTAGATTATGCAACAGTGCATTCATATGCGACTTCGCAAACTAACCATGTCTTTCTTCAAAATAAAGGACATCTCCTATATGAGATTTCTAGTTGTATGGGCCAGTGTAATAACTTGCATCATCGTAACCTCTTTACGGCAAGTTGTCTTTCACTCTTTCCCTTTACCAGAAAACATATCTTCAGTTCTCACAGACACTGAAAAATATACTTAACGTTTGTTCATTGATCCACACAAGGATCACTCTAGAACCCGTTCTTCAACCAAGAACTTGGGTCACACTAAGTCGAGCTTTCAATCTGATAGCATCTATGTCTGATACATAGAGAATGTCGAACATCATTTGCTATCACTGAAAATGCCAAGATAAACTTAATATTTTACCTAGTCATACAAGCAAGAACAATTTTCTTTGCTTGTTCTATTCTGAAACACTTCAGAATCTTAACTTAGGAAATATTCCGACCTAATGTTATTAAGCCCCCTACGATCTATACAATTATAGATTGGATGCCTAATACTCCTAACTTCTTTCATAGAAAATTTAATCACTTAAATAATCCTTTACACTCTACTAGAGGTTCTGTGTCATTCAATATGTCGTCACATACAAAATCATGAATGACACCTAGCTCCCACTCAAATATGCCTTCCGCATATAAGATCAAGGAAAGCTACTTAGCTCCCACTCACTTCTTTGCAAATGCAAGTCTCTTCAACTATTTTGGACAACTCCAAAATCCTTTGATCACATTATCAAAGTGAAGATTCCAGCTCCGATATGCTTGCTTCAGCCCATGAATGGACAACTGAAGTTTGCATACATATTTAGCATCCTCAGGATCACCAAACCATTATTGTACTAATTACAACTCTTTCTTAATGACACTATTAAGAAACATGGTTTCCTTATCCTTCTATCAATTTCTCATTCGAAATTATAGTAATTGCTAAACGACCCAGAATAGATTTAGGCTTCGTCACTTGAGACAAAATCTCGTTGTGGTCAACTTTTGAATCTGTCGGAACTGTTTCACGACAAATCGATCCTTATCAATGTCTACTCTCTCATAAAATTCCATATTCTGTTAACATCCTAGATGCCATCAAGAAGATCTCCCAAGTCAATACCTGGTAATCGTACATGGATTTTATTTCGGATCATATATGACTCATAGCCATTTCTCGGACTTAGGTCTACCATCTCTTCTTCGTAGTTCGTAGGTCTGTCATATTCCATTAATATGACCTTCATAACAAGATTGTCGTAACACATAGTGTGG
This sequence comes from Poa annua, assembly GCA_026929855.1. Classification (NCBI taxonomy): domain Eukaryota; kingdom Viridiplantae; phylum Streptophyta; class Magnoliopsida; order Poales; family Poaceae; genus Poa; species Poa annua. The sequence continues at coordinate 100,130,745 of CM049437.1, forward strand.
AACACAACCTCGTACGCCTACGTTCTTAGTATGAGCTCAGAGCATCATGATCTTGTATCATCAGCTTCTTTCAAGCTATGGAGCATGACACCGAAAACACTTTCGGTTGCGCCACACTGATGTCTGGAGAGAAAGTTCATCAACTTTTCCTTGCTCTACTTTCTTTCCCACTTATACCCTTGGACAAGAAACTATTTCTTTCGCAAGGTATATTCCGGCAACGATTTTGCCTATGTCGTGAGACATGTACCCAATTAACTCTTTAGGTACACTACAAAGATTAATCCATTTTAGTTTTGATCACATCAAAACACTAAATTGCTGAAACGACAATCTAGGCTAAAAGCCATGCCATCACTAATATGGTATTGTCTCCATGGATTTAAATGGTTTCCCTATTATCTAACGTGAGTGTTACGTTTCTACCATACGACTCTAATGATCACAATAATTCGGTAAGAGATTTATTTACCACACACTATCCGATAGGGTGCGATTACGACGTCCTAACATACCATAACACTATGGTGTTCCATGCGACGTAATTTGTGGAACTCTTCTCACAAGTCTTCCAATGACGTGCCAACATTATAACTCAAATCTTCATTTCCTCGATCTGTATCGCGGGAATTTGATTTTCTTGTTAAGTTTATTTCCTACTTCATTCTGAACTTGTTTGATCGAATCAAAATTTTCAGGCCAACATTCCCTGAGTGGATATCCATATATCTACTCGGAATATTCATGAAGTCTATGAAATAAACACTTCCACTTTACGTTAAAGTACTTCATTGATTCACATACACCCATATGCATGATTCTCAACAAGTCATACTCAAAACGTTCAGCGAAGTTCACGAAATAAAGGTCTCCACTACCCGTCAATTACTTCATTGAACCACATACATCTATATGCATGACTATCAATAAGTTATATGCCCGTTTTCCGAAAACGGTGTCTTAGTTATTTTGCAAGTGTCAAAAGATCAAATCTAAGGACTTGTAGATCCATCCGGTATGGAGCTAATTCATTGACTATAACATTGACATGAATTAAACGGTAGTGCCACACATATGTGGTGTCTTTATTAAGTTTGTATCCTTTGGCATTAATATTATGAATGTGGGAGCTTCTACCATCTAAATTCAAATCGGCATATGATCATTACTTCATAAATATAGGATAACGAATTTGTCACTAATATATATGAACAATTGTCTCGCTAGAGGAGACACACTTATAACGATCATACTAACAGGCGATCATAAAGAATTTATTCAAATGGTAGATCTAGAGGGAGAGTGTCTATGGCCATCACAACAATTTGTCTGCCATTATCAACACGCAATGTCGCCTCATCCTTTCAAGCCACTCAAGCAGTAAACCTGGTTTTCATAAAACATGACTAGTATCAAAACTTAGTCACTACTGCGAGTACTTGCTTAGCTAAAACATTCATAACATGTATATCATATATACACCATCATCATTGATGACTTCCGGCGATCTGTTTCATCTTCTTGATACTTCCAACGTAATCAAGAACCATGAAGGTGAACGATTCCCCTTGCATGACATAGTCTATGACATAGCATTTGCACTTGGCAACGACGTCTGTCATCCAGTGATCGAGCTGAGCGAGGCATCTCAATGTTCATCAAGTATGACCATATGTCATCAAGTATGACTGCCACGTGCTCCTTCAATGTGTGTATTCTCTTCCATCTTGGTTGAGAAGACAATCAGTCAACGTACTGATAAACTTCATCAACCCAACTTTAGGGGTACCCCGAGTTTAGCGACCATCTCATATGTTCGCGATCTAATAACTCGTACCCACCGTTGGTTCTCTATGGCAGAGATCATAGCATACACTGGACTATGATGATATCATCCGCACAAAACCTGATAATCCAAATTATCTTTTGTTAGCGGAATCTCCGGGTTTATCTCCTAGCGGGTATTGTATCACAAAGAGCTAACGGTTTAAACAAGGAGTATCCTCAAGCTAAAGTATAAAACTATGAAGTTTGGACCCAACCTTTTAAGTTTCTCAATCGCAGGAATGCGCCTAATTTTAAAAGATGCTATTACATTGGTTAATATCTACAAAGGTTTGCAAAACAGACTTTGTTCATTATATTTTGAGTTCTAGTATTTTAGAAAATAACTATCCGAACTCCCACTCAAACGAACATCCCTCCTGGTCGTTTAAGCGATCACACGACCCCCATCCATTGCACAACCCCTCATCGTCAGAGCCGGCAGCACAACTTCAAGGGTAGACAACGAATTGTCGATCACAACAACTCTGTGACTCATGCTCGACCTTCCGGCCTCCGTGTTCCGAGGCCATATCTGCATATGCTAGGCTCGCCACAATAACCTCCACGTAACGCTTGTGCAACATGGCTTACACCCACTGTATGCGAACGACGATATGTCTGACACCCGATCGTCACGGCCTGCCTCATAACGTAGAACTTTCTTGGTGGTGCTCGTTGGAGGAAGAACACTAGTGGTATTTTTGAAGGGATCATCTTATATATAACTACCGCCGCGTAACTAACATATACTAATATATATAATCACACAATATAAGATGCACACAAAACATCAAATGTAATGCGATGTGATATAGTCCATTGCGCCATGGTCTTCTTGGCACCCGCAGTTCATAAACAATTTAATAAACCTACCTTGACCATATCACATTGCCCCTGCAAAATAAAGTTAGACGCTTCTACTTTATCTTTTGCATATTTTACGTGGCTTGGGGCTGTCGTAAAAAGAACCGCTTCTTACCTACGAACTTATGACCACAACAACGATCCAATAATTGCATGTTTAAGCATCCCTTTCGGGCCCTCCATTGAAAATGCAAAGCCAACTAAAGAGAGAGAAACTGACACCCGCCAGCCACAGATACGGTACAAGCCGTATGTCAGTAGTGGAACCAGTCTCGCGTAAGCGTACGCGTAAAGTCGGTCCGGGCCGCTTCATCAACTCGATGCCGCTGGAATCACAAGTGCACGCTAGAGGGTAGCAAATAACAGGAACGGTGCCCCCGTGCAGAACACGGGTTCTAACAGCGTACAACTATATCTACGATAGATCGGCTCTGATACCACTGAAGGGGATCGCAGGCAGAAAACAAAAATTTTCCTACCAACGATATCCTTAAACTAGCCAAGATCTACACTATGCAGATATCGAAGTACGGCGGAGATCGGAATACATACCCTTGTAGACCGAAAAGCGGGGATTACGCTCCCGCACAAGCGTTGACGACGAAGACGACGTAGCCGACCTCTAGGTCGTGAAGAACTCGGCGCGACGAAGATGACCTCGAGGTCGGGTGGAGGAAGTAGGCCTCCGAGTACCGCTAGCGCAGCACCTCGCAGGGTGTTACACACATACGGTGGAGACGACGGCCTCCGAAGCTCCAGTCCAGGACGAGCAGCGGAAGACTTGGACCGGAACACCAGCAGCGCGGCAGCGGGCTATGGTGGAGAGATCCCCTCTCAACTCGGCGCAACTCCGACAAAGGGAACCACGTTATCGAGGAGAGAAAGAGAATTAATTGGATGAATTAAAAGGCCAGGGGTGCCCCTTCTTATATAGGCTCCCGGGGGGAGCCAACCTTGCCAGCCAGGCAATGTGGGACTATCCCACATGCCTGGTTCGGCCAAGGACAGCCACCGGCCCTAGGTGGGCCCCATTTGGCCCACCTAGGCCGGCCCTCCCCCAATACGAAGCCCTGGGGGGACTTTCCCCCCCCTCATGGGCCTTCTTTCCACCAGAAGGCCCATTTAGGGAAATCGGCCTTTAAAAATTCGAAAATAAATATATAAAATCATATTTAAATATTAATTACACTAATTAATATCAAACATATTATATATAATTTATTCTAGCTCCGAAAACTATTTCGTCGCTGCCCGATCTCCATCGGACCATTCCCGGGACGTTCCCGGTGATCTCTTTCCTTTCCGGTTGTCTTGTCGAAACCCCTTAAGTGTGTTACCCTAGCGGTTCGATATAATAACAGACATGATCGAGACTCCTCTCCGATCAATGATTAACTCGTAGGCCTGGACCCCATGAATTAACCCCTGTGATATAACGAATGACTTTCATCTATCAAACCTGGACGTCGAGTCTTAAACCTTTTGTCATAGCGATACTTAGTGTGTCCGAGCATCGTTCATAGATATCTCCATACCTAGCATGATCTCGTTACCGACAACACTATCTTCTACTCGTCTATGATCTTATGTCAGCTGGTGACCTAGTCACATGTTTGCAAACTCATTTGACATAATCTCACCGAGTGGGCCCTAGAGTATCTATCCGGCTATACGGACTGACAAATCCCGCTCTTGACCCCTCGTCTCAACTACCCCTTTCCGATACCCAAAAGTATCACCGTTATTGTCACACTACATAAGATATGACGTTTGGTGCGATCAAAGTATCTTCCAGGAATAACAATAAGAGTTGGTCTCACGGTCAAAGGCGTAATGACTACGTCCTACAAATTATGGGTAAGTCCATCACATCGTTCCACCTAACGATATGACTCCATTGCCGACAGACGCCATGTCTCATGATCGGGAAACCTCGATCATCAATCGCGCAATGAAACTAGTCTTAGTAGAGGCAACTAGGGACCTGGTTGTTTATCTACCACACGTGTATTAATGTTTCCGCTTAATACAGTTATAGCATGGTATAAAACATATAATGAACAATTGGAATATAACCAATAAACTATCTTTATTAAGTGCCTCTAGGGCATATTCCCTTCATTACCGACATAGATGTCTCCAGCCACTGCTGGTTTGACATAAGGGTATCTCGGGTGTCTCGGATGTCCGGTAGCCACTCTGGGCACTTACCGACATAGATGTCTCCAGCCACTGCTGGTTTGACATAAGGGTATCTCGGGTGTCTCGGATGCCCGGTAGCCACTCTGGGCACTTACCGACATAGATGTCTCCAGCCACTGCTGGTTTGACATAGGGTATCTCGGGTGTCTCGGATGTCCGGTAGCCACTCTGGGCACTTACCGACATAGATGTCTCCAGCCACTGCTGGTTTGACATAAGGGTATCTCGGCCACTCTGGGCATATCACACATGTTTCGGTACCTCGGCCACTCTGGGCTCATCACACACGTTGCCTTTGACAAACCAACACAAACGATGATCTGAGATATGAAAAGATGCCGTGATACTGTGGCAAACCGAAATAAACGGCGATCTGGGATATGGAAGGATGCCGTGATACAGTGGCAAACCGACATAAACGGTGATCTGGGATAAGGAAGGATGCCGTGATACTGTGGCGAACCGACATAAGCAACAACTTGATATGATATGCCATTATAACTCGGCAAGCCAATACCAAAGACTATCCGTGATATACACTGAGACAATAATAACTATAAGATGGATCCGAGATAACCGACATAACAACCGACATGATCAAGACCTTTGAGATGAATACTCTCTCGGTAAAACCGACATCACCTTTCAACGTTAGTTCATGCATACATATATTATGAATATTTAACAGGAGCGACAATTCTAATTAACCGATCAAATAAAATCTTACCGAAATAAGCAATAACACGGCGTAACATGCCACTTACAACTCGACAAAACGACATCAACGATAGTCCGGGATATACTTTTAGGCCATAATAAATATAAGATGGATCCGAGATAACCGACATGATCAAGACCTTTGAGATGAACATTCTCTCGATAAAACCGACATCACCTTTCAATGTCAGTTCAGGCATATATATAATGATATTTTACAGGAGCGATAACTCTATTTAACAAGTCGAACTAAATTCAACTCGAGACAGAAATTACGACGAGCTGCCGAGCTAGGCATTGGGATGCGGACTCGGCTTCACCGAGTCCCCGAGTCATTTTAGAGACCTAGCAGAAAGAACAGAATGCACTGGCGGGCTAGTCCCCGGGTCAAGACATCTTGCTCCGGGGAAAACACACAGACAACATATGCCGAATTACTTTTTAGACCGAGTCCCCGAGTATGTTTTCATGTTTACTATACTCCACAACCTCTGCTCTTGACTACCATTCTAGGCGTTCGTCAGTCGAGTCACAAGATCATCTCGGATAGCATACATTACTTGAACTTTGAAACAAGGTTGAAAGCTATTCGGTATATGTACACCATAAACAACAACACACATGCAGATAGGCAAGGCAGTCCCCGAGTTTATCTCGGATTGCCGACATACAAACGATATAAACAGCAGGCATGCATATAAATAACAGGGCAATCCCCGACTTCACCTCGAAGTGCCGACATACGAATAATTCGGAACAAACAGACATAAACCACATGCATACAGATAAATCAAATCCCGAGTTGTTCTACCGACTTAGGACGAAAAGCATAACTGACCGGTGAGCCAGTCCCCGGGTCAAGACATCTTGCTCGCGGGGAAAAATACACAGACAACACAACAGGACAGTCCCCGGGTTACGACATTTCGTTCCGGGGTTAACAAATAAGCTAGGCACAAAGGGCAGTCCCCGAGTAATATTTGAAATTAGCTAACTGCATGCGGTACCGGAAAGAATACTCACGGAGCCTGGCTGGTGTTGCGCGGATCGAACGAGTCGACACGACCCGGGCAACTGTCGGGGAGTTATCCGGGATCTGTCGAAGACGAGCGCCGATACCGGCTGCGCCGGCCTCTGCTTGCGGCGGCGAGTTGGAGTGCGAGGACAATGGCGATGTCGAGTCCCCGAGCTGATGAAGAAGGTCCCGTCCGAATTTAATCCAGCAAGCGCCACTGTCAGCCCCACGGTGGGCGCCAACTGGCGTTGTGGCGAACAAACAGATTCCTACGGGTAGCCTAATTTGTGGGGCCGGATGGACGCTAGAGGATTCGGGGAGGGATAGCGCGAAGGGATCGCACACGAAGAACACGCGGACACAAGGATTTACCCTGCTTCGGGGCTCTCGTGAGGAGATAAAACCCCTACTGCAGCATCTAGCCTACTTTGTGTATTTCTTCTCTCCGCATACGCGTGGTACATATTGCTCCATGAGCTGGGCGAAGCGTGCCTCCAAGAGGGCTTGAGGAGGAAAGAGCAATGGGGGAAATGAGCCAGCCCGAGTCTCGGCCGGCCGTGGCCGTGTGTGTGTCTCCCTCTCCCCCTGGTGCCCTTTATATAGGAGCCCAGGGGACACATGAGGGGACAAGGAGACAAAGACAACTATGCACTATTGCTGATTTGACTACCGGGGTCTTGTCAGCACTGTTCACTGCACTATGCAGTGTACTCTAGTCACGTCATCGACACTGTAGCCATGCCTGTTCACACTCAGCGCAGGCAGAACCCGTGCGGCGCGCGTCCTTGTCCTGTCTGCTTGCGCCTGTTTTCAGAATCATCCGTACCGGTCGGGGAAGTCGGGGTGCCGCCATGTCGGGGAAGCCGGGAGTGGCGCCATGTCGGGGAAGCCGTGAGTGCCGCCAAGTCGGGGAAGCCGGGAGTTACGCCAAGTCGGGGAAGCCGGGAGTGACGCCAAGTCGGGGAAGCCGGGACTGCCGGGGCGAGGCCGAGGTCGACGATGGTGCGGACGACCTGGTGGCGGGGGCGAGGTTGAAGACGGCTTGGTGGTGTCGGTGAGGTGAAGGTCGAGGTTGGAGATAATTCGGACGACCCGAAGTCCAAAGGCATCGTGCCCCTCTGCTGGCTACCTCGGTCCACCCGGGTTATCCATAAAGTCGGCCCATCCCCAGCTTAGGCTGGCCGGGAGAATGCTTATGTCGGCCCGAGTAGCGTCTCTTTACTCGAACATAAGCATGACAACACCATAACTTTAGGGTACCGGGGACTACATCCCCGACACAATCTCACTGCCTTGCTGTAACAAAGGATTAGACGTATGTATGGAAAATGATGTTTGTTTGCAGAGAATGAAAGTAACAGGATTGCATTAGATTGTATTATCAGTTTAAGGAAAAAGGACCGGGGTCCACAGTTCACTAGTGCTGTCTCTGCATAAATAATAATAGCATACATGCGGGTAAACAAATTACAGCTGGGCAATTGACAGAATAAAGAACTGCATAACAATGCATATACAAGTCATGATGTCCAGTGTGAGATTCATTTGGGCATTACAACATGATACATAGACCGTCATCCAACTGCATCTATGACTAATAATCCACCTTCAGGATAGCATCCGCAACACCATTCAGTATTAAGTTGCAAGAAACAGATTATTGCATTAAGTAAGTGTGTAATGTAAGTAGCACAAATATCCTTAGATAAAGAACTACTGTTTTATCCCTAGTAGCAACAGTACATCTACAATCTTAGAGGTTGCTGTCACTCCCCCAGATTAAATAGAGACATGAACCCACTATCGAGCATAAATACCCCCTCTTGGAGTCACAAGCATCTACTTGGCCAGAGCATCTACTAGTAACGGAGAGCATGCAAGATCATAAATAACGCACTCAAAAGATATATTATGAATCAAATGACATAGTATTCAATTATTCATCGGATCCCAGCAAACACAACATGTAGCATTACATAAATATGATCTTGATCATGATAGGCAGCTCACAAGATCTAAACATGGTGGCACAATAGGAGAAGACAATCATCTAGCTACTGCTATGGACCCGTAGTCCAAGGATGAACTACTCACGCATCAGTCCGGAGGCGGGCATGGTGATGTAGAGCTCTCCGGTGATGATTCCCCTCTCCGGCAGGGTGCCGGGAAGAGCTTCTGAACCCTCCCGAACTAGGGTTGACGGCGGCGGTGGCTCTGGAACGTATCGTGGAAAAGTGTTCGGGTCCTAGGTCTTGTATTGTCGGGGGGTTTAAGTAGGCGAAAGGGCCAAGGCGGTGGAGCCCTGAGGGGCCCACACCACGTGGTGGCGCGGCCAGGGGGAGCCGCGCCTCCACCAGGTGTGGCCGCCTCGTGGCCCTCCTCCGTCTCCTCTTCGGTGTTCTGGATGGTTCCGGGAAAAATAGGGGTATTGGCTTTTGTTTCGTCCAATTCCGAGAATATTTCCTTAACAACTTTTCTGAAACCAAAAACAGCAGAAAACAGGGAACTGGCACTGTGGCATCTTGTTAATAGGTTAGTCCCAGAAAATGTATAAAAACCATATAAAGTGTATATAAAACATGTAGCAATTGGTATAATATAAGCATGGAACATAAGAAATTATAGATACGTTTGATATGTATCAAGGTGAAAGGAGCAAAGCTCAACAAGTTTTACTTTGGTCTAAGTCTGACTCTAAATGTTAATCTAACGGGTCCTATATATTGTCTAGAGGCTAAAAGGTAACGGGTAGGTGTGATACAATGGATTAGCCTGAGACTGCACATAGGCAGGGTCATAGCTAGTATCGCTTGACGGAGCGGTAGTACCGGTTCTGGTCCCGGTACAAGTACCGCCAAATAAGATCAGAGTCTCGCTTCCCATATTGGAGGGCATTTATAAAGTTCATAAACAGGGAAGCGATATCGAAAGAGAGAACCGAGGACAAGTGTCACCTTTTGGAGCTCGACCTCTAGGAAATACAATATTGAAAAAAGGATTCAAGTTTCAAAACATTTTAAATAAGATTCATGGGCATACATATGTTTTATGCAAACATGTAAACTATGCTTAACTAATACTCCTACGCTGAATTTTTGGCTGCGAAAAATCACAAAAATATGGCTCAGAACATGCGGACTCATAATTTTCTCTACACATTTATAATTTTTTATAGATCACAGATGAAACGATATTTTAATTAGAGATGTATGCATACATCTATGAGTACTTGTATTTTTCAGAATGTTTCAAAATGTAGAATCATAAAGTTTCTTGAATTTTTTTAAAATCGACCTCTCTTAGTCTGAGTCCATTTCGATATTGACTACCACTTTATGTGGCTTATTATGCTAGGATTTTTACACGGATAAGTAGTTTACACTTCATACTCTCTGGAGTATTCAATTATACCTAAATTTTCTTAGTATTAAACTCAAAGACATCGCCGCCTATAGATATTTGATGATACCCGGAAAAGAGATACTATGCAAGACAATTATGATAAATTAATTTTAATAACTTGTTGGAATAAAAAAAGAGTTAGTAGGGTTTACGATGAAACCCACCTCGACAAAAGATTTTCATTAAAACCTCATATATTAAATAATATAAAAGGTTTTCAACTAACTAGTTTCATCAAATATCATAAAGAAACTGGGGTGCTTAAAAAACAAACATATTCATGCGTTATTGTGCTTTCAAAACTTTCTAAAACTTAAGTAGACAATAACTATATGATAATTTTTACCTTAATATAAATGAGCACATTTGATTTAATATGGCAAAAATAATTACTCCCTCCGTCCCAAAATAAGTGTCTCAACTTTGATAGAAAGTGGATGTATGTAGACATGTTTATAATATCAAATAATGTATCGATAAAAGAAAATACATTAACAACTAGCTCTGCTTATGACGATGTATAAAATTTTAGTATAAATATATGAGCGTGGATATACAATGCCCGAGCACTATTTATTCCCAAGTTGTGCCCCTTTCGGGAACAGAAAATAAACTAATATCATGTCCCAACCGTTCCAAAAATGGAAAAAATCATGGTTTGTATGTTTCCCTTTCCCTTTCCTTTCCAGAGAGTAGTCTGGGAGATATCACCGTTCGAAGAATCAATCTTCAGTGTTACTGTCAATCTTCATAGCACTTCATGGACGGCACATAGTCATATACACTCTGGAACGACTTGGCCCGAACCAACATGTTGGGAGCATGTGAGCTATACTTGCAGTACTTTGATGCCTTGTTACACGATTGACGTGGTCCAGCTCGTCCTGACTAGCGTTAAAACCGGCATGGATGGCAAGGGTTGGTGCTACATCGTGCAAGCCGCGCTGGGCAATATATTGATTAGTTGTTAATTGGAGCTTAGCAATTGAAAGTATGATTGAGCATTGTTTAGCATTTTTTACCTGAAGTTGAGCAACTTTTGGTGAACTCCGGTGCTGTTTTTCTCCATCTCTTGATGGTGCTAAACCTTTCCAAATTTATCTTTTGTCTGCAAACTCATCGGATCTTCGTGCACCCCATATTCATATTGTCGGTAGAAAACACCGTCCCAAACACTCTAGTGTCATGCTGCGACTACTCGGATCTGGTGGAGTCCTTGCATTCTTATGCTGCATGAACATGATGATTTGTTGAAAGATCCGCCGCAAGCAACGTGGATTTACTGTGAGCGTTTTTTGCTGGAATAGTGTTTTTAAAATGTTTCGACATCTTTTCAAATATTTTGATACACGAGACGAGGCATCGACGGTGTTGAAAAAAATGTGCGCCGTTGAAAGTTATAGTGCTACAATTGTCTGATGGACTGGATGACAGAGTGAGATCAAATGGCTGGGAGAGGCGGCTGATCGGGCAGCCTCGCCCTACTGACGCCTTGAAATACCCTATTTCTAAGGCAAAAAATAATAAATGTTAAACGTGCTTCAAACGAAAAGTGCCCTTGATACCTGATAGCTTGATGCAAACAAAATTGGTAGTCCGCATTTAGGGCATGTACATCAGTTCCGACGCTGGCCGTCTATACCACTTCTCCAAATCACATCTAGACAGCCCAGCAGACGACGTATACAACGGCAAGTCTGTTAGTCTGTCTGTAAATACCTCATTTTGCGCCCCACGATCTCCGGCCATACGTGATTCTATCCGCCCACGATTAAAGACATGCTCGTACAATGGGAAATAGGCCGTCGCTAGGCAGCGATTTTCATGGCTATAGATCGACTACAATTCTACAGACGACCCTCTTCTTTTCCTCTTTCTCTCTCATACATATCATCAGTTATCCTACGTGGATTGAGTTACAGACTGCTGACTGTATACTGTTGTACATGCCCTTATACGATAGAAGTTAATCAATGAATAATCAATGTGCAAATTAGTGTCAATGCGCTGCTGGTAGTCGCCCACAAAATCCATCAATCTTGCCCGGCCCATGCCCTTTCCTCGTCACGCGTCTCCCTCCTCCTCCGTCTGCAATCGGCGTGTCAGGATTAACAACCGACATCTTCCTCTCACCCGATTCGTCCCCGGATCCCAAGTGCCGCCCGCGTCATCCTGCACCGGGATTCCACGTCGCTGTTTCGTTCCGCTCCGTGTCCGCCTCCGCCTCTGCCATCCTGCTCTCCGTCTCCGGCACATACCCCGCTGATAAATACTCCCTCCCCTCGCTCGTCTCCTTCAACTCGCTGCGTCTTCTTCTTCTTCTTCCATCGATCACGAGGGCCGGGCCGTACTCCAGAGGAAGCAGTAGTAGGTATGTTAATGGCGGCGGAACTGAACTCGTCAACTTTTTTTTTTGTGCTCTTCGCCGTACCTACTACCGCCGAGCGGGGTAGCCGGCACGCCAAGATTGCTCCCCTCCTTGCTGGTCGATTCTTACTCACTCTTCTTGGCTCCTTCTTGCCATCCAGGCAGGCTTTGGCTTGGATTCTAGAAACAAAGAAAGAAAGGAACACACACCAAGACGGGCTGGTGCCAAGAAGGGTAGTTACCATGGGGGACGGTGGAGCGGCGGCCGCGCCGGGGCCCGGCGGCAAGCTGGAGAAGAGCTACTTCGACGTGCTGGGGATCTGCTGCCCGTCGGAGGTGCCGCTGGTGGAGAAGCTCCTGGAGCCGCTCGCCGGCGTGCACAAGGTGTCCGTCGTCGTGCCCTCCAGGACCGTCATCGTCATCCACGACGCCTCCGCCATCTCCCAGGCCCAAATCGGTAAGTAAAGACGCGGTCTCACTCGCTCGCCGCTTCCCCTGTTGCTTTCCCCCAGATTTCTCACCCCAGAGCCAGAGAGAATCTCTTCTACCACTCTGTTTTCTTGGTCTCCAGTTCTTCCGCCACTTGATGAAATACTTGGCGGTTACCGTGCCTGGCTTCACTGTTGATCAACTTTTTCATTTCATCCGTGCTCTCGACTGGATTCTTGACCGGACAGTAGGACTCCGCCGTTCTTCGGACTAGAACAGCGAAGACCACGGTCTCTGCTCCGCTGATAAATCCAGAGTCTCTTTCTTTTGACAGGAACGCATTATCTGCCTGCAGCCTGCCGCAGCTAATAAATTTCTGACGCCGCAGTGGTGAACCCACTTCACCGTGTTCTTTGTCTCTACTTCTGGATAGGTTTTAGTAGCTTTAATTATTCTTAATTAACTACTAATTAAGTATTCTAGGCAATCTGTGAAGAATATTTAGAACGACGGGAAGCAGTGCCCCTTTCTTTTGTCCTTTGATCAATCTGAATTTTTTATGCTCTTTCCTTTCCTGTGCTTGGTTGTTATTTTTAGTTACCAAAAATTGATCTTTCCCCTCCACATCTTCTTCCTCCTCAGATCAAAATGTTTACCAAACGAATCAGAAACCGTCGGAATTTCCTGACTGATTGATCTCTTTCTTGCCAGTGAGGGCGCTGAACCAGGCGAGGCTGGAAGCTTCGGTGCGGGCCTACGGCGGCGCCGGCCAGAAGATCTCCAACAAGTGGCCGAGCCCGTACGTGCTCATCTGCGGCACGCTCCTGGTGGTGTCGCTGTTCGAGCACTTCTGGCGGCCCCTCAAGTGGTTCGCGCTCGCCGGGACGGCCGCCGGCCTGCCGCCCATCATCCTCAGGAGCATCGCCGCCGCACGGAGGCTCACCCTCGACGTCAACATACTCATGCTCATCGCAGGTACCTATACTACCTAAACAGTTCAATCGGCTCCTTCCGATGTTTGTTCCATGTGAATCCCAGTTCTCCGCAAGCACTCCACACGTGTTTCATGTGACCAGGATTAGTACCTTTTTTTAAATCTGTCCATGCTCATAGTGGCACTTAGCAACTAGTTATATGAGGTTTATCCTTGAATTGATCAACTATGGGACCACCCACATAGGCTACCCAGTTGCAGAGCTTATCGCCTAACCGTTTTGCACTAAACTGTGAAATGCAGTTACACAAGGAAACTCTTACTAATTCTGGTGAGATTTTGTTTCCATATCCCAATAGAACAAATATTTGAAGTAACTGCTAGTACATCAGAAAAAGGTAAATAAATTAAGAGCTTCCAAAAGTCCACTTTGACGCATATTTTAAATTGTGTTGTGTCATAATCTTCAGTTTTTTTAATAAGATGCTGACACAACACGAGCTAGCACTTTTGTGTGTAAACATTCAACCACAGAATGAAATTAGGGAAGCTGCCGTTAACATTTCTGCTAATGTGCCAAAATGGTCTCCCCAAAAACTGGGTCAAGACAAGTTGCTTTCATATGACCAGTATGCATGGTGGAAGAGCAGAATAGATCCAGGAACTTAAAAGATACAAAAAGTTCACGTCTCATTTGCTCAAATTCCTCCCTTCGTTTCTGCCCTGGAGGGACCCCCGCTTTCCAACGCATTAAAGTTGATAGGTTGCTGTGATGCTTATATTTATGCTAAATGAACAGAAATGTGCTTCCTTTCCTCCATGTGGAGATGTTACCTCTCAGATGTGGTATCGGATTCCACTTTGAATGAGCAACACTTTGCTCGAACCGTTCTTTCTAGAGTTTTGGTTTTTGTGCTGTCGAGATAGCTCAGTTTCATGAAAGAATCAGCATACGTGGGCAGAGCATTTTTTTTATACTACTATTCCAGAAAACAAATTGTATGTTCAGATCAGCAGATAAAAATGTGCCAGAATCTGGAATCTCTTGATGGAGACTCAGTTATAAGAGCAAGACTGAAACTGAAAGAGGATCTGAGTTTCTTTTTGCAGTAGTCATAATATAAAAAGGAAAATCGTACCTCTGAAATTTTACAGTCAGTATCTATAGCAGTCACTTTCGGGTGAAACAATCATATATGTGTGTATATAGGCCTCAATTCTATTATTTATTGGCAGTTCGGCACGATCTCCTCATCTTGGAGGGCTGCTATCTTGTTTTATTAGCTATCGAGATGGCTATAGTCTTTTATGTTGACGAACTAACATTTTCAGCTCTAGCAGTCCATATGTTCTTTACGATCCACTAAAAAAAGTTCATTATGAGAATAGCATTTTCCTCGTCTAGAAGTGTTTCTAGGACAGTTGAAAAGAATGTTAATATTTTGTATCTGTAGTAGTCACTATCACGTAAAGCAATTATATATGTGTATATATCAGCCTGTTCATTTGTTTATTGGCAGTTTGGCCCTATCTCCTCATCTAGGAGGGCTGCTATATTGTCATCATCACATACTTACAAGCATTTCCTTTTAGACGCTCTGCCGTCCCATAAATTCATGGCAATTGTGGCAGGAGATAGATGGTGGCAACAAATAGCCAAGAACTCACATGTTTTACTTGCTTCCTTTGCAGTTGCTGGGGCAATAGCTCTCAAGGACTATTCTGAGGCTGGGTTCATTGTCTTCCTTTTCACCACAGCTGAATGGCTCGAGACCAGGGCGAGCCGCAAGGTCTCTCCATCTCTTTCTCAAATTTCTTTCACCTCTAAAATCCTAATTTTCACAGTATCTTTAGGTAAGAAAAATTAGGAATATTTTCAGGATTGCTGCTAACGTCATTTCATAGTTTCACATACCAGGAAAGGGAATTACTTTTATCGACGTGTCACAGCACATATTCATACTAATGCAGCATAACGAGTCATGTTGATTTTGATGTGCACTAGACCTACTGATGGACTTATTAACATATATTGGTCTGCCTTTCTGGGTGTAGCTGGTTGGAGCAGAGTCAGGTCCATTTTCCTGATTGAAACAACCTTTTAGCATACCTTGCCTGTCAATTCTCAGCCAAGAGATAAATGAACTTTATATCTAGTGGACTGGAACATGCATACACACTCATAATTAGGTGTAAAGCCAGATAAGCCAAAAATATGTTTTGAAAAGAAGATGATTCGAATGCAACTACTGGAAGTATTGTCTTCTAAAAAAGCAACACTAAGAAATACCTATGTCTATATGGACAATATTTTCTTTTGGCTACTTTGTATCGGAAGCAATCTGATCAAATAATCCTTTGACATGTAGGCGACTGCGGGGATGTCGGCACTTATGAGCATGGCACCACAAAATGCTATTCTAGCAGAGACTGGGCAAGTGGTTGCTTGCCAGGATGTGAAGATCAATACAATAATAGCTGTCAAGGCAGGGGAAGTCGTGCCGATCGACGGTGTTGTCGTTGATGGACGGAGTGAGGTTGATGAGAGCACTCTCACCGGGGAGTCCTTCCCGGTGGCTAAGCAGGCAGACTCCCAGGTCTGGGCTGGTACCCTCAACATAGATGGTAATACGCACTAACATAGACACCGGAATTGACATTCCTGAGATTCCCAAAATAGACCCTAGTTCGCTGATTTTACGTTCACTCGTGATATGTCAGGTTATATTGCTGTGAGGACAACTGCTATGGCTGACAACTCTGCGGTGGCGAAAATGGCAAGGCTGGTCGAAGAAGCCCAAAACAGTAGATCCAGTACGCAGAGGCTGATTGAAACGTGTGCTAAGTACTACACACCCGGTAAATATATGAGACTAGGCTGGTAGTAGAATTTCAGACACTGAATATTTTGGATCAGGTTCTTTTCCTTACTGTTATCTTTGATTGCACCTTGCAGCTGTTGTTATCATGTCTGGAGCAGTAGCGCTGATCCCTGTGATAGTCAGAGCACACAACCTCAAACACTGGTTCAATTTGGCTCTAGTTCTCCTTGTGAGTGCTTGCCCATGCGCTCTAGTGCTGTCAACGCCTGTTGCCACCTTCTGTGCTCTACTGAGGGCTGCGAGGACTGGACTTCTCATAAAAGGAGGGGATGTCCTTGAATCCCTGGCCAGTATCGAAATTGTTGCCTTCGATAAAACTGGTACAATTACTAGAGGAGAGTTCTCTGTCGAGGAGTTCCGGACAGCTGACGAGCGTGTTCCAAGGCAACAACTTCTTTACTGGTGAGTGTTGTTTCCTTGTTGATATCATACTGCACAAGATTTTTCAATGGCATTATGCACTTCAATATTCTTGCAGTCTGTATTTAATCTCCTACCTGTTACAGGGTCTCGAGTATCGAGAGCAGATCAAGTCACCCAATGGCAGCTGCTCTTGTTGATTATGCTCATTTTAACTCCGTGGAGCCGAAATCAGAAAATGTCACTGAATTTCAAATATATCCTGGTGAGGGGATTTACGGTGAAATTGATGGAGAGGGCGTTTATGTTGGGAACAAAAGGATCTTGTCAAGGGCTTCATGTCAAACAGGTTAGTGAAATGTGGTATCATCATTTTCAAAGTGTTAGAATGTTGTCGACATTCTGCTGCTAGTTAACATGAAGCTAATGTAAAAAAAGCGGTTCTGCTTCATGAGCTTTGACATTAGTCATTTTTACTGCATGTTTTTCTTCATTCTTCTATTTCGTTTGATCGAAGTTCAAAACATGATTTCTGTTAAAATATCAAGCCCATAAATGATCTTGTGCAATTTTCTTTTTTATGCTGTAGTTCCAGAGATAAAAGATATGAAAGGAGTTACCATTGGCTACGTGGCCTGTAACAACGAATTGATTGGGGTATTCAGTCTTTCGGATTCTTGCCGAACTGGATCAGCTGAAGCCATCAAAGAATTGAGATCAATGGGCATAAAGTCTGTGATGCTTACTGGCGACAGTAATGCTGCTGCCATGTTTGCACAGAACCAGGTAAACGGTTTTTCAGAAATAATTTTCGTCTTATTGATGTGTCATTTCTCTCTGTAGTGGACTCAAGTATGACCGATTCTAATTTTGTTGCTTCTTTAACCTTCCTGGCAGCTTGGAAACATCCTAGCTGAGGTTCACTCTGAACTTCTGCCAGAAGACAAAGTGAGAATTGTTGATGAGCTGAAGGCAAAATATGGCCCTACACTGATGATTGGCGATGGCATGAATGATGCCCCGGCATTGGCTAAGGCTGATGTCGGAGTCTCCATGGGTGTATCCGGTTCAGCCGTTGCAATGGAGACGAGCCACATTACTCTGATGTCGAATGACATCCGCAGGATTCCCAAGGCTATCAAGTTGGCAAGGAGGACACACCGGACTATTATCATGAACATTGTCTTCTCGGTGGCTACAAAGCTTGCAATTGTTGCACTTGCATTTGCCGGGCATCCACTTATTTGGGCAGCAGTCCTTGCTGATGTCGGTACATGCTTGCTGGTGATCATGTACAGCATGCTGTTGCTGAGAGAGAAAGGCAGTGGAAAGGGCAGCAGTCATGATCATCACCATGAGCATGGATCTCATTCAAAGAACGGTTGCACTTCCCATCATGGATCTCATTCAAATAAGCATGGACATAAATCAGCAGGAAGTTGCGTAGATTCATCTGCAGGTAAGCATGCTTGCCATGGTCATCACCATGAGCATGACCATCACAAAAAGCCAAGGAACCTGCATTCTGCGGACACACTTGGTTGCCATGATCATGGCCATGGCCATAACCATTGCAAAGATCCGAGCAACCAGTTAGCCGCAGCCAAGCATGTTTCCCATGGTCATGACCATAACCACTGCAAAGAGTCGAGCAACCTGCACTCTGCTGCGCACAAGCCTGATTGCCATGGCCATGAACATAGCCACCATGAAGAACCAAGTGGCTCACATTCTACCGAGAAGCTTGCTTGCAATGGCCATGAGCATAGCCACTGCGAAGAATCCAATAGTTCACATGCTACGGATGAGCATGCTTGCCATGATCACAAGCACTGTGAAGAACCAATCAGCCAGCTTTGTGGCACTGAGCATGCTTGTCATGACCATGAGCAGGAGCACGAGCATCATTGTGGTGATGAGGAGCAACCATTGCACGCTGCAGATATGCACTCCTGCCACAGCCATAAGCATGTCGATAGTGCAGCTGATTCAATCCAGGAGCACTCCATATGGATCGAGAGCGCATCGCCTGGTCACCACGAGCAGCAAAGTAAATGCGGACGCCTTCGCGATGAACACAAAGAGGGAGGGTTTGGACATCACCCGGGGGTGAAAGATCAGATTCCGGCTCTGACTGACTGCAGCAGGGGAAACTGTCATGGCGCAGTGAGCACCAAGGCTTGTGAAAGCAAAGGTAAAGACGTCTGTTCAAGCTGGCAGGTTGGTCGCACCGGAATGGTCCGCCGGTGTTGCAGGACTAAGGTGCGCACTTGCTGCAGCCACAGCATGCTGAAACTGCCTGAGATTGTAGTAGAATAGGATGAAAAAGTATATAGTGTATATCGGCAACCAAAATGAGTAAAGGTTCCATTATCTAAAAAACCAGCTACATAGGTTGTCTGATCGGCACAAACATATAGCTAGACGGCCGTGGCTGACGCGAAGTGTTTGATCTGGTTTTGTTTGCTGAACTGCTGCTGAAGAAAAGGTGTAGAGGTCCGAATTTTGATGAAGCAGGTTATCTGTCTGTCTGTTTGAAAGGCTGGTGCTATTGTTGTTTTCTCCCTGTTGATTTTGCATCTTCCCAAAGAATTTGAGAAGGTGCAAACATATTAGTTCATAGTATCAGTGTGCTTGTATAATTGATAGAAGATAGTGGAGAAAATCAGTTGATAACCTCATATTAGGTTTGCTCTATTAGAGTAGAAGTTGTGATTTTACTCAACTTCCGTGGATAAAACACTCTTAACTAAGATCAGTTATGAGATGTTCTCTGCATGTTACACAGACAAAGTGATGCATTCTCCCCCTTAATGCCATGCTAGTACAAGTAACTTAATCAATGCTCTTTAGGTCGTAAATCGGCATTGGAAAGCTATGGGAGAGTAAAAGTTAGCTACTCACAACGTAGGCATGTTCTCCTAGATACAGTCTGTTTGAGACATTGCTCGAAAGGCAATTTGTGAGCCAAATGGCCTAGACAGAGAATAATGACTATTAGTGCTCACCTAAGAACCAAAGCTGTTACCTGGTGCTTACTGAAGGTTGTCCCTCGAGGGATAATATCCTCGTCCTCCTCCTTGACCGCGGCGCCTTCTCAGGGCGGCGGTGGCGTGGCGGCTTACTCATCACCGTCGAGGATGACAACGATGTTGTTGTTGACGCACGACTATCGCTCCACGAATTCCCTTGACGTCGGCTGGACGGTGTCTATGGACTGCTAAGGAGAAGAGAAAGCGGTGGTGGAATGATGCGATGGAGAGCGGCACCACATGATCTTTATGATCTTTATAAGGACGGCAGGGAGGTTAGACGCCGAAACGGGTTGCGGGAAAGTTCCTCATTACGCTGGCGTCGTTTCCCGAGACGTCGTAACTTTGGCGACGCATGTCGGGAAGACGAGGCATGACGTGTCACATCACGTTAGAAACCGTCTAGCGGCCGCAATAAATTGCGCTGATTGTCGGTGTTTCGCTAACATGTCGGTTCCACGCGTCAAGATCCGACGAGATGCGCGTTGCCTCGGTTGCTAGAACGCTCGCTTGCGTCCGGAGAAATAGGACACAAAGCGGGGTTGTCGGATGCTCTATTATGGCACGCAAACAACTTTTGACCTATTGAGCTCGCATCGGTCGTTTTGGTACCAGCGTAACCAAGTGTTGGTGGAGATGCTCTAAGATTCATGAAGTCACACATGTGGCTCAACGTCCAGCAGACTATAAGGATTTAACTAATATATTTGTATTTACATGGAAGCGAGAGAATAAGAGAGAATGTAAGCGGACTTTTATGTAAGAGTCAGCTGTAGCACGTGCTCCTATGCATTTTGTGAGAGTAGAAGGTGGACCAACTATTAATAAAGTAGATCATATTTATAACCAACTATTATACTTGTGGGCTATTAGGTTGGTTGTATACGACATGTCACTATCTTATAGCCAACAACCGGTTATACTATTGTCCTTGCTCTGAAAGAATAATCCACATTAATGGGACGCCAAAACATCAAACCTAGAGTTTGACCTTGGGTATCCTTAGGGCAAGTATCTTAGAGCGCCTCCATGACACCCCTAATATTTGTTTGCCACCCTCAAATTGGGTTCGTTTTGGTGGTTTTGGTGGTGTTGGACAACTGACCGACCAAGCCCAGGTTGCCGCCACGTCGTCACCCCCTATCTATTTTTCCTAATATGAATGAATTTCTATCTAAAACATAGGAAATTGAGTGTGTGGTCCAATAATAGTTTAATTACAGGAAAATATAGTTATTACAACTATTCAAATTCAAATTAAAATTCAATTACTTTCAAGGAACAGCTGGTTGGGGAGCAACATGACACGCCCACTTGTGCACGACTAGATCACTCTGCAGTTGATTATGAGTTGTTTCATCTCGAATTTCAAGATGAGTAGCGACAAATTCAAAAAATTCGACCGACACGCTCAGATGTAATTTGGCAAGGGGGTCCTGAAATTCATACGGCTCATTCATACTCAAGTTGGCATCACCCTCACTCTTGATGATCATATTGCATGATGATGATATAAGCCTTCATGATCTCCCACATATGTTATTGGGACCAAGATAGATAATCGCAAAACCGGGATTGGAGCGCATCAAGTGCTTGCTCCACATCTCTGCAAACACTCTCTTGCTTGCTCACGAAGTGAGAGTTTGCCTCGCCAACAGGATTGTGGATGGTCTTAACAAATGTCAACCAACGAGGATAGATGCCATCTGATAGGTAGTATACCTTGTCATACTCATGACCGTTGATCACATAATTGCACTCTGGAGCAGTAAGTCTCACAAACACCGGCGAGCACCGACCATACCAAAAAATGAGAGGTAAATCAACGTGTCATAATTTGCCACAACCTCGAGCACAAACACTGCATGCTCCAACATGTCCTCCCGTGTACATTCCCTATCAAGCGAATGGGCAATTATTACATCTCTAAATACTTTGTTCCAAAGACTGCATTTACCACTTTACAAAACCCGTAGGCTGCTTCAACGGTCGTGGATTCAGACATACAGAAATATTTTTTTTTCAAGAACCGTATATAAGGAAGACACTGTATAGCAGCGGTGTATTTCTAAATGAACCAGGATACAAGAATATCAGTGCAAAAAAAAATCAGCTCGACGTAGTCCTCAAAACAATTTTTTTTCAAATATTACACTACATATAAAAGAAAGAATACACACTTATATAAAGAAAATAAAATCAAGGATTGTGCAGAGCGCATCATCATCAGTATTTGCCTAGATGACTCCTGCCCTGCTTTAATTAGCGCTAAGTGACTGCAAAGTGTAACTCCTCTAACCTCTTTCCACCTCACTCCTCCTCCCCGACAAATTCTTCCCCACCTCCTCCTAGATCTCTCCAATCCTCTCTTCCCACCGTCCGTAATCGGAAGCAGTCACGAGCGCGCGTCGGTGAGATCCAGCGCGCGTCAACCTAGGTACGACGCAGCGCTGCCCATATTTTCCGGTTCAGTTCGAATCCACGGAGCATTTCCCGGGGTTTGCTGCAGAAAACGGAAAGGGGGGAATTTTTCTAGGCGCTATCTTGGCTCCGGTCGCAGCTCTGGATTCCGAAGTTAGTCTGGCGATTTGCGAGTGTTCCTAGTATTAGGGGTTTTTGGGTTCTACGGAAAGGGGAAAAAAGTTTTTCCTTTTCTTCTTTTTGGTGGTGGTGATGTTTTCAGGAATTGGTGTTGGGTGTCTGTCGAGTTCCTCTTTTCGAATTTCCTTTTGGGTTGAGCGTTTTACGATTTATTGTTGCGCAGTTATCCGTAGAGGAGGAACTTCTGGTGGTCTCTCTGCTGCACATCTTTGGCAGCAGAAAGTGATTTTGAGGAATTCTGTTGGCATCTCCTCGAGGAAATCAGGCTAAACTAGGGTTCTTTTTTGCGAGTTCTGCAGTTACTGGAGAGCCCAGACTAAATTTCGGAGCTCTTATGGGTGGGGTTTTAGGGGTTTAGTGGGGGTTGCTTGTGCGCGAAGGGAGATGACTGATGACGAGTCATTATCTTTAACATGCAAACAGCGTGCACGAGTGGCACTGGAATTTCCAGAGCTGGTGCTAGTTAGTAAAAGGTTGTGACCCAGCAAAAAAACAGAGGCAACCTTGTTAGTTAGGAGAAACAACAGAATAAAACTGTAGCTTAGTTGCAGCCTGCAGATATCGAATCAAAGGACATCCTCGTAGAATTCCTTGTTTGTGTTCAGTGTATAAACTCTATGACTTGATCCTCTTTACTTCATTAGGGTGTTACTCCATTGTAAAGTTGTGTAGTTTTTTTTATAGAATTAAAATGGTTTCATCCCCTATATTTTTTGCATCAATCCAGATTGTGAAGGATACGAGTCTGCTGGTCATTAACCTCGAATTATCCTATTTACTACGTTTCCAGGTGTTTATAGGTTCAACCAGAATGATGGTTTTGGATGATTGCAGATCTGAACCTTGCTAAATGTAGATAGATTCTGAAGTTCTGTCATTGCTGCGTATACACCTGGATCATGGCACCACGCAATAGATCTTCATCTAAAAGGCCTCTCTGGATTGTTGTCTTGATTGCTTTTGTCTGCGCAATAGTCACTGGAGCTTATCTCTACAGACCCCAACATTACTCGGCTTGTTACTTGTCAAATACCTGTACTTCTCAGCCTCCTCCAGAACCTGTCAGAGTATACACTGATGATGAGATAGCAGCTCGTGTTGTAATAGGAGACATTGTTCGTTCATCGCCGGTTCAGTCAAAGAATCCGAAAATTGCTTTCATGTTCTTGACACCCAGTTCGTTGCCTTTTGAGAAGCTTTGGGAGAAGTTCTTCATGGTATGATCTTTGGTACTATTTGTAAAATTACAATAATTACATCTCCGTCTAGTCTTAATTGGAAATTTGTACATCTTAGTGGTTGAACTTGTACGATGTGTTACTACTACTAATGTGTTCTCCTACTTGGAAGAAATGGATTATTAATTATCATGCATGTTTTACATAAGAACATCAAATTAATAGACATACCTCATGAAAGAATAGGATGTACTCAGTTGCATGTGCATCAATACTGAATCCAGCTGCTTGGATATACTTTTTCAGGGACATGAAGGCAGATACACAATATACATACATGCATCAAGGGAGAGGCAAGTTCACGCAAGTCCAATATTCGCTGGCAGGGATATTCGGAGTGAAAAGGTAAAATGATTAGAATAGCTTTAGATGAAGTCTCATCCTGTATTGTTGAATTTATTTCGAGGCCTGCTTGTTTAAGATTGTTTGAATTGATTTAGAGGCCTTGTTTGTACTGTTAGAATTTATCTACATTGGAAAGATGTTCCCAGTTTATATGTAATACACTCATCCCCACTCTTCTTGCATGGAAGTCTGTACTTTGTAGATTTAGTATCAAGTATGGTTTGTTTGTACTATCCTGTCCTGCCTGATAAACATAGTGGACCTAAGACTTCCACAGTTTATCTTCTTACTTGTTTGAGAAAGTAATAGTTCAATTTGCCGTGTAGGTGGTCTGGGGTACAGTTTCTATGATTGATGCAGAGAGGAGGCTCTTGGCAAATGCATTGCAAGATGCTGACAACCAACATTTTGTCCTTGTCTCTGAGAGGTCAGCCATTTCCTTTCTTCTCATCTAACTTTGAATTGCATATTCTTATCCTTATCCTAATGATGTGTTCTTATTGCAGTTGTGTACCACTGCATAACTTCGATTATGTATATAGTTATCTCATGGAAACAAACATCAGCTTTGTTGACTCGTAAGTGGACATCCTGCAGGTTATGTGATTGTGTATAGAAGCAAGTTTTTTCTTTTTAAAGTTGAACAAATGTTTGATTGTGGATCTGATGTTTCCCTCTTATTCATTATTGTTTCAAACATCATATCCTCATGACCTCACCATTGACATGCCATTTTTTGTTCAGTTTCGACGATCCTGGTCCACATGGAGCAGGTAGATACTCTGACTATATGTTACCTGAAATCGTCAAGAGTGATTGGAGAAAAGGTGCACAGGTGATAATTTTTATGATTCAGTTCCCTAAAAAATGGAAGCCTCTTTTCTTTTAACAAATTCAAGTTATTCAATCACAAGGATTATCGAAAACCTCATAAAATGAGAATTCGAAATTCCTTCTTTTTTATCTTATATGGTTGCCAGATGTTGCATCGATGTTCTAATTGAATTTTTTCCCGATGTTTTCCTATAGCCCAATATCCTATATTCTGACGTGACTTGTTCTCCTCTCAGTGGTTCACAGTGAAACGGCAGCATGCAGTTCTTATTCTTGCTGACACTCTTTACTATGGAAAGTTCAAACGCTACTGTAAGGTAAAGATCAGTGAACTGTGAAGAAATGTAAAGCAAATACATAGAATCATGTTGCTATAATACCCCTATATGTTTGTGTATTAAACCTTAGTAAGATATGTGATATTTCATATGTTAGTAAATTGTAATAGCTATAGGAAAACTTCAGGTTAATCTCTACGCTATCGCATAACAATTGATTCAGTAAGTCTTGCTCTGTCTTCATGATTTTGCTTCACCAGAAGTGTTAAGTCCCCACTTTCTATTTTCATAGTCACATGTGTCAAATGTTTTTACATCATCAGGGAGCCAAGCCCCTCGGGCCCGGTTCCACAAGCAAATGAAACCTGATTTACATAGTTTTTTCCAAACTGGACGACCGTAGTCCCTTCGAAGCACATAAACTGACAGCTTCTGAAACAAGTGTCAAATTTCTCTTATATCGTCTTAATTTTGGGGATTATGATGCATTGCTCATGGTACCTATTACTATTGACCTAGCTGTTCATTTTTATCTGGATTGTAGATCCTGTTTTGGTACAGTTAAGCATTGTGGTCTAGTACTGTGAAGTGTAAACGATTCTCAATATTGCATCGGCATATTACTGTTTTTAAATCAGTTTCCATGGCCGAAAATCGGTGTTGTCTTTTCTGTAATTTGGTGGACATCAAGTTGTTTTTCTCTCCTGATTTCCTGATATAGTGATATGTATGTATTTTGCCACTGATACCTTGTTACCATTGCACTTTGCAGCCAGGAAATGAATGGCATAACTGCTATTCTGACGAGCACTATCTGCCAACCCTGTTTAACGTAAGCACTCAGAAGCCCCCAACCAGCGCGTTCTATATTTTACATTGCTCACCAGTGATGCCTCACTGTTATCGAAATTCAAAACTGCAGATGGTTGATCCAACCGGAATTTCAAATTGGTCGGTGACACGTGTGGATTGGTCTGAAGGAAAATGGCACCCTAAAGTTTATCGGGCTGTCGACACAAGCTTTGAGCTGCTCAAGAGTATAGCGGTGAGCTCTTTGTTATGCCCGCTAGCGCGTAAAATTCATGATTTTGGGATCCTTCTAACTAAGTATGAAACGCTTGCTGCAGTCCATTGACGAGAGCGTTCATGTGACCAGCAACGCAAAGGTAGAGTTGTTTCGATCCTTTATATTTTTTGCTTTCACAATGTAGTATCTGCAAACCAAAAGGCTACTACGGTTCATCCCTTCTGTTCTGCGCTGAGGATGTGTCTGACATCAAATTCATCATGGTCCTCCTGCAGCATCAAGCGCAGAGACGACCATGCATGTGGAACGGCATGAAGAGGCCCTGCTACCTGTTCGCGCGCAAGTTCTACCCCGAGGCGCTCGACGCCCTGATGAACATATTCTCCAACTTCACCGTCATCTGAGGGACGGAGATGTTGAGGATCCTGTCTCCAGCCCAATCGCCGTGGCGCTACAGTCCGGGCGCTGTCCGTTGTAATGTAACCGGTGTTAGAATCCGGCGTGGGTCGGAGGATCGCACCATTTCGAATTCGACCTGCTGCTCTCTCATTGATGGTTAGGTTATTCTTTTACTAGCTCTTCAGAGATGGTCGATCTTTTTTGCTGGTGTGAACAGTGGCACTGTCCTCTTGCAAGAAGAGATTACAGACTGCAAAGATGGTGATCCATGGTATGCCCTATATATAGGAGGGTCGTCTGATTGACGGGTCACAGGAGCTCTGTTCTCACAGATGTTTGCTGATCGTTTTGAGAAACAAAAAATAATTTTTCAGTCAAAAGTAAAATAAAGAATGACGACGGATAGATAGCAACTTTGGGCCCAAAACTAACGATGCCAGCTTTCTATGTTCATGTGGCTCATAAAGTGCCTCATAACTAAGAGCATCTAATAGATGCCCTATTTTAGCCTCTGTGCTTTAAAAACCCGTTTCTAGGGCATGAAAGGACAAAAATCACTCTCCAACATGTGTCCTATGTGGTGCCCTATTTTGGGGTAGCGCCAAATTTTGCTCCTCTCTGCCCCATATTTGGGGCAGAGAGGACCTCGGCCCGACGTGCCCTATCTTTTCCCCTTTCGTGCGCGTGCCACCAACCGCTCTTCCTCCCCGCTTTTCCCCGCGCCGCCACCGACCCTGCGCGACCGAATCTGCCCGCGACGCTCGCCTCCGGCCATCCCCCGACCCCGCCGCCACCCCAAATCGCGCCGCCACCGTCAACCGCACCCGCCGCCGCCCCGAATCGAGCCTCCACCGACCCAAACCCTAGCCACCGCCGCCGAATCGCGCCCGCCGCCGCCTCGAATCGAGCCTCCACCGACCCAAACCCTAGCCACCACTGCCGAATCGCGCCCGCCGCCGCCGCCAAGCCGCTCCCAAATCACGCCGCCGCCTCTCCGCCATGCTCCGTCCGTCGCCGCCGCTCTCGCACCCGAGCCGAGCCGCCCGCGCGCGCCATGGCGCCGAAGAAGAAGACGAATGCGTCCTCCGGCTTCAAAGGCGTGCGAGCGAGGCCGAGCGGCCGCTGGATCGTGGAGTTGCAGCACGAGGGCATGCAATACTACCTCGGCACCTTCGATACCGCGGATTGGGCGGCTAGAGCATAGACGTCGTCGGGTGGCGTCTCGGCGTTCCGCGGGAGCAGCTCAACTTCCTGAGCATCACGAGCCTGCAGAACGCCATCTTCGTCGGGCCTCCGATGAAGACGAAGGTGAAGACCCGCTTGGTGAAGAAGAAAGAGGAGCCGGCGAGGGTGCTCGAGACCGACGACGAGGCGATGGCTCGGTTTGCACTGGAGCATCCCGAGTACGTGCACCACGAGCGAGAGTTCTTCTGGAAGCGCGAGCAGGAGCAGAAGAGAGGAAGCACGACGAGGAGGCTGGACCGTCGACGGTGAACTCGAACGTGTTCGAGTTGAGCTCCTCCTCCATCGACTGGTCAGATGACGGCTCCTCCTCCTTCGACTGGTCAGATTTAGAGTAGTATCGGAGTCTGTAGGATTAGCATCGACTAGATTGTGATGTTCAAAATGTGGTTCGTAGTTTAAATTGTGTTCAAATTATGGCTTGTAGTTTAAATTGTGTTCGAATGTTTATGGAATTTGTTTAAAATAGGGCATGTGTTGGAGAAGTAGTGCCCTAAAATAGGGCATCTGGAAAAGCAGAAAATTACTTCGTGCCCAGAATGCTAAAACAGATGCCCTATATGTCTAAAAACTAGATATAGGATAGCACAGATGCTCTAACGAAGCCACATGAATCACAAAAACAAAGGATGCTACTGGTAGCCATGTACATGTGTGCTCATATAGATATAGTGATGAGAGTTGAAACTATCAACATTCTTACGTATGCTACTGAGTATAATCTATGCAGAATGAATAAGTCGGGCGGGAGAGTGAGTGCACACGACTTGGACCGGACGGAGAGGTCCAAGAAAAAGCCACACGCCACCACTACAAGTTGAAGTAAAGCAGAAATGTGACGGTGACGCTAACCTGCAAATAGCAGGACGAGGTCGCACGAGCCCGGCCCCGCCGGTCGCCTACTTCCAGCCAGCTCCATCGCTTGCTCCGAACGAGGTTTTGTTTCTTTTCCGGCGGCGCCGCCGCGAGACGTTCGATCCTCAGGTTGGCCGACGGTTCAGCCTATACTCCCTCCTCGGTTTCAAATTATTCGACGCACATTTATCTATAAACATGGTGTATTTATACACTAAATAAGCATAAGTATATATACATCCACATTTATACATCAACTAATTTATAACAGAGGGAGCAAAAATCTTATCTTTAATTCTTTATCTTCTTATTATACTATATACTACATGGGTAGCAGTCACTAGTCAGTTACAGAAGTCGGCCGTGAGAGGGCAAGGCATTGCAACGGACATTCCAAGAAAACCAACCAATCGATCGCCATCATCTACCAATCTGGAGCTTGGTCTCGGAACAGTTCTAAGGGTAGATTGCCACGTACTACCACCGCCAGCTAGTTCAATTTTCCCTACTACACAGCTCAAAAAATCCCTAGTACGAAGTACGGAGTAGTATAAAAACAAGAGTTTCATAGAGAGCTCCATAAATAACAAATTAATTTTCTTCGGACATACGAATGATTAGAGAATTAATTCAAACAGCATTGGTAACTTGTAGATAACCATGTGTGCAGGACGAGCTTATCCAAACCAAAAATAAATAAATTCCACACCATTTCTTCTTCTTCCTCGCATCCAGATACCCACGGGTGTAAAGTAATTTAATCAAGCGCGCGCTTCGCTGCCCCCGCCCTATAAATCAAGCCACGCCACGCCATGCCGGTCGGTCCACGCCACGAGGTCCATATACCACGCCAGCCAGCGCTTCTTCTTCGTCAAGTCCGTCCACCCACGCGAGCACGCTCACACGCCGTCAGCCCATTCAACGCCCCCGCCGGACCGCAACCCACCACATACTCCCCCCAGCTCCGACCAATTCACAAGCCGATCGATCTCCACTCCCCCCAGCACGCCGCAACGCGCCATGGGGTGCGGCTTCTCCTCCACGTCCGGCGGCGCGCTGCGGCCGTTCGCGGGGGTGCGGGTGATCCACACCAACGGGTACGTGCAGGACTTCGACGCCGCCGGCGCGGGCGCGCCGGTCACCGTGGCGCGCGCCACCGCGTCGTGCGCCCCCAGCTCGCAGTACGTGCTCTGCTCCTCGGCGCACCTGCTGCAGCCGGGCCGGGCGCTGTTCCGCCCGGACGACGCGCTGGAGCCCGGCACCGTCTACTTCCTCCTCCCGCACTCCGTCTTCCATGCCGAGTCCTCCGCCGTCGACCTCGCGTGCCTCATGAACCGCCTCACCGCGCTCGCGCGCAAGGGCGGCCGGGGCCACGCGCCGTGCCCCGTCGAGGCGCTCTTCGCCAGCAACAGCTCCTGTCCGGTGGACCAGGTCACGACGTCGACGAAGCCCGCGGCTGCTCCGCCCCGCCCGGCGGGCAAGTGGGGCTGCGCGGCGTCCTGGCGGCCGCAGCTCGACCGCATCGACGAGTCCATCGGCCGCGCCTCCATGCGGAGCACCGCGTCCAGCTGCAGCGCCATCAGTAGCCAAGATTAGATTTTTTTTTTCTCCTAGCGAGCTAGCTCCTCCTTCTTCTCGGTTCTTTCTCTGGCTGTTGTTTCGTCATCGATCTGTAGCAGGGTAAGCTGTTCCTGTGAGAGCCATGCATCAAGGAACTAGTTTAGATCTCTTCTTCTTGTTGTTGCTCCTCTCGTTGTTTATTGTTTGTGATTTGTACCATGGAAACTTTAATTTAGCTTTCTGTTCTTCAAGTGTATGTATATATCTCTGCTTGTTTCAGCGTCCGATCAGTTGTGCTACGATTTTAATTAAACTTTGAGTGATGACATTAGATCAAATGATCAAACTCTCCTAGTACTGCATAGGATCAGCTCATCAGCAGCGACAGACTATAATAATAATGATAATACTAAGAAGATGAACTGGTAAGTTAATTAGGCAGGTGCCATTGGTCTAGCTAGGACTCGAGAGCTTGATTGCTACTTGCAGGTCTTGGTCTGAGACTCTGCAACCGCAGGCAACTACCACTTGTTTCCATTGGCATGGTTCATTGACTTTAGCGCTAGATCTTGGGATTCATTCTTATACATACTAGTAATCTTATATCTAAAAAAATGTTAATTAATTAATCAGTTAGTGTTAAGACAGGAGGGGAGAGTGGGGACATGCTGCTGATCTGCGTGTGTGTCACTCCCACTCCACGGTGTAAATGCGAAACTGCCACCCCAACCAACGTTTTCCTTTTCTGACGATCAAAACAACGGCCGTCGGATAAATCCAAAGTGTTTGAACCCATCCACTTTTGTCTTGCTACATTTAGCTCTCTATACATGTTCCAAAATAGATGACGGTTTGAATTATGTGGGTCGATTTGACTCCCGAGTTCCATGGAGCTATTTACGAAACCGAAATGTTATTTTTAAATACAGTATAAAAATACCAATCTTTTACGTATAGATATGATCTAGGCGTCCATACGTTTTTAACAAAGGGAGTACTACTATATTTGTAAGATGTGAAAAAAGGACGAAATTTTGGTTCCAACAAGAACAAAAACTTGATTTTGAACCAAATTTGTTTTTAATGTGTAGACCACATCTGAGCATATATGTGGAGAGCACAAAACTTTGTAGGCACATAGTAGACATATGAATGTCCTTGTGTATTTTTTCTTCAGATTTTTTGAGTTTTTGAAATAAGGTTTTCGAATTTCTGAGATAAAGAAGTTCAATGAGCGCAAGAGGTAAAGTGACTTTTCACCGCGGTACCTACTACCTAAGGCCTAAGGGCAACTCCAACGACATCCCTCGTATCTATATTTGGCAGTTTGTTTAAAAGTATGTCAAAAAAAATCCATTTTTATCTAGAATATGCCCACATCTTCCATTCCTCCTTAAATTGGGGGATCAAGGATCATCCATTTGTAAGTTGTCCACCTCCATCATTTGATTGTCCGCCGGCCCAACCCACCACCCACTAACCCTCACCAACACCTCATTTCCTATCTCTCTCCTCGTCACTACCCCCAGCTCGATATGCTTGTCCGACTCTGGCCTATTCCCATCGCCCGCCCCTCCCGATTGTGTCCCACACCCCCTCCTTCCGCTCCGGCCACCACACCCACATTCGGCCCAATCCCCGGCCCCTTATGTCATATCTCCTCCGCAAGCACTACTCACTCGACCCATGTGCGCTCGTACTTCGCATTGCACGATGGGGCGCCACCTCTCGATAATTCCTCCCAAATTATACACAATGTTATCTAACGTTTGTAACGTCAAGTTGGGTGAGCTTTCCCTTTCGGCACAGTCGTTGTTTGAGATTTTCACCATGGAACTTTTCTTTAAGACGTTTCTATGAGTAGCATCAAGAATTTACTTCCACGAAAGAGGCTTTCGCCCCGGATATATTAATATAGCAACCAACCGAAACAAGCATGAGACCACCGCTGAGGCAAACAACACAGAGCAAGCCCAAAAGAAACAAAAAAGAAAAAGGAGAGAAAGAACGTCGACAATAGCGGTTCGACGAAAAACAGAGAAGACTCGCAACCGCTGCGCCCTATGGAGAATTCCCACCACAATCCTAGCACTCCGAAGCGCCGCGAACCAAGCAGCACCTTCAAGAAGGTGAGCGACGATGATGACGCTGCTGCCCGAACGGACCCAAAGGACACGTCCTAGGGTTTCCCCCGGTACGCCCCAGGGGATGGGGAGGAGGTACAACCGACGCCTGCAGGAAGGACGGCGACACCCTCAGGTGTCACCGCATCGGTGTCAAGAGACCGAGATTTCTCCCGACCCCCAAAGAAACAGAGCCCCAGACTCTCCGTCAAGAATTTACTTCAGGTTTCTTCTAAATAACAAGACCAGCTGAGGAGGGAGCAAGCGCTCGAACGTGGGTCGTGGGTAGCGCAGACAACCATTTCCCAACTGGCATTCAGATTTCTTCTAGCTTGCAGTTTTACATTGTTTGGGATTTTGTACTGCAATAGAATATATGCTTAGCTTTTTCTGTGAGTGTGCCATCGAGAAAACCAGATTTATGTGTGTGTCGCGCACCATTAAAAACTTCGAGTGAGATCATATCAAACTATTAAAATCTCCTACTACTACATCGGATCAGTAGACAGCATAGAGACAGAATGTGGTAAACAATGATAATGATAATAGTATCAAGGAAGTGGTAGGCTAGTTAGGTAGGCTCCAAGTGCCATTGGTCCAGCTTGATTGCTAGCTACTTGCGTGTCTTCTCCTGGAATCCACACCCCACAGACAGGCAACTAGGCAAAGTGGAGCTACTAGCACGACGATTGGCCTCATTTGACTTTGGCGCCCGTGGGACACAGATGCCACATAACCTATGTGCAAAGCTGATGATCACTTAACTAATTGGTTAGTGTTAAGACAAGAGGAGGAGAGTGAGAGGCCGGGTCACTCTCTGATCCCTCCCTGTAAAATTGCAAATGCGAAGCTGCCACCCCAACTAAAAGCATTTCCTTTTCGACGATCAAAACAACACCCACTCGATGAATCCAAAATGCTTTTGTATTGCACAATTAACCGTCTTTTTCTTTCACTATCATGTGTTCGAAAATAGCTGGCTGCTTTAATTAAAGACGTGCTATATAGTAAGTACCAAATTAATTTATGGTGCTGCAAAAAATAATGCTGCATCCATAACGTGTGTCCATGTCTAAAACGTCACGTAGTTCCGAACTGATGACGGAGTAGAGTGTGTTGCCGACACAATTCGGGTGCAACTAGAATGCTAGCTACCATTCGGATGTTCAGCTAGAAGATTCAGCGACTTGTACGTGAAGTTTGTTTATCTGCAAACGGAGGCTAATAGTATTAAGTTAGTTTATCTTGTCCCCATATTGTAGGTTGCTTAAACATAACCGATCTGCATAGCCCCATCTATGTCAGCCGCAGGCACAAGATCTCTGGCCATTCACTACACCAGAACACCCAACTAGCTAGGAAAGGATGAGGCTTTGGCGAGATATTCGTCAGGTCGATGTCTCCACGACGACCACAATCCGATGCGGAACCGGCGGCGTAAGTAACAAAGGGGTGCCTAATTTCCAAGTCGAAATAGAAAATTCTACCCCTAGGGCTCTGTTTGTTTCTTTTGTGCGGATAAATGGGGATAATTTTACAGGAATTGGATGAAACCCCAAGCTTCACCCAATCCCATCAATCTCCAAAAACTCTAATCCACTACTGAGAGGTAGTGTTATGTGTAATAAAAAATACACTAAAGTTTAGAGAATTATGGGGGAAAATGAGGATAAAACCGATCAAATACATTAGAAACAAACGAACTTTTGAAAATATGTCGAGATTTAGGATTTGACTAGGATAATTCCTACCAATCCTCACAAAAACTTTAGAAACGAACAAGGGCTAGGGAGACGTGAAAGTGAAACCATCGACTGAAAAGATAGACACGCAAAACCTCTGACCAATTCCGCGGAAGAAATTCACATGGTTTTCTGGCATCAAGTTGGACGAGCCCGCGTCCCTTTCAGTGCTCCGGCCTGTTTCTTACGCCGGCAGACAAACGAAGAACAAGATAACGTACGGCGCAGGGAAAGATCAAAGATCGATGATCCAAGTTTCTCGCAGTACTGCATTGCATGCGATCAACGATAGCTGACTTAACCAGGCCGGAGCTTTGACGGTAGTGTACTTACGGCGTGACCATCCTAACTCTTTTCAGGCCGATCTTATCTTGGGTAACCTAGCAAGAACAGATCTATGGCGCCGCCACTTGTCGCTGACGCGGCGTAGTAGTGTTGATACACTGGACTGGAGTCGGCAATGGCGATGTGCCTGCCGCCATTTGTCGTTGGCAGTATGCTGTGCCCGGTCTAAGTTCGATGCTCGGTCTATCTCTCTAAACCCAAAGGAATCGTGATGCGAGGTACTCCGTATCAAATTTTCGGTGGAACATCCATGGATTGTTAGGGACAAATTCAGATCCTCGGTGCTGCTCTCTGTGACTTCGTCAACCCGGTTTTTCGACTGCTTTTTAAGCGAGAAGATCAGCTTGCAGAATATGCTTTTACACCATTACACCAAGGTAATAAACAAGATGATCGACTGCAGTGGATTGTTAATCTTTGTGCAAAACACAGAGCGACGGAAGAAATCTTAGCGTACTTAGGCCCATACATGTACATGATTCTCGTGACTTTTCTTGGTTGAAATAAGCATGCATGACGACCCTGATATATGGCAGTCGCTTTGGTGAGGACGGTCATATATATTCTCTCCTCGTTGTTTTTCCTCCTCCGTTAGGATCTTGATCGACGATTGGCTAGCGGAGAGGGTTTCTTCTCGCCTCTGCCTGAATGGTTCTATATAACATCTTAGAAACAAAAAAACGTGAAATGCTCTTGCGTGTTCGAGGAAAAAGTGTCCGCGAAAAGAATTGACTACAGACTACTGAATACCTGGTTCTCTGTGTGCGAGGTTATCAGTTATATCACTAGTGGAAAACGGCTCTTTAGTACCGGTCGGGGAGGAGCATCAGTACCGGTTTCGCAACCGGTACTGCGCAATCGGGACTGATGCCCCCCCAGTATCAGTACCGGTTTCTTATCGTCCGGTACTAAAAGGGCCCCCACGTGGGCGTGGGGCTCGAGCTCGTGCGGAGAACTTTTAGTACCGGTCGGTAACACCGGCCGGTACTAAAGGGTTTAGGTTTTAAGGGTTTTGCAATTTATTTTTCGTTTCCTTTTTTTTCTGTTATCTGTTTTCTTTTCTTCACTGCAATTTTATTTTATGTTTTCTTTTTCATCTACTGTTATACATTCATACGGTATTATATATATACACGGTACACGTTGATGCATACGTAATATACTTCCGTATATGTATTCTACGCTACTACATACGGTAAACGTTGATATATAATATAATTTAGATATAGGACATATTCATACTACGTTATTACATACATATATACATATATACAATCCGGTGTATAGAGATCGCAATAATGTCATACATCCTCCTCTTTCATATGGCATAGCTATATTTAGGATTATGGTATTCTCCCTTTGGATTCATGACCTCCTCAAGGATAAATCCCGCTATCTCCTCTTGAATTGCTTCTACGCGCTGATGTGGTAGGATGGCGTTCCGCTTGTCGTTAAGCTTTAAACGAGATCAATATGAATATATTAGTTGTGTGTGTATATATATATATATCAAATCATAATAAGATTGAAATATAGTACAAGCCAGTCACACTCACATCCATTCTTTTTTCACGCGACGCCTGCTCAACGCTCAAGGTCCTCATGAACTCGCAGACGTAGAATCCACATAATTCATTTCCCGGAGGCTGCTTCATGGTCTTTACGAGAATATAACTTAATTAAATAATAATTCAAAATGATGATGAATTAAAGAGACTATGTTTAATAGTAGCACACTTACATCAATATGTTTAATAGTCAGCTCTGGTTTCCATTCACCCCTCTCTCTCTTGATGAATATTTTCCAAACCCTACTCACAAAAGCAAATGAATAAATGTGTTATGATTACTTGATATCATGAAATGGGGTTAATGGTTGAAATTACCTCTGAAGCATGTCAATCAAGTCCTGGTAGTATGATTGTGGTTTGCGTAATGAGTCAAATACTTCAACTTCAGTGGCGGATGCTGTGGAGCCAGGGGGGCGTCCGCCACGGCCGTTCATCGACAAGAGCCCCGCCGCGGAGCGGCGGGCAGTCCAGGCGACGTCTTTCAAGGGACAAAAGTTTCCCAGGCAGTGGAAGATCGGCGGATGCTGCTCTTCGTCTCCGTCGCCGGTGAAGCTGGTGATCCTCGAGCTTGTTCCGGCTCCTCTCCCTCGTGTTTGCTCTTTCTTTGCTTGTTTCTATGTACTTTGTATGTGGAACCCTGGTGAATATACGTGGTGAAGTTGGAGGTGTTCAAAAAAAAAAAAATACTTCAACTAATCCCTTGTCAATGATAATGTCCAGTAGAATCCAATGGAAGCTGCACACGTTTATATAGTGAGGCATGAATATAACTCATCAATTAAACTTAACATCTAGTCATTAGCAATATAGAAATGTGTTGAAGACAGTCACACTCACTTGAAGTTGTAAGGAAGAAGTATATCTGCCGCATGTGTTTGGCTCAATAGCGACCTCAACAATGCCTCCTCGCAGTCCCCGGGCTTCCGCTCTAAGTTTTTGCAGTTAACGATAGATGGGTCAATGAACCCAACTTCCCAGAGTCTTTTCCTTTTGCACTCGATAAGCATCCACCTGCATATATAATAGCATACGAAAGAATATAGTGCAGATAATTACAGGCTCAATTAGTGAGGATAATTACATGCTCAGCTAGACATTTAGAAAAAACACTTACAGAACATAGCAACTCATGATAGTTGCGTCGAGAGCACGCCGGTTGTATAACTGCCATAATTCATCAAATTCGATACATATCTCGTGGTTGACGAAGAATTGGTCTTCTCGGTATGTCACGTAAAACACGAGTTGCTTGTCCTTTGCAACCTTCATGTACCAGTCATGCAATCTCCGCATTTGAAAAGCTAGACGCACCATCTCATCACTAGGGAGAAGATCTTTCCCGTAGACAAACGTCCGTGCTATCTCAGTCGACTTGGGGAAAAGTGCGTCAAATGCATCATCGTCCATGTAGTCAGTAACAGGAACATTTGTCCCAACGTTGGGACTCTTGTCTGTCTGAACCTTCAGCGGGGCGACCGACTGTACTTTCTGTTCTCCGAGCTGGGGAACCTTTTTCCCCTTCTTCTTCTTCTGTGCAGCGACCCTTTTCTTTTTATTCTCCTCTTGCGTGTCAAAACTCTTCGAGATAGAGCGTTCATAGTTATCAGGCAAAGTTCTACGGTCAGGATCACAGACGATGTCTAAAAAGTGTTTAACACCCTTAGGGTTTAGTACCTGTTTTGGCTCGGGCACTTTCTTCGCAAAGTGTGCGGCATTGTGAGCTTTGACCAAGGGAGCATTCTCCTCAACGGTCCGGTGGTAAGTTAACACCGGAAGATCCTTCAACGACGGCCCGTACTTGTAGGTGTCCTTTGGAGCACCACTCGACGCACCGGCAAGCATCTTCTGCCTCATTGAGAAGGTCCTATTGCCGGTGGGCGGACTCTTTGCAAGCTCCGGGGTGGACTCCCGCTGGAGTGGACTCTTTGCAAGTTCCGGGGTGGACTCCCGCTGGAGTGGACTCTTTGCACGCTCCGGGGTGGACTCCCGCTGGAGTGGACTCTTTGCACGCTCCGGGGTGGACTCCCGCTGGGTTGGACTCGCGCACCGGGGAGATGGAGTCGCGCTGGGTTCCCTCTCGGTGTCCATATTTTCAATGCGGGGTGGACTTGGAGGTTGATTGCTACTCGGAGGGGTTGGTGGCCTACGCGTCGATTCTCCAGGAAACACGATGTGTTCCTTTCTCCATAGAATGATTCCGCGCAACACTTCTCCCAGTGTCGTCTCCCCTTCAGCTCCAGGAAAGTCAAGCTCTAGGTCCTCGAATCCGTTCATAATTTCGTCCACCCCGACTCGCGCGTAGCCAGCTGGAATCTGACCGCCATGAAGGGTTGCTCCGGGTATATTCTCTAAAGCAAAGCCGACCGCCACCTTTATGGATAGGTTCCTCATCTTGATGTGCAGCTCACAGTTTGTTCGCCCCTGAATCTGATCCACGGGGTATGTTGCGTCATCAGGCTGGACATTTTGTGTGGAAGCCACGCTGCTTTTCCGCTGAGATGCCATATCAAGTTGGTCCTCCTGCGGCTCAGATACCTTTTTCTGCCTCATTTCATGTCGCAGGTCTATTATCATGTCTTCCAACCGCTGATATTTCTCTGCCTCCTGTTTCTTCTTCCTGTCGCGACTCCTGTAGGTGTCCCTATGCTCGGGGAACCCAACCTTCCAAGGGACGACGCCCACGCCTCGTACTCGCCCAGTGTGTTCAGGATTCCCGAGGGCGAGTGACAGCTCGTCCTTCTCTCTATTGGGCGCGAACCTTCCCTCCCGAGCGGCAACTACTGCATCATCAAGTTCTTTGGCTTTATTCCGAATTTTTTCTCTTTCGGGCTCTCCCTCGGGGCCTGGTTTAACCTTTTCCTTGAACACAAGATTCCCTGTCTGTGGGTCGGGCTCCAGCCCGACGCTGTACGCCCAATGTCTCGCCCTTGCGGGATAGCTTGATGTACTTGGAGTGACCCCGGCAGCAATTAACTTGGCGTCCCTTTCTTGCCACTTAGGAATGGCGGTCTTATAGCCACCTGGCCCCAAACGTTGGAAATATTGCTTTTTGTCGGCATTCAACTTATTTTTCGCCGACTTTTCCAGAGCTTCTTCTGATTCCTTGTAGTCCTTGAATTCTTGCCACTGATCTCTTATCCTCCTGTACTGTACGTCTTCAAAATTAGGGGTTTTCTTTGTCTTGATGAATTGCTGGTATAACCTTTTCTTGTAGTTCATGAATTGTTCGGCCATTTTCTTTAGAGTCCACTGGAAGACTTTCTTTTTCTCGGCATCTCCGAGGCCTGTCGGTAGGGCGAAATTGTGGAAAACGGACTTCAGAAGTTCCCTCTTGCAAATATCTGACACAAAACTCTCTCCTCCACCCTTCGGCTTGTGCCATTCTCGGATGGTGATCGGAATGTTGTCCCGAACAATAACTCCGCACTGACTCACAAATTTACGTGCGTGCTCTTTCGGAGCAATCGGTTCGCCAATTTCAGAGATTTCTTCGATATCAAATCTTTCTTCTTTTAACTTTTTGGCCGGGCCTCGTTTTCTTTTAACAGACTTGCTCGATCCCGATCCGGAGGGCTAAAAGAAGAAATATTATGTTAAAACATGTATATGTACACATATCAAATCATTAATTTATCACCATAAGCTATGTATACCTCGTCGGTATTCTGCGCTACATTCTCATCGGCATTATTGTTCGAGGCGGATGGATGAGCTTCTAAGTTATAAATCTCCTCGTCCTCCATTTCACCACCGGACATGTTAAAATATTGCGATCCATCATCTTCACCATCTCTGATGATGTCGAACAATTGATCTTCCCCTGCTCTGCCGTCCATAGCTTAACTAATACAAAAAAAAAAGATAGAACAATTTAGTGCCAAATCGGGCGGCGGCAT
Source organism: Poa annua (assembly GCA_026929855.1). NCBI lineage: Eukaryota > Viridiplantae > Streptophyta > Magnoliopsida > Poales > Poaceae > Poa > Poa annua. Next base: position 100,170,832 of record CM049437.1, read on the forward strand.
TATTGTAAAGAAATAACATGTGCGCACGGTAGAGGCTCACCGCGGGGGAGGGCACGAGGGGATGCTCGGGAACGACGGTGAGGCGCGGGATCAACGAGACTCGGGAAGGTCACAGAAAGGACGACGGTGAGGCGAGGGATAGACGGCGAGATTCCTACATGATGTCAAGTTATAACGGTGAGGCGAGGGATCGACGAAATCAAGTACTTTGCATTGAGGAAATTGTGGTTGCATTCCCCGCGCGTTGCCGCGGGAAATTGTGGTTGCATTTTCACAATACTATTTCACAAATTCTAACACTTTCATTCACAAATTTCAACACTTGCATCCACGCTATTTATTACATTGTAGCATTATAATCTTTGCATCAAATAAAATTACATAGTAGCATCCATAAAATTACCCTAAATTACACAATTACTTTGCACAACTACTTTGCATCCACACTATTAATCCAAATTTACAAACTTCCTAACATTGCAAAACAGACAGCAAGGCCTCATATAGAATTGTTTCAGGGATGGTGTCAGCGAACAACGTGGAATGAACATTGCATATATGTTCAGACAACATGGTTCACTCACACCTCCCTGAAGATGCAACGTGCAACGATCTAATCATCGGCCAAAATTTAGAAACTTCCTAAAACAGTAGCAAAAATTGCAAGTACTTTGCATCAAATAAAATTACATAAGTACTTTGCATCAAATAATCTAACACTCTATTTAACAAATAATCTAACACTCTATTTAACAAATAATCTAAAAACAGTAGCATTTGCCCCAAACGTTGGAATCTATTCACTTTGTCACATTGACAAATCAAAAAATTGCACAAATCCTACAAACCGTAAAACAATACTAAAAATCCTAAAAATCTAACAATAGCATTCACATAAATATTCTAACACTATTACACTTTAAATTCTAACACTAGCATTCACATAAATATATTATTGCTAACACTAGCATTCACATAAATATATTAGTGCTAACACTATTACACTTTAAATCCTAACAATAGCATTCATATAAATATTTCCTACAAAATCCGAACAATAGCATTCACAAGTTATGAATTTCCTGCAAAATCCTAACAATAGCATAAATATATTGTAAAATCCTAATAGCATAAATATATGATGTCAGCATGATGTCAGCATGACGTCAGCAATGGAGCTCTCGTCCCCTTCTGCTTCTTGCGTCCCTCGATTGCGCGCCAGAGGGAGGAGCCGCACACACGGCGAGTCGCGCACCGGCATGCGCGACCAAATGGTGGCGGCGCTGTCCTAGAATGGTGGCGGCGCTCCGCTGTCGGCGGCGGTTCTCTAAGCCCTAGCACCGGTGGCGAGAAGGAGGGAGGAGCCGCGCACACGGCGAGTCGCGCACCGGCATGCGCGACCAAATGGTGGCGGCGCTGTCCTAGAATGGTGGCGGCGCTCCGCTGTCGGCGGCGATTCTCTAAGCCCTAGGACCGGTGGCGAGAAGGAGGGAGGAGGAGACGGCTCACCTAGCACCGGCGGAGCGACGGCCGGAGTCGGGAGAGACGAGGACAACGTCGGGGGCGGCACGGCTTCTCCGGCGATGGCGTATAGGGCGTCTCCGGTGATGGCGGCGTGGCGTCTCCTCTTCGTCGTCGTCGGGGACTCGGGTCTGTGTAAGAGAATGAGAACTGCCCGATCTGGGCGTGGTCATTTAATGCATAGACCTTTAGTACCGGTCTCTAGCACGAACCGGTACTAAAGGTCCTTCAGTACCGGCTGGTAGCACGGCCCGGTACTAAAGGTCTGTCGATTCGGCGCCCAGAAACTGGCGCGAAACGAAAACATTTAGTACCGGTTGCAACCAGCAACCGGTACTGAAGGTGTTTTTTGTATTTTATTTCCCTCTTCTATTTTCTGTTTTCTGTTTTTGTATATCTACTGATGTAATTGTCTAAAACTAGTAAAATTAGTTTCTAATAATTTGTAAAAAAATTATTTATATTCAAGAACATGTTTTCAACAAATTACAAAGAATATTGACATTTTAAAAATGTAACATTTAAAATAAAAGGTATTTTATATCTATTTTCTTTTAACTAATTAGTTTCTAAAACTTTGTACAAATCTCTATTCCACAAATAGGTGCATATTGGTATAAGAAACAGTCATGCCAAAGGAATTCTTGAAATTATTTTCATAAATATCATTTTCCATTTTTTTAAGTGCAAAAAATGACTTTTTTTGTGAACAAAGTACCAAAAATATGATGTAAAATGGCACCCATTTAATTTTCATGGAAACTAGTCCACATATGATGGATAATCCCCAAGTATTAGGTTTTTCTTTGATTTCTACCTAATTTCCCTAGTTAATTGAGTTTATGTCGATTTTTCGAAAGTAATTCAAATTTTATCTACAACTGTTTAATAGTTTGGTCTGAAGTTTTTGGAAAAATCATTTTAAGGTACACAACTAGTGGTTATATCACAGAAACGTTGATAGTTCTAGAAAATATTACATCTTTCGATGAATTGTCACCGCGACCGTTTTGATCGTTTTTACCGAAAAATGAAATAATGTGATAAACACTTCAAAAAAGGAAATCATTTGGCATGGGACCTTATATGTGTACTTGTTGCTATGAAAAATGATCAACTTGATTTCTGACAAAATTTGCAAAAAAAGTCTTAACAAAAAAGGTCTATCATGTATGAACATCTAGAAGTTTCAAGACAAATGACCAAGTTATGGTCATTTCAACAACATAGTTTGTGATAAAGACCTCATATTCCACAACATAGTTTGTGATAAAGACCTCATATTTCATAAATATCATTCCTGGATTACACATCACCAATATTCCCATCTGTTGTATTATTCCTCCTTTTCTTCGATTGCTTAACTTTGCGCCGGAACCATGGAGAATCTTCATTACTTAACGTGATGCTTGGGTCAGTGTTGACTTTGAAGGGCGGAATTTCATCAAACTTATCATAATCTTCTGACATGTCTGTCTTGTCCTCCACTCCCACGATGTTTCTTTTCCCTGAAAGAACTATGTGGCGTTTTGCCTCGTCTGATGTATTCGCTTCCATATTTTTTGTTTTCTTCGGTTTGGTAGACATGTCTTTCACGTAGAAAACTTGAGCTACATCATTTGCTAGGACGAACGGTTCGTCTTTGTAATCAAGATTGTTCAGATCCACCGTTGTCATTCCGTACATCGGGTCTACCTTTACCCCGCCTGCATTCAGCTTGACCCATTTGCACCGAAACAAAGGGACCTTAAAAGAAGGTCCATACTCAAGTTCCCATATCTCCTCTACGTAACCATAATATGTGTCCTTTTGCCCATTGCTGTTTGTTGCGTCAAAGCGGACACCACTGTTTTGGTTGGTGCTCTTTTTATCTTGAGCGATCGTGTAAAATGTATTCCCATTTATCTCGTACCCTTCGAAAGTGACTATAGTCGAAGATGGTGTCCTGGCCAACAAGTACAGCTCAACATCAACTTCGGTGTTACTCATGAGATGTGTTTGCAACCAACCGCTGAATTTCGCCGTGTGTTGATCTTTAATCCAGAACTCATCCTCCTCCGGGTTCTCAGATCGTAAAATATTCATGTGTTCCTCGATATACGGAGCTGCCAATGAGGAATTTTGTAGAACTGTGTAGTGCGCTTGACTGAAAGAAGGTCCGTCCCTACATACAAATACTTTTTTCCCTAGAGTGCCTTTTCCACTCAGTCTCCCCTCATGTCGCGACTGTGGAACACCAATCGGATTAATGTCAGGAATAAAGTCAACACAGAACTCAATGACCTCCTCAGTTCCATAGCCCTTGGAGATGCTTCCTTCTGGCCTAGCACGGTTATGAACATATTTCTTTAAGACTCCCATGAACCTCTCAAATGGGAACATATTGTGTAGAAATACGGGACCGAGAATTTGAATCTCTTCGACTAGGTGAACCAAGACATGCGTCATAACATCGAAAAAGGATGGGGGGAACACCAACTCAAAACTGACAAGACACTGGACCACATCATTCTGTAGTCTTGGTAGGATCATTGGATCGATTACCTTCTGAGATATTGCATTGAGAAATGCACAAAGCTTCACAATGGGTACTCGAACATTTTCCGGTAGAAGCCCCCTCAATGCAATCGGAAGCAATTGCGTCATAATCACATGGCAGTCATGAGACTTTAGGTTTTGAAATTTTTGTTGTGCCACATTTATTATTCCCTTTATATTCGACGAGAAGCCAGACGGGACCTTGATACTGCTCAGACATTCAAAAAATATCACTTTCTCTTGTTTGGTTAGAGCATAGCTGTCCGGACCGTCATAATGTTCTGGAAGCAGGCCGTCTCGTTCTTTCAAACGTTTCTGGTCCTCCCGTGCTGCCGTTGTGTTTTTTTTCTTCCCATACACGCCCAAATGGCCTAGCAGGTTCACACAAATATTCTTCGTCACGTGCATCACGTCGATTGCAGATCGGACCTCTAGGACTTTCCAATATGGTAGCTCCCAAAATATAGATTTCTTCTTCCACATGGGTGCGTGCCCGTTTGCGTCATCTGGAACCTTTAGTCCTCCAGGACCCTTTCCAAAGATTACTTTTAGATCCTTGACCATATCAAATATTTGTTCACCAGTACGGTCCATAGGCCTCCTACGGTGATCTGCCTCACCTTTGAAATGCTTTCCTTGCTTCCGGACGTTATGCCTGACCGGAAGAAATCGACGATGCCCCAGGTACACACACTTCTTACAATTATCCAAGTATATACATTCAGTATCATCCAAACAGTGTGTGCATGCATGGTATCCCTTAGTTGTCTGTCCTGAGATGTTACTAAGAGCAGGCCAATCATTGATCGTTACGAAAAGCAACCCTCGAAGGTCAAAATCCTCCTGTTTGTGCTCATCCCACACACGTACACCTTCTTCCCGCCACAACTCTAAAAGTTCGTCAACTAATGGCCTGAGGTACACATCAAGCTCGCTCCCTGGTTGCTTCGGTCCTTGGATGAGCACTGGCATCATAATGAACTTTCGCTTCATGCACAACCAAGGAGGAAGGTTGTAAATACATAGAGTAACAGGCCAGGTGCTATGACTGCTGCTTTGCTCTCCAAAAGGATTGAAGCCGTCCGTACTTAGACCAAATCTTAAGTTTCTTGCGTCATCTGCAAAGTCCGGGAACTCTCTCTCGATTTTTCTCCACTGGGATCCATCAGCGGGGTGTCTGAACATCGCGTCTTTCTTCCGGTCCTCTTTGTGCCATCGCAACATCTTGGCATGCTCTCTGTTGCTGAACAAACGTTTCAACCGTGGTATTATAGGAGCATACCACATCACCTTGGCAGGAACCCTCTTTCTGGGGCGCTCGCCCTCAACTTCACCAGGGTCATCTCGCCTGATCTTATACCGCAATGCACCGCATACCGGGCATGCATTCAGATTCTCGTACTCCTCACCGCGGTAGAGTATGCAGTCATTAATGCATGCATGTATCTTTTGCACCTCTAATCCTAGAGGACAGACGATCTTCTTTGCCTCGTACGTACTGTCGGGCAATTCGTTATCCTTTGGAAGCATCTTCTTTATCTTTTTCAACAACTTTTCAAACCCCTTGTCCGATACACCATTCTCAGCCTTCCATTGCAGCAAATCCAGCGTCGTACCCAGCTTTTTCTGGTCATCTTCGACACCTGGGTACAATTTTTTTTTGTGATCCTCCAACATGCGCTCCAACTTGACCCACTCCCTCTGATTTACGCTGTTTCTCTGTGCATCAGCAATGGCCCGAGAAAGATCATCAGCGGGCTCATCCGGCGCCTCTTCGTCAGGCGCGTCTTCTCCAGTTTCCTCCATTGTAGTACCGTCGTATTCAGGAAACTCAGGATAGTTGTCATCGTCCTCTTCTTCTTCATTGTCTTCCATTATGACCCCTGTTTCCCCGTGTTTGGTCCAACAATTATAGCCGGACATGAAACCGGACTGAAACAGGTGGATGTGAATGGTTTTTGAGTTGGAGTAACTCCTGATATTCTTACAAGCACAACATGGACAATACATAAAACCATCCCGCTTATTTGCCTCAGCAACACGGATAAAATCCAGCACGCCGGTCATGAACTCCGGAGTGCGTCGGTCAACGTACATCCATTGTCGATTCATCTGCATTATGTAAATATATACAAAACCATTACACAATAGTTATATATATATATATCTACCATGAATAGATAGATACGTGACCAATTCATTAATACAAGTTCACCATATTTAAACAAATCTAATACATAGTTCTCATAAAACATTCATTAATTGAAACTAACATAGAACTAGCTAAAGAATTTCAATCCAACGACAAATGCGATCAAAATCACAACTAAGGTAATTATTGAACCAACAGCATAATGATACCAAGCCTCTTGACTAATGACATATTTTCTAAACTTTTTAAGCTTCAAGCGCATTGCATTCATCTTGATCTTGTGATCCAAGCGCATTGCCTCCATCTTGATCTCGTTATCATCGACGACGTCGGCAATCTTCAACTCCCATTTCATCTTCTCTTCGAGACGAAGATCTTCACTTCTTTTCAATTTAGCTTTCAAATCATTGTTTTCTTCTACAAAAAACTCGAAAATAGGGTCGGGCTCATTTTCCGGTTCAACTACCTCCTAGATAAAAATATATCTACGTTAAGTTGGTCGGTATAATTTTTGTAAACACGAAATTAAACAAACATATACTTATAACAAACAATCGTACCACATCCGAATAATAGAGCGGGCGAGAGCCAGTGTGGACAGATGTCAAAACCATGACACTATATATAACAAAAAGTTACACAAATAAGAAAATTATACAAGTAATAATTCTATAAACAATTAATTACGTAATTATAGCATAAAATGAGCTAAACTAGGACTAAATGAGCTAAACTTGGACAAAATTAGCTAAACTAGCACAAAGTAAATGATGAAACTAGCACTAAATAAGCTACATTTGTAGATTTTTCTAAATTTTTCTATCTAGGTCAAACTAACAATACATTTCTAGATTTTCCTACATTTTTCTATCTAGGTCAAACTAACACTAAATGAGCTCAAACTAGCACTAAATGAACTGAAGTTTCCAATTAAATGTAAGAGAAACAAATTTCTAACCTTTTTGACCAAAAATGGTGCCACGAAATTGGACAAATCGCCGGATCACCACCGAGCTCGAGCAACAACAGAGAGAAATAAATGAGGAGGCAGAGAGTGAAGTGAGCTCGGGCTGGAGGAAGTAGATGGAATTTATAGCGAAATGTTTTAGTACCGGTTTGTATGTCCATCTTTAGTACCGGTTTGTAACACAGACCGGTACTAAAGGTTCTCGGCGTGGGACCCGCCGCTGCAGCGCCAGCCCCAAATCCTTTAGTTCCGGTTGGTTACACCAACCGGTACTGAAGGTTGCTTACCGACCGGTACTGCTGCCGTTCGCCTGTCCGGCCGCTGGGACCGGTACTAATGTTATATTAGTACCGGCCGCAAATTGGTGCGGGACTAAAAGTCTGGACCAAAGGTCCGTTTTCTACCAGTGTATATACGGAGTAGTAGCGATACGGACATGATCATGACCTCATACTACTAATCAAAGAGTATGATAGATACACATACCAACGTGATATTTTCAAAATGTTTTGCAAGGACGACAGCCGCGTTTGACACTTGACATATGTCTGAAAAGAAGAATCCACCTACAGTGACAGTCCAACTTTTTTTGGAAAAGTTACAGTACTTTCGTACTGCTTAATTTATTGATTTTCCAAAAAATTGGTGTCCGTACACGAGAGATATACGAGAGACAGTCCAACTTCGACCAATAGCCTTCCACAGGTTCGTCTAGATTCGTATAGAAACTTCCAAATTTATGGATTCTAGGATGCTAGCTAGTAGTAGTAATTAGAAATAGAATTCAAGATTATCTACAAGCATTTCTCGTAGTAGTAGTAGTAGTAGTGGAGTTGGAAAAGTTAATGGGGCTGCGTAGAAGACAAGTTTTTCTACACTTTCTTCTTGACGTCTCTTTCGGGTCACTCCCATCTCCACCTTTACATTTCTCATTAGCAGCATATAAGTTCGAGGTGTCCATGGTGCAGTGGCAAAGATTAGAATTTGTTTCTTTTACTTTCTTCTTGATTTTTTCTTTTTGACATGAGGTAAAAGTTTTGCCTTTTATATTGATAAAGCAGAGAAAACATGATTAGGTCGAGGTACAAGAAAAGAAAAAATACCTCCAAGCGGGGTAAGAAACCACTAAGGGCCTTTTTGGATCACATGATTGTAAAACGCAGAAAAACTACAGGAATAATCGTTTGGATGAAACACAGAAAAAGTGTCTTGATCCTACTCACTTGAGTCTAAAATAGAGATTGGAATGCCTACGAATCCAATCCATAGGATTTTGGTAGCACCATTCATTTAAATCAGATAATTCATAGGAAAAATTCCTACCTATGAAAATCTTTTAAAATTTCTACAATCCAAGGAGGCCCAAGGAATATCTCCACAAGATGCTTGGCACCGACCATGATCCACTCCTTTTCTCATCCTTGATTTTCTGCATGAGCACTGTCGAGAGAGTAGAAGTGTTATTGAAAACATTGTGTTCATTTCTATCCAAATATGCCAAGTAATGAGAGTGATGCATGGCGGTTTGAAGGCGCAGAGATGCGCCATCCTGAAAATTGTGATGGCCTCCCAGTATAGTTCCACGATTGTGTGGCTAGAGCCTAGGTCCAGTACCAGGGATGGGAAAGAAATAGCTAAGAGGTCACCGTCATCCATATATGTATGCTTGGAGTAACATCACTCAAATTTGATTTGCCTAGCTATCTATAGGAGGCACTTAAAAGGCTGACAAAGCGGCTAGTGAGGCTACCCACGGATGGCGAGGCCAATGATCAGAAATCCAAATCCTAATTATGTTCGCAAGCCAAACGAAGAAACGACATTTCGAAGGTTCCCAAACCTTCCAAACAATAATATCAAAGGAGTAGTCTAAGCCGGGCCGAAGATTAAGAGGTGTTAGGACGACATAAAACAGGGTACAAAGTCATGATCCCAATGACAACCTTGAGAAGGCCCCATAAATGGATGAACTATGTGGTGTGACTCACTCAGAGAAACATCCAAGTTTAGATCAGTGATCCAATTAGAGCAAGTATAATAAGGTACAATCAACATGTGATTCATATAATATATTTGTGCATATATGGAGGACAGAGAATATGAGAGAGAATGGAAGCAAACTCTCACGCAAGAGCGAGCTACAGCACATGATCCTAAGTAGTTTGTGAGAGTGGAAGGTGGGTCAGCTATTAATAATGTAGACCATATTATAGCCAACTATTATATTTATTGACTATAAATGACATGGCACTATTTTATAGTCAACACTCGGCTGTACTATTTTCCTTGCTCGTATAGTTGGTAAGAGCTTGATAGACCGTGTTATTCTTTCTTTTAGAAGCAACAAATAGGGTCGGGGTGATGACCTTTGGCTGGAAGCCCTAGAGCTAAGAGGACGACCAAAAGGAGGCCTTCTTTCCGGTGTCTAGTGTAGTAGTGTAGAACTTGTCTCTGCGTTGAAGGGTTGGCGGTCCATATCATCATTCGAGGTTTCCATTCTGTCCCACAGGAAAATGCCCGGAATAGGCCTCCCAAGGTAGGGAGGGAGGCCAAGGTACATGATGGAGAAATTCGAAATAATAGTTAGGAAGTTCGCCATAATGCCCGGAAGGTCAAGATCCCCACGACGGATAGGAGCAACAGAGTTCTTTGAGATATTTATAACTAGACGAGTGACCTCTCTGAAATTTTGCAGTATGGATGAGAGATTTGAGACATCTTGAGGCTCAGGCGACAATAATATCGCGGCTGATGTCATCATCAAACATGGATTTGGGTTTTGTGATTTGTCGCATGGAAATTTAGAACACGATGTCCATTCTTCTTCTTCTTGTTGTTTGTGATTGTAGCATGGAAATTTACTTTAGCTTCTTCTGTGAGTGCCATCAAGCAAGTGCTTTTGTAGCCCGGCGTTGTTGTTTCTGATTTGTACAATGGAAAAGCACCGTCAGTTAGATACCTGTTTGTGGCACCGTCGGATCGCACATCCTAATAACTGATCTTTGGGTGAAATGATTAAGATATTCAGCTACATCGGATCCTTAGTGACAGACTTTAAACAATGACAATGGTTAACGACAATAGGTAGACTAATCAGGTAGGCAGCATTGGTCCAACTTGATTTGTGTACTTCTTGTAGCAGACAATTAGGCAAGTGGAGCTACTAGTACAATTCATTCATCTCTCGGGCAAGTGGGATTAGTGCATCATAATCTATTTGCAAAGCTGATGAATAATTATTAGTTAGCGTAAAGTCGTTGAGATGAGGAGCAGAGTAGGGGGGGCTGCTGTGTAGGCATCACTCTCCTTCGTCAATGTCTCCCCGACAACCACAACAGATGTGAAATCATCTACCAGAAAACACAGAGCTCTATTTGTGTTTTTCAATATCATCTTGATTATTTGATTCTCGCCTTTTTGGCTATGCGAATCTTTGTTATGCAAAGATCTAGTGTAATGTTTCGAAAAATATCGACATGACAAGGGAGTGTCTACCTTCCAAGTCCAAATAAAAATTTATTGTTTTGTAGGTATGTATCGTCTAGCTAGAGCTGGCTGCAAAACCCAACATGGCACTTTCGAGTTGGGTCGCACGGCAAAATATCTCGGCTACTATGCTATATATTGCTAGCTAATTAACCTAAGAGTAAACTCTAGCATACTCCCTATATTCTCCTTAGACTCTTCAAAAAATTGTTAACTCACTTTTAGCGGATTCCCTATGAGCTTTTATGTTCTGAATATAATAAGACTAGTCACAATGGGGAGTAACTTCAACTAGTAACATACACGTGTTACTAGACTTGTTACTACCCTCACAATGCAAAATAACATAGAGCTAGTGTCATATGTAGTCTCATTTATTACTCTATACATACATTTTGTCTTGAAAACTGTGATGTGATGGTAACTAGCTAGGTTACTCCATTTGCCTCTCTCCTCATTAATTACATGTCACATCATCTTTTTTGTCTAGATGGCATCTATGTTACTAACTTAGTTACTCCCGTTGTGACTAGTCTAAAGGACTCTCTAAAACCCCCAATAGCTTCTAACTGAGAGGTACCCAAGTTTACATGCCCTCTACCCCCAACGCCAGGGAAGTTTCACGTCCCTCCGGCCGGCCTCATACCTCGCCGTCTAGCTTCATTGCTATACTTGCAGGTCTTGGTCTGATAGCTTTGGAGTCCGCATCCCCAAGCAAGTAGCTAGTCAAGTGGAGCTACTAGAAAATTCATTTGACTTCCGTGTGAGTACAGGTTAATTCGTACTTGAAAACAAAAGTTGATGATTAAAAATTCATTTGACTTCGGCGCACATAGAATAGTTTGTACTAATCTACATGCAAAGTTGACGATTTAATTAGGCAGTGTTAGGGCAAGGGAGAGAGTGGAGGTGAGGCTGCGGGGCGTCACTCCCCCTCGATGTACCACGAAGCTGCCACCCCAACTAACCTCTACTTCGTTTCCTTTTCCGATGATCAAAACAACACACCCACCTCGGATATATAAATCCAATGTGCTTTGCCCCTCTGGTTATATCGTACAATTAAATCCCATTTGCCTTACCTACTCGAAGATAGACGACTTCCTAATTAAAAGATGTACACCGTTCATACTTCTTAGTTTTTGGTGATTGACATTGTAATTTAGAATGTATTGACAATTGAGACTTGGCAAATGAGAATGACATGGTATAATGATTTTTCAGTAAAAATGTTTAAACATATTTGTACGCGAAAAATCATGGTACATCCAAAATGTGTGTTCAGGCCTAAAACGTCATGTATTTTCCGTCAGATGGAGTGCCTTGCTAAGACCATTGGGATGCAACTAGAACGCTGCTATCCGGATGTTCAGCTAGAAGATGCAACGAGCCTTGAAGGTTGGTTAAGCCGAAGAGAACATCCCCATCCATGCCATGCATGCATGTCACCGGCGAGCTGGAAATCTCTGGTCACACCACCCTGCTAGCACGAATAGACAAAAACTACTTGCAAAAAACCCATCCATCTCATTGGTCACCACACCTATGCTAGCTAAGCTGCTTCTGAGACATTCGCCATGTACATCTCTATCAGCACAAATAGAAGAAAACACCGGTAGAGATGTGAAACCATCGACATATACAAACGATGGACACGTAATACCTCTGAACGGTTCCCCAGGATTCACACGACGTCAAGTTGGGCGAGCCGTCTCTCTTTCAGCGCCTTGTTCTGTACGCCCACATACAAACAAATCCCTGCTGAAAAATTGCGCCACGGGTGACCAACCACGGACTTTTTTGGTAAAACTAGCTAGATATTTACGAGGGCATCATCTTTAGTGTATCAAAATTCTTACCTTTTGTCTTATTTAGATGTTTCTCTCTGATTTATTCTTTTTGTTGAAAGGTAAAGAATATTTTAGATAATATAAATTTGCGAGGGCATCATCTTTAGTGTATCGAAATTCTTACCTTTTGTCTTATTTATATGTTTCTCTCTTGTTTATTCTTTTTGTTGAAAGGTAAAGAATATTTTAGATAATATAAAATTGTGAATCAATAATTTCGAAGTTTCATTTTGTATGTAATTATATTGATAAGATGTAATAAAAAGCTATTACAGAAAATAAAATGACGGTGTTTCTATTTATCACAGTCACATGTTTATACAGTTAGACGTGAATTTAGGAAGACGCAAACAGAACTAAGTGTGCATGCAAGATCAGTTGCCGTGCGTGTGCTTGGTAGCGTAGGTCAACAACTTTACGCCTCTTTTTTCTTTGTGCTTGTATGTGTTCTTGTTTGTATATTTATATTCTCTTCACAACAGTAGTGTTCTTGTGTTCGTATTTTGTGCTTACATGCACAATTGGACTATCTCTAACAATAAAGTTAATATTTAAAATAATTGGTGGTCAAAATGCCATCCACTTAACGTTATTCAACGCACTCCTTCAGCGGTGATCATGTTACCGTGAAATATTTTCTAAACCACTTTTCTGGCTATAGCCTTGTTGAAACATTTACATCGCCAATAATAATAATTTTCTACACACTTTAAGATGGTAAAAGAAAATTTTCATTGGCTATGATTTCCATAGAGGCCCAATCATGATAAACATGGCAAAAATAACATGTTTAAATCAGCCTTCAGATGTACTTATCATTCATATTACAAAACTAACATGTAGAATTATAATTTTTATTTATGGGTGAGGTTTTTCTAAAACTAACTATCAAGATCTATCGAATCATGTTTAGGTGTGACTATGTAGATCTCATTAGTTGTAGTTTCCGAGGTACGATTCTTTTAGATCTAACAAACTGTGATATGCATGTACAATTATGTAGATAAAACATTAGCGGTTGAATAATAAAATAGTGATTCTTCATATCGGTTGTCAATTTTGGGTAAAAAATAGCACATTTCTATATTTCCTGCTGAAAACATTGCATTCCAGAACTGATCGCTCTTTTCTAATAGTTAACCTTCTCATGTCACTATGCTTAGTTTATAGGAAGTTCTTGACTTTAATCTTCCACTGCAAATGCATCCCAATATGGCTAAAATGTCTCATGACTGTAGAGAACAATCAGTTAGTGCGAACCATCACCCTCTTCTTTCTTCACAATACAATTATTGTTTGGATGATAACAGTTGGATCTTATGCATCTTTTAATTAAAGTGTGGTCTCTCCATACAGTTCCAAAGGAACCTTTACAGTTTTCTATCTGTTATAACCCTTTGTTTTTGTTTCAGCTTGTAAGAACATTAAATTTAAACATTTTACTTCGTAAAATTATCTTCTTGATTTGATTCTACAACTAAAAATATTTAAGCAATAAGGATTGTTCCTCCTGATAAATTTACAATATATAATATTAGGTTGGGACTTAACACTGTATTCTCACGCTGATTTAGGCGCAAATAAAAAGAATATGATGGGATGGGTGGCCACCACATATGTATACCCGCTGGTTGTTGCTAGACGTACGCCTGAATAACTCGTATTGTCGTTGTCAAAGGGTAGATGACAGAGCAATCGTAAATTTAATAAAGCACCGGCGTTGCAAAGACGATGCCGATGTCGCCTGGCGCATGACGTACTTTTTTGCTAAATCTGGCCATTTTTACGAAGTATTTGGTCGCTCCGAAAAACGTTTTTCGGTGTCGACTCGATTGGAGCCGAAGTCCTGCGTGTTGGTGCCAGTGGCCTTTGACGTCGAACATCTTTGTTGGGGCGGTTGAAATCCGATGTGGCAGGATTTACCCCAATATGGTCGGCGCCAGGTCTAAACCTAACGAACTTCGACACCAGCCGACCTGGTGGCATGCAAACTTGAGCAGTTTTATACTTATACCAACTCAAGCAGTTTTTTCTTGCTTTGTAATACATGTCTTATTTATAAATTTATAAAATATAGCGCATCGAGGACATGTTAAGTGGCCGGAACATGTCTTCGGCAGCTTCATAAAGACCGAGTTTCCACGTGTATACCTCTTTATTTATTCTCTTAAGTCAATCCGTAAAAGAAAATGATTTGGCAAATAATAAATTAATAATCAGTTGTACGTGGATATTAGGACGTGTGTGCAACGTAACACATCTACATTTTTTCTCTCTCCTCTTATGTTTGTATGTGGCCCAGATAGATTTTGTACGTGACAATCTCTTAAGTCATACTGTAAAAGAAAAAAGATATAGCAAAAGATAATCAATTTTACGTGAGTGTCCTGATCCAACACGTATGGTATTAGAACCCTGTGCAAACCCTGTGCAAACGTAACACGTCTAGATATGTTTTTGCAATGTAACACGTCTAGATTTTTTTTCTCTCTCTCCTCTTCTGTTTTTTTTATGGGTCTCTCCTCTTATATGTGTACGTGACCCAAATAGATTTTGTACGTGACAACGTTTGCGTAACACATTTTGGCTTTAAATCCCAGCCATTAAAATTAAGATCAATGAAGCATATTTTTTAGTCTATGTGGATGAACGCGGCGTCTTTATTTTCACCTCCGTATATTGCTTTTAGTATATAATAGATAGATAGATAGTACTTGCAGCGTCACTTTCAGGCCCATCTTTGGTAACCTAGGAAGAACACAGATCCGTGCTGCCACTTGTTGCTGACATGGTCAAGTGCCCGACGACACAGCTGATACGCCGGAGTCGGCAACGGCGATGTGCCTACCGCCACTTGTCACTGAAGGTACCCAGTCAAGTTGTATGCTTGGTCTATCACTCTAAACCCCACAAAACCATGCTGAGAGATGCCAAGGTTTTGGTGGAACATCCATGGATTAGGGACAAATCCAGTGTCCCGGTGCAGCTGTCCAGGACTTTGTCAACCCTCATGTACAGGAAGGTAAAAAAGAAATGCAACCACGCCAACCAACCGATAATACAGATGATGATGTTTTGGGTCTAAGCGCAAGGGCCCTGATGCCGGTCGCTTGGTGAGGATGGCCAAATTATTTCTTCATTTTCTTAGTTAGGATTTGGCCTATTGGCTACAGAAGAGGGTCACTTCTGGCCTCTTGCCAACTAGTTGTATAACATCTTCTTAGAAAGAGATGTGAAATGCTTTCGCGTGTTCGAGGAAAAAATGTGTTCCTACAAAAATGTCTACTGCATACAGCATGCCTGTCCTTTAGGTGTGAGGTTTTCGATTATAAGTAGCGACAACGATATGAGAATGACCTCAGACTACTAATAAACTATCATGAAAGATATGGATACCCAACATGATATTTCCAAATATTCAAAAGAACAGGCGTCTTGACAGTTGACATATGCTGATATGCAACCTACCATTTTTTATGGATAGTAGGAAATATCCAATTATATCTGTAGGTTAATCTGTACTTGCATCGAAACTTGCACAATTTTTGGGTGCTACCCGCTCCATTGCTAAATATAAGACATTTTAGTTATTTTATATATTGACTAGATGCGGACTAAAGCGTGCCCAGATACACGTAGATGCATGTGAATCTAAAAAGAATCTAAAACATCTTATATTTAAAAATGGGGAGTAGCTAGTAACATTAAAAAAATCATGATTGTACTTGAAGAGTATATTTCATAGTAATGGAGTTTGAAAAGTTACTGCTGCCGTGTATAAGGGAAGCTTTCTGCATTTTCAACGCTGCATTGACTTCAAACTAAGACACGACAGTACTGCGTCTTGACGTCTCTTTCCTCACACCCATCTTCATCCTTAAATCCACAACACGTCCCCAATTCTCAGCAGCAGCAAATAGTTCCCCCCATGCTCGGGCTCCATGTCGATCACATGATCAATCATCTCCCATGCTAAACTGGTATTCAGATCAATTGTGTAAAAGGTCAAATACAGTATGCTTGGATATGATAACTACTTCGGCCATACTGTCATGTTGATAGATGGCCCCACCGTAAATACCAGCCGTCACATTTAAAAGGGTGTACATTGAAGGACAAATATTAGAGATATGCAATGGTCCATATCTAAAATTAGTAACAGTAACATAGATATCAACTTACAAGCATGATTAGCAAAGTTGATAAATTCAAAGTAGAAGACCTCGCACGATTTAACCGTACATAGCGACATAAATTACATAGGGCATTCGAACGACATGTGGCATATACCTCTACCATTAAGTCTTGGCAAAGCTCTCTGGGCCAAAGTGTATCCTCCTCTTATTGGATGCAGCACACAAGAGTGAAGGTAGCATGTTTTACATAAACTCTCCACCTTGCTATCTCCACATGCACACGTCCTCTTCGGACCAATAGGCCGAGTAATCCATTTGTGTGTACACCGAGATCACCGTGAGCTGGGTGACCTCATTGATCTTGACAACAGCAAGCCTCATCTCGTTGAACACCTCCAATGCGTCTACAGGGCGTCTATTCTCGCGGCAAGCATTGATCATGCAGGTCCGAGAGACCATGCTCATCGTATTTCCTATGCTGGCGAATACTATGCTCACTTCAGCAAGCCACTCGCATCCACCATACTCTTAAAATAATTAAGATCTCCAACTACATCGGATCAGTAGTTGCAAACTGTAAAAGATAATGACAATAACATGAATAGGTAGGTTAATTCGGTAAGAGACATTGGTCCATCACTCCAGCTTGATTGCCACTTGCAGGGTCTTGGTTTGAGATAGCTCTGGACTTCATCCGCGGGCAAGTAGCTAGGCCAAGTGGAGCTACTAGAAAATTCATTTTACTTTTGCGCGCAAAGGATTATTTCATACGCCATAGTAATCTGGGGGAAAGATTATTTAGATAGTGTTAAGACAGGAGGGGAGTGTGGGACCGGGCTGCTGTGTGGGTGTCACTCCTCCTCCTCAATGTAATGAGAATTTCCCAACACAACTAACCTCCCCTCTATTTCCTTTTCCAATGATCGAAACAACACCCACGAGATGAATCCAAATATCTGCCCATCTGTTCTACTATCTGACAAATGTCAATTAAACTCTTGTCTTACTTATTCAAAAATAAATGACGTCCTAAAGATGTACAGTCAGACTCTCTTTTTTCATTATACATATGTACCAAAGTACTGGGATTTGGCAAATGAAAATATCATTTCATTTTTTCTAAAATATGGTTCAACGTATTTACATACAAATTCTAATGGTGTATCCATAAAGCATGCCCATGTCTAAAACATCACGTAATCTCAAACTGATGGTGTGTCTTACCAATCGAATTCGAATATAATCCAAATGTTTTAGGTAGAAGATGCAACAACATGCATGCTTTATCTTAATCAAAAGAAAGGCCACAGCAATGCCAACCGGAGCTCAATATAAGTTAGTTTATCTTGAGCCTTGTAGTTGTAGGTTGGTTAACCAGAACTGCACAACCCCATCCATGTAACTGGCAAGCTGGATGCAGCAACCACAAATCCCTGGGCCACTACCACCATGCTAGTTCTTGGATATGTAGGATAGGCTATTAGTTTTGTAGGTTGGTTTCGCCAACAAGAACTGCTCGTAGAACTCATCTTATTGGCCATTATACCCTACTAGCTAAGCTGCTAGTGAGAACTGAGATATTCACAACGTCCCTATCAACACAAATAAATACTAAAGTAGAGATGTGAAACCGGCGATAAAAACCATGCACACACAAAACAATACGCCCCAGGAACTACATACTGTTTTTAACATCAAGTTGGCCAAGCTGTCTTTTTCAGTTCGCTGTTAAGTAGGCCCACAGACAAACAAACAATGGTAAACGCAGGGAAACATGACCCAAGTTGCAGGCTTATTTCGTTGCCATCATTGGCGTCTGACTGAACCCGTGAAAATATTGCGACATGGGCGGCCAGGGACCTTGCATAGAACTAGCCCGGACGTAACCATCCAAACTCTTTAGGGCTGATCGTCTGTAACCTAGGAAGAACAGATCTGTGCTGCCACTTATCGCTGATGCAGTGTAGCGGCTAACATGATCAAGTGTTGGACTCAGCTGATACGCCGTAGTCAGCAATGGCGATATGCCTGCCACCATTCGTCGCTGACAGTACGTGCCTGGTCAAGTTCTATGCTTCGCGAGAGCTACTCAGTGGTGGACAACAACAGCAGAAACAATGGACAACATTGATCCATCTCACATGGTGGATGCTCTGGAAGGAGAGGAATGCCAGGATTTTCAGAAATGATGCCTCCTCCCTTAGGCACATTCATGGCAAGATCATTGAGGAAGCAAAGACTTGGAAGGGGGCTGGGCGTCCCAGCGCTGGGAACCTCCTGTTGCGTCCGAGAGAGCCGGACTAGTGCATTTCTGTTTTCCTTTTGTGGCGCTGGAGAAAAACTCCAGGCCCCTCTTTCTGTTTCCTTTTTTGCCTTTTAGTTTTCGTTCTTTCGCCTCACGGCTTTGTACTTCTTGTACGTGTTCTCCCCATCTAAAGCAATAAGAAAAGCAGGCTAGGCTGCCTTTTCGTCAAAAAAAAAAAAGTTCTATGCTTCATCCATCTCTAAACCCAAGAAAACATGATGCGAGGTGTCAATTTTTGGTGGAAGATCCATAGATTAGGGACAAACCCAGTGGCCCGGTGCAGTGGTCTAGGACTCTGTCAACCTGGTGACGCTATTTTTGTGCTTTTTAGTGGGAAGACCAACTTGCAGAAGATGCATCCACACGACGGTAATAAAGAAAGTCGGTACACTGATTACTAATTTATCTGCTAAAGTGAGCTACTTACAATCATATGATCCTCGTGATATTGTGGGTCAAAGCGCAAGGGCTTGATGCCGTCGCTTGGTGAGGACTGTAACATTCTTTCTACATTTTTGGGTTCATCCTTTCTCAGTTCGGATCTCACAAATTGGTTAGCAAGGAGGGTCGCTTCTCACCTGTGGCGAAATGGTTGTATGAGATTTGTTAGAAAAAGATGTGAAATGCTTTTGTGCGTTCAAAGAAAAAATGATCACATGCAGAAATGACTACTATACCTGGTTCTTTGGGTGTGAGTTATCAATTACAATAACGACATCGACACGATCATGACCTCAGAGTACTAATCAACGAGTGATAATTATGGATACCAACATGATATTTCCAAGTTGTTCTAACAACAGGCGTGTTGACAGTTGACATATGTCTGATAAGAAGAGTTCGCCACACAGATATTCCAATTTAATCAACAGCCAACCTTTTCGAATATTTAGCACAAGAGTATGGAATATCGAATTCTGTCCTCAGTTTAATCTGGATTTGCATAGAAACTTGCATAATTTTGGGTGCTAGGCTGCTAGCTACTAACAGAATATAAAATTGATGGTTGTACCTCAAGCATATCTCATAGTAGTCGAGATTGAAAAGTTATAGGTGCTGCGTAGAAGAGAAGCTTTCTGCATTTTCTTCACCATTGATTTCTGCATTTTCTGCGCCACTAACTTCAATGAAAGATACAGCAGTACTGCATCCTGAAGTCTCTTTCCTTGCACCCATCTCCGCCCTTACATCAATAACACGCCCCCAATTCTCATTAGCAGCATATAAGTTTGACGCAAGCACATAATTCCCCTCATGGTCGGGCTCCATGTCGATCGCGTGATCAATCACCTTCCTCGCTAAACTGATATTTCCATGGTCACGACATGCTCCAGCCAATACACGCCATATCACAGGATCAGGCTTCATAGGCATGGCCAGGACAAATTCAAACGCCTCATCCAACATGCCAGATCTGCACAAAAGGTCCACCATGCTTCCATAGTGTTCCATCCATGGTGTGATGTGATACTGTTCAACCATGGACTTGAACAACTGCCGCCCTTCACTCGCGAGCCTGGAGTGGCCGCAAGCATTGATCACGCTCAAGAAGATAACCTCATCAGGCCAGAACCCTTGTCTGAGCATCTGCGAAAACCGGACAAGGGCAGCCACCCCATGCCCATGCACAGCAAGCGCCTGTATCATGGCCGTCCACGAGACCACAGTCCTCGCACTTATCGAGTCAAATATCTCAGATGACCTCTTGACCCTCCCCATCTTACCATGCATATGGATGAGCGCATTGGCGACGCGGGTGTTCTCCAAGAAGCCATTCTCACATGCATACTCCTCCACCCACTCCCCAAGCTCCGACGTACAGTCCAGTTTTGTGCACGCCGAGATGACGGCAAGCAGGGTGACCTCATCGACCTTGACAACGGCAAGCCTCATCTCCTTGAACACTTCCAACGCCTCTGCTGGGCGTCCATTCTCGCAGCAAGCATTGATCATGCAGGTCCACGAAACCACGCTCTTGGCATCTCCCATGCTGGCGAACACCGTGTTCGCTTCAGCAAAGCGCATGCACCTCCCGTACATGCTCACCAGCGCATTGAGAACGCGCAGATCGAGGAGAGGGATATTCCTCAGGGCATACCCGTGGAGCTCTCTCCCGTGCACCAGGCTCCTCAGCTGCGCGCACGCGGACAAGAGGCTGGTGACGGAGAGGTTGTTGGGCCGGGAACCCGCGCGCACCATGGCAGACGCAGCGAGCAGGGCGTGGTGGGGTTGGCCGGAGCGCGCGCAGGCGGAGACGAGGGTGTTCCACAGAGGGACGTCCCTGCGGGGCGTTTCGTCGAACAGCTGGCGCGCGGAGACCAGGCGGCCGGAGGCGGCGTAGGACTTGAGGAAGGACGAGCAGAGGTGGAGACAGGAGGGGAGGAATCCGAGCTTCAGGGCGTGCGCATGGAGCTCGACGGCGGAGGCGGCGGAGAGAGCGCCGAGGATGGCCGCGGCGTCGCGCAAGCCGGTGGCGGCGGCGCTCATTGGTCATGTCGGCAGAGGCACGGCCCAGGCATTTGATTTGGAATTTTGGGTCCTACGGAAAAATGACAAGAAAGGCCCCCGTTGTTTCAGTAAATTGGCAGTACCGTATATAAATCACTAGTAATAAGAGCAAGTACAATAAGGTTAGTCAGCGCAGGCGGTAAGGATTTAAATAATATTTTCATGCTTACATGGAGGAGAGAGAATGGAAGCGGGCTCTTATGCAATAGCCGGCTGCAACATGTGCTCCTAGGCGCTTTGTGAGAGTGGAAGGTGGGCAAACTATTAATAAAATAGTCCATATTTGTGTTTAGCTATTGTACTTGTTGGCTATTAAGTTGGCTATAGATGACATGGCACTACCTTATAGCCAACAACCGGCTATACTATTGTCCTTGCACTAAGTACTATAGTAGCCTTCTCGATTTGATCTGCTTTCGATGGAGTATTGAAATTCCACCCCCTTTCGTCGTGTCGTGCCGGGTCAACCTGATGACCAGCATAAACTTCCACCCCTTCCGTGTGGCACTTGCGCACGCCTTGACCGATCCTAGTTGTCGCATACCGCGGCGTTAACATCGCTCCCCACACCCCTGTGGCTTATGGGCCAGGTCCAGTTGCTACAAGCGACGGTCGGGGTGATCGTAGGCGAGGAAGACGAGGAGAGGCGAAGGAGGCCGTCCGGTCGTAGAAGAAGACGGGAGGCCGACGTCGCCGCTGATGGGGACGGTGCAACTGGCTGCAATGTCGCCAGCTAGGCAAGGAATGGACGTCACCGTAGCTGGCAACAACGCGGCCCTCCGCGGCGGCGTAGTGGAGGTGAGGCATGGACTTAACGAGGAGGGTGCAGGTGTGGGGTGGTCGGTGTCGGGGAAGAAGGTGGTGTAGTTGGGGTTAGACCATTAGCCAATATACTATGGTTTTACATGTTAGCAGATAATACAAACTAATTGGAGTTGATATTTTACATGTCTGTGGATACACCATTAGCCAATACTATGATTTTCAAAAATTTAAATGAAGTGAACACCCGGAACTCGGGAGCCAAAACACTTTCCCAGACACTACTCACTACTAGTTGTTGACTTGTTGTACCCGAAGCATTAAGCATGCATGAGTTGCACGTAAAAAATAACATGCATGGCACGGTGCAAAGGTTTTTGCGCCATGGTCGGGAATCGCGACAGCCGGGCACACTCTCTCCTGAAAACGTATCATCACGGGAGTACCTAGAGGAGTAAAGCAGAAGTCTCCTCGGTCCCGTAGCGTCAGTCAGTCCACACTCCACAGTGTAGAAACGTGAACTCTCCCATGGCCGACCACTCCACTCCCAACTCCCAAGCTCCTCCCATGGCCGAAACTGCAGCTGCCATTCCTCCAGATCGATAGCCAGTCCGCCTCCACTTCCTCTTTCCTCCTCCCAAGCCCCTCTCATGGCCGACGTAGATCCCCCAAATGAGGCGCCATCCAGAACCCTGGATTCGGTCGATCCCGACGTCGCCATGCTTATGCCTGACACGCCGCTGCGGCGGCTCCGCGCGAACCTCCGCCTCCTTGACGCGCCCGTGGCACCATCCGCCGCTCACGACTCCGGCCTCCGAGCCCTCGGCCTCCTCGACTTGGTCCGCCTCGACCTCACCTCCTCCGGCGCCCCGCGCCCCGACCTCGTCGCCGAGCTCATCGCCAACTACAGTTATCTCCACGGGAGGAGCGTCGTCCTTGGCCACGAAATCAAGGTCACCCGCACAGCATTCCGCAGGGCTCTCTGCCTCCCGGAAAAATCTCCGTTCTTGTTTAACCTGGCCAGCAGCAGCGGGGACACGGCCATGGTGATCTCCGCCGCCAAAGAGTTCACCAAGCTTTACATCCTGCCGTCAGTACAGGCTTCCAGCCACAACCGGGCGCTCTGGGAGTCTGAGTTCAGTTACGATTTGAGTTTGGTGGAGGCTGGTCATCCAGATCAAATTGACTGGATAAGGCTGCTCCCGGATATACTGATGAAGAAGATGGAGCAGTTGGCTAAGAGTAAGAACGCCGACTGGGCGTGCTACTACGGCGCCTACATGCAAAGGCTCATTTGGTTGGAGAGGCCGGAACTCTTCCCGCAGCTCCCACCGGAGGCATCCCCGCAGCTGCCACCGGAGCCGTCCGTGGCGGCATCGCGCCCACCACCCAAGGAACAGGGAAGCTGCAGCCGGGCAACAGTGAATAAGAAGCAAAAGCGTTGCTTGGAGTCCGACATGCCATCCAAGAAAATTGATTCGGCATCCGAGAAGTTCGACGCGGATGAGGCAATCAAGATGATCACTGCATGGTCTAAGAAGATGGAGTCCGACAAGCAGAGTGCAAAACAACTTGACAGCGAGAGAGAAAGTTTGATGCGAGAGAAAAACAGCTTTGCGAGCGAGAGGGAAAGCTTCACTCGAGAGCAAAACAACTTGATGACCGAGAGGGCAAGCTTGAGACAAGAGCAAAACAGCTTGGTGAGCGAGAGGTCAAGTTTGAAAATCGAGAGGGAAACCTTGATGCAGGAGAAAAACAACTTGGCGATCGAGAGGTCAAGCTTGAGGCGAGAGCAAGACGGCTTCGCGAGCGAGAGGAAAAGCTTGATGCGAGAGAAAAACAGTTTGAAAATCGAGAGGGAAACCTTGACGCAGGAGAAAAACAACTTGGCGATCGAGAGGGCAAGCTTGAGACGAGAGCAAAACGGCTTCATGAGCGAGAGGGAAAGCTTGATGCTAGAGAAAATCAGTTTGAAAATCGAGAGGGAAACCTTGACGCAGGAGAAAAACAACTTGGCGATCGAGAGGGCAAGCTTGAGACGAGAGCAAAACGGCTTCATGAGCGAGAGGGAAAGCTTGATGCTAGAGAAAATCAGTTTGAAAATCGAGAGGGAAACCTTGATGCAAGAGAAAAAGAACTTGGCGGGCAAGAGGTCAAGCTTGAGGCGAGAGCAAAACGGCTTCGCTAGCGAGAGGGAAAGCTTGACGCAAGAGAAAAACAGTTTGCAAATCGAGAGGGAAACCTTGATGCAAGAGAAAAACAACTTGGCGAGCGAGAGGTCAAGCTTGAGGCGACAGCAAAAACAACTAGCCGAGAAAGAGGAAGACATGGAAGCAATGGAGTCACTAAATAATACATTGATTACCAAGGAAAGAGAAAGCAATGACGAGTTGCAAGGTGCTCGGAAGATTCTCATAGAGGTAACCGAGCAAAAATTGCACCTTTGTGGATGTATGCATTTTTATGCTCCCATATCTCATTCTATTTTTCGCTAATTTTCCGTGTGACTGATCTACTTCATTTCGTAGATATTGAAACAATCTAAGAATGTTCGGGCTCAGATAGTTGTGAAAAGGATGGGGGAGCTTGACCCGAAAGCTATTGCGAATGCTTATAGAGCAAATGTATCCGATGAGCATGCAGAATTGAACTCTGCTCTTCTTTGTTCGAAATGGCAAGCAGAAATTGCAAACTCAGAGTGGCATCCTTTTAGGATTGTCACGGTCGATGGTAAACCGAGGGTGTGTAGACCGCATATTGTTCTTAATCTTCCAACTATGCTACTTTGAGTTGTTGGTTTTTGTAATCCACTAGTATTCTTGGAAACTCGGAAATATTTTCATGGTCCCAAACCTTCCTTTTCTTAGGAAATTCTCTTGGAGGATGATGAGAAGCTCTTGGAGCTGAAAGAAGATCATGGTGAAGAAATCTATACGTTGGTCACGAAGGTGTTGCGTGAGATGAACGAGTACAACCGCAGCGGAC
Organism: Poa annua; assembly: GCA_026929855.1. Lineage (NCBI taxonomy): Eukaryota > Viridiplantae > Streptophyta > Magnoliopsida > Poales > Poaceae > Poa > Poa annua. Next base: position 100,196,042 of record CM049437.1, read on the forward strand.
GCTACCCCGTGCAGGAGCTGTGGAAGTGCAAGGAAGAGCGAAAAGCGACGCTGCCGGAAGCCATCGAGTTCGTCGTGAATCGGTTACGCAAGAGGAAGCGCTGAAGCCCTAAGAAACCAATGCTTATCTGCAGGAAGATGCTGGGATGTGTCCTGCTTTTGATTTGATATATGACCTATCTACTAATGATCATGGAACTACTACATTAGTATAAGAGGTTTGTATAGTGGTTCACTGAAACCTTAATGATCATGGAACTACTAGGTCGCATTTTTATGGCTAGCTAGCTCGCTGGAGTTTAGTTAAGTAGCTCATGGGATGCTTGCTGCTACTGAAGTACTGATCTTAGAAATGAGTTTTCTTGTTTGTACTTATATGAGGATATCATATCATATAGTATAAGCGATATGTATATGATGCTTGTCTGAGTGGAGAGGAGCACCTTTGCTAGCTGAAGCTTGACAATGGCGACTGCCACCTAAGCAGAGGTGCTATATCAATAGCATACATACATCTCTCATGCGGAGGGAAGAAGAGACCGGGCCTGATAGGCCGTAGCACTAGCCAAATAGGACAAGTACGACAGCTACATCATTCGAGCAGTACTTTTCAAGTTTGTGAAAAATTTCAGCTGAACAGAGTAGACACAAACCTAATTATATTTTACAGCACTTGCTGGTATATATATTTGAAACTGAAAAAGGTTAGAGGAAAAACTTAACTCTGAACTTACTAGGTTCAATCAATAATCCAATCCAAAACGACCTGACGTGTACTTTCCCAGTTTTTTGTAAATTTTCAGTGGCGACAGATCAGAGACAACTTTTCTGAATCTTTCAGCACCTGTTGGTTTGCACGTGAAACAAAAGTAAGATTGCCATGCTAATTTCAGGAAAACATAACTAGTAGGAGTACAAGATCAATCCATCCAATTCACTACAAGATCTACATGACAAACAGTATCGAGCATGCATGTCATGTATAAGGGGATAGAGGGTACAAGGATGTGAATTACTACGTAGAACCAACCCTAATAGAAACGATCATCCTTATACATCGACTGCAAAACAATGAAGCTCATAAATTTACCACACAACATCAAGATCTAGCACACACTCACAACACTATGTACCACAAGACCCTGACCCGCTCACTCACATGTGGTGGCGTGCGTTAGTGGGTGGTAATATTGGTGGAGTGTAGGAGGGTGTGGTTTTTTGGAGGTCGGGAGAAATCATTATCGTCTCGACATCGACGCGGTGACGCCTACAGATGTCACCTTCCTTCTTGAAGGGCTAGGTGTATCTCTTCCCCACGCCCCGTTAAGAACCCGAGAAACCCTAGGATATGTACGGGGTTACCCTAGGAACGGTCCGGGCAGCAGCGTCGTTGTCGTCGTCGTTTTCCTTCTTGGAGGTGTTGCTTGCTTTGCGGCGCTCCGGAGCGCTAAGAGCATGGTGGAAATTCTTCGGAGGGTGCAGCGGTTGAGAGTCATGTCCATTTTCGTCAAACCATCGGTGCCAGCTTTGTTTTCTTTTAGCCTTGCTTTGTGTTGTTCTGACCCAACATTGATTTTGCAGTTGTATCGGGTAGTTGCTATATTTATACAAAGCCTGTTTCGAGAACACTATCTACCACAACATCACCAAAAAAGCATCACTGCCGAACGTGCAAAAGCTACCAAATCACAACGCAAATTCGTTTTCTTCTAACACATGCTGTCACCAAGTCAAGAAGCAATACTTTATCAAACTACGTCGTGACTACTCAATACTCACATATCCCTCCAACATAACTCTTGCAGAATATTGCCGTTTCTTATCAAAGGACTTCATACTCATCTAGCATGCATACGTGATGTCTATGGCATTAAAACTTTGGCACACCTTAAATCCTTATGACATAAACACTCCCTTTTGATGCAAGTTCCCTCATTATCAAGATTGTGACATGGAAATTTAATTGTCCTTTGTTTTTTAAGGACAGATCAAACTCTTCCTTCTTATGACAAAACAAATGCTGCTATTGTCCGATTAAAAACTGTTCGAAACAACGAAGCCTGAACTTGAACTTTGAACTTTTGTGCCGCCTACTGGAAGTCTGGAACCCTTCTTTGTTAGGCTTTCAACGACGCTTGACATCATCCACACCATGTCGGAGCAAAAAGGTGGAAATGGAAAAGTAACGCTGGCTAAAAAATGAGGTTAGTATAGCATGCCATGTCAGGCTGTAAGTGGGCACGCTCACGGCGGCCCACCAACTGCTCACCTATGCCCGGTTGATCTAGTTGGGTTTTGGCTACCGGTACACTTCTGCCGTATATAAGAAGTGGGTTTTCGCTACCAGGTTGTCGATCATTCGCTGGTATGGCTGCTCGTCTGTTCACACCTGACGACGACCGTGCGCACAGCTAGCTTGTTTATCACAAACAGACACAGCTAGCTCTAGTACTACAGAATCATTCAAGCTAGCTCTAGTACACAATCATTCAGGTTACAAAATCATCCACCCAGAACAGCAAGCCATCTCACATCTCAGTTTCCATTATATATGGCGATTCAGGTTACACAACATTCAAGCTAGCTCTAATACTACAGAAAAGGAACTTAGCAATAATTCAAACGTTTCAAGTACTCACGACAGTAATCCCTACCAAAAAAACTGTCCAAGATGATCCGAGCAATCATTTAAACAAGTGATGTAATAAAATGTATTACAAGAACAAATCTTCACAAATTGATCAGTGGTTTTTCTGATTTTTCATTCAGCCCGTTGCCTTCTACTACTAGTGATCAGAACTCCAGTAAGATCTTTTCTGTAATTCCATATCAAGATGAGCCTGCAAAAATAAAGTGATTAGTCTTACAGAAAAGGATACTTGGAAAACTTCTTAAATCACTAGATCTCTCATTACCTGTAGATAACATCACAACTTCTAAAGATTGTATCAACAAAAATACTAAACCACCTCAGAAAACCTTCTACTTCTAGTGCTAGGCTAGGAAGGTCCTGCATAAGTTTTTCTTCCTCCAGGTTTAGAATTTTCTTGCACTTGTGTCATCTCAACCTGCATTTACAATAAGAGGACTACATTAGCATAGCATCTCATCTCAACCTGCATTTACAATAAGAGGACTATATTTTCTTTCTCCAGTTAAGAAGAATACAAGATTACCTTGGCACTGATAATTTTGGCAGCCTTGCTAACTCTTAAGCTACCACTTGCATGTGAACGTGGCCTTTTGCTGCCCACAATCCGAGATGTTTCTTGTGATTTTGTGCTTGCAACCTGTGGACAATGACAAATAATTATGTTCATCAGTAGCTCACCTAACTGAATCTATCTAAACTCCACCGCATTTGCCATGTCATTTGCAGATAACTAGTAATGTTTTATCTAAACGAACGACAAAGCAATTAGCTAATGATGTACACCCACATATTTTTTTAAATAAAACTGATGATAATGAATGGGACTACATCAGGTAATTCAGCAGTTTAACAAGCAAAGCTCACCGCGGTACATAGAAATTCACAAGGCTCAAATGGTACGGATGTAACACTACATAAGCAGTTCAATTTTCAACATGAGGAAATCTATAGCAGCTTCTGGTAAACTAGTACTACCGGACCGACCACAGGTTCTTGGACGCAGAGAGGGGAGGGGGGATTACCTTGCACATCTTCTTGGACGAAGCCGGTGACCTGGCCACCTCGCTGTCCACCGGATCTTGCCCCAAATCAGCAGAGATGCCGACACAGACGGGGGATGTGGATTGATGAAGTGGTGAAGGAGCTATAGAAGGGGAGCGGAGGGGGAGAACGGGGGTACGGAGCGGCGAACTCGGGGTATTTCCTCCGGGCATGGTTCCCGCCGCCGTCGCCATGGAGGCAGGCAGGTCACACGCGGCGCGGTAGCGGCGGTAGCGAGCGCGCCGTCAGGGCCCGTCACGATTCTGTCCTTGCCCGTGGGTGTTCACTTAAGAAGTTAAATGGGCTTGGGCTGGCGGCACTGTGGGCGTCCGATTCCACTTACAGGCTGATGCCATGAGTGATTTTGCCTGCCGATGAACTATATATCCATGCAAGTCACAAGAGACCACATGCATAGATCAACACCGTTTTGAAGCAATAGCTTGGTTTTCATTTTCCTCTAAGCTTACTCGAGAGACAAAGATCAGCTATTTTCTGGCATCATATTTTCTATCCAAAAATATATTTGTAGGTTTTAGATCGAAGTGAACGATGCAACTCTTGCAAAGATGATGCAAAGTCAATGGCCCAGAAGGCCGGTACGCCGCCTGCAAAACCCCTCCGGACTCCGTTCCCCTTCCGTCCGGCGCTTCTTCCCCGATCGACTCCAACTGCTCCGTCCAGTACGTGGTTGCTTGCTCTTGCTCGCGTCGTCGAATCGCTCTCGCTCCGCTAGGGTTTCTCCTCCCGCGGCGGCCGCCGTCTCGTACTCGGTTCCGAGGTTAGCACCGGCCTCCTTTTCAGGCCATGTTAATTTGTTCGTGATCACTTCTGTAGGTTTATTTACGTGGTGGACGGCGGGGTTTGGTTCCGGCTAATAATGCCGTTTGACATTGGGCAGACTAGAGTGGTCGTCACGCTAGCTAGCTAGGGTTTCCATGTGGCGATTATGTGTTTGTGTGCCTCAAATTCGACATTGTCGTATGAGTTTGCTTCATGCATGGACTGTACCTGATTCGATATTGTTCAGCTGGATTCTCATCTACAGCCACTATCGGGAAGCGGACGACTCTTGTGTGGTTTCAGAATTTCCGTGGTTAGACCGGTAGTGTTTCAGTCGGCACTGCGCCGCAGCCATTTATTGCTTTGGCCTTGCGTGGCGTAGGACGCAAATATTTTTGAAGCGCGATACGCTCTTATAGGTGCATCAGATCAGGTGTGGTTGTTTGCCAAAGATTTTGTTTCATGGAAACAGAGGATTGCTCAGACAATTACTGTACGTTCCGTTCTACCAACCATTTGTTTTCCTAGAACACATTCATTTTATTATGAACCTTTCTGATTAACTACAGCCTTTGAATTGCTAGTCACACAATACTCATTCACTTGAAAGATAGTAACTAGCGCTATTCATTATGCAGCCATGTCTACACAAGTTGGGAATTCCGTGGATCACCATAATCCGGTTATGGTAGTGTTTTTTCTCCATATTGGTCATTATTAATCTGCAACTGAAAGTGTACCGTTGGACATGATTGTTTTTGCTTATAGGTTGGAAAGTCATTTGCTCAGCGTTACTACAGAGTTCTGTGTGAGTCACCAGAGAGTATCCACAACGCGCCGATACCACAACTACGGTGAGCCGCAACACCTATCCAAACCGTTAAGTTTTGCCAAGATTCGTGCCGACGCGGGACCACAGCAGGAAGCTTTGACCGCCCGACGAGGTGATTAATGTAGTTGATAACGCATCCTATCGCTAAAACATAGCCCGTAAATTTCAGAAAATGCCTAGAATACCCTTCGGCTCAAAGAAAAAACTGGATCAGTCAGCTCATCCCCTCGTTCTCCCCCCACTTCGCGGATCTTGTTCCCTTCGTAGTGACGGAAGTACGAGACACTGCTGTTCTTCTTCCTCCTCTAGCCTGACATCAGATTTCTGCAACATCGCCATGGAAGGAATCAACCAAGAGCGGCTACCACCTGGAGATTGTACCGGAGGCAATATCTCATTCATGCAGCTCCTCGCGGGCGTCGGCGGCATCTCGCCGCAAAACATCACAAGGTTTCTATTCCCCATCGCTCTTATCTACGGGAACCAAAAATGCTTTCTCTGAGCAAAGTTTTTGCGTCGTCCTCGCACTTAACGGGCTGATTTTTCCCTTATTTCTGAAGGTCCCAAGATCCACCATCTCAGTCGAGGAACGTGCTTGATTCAATTGAATCCCCTGCAGTTCGTGAGTTCGTTGTCGACCAGCAGGACATGTGATTCCCAAAATTATTTACTCCACCACCCGCCCTCACACCAATCGTTATCTGTTTTAACGAGTTGGAGCTATAGATTTGGTTATAAAGTCCATCTGTCCAGTTTGTTGCAGAAGACGTTTTTTCTTATGCATTTCTTTTGCTCGCTACAGGGAGGAAGCCGATGAAACCACACATCATGGAACAATGCACTTTCAGGAGGCAGACGAAAGGTAGTTTTAGCTTTTCCCTCTAAGAGTGCTAATTTTCTTTTATATAAGGCTGTTATAACCCACCACCAGAAGTTCATGTTAGACTGATTATTGAAAACAAAAGCCTGCAACATCGTCATTCTGATATATCTGTTCAATGCTTTTTTTGGCCGAACAACATTACAGTTGGACATGCTAGTTTAATTGGCTTAAAAGACGCAATACCATTTTTTTAGAAGTCAGACAATGTTTTTGTTTTCAACGCTATCTTAATTCATCTCACTGAGATTTATCCACCACCCCCCGCCATCCATTTTAGGTACTATGAGACAACAGACGGATGGAGAGGACGACCTTAGTCGAGTACTTCCATGCGAAGATGGAGAGCTGTTCGACTACGAATACAATATATCAGATGAAGATCTTGAAGATGAAGAAGATCTTCCAGAACAAGAGGATACGGTAGATCTCGTAGATCCAGAAGAGCATGAAGTTTCAATGACGCCTGGGGACACGGCCGACGAAGTGCAAACACCATGGAAGAAAAGGTGACATCCCTGACAGAATCACTTCAATTCTATGAAGCTTAGTATACCATTTAGAAAAATGACAGAAGCAACATAGACCCCTACTAAATCGTGTAGTTTTCAGAATTATTGGGGTCACGGTGGCACGAAAAACAGTTGTTTGAAAAAGAATTTTGTTTTTGGGTGCAGAATGCTGCATTGGACATGTAAACCACCTTAAAAATATGTGGTAGGTTGGATGTACTGTAACCATTTACAATAGAATGATGGTAAATTCCTTTTTCAATACCAATCTAGCTTGCAGTCCTTTTAAGAAGGCAACATTGCTGCTTATGAAGGCCTAATTATAACGCTTAGTCTTGGCAACTATAAAGAAAATTGGCCTCGGTTAGAATTAAACATATGTATGAATTTTGTTAGGGGCTGGCCCTGACAAAATGGATGGACCAAACAGTTGGATATATACACGCCTAAATTTTGATTTTAACGCACATATACGTGTGGCAGGAAGAGGCATGTGAAAGGAGTTGCACTCCCAAATTGCCGGAAATCAATTGGACTGGGGGCGGTGGAGATTGCCATGAGAAAATCTGGAACTAGGTCGACAACTCATATATTTGAGCCATCTCTGGGACTGACCTTTGATTCCGTGGCTGAAGCACGCAACTTCTACGACCTATATTCATGGGAAGTAGGTTTCGGAATCAGGTTAGGAAGGTGCCACAAAAACGGGGGGAACAAGTATCGCACGATGCAAGGAATTGAATGCTGCAATGAGGTAAGCACTCTAAAAACCGGCACAAGTTTTATCAACATTTTACTGCGCCTGTTGTTTCAGGAAAGTCTAACCTGCTAAAAATATCTGTTATGTCAATCCTAGCTGGTTTAAGTCTAAAAGAATAACAATATGTTTGTTGATGTGTCTGCGAAATTAGGGTTCTGACGGACGGGTTCTGCACCAATTGAAGAGGTGTGAATGCAAGGCAATGATAAAACTCCACCGGACTGAAGATCATGGGTGGTACATCAGTAGATTGGAGACCGAGCACAACCACCCCCTGGCTACAAGCTGCGGGGAGAAGATGCAGTGGTGCTCTCATAATCACATAGACCAAGCACAGGCAATGGAGAAGGCGCTGCTGAAGTCAATGCCAAACACAGTTCACCTATGGTGCAAGTGGCATGTACTGAAGTCAGCTCCTGAATCTTTAGGCCTTCTTTGGAGCAAGAATGCACGCTTCCGGGAGCAGTTTTACAAAGTCATAAATGAAATGCTGACCATTGACGAGTTTGAGCAAGCATGGACAGAACTGGTAGAGAGATACAATCCCGCGAAGAGCCCTTTGCCTTTTATTTTCAATCCTTTTGAACTATTATTGTGGTATGCTGGATGTTGCAAAAACGTTTTTTCAATTAATTTTCAGTGGTTGTAAGGATAACTGAACGACCATTTTTTATGGTGAATTCATGATGGCAGTACACAGAACATAGCTGTTCTTGATGATCTGGATTGTTATATCTATGAAAGCCACATACTAGTCTGTTTTATCTTTGTCATGTTCTCCCCCCAAAAGGCATCTTAGCGGAGAGAGAAATCTGCTATTGCTTTATGGGGGAGTTGTTCGTTTGTTACAACGACGGTTAGAGGATTAGCAGGTAGTCTGGAGCCCTTGGTAGGTAACTTGTGGAAAAAACACTTCGCCCCCTTCCTAGTTTGGTGAATGCGCAATATACACTTCTTGGGATGACAGAGACCTCGACTGGGGTTGGAATATTTGAGGGCAGGGGATGAACAGTAGGGGCGTGCTGCACCCGCCATAGCCAGTAGGCACTGTTTCTAGTACTGCAGACGACCCCCATAACACGTACATTCTAGTTCCATCAAACTATATACAAGTTTCATCAAAATACATACAAGTTTCATTCAAGTTTTAACATTTCAGATATTTATTGAAAAGGAACATGAAAAGAACATAAATATAATAGGATTTTCTGGACAATAATCACCAAGCAATTACAAAACGTGCAAGTATACGTTTCCAAGCAACGGAATTTCCGGAGATTCATATAAGAAACGAATAATCCGAAATAAAACATGAATAATTCATACAAGGTCCAACCGAGAATCATATACATTTTTCACAAGATTCATGAAATATTCATGCAAGTATTCACAAGATTCATGAAGTACTTGATTCATGCAATTATTCATGCAAGATCACAGATCCATACTAGAAACATACAAGAAAATGAAAAATCCAAAAAACATGATGTACTCTACTAGTAACACTACAACGACAGCAACAACCACTCGGCTGCATATATTTCTTCCCTGCAGAAGGGAAGAAGAGCTCCTCGACATTGGAGCTGTACTTACAAGGTAACAACATACAGCCGCAAGAAACGACAGGGGACCAATCTCATGTGCAGTTACCACTCCAGAGGCTTGAAGGAGCTCCTCTTTGTTGTGGCTGAACCTTTTTGTCGTCGCTGATGACACCTTGCTTCAGAGAATCACATGGAACCCGCACGGCATCCCCATTTTTAGTGTACAACTTGACTATCTTTTGGTCCAGTTTGAAATAATACGGCATCTTATCCAGCGGTTTCACATCAAGATCAACAAAATATACCTGCAAATGGAATATGCAATTTAATCTGACAAAATTCACAAGCACGGTTCAGTTGTTTAACAACGGACTAATTAAGTACTTCAGTTGCTGAACAGATAAAAGATGAAGGTAACAAGAATACACTTCACAGGAGCATACCTTGTAATCATAGGTTCGGTTCAGTGAGTTGAGAAACACTGAATCATACTCGGAATCTGTTGTTTCACTATCTCTTGGCCGAAAGCACATCATGAGGTTGCAGTCCTTTGCAATAGCAGCAATAAGAAAGTCCCGGACAATCTTACAACTCTTGTCCAGAGAAAGAGAATGCAACACAGAGTACTTCTGCAACAGCTCAGTATCAATTATGTTTTTGCAGACCAAACAAGGCTGAGAAATGATGTCATAATGCAAGAAAGCCATCAAGAAGTTCTTGATAGCCTAGCATATTTGGAATGTAAACCACAAATGAAGCATCTATCACGATTCAGGTTGCCATTTCTCGACCAGCTGCCCATTCTTGACAGAAATCAAGGCTCTGTCTAGTCAAACCAGATCATATCTATGCTAGAAATCAGTAAAATTAAAATCGAAGCCATTTCTATATATTTCTGATTAATGGAGGTAGGAAACACCTAGTATGAATCAATGCAAACTTATCGCAAGTTTCATAGAAATTGACATTGGCATGAAACGACATTGTTTCCTTGGAGAAAACTTGGGTGGGGGCTATGTTATCAGATACATTTGTAACGCTAGAAAACCTAAGCCACGATGAAGTGCAACTTATTTCAGTGAGACCTATGACTTGCATATTGAACAAACTTCATATACAAAGAAGCTCAACCATCATGCAATAGAAGTATAACAAACTAAACAACAGCCATGCTGCAAATATCCTAACAAAAAATTGCTGCATAAAAGTTTTGCACACAATGCTCAGAAAATAAGGAATGCAGTGTAATAGTAAGATCGCGGTTCCAAAACTTTACCCGAAAATAGGGAGTGGTCAGAAATTAGAAGAGCATAAATTAGCGTTGGTATCAATTCTAGGCCCAGGATTCGCATGAAGAACAGCCGACGAACAGATCAAGAACTCGAGCCAAACAGTACGGGCTACCTCAAAACCACAACCTTTCACCAAGAATCGCGCTAGTGAAGAAGAAGAAGAAGATTTGTCGCAACTGGTCCTCCGGATACTGGATCTTCTCTCGACAGGTGCTCCAAACAAGATCTCCTTCCAAGGTGCGGAGGAGGGGATCTGCTCGAGCAGATTGAGGAGGAAATGCTATGGTGGAGGGTTGGGGCTCTAAGAGATAGAGAGGCTAGGGAAGAGGAAAAATCCTCAACCTGCTTGTCTTTGGATTTGAGCAAGGAGAACGGGGGAGTCGTTGACGCCATTGCTGGGGGAGATGAGCTCGACCTGGGAGAATGGCCAGAAGCAGATATTGGATACCCCGCATCTGGGTCCCACGTGTAAGTGTTAATATTGTGCCACAACTACCCCTGTGGAGCCGTGGTCAAAAAACAGCTGTCTTCTCAAAACCGTGTTTAGAAGTACACGTGGGGCCCACAACACCCACTGGTTGCGGTCAACCCAGGCGGACGAGCGCACGAATCTCAGCGGAGCGTTGATGGTCCGGATAGATGTTGCGGCTACCTATAGTTGTGGTGATGAATATCCGGAGTATCCATGAGTTTTATCATGATGAAAGTAGAATTCATCGGCCAGATTGTGATGATACATGGAGATATATAACCACTACGCGTGTAAGTTCTCTGCAGCACAGCAGCAGTATGTATAAATTAAACGTTACAAAATTGTTTGCTCATTTTAAACCTTTAGAACCTGATTGCCATCCATGGTGTAGACTCACCTCCACCATTTGGTACTTATAATTGCTTGAAGGCATATAACGGGAGGTGTTCTTACATCAGCTATAGGTTTTTACTATCATGTTAAGGTCATTAAGCTGCTTTCTTCCATTTGCATTTGTTTTTTAGGGGTTTTGTTCTCATTTTATCTGTCAAACATGCTAAGGTCATTAAGCTGCTTTCTTAACAGTCAAGATATGCAAATGGATATGGAACATGCCTAGTCACCTGGTTGTCCTAACTGATTTGTTTTATGTGCTTAATTATCAGGCTATCCAAAAATACTTTTCATCTACAAACCTCAAGGGCTCTTCGGTGCAGATGAACCATGTAGTTTGTCAGACATCCCACGGGGGCTGTTTGCTCCTTGTGGTTATTGGATCCTATATTATGCCTGATACTATGAAGCGAACATTTCATCAGACGTTCTTACTGGAACCACAAGGAGTCGGAGGCTATTTTGTCTCGTATGATATTCTACTTTATTTTGGGCCAGGTAATGGGCTAGTTTTCGCCTTCTGAACTGCCCCTTTCATAGCTCTGCTGACATTTCAATGTTTTCAATAGAGACCCTTCCTCTCATGGAGAGCACGGACCTTGACAAGGGGAGCATGGACCCAGCGGAGATTCCGTTTTCGAATCTATACATTTCTGAGAGCCCTAGAAATCCATAAACAGAGAATGTTTTCTTCAAAGATGAAGTCATGAATAACCGGAGTTAATTGTTTTGATTGTGTATACTGTTGGTGTTCAAGTCTCGGCTGTGCACTAGTTTTTCATACAGAATGCCTGTTTTCTATCTGAGGTTTATGTTTGCTTTCACAACAAATGGGTGCGAAAAATGGGTGCTTAGAATTGTACAAGTTTAAAACTTAGTATATCTATATCTATATGCATATCAAAAGGTTATGTATTCACAAAATTGTTGATCCTGTTTAGAATGTTTTCAGCCTGTGCTAAAGCAAGGGCTAGGCTTAAGATTTTGTGAAAAAACCCCGTATCAATCAGTTTAGGGGGTTTGTGCAAAAATACTAACGTTGTCAGTTGTGGCCAATGTGCACCCGAAAGTCAAGTTCTATGACCAATTTATCCGTTTTACAAGTTGTGTGACCACCGGTGTCACAAGTTTGGAGAAAATACAAAATTATAACCTGGTTTACAACGGTGGGCCTGCGCCAGGGGAGCATAGGGAGTGCCTGCAATATTTCTACTGTGTCGTGACTCAAAATTGACATGATGCACTTGTATGAATATTTCACCATGTGCGCACATGCATGGAGTTTTCTGAACACATTCTACAAAAAAGTTAACGTGTGCATTTATGGTAAATGTGGTTTAATTGAGAAGATCCTCCGATGGGATCAACTACAAATGTTATATCCATTCTAAGAGTAACATGGACAAAGTCAAAAATCGATAATGACATGTTTTTAAGTTGCTCAGCTGTCCTCAAATCCTATGTGAGGACGCAATCGACACCATTTCACCAGGCTATGATGTCACCACCGCTCCACCTTGAAAGTATGGACTTAGTCTATATTTGAGTAATAACAAAACTAAGAGAAACCATGTCTATTGCATGTCAGTAAGTCACTGGATAAGGATGACATTGTTAAAACTATTCTCGGTACAGACAGATGAGCGCAAGAGACAAAGAGAGTTTCAATTAACAGAGTTTGGGATTGAGCTTCTGAAAGAAAATAATTATACTATTCTACATAACCTATAGAACATATAAATACTGCCTCTAAGCAGTGCGTAGACAGATTCCAGAAAAAAAGAAGCTATTTTAAGATGTAAGAATTCATAACCAATACATTCATAGATCCATTCAATCTGAATGTTTACACAACTACTCCAATGTGCTCTATGTAAGATAAGCGGAGGCTAAGGCCATAATGGAAATCAGGAATAAGCCCACGAAAATCATTCCAGCAAAACGGCCGAAGACGTCATGCTACTTTCTCCAACGTTTGAGACGCCAATAGTTAGTCTCAGCCGATCAGTTAACTGGAGTAGCTGTCATGGAGTATGAGCAGAGGGGTCAATCTTCAATGCCAGGTCGTCCATTCTTCCTGGCTTGTCTCCCCTGAAGCATGATGTTGCTCCCTGTAATAGAAGTACAAAACATGAAACTCTTATGAACTGGACAGGGCTTCGTTTGAAAACAAACTGTGGAAGATGTTTATGGTGATAGATACCTGAGCTTCAGCCTGAATATCCTTTAGTTCAGCCGCTAGACCTATGGATGATGGTTTCCCAGCATCTCTGTATCCGAGTTAATAGCGTCAGTAAGGTAACTGATACAAAAAAAAAGGTAACTGATACATTTAACTCTTCAGCAAACTCCACTTGCAGACAGAAAAGCAGCAAGGAACAAATGCATATGGAATTCTTTCAGCGGAACTACTGCACGATGACACCTAGTAAGATGCAATCCGGTGGTGTGCTGCACTTCAGTGCCACCCACGATGGGATGGGAAGTATCGTATGTATAGTTACCAACCATCGATATACCCCCGTTTCAGCTATGATAGGTAGGGCCCACTCCATCCTGGAGCCCCGTTACACCCTTAACGGAAAAGAAACAGGCTACACGAAATTATGCCATTTTAGCAACTTAGAGAAATTGAGCTACAACATGAAGGATAATTGCAGCACACCGTACTTTTAAATGTGCAGACATGATCATAACAAGACAGAGAACAGATCTCAGTATGAAAACAAGACAGAGAACACAGTTGCACACACAAAATTTCTCCCACGACTCTAGCAGAATATTGTCATTTCTTATCACATTCAAAGTTTGGCAGACTTTTGATCATTATGAAATAAGCCCTTGTGATGCAACTTTCCTAATTATCAATATTTTGACATGGAGATGGTTATTCTCTTTTTTTAGGAACACACATGATTCTAATTTTAAAAAAAAGGAACACACAAGATTCTTTCTTCTTAAGACAAAACAAATGTTGATAGCCCTATTAAAGAATGGCCTAGGGTTAAACAACAACGCTGTACCTTAGGTGAACTTCACTGCCGCACATCATCCACTGGCTCGAAGCAACAAAGGTGGAAATCGAGAAGTAAGCTGGCTCAAAAAAAAGGTCAGTGGAGCATTCCATGAGAGAGCTTACCTGCACAACTGATGAACTATCCATGCCAATCTCAATAGGCCACATAGATCCAAACTGTTTTGAAGCAATAGCTTGGTATTGATTTTCGTCCAAGAACCTTGACAGACAAAAATCTGCGACTTTTGGCATCAGACTGTTATCCAAGAATATATTTGTAGGTCTGAGATCTAAGTGAACGATGCAACTCTTGCAAAGATGATGTAAATCCTCTCAAATTCCTTGATTATTTGATAGAGTTTTCTCCATGCAGATCCATACATCTATAAATAAGAGAACATAGTTAAATATTTGAGATACTTGATGATCTTAGTCTTCGAAAAGTCTAGATAGTAAACAAACATATTGAGTAATTTCTATTATATGGTCGGGATGCTTGAAACAAATAGTTTTTACTGAACCACATGGAAAGTACACATCCTAACAACCTATAAGGAATAAAAGATAGAACTCAATGTTATGTGAGACATGATCCTACCTTTTGTATGAACATGAAAGCTCCATCTAGGTTGACATTCAAACAAGAGAATTTGTCTGACGTGACAAAAATTCAGTTGTATATTTATGTCCTTGTGTGTCAACATATTTTTTTTCTCCTTCTTTATAGTTCAACCAGTTGGTGGAACTTCTCATGCATATGTGTATTGGACAACTTCATTGCAATTGTCAGATGCCCAATCATTCCTACGGTTCACAAAAAGTATTATCAGTACCAAGTTGAATCTTCAGATTAGCTATGCTTACAACCATAAGAAATAAGAGTTATCATACCTGAATGGGGGAGAGCGCTATGAAATAATCAAGGGAATTTGTGAGGGTTTACATTATCTTCACGAGATTCATATTCTTCAATTGGATCTCAAACCAGCAAATATACTACTAGATGATAACATGGTGCCAAAGCTCGCAGATTTTGGTTTGTCAAGATGCTTTGATGAAACTCAAAACCAGGCACGCTATTACTTCAAAACTGCTGGGATCTATGAAAGCTGGTTTCTTCAGTATCATTTCTTCTGTACTGGCTGTAAAACAAGAGAGAAGTGTTATTTGGGAAGCTAGCAGATGCAACTCCTAGTTACTCAAGTAAACTTATGCTCATATATATAACAGCAGAGATAGATGCTAGGGAAACTTTGGTACCTAGAGTTTAACTAGCTGGGTAAAAGTGTGTAAGAACACCTCAGCGAAAATAGACAAATATTGTCAACACAAACACAGTACACAGATGAGAGTATATACCGCAGCTCATAATCCCGCAATAATTTTGCCATTTACCGCACCTTGCGCCGGCCGCTAATCAACCTACTGATGCGCCTCAAAATATGTGCAAGAAACTACTAACAGATTCGCCAAGAAATTGCTGGTAAGTAAACAGAGAGCTGCCACGATTGTGGAACTTAACAGCATCACATAAACAAGGCTAAGCAGCACCAGGCAATACTTGATTCCAGAAGAGGGTGATTACCTAGAGGAGGGCTGCTGGCTGTGAGATCCAGATCTGGTGAGGACGACTGGGTGAGCACGGGAGGCTCTATTTTAAAGGCTCGGACCTGGATCTGCCGTCCTAATCAGCCCTAACGATGACCTAAATCATCCAGCTGGTTGGTCTGTATTTAACGACGTATCTGCTGACAAGGTCCACTCTTACGCATCCACACAAAAAATGGAGCTGAACTTGTTTCGCCTTCCGAGTGTGGAGAACTGGAGATCCACTAGTATTTTTACAAACTTTTTTTAAAGAACTTCAGCGCTTTATTGATCAAGAAACATCAGTACAAAGTGCTTAACCCTGTTCAGGATTTCCCACAAAAAACACACTCATCATTTGCTGGTACGTGTCTCTGTCGAAGCTGAAACCCAGTGGGAAGAGATGGTCATGTGCCATGCGCCACAACAACACAATCCTCATTTTCTCCGGAGCTTGTACTGTCCAGAGCGGCTTCCACTCCTTGTATTTTTACAACCTGGAGCACTACCATAACACAGAGATACATCATTACGGGAGTAGCTCTTATTTTTTCCTACCAGGCTACAAAATATTACAAAGGGGCTCCAGAGAGCCACACCTCTATTTAAATCCCATAGCTACAACTGGGATCCTGACTATGTGACCTCGGTCACCTTTCATGGTGATCTCGCCAAAACTGTAGGTGTCGGTCACCGACCTCGTCGTGAGGGTAGCCGTGATCTCTCTCGACGACCCTGGGAGCACCGTCAGCGCGGGAGGTGAGACCTCCAGCGCTATCTCCGGCGACATCCTGGTCATAATGGTGTAGGTTTCCGCCTCGTCGGCCACGCTCGTGACGGTCCGCTTCACGGTCTGCGTGCCTTTGAGCTGGGAGATCGTGATGGAGGGGATGTTGAGGTCGTAGGGTCGCTGCCCCTTTGAGCTGGAGCTGCACTGTGAACCCGTTATGTTTGATACTTCGCTTTGATCAACGTCGGGGATCGAGCATAAAAATGTGATGTAATCTTGGTGAGCTGCCAACACAAACAATGCAATATTAGACTTGAATATGGCATCGCTACCTTAATAACTCAAAATAGCTTATTTAACAACAGTCTTGCACCAGGATAGCACAGAAGAGCAATTCACAACAGGCGTGCATCGAAACTTTTCAACTTACTTGCATCTAGAACTAGGCCAGGATCCAGGGCAGCTTTTGGGTTGACCGCGCCACTACCATAATCAAATGGCGTGGCCCGTGTAAGTGTCAACATTTCTGATGTGGAGTACTGCTGCGCTCTAAGAGGATGGCTCCCCTTGTCGATGGTATTGGCAGTAGTCATCAAGGCAGACTTTATTGCTGAGGGGCTCCACTTGGGGTACTTCTGTTTTATTAGTGCTGCAATGCCAGAAATATGTGGTGCAGCCATGCTAGTTCCAGACATCATTGCAAACCCTTCTCCTACAAAATAGTATTGGCATGACGCAGAATTTGGTTAGCTTTTCAGATAATTGCTGTCACCATCTTTACGGATCACAAAATCAAAAGAGACAAGGTTATTTAAACTAGATACAGTCTCGAAGCATTCAGAACATGTGGGCATAGAGGAAACAAAGTGGAATTTCTTCTTTTAACTAGATTAATAATTGATTGACCACATGATATGCTTAAAACAAGCATGTGCCTCATTGAAGGAAAACCTTTGACGAGAACTTACCATCGTAGTTTGCTTCATCTGTTCCATTAGGCGCCCATGCGGCCCATATAAGATTTCCAGGAGCGAGTATGTCAGGCTTAAGAACATCAGCATCTTGAAAGCTAAAATCTTTTACATCAGGCCCTCGAGAAGAGAACAAAGCAACTTGGGGAGCTGAATTGAACAATGTTGGTGCCAAACCATCTGCAATACCAACTGTTGCTTGGAACCCTGTAGCCCTTCCAGCCCAATCTCTTGTCGTGGAAGAGTTGTAGTAGTCTATGAGATCCTGCATAGCCAAAATTAATTTCATTATACTCTATCAGAAAGTTCATTATAGACCCAAACATGTATGGGTATTTTAACAAATTTTCTTATTTGCCATGTCAGCCTACAGATAGCAGACATGAATACAACCTAAGTTACTACTCTGTAAGCATCTGCAAGTTGGTTCCTTGAGATCAGAGAATAATTCTATTGTATGCTAACTTTTGGAGTCATGACTTCTAAGCAACTGATACACGGATAACAAATAGCAGGCTTATCTATTTCCATGCTTATATTGCAGGTTGCATTTTGTTATTTCTACAGACACGAACACCAGCAGGAATAAAATACCTTTGTTTTGCTGACATCTGTGATGAGAATCCCAGGAATATTCACAGGCACAGGATCAAATTTTGTTCCTGGGTAACTATTCTCAACAGCAACAACAAAGCCAGCTGCACCTAGACTCCTGGCCGTTTGAGATACTTTCTTGATTGAAGCTGTCCCAGCAATATAATTATAAGAATAGCCACACAAAAGAATTTTGCCCCGAACCTTCCTCTTATTTAGGAGTTCTGGTCTTTGACAATCTAGTGCACTGTACTTGGTCGCAGATGAACCCAACAGAGCATCAGTAGCAGAAATAAGGCCAAACGATTTATTTCCATGTGTTGCGGCTGCAGATGAGAGATCGAAGAATTGTCAACTAAACAGAGGAGCTTTTAGTGAACTGTAAGAACGCAAGCACCACCCACAGTATAAATGGACATCTGTTGACGGTAATTGCAAGACAAGACAAAAGGACTACAACTCTACATAAAGAGCCTTTGTGGAATTACAAAATGAACAAAAATCAGAATGTATCTTCTGACTAAAAATCGTTTTGGCATTACATAAAGTGCTGGAGAAATATAAAATTTGGATCCAATAACAGTCTGGACTGGTACTGGGAACCCAATGTAAAGTTCTGTGATCATTAACACTTTTAAGTATGTGTGGGATGTAGCTAAGGATGTCATATGCAAGTTACATTGACAAATTTCAGGCTATCTTTTGTTAGAACATGCACCAAATGTACTTACGTGATACTCCAAGTCCACCAAGACGCTTTCCATTTCCTAGTATCAAATGATTCTTGTATCTGCGGTCATCAACTCCAGCAGCAACAGTGGTTATCCATGGGCTGAACGACACCAGTGTTTTTGGAAATGGTCCTCCATTTCCTGCAGCTTGGGCAACAAACACGCCAGCTTTCACGGCAGAAAGAAGTGCAGCATCGAAAGGATTCAAAAATGTAGTGCGTGTAGCTGTTGATGGGCTATTTGGTCCAACAGAAAGGTTGAGAATGTCAACACCATCTTGAACAGCCTGCAGGTAGCCATCCATGTGTTAGCTTAGCTCCTACATGTTGGAAGCTTACGCTACTGGCACGTATTACAGATTTCCGGCAGGGGCATTCTATTTGTTACCAAAGAATACACATGTGGATAAGCAGTAGCATGTTATAAGTTCCAAGAAAGGAGTGTTCTAGTTACCATTACGCGTATTTCAGTGTGCATCTTGCATGAAATGGAACTCAAATTCTAAGCCATAGTAGCACAGCAGAAGTAAAACCCAGAGCTTATACGCAACTGAAGACAATAATTCTTACTTCTTTTTTGAAGTGTGAGGCTGTATTTGGGGATTCGTAAGCTTCTAATCAGCGCCAGTTAGATGAAATGAGTTTTCAAGTTACCACTACGCGTATTTCAGTGTACATCTTGCATGAAATGGAACTCAAATTCCAAGCCATACTAGTAAATATACAACAGAAATAAAGCCCAGAGCTTGTCCGCAACTGAAGACAATAACTCCCACTTCTATTTAGAAGTGTGAGACTCTATTTGGGGGATTCATGATCTCCTTATTAGCACCAGTTAGATGATCTATCATACCAGTACCAACTGATCTAGTTTGCTTGAACAACCATGCCTATATTTATCAGTCAACATCTCAAACAAATATTAAATGTTTTCAAACTGTAACAACTAAACCCATATCTTTCAACATACTCCAGAGGTCACGAAGTTTCCCCCAAGTATCTTTGCAATATCAAGTATGGTGGATTAGCTGGTAGAACGAATTGTACAATTAAATGTATGTGTTGTACTAAGAAGTTTGGGTAAATCATATAATGTACCTGATCAATCGCTGCCACAACGTCGGATACATAACCACCAAAAAGCCTGTAAAGAACCTTGTACACAGCTATCCTGAAGAGCACAAACTCAACAAAGTAAGGCATTGCTCAGGAAGCAAGATTATAATGGCACTCCCAATAAATCCACCCACGATGATACTGACTGCTGAAGAGTGCTTCTATTCTTCCCCCCAAAGAAAGCTATAGCCTATAGGTATTGTTTTTATATTTTGGAAGGGAACGGTTATTGTATTGGGCATAACCAGATAATGCAACTTTGTAAAGATAGGATGGACAAAACACCTATCTTTGAGGTGGGTGATTTAGACATTATTGTTGATTGCAGAAGGTTTAGCTTCGTTCAGGAAATTAGAAAGTATCAAAAATTACCTAGCTCGTGGAGCCATGCCACTTGCTTTGCCAAATTCATAGCCATGCATTCGCACGGGAATCCCATTGTTGCCAGCAGCAATTGCAGCTATATGACTGTTGAGGGTAAACGGTATACATGTATCAGATAAGGTGTGACGACAAGACCAAAAACAGCCACACTAACTAAATATACAGAAAAAGATGCTTCAACCGAAGGTTTCATGTATGCATTATTGATGTGCATGAAAAGCAAAACAAAAGCTGAATAAGAAGGATCATCAGGAGCATGACCTTCCATGACCATCACCGTCTAATGGAGATGCAAACTCAACATCAGGATCAAATGCTCCAGCAGCAATTGCAGCTTTAGCAAAATGTTGGGCCCCAACTATCTTCCCATTGCAGAAGCTTCTTTGTGTTGCTGGATCTATCTCACATTTCCCCTTGTAACGAGGAACGGGTCCATAAGGATCAGTTTTGTGGGTAGAGAAACTTGGATGTTGGGGATAAATCCCTGAATCTACAAACCCAATCACCACATCTTCACCTGCTCTATCAAATCCACCTCCTGTTGGCCATACCCCTGTTGTCAATCCAAGAAACTGTGGAGTGTGTGTCGTCAATTTCTGTATCTTTGTATCTCTCTCGACGTACTTAACACCCGGGGCTTTCCTTAAGAACTCAGCCTAACACGGTAAAACATCACTGTATTCAGCCACAATAATAGTCCGAACTGGAAAAACAATTTGCTTGTCAGCTAATTTGGGATGACAAATACCTGCAAAGCTGACATGTGAACTGCAAAACCATTAATGAGATGATGATAGCTATAGAGCTTCTCGTAAGTTCCTTCCACAAAAATCGAGTCTAGAAGCTTCTCATGGTGCCTTCGGAGGTGAAGTGAGTATGATGTAACAGCCTCACTGCAAATCAACAAAATTTGGATTGAGCAAAAGAAAATGTTTGCATCATAAGAACAATCAGGCTATAGTGCATAAGTTAATACTGTAACAAAATTTCAGTTTTGATACCAAGGGGCCTAAATGTAGAAATAATAAGCTGGTAATTGTATATTTTAAGGTTTCCAAATTAGATAATCGTAATAACAATTATATGTGTGAAGTTCTGTCAAATATGACCAGATAGTTGAGTGATACAGTGAGTAATGAGCACGCAGATCGGACCTTATCGACTAGAACACCAAAGGGGGCAAAAAAGCATCTACAGTGAGTCATGAACACACAGTTTGAACCTTATTGACTACTAGGATACTAAAGGAAAATGTATCTATTATCACCTCTGTTAGGGAGCCAGCTCCCTGAATAGCAAGTTAAAAGTGCAATGGAAAGTTGAAAACTGCAACTCATCAATAACCAGTCATATGTTACTACAACAGTGTGAAAACTGCAACTCATCAATAGACTTGAAGAATTATGCATGGCAGGCAACACAAATAAATGTTAAGAGACAAGGTGAAAACCATCAACCAGAGTAGAATACCTGGTAACATCCATCTCTTCATCCAAATCTACCGCGGTCGCCGGAAATCCTTCGACCCCGCCTCTATAGCTCACAACCGGGTCGCCTTCCATGGTAACAATGTACACGTCATGTGTTCCAAGCACCACTTGTGGCACAAAGGCAAGAAGCAGACAGGCAAGGCCGAGCCCCTTCATCTTCACCAACGTCTGAACAGCAACGCCGCGGAACCTTTCAGGAAGAGGCAGTATCAGAGACAAGCACTAAACATGAGCCGATGGGCATCATAATAATACTAGTAGTTCTAGCTCTGGGGCATTAGTTGGATGGTGCGATAAGTAGCAAATGTGCAACGACTATTTGTGGGCAGTAGTGCTATAGTAAATCTCGGACTACCCGGGTCACAGGAATGGTCCCCAATGGTGCGTGCCCACGGTTGTTCTGTGATGCTGGAGTTGCCGATCTCATAGGTCTCCCATGAGTGTGCATTTATGGGACCTCTTCAATTATGCTGCCCGTGCCCGGTGATATTAATGGCCCCTCAGATTTCAGAATGATGATAATACTACTATTAGCAGTACTACAAGCTTCATGCCCAGCCTATAAATCTCTAACCACTCCATTGTCATCAATGGGGAACAAGTCGGTATTGAGATGAAACCACCAGTATATTGCTTTTTATTTTAACTAGTACCAGTATATTGCTAGGTGATACTATACTATTGAGGTGATAATGCTACTAGCATATACTAGTATATTGTTTCACTTGAGATGAGAATGACAATAAAGAAAGATTCTTTGCCTACTGACTGAAGTATTGAACAAGCGAAACACCATTGCGCTGCGTAAACAGTAAACAGTACTCCTAACTCACGGCAAACTAAAAAAAATCACATTTGATACCAATCTGAAGCTACAGGATCATTTGATCGGATGCGGTACAGCGGCCGTGGCAAACTCCAGAACCGTAACCAAAGCGCGTCTAAAAAAAGCTGAATCCCGTGATAATGTGTGACATTTATGCTGAACTTACGCTGTGCGTACGGAGGTAAATCGAGAGAAAACAATCAGTTGAAACCGTGTTCTGGCGTCGCTTGGCACGGGGATGAGGGATCGGAATACGCGAATCGAGAAGAAGAAGAAAAAGTAGTAGCAAATCACCTGAGCACCCGAGCATTCCCCGGCGCGCGCGCAGCTCGGGCGCCACCCTGCTCGCGGAATGGCGGCGCGCCCCGGCAGGGGAGGGGGAGCGAGCGAGCCTAGGGGAAGCGGCGGCAGCAGGAGAGCACGGCTAGGGTTTGCGGGATAGTAGTGTGGGAACTGGGAGTGGTGGGTGGGTGGGGAGCGAGGAGGCAGAGCAAAGCGTGGGCTAATGGCGTCGCCTTTGTTTGTCTTTTAATGGTGGCCAGGTGAGGACGGGAGTATTTGTTTTTCTTTCTCTTTCGCTTTTTGCCACTACCTCTTCTTTCTTTCTCTCTCCTCTCCCGCCGGAGGCACGACACGAGGCCGTGGGTCCCTGTCGACGGTGGCGCTGCGACGGGCGTGACCGGTTCAGCGACGGTCTCGTCTCGGTGGATGCGCGCCGAGCTCTGCCGCCGGCCGGGAGGAACAATTGTCGGGGAGGGAAGAGAAGGAGACGTTGGAGATGTCAGTCAGAGCCATGTCGCGATGGGGATCGGGACGCGTCGGCGTCGCTCCGACCAAGGCGCCGCATCACCCTCACCACAGGCATCCAGCAATGGTGGCCTAGAGATCAGGCTGCAAGTGGGGGGCGGCTGTCCACGGCGCCGCCAAACCGTGCCCACTTGGTCGTGTTTGTGGACGTCCACGGGCAGATCACGCTACTTGGTGGGCAGCCGTGGGTGACTCTTTACCCAGTTAAGCCTACTTATATTGCTTTAACAAAAACAAAAAATAATTGGTCCGCTTTTATTGTAGCCGAGCCCACAGACAGGAAATGCATAGGAGTACGAAACTTATAGGATTAAAATGTCATGTGCACTTAAATCCTATGGGAAGAGGAACTCTTTTTGATTGTAGCAAAGGAATTTCCATGAGATATGACCTAATGTTTTTTTTTCTATGGGATTTGTTGTACAACATTCTTATAGGACAGACAGCTTCGATTAGAAAATTTCCTATAGGATTAAATTCTATAAGAATCCTATGCTATTCCTTTAAATCAAAGAGGCCCTGAGGAATTTTAAATTCCTTTGAAATTCTTTCAAAATAGCCTTCACCTTACTATTTTCATTTTTCTATGTATATGATTGCAGTGTTCTCTTTGTGACAACGAAACGGTGCTTTTGAAATTTTCATCCTTTCACAACGAAATCAAATCGTCCACTGCTTTGGCGACCACTCGCGAGACTTGCTAATGACGCACGGGAGCTAAGGGAGGCATTGACGGAGGCACGGGAGCTGTTCGGCCACATGTGGGTGTGTGACCATGTAAGGGCTCATTGGGGAGGTTGAGGCAGACCGGGAAGGCATGGTTAGCAAGAAACTACAAATATTGTATACATCACATTTATTTAGAATAATTATGTCTACTGTAAGTAAAAGTAAACAACATATATTCACACAAAGAGTAAACAACAAACAAGCACGGTTGAAGTCGTATCAAATCTTGAAGTATCACCAGATGGTCTATTTCATAATCAGTACACTATACACCCGGCTCTAATATTTTATGGACCCATGTGTGAATTTCATCAATGAGCCCACGTATATGCATTAGCAAGGAGTATATGTTTTTTTGAAACAAGGCAAAAAAATTGCCTTTTATATTGATATGGAAGAAGCAAAGACAAACAAAGATTGGCCGAAGCCAAAAAGATCACAGAAAAAACAGGCTTGAAGCCCTAGTGAACCCTAAAGGCAAAAACGGAAAACAAAAAGGCCATCAGGCAACGCACTCAGCAAGTTTCTTTGCGCCTACAAGAATCCAGTTCTTGCTCTCCTCCTTGATGTGCTGGAGGAGTGAAATCGGCGTAGAGAATTTGTTGTTGATGACTAGCATTCCTCTCCTTTCAAATCTCCCACGTGATTAGGATGATTGATGTTTGCATTCCTTTACGAGAAGGGGAAGGCGCGGCTGCGAGGGCCTTCCAGTAGTCAAAAATGGTTGGTCTCGTTGATTGGAGGGTCTGGATGATTGAGGGGGCAATGGAGTCAAGAGGCGGCCTCCATCCAGATCCTTGTAGAATAGCGGCACTCGAAGAGCAAGTGTTTTCCCGTCTCGAGGGCGCATCTGCAAAGCTGGCAGACAGGCTGATGTGGCCACCCGCGGATGGCGAGGTGGTCCCATGTCCACAGCTGATTTTGGACGGCTAACCATGCGACGTGTTCCAAACAACGGCGAGGAAGCAAGGAGTATATGATTGTGCTCGTTCAGTCTGCACGTAACGAGAGGAGAGAGGTAGTTCAGCCATCGTCTGTCCACAGGCCACCGCGCGCCTCTCGTGGTGAACGAGCCTGTTAAGGAAGAAAACAGTTCGGAGATGAGACTAGAGACACCACATTTGGGCGGTAGCCACGAAAAATAAACAAAACATGAAAGGAAAAAAATTATATACATGTTTGCTTCGATGGTAGTAAGAAATAACGCACGCGAGATCCTTCTAGTCTAATCCAAGCCCACGCCAGATTTCTGTCATGTCGCCCAAGAAGAACATAACACGCGGTACCATAGCTAGCGAAGTGTTGGTCCAAGAATCCGACGAAGCAGGACAAAGAAACGTACGGTTGTTTGCACAGATCGACAAAGCCCTTATCCAAAGTTGACCAAAGCATTGTCAAAGATACGTGTGATCTGCTCAGGTCCACATCCAGAAGAGCCTGGTCAAATCTAACGGCACCTGTTTAATTGGATTTGTGTGAGGCTTCCACGCACTGACGCACGTGGCTTTGAAATGTAGGCAACTTCTTACCTTGTATTCTCTATAAATACAGGGCATGCAACTCCATCCAATGAACACCTAGAGATAATACTACTACTGAACATAAACGATCAGCAACACACGAGTACTAGGAGCTGTTGGTATTTGGTAAGTGCCTTCTTACCCCTTCGGCTCTCCCCTTCCCTCAACCAGTGCTTTTATGCGTGCTTCTGTTCCCAAATTACAATGGTATCTCTTGTTGCAAATTTTCAGGTGCTTTGTTATCTCCAAATATGAGCAGCATGAAATCGCGGTGGCCGGAATTGCTGGGGGTTCAGCTCGACATGGCGAAGGAGAAGATCCTCAGCGACCGGCCAGATGTGCATCTGCTCATTGTGCCCCCTGGCGGCGGGGCGCCCAGGAACTTTGATGACCATCGCGTCATCGTCTACACCACCTCTGATGGCAATGTCGCGCAGATCCCCGGGATTGGCTAGGCTTGGATGTGTCGATCGACCACGTGGATGTCCTTCCTACACAACCATATTTCCATGTAGTCGTTTGTTCCATGTCACCTATTTGAATAATGTTCTATCATCATGTATTCCACTGCAATAAGTCAATATGACATTGTAGCAGCCAGTAAAATGGTATCAATATCATATCATCTATGATTGGTACCCACCAACCAAACACAGAGTAAATATATTTGTGTACTTTAAAGGACAATATTGCCATTCTTCATCGTGGGCGTATATCAATGTCCACCTCTATACGTCACCTCTTTGATTCAACTGGTTTTGTAGAAAATCATATAGTATTTGTGGAACTCTCGGCAAAATTCATAAGAACTTAGAGGAGGAAAATACTTTCAAACGATAGAACAACTGGACCAAAGCGGCATGGGCGTCTCAGCCCAGCGACGCGAACGCTCGGCCAGGGCCTCCACAACACCATCATCGTGGAGTACAAACCACGCTAAGATTTACATGACGATTATGTGGGATGTAACCCGTGAAATGACAGCTAAAATACAGTTTTGACCGAAGAACTGACTCGAGCAGATCCCCGATTTTGGGGAGTCTCGTTGACCATCGAGATATATGGTACCAATGATCTACTCCGTATAAGACATCATAATGAGTTGTCCACATAACGATATATGATTAATCAAGATCATTTAGAATGACACCCATTCTCCGCTTGGTCGTCGTAGACTAGAACTAGAAGGGGTTGCTGTGCTTTGCTGCAATCGAGGGTATTATTGCGGATGCTGATTCTGAGTAAAGATTAGTGTTACAGACATGATCAGGTACAAATTCATACCCTTTTAAAGAAAATATTGCATGTATTGGTCTAACACATGCAGTATAAACTGTATAGTAACAACTTTAAATTTATTGATCTTGTAGTGAGGCGAGCCCAACAACTCATGTGCTGAGGCGGATAGTAACAACTTTAAATTTATTGATCTCGTAGTGAGGCGAGCCCAATAACTTTAAATTTGAGGTGCATATGGATTTGGATATGCCCGGTTTTCAACTTATACATGCTAGGCCGTCCCAACAGTTTACTTTTCACACGCATCTGTTGTAGAAGCAAACACAATCCATAGACTTGAACAAAAACAGCATCCACAATCGAAACAATCAACCCCAGTTCTTCATCGTTGATGTGGACCACGTCCTCCGCATCACTGATACGTCTCCAACGTATCTATAATTTCTTATGTTTCATGCTATATTATACCAAGTTATCACATGTTTTATATGTATTTTATATAGTTTTATGCATTTTCTGGGACTAACCTATTAACAAGATGCCACAGTGCCAGTTCTCTGTTTTCTGCTATTTTTTGGTTTCAGAAAAGTACTTAAGGAAATATTCTCGGAATTGGACGATTTATTTTCTGAAGTCAGTTTTTCATCGGGAACGTTCCAGAAAGCCGAACACGAGACGAAGTGGGCCACTGAGGCGGCGCCACCACGTGCTCGCGCGGCAGCACTCCTGGCCGCGCGAGGACCAGGTGTGGGCCCCTCGGGGCGCCACCGACTTCGCCCTTTCGTCTACAAATACCCCCCCCCCCCCCCCCCCCCCCCGAACCAAAAACCCTAGCACGGTGTTCATATTTTCCTCCACGGGTCCCGAGCGTCGCCGCCATCGAAGACAAGATTCGGGGGACAGAAGTCTCTGTTCCGGCACCCTGCCGGGACAGGGAATTGCCCCCGGAGTCATCTCCATCGACTCCACCGCCATCTCCATCGCCGTTGCTGACTCCTACGATGAGGAGTGAGTAGTTCTCCCCCGGGGCTGCGGGATCTACGGTAGCTATGTGGTCTATCTCTCTCTCCCATGATGTGATCTTTTATGTGATCATGAGCTTTGTAATCTAGTTGAATATGTGATGCTACTCTTTATCTATTATGCACTCTAGAGGTTACTTTAATATGAACTCCGGGTTATTCACGGTTGTAATGGTGACAGTGTGTGCACCGTGTGTGATTCCTTTATGACATTGTTGGTGTTAGTTTACTCTGACTTTGAGGGTGCTCTTGTAGCCCTACACAATAAATGGTGTTTGTTATCCAACATGAGAGTGTTTGAGAGTAGTGTTTATTTATTTAACTTTGATGTCATTGTTGAGAATGTCCACTGGTGAAAGTAGGATCCCTAGGCCTTGTTTCTAAGCATTAAAACACCGTTTCCAACAAGTTCTGCTACATGTTTTCTTGCTGCCATTTTTATTACAGATTGCAATTACTACTTATAATCATCCATATTACTTGTATTTCACTATCTCTTCGCATAACTAGTGCACCTATACATCTGACAAGTGTATTGGGTGTGTTGGGGACACAAGAGACTTCTCGTATCTTAAATGCAGGGTTGTTCGAGAGGGTTATCTTTGACCTCTACCTCCCTGAGTTCGATATACCTTGGGTGATTCACTTAAGGGAAACTTGCTGCTGTTCTACAAACCTCTGCTCTTGGAGGCCCAACACTGTCTACGAGAATAGAAGCGTGCGTAGACATCAAGCTATTTTCTGGCGCCGTTGCCGGGGAGGTGAGCGCTTGAAGGTATCTCCTTTAGATCCTGCAGTTATTACCTTTTGTTTCTTATTTTTATTTCACTAGTTAGGCTAAATGGAAAACAACAAAAATATTAGAGAGCTTTATAGTATTTATCTTGAGTTAGGACATGAAGTGTTTGAAGAGAAAATTAAAAAACCTATGGAACTTTATTTGCATGCTAGTAGCAATGTTATTAGTATGAACTCTTTGAACACCATTATTGCTAATGCTATGGAAAAGTCTAAGCTTGGGGAAGCTAGTTTTTATGAAAATTATCTTTTTAGTTCCCCAGCTTTAGAGGAGGAAATTTGCTTTGATGATACTATGCCTCCAATATATGATGATTACAATGATGAATATGATATTTCCAGTCCACCTACTTTTGAGGAGAAAATTAATTATGATTACAATATGCCACATATATTTGATGATTATGGTGATGAGAATAATAATGATAGCTATTTTGTTGAATTTGCTCCCACTACAATTAATAAGAATGACTATGCTTATGTGGAGAGTAATAATTATTTCATGCATGTGGCTCATGATAAGAATATTTTATGTGATAGTTATATTGTTAATTTTATTCATGATGCTACTAGTGAACTTATAGATGATAATGAGGAGTGTTGCTTAAATATGTTATATGATAATGCTTTAGATGATGGTCCTATGCTTATTGATAATCCTCTATGTTTAGAAGTTATTACTTATTTATGTGAGGATAAAAATGATATAATTGCTGCTTGTGATGATACTCTTACTCATAAGAGTCCTACTTTGTTCTTGAATTCTCCTAGTTACACCATGGAGGAGAAATTTGCTTATGTTGAAAAATACTTATGTGGTTTGCAATTGTCTCTAGTTCCAAATCTTTGTTGCAACCATGATCTTAAACTTGATATTGATCATAATAATTATTTTGAAAGAGGGAAGCATGCTAATGAATTTCAAAATAAATTTAATGATCCTCTTTATGTGCCTATGTTATCTAAGTTAAATGATTCTTGTGGTTATATGGTTGAATTTATTTCTACTACTGAAAATTATTATGAGAGAGGAGAATATGGTTATAGAAGTTTTCATGATACTAAAACACCTCTCTATATGCTTACAGTTCTGAAGTTACTCTTGTTTTATCTTCTTATGCTTGTCACTTTGTTCTTTGTGAATTTATTTGTGTACAAGATTCCTATGCATAGGAAGTGGGTTAGATTTAAATGTGTTTTGAATTTGCCTCTTGATGCTCTTTTTGGTTTTTCAACTCTCATTTTTATGAGAGCATCATAAAAATCACTATGCCTATCTTAATGGCTATAAAGAAAGAGCTTTTGGGAGACAACCCACTATTTTTATTTCCTGTTATTTTATTTTGTTTGTGTCAAGGACTTGTCCTACCTCTGTAGCAATTCCTTTGTATCTTTATTTTATTGCATTGTTGTGTCAAGATAAGCCTCTAGTTGAAAGTTCATGCTAAATTTGGATTCCTGCGCAGAAACAGTTTTCTGCTGTCCACCGTTTAATTCGTAACTCCTCACAGAAAACTCCAAATAATCTGCCCTTTTTTGTGCGTAATCCTCAGATATATATGCAACTTTCATTAGTTTTGAGTTTTCTGATCTGAGCAAGTTAAGTGCCTCGAAAAAATTCGTCTTTACGGACTGTTCTGTTTTTGACAGATTCTGCCATTTATTTTGCAATGCCTCTTTTGCTATTTTGATTGGATCTTTTTATCCTATGAAGTATCAGTGGCTGTAGCTAATGTACAGTAGTATTGGTAGCAATTGTGTTCCTACAGAATATCATAATTTTTCGTGCACTAACCCTCTAATGAAGTTTACTCTAAGTTTGGTGTGGAGGAAGTTTTCAAGGATCAAGAGAGAAGGATGATATGATGTGATCAAGAGGATAGTAAAGCCAAAGCTTGGGATGCCCCGGTGGTTCATCCCCAACATATTTCAAGAAGACTCAAGCGTCAAAGTTTGGGGATGCCCAAGGCATCCCCTTCTTCATCAACAAACTATCAGGTCCTTTCTAGTGAAACTATATTTTAATTCCGCCACTTCTTATGTGCTTTTCTTGAAACGTCGGTTTGTTTTTGTTTTTGTTTTTGTTATTTTCATTCTCTGAATAAAATGGATCCTAGCATTCCTTTGTGGGAGAGAGACACGCTCCGCTTTTTCTTATGAATACTCGTATTTTTCACTTATATTTGTTGAGTATTCTTCTATGTTATTTCAATGCTTTCTAGCTCTTGTTTTTCATGCATCTCTTGCTAGAGCTGTTAGCTTTATTATATCATACTCTCATATCTCATTGTTTAATTACTTGGAGAGTTTATCTTTTAAATAAGTTGATTGGTGTTTGGTTGGAAACAGAAAATGCTAAATGTGGTAGATGGTATAAAGAAAGATATACATGCTCTTATGGATTGTTATCTTGCATGTTGTGGTGCTTGGCAATTGTTTTGAGCTCTCAAGTAGATCATGTTTAAGCTTTTACATCATGTAGTTAAAACTTATTAGTGAGGAACTACCGTAAAACTTGCTGAAATTTGGTTTGCATGTTTGGTATCTCTAAGGTCCAGATATTTTCTAGTTAAAGTGTTTGAACAACAAGGAAGACAATGTAGAGTTTTATAATGCTTGCAATGTGTTTTTATATACGTCTTGTTGTCATAGTTCATACTTGTGTTTGTTTTAAACAACCTTGCTAGCCAAAGCCTTGTACTGAGAGGGAATGCTTCTCGTGCATCCATAATCCTTGAGCCAAAACCTATGCCATTTGTGTCAACCATACCTACCTACTACATGGTATTTCCTGCCATTCCAAGTAAATACTTCATGTGCTACCTTTTATTCAAAACATATTATCTCTTATTTGTGTCAATGTTTATTAGCTCATGAGGAAGTATGTGGTGTTACGGATATCAACCTTGTCATTTGCTTTTAGACAGACTTTCACCAACCGGACTAGTGGCATATACACCGCTTATCCATTAACTTTGCAAAAAGAGCTGGCAAATGGGGTGCCCAGTCCCAATTAATTACAACTTTAACCGCTGCAATCTCTTCACATTTTTGCCATGATCCAATCAGTCAAGCAATGACAACAGTTTTTAATTATATGTGTAAACAAAAGAGATAAGAGGGATGATCTACCTTGCTGGTAGAAATAACGTCCTTCATGGGAGCCGCTCTTGAAAGTCTGGTTGACAAGGGGGGTAGAGTGCCCATTACCATTCGTTGACAACGACAAACACCGCTCAAAACTTACTTTTATGCTCTCTATATGATTTCAAAAACCTATAAAACTAAGAAGCTCTAGCACATGCTTGTATCCCTGCTTCCCTCTGCGAAGGGCCTATGTTTTACTTTATGTTGAGTCAGTTTACCTACTTCTTTCTATCCCCGAAGCAAACACTTGTGTCAACTGTGTGCAACAATTCTTATATGCTTACTTATTGCACTTGTTATATTTCTTTGTGTTGACAACTATCTATATGATATACATGTTCAAAAGTTGAAAGCCAATGCTGAAACTTATATCTTCCTTTGTGTTGCTTCAATGCTCTTTTGCTTAGATAATATTGCTTTATGAGTTAACTCTTATGCAAATCTTTTTGATGCTTGTTTGAAAGTACTATTCATGAAAAGTTTTACTTATATGATGTAGTTGTTTACTCCTTGTCTATTTGTTAGCAAACTATAGATCATTGCCTTGAGTCACTTCATTCATAACATGAGCCTTACATTATATTATGATCAAGATTGTGTTTAAGCATGTCACTTCAGAAATTATTCTTCTTTTATCGTTCTTGCCTACTCGGAACGAGTAGAACTAAGCTTGGGGATGTTGATACGTCTCCAACGTATCTATAATTTCTTATGTTCCATGCTATATTATACCAAGTTATCACATGTTTTATATGCATTTTATATAGTTTTATGCATTTTCTGGGACTAACCTATTAACAAGATGCCACAGTGCCAGTTCCCTGTTTTCTGCTGTTTTTGGTTTCAGAAAAGTACTTAAGGAAATATTCTCGGAATTTGACGATTTCTTTTCTGAAGTCACTTTTTCATCGGGAACGTTCCAGAAAGCCGAACACGAGACGAAGTGGGCCACCGAGGCGGCGCCACCACGTGCTCGCGCGGCAGCACTCCTGGCCGCGCGAGGACCAGGTGTGGGCCCCTCGGGGCGCCACCGACTTCGCCCTTTCGCCTACAAATACCCCCCGAACCAAAAACCCTAGCACGGTGTTCATATTTTCCTCCACGGGTCCCGAGCGTCGCCGCCATCGAAGACAAGATTCGGGGGACAGAAGTCTCTGTTCCGGCACCCTGCCGGGACAGGGAATTGCCCCCGGAGCTATCTCCATCGACTCCACCGCCATCTCCATCGCCGTTGCTGACTCCTACGATGAGGAGTGAGTAGTTCTCCCCCGGGGCTGCGGGATCTACGGTAGCTATGTGGTCTATCTCTCTCTCCCATGATGTGATCTTTTATGTGATCATGAGCTTTGTAATCTAGTTGAATATGTGATGCTACTCTTTATCTATTATGCACTCTAGAGGTTACTTTAATATGAACTCCGGGTTATTCACGGTTGTAATGGTGACAGTGTGTGCACCGTGTGTGATTCCTTTATGACATTGTTGGTGTTAGTTTACTCTGACTTTGAGGGTGCTCTTGTAGCCCTACACAATGAATGGTGTTTGTTATCCAACATGAGAGTGTTTGAGAGTAGTGTTTATTTATTTAACTTTGATGTCATTGTTGAGAATGTCCACTGGTGAAAATAGGATCCCTAGGCCTTGTTTCTAAGCATTAAAACACCGTTTCCAACAAGTTCTGCTACATGTTTGCTTGCTGCCATTTTTATTACAGATTGCAATTACTACTTATAATCATCCATATTACTTGTATTTCACTATCTCTTCGCATAACTAGTGCACCTATACATCTGACAAGTGTATTGGGTGTGTTGGGGACACAAGAGACTTCTCGTATCTTAATTGCAGGGTTGTTCGAGAGGGTTATCTTTGACCTCTACCTCCCTGAGTTCGATATACCTTGGGTGATTCACTTAAGGGAAACTTGCTGCTGTTCTACAAACCTATGCTCTTGGAGGCCCAACACTGTCTACGAGAATAGAAGCGTGCGTAGACATCAATCACCGGGAAGGATTGCCAGAGCATACAGAGCCCCATGAATATGCTACAGAGCCCCATGAATATGCTTGCTTCTTGCAAACACCACCCAAATCCCTACATATATTGAGATTCAAGGCTGATGCAGTAGGTGGCGATGGGATAATTGGTGAAGCCAGTTGCTTGGCACCGTGGCGGTGCCGGCGGCCGGTCAGGCGGCGGCGGACTGGATCTACACCGACTAGTCTCGTCAGCCCGGATTGAATAAAGGTGACAGTCCTTGATCTGTCTAACACCGAGACGAAGATTTTACTTGATGCAGCTCTTCACTGATTTGGCCGGAATGTCGAGTTCCGGAAGGCTCCGCCGGCGAACTCCATTGGGCAACCTAGCCTGGAGATTGACGGATCGGGTGGGATTCGGTCGCGCGCAGCCATGTTTTTTCTGACCGTTTGGTTTCAGAGGTAGCGTTGCGAAGCTCTGCAGTCTGTTGCTATCATGGATTTGTTTTGTTCCATGATGAAGTCAGAGTGCGGAGAATGACATGGAAGCCGAGTTTTGAGGACTTGCAATTGTGGTTCCAGTCCTGGTGGGACGAGGGATTGGCTAGGTGTTTCGTAACTTCGAACAGCAGCAACGGTAAGAGGGGGCGACGGCACAGGAGAAGTTCAGAGTCTAAACTTTCAGGGTGAAAACCCAAGGTCTGGCCTTAAGTGGTTGTGCCTGGCAATTGACTTGGTGAAGGCATTGTTTTTGCGAGTGTGGACTTTCTTCGGGGTGAAAACCTATGATCTATGATCAGGGCGACGACGGCGCTTGAGCACGGTTTCCTTCTTGGAGGCGTCGCTTTTGGAGAGGATTTCTGGTACTGTTTTTGGTGGGGTTTGGTCTGTTGTAGCAAGGAATGGATCACTGTAGCGGGACTTTTTTTTGTAATTCTTCTTTTTATTCTGAGCTGTGTGCATCCGTGGAGCCACTAGGGCACGCGTTATTGCAGAGGCTGGGTGTAATTGCACTAGTAGAAAACGGACCTTTGGTCCAGACTTTTAGTCCCGCACCAGTTTGCGGCCGGTACTAATATTACATTAGTACCGGTCCCAGCGGCCGGACAGGCGAGGGGCAGCAGTACCGGTCGGGAAGCAACCTTCAGTACCGGTTGGTGTAACCAACCGGAACTAAAGGGTTTGGGGCTGGCGCTGCAGCGGGGGGCCCCACGGCGAGAACCTTTAGTACCGGTCTGTGTTACAAACCGGTACTAAAGATGGACATTTAGCACCGGTTTGTAAAACACAAACCGGTACTAAAACATTTCGCTATAAATTCCATCTGCTTCCTCCAGCCCGAGCTCACTTCACTCTCTGCCTCCTCATTTATTTCTCTCTGTTCTTACTCGAGCTCGGTGGCGATCCGGCGATTTGTCCAATTTGGTGGCACCATTTTTGGTCAAAAAGGTTAGAAACTTGTTTCTCTTACATTTAATTGGAAACTTCAGTTTATTTAGTGCTAGTTTGAGCTCATTTAGTGTTAGTTTGACCTAGATAGAAAAATGTAGGAAAATCTACAAATGTATTGTTAGTTTGACCTAGATAGAAAAATTTAGAAAAATCTACAAATGTAGCTTATTTAGTGCTAGTTTCATCATTTACTTTGTGCTAGTTTAGCTAATTTTGTCCTAGTTTAGCTCATTTAGTCCTAGTTTAGCTCATTTTATGCTATAATTACGTAATTAATTGTTTATAGAATTATTACTTGTATAATTTTCTTATTTGTGTAACTTTTTGTTATATATAGTGTCATGGTTTTGACATCTGTCCACACCGGCTCTCGCCCGCTCTATTATTCGGATGTGGTATGATTGTTTGTTATAAGTATATGTTTGTTTAATTTCGTGTTTATTAAAATTATACCGACCAACTTAACGTAGATATATTTTTATCTAGGAGGTAGTTGAACCGGAAAATGAGCCCGACCCTATTTGTCGAGTTTTTAGTAGAAGAAAACAATGATTTGAAAGCTAAATTGAAAAGAAGTGAAGATCTTCGTCTCGAAGAGAAGATGAAATGGGAGTTGAACATTGCCGACGTCATCGATGATAACGAGATCAAGATAGAGGCAATGCGCTTGGATCACAAGATCAAGATGAATGCAATGCGCTTGAAGCTTAAAAAGTTTAGAAAATATGTCATTAGTCAAGAGGCTTGGTATCATTATGCTGTTGGTTCAATAATTACCTTAGTTGCGATTTTGATCGCATTTGTCGTTGGATTTAAATTCTTTAGCTAGTTCTATGTTAGTTTCAATTAATGAATGTTTTATGAGAACTATGTATTAGATTTGTTGAAATATGGTGAACTTGTATTAATGAATTGGTCACGTATCTATCTATTCATGATAGATAGATAGATATATATAACTATTGTGTAATAGTTTTGTATATATTTACATAATGCAGATGAATCGACAATGGATGTTCGTTGACCGACGCACTCCGGAGTTCATGACCGGCGTGCTGGATTTTCTCCGTGTTGTTGAGGCAAATAAGCGGGATGGTTTTATGTATTGTCCATGTTGTGCTTGTAAGAATATCAAGAGTTACTCCAACTGAAAAACCATTCACATCCACCTGTTTCAGTCCGGTTTCATGTCCGGCTATAATTGTTGGACCAAACACGGAGAAACAGGGGTCATAATGGAAGACAATGAAGAAGAAGAAGACAATGAAACAGGTTCCCCAGCTCGGAGAACAGAAAGTACAGTCGGTCGCCCCGCTGAAGGTTCAGACAGACAAGAGTCCCAACGTTGGGACAAATGTTCATGCTTCAGACTACATGGACGATGCTGAGCTTGACGCACTTTTCCCCAAGTCGACTGAGATAGCACGGAAGTTTGTCTACGGGAAAGATCTTCTCCCTCCTGATGAGATGGTGCGTCTAGCTTTTAAAATGCGGAGATTGCATGACTGGTACATGAAGGTTGCAAAGGACAAGCAACTCGTGTTTTACGTGACATACCGAGAAGACCAATTCTTCGCCAACCACGAGATATGTGTCGAATTTGACGAATTATGGCAGTAATACAACCGGCGTGCTCTCGACGCAACTATCATGAGTTGCTATGTTCTGTAAGTGATTTTTTCTAAGTGTCTAGCTGAGCATGTAATTATCCTCACTAATTGAGCCTGTAATTATCCTCACTATATTCTTTCGTATGCTATTATATATGCAGGTGGATGCTTATCGAGTGCAAAAGAAAAAGACTCTGAGAAGTTGGGTTCATTGACCCATCTATCGTTAACTGCAAAAACTTACAGCGGAAGCCCGGGGACTGCGAGGAGGCATTGTTGAGGTCGCTATTGAGGCAAACACAGGCGGCAGATATACTTCTTCCTTACAACTTCAAGTGAGTGTGACTGTCTTGAACACATTTCTATATTGCTAATTATTAGATGTTAAGTTTAATTGATGAGTTATATGCATGCCTCACTATATAAACGTGTGCAGCTACCATTGGATTCTACTGGACATTATCATTGACACGGGAGTAGTTGAAGTCTTTGACTCATTACGCAAATCAGAATCATACTATCAGGACTTGATTGACATGCTTCAGAGGTA
Organism: Poa annua; assembly: GCA_026929855.1. Taxonomy (NCBI): domain Eukaryota; kingdom Viridiplantae; phylum Streptophyta; class Magnoliopsida; order Poales; family Poaceae; genus Poa; species Poa annua. The sequence continues at coordinate 100,233,500 of CM049437.1, forward strand.
ATTTCAACCATTAACCCCATATCAAGTAATCATAACTCATTTATTCATTTGCTTTTGCGAGTGGGGTTTGGAAAATATTCATCAAGAGAGAGAGGGGTGAATGGAAACCACAGCTGACTATTAAACATATTGATGTAAATGTACTACTATTAAACATAGTCTCTTTAATTCATCATCATTTTGAATTATTATTTAATTAATTTATATTCTCGTAAAGACCTTGAAGCAGCCCCCGGGAAATGAATTATGTGAATTCTACGTCTGCGAGTTCATAAGGATCTTGAGCGTTGAGCAGGCGTCGCGTGAAAAAAGAATGGATGTGAGTGTGACTGTCTTGCACTATATTTTAATCTTATTATGATTTGATATATATATATATACACACACAACTAATATATTCATATTGATCTCGTTTAAAACTTAACGACAAGCGGGACGCCATCCTATCACATCAGCGCGTGGAAGCAATTCAAGAGGAGATAGCGGGATTTATCCTTGAGGAGGTCATGCATCCAAAGGGAGAATAGCATAATCCTAAATATAGCTATGCCACATGAAACAAAGCGACGACGTAATGAGGAGGATGTATGAGACATTATTGCGATCTCTATATACCAGATTGTATATATGTATATATGTATGTAATAGCGTAGTATGAATATGTGCTATATCTAAATTGTATTATAGATCAACGTGTACCGTATGTAGTAGCGTAGAATACATATACGAAAAGTATTTTATGCATCAATGTGTACCGTATATATATAATACCGTATGTATGTAAAACAGTAGATGAAAAAGAAAACATAAAATAAAATTACAGTGAAGAAAAGAAAACAAATAACAGAAAAAAAAATGAAAAAAAAAACATGAAACGAAAAACAAATTGCAAAACCCTAAAACCCTCAACCCTTTAGTACCGGTCGCTGTTACCGACCGGTACTAAAGATCTCCAGGCGAAACGCTGCCCAGCGCCCCACGTGGAGACCTTTTAGTACCGGACTATTCACAACCGGTACTGATGCTGTGGGGGCATCAGTCCCGATTGCGCAGTACCGGTTGCGAAACCGGTACTGATGCCCCTCCCCGACCGGTACTAAATATGAGTTTTCCACTAGTGTTGGTATCATCACGATATTAATATATTCTCTTTATCTAAGAAAACATATATTGAGATTTGAGATTAGCGGGATATATAACGTTTACGCTTCTGAGCGGGCTGAACCTGGTAAAATCATGTGTTTTTGTGCTCACAATTTTTGGGCTCGCTTGGTGATATCCTGGGTCGTGCTGTGCTCCTTTGCCAAATCTAAAAAATGAGTGTGGAAGCACTCCAGGTGTCCGCCCTCGAGGATGCGACATACCGCTGAAAAGATAAATCATGCCTTTTTGTAGAACTTTTCATAAATTACTTACTAAATCATACACGAAAAAGTTCTATTAAGATCATTTAGGTCATATGTTTTGGAATCTCTAGAATTTACTAATATTTAAATATAGAAGAACCCTCACACAAAAAGATACATATACGTCAAATAATGCATTGATTGTCAAAGATCAATTGAAAGAGACGTGTGACTTAGTCCTTTTTATGTTATTTTCCATCCAATTTGATTATGTTTCACTATCCTTTTAAGAGACGGTGTCTTGGAAATAAAAAAATGCAAGAAGTATGTTACAGTTTATGACAACTCAAACATTAATATTGTAAATTGCAATTACCTACAAATATCATAATAAGTAACATGTGTGTGTTTAACTACACTAATTAAGTACTTACTCCATTCCACAATATAATTCCTTTTAGCTTTTCCTGCACATATGTATTTAGACATGTTTTTCTGCAAGGTTCATGTGAATCTTGCACTAGAACATGTCTAGATAGATGTTTGTAGAAAAAACTAAAAAGGCATATATTATGGAACGGAGGGAGTAATTATACAACATATTTTAATTGATCGGCAATATGATAAGCAATTTTAAAAATTATAAAAGTTTAGTATAATTATATTTAGTTTAGCGGGATTACAAATGTACATGCTCAACCGGGTAAAAGAAGATATCAAGATATCGTAGGCATCCTCTGATGTAAAGTTGCTTTGAGATTCCCAAATTCTCCTCCCTTTTCTTCATTTTCAGATATTATAGAACACTCTATTCCACTAGTGGATGGGATGCAAAAGCGAGTGAGTGGTCTGATTCCGTGAGAAGTCAGAAATGCACCAGCTACCGCTTCCTCATGTCCTGCATCTACATGTTACATACCCATCATCACGTGTTTTTTTTTTTTGAAACGTGTCATCACGTGTTTTCAGTCTTCTCCCTAGAGCTCCACCGCCATAGACTGCAAAAACGGCATGTTCCAACGACCACGCATCGTGTATCCCCCTCTACAACTGATGTGCCGAGGCGGAGGAGCCGGGCGAGGCAGGGTATCGTGAAGACTGACATATGTGGTGGCTTGCGTAAGTTTGTCACGCGAAGAAAGGGACAATGATCTTAATAGGATACAAGTCATGCATTGAACGTGATTTATGGACTGAAATTTTCTGTTTTTTCACTCACTAAACCAGAGCAATTTTTTACTCCCACAACAAAAACCGGTCATGCTAACATGTGAATACATTGATACATAGCCCTTTGAGGTGCATATGGATTTGGATATGCCCGGTTTTCAACTTATACAATGCTAGGCCATCCCAACTGTTTACTTTTCACAGGCATTTGTTGTAGAGGCAAACACAATCCATAGACTTGAACAAAAACAGCATCCACGATCAAAACAATCAACTCCAGTTCTTCAACGTTGACGTGAATGTTCGTTGTCCATGGATTTATAGCTTCACAGCTCACAGAATTACATAATCTGGAAATAGAAGCTCTGGGTCCATGCTCTCCTTGAAATGTCAGCGGAGCTACGGAAGGAACAGTTCAGAAGGCGGAAACTAGCCCGTTAATCACCTGGCTAAGCTGTAACATATCTAAGCGTATCGTTCAACACAAAATAGCCATCAGTTCCTTGTGGAGCCAGGAAGAAGGACTGAGTAAATCTACGCTCCGCAGCATCAGGCATAACAAAAGATCCAGTAACCAGAACGGTCAAACCACCCTCGTGGGATGCCTGAGTGTCTACATGGTCTATCTGCGGCTTACAGCCCTTGAGATCTGAAGATAAATGGTACCTTTTGATTGCCTGGTTATTATGCACATAAATAAAATTCAGTTAGAACCAATCAGGTGACTAGGCATGTTGCAATGGACATATGCATACCTTCACTGTTACATGTGTTTGACAAATAAAATGAGACGAAACCCCTAGAAAAAAGAAGAAGTGGAAACGGAAGAAAGCAGCCTAATGACCTGAACACATGCTAGTAAAAAACTAAAGCTGATGGAAGAACACCTTCCTTTATGTCTCCTCAAGCAGTTAGAAGTAACAAATTGTGGGGGTGAAGTCTACGGTATGGATGGAAATCAAGATCTAAATGTTTAAAAACGAGCGAACAGGTATATATAACATTCAGTTTATACACCAAGATATAAATGCTGCTGTGCTGCAGAGAGCTTACACGTGTACTGGTTATAGATCTCAATGTACCATCACAATCTGGTCGACTAAGAATACTTTCATCATGATAGAAGTCATGGACATTTTCCGGTGACTCGGTCAGGACATGGTAGTACGTTCCAACAAATGAATTCCCAACCTGTATGCAAGCAAAAACCCAATCGTGTTCAAGAATTAATACTCTTTCAGTTGCAGATTAACGATAACCAATACGGAGAAGAAGAAAAAACTACCATATCCGGATCGAGGCGACCCACGGAATTCCCAGCTTGGGTAGCCATGGCTGCAGAAGGAATATCTCTTGTTAGTATCTTTTGATGTGATTGAATATCGTGTGACTAGCTAGCACTAGTAGAAAACAGGCTAAAGGACCAAACAGAAATACCCCATTTGTCCCGGTCGTACTGCAAACCGGGACAGATGGGGCCTAAAACCCGTCGAGCGCTCCAGGCGACACCCATTTGTCCCGGTTCCAGCCACGAACCGGGACAAATAAGGTAGCACCCGTCGAGCGCTCCAGCGTACACCTATTTGTCCCGGTTCGTGACTGGAACCGGGACAAATGTCATCGTTTCAGTTACGCGCGGGAGCCGAGCCATCGCCGCGTTTTTTCGACGCGCACGGAAGACGAGCGGAAGTACGGCGCCGCCGGCGATTCCTCTGCCCTCCGGCGATTAATTCCTCTGCTCTCCGGCCGGCGATTCATCTGCCTCTCCGGCGCTATAAAATGGTACATTACGGCTCCTCCACACACCATCTCTCCGGCTCCTCCACACACACCATCTCTCCTCTCTTTTCTCCGGCCCTATGGAGCCACTCGCGCGTCCGCCTCGGTCCGAGTTGTACTACTACAAGAAGGAAGGCATGCGGTTCAAGGTGTGGGTCACCCTTCGTGCATGGCGCGTGGAGAAGTGGATCCGCGACGTGAAGAACTACTTCCTCGACGCCGCTCCGATCAAAGCCGTTGGACTCGATTGCGAGTTCACCGACCCTCGACGGAAGGATACTCCGCAGCGCGCCGCCGTCCTTCAACTCTCGGTGGCGACCGAGACTCTTGTCTTCCAAATTTGCGAAGCTGATCGGGTACCACAGGTCCTCGTGGATTTCTTAGGTGATGAGACAATCAATTTCTACGGCGTGGCAATCCATAATGACATGAAGATGCTAGCCTACTATGGAATTATTATTCGGTCCGCGGTCGACCTGCAGAGAGATCGCCGAAACCCTACCGGCAATTTTACTCCGAGTCTCTATGCTCTCTCTAATGCGGTCATTGGGACAAATCTTGAGAAGAAGAAGAAATACAAGAAGAAGAAGAACACGGACGACGACAAGGAAGACACGTTAGAAGAAGACCTAATTTTCGGATGGGGCAAAGTTCCATTGAGCTACGATCAAGTCGTATATGCTGCTTTAGACGCTCGCCTTGGCTTCGAGATTGCACGGAAGTGGGATAGTCTACGCGGCTATAATACTGAGTACGATCATCTTAATGTCGTTGATGAGTAGACTATCTATGTATTCGGTCACGCAAAAATTCTGTGTGCGCGTGTTCTCATGCATTGACCGAAATATATTCCGAAGTTTGCAAAAGTTATTTAAAACAGAAAACAGAAAATGGTTTTGTATTAGTTAGTCAAATTCAAACACTTTTCATATTCATAGTTTTTCCAAAATCCAAAGTTTGCAAAAGTTATTTAAAACAGAAAACAGAAAAAGAAAATAAAAACAGAAAAAGAAAATGAAAAAAACCCCATCTATCCCGGTTTCAATCACAAACCGGGACAAATGGGCCTCCTTGTTGTCCCGGTTTGTGGCTGGAACCGGGACAAAAGGTGGGTGCCTATATATACTGATCAGGAGCCCCCTCCCAAAACCATTGGAGGCATTTTTTTTTTGAAATGGAAGGAGGGGGTGTGTGCTAGTCTATTTTTTTTAAGTATGCACGCAAGGTGTTCGATGAAATGCCCGAGAGAGTTCACGAAATGATTTGATGTACACTTAAAGAAGTTTATCCTTCTTTTCGATCGAGGTTAATTTTTTTCTCATTTCATTTGTCATTAATTGATACCGTGCATGTTCAGTGGTTATTTCTCGATGGTCTGTAATGGTTATTGATATAGTTAATTATATAATGCAGATGGACCGAGAATGGATGTATGGTGACCGACGCACTGCCGAGTACATGACGGGTTTGAGGAAATTTCTCGAGAAAGCCCAGGCCCACAGTACCAATGGTTTCATGTGTTGTCCATGTGTCAACTGTCAGAATAAGACAGATCACCCAAGCGCGAGAACCCTTCAAAGTCATCTTATTCGGCACGGTTTCATGCCCAGCTATAATTGTTGGACGAAGCACGGAGAAAAAGGGGTTATGATGGAAGACAATGAAGAAGAGGAAGATGATGACAACTATCCTATGTTCCCGGAGTACGGAGATTCTGCAACGGGGGAAGCTGAAGATGAAGAGGCACCAGATGAGCCCGCTGACGATCTTGGTCGGGCCATTGCTGATGCAAAGAGAGAGTGCGGAACTGAAAAGGAGAGGTTGAAGTTCGACCAGATGTTAGAGGATCACAAGAAATTGTTGTATCCAAGTTGCGAAGATGGTCAGAAAAAGCTGGGTACCACACTGGAATTACTGCAGTGGAAGGCAGAGTGTGGTGTGACTGACAAGGGATTTGGAAAGTTGCTGCAGATAATTAGGAAGATGCTTCCAAAGGTCAACGAGTTGCCCGGCAGCACGTACGAAGCAAAGAAGGTTGTGTGCCCTCTAGGATTAGACGTGCAGAAGATACATGCCTGCCCTAATGACTGCATCCTCTACCGCGGTGAGTACGAGAATTTGGATGCATGTCCGGTATGCACTGCATTGCGGTATAAGATCAGACGAGATGACCCTGGTGAAGTTGAGGGTGAGCGTCCCCGGAAGAGGGTTCCTGCCAAGGTGATGTGGTATGCTCCTATAATACCACGGTTGAAACGCCTGTTCGCGAACAAAGAGCATGCCAAGTTGTTGCGATGGCACAAAGAGGACCGTAAGAAAGACGCGATGTGCAGACACCCCGCTGATGGGTCGCAGTGGAGAAAAATTGAGAGAGAGTTCCCGGAATTTGAAGATGACGCAAGGAACTTAAGGTTTGGTCTAAGTACAGACGGCTTCAATCCTTTTGGGGAGCAGAGTAGCAGTCATAGCACCTGGCCTGTGACTCTATGTATTTATAACCTTCCTCCTTGGTTGTGCATGAAGCGAAAGTTCATTATGATGCCATTGCTCATCCAAGGCCCGAAGCAACCTGGCGACGACCTTGATGTGTACCTCAGGCCATTAGTTGAAGAACTTTTACAGTTGTGGCGGGAAGAAGGTGTACGGGTGTGGGATGAGTACAAACAGGAGGAATTTGACCTACGAGCTTTGCTTTTTGTAACAATTAACGATTGGCCTGCTCTTGCTAACCTCTCAGGGCAGTCGACCAAGGGGTACAATGCATGCACACACTGTTTGGGTGAGACTGAATGTTTATATTTGGATAAATGTAAGAAGTGTGTGTATCTGGGGCATCGTCGATTTCTTCCGATCAGGCATACCGCAAGGAAGAAAGGCAAGCATTTTAAAGGTGAGGCTGATCACAGTAGGAGGCCTGTCAACCGTACTGGTGAAGAAATATTTGATATGGTCAAGGATCTAAAAGTAATCTTTGGAAAGGGTCCTGGAGGACAACAGGTTCCGAAAGACGCTAACGGGCACGCACCCATGTGGAAGAAAAAATCTATATTTTGGGAGCTACCATATTGGAAGGTCCTAGAGGTTAGATCTGCTATCGACGTGATGCACGTGACGAAGAATGTTTGCGTGAACCTGCTAGGCTACTTGGGCGTGTACGGGAAGAAAAAAGATACAGAGGAAGCACGGGAGGACCAGAAACGTGTGAAAGAACGAGACGGCCTAAGTCCCGAACACTACGAAGGTCCTGCCAGCTACGCTCTTACCAAACAAGAGAAAGTAATATTCTTTGAATGCCTGAGCAGTATCAAGGTCACGGCTGGCTTCTCGTCGAATATAAAGAGGATAGTAAATGTGAGACTCCAAAAATTTCAAAACCTAAAGTCTCATGATTGCCACGTGATTATGACGCAATTGCTTCCGATTGCACTGAGGGGGCTACTACCGGAAAATGTTCGAGTACCCATTGTGAAGCTTTGTGCATTCCTCAATGCAATATCTCAGAAGGTAATCGATCCGGCGATTCTACCAGGGTTGCAAAATGATGTGGTCCAATGTCTTGTCAGTTTTGAGTTGGTGTTCCCTCCATCCTTCTTCGATGTTATGACGCATCTCCTGGTTCACCTAGTCGAAGAGATTCAAGTTCTCGGTCCTGTATTTCTGCACAATATGTTCCCATTTGAGAGGTTCATGGCAGTCTTAAAGAAATATGTTCATAACCGTGCTAGGCCAGAAGGAAGCATCTCCAACGGCTACGGCAACGAGGAGGTCATTGAGTTCTGTGTTGACTTTATTCATGACCTTAAGCCGATTGGTGTTCCACAATCACGACATGAGGGGAGACTTAGTGGAAAAGGCACACTAGGAAAGAAAACAAAAAAATTTATGGATGGACATTCTTTCACTGAAGCACACTATACAGTTCTACAAAGTTCTACCTTGGTGGCCCCGTATATCGATGAACACAAGAATCTTGTACGCTCCCTACACGCGGGGAAGTCTGACAACTGGATTGTACGTACACACATGGCGACTTTCGGCGGTTGGTTGCGAGCACATCTCCAAAATAAAGACAAGGTTGATGAACAGTTACACTTGTTGGCCAGGGCACCATCTACAACTATATGTACTTTCCAAGGGTACGAGATAAATGGGAATACATTTTACACGAGTGTCCAAGATAAAAAGAGCACCAACCAAAACAGTGGTGTTCGCATTGATGCAACAAATAACAATGGGCAGAAGAACACATATTATGGTTGCATAGAGGAGATATGGGAACTTGATTATGGACCTTCTTTTAAGATCCCTTTGTTTCGGTGCAAATGGGTCAATCTGAAAGGCGGGGTTGAGGTAGACAAGATGTACGGAATGACAACAGTGGATCTAAACAATCTTGCGTACGGAGACGAACCATTCGTGCTTGCCAATGATGTGTCTCAGGTTTTCTATGTGAAGGACATGTCTAGCAGACCCAAAAAAAGAAACACCGCGGGAGTGGAGGAGCCGAGGCGTCACATAGTTCTTTCAGGAAAAAGAAACATCGTAGGAGTGGAGGACAAGACAGACATGTCAGATGATTATAATAATTTTGATGAAATTCCGCCCTTCGTAGTGAACATTGACCCAATCATCAAGTTGATTGAAGAAGATGCTCCATGGTTCCGACCCAGAAGAACGCGCGGCGTTGTGTGATGGAGATGTTGGTGTGATGTGTAATAATTAATATATTAAAAAAAATATATGAAGAAGATGCTCCATTTTTACCTGCATATCAAATGGATCCGCCGGCGTTGATAGAACAAAACACACGGTTTCTCCTGCATACAGCCCCACGGTGGCTCCTGAGTGCCTGCATATCAAATGCACCGTGGGGCGCATGCAGGGAATCCGAGTGATTTGTATTCAGTCGATGAATTGAACTATTTTGTAGATAGAACAAAACACACGGTTTCCCCTGCATACAGCCCGGCCGTGGGGGGGCTATATATAGTGGCAAGACATCTCTGATGATCTACAACCGTCCGGCAAGACATCGCTGATGATCTGCAACCGTTTGGAACGGTCGCAGATCATCAGCGACGTCTTGCCGCTGGTTGCCCAAAGATGCCTCCGCCGAGGGGAGGGTTCACCTTCAGCCTTCACTGAGTGCTCTCTGCTACCCGTGTGCTGCCAAAATGAACTACAATGAGTAGACACTGAGTGCTGAACATGTCCGGGAGGGGGGCTATATATAGGGTACGTGTGCTTCTTTAGTCCCGGTTGGTAACAACAACCGGGATCTAACGGCTCACAAGTGCTTGAAAGAAACACACTCCTGATCTAACGGCTCACAAGTGCTTGAAAGAAACACATGATCCGTGTGCTTCTTTAGTCCCGGTTGGTGCTTCTTTAGTCCCGGTTGGTAACAACAACCGAGATCTAACAGAAAATTCCAAAATATGCAAAAGTTAGACGATTGTTTTGTATTAGATATTGTTTTTAAACAAATTAAAATAATTATTATAGAAAACAGAAAATTGTTTTGTATTAGATATTCAAATTCAAACACTTTTCATATTGAAAGTTTTATCAAATTCCAAAATATGCAAAAGTTATTAAATTCATATTCAAACTATGAATAAACAAATTAAAATAATTATTATAGAAAACAGAAAATTGTTTTGTATTAGTTATTCAAATTCAAACACTTTTCATATTGAAAGTTTTATCAAATTCCAAAATATGCAAAAGTTATTAAATTCATATTCAAACTGTTTTCAAACTATGAGTTAAACTTTTCATACACTTTTCATAGGGAGACACTGGGCGCGAAGAGGCACTGGGCGCGAAGAGGCACCCCCCCATTTGTCCCGGGTGGTGGCTCAGACCGGGACAAATGACCCCCCTTTTGTCCCGGTTCTAGCCACCACCCGGGACAAATAGGGGGGTCCTATATATTCAACACTTAGCCACGGGTGGTGGCTCAACCCGGAGCAATTCCTCTTTCCTACCGAAGTGCTGCCCAATTTTTTCGTCGAACCCTAGCCGCCGCCGCCGCGCCGCGCCGTCGTCCCGTGCCTCCTTCATCGACTCCGCCGCGCCTCCGTCCGCGCCTCCGTCCGTGCCTCCTTCCTCGACTCCGTCCGCGCCTCCTTCCTCGACTCCGTCCGTGCCTCCTTCCTCGCCTCCGTCGATCCCCGTCGGCAGCGACCTCCGGCGATCCCCGCGCCTCCGTCCTCCGTCTTCCCCGCGCCTCTGTCGATCCCCGACGCCTCCGTCGATCCCCGTCGCGCGCACGGCCGAGCCTCCGTCCTCCCCGCGCCGTCCGCTTCCATCCTCGCCGCCTACGTCGTTCCCCTGCGCCTCCGGCCATCCCCCTAGCCTCCCTGCGCCTCCGGCCATCCCCCTAGCCTCCCTGCGCCTCCGGCCATCCCCGCGCCTCCGTCTGCTCGCCGCGCCTCCGAGGTATAGCTCGACGGCGGCGGCCTCCGTCACGGTGACGTCACAATGACGTCATGCCTAGTAGTACAGAGGCATTGCCTCTGTTTTTTTTTGCCTCTGTTTTTTTTTTTGAAAACAGAACTTGTGTTATGTAATTTTGTCAAATGTTTGTAATGCATGTTGTGAAATAATGTTAGTTGTGAAATAATTATTTACATGTTGTCGTGTCATTATTATGTTTGGTTGAATTAGTTTGAATAATGTTATTTACATAATGTTATTTGAATAAACATAAAAAACATTTTAGTTAGTTGTTTATTTGTAGGTTTAGTTAGCTAAGTTTTTTGAATTTGTGTTAGTTAAATTTGTCAAATGTTTGTATTATGTAATGTTTGAATTTGTCAAATTTTCAATGTTACAATGCAGATACTCAGAGCCGCCCTCTCGGAGCCGCCGCCGCCCTCTCGGAGCACTAGTAAAGTTCGAGAGACTACAAAAGAGAAATGTAAAAGAGATATTGAAATACTCGATACGATTGAAATGTGTTTGTAAAATTGAAATCTCTTAATGTGTTTGTACATTTCAAATAACTTTGCTCCGGGTTGAAATTGAAATGTGTTTGTACAATTGAAATCCCTTGCAGAAACTATGGACACCGGTAGAAACCTTGAACAAGAAGAGGACATGTTCGGCATCGCCCTCCCAGTCCACATGACAGTCCAGAAAACAACAACAACGACAACCAAGGCGCTAGTCCAGACACCCCCGACAACGACAACCACGGCGCTAGTCCATCTCGATCTCCGCCGCCGCGTGAGCGGACTCCGCCGCCACGTCAACGCACTCCGCCGCCACGTCAACGTACTCCGCCACCGCGTCAACGGACTCCGTCGCCTCCGCAAAAGAAGCGAAAGTCCACCGCTACGTCGACTAGTACTCAGAAAAGCGAAACGGGGAAGTCTCGCATAGTGAACTCTCGCGAAGATATCGATATATGGGTCAACGAGATTCAGGATGCCCAGAGAAAGAAGGCAAAAAAGGTGACTTTGCCTTATCCGGTATATTCTTCGGAGGCGATACGGTGGGCCATAGAATTTCTTACGCATCCATCGCAATATGAACTAGATATGGACGATGACTACACACGCGTTTTGGTGCGTACATCTAGGAGAGTGCGGGAAGAACGTAAACTTGCTGCCACCCAGAAGAGAGATGTTCCACAGCTCGGAATGCAGGCGGGACAATCGGCCCCCCCGCTCATATTGGTGCCTTACAACCGGGACCCGGTCGACGAAGTACTTTCGCAGCAAGCTAGAGAAATGGGTTTAACTCTTTCAGAACTTCGCGCATTACAATCTGGCCAGAGTGTCCAGGTACATGAGGTGGCGCGGACATATGTTAGAGGACAAGATCTTGTCGAGCCTGCTAAGGTGCGCACTCTACCAGCTAGATTGCACCAACTAAATGCATGGTACATGCGTATCACGAGAAGTCAAGACGGAGACTGGATCTATGGGAAAATTCCAAAGGATTATTATGGCCCAGGTGATGATGATTTTCAAATTGAGTATTGCGAATTATGGCAGTTATTCAATTTTGACGCGCTCGACAAATCTATCATCAGTGCCTTTTGCCTGTAAGTAATTAAATTATGTATATATGTCATTAATTCTCAAGCTCAACTTATTTTTCATTGCTTGTAATTATCCTCTTCACTATATTCCTTTTGTACTCTATTATGCAGGCTGAAAATTATACAATCTCGAAAGTTGGGACTGAATCACAAGATTGGATTCATTGACCCTAATCGAGTTCATCATCATGGTTTGGTAAATAACCCAGAGAATACGGAGGAGCTTTTGCTAACTTACTTGATGGCGCAACATTACAAAAACACCATACTTTTCCCGTTCAACTTCGAGTGAGTTGTTTACTTTCTTATACATACTCGATGTTAAGTGTATGTAATTGATGATTTATTAACAAATATAAACATGCGTAGATTTCACTGGGTATTACTTGAGATTGATGTTGAAAAGGCAATCGTTGGTGTCTTGGACCCATTATCGAAACCTGTAGAAAAGTTCGACGGCACGAAACAGATGCTCCAGAGGTAATTTCGTTCATTATCACAATCGACCTGGTCTTTCCTAATAATATAGCGTCATTAGTAAACTTCTTTACTATTTTTTCTATACCGTAAACTCCAGGGTTTGGGACAAGTTCACCTCTTTCCACAAGGACGTCGGTATAGCCCGGAAACTCACTTTTAAATGGAGAGAGGTAAGCCGTACTAGCTAGGTGCACGTATGCATATCTTTAATTTTAGTCTCACAATACCATTTTTTCAATATTTTTGATTATTATTTGATTGGATTCTTATATTATTCTCTCATAAAGTGCGCGAAGCAGCAACAGGGCACCAATTTGTGTGGATTCTATGTCTGCGAGTTCATTCGAATTCACATCAATGAGGGGGTAGACTGGAATCGCGTACGTAAACAATATATTCAAACTTGTTCACTTTTCAAATTGAATTATTTTCATGATGATTGATATATTGGTGTTGATCTCTGCTTTTTAGTTTGAGACGATCCGAAACAGGCTTGATGCAAAAGACCGCCTACTACCAGTTGCGGAGGAAATTGCGGGGTTTCTGCTTGACTATGTCTTAAAGCCAGGCGCAGAATGCAGTATGATCCAGCCGAAAAAGACCATTCCGAAGAAAAAATAGGGTCTAATGCCTCTTCTGTCATGTAATGATCTCTGGTTGTAAATATTTGTTGTAAATATTTGTTTCGGAGAACTCGTGTATTACTATTATTCATGATATATATTATATAGTAGCGTATAATATGCAACTCGATCTTGTTTGAAATGAAACATAAATATCAAAAACAGAAACACAAAAGAATCAGTAAAATATAAAACAGGAAACAGAAAACAAAACAGGAAACAAAAAAAGAAAACAAAAAAAAAACATATATACTGTCCCGGTTCGTAATACGAACCGGGACAAATGAGTGACAGCCAGAGGCTGGCTGCTTTGGCCACGTGCCCCCCTAATGGTCCCGGGTCGTGGCGTGCCCGGGACAAATAGGGGTGGCTATTTGTCCCGAGCACGTTGTCCCGAGAGCGTGCCCGGGACAAATAGCCCTCCCGGCCCGGGACCATTAGCTATTTCTCTACTAGTGTAGCAGTTCAAAGGCTACAGTTAATCAGAAAGCTTCAGAGTAAAATGAATGTGTGCTGTGGGGAAAAAAAACTTTTGCCAGAAAGGAACATACAGTAATAATTGGCGAACTATCTATCAGATTGAGAAAATGTGGACAGAAACTTCAATCCGTGATTCCTTTGAACATACATGATAGCTATCCACAATCCTAGTTTGCAGGGGAGAAGTGATCATATAAAAACACCCATGCGGAAAAAATAGCCCACAATCAAGGCGATAAGAAATGCTTGAAATCTCAGAACCGAAACCGTAATCTAGCTGACAAAATGATCAAACTACACACCAAACCGTAATCTAGGTAGCGAGAGAGAGGGTAGGGAGGAAGCGCCGGAGTCACAGGTGTGGGTTTATAACGGAGTGCGGAAGCGTCTCGGAGGCGGTGGACAGTATGTCTCCGACTATCTCTCGGTTTTTCTTTTCCTGGCTGAAATCTTTCAGTACCTTCCTAATTTAGGATTAGGACTCATATAATCGGGCCGCATGGTCCCTCCTCCTGAGGCCCCTCCCTAGATGTTGACAGCTCACCCTCAACACATATCTCAAAGCATGGCATGTGGATGAGTTGCTACGTATCTACTGATACAATTTTCGAGTAACTAAACACCATTTTTTTGTGGAATAGCTCTCGAGCTATGAAAGAGCAATTGTGAATAGCAAGTTAGATTGCAAAGCCTGAACCATGAACTGCTAATTGAAACACAAGTGGAGTGGAGGAAGAAAGGTTGCATGCACGGGCTGGTGCTGGGGACTGCTTATGCTTCTCCACCGACGGAGTCATGGAGGCGTGGCGGCCAAGAGTGCTGCCTGTGTTTTCCATGTCCTCGAATAACTGGAGGAAGTGCCAAGTGGCTCCGGCGGCACCTCGGGGCCTCAGGAGGAAGACCATGCCGCCCGGTCCCAGAGAATTTTTTTTCCCATATAATCGTGTGAAGGCAAAAAAATTTTGCCAGAACCATCCAGATCTTTTATAGACGTATACACAAGAAGTATAAAGCATTTTAAACATGATAAAAATTGTATCGAGTTCCTTGTACCGCCTAACGACCGTTGCCGCTGCTAGAGCGAGCCGCCGACACGCCATTGTCGCCACTCCCATAGTGGAGATGACATGATGTTGTTGATGACAGCCGGGAAGTTTTCGTGCACGTGCCCCTTAAGGACCATCGCCCTAGAGCCGAAGCGGCCGTCTCTGAACTCTTTTAATTGATCTGAATCTTCAGACACCAAACATGTGACACGGTAGATTGAAAGAGATCCACCACTCCATGGGAGCAGCGACCAGACGATTCCCTGGCCTCCTCGTCGTCACCGGCGAGATCGCCGCTGACGAGGTGGATGAGGAGGCGGGTATACCTTATTATTGCCCCGCGCAGCGCCGCCATCGCCAACATAGCGTTGTTCTTGGTTGACCAAACTCTAAATTTAGGAACCATGGAACATCGCCGAGCGCAGGTACGAGGTCCCCACCCCCTCCGGCCACCGGAGCGAAAATCAGAGGAGGCGGGGGGCCGTCGCTTCATGGTCGAAAAGGCAGAGATGACACAGATGGCGGTGGATAGGGTGGATCCCTAGATCCCCGCCACTCTTAGTCGCCTAGGAGAAAAAAATGTATGAAGGCATTATGATGGTTCATAACTCTTCGAAAGGGGACTAATGCTACGGGACGACCTATCCCCATTTTTGATTATGTCTGACGCCTCTTCGTTTCCTCCTTCTTCTAGGCTCTTTGCCGTTATACCCCTCACCTTTTTTTCATCCGTCATCTCTTCGACAATGGCAACATCCTCACTATGACTTATCCACCGTGTATAAACCCTCATGAAACCATATATGAGCAATTGCACCGACAAACTTCCGTTAGAGGGGTTCAACAAATTCTCGTTTTTTGCATCACGGAACGGACATTACAGATCATCCTTTTGATTCATATCTTCCACCACGAACTTAAAGAACCCATATATGTTGTGATCCATGAAGTCCGTTGGATCGATACCTAGCTACAATCTTTAAGAAAAAGTATTATAACCAATCTAGAAAAAATCGACATGATCTTTGCTAAAAAAGATACATATTAACTGCTAGAATTGATAAACCGAAAATAAATCAACATTTCGTCAAAACATTGACAATTCATGTATAATCCCTGAAAAAAGAAACACGCGGAGCAACTGCAATGAATCGTTGCTTTGATCGGCTTGATATCCGGTACACAATATTTCATGCTGATAATGAGATGGCTTGTTGGCCAAACACAATGCAGTGCCACTTGTGGAGAAGTATTCTTGCTCTAGAAATGACAAGATGACTCAGAGGTCGATCGAGCGGGTCATAGTTTTTAGAAAAAAGGCATAAGCCCAACTTTGAATTAACAAAGCCAGAAGCGGCCACAACAGCATGCTGAGAAACAGCTTACAAGCATCAGACGTCCCAAGCAAACAACAGATAACACAAGAGAGACTAGCTTGAGACGCCTAAGCTAAAACCTAGCTAGACTAACAAACACCAAGTCGACCGAGGCCAGGACGGGAGCACCACGCGAACACGACACCGTCTTCAACACCAAGACGCTCTTGGACCCAGCTTCTGCCGTCCTCACCAACGGAAAAGGACCCCTGTCCCTCGCCCAGACTCGAAAGGCGCTCCGTACCGTCCAGTGGCGAGGAGAGATCACCGGGGGAGCAAGATTGCAGGAACTGAAGAAAGCAGCCACGCTGCGGGCGCGCCACCGAAACACCACCACCACCAGGGGCTTGACAGCCACGCCCGGCCCGAGCTGTCGGACGAAGATGCGGAGAAGCAGGGACGGCGACGGAAAAGCACCCACACCACCGTGGCTGAGCAGGACCACCGAAGCTTGGAGCACTCGCCACCCAAGCGAGCCGCTGTTGCCGAAGAGGGGAACCCTTTCCCCTCTCGCCCAGGCTCGAGGGCGCCGACCCATGGCGAAACAGGGGCATCGGGGTGGGTCATAGTTAATAGTTCATTAATGGAGGAGAAAGATATATTTTAATTCAACTCATGAGTGTGTGTGGAGGAGAGATTGATGAGTGGGTAAGAAGTAGACCTTTTTTTGAGAGTAGCGAATACATACCTTACTTTTATAGAAGACAAACAAAATTACAAGGCATATCGTTCTCGCCTATGATAAAAATAGAGGGCTGAAAGAAGAGACTCCATTACATCCGAAAAAAGGAAAATTGAAAGAAGAGACAGTGCACATCGTAATTTCCTCTACAATTAGCAGTCACCCTGTCCACTGGCATCTGCATCTGCGTGTTGCCGTACGTCGGCGCGTTCCTCTGCTTCCAGAAGAACCATGCCCCAGTGTAGAGTAGAGTGTCGAGATCGCTCTATTTTTGCCGCTTTGCCCTACAAGCACCTCGCTCCACCATGCTTTTAGGGTGTCGTATCTACTAGTGAATTTAGTTTGCATTGCAGATGAATCATACCAAGTTAGAGTCGACGCTTGATTTCCAGTTTGAAGTGTGTCATTGTTCTGTTGAACCAGACAAGGGCTGGAGGATGTCCCTTAGCGCCCCTAGGCCCCACAAAATAATCAGTAAGATTCTATTGAGATCCATCATTTGTGAGTTCGTCGGGATAATGTGTATGACTTATTGCGTTGCGTCGATCTGTTGCCCGTAAAAAATGTTATATATGGAGCCCAGGCTCTGTTTTTCTCAAAGAAACCCAAAATCTTCGTACTGGACTGTGGCCTGTCTGCATAGCATAGGCTCAAATTTTTTGTTTTACTAAACGAGATCAACGATTTTCTGCAATGCTAAGCTATCCACAGCTACTTTAGTTTTTCACACCCATGTGTTAAAAAGCAAAGATAACTCATACATGGAAAACGGGCATTCTGTATATAAACTAGTGCACATCCGAGTCTTGAACACCAACAGTATCCACAATTAAAACAATCAACTCCAATTATTCATGACTTCGTCTTTGATGGAAATATTCTCTGTTCATGGATTTATAACTTCAGAACTCGCAGAAATATATAAATCTGAAAATGGAATCTCTAGGTCCGTGCTCTCCTTGAGAGGAAGTGTCTCTGTTCAAAACATTGAAATGTTAGCAGAGCTATGGAAGGAACAGTTCAGAAGGCGAAAACTAGACCATTACCTGGCTGTGCTGGAAAATACCGTAGGATATCATTTATAACAAAATGGCCTCCGTTTTCTTGTGGAGCCAACAAGAAGGACTGAGAAAATCTACGCTTCACAGTATCAGGCATAATAAAAGATCCAACAACCAGAATGAGAAAACCGCCCTCATGGGTTGTCTGACTAATTATATTGTCTATCTGCACCGAAGAGATCTTGAGGTCTGTAGATAAATAGTATTTTTTGATAGCCTGGTTTTAAGCACATAAAACAAACCATCTATGTTAGAGCAAATCAGGTGACTAGGCATGTTGCACGGACATATGCATAGCTTAACTGTTACATGCTCAACAAATAAAATGAGAGGAAGCCCCTAGAACAAAACGAAATGGAAGTGGAAGAAAACAGCCTAATGACCTCAACATGCTAGTAAAAACCTATAGCCGATGAAGAACACCTGCCATTATATGTCTTGAAGCAGTTATAGACTTATAGGTAACAAATGGTGGCGGTAAAGACTACACCATGGATTGAAATCAAGATCTAAAAGTTTAAAATGGGCTAACAGGTATGCAACGTCTAACTTATAAATCTCTTAGATAATTGTAAGATCAGTAGTGCTGCTGTGCTGCTGCAGAGAACTTACACATTTAGTTGTTATAGATCTCACTGTACCATCACAATCTGGTCGACAGAGAATACTTTCATCATGATAGAACTTATGGACATTGTCTGGTAATGCCTTCAGAAGAGTGTACTACTGGTGAGCAAATGTATTTCCAAACTGTAAAGCAAGCCCAATCATGGTCAACAATTAATACTCTTTCAGTTGTAGATTAAAGATAACAAATATGGAGAAAAAACACTACCGCATCCGGATTAACTTGCGTAGCCATGGCTGCATAAGGAACAACACTGGTCAGTATCTTTTGAAGTGAATGGATATTGTATGACTAGCGATTCAAAGTCTATAGTTGATCAGAAATTAAGGGTCATAGTATAAAAGCCTAGCACGCTTCAAAATAGTTATGCCACACACCGCAAGGCCAGCGGAGTTCCAACTGAATCACTACTATGAGTGTGACCACCAAAATTGTGAAACCACACAAGAGTCACAAGCTTCCGTCGATTATTTTTTAAATTTTTTTTGAACCAAGGCAAAAGCTTTGCCTTTTATATTGATATAGGAGAAGCAAACATGACATGGTCGAGACCAAAAAGAAAAAGTCATACATGACTGGGCCTACTTACAAAAAGTCATACATGAGTGGGCACATCAAAATATCGTGCTAGATTTGCAGCGGTATGCTGTACTCGTAGTGAAAACAGTCAACTTTTAGTTTAACAGCAACCGAGAATCCAGAACAATGAGGATCGAAGCTTGACACTAAAGGAATAACAGTATGGGGTACAGTCAATCAAGCAAGTCTCATAGGACAATGTAGAATTCCTGATGGAAAAACAGAGGTCTTTCTGGGCACACAAACAAACACACAGACGCCGCGTATGTGACCACTCTAAGTTCAACAAATTCCCCACCGCCAAACAAGGTTTAAAGGAATCTGTGATCTGCCCAAGGTCAAACGGAACTGTTACCCCGCAGCAGACCCCATCCGCCACATAAACCAGCGAAAACCTACAGAAGCCACGAAAGCCTAAAGCAGGAGGCGCGTAGGGATGTAGGTACCTTCAAAACCGGGTAGGAGCGGACGGCTGCCGCGGGAGGGGAAGACCTAGCGCTAGCGGAGCGATTCGGCGCGAGCAGGAAATCGCGGGAAGGAGCAGCGGAGTCGATCGAAAAGAAGACGGATCCAGAGAGGGGTGGGGGTGGGGGTGGGGGTTTATAACACAGTGCGGAACGGTTTTGGAACCGGTGGACGTACGTTTCTACGACAGCGTACCCCTTATCTCTGATATTTTTTCTTTCAAACATGGTACCTGTCCTCTTTTTTCTGATAATGAACATTGATTATCTTCGTTCATGTGTATAAGTGTTACTAGAATGATAAGTAAGATAACATTGATATGTATCTCGTTGCCCAATCAACACAAGAGCTACACTGATTACATGCCGATGCTTCTTCTGCTAGCAAACAAATGGGGTTCAGATCAAGCTGCCATGGAAGGGGTTGCCCTGGGGAGGGGGCAACATAGCAGCAGAGTAGGCGTCGCCGAAAGGGTTGGCCTGGGACTGCGGAAGAAACGACCGTGGCATCCCATACATCTCTTGCTGCTGTTGTTGCTGATGCTGCGCCATCATCGACATCTGCACGTCGGTCGGCGGTTCGACGCTCGTCGACGCGGCGAACGGGTCTGTGTAGGTTGCCTGCTGTTGCTGCCTTCTCGTCGCGTCGTCGTATAGGCTGTCCAGCAGCAGGCCGTCAAAACCCCCGGCCTGCAAAAACCATTGCAAATGCAGTGAGATCGATCAGATATATCGATGCACTGTGGAAACACTGCACGAGGCCGGTTCTCATATCATACCAGTTTCATCTCTGTCAGTTGGTTGCCGCCGCTGCTGCTGGTTGTCTGTGCGGTGACCAACGCTAGCTCCCAGCCTGATGATCGGGCCATGTCAATGGCAGAAGCAGATGCAGATGCGTTGCTGCGTCCTGCGCCACGAGAGACAAGAGAATGATGTGTTTTCAGGCAGGATTCAGGAGTAGAGTTGGTCTGAATCCACGAGAGACAACGCTGATTGAACTGGAAACCGCAAGAGTCAGTTCAGAGGCTTATCTGTTACCTGGTGCTACAATGGCCAGGGCCATCGCGTTGCTCTCCTCGAGCTCAGCGGCAGCAGAGCTCACCTCGTGTAAACCCTGCACCATGCACACCGGGAGATCACATCGCTTGTTGCAATTGCAAGTATATGGCTAACACATCGTAGGCACTGACAGGGGGGCAGGGGCAGAACGGGCGTACCAGTAAGTCGGCAGTGGTGGCGGTAGGTTCAGGTACATTGTTGAGCTCGGCTATTGGGTGGGGTTCCTCTACAGGCTCCGATGAAATGTGCTCCTCCATTGCAGGTTCTTCGAATGCGGCCTCGGCGGGTGGCTGAGGTGCTGGCTGTTCTTCCTGGTTTGCCATGAAATCCAGCTGCCGGTATTCCTGCCAAATTGTATAAACCACTCATCACGGCAAAGTAAAATGCAGACTGTCCTCGAGCTAAGAAGAGAATGTATTGAAATGTTTGCTAGAGTATCCATCCTTGCATGTTTCAAAACTTACAATGGTCTTGGTCTTATTCACAACATGAATAGTTCTGGGTGCTTCTCTGATATACTCTTCCATCGTCACGAGAAACGACGGCGGCGGCTGAGGAAAAATGCAAGGCTAAATTAAGTGAAGTGAAACTAATGAAAGGGCTAAATTAAGTGAGTAAATGTACGTAATTGCCTCTCTCAGAACTGGGAACTGGAAGTTCCTGGCGAGTTCCAAACCTCTGCATATGGCGTAGAATTCAGACAGGCTATTGGCCTGGTATATTAATTCCAAGGGATCATTAGCTAATTGCACGGGGAAAATGCAGAAGAAAAGGAATATAAATTATGGGTATGGGTATAGGACGTACTAGATTTCCTGTTCTTCTGTAGATGTCCTGAGCTTTGATAGCATCGAGTTTGCTCATCTCGAAGAACTGCACCAACTCAGAAAATTTAATCTGATCAGGCCGCCACTCGATCACCGAATCGCACAGAAAAAGAAATATAAAGATCGCAGCAAAAGTACCACGTCTACGAGGTTGATGATCCCATCATTGAGTGCACAGTAAATCTTGAAACTCTCCTTCAGCACCTGAATAATAAAATGCCGTCCCAAGCCGTTAACTGTAAACTGCTAGTATTTAGAACTGAGCTTAATGGCACACGACTGCATACACATACCAGAGCTAGAGCGTACTGAATGAGGTAGTTCCCGAAAGCTGCTCCTTCAGGCTGCAAGAGAAATTCAGGCATGAGATTTTGCAGAGAACTGTACTACGTATATGCAAAAAAAAAACATCGCTGAATTCTGTCAGAACTCAGAACGAATTCTAATACCTGGCAGCCGACGAGCCTGAAGAGCAGCTGCTGTAGAGCAGGGAGCTGCTCCAGGAGATCGTCCTTGCCCAGGCTCCTCGTCTTGCTCTGTCCCTGAAAAAAAAAACACCGATTCATCACGACGAATGCGTCAGAAGCTTCGCCAAGATGAGCCAGAAGCTGCGAGCGAGCGCGATCAGAATTCAGAAACCTTGGGAGGCGCCCTCTCCGACACCGCCGGGGGAGGCCTGAGCCGCTCCGCCTCGACGTCGTACCGGAGCACGGCGAGGCACTCGAGGCGCTCCTCGAGGAAGAGCGCGTAGGTGCGCACCCACGCGGAGCAGTCCCAGGCCAGGTGGCTGGAGTCGTCCTTGAAGTTGGACATCTGCAGCGCGTGGCCGGCCCTCTGCCGCCCGTGGCCCAGCAGCTCCTCCGCGAACGCGCCGCGCCCGCCTTCCCGGAGCGCCCTGTGGATCACCACCAGCGCCTTGAGCGCGACCACCCAGTTGCTCGTGTTGGCCAGGCGCCTCGCCAGCGCGTGCACGCAGTACGAGACGTCGGCGCGGGAGCGGGCATTGACGATCTCTGCAACGACGACGCACCGGCGGATGGCTGGTCAGAACAAGAAATCTTCTGTGCGGAGGAATTAAGGAGAGATCGAGGTGAGTGGCCGGCCGGCGGCGGTACGTACTGGCGAGGTGGCGGTCCTTGGGCGGGCGCTCGACGTGGCTGGTGGCCTTCACCACGGCCACGTCCAGATCCTTGAGGTAGTCGCGGCTGCTGTTGACCTTGGCGAGGCCGACGGTGGTGGAGTCCTTGATCGCGCCGCACGCCTTGCGCCAGCTCTTCTGCATCGAGGCCGTGCCCATCCGGCCTCCTCCTTGACGGCCGGTGCGATCGGCGCCGGCAAACGACGGTGCCGTATCGCGTCGCCGGCCGGCCACCCGAGCCGGCTCTGGTGTCGCTAGCTAGTTCGCGCGGGCTTGGTCGTGATTCGTACGTCGTGGCGACAAGTGCTGGTGCACTCGCGCGGGTGGACGGATTTAAATTAATTTCTTGCTTGGCTTCGGTTACCTGTTTTCTTCTTCCAAAAATGACACAAGACCCACTGATTTGCAGGACAGCAGATTCAGAGAGGAAGAAGCGTTTTTAGTACACCACCTCTGCTTTCACTAAATAAATAAAGGGTTAGATAATTTTTTGCAATTGAAAAAATACCCTTCAAAACCTTTTGACACCACAAAATATTCAAACCTGTATTTATTGAAACTGAGATATTTAACAACTACTTCATAAAATTTCTTTGCACACAAATACTCCCTACTACTCCTAGCCCATCTAGCTGGATAGTTGGGACTTAGGAAGATGGTTGTACCCCAGTCTATCAAAGTTCATACGCAGTTTTGACGCTAATGTCTCTTATTTAAGCCGAATTTTTTTAAGTGGGCGGAGAGGTTCTTGTTGAGGCGTTGAAAGAAAGACACCTATGCCGACTTTTTCAATCTCAAGACCTAATCCTCCAGGTCAGTGAGATCATAAGGGTAGGATGTATGTGTATATTCATAGATTTGAATGTATGCGCGTGTGTCTCCGTGTTTGTGTCTGTATTGTGTTTCAACTTAAAAAGTAATAATTTTATTTTTAGTTTGTGTTAAGACTATTTTCTAAGTTGATCAACTTTATAAGAAGTAGAATTATTTATAACCCCAAATTAATATCACTAGATAATCTTAAAATGAACTTTCATATCATACAAATTTATTTGATAAATGTTGTTGTTTTTTTAATATAAAGTTGGTCACAATTAGGATACTTGAGTTAGAACAAAATTGAACATACACGTATTTCTGGACTGAATGAGTAAGACTTAGGAAACAAAGTGAATAAAAGATTCAAAATAGAATTTGTAAGAAATGCAATGAGATGATACCGGAAACTCGACAACTCAAGCCAAGAAGAGATTGTCGCCTTAGCCGAACTAAATAGATAGATGGTACAGAACTAAAGATGTACCTTCTTTGTCCAAAATTATCAAGCGTTTAGGATTTGGTCAAAGTCAGTTTTAAAGCATACAGAGAAGAATACCAACATCTATAATATAATATAGAATAAATGAAATTACCTAGCGTTTTGGATTTGGTCAAAGTCAAATTTAAAGCATACCGAGAAGAATACAAACATCTACAATATAACTAATATATAATATGAAATATATTTTAATAATTATAATTTTGTATAATAGGTATTGTTTGATGTTTCTATGGACCCATTGTTTAAGGGTTTTAATATATATAATACTAGATGATACCCCGCGCGTTGCTGCGGTCTCTTTGTTAAATTCTTTTGAAATGTACGTGCAACAAAAATATGAGTATAATTAGACTAAGTGCATGATTCTCTTGTGATTCTCTTATAATTAGTTATTCCTATGCGTTAGAAATATGTTGTAAACATTGACAGATAAAATGAATCAGCATTCTTGAAAAAAATAAACAATGAATCACTTCTCTGAACTAATTCCTTAAAAATGTATAATTCTAAGCATTTACATAGGAAAGGTGTGGAGTACTCACAAACTACTATTACCATGTTGTTGCGGCGATATTTTCCTTGCCAAATATGCACACAAAAAACAAATCAATTTGGAAGCAGGCCACTGAAAAAGAAGATGCCTACATACAATGGGAAGTTGAAACCAAATGGATTTATAAAATATTGTATAGTTGTTACATGTGAATAACAGTTTATTATGCCATATGTATATGTCCATTATCGTCGAAAGCTACAAACATAATGCATCATGAGCACACATCTCCAAGGAATTGGTCTAATGCTACAATAGTTGTTTTGTTCGTTTTAGAAAGAACCACTGCTCCCAACGGACAAAAATGAACTGAGAACCTACTTCACTGGAGTTATGGGGATGATGAATTAAACAATTATTGGAAGAAGTACTCTGTGAAATAATATTTACACCGTGCCGTGCACCTTTACCGGCCTATTTTATCCATGCTATGTGAAACAACATTCTTTTTGCTCAATCCAAAAATTGCTTAACACTATTACAACCCAACAAACAGAGATGTACTTGCATGCATGTCCATACTCCAATGTTCCAAAATCTTGAAAGAATTCATATGTATTCTGTATTGATCCATATAATACAATCATTATGGGGAAGTGGAAAAAAATTAGAATCTATAGAGAAACTGACATGGGTCTTGATGATGGAGCCTCCAGCTGCCCTTGTCAAGATCGGACATGGTAAAGGCTAGATCGGAAGGGAAGTCAAGCAATGCCCAGGCTCTTACAATGAACATTGGCCAAGACGCATGGTGCCCAGTACTGCCCAACGGCAATGAATGATGTAGCTGAATTATCCATTCACTAACCGTGGAATCCTCTTGCACAAAACGTCAGCCAAGATTTGAGCCTGCTTGCGACTGACCTCCCCGGATACTTACGGATGTTGTGGACGGACATCGAGGCCGAGGAGAGCTGGAGGAGAGGACCTGTACTGCTCCCATGTGTTGAGTGCATAGCCATATATTCTGTAGAGGAGACGAAGATGAGGGGATTTGGTGGAGAAGATGGAGAGGATCTATATTAATCATTTCTGCATTTGCTGCGTGCACTTAGTGGAGGAGATAAAGCGGTAAGCTAGGAGAGAAAATGGCACTGCGGAAGGCGATGTCATCTGGTAGTGCTGCCGTGCGGAGGGCCTATAATGAGTTAGAATCATGTTTATGTTTACAACGATAAAGTTGGAAACTTTTTAGATATTATGATGTGGCAGGAATGCTGACATGGCATGCTAGGATTGATTAAATATGCTTGTTGAGGTGGATAGGCTGCATGTCAAGAGAAATAAGTTAGTGGGGATCTCCTATTTAGATAGAGAAGATATCATAGGCATTGCATTTGTTCTCTGAAGCTACGATGTGGTGTCTTCTCTGAAGCTACGATGTTAGTGATTCACCATGACTCCAATTGGGCTGACCCAAGCGGACATGTCATTTGGCCGCGTTTTTGCCTGTTTGGGTCGCTGAACGGACACCCCCTGTCCGCACATGTTCGTCGTGCGATGGAATGCGTCCAACGCGCGAGCATCGTAAAATATTTTTTGACGTTTTTTCAAAACAGGCCATACATGGGTCGTTTTCTTAATTGCATAAGGGTGGGCTACAGACGGCCATTTTACATGGATATTTAAAAAGAAAAAAAAACTTATTTTTTCTTGCCATCGTGGGCTTCTACTCATCGTCCTCGTCGGAGAGGACGATGTAGTCCGCCGCCTTCCACGGTTAGGGTTTGGGAGGAGAAGGACCCTCGCGAGACAATGTTATAGTGTATGGTCATCATAGATTTTATATAAAACTTTTCAGATGTTGCCGACGTAAGCTTGTATGTTTTCCTTTCATAGTTCATGGATAATATAAGAGATAAATTTCAAAAGACCGTCGAGATGTTGGGCCACTGTGCTATAGTTCCCCATAAAGATGATATCAATTGGCAAATCGATCAACCACGCAGACTATGGAAAATATATAAGGAGTACTCATGCATGCTTGTATAAGATAGCCCAAATATTACACACAAGATTATTACGCACGCACGTACTAGGATACGCACGGCAGCTGACGAATGTCTCACGAAATAATCAACCAAACTAGCAGACAGCTGACGAATGTCTCACGAAAACAAGCAAATTAGAAATGTTCTCTGGATAACTGAAAGTAGCATCGGTCGAGCTAGCAAGTAGCAACGGGACTACTAATAAGAAGCTTGCACTGCTCGGTGTTGTTTAGTCTGGACTAGACTCGAGAGCAGAGTAAGTAGGTACGTCGTCGTCGAGTTCGACTACTCATCTGTCAAGGATCCCGTGGCTGGCCGATGACCCAGAGGAGCGAGTTGACGACGTAGAGGAAGGTGCCGGCGAAGATGGCGGCAAGGACGAGAGAGATCCACCGAGCCCCCGAAGCATAACGCGCCGGTGGCGTGGAAGGTTCTCATGACGACCCAGACGAGGTGGAGGAGCGTGATCAACCCGAGAATGTGGGAGGCGCCGCGGAAAAACCTGCCGGCCAGAGACGGCGGCACGATGACGCCCACAGAAGCAGCACCGCGGCTCTGTAGCGCAGTGCCAGGATGTCCGCCGCCGTCGCCACGCAGCGCGCCGGCAGCTGCATGAAAGAACCAGTCGGCATCATTAAGGAAGAGGAAAGGAAAAGAAAGGAAGAAGAAGAGGAAGAGGAAGAAGGAGCTTACACTGGAGAAGGTCGCAGGAGCAGGATCCAGCGTGGACGCGAAGAGGGCGAAGGCCGCGGCGGCGACGGCCAGGCCGAGCTGTGCCTTAGCCAGCCCGCGCCGGGACACCACGGGCAGCCACCTGCATACCTCCGCAGCAGCTGGAGCAGCGACAGCAGGAGCAGGAGGATGGGGAGGAGGATCCATCAGGGGCGGAGCTGGAACAGTAACCCTGATGTCCATCAGAGAGCTCGATCTCTCTGGTTTCTCCTTCTCTCTTTTCTCTTCTTTTTGCCTAGCTCGATCTCTACGATCTGCACCAGCGAGTCGATACATGTCCACGTCATGATGTACCCCCACTCATATTTCACTTTATATTTAATTATAGTTTATAATTTTAAATTTAGTTTAATTTTTTTTTATATACATATGTTTGTACTTATCTGCTAAATTTTTGTGAAATAAGAAGGGATTCCTATCTTAAAAAACAAAACAAAAATCATTTCCCCTAAAAATTACTCTTTCTGTGTAGACAAAAATACAAAAAAATCTAGAGTTTGTAGAATATGCGCACGTTAGTGGTATGTTTTATTTCAAAAAATTGAAAGCTAAACATGTCGTTTCGATTTTTTTTAAACGACATGTGGTGAGTTCGGAGCTATCGGAGAGATATCCGATAACCCTCTCTCTTATCTCTGCCTAGCGTCCACCATAGCGCCATGCCGCTTGTGCCACACGACAACGACACCGTTTCTCTCCCTCCGCATCCCTCGAGTCGTATTGTACCGAAAACAACCGTCCCTATGCAAAGTTTGCATTTCTCTTCACACACATCTCTACGCAAAGTTTGCCCTTCTCTCCACACACACCTTTGGCTTCGTGAAGCACTTGGGACTACATGGCACCTCATTCCTGATGCCACGTGACACCATTTCTTTCCCTCCGCCTCTCTCGAGTCGTATTGTATCGAAAACACGCCATTGAGCTGACTTCTACGATCCTCACAGTAGTTGCATGCGAACACCCATGTCGCCTCCCGCACCGGCCACCGCCATCACCGTTGTTATTAGTAGTGGTCGACTCTCCAATCCTAATGCCGCCACTCAAGTCCATTGGTAACTTGCATGCTATGTGCGCTCAAACTATATGTCAAAAGAAGTGTATTTCTACAATTCAATATATAATGGTTGGTGGTATGACCATTTAATTTTTTATAATTTATTTTATACAATCTAGACCTAATGCACAGATTAATATTGCATGTCAACAGTTTAATCTCTTAGTTTGCTCTATATTTTTGTGAATTCTTTAGTATTTATTGGTGAAATGTTCCTCTGTTTTTATATAGTATGGGCCGTATTCGATGCAATTTATTTAAATATGTTAGGACATAATTATGCCAACTATTATTGATTTTGGGATAATTTATGTCGGAAAATATATTTAATTTCATTATATTAAAATCAATGACCATCACTATATGACATCGATGCCTAATCTAGCTCTTTGAGTTTGCAATGTTCATCATACAATGTCTCTATATTTGATCAAATCATTATAGAACCATGTACACAATTTAAATTTCATGGCATTAAAACTAAATAATTATGTCCCTTCTCTAATTCCATGTAGTGATCGAGTTGTACTATTTTTTCATCATTAATAGTGTTTTACTAGTAAAAATGCCCGTGCGTTGCACCAGGAGAAAATATTCGCCATGAAACTATATTATCATTCGCTCAAACACTAACAATACCGAAGCTTTATCGACGAATCATTTATGTGTATGTAAGAGATAACAACATAATTCAAGTAAATCAGGGTTCGTCGATATCAGACAGCGAGACACTCAAGGTGGGGAAAAATCGATTGACTCATGCCCTAGCCGTTATTATGGTGATTGTTGCACCATAACTATTGCCCAAAAGGTTCCTTAATTCAACACATAATCGGCTAGCTAATTAATCTCACAAATTTGCAAGCACAGACTCCACTAAGCGTAGAACGGAGCCCCATTGCCGTATCCCTTTTGCAGCTTGCTGAGATTAGAGGGAACACATCTGCACCGGCAGCGTGCCCGGGCGGCCGGCGAGGCGGCGAGCGTATGTGTTGAGTCTGCAGGAGCAGCTTACCTCTAGAGATCTCAATGCCATGGCAAACAACCGAATTAGAGCTACATCAGGGAACCGTAGCGCGCCGAACTGTTGTGGATATACCGGTGCCGTGCTAGCAGTGTTCTCCTGAGTTGGAGGAAGCTGATGACCGGCCATGGATTCAGCTCGACTGGA
Organism: Poa annua; assembly: GCA_026929855.1. Classification (NCBI taxonomy): domain Eukaryota; kingdom Viridiplantae; phylum Streptophyta; class Magnoliopsida; order Poales; family Poaceae; genus Poa; species Poa annua. The sequence goes on from CM049437.1 coordinate 100,263,116, forward strand.
AGTCTGCTTGAAAGCAAATCGTGCCGCCGTCGTCGCGAGCCAAACACCGGCGTCCGGCGGCGCGCAGGCGCTAGTGGTGAAGGATTTGGACAACCTTGACGATGACGAGTTCCAAGGGGTAGCGGCGGGATCCCCTACGAGCGGCAAGGAAGGTTCCGAGACGTTCCAATGGGGAGCCGCCCACCGTTCTCGACGAAATTGTCCTCGGTTATGTGGTGGATGCGACAGCGCCGGCGCCTCGTGCTCGATATCGAAGCGCTCGTCGTCGGAGGTAACCAGCGTGATCATCTTGCTCTTTTTTTCTTGATGGTCTCATCTTGCTCTTCTCACCCACGAGTGACCTCGTCGACTTCTGTCCGTCGTGGTCGCTGCCATTGTTGTTTCATTTCTCGTCGAATCGATTCGCTCGTGTGTCTGAAAATCTTGGAACCCTCGATTTCGGTCTTACGCTTCGATCTTAATAAGCTTCAATCCATCAATCGATCTCATATGTACAGGCTCATAGAAGGCAAGAAGAGGCTGATTCTGGTCCGATTGGATGATCTAGTTGACCGGTCGTTCCCAACACCGATCGTAGTAGGGAGAGGTAGCTATGGAACAAAACAACTTGACGGACGAAAACGTATTGGGGGACGGACGAAAAACGGACCAAATTTGAGAGGAAGAAACGTTAATGACTTTATTATTAGGTATAGATAAGTATGTTTCGCTCAAAGTATTTTTTTTATCTATCCTTTGTTCGTATTAGGACGGACGCGGCGATGCGCACCTTTTCCTTCTAGTATATAGCTATAGCTCCTGCAGGCTCTCTTATACGAGTGCCGAGCCTCTCACGTGTGTGGACACCCGCTAGCTGGTGATTGGTGGGTGGAAGCCGTCCGTCGTTCTGAGGCTTGGGAACGCCATAATATGAGGTGTTCTTGCTACTCCTGGCTTTGGCCTAGCAGCACCGCGTGGACGCCTGCTTGGTCTCCGAAAACATGAAACAACACGAGTGCCACTACTCTACCCTTGTGTGTCATTTATTTCTGGAGCAATAGCTATGATCAGTTCCACAGAGTGAAAACCAATATCACAGCGCGCCGTTCCGTTAAAAGAAAAACCAATATCACTGTCTATTGGGGCCCTGTCTATTAGGTTTAACTACTCGGTTTAAAGCAGAAGGACAGGTTTCATGCAAGATCTACACACATACTCAAGATTGGTAAATAAGAAACACGTACCAGAGCTTGAAGTAGACGAGTGTTCTACCATGCCATGTATACAGAAGCTGGATATATATATATCTTCAACTGCTAAAATTTCTTGATGAAGATCACATGTCAACTAGAGGGGTGCAATTTATGATAAATTTTTATGACATAATTAATTGGGTAACTCGTCTCTTCCCGTTATCTGCATATACCAAGGAAAAATGAACTAGCATGCATGGATGTGCATTTCACACTGATTGCTCTTTCCCAGGTTTTGTTAAGTTCATCCGGCAATTTTTAGGTCAATTATTACTGAACAAAAGTTGGTGACATTATTTGATCTTGTGATTTTTTTTTTAGAAACACGGTACAACGCTAGCGCTAAAATACACGCGCACACACTCACCCCTATGAACACACGCACGCACACCCTACCCCTATGAGCACCTCCGAGAGACTGAGCCGGCGGATCAGGTCTTGAGATTGACGAAGTCACCACAGCGCCTTGCTGTCGACGGGAATGTCGCCTCCCACTGAATAATATTCCGCCTAAATGAGAAACACCAGCGTCAAATCTGGGATTTGAACTCTAGTGGGTTGGGGGTACAACCACCCTCCTAACCATATTACCACAGGCAAGTTCTCGATCTTGTGATATTTTGATACGGAGGGAGATAGCTAGCACGGTCCCACACGGTGAATATGGAAAATTAAGACGCGCGCCGGTGCAAGCTCTTGCAGCCAGCTAACGCAGCATTTTAGCACATCCCCGGCAATCTGGTGGAACGTGGTGTGCTCTTGCCGCTCCTAGCTTCGGACGGAGGCTCTGGCTTTCCGCTTGCTCTCCAATCTCCATTGCTGTTCTAAGGCTCTGATAGTACACACGGACACATGCCTTTATTTTCCTCAAAAGAGTGAGAGAAAACAAGTGCGGGCCTTAGCCTACCTAGGCTTGTGTTTCTCGAACTAGTGCTAGCAGTGAATGGCTAGCGGTTTATCGATTTACTTTTATTACATGGAAGTGAAAACCCAATATCTGCCGGAACATTCATCATCTCCAAACAAAAATAGGTGTCGTTAGTGTAGTGCATCATTGTTTTCATTCCAAACTGTTCTGAATTGTTTGTAAAATCTAGTTAATGCAACTACTCCTGTTTTCGGACGCAGCATGAAGCCTGCACTTCCAGCTTGCTCACGCACCGCCTTAATCCGATTTTCCATCACGGCCATTCGGAGATGAGCTTGTCAGGCTGAACCCATGGCATGCCGCATGCAGTTGCTGCATGCTGAACCTTTGCAGCGCCGGTGAAGCTTCAGTGAGAAACAGGGTTACTTCGCCCTCCGTTCCTCTAACTTCGTCCACATCGAATCCGATCGATCTGGATTTTTGTGTTGTGCGCTGTTGTAGGCAACATTTCTGCGACCACCTTTATCGGAGTTTTCGCGAGCGTGAAATCTGTCGATCCAACTCGACAATCCTGAGTGTATTCACCGATACGAACTGGGCAGTTTTGTGGTGTTTCTTGGACCTAGTCTGATTTCTCACAAGTCCTTTATCGGTGTGCTCTTGCTGGCTTGCTGCTCCTGGCTTCGGACGCTGGCTCTGGCTTCCTCCGCTTGGTGCTCGCTCTCCATTTCTGTTCTCATGCTAGGGCAGTGCACGGTCACATGCCTTTTTTTTCCTCAAAAGGGTGAAAGAAAACCCTAGCCTTGTGTTTCTCTAGTGCTAGTAGTAAAGTGTGAATAGACATGGCGTGAAAAAACAATATCAGAGCAATCATCTCATGACTCATCTCCAAACGAAAAATAGGTGTGATCAGTGTAGTACGAGTACATCATTGTTTTCTTATGCCAATTATATAATTTGTTTGTCAATTCTAGATAATACAACTGCTCCTGCCTTCATGCATCGCCTTAACTGGATTCCCATCACGGCTTGGTGCCCTTTCTGTTCTGTTCAGAGCTTGTACACGGTCACGTGCACTTTTACCTCCAGCAAACGAAAGAAAGCAATAGCCAGCCTTGTGTTTCATTTCTCTCTAGTATTAATATAATGTGAAAAGCTGTCTATCATCTATTTATTATTACAAGGAGAAAAAAGAATATATCAGTGTGCATCATCGTCTCCAGAAAAGAAAAGAAAAAGTGTATCATCAGAGAGCATCACTGTTTTGTGGAGAGAAAAAATGCGACCTTTTAACTTGTACATAAATTCTAGTTGATAGCCTAGGCAGTATACCATATGTCACCGTGAATTCTTCTTCGCTTCCAGCTTGCTCTTGCATCGCCTTAATTGCACGTGCATCAGGCCCCTTTTTTCTGAAGGATATTAGCATGCGCAATAACAGCAAAGATGAGCTTGTCAGGCTGCACCACCACGGCAGCAGCTGTATGCTAGACCTTGGATTACTGGTGAGGTTTCAGATAGAAACAGGCCCTGTCGTCGTCCATTCTTCTAACTTATAGTCGTCCGCATCGAATCCGACCGATCTGAATTGTACACTGTCTGGCTGCAATCTTCGACCACCTTTGTCGGGGTTCTCGCCTTGAGCATCATCTCGGCGTACTCCGCTTCGGGATCAGACAGCGCCACAATCGCCCCGCCTGCCCCCACTGAGGCTTCCCCGTCGTGCAGGACGACCGTCCTGATCACGATGTTCAGGTCAAATGTGCGGTTGTAGGAGAAGAACCCGATCGACCCCGAGTAGATGCCTCTCGGGCTGCTTTCGAGCGAATCGAGGATCTCCATCGATCTGACCTTCGGGGCTCCGGTCATCGAGCCTCCTGGAAAGGCAGCTTTCACGCAGTCAATGGGGCTGAGTGAAGGCTTCTTTGTTCCGCGGATGGTGCTCACCATGGTGTGCACGGACTTGTATGACTCCACATCCATCAGCCGAGGAACGTGCACGCTCCCAGGCTCGCACACCTTGCCCAGATCATTTCTTAGGAGATCAACAATCATCAAGTTCTCAGCCTGATCCTTTTCACTGTTGAACAAATGCAGAACAGAAACCAGTATCAGCATTACAATCACTATGGCATCCTGATTCACTAGTTTGCAGGAACAAAAAATCACGAGATTGACACTGAACAGCTAGGATAGACAGCAATGGAGCATATTAGCAACCACCGCATTCACATAGACAAATCTCCTGGTACACAAGGGAAGACAGAGATAACTATGGTGACCTTGGTATTATAGCAACAAAAAAACTGGACACGTTATCGTATCATTTTCGATGATAAAACTGAGATGTAGTGAGATGTCAAAAACTAAAAGCTTCAGCAGGCATAGTTTATTTCTCTGCATGGGCTGTTAAAATTTTTGATATTAAAAGCCATACAATTTACTTGCTTCCTTAGCGGTCAAAAGGGGCTAATCATTAAAATTCTGACTCTGATGATTATTAGCGTACAAATAAAATGGTAAAAGATGAAGCTAGAACTCTCTGAGTTTAACATTTTTAAAAGTACCACTCCCTCCATTTTTTAATATAAGATGTTTTAGCTATTGCACATGTTGTCTAGATACACACAAAAATGAGTGAATAGGGACACTAAAACATGTCTAGATACAAGTTTGGACATGTGAATTTGGAAAAAGGCTAAAACGTCTTATATTAAAAAACAGAGGTAGTAGAAAAGAATGTCTGAAAAACGGAAAAAATGTGCATTTCATGTACTTGCCTGTATTTCAGCTGCAAACGTAGACATTCATCTTCCTCTGGTGTTCTGCCACGTGCTATAGTACCTTTGATTGGTTTTGCCTCTAGAATTGCATTTCGATCCAGTCGCAGAAACCTTTCAGGAGAAGAGCAGCATATACTCATGTTTTCTGAGGAGAAGTTAAGCCAGGCTGCATACGGGGCTGGATTTTGTTTCCTCAATTTAAGGTAAAGTTGCAGGGCATCTATATACTCTATCCCTCTCCTCATCCGAGTAGTTAGGCACAGCTCATAACTTTCCCCATCTCTGATATAATCCAGGCAACTCCGAACATCCTTAATATATTGATCCTTTGTTTTTTCCACAACAAAACTTTTCTTATTCACACTTGATGATCCAATAAGCGACTTCCCGTTAATTGGTGATCCCGGCGGCACAGCAGTCATCCTCAGAAGCCTCTTCTCGGTCTCCACTAACCATGCCGTATGTGTTGCATTACTGTAAACTCCATTTCCATTACTTGAAGAATGTTCATTGTGTAATGATAGCATGTATATATCACCACTTTTGTGATCAACCACCACAAGGTTATCAACAAAGAAGAAGCATGCATCAGGAGTACTTGATTTAGCTTTGTTAGATGATGCATCACATTCTACTTTAAGACCGTACCTGATCGAAAGAAAGCTACCTATGTCAGGGAAGGAGCAAAGAGAACTTCAAAAAAATACATTATATTATGGTTCTTGATTAACATAGAAAGCTCTAAAGAGATCATATAAGACACATATGGGTATGATGAACACAAGATGGAGGCAATTATTTGTGAAGCAAAAAACTATGAACAACCTATTTTAAGAAGTGTCACAACTGCAGGCAGGATAGCAGTTCAATATCCAGCATGTGATAAAATCATGATCAAAATCTACATACCCTAGATATCCAACAAATCCACCATGGAAGTCAAATGGCAACCCTTCAAAATCCTTTTCATTGTATTGAATGGACTCAATTTCCTGCAAAATGTGAAACACTGAGAAACTGGAACTCTCAGACTATGAATATCGCAAGCAAGATTCTGCTTGGCTGACAAGCATAAGGGTTAGTCATAGTACATGTTACATTCATACTAAATCGACCGTGGAGCGGGTTTATCATTGATCGGTAAAATTAGGTAGTATGCAGAATACAAACACCCTGTCGGCCAAATATTATGCTTCATACTGATGTCTAGGATCAATGATGATGCTGACCCATCTCTGGCACCAATCAAACAATTATATTCGTTTTTTTAGAAAAAAATAATTTGGTCAGTGTATATAGCCTCATGTGAGATTAATTATTGCCATGTGCTATGTAGGCAGAGAAACTAGAGTGACACAATACAAGATTATCATCACAAAACCATAATTTGAGGTCCAACCATGTGTCCTATTACAGCTTATACCTTGTTTAGGAATTCTAAAAAGCCATCTTTGAGAGAGTTTTTCACGGCAGATCCATGAGCACCTCGAACAGTAATGGTTCCTCCACAGTTGGCTCTGGAAGAGAATTTGCGAAATTCAGGATAAGATTTATGACACATTAGTTCACTAAATCTATTTTTCTTCTGTTTTAACGAAGTAGCTTCATACCTTTGATTGGAGAGGTGAAATGTCATTTGCTTCCACAGAGGCCCACCCTTACCACCCATGAATGAAAAGCGTGCCCTGTTCTGCAAGAAGTAATAGCTCAAACAAAGTAGATGTTGACCATTTAACTAAAAACAATTGGTCCATCATGACCAGGGAAGAAAATGAAATCTCTACCCCAGATAAGTTGGAAACATTTCAAATTTTCTGATCAACTACAATCTGATTCCACTTAATTCATGTAGATGAAGATAAATATTATCCACACATTGTCTGCTCATTTCATCTCCTAGAATGAAGAAAAGCTTTCTTAAAACAAGCTTTAGGAAGAAGATTGTAAATGAATCCGATTTACGCATCCTTTGTTGCTTATGCAGTTATCCGCGTGTATATGAGCATCAAATTAGTTGTTAATAGCATACAATCATATCATTGTCAAGCTTCACATACATCAGATGAAATCCACACAACAATGTAACTGGATGATCAATTAAAAGTAAGCTGATTTAGCACCTGGTCGACTGATGAGCTATCAAGCCAAAACGTATCTTCAGCATTCTGGTGACCATAAAGCACAGAAAAAATGGCTTCAGAACCACCAGTGCGGCTGAGGAAATTATCAATCTTCTTCCATCTCAACCGTAAGAGTTTTTTCTCACTGATTCTCTCTGGAAGCATGTGAGACCCAACAGAATCACAAAGCTCCAGACTTTCAGTGTGTAACAAGCCCTTTGGGACATAATTGCATTGATCTGCAGAAATGACCTGCCGGGCAATTAGAAAGTTAACTAAGATGGAGTATGAAGGGTATGAGCAACTTTAGTCATATGTAGTACTTGAGATTTTTCCAGTTTACCAAGACTGTGAACCTTTCTTTCCTGAAACAACGATGATTGTGATCCAAAATCAACTGTTATCCTCTTGAAGTTCTGAAAAACCTGCCTTCCGTAATGAGTGGCAACACTCTCTGGGTGAAACTGAAATAAATGCAATGAGTTACTACCTCCGACCAGGAAAGATTGATGTGGGAGGTGTGCTACACTAGTACTAATTTGTACACTGCTTGCGACAATCAAAACTGACCGGAGGGAGTATAAGAATAGCAGAAATTGAAGAAAAAGCACGAAAAAAGAAGTAGCCAGTATACCTGCACTCCATAATGAGGTCTGCTAGAATGCTTGATGCCCATGACGATCTTGTAGAAATCTGAGTTACTAGCATCTTTTATGGTAATTGGCACTTGACCGTTGGTAGTTAAATCTGACGGGTTTGATAAGCACAAGTTATTCAATGATCCCCAGAAGGGAGCATTATCTGGCTGATCACTATCAAGGAAAGATAGCATTTTGGGAGAAGCAGTCCATGCTATTGATACAAGATCCTCAGGCAAAGAGCTCGCTTCTATCACAAGTGAATGGTACCGCACTACCTGAAAAGAGCACCACTAGGTAAAAAGCTGTTTTGCTGAACGTGTGGAAAAGTGCAGGCTGAAACACAGGCGGTACAGGACATAGTAACACGAGTGGTACACTAACCTTGAATCCAGAGTTTATACCTGATGGGATATTATTAAAGAGGTAGCATCCATTATGTTCGATTTCACTGATTTAAGAAAGATAAGTGTCAAGCGTGTTTTAACAGCTAATGCAAGGAATTTACATGGAAGGAGGCTATAAAAACATGTTAGTGTTTGAAAGAGTTCAAGGGCTTACCTAAGTCGTCCATGTATAGCTTCAGGAGCGTGGACAATCTTAGCGCCATGGACTAATCCCAAGGCCTGCAACGATCAAACACGACATCCGTTGAGATCAAGGTGCCACCAGCGGTCCATATTTTCACTTCTTCATAGGACTGATGCAAAAACAAGTTCACAAGGACAAACATTATTCTTTCACCTGGTGGCCGAGGCAGACACCCAGGATGGGTATATCTCCGCACTCGCAAAGTATCCGCAGACATACACCTGAAAAATAACATATATAGGACATCATTCTTTCACAGATAAATAAGTGTAGCAAGCAACTGAATTAGAGTTGGTGCATGCTCACCTATGTCGCTAGGACACGCCGGAGATCCAGGGCCAGGCGAGATGACGATGTTGTCGAAGGCCCTCTCCTTGTACACCCAGTTGTAGACATCCCTCCACGTCCACTCGTCGTTGCGCACCACCACAGGCGGCACTGCAAAACACAAACAGCAGTCGCACAGATACTATTCAGCGCCCCTCGAAACAGAATATATACAGGAGTCGAACATGTACTATTCAGCGGCCCTCAGGACAGAATATATACTACAGTACTGTATTCAGCAAACCGTGGGTACTAGGTGCGATTTTCATTGTCTTTGAGCTAGCTACTCAATTTGTGTCGAGTGCATACCATCTCCATTAAATCATTGGTCAAATTCAGTTCGCCAACAAGTTGGAAAGGAAAATAAACTAGAGACCGACGCTAAGACGACTTCCTCGAGAAGAGAGAGAGAGGGGGCGGCGGGGTGCGTGTGGGCTCACCGCCGTTGACGACGGAGAGCTCCTGGAAGATGTTGTAGGTGTAGCTGTCGTAGTTGTCGATCAGGAGCGTCCTCACCGGCGGCGCCTCCGCGTCGTCCTGCCCCTTGTCCCGCCGCGCCTCCAGCCGCCGTGGGCTGCCCCGGCCCGCGGAGCTGAGCCACCGCGCGGAGGCGGAGGGCGGCCGCGGTGTCCACGGCGCCGTCGGCGGGGCGGGGAGGCGGAGCGCGGCCATGTATCTCGCGGGAGATCAGGGAGGGAAAAAGGCGCCGCGTTTTCTGGGGTGGTGGTTCGCCGGGCGAAGCTGTTGCTGGTTGCTGGTTGCCGGAATAAATTATGAATCTTTTCTCTCCCCCACTCGCTGATATCGTCTTGGCGGCTGTGCCCAGTGCCGTCTCTGTCGCCGCCGCCAACCAACGGCGGCCCGCTGGGTCGGCGTGGTGGGAGACGGGCTGGGGCCTGGGTGGGTTGGGTTGGTGAGGGGGAAATTCAGGCGCTTTGTTGTTTATAAATGAATTTTAAAAAAGGTTTTGGAGGATTCTACCTACTGCTTTGATCACAATTTTAAATAAAAAAAACTGTATTTGGTCCAAAATTGTGAAAAAGATCGTCTCACTGGTAATTATGAATATACCTAATTTTATAGGAGAGACTTAAAATAAATAAAAGTCAAAGAGCTTAGGAAGTATGTGTCTAAGTCGTGACGGGAGAGTTTAGGGTTTAAATACATTTTCAAAGTTGTTAGAAAGTTGAAAGTTCATTTTTTAACCAAAGTTGCAATGAGCACAAATTTGATTGACTTTTTATAAAGTTAGGCAGTATCTAAATCATACTTTATCTTCTTATTTTTCTAGTTCGCCAATTCTAAAGTACTTTGACAAATTTTATGGCCTTTTTAATACAAAAGGAAATTTATAGGATTTAAATCCATTATTTATTGTTCTATAGAGATCTTTAGATCAAAAAATGTGACCTCAAAATTCTTTCAGATTGCTTTCGTTCTGATCATTCATATAACCTAATCTCACATTATTTTGTTGTGGCATTGGTGTCATAGCAATTGCCATGATTAGAGTTCATTTCCATTGTACAGCGGTCAGTTAGATTTTAAAAATAGCCTTTTTTATAATGTGAGTTAGTTTGTGTCCGAGACTCAGAGTCAAAGTAGAGTCCTAGTTCTTTTTTGCAAATTAGAGTATCTTTTGGGCAAGCAAAAATAAACTCTAGGTCTTCCTCTATCTTCTCTGAATGTACCACTTTATCTCTCACAACTCACGGCACCTGCACGCTGCACATAGATGACGAACTCATCCTCTCATGACCCAACCTTAAGAGCATATTTTCCTTCAGGTGTTGTGGAGCATCCAGACTCGTCCTTTTCTCCCAAACCATACTATGCTTTTATTATCAAGTAGGCTTCACACGAGGCTGCCTCTCAATCCTAGTTTTCCTCTTCTCCCAAATATGGAAGATAAAGCCCTTTTTAAATTTTTCTTTAAAGAGTTTTACATGGTAAGATAAAGCCTAGTAACGGAAGTATTTCATCATCATCATACCACTGTAACATTGCTAGTAACAAGTTTTCGGCTCATGGCATTATTTACCTCCGCATCTCAATCCTAGACTACTTCTCGAATCTCAAAGAAAGGCCCTGCGAAACCAAAAAGGTTTGCCGAGGAATTCAGAGAAGTCATTGTTGCTCCTTCTGTTTTCTGTACATAATTTATAATTATAACATGATAAGATTAAAGTAAGGTAACAGGAGCATTTCGACATTATCATAACACTGTACTATTGCTAATGAGTTTTCGGCTCATGGCACTCTTTACCTCAGCATCTAAGCTGGGAAAGTTGCCGGCAACTATCTCATCCCCATGAGAACAGGCCACTCTACAGGCATCTCCACCCTCTACATGATCACAGAAGTGCAGAAATGCAAAGACAGAAACTCTCATTTGCTTCAGTTAAGAGGGAGAGTGAGATCCAAAATATGTCCATGGTCGCCAAGACCATATTTCTCTAGCTTCTTTTCTCCTCCGCTTTCTGCAGAAGAGAAGCCTGGCTGACAAACCTACCCTGCAAGAACCAAAAAACTGAACTTGAAAAACCTCATAAGCTCTTCTTCGAGCTTCAGCAAACTGCAGTTGGCAGGCTCAAAAAATCGTGGGGGTTGGAATAGGGAGCTTTGGGCGTGCAAGAAATTCATCTGCTCAAGAAATTGAGTTTTAGCACTTGCCTTGACCCGAGGTCGACACTCAGCATTCACCTTCCGTGCTTGGTATCGTGTCTTATTTGAGAGGAGGGGCGTGAACTGCTTCTGCGCGTGCTTCGTTTTTTGTATGCCACCTTCCTTAATAACACCAGCAGCACCATTCTCTAAAAACAGTTCAATGTTTGAAAGTTTAGCCTGTAACAAAGGTTACGCACTAATCAGTAGGATCTTCTTTGCTCCAGTAACAAGCCTACATGAGAGACACATAAATAGGATGTTTGTAGTGTTGTATGCACATATATCTCACATGGTCATCAGCCCGCTATTGTAATTTATGGCTGCCTAGAACATATTTGGCAGCAACAATAATTTCTATGGCATAATGCACATGTAAATATACAATTGGAAGTACAAAAATAATCTCAAATTGATCAGTTTTCAGCCCATGCAATCCATAAAAAAGTAAAATACATTTGCCAGTTGCAAAGGAGTTTGATATGAATATATAATCTTTCTAGTACAAACTTTAAATATGAAATAATACAAGTGTAATATACAATTGATAGTACACAGAACATATGAAATGATTGGTTTTCAGCAGATGCAATACAAAATATGTAGAAAAATACATTTGTCAGCTGCCAAGAAAATTTTCAGGGTTTAAAAAATTCAATAGGGGATACAAATCTCATGGTAGATATGTCTATGGATCTACAAGCACCAGTTTGAGCCCAACCACTCTCTAACAAGAAGAAAGGCATGGCTTGCAAAGCTTAAGGTGTCAAGTGGTCCAGTGTGGCACAACTGAGTAAGCTATCAATTGCTGAAACGTTCAGTTAACCTGTAATTGATATAAAGCTATTTTTTTGTCTTCAGTTCAGAATACTACAACGAAATGGCATGAACAACGATAAAGGTACCGAAAATAGTTGTTGGATGAACAGTTTATCTTTGATGTTCATGCTAGAGACAAAGGATCTATTCTTTTGCTGTTTTCCCTATCCTGAATAATTGCTGTAAACATGTATTCATTATGCAAAGGATGTATTTAATAGTTTTTGCTGTAAATAAGCCTGAAATTTCAGAGTCACTGGAAGAAGCTTTTCCTGAAGATTGACTCAAGATATACATATACTAGACCAGAATAAAATATTGTAGTTATAACTTATGAGTTGCAATGGGTATTATTGCCTGTGGAATTTATTCATATCAAATGAAACAATTGTGAAGAATCAACCTTAAGTATATTAGAATTAGGTACTAAATTAGGACGGTTTGGATAGAGGATTCGTTTTCCTTCTTCCATCTACACACTGCAATATTAAAAGATTGAACATTTCGATATGATGCACCCTTTTTCCTTGATAAATGTACCGGAAAGGTGAAACTATCCTAAAGTGCATAACAATAAGGTTTTCCTGAAAGAAATTCCCCTTGCAATTATTTTCTGCTAGGCATATACATGAACAAAAGTTCCTTTTATGCAAGGAAACTAGAAATTCATACCAGCCCATCAGTGGAGGACGAATCAGGTATATTGCCATCAGCGAACACGGAGCCTCGGTCATACCACGCCTTGAGCACCTCCTCGGTGTTCAGGCTAAGGCCCAACCCTGTCTTGGGCGCCATCAGTGCTAAAATGCCCTCATCGCCATGAACAGAGTCAGGAACTTCCTCCTCACGTTTAATGCATGGCCCAACCACAATGTCCTTCAACGCCTTCTTCTTGGTCTTCTTCTTCTTCTTCTCCACCGCCGGCGGCGCCGCCATCGCTGGGGGAAGCGCCGGAATGATGTCCTTGAGCGGTATGGCAGGGCACATCCACCACTCGCTGTCATCGTCATGCCGCCTCAGTGCCTGCTTGATGTTCGACCGGGAGCGCTGGAACCCGAGCCCAAGCACCATGAGGCTTCTGATGTAAGGGTCTAAGCCGGAGCTGGAGAGGACGCGGTTGACGCCGGAGACGGTGCCGGTATCTACACTGAGCTTGCCCATGATGCCGTCGATGCCCTCGGCGGCGGCGCCCTCGTCGACGCCGCCGAGGAGGAACGAATCGGCGTCGAACCCGTCTTCGTCGTCGTCGAAGTCGAGCTCCCCGGGCCCGTCCGCGGCGGCGGCGCCGTCGGGGGTCCCGGGGGAGGGAGCTGAGTCGCGGAACTCCGTGAAGAAGGCGCTGCTGACCGCCGCCGGCGACAGGCAGGTTTTGGGGAGCACGGGGCTCCGGGGGGTGGGTGGCGGCGGCGGCGCGTCGCGGAGGAGGCAGGCTGCGTTCCCGAGGACCGGGAACGGCGGGAGGAGGTCGGCGCAGGAGGCGTCGTCAGCGAGGGCGGAGGCGAGGCCGAGGAGGCGCGGCGAGTGGCCGCCGGCGGCGGGGAAGACGGAGGGGTACATGGAGGCGAGCAGCGCCGCCGCCTCGTTGTAGGTCTGGTTGGGCCGTTTCCGCGGCGTGCGCGCCCGCTTGAGCGAGAGCGAGGAGGTGGAGGAGGAGTTGGACGCGTCGGAGAGCGTGGAGGAGGCCGAGGAGTGGCAGGCCGGCCGCATCGGCGCCGCGCCGGGCGCCGCCGCCGCCGCCGGCGGCTTGACCATGTCCAGGTCCGGCAGCCGGAGGCCGGCCGGGATGCACGAGGACGCCATCGATCGGAGCCGAAAGAGAGAAAAAATCGCGACTTGCGCCGCCGGCGAACAAGAAGGAAAGAAAAGATGGCGATTTGACGGATCAAATCCGGAAAACCTGGACCCGTAATCGAAGGAAAAGGAAATCGGGAGCCCAAGAAACCCCACCAGACCCCAAACGCCGCCGCCTCGTATGCCCAGCAGCAGAAAACCAGGGGAAACCGAGGGGAAGGGTTAAAGTCCAAAGCGCGCGTGGAAACCGAGGAACCTCTTGTCTACTGTACTACTAGGGAGAAAGCCACCACCGCTGGGTCCTCGGTGCGGTGCTGCCGCCGACCGACACCTCGAGGAGGAGGACACGCAAAAGAGAGAGAGAGAGAGGAAGACCAAACACTAGCAAGCAGCAGGACGCAGGGCGGGCACCACCACCGTCCACCAGGGCTATATACGGAGGAAGCAAAGCAGAGGAGAGGAGAGGAGACGCAGAGCAGCAGCGCAGAGCGGTGGCCTCACGGGTTCGCCACTAGGGGGCCTCGGGGAACGGGCGAGCTCATGAAAAGATAATCAAGAGCCCACACGCTGCCGCTGCCATTGCTGGATGGATTTGCTTCCCCTCTGGGTCCAGCCGAGCCGAGCCAGGAGATCACAAGGAACAAGAGGAGCGGCACAAAAGATCACTGGTCCAGCATCCAGGGAGGGAGAAGTAATCAGGAAGACGACACAGTACTTGCAGGCGGACAGATCAATTAGCAGCAGCAAATCAAAGGGATCGTCGTCTCGTCGGGCTGGAGGCTCTCAATCGGCGGGTGCGTTACGGCCTACGACATAATTAGTCGCCGTCGCCGTCGCCGGCAGCGTTGTTATTGTGCTGCTGCTCTTATTGGATCCTAGTGAACCCTAAATCCCTAATGAATGAGGAAATTCTCCAGAGTCGAAAGAAAAGAAAAAAAAACGAGGCGAGCTACCAGTCGTTGGTTGGGACTTGGGAGCTGGAGCTCGCTTTCAGTTGTCGCTGTCGCAGGCAGGCTCACTCTTCCGCTCTCGTGGGCCCCACCAGCCTGCACACCGCGACACTCCCCGTGTGCAGGCCACACCTCACTGCGAGCGCGTGTCACGTGAGTTTTCTTGTGTGGGGGCGCGCCAGCCGGTGCCTGTCCACGCACGGATGGACTCTCGCACGTACACGTGTGCCCTACTAGACCGGCGCATCGTCGTTCCAATAACCATTGTGGGTCTGACAGTTTTTTTAGTCAAGAAATAGAACCGCTTTGGTGGTCAGGCGAGAGCGACCGTACATCGGACGACCAGGAGGTTTTCTACGAGTACAGTACTGTAATAAACCTATAAAATATTTTAGTTCATCTACACATTTTGATACTAAGATATAGGGGTGGGCATAAAAGCCGAAGACCGAAAATCGACCGAGACCGAAATCGAGAAGACCGAGACCAAAAAGACCGTTAGAAATTTGGGTAACAAATTAGAAAAGACCGAAATTCTATCAGAAATTCGGTCATCACTTATACATAACCCGAATAGACCGAAAGACCGATTTTATTTTATTTTGAGATAATTACGTACTACAGAAGCCAAATTTGTGTGCCAGCCTAGTTTATGTACATATAATCTATAGTCCCAACTATGGAACCAAGCATACCATATAGTCTCTATGCCCAACAACTGAGTATCCTAGCCCCGTGTAATGTAGATTCTCCCGTGCGCGAGAGACCAGTCGATCGCTTCCCACTCTCCCATTACCAGGCGCCGATTCCTCCTCTTGCGCACTAGATTTTGGTCTATTTGGTCATGATCGAAGACCGAACCGAATAGACCGAAGACCGAATAACAGAAAATCGGAAAGACCGAATTTATTACGGGTATCATTTTCTAGATGACCGAAATTGTTAAAGACCAAAAAGACCGAACCGAACTAACCGAAAAGACCGAACGCCCACCCTTACTAAGATACGTCTATATATAGGGTAGAAACCATTTTGCCTATATAGGACATATTCATACTACTCCCAGGTGTAGTTACCCCCTAACTATTTGGCCTCCACGTGTCCCCCAAGAGTTGCTACCGAACCGGCTGCTATTATGGATCGATCCTAGGGGCAACACTAAACGGGCTAACGGGGCAATACATACCTACCCCGTTTGCATAATATACTTGGTTAAATAATTTACTTCCTTTGTTTATTCTATCATTATCGGTACATGTTTGTTGCGGTCAACAGCTTTTGAAATTTGAACGATCATAATTCTTATCCCATCTGCCGAATAAGAGTATTCTGGTTATCTTGTTACGAACTGACTGCTAGCTTTTCGGTCGATCACACCCGGCGGCCGGTAGGATAGAGTCGGCACGCCCTGCTCCTTCTTTTCTTCTGTGCATGTGCATCTGATCGCTAACTCCCCATCATGAAAAATGTTTTTATACTACCAATGCTACCACGGTGTGATTGTAGATCTTAAAGCATCAAGGGATGTGACGACCTAAATCAATTTTTAAATCTCCATCTAGCCAAACGGAGACCCCATGATATGCATTAATTGTTTCATACTACGTACCACCCACTTTATGCATAAGGACCATAATAATTCATACAAGGCAACATACACCATTGTACATATCTTATCGGACGTAAACCATACTATAAGTAATCATACTACATACCACCGCGCAACTATACATACGACCATCTTAATATATGATGTGTTCATACTCCATACCTGATGTGACATACTCCATACATCATACTACATTTTTGGTAAGTACATCTTGTATTATAACGACCATATATACTCCATACCTGATGCGACATACGCCAGACCAATTATTAGATTGTTTCATACTACGTAGCACCCACTTTATATATCAGGACCATAATGATCCATACAAGGCAACATACACCATCGTACGTACCTTATCAGACGAAAACCATTCTATAAATAATCATACTACATACCACCATGATGAACTATACATACCACCATCTTAATAAGTGATACGTCCATACTCCATACATGGTGCGACGCACGTCATACTCCATCCTATAAGGATACATACTCGCATACTACAAGCCACATACTACCAGTTAAATTTCAGAACACAAATTTACATACATACTTCAATACACGACAAGAACAAATCCAACGACTTTATTATCTTCGGGAATATTACATCGAGGCAAGAACACAAATTCTATTTGAAAGGGAAAACAATATAGATTTGCCGCTTATAACATTGGCGACTATAAAAAACAAATATCCTAGAGTGAACAAAAATATAATGCCGAACTGACGAGTGTTCTTTCATTCTCTATCAATTTGTTGCCCACAGGTCCTAACATTGTGGCCTGAAAGGCCACATGCCGTGCAAGTCTTCATTCTCACTCCATTGAAAGAAGCAGGTACTGTTCTATCCATTCCACGATGAAGTGCCCAAATTAATCTACAATGATCTTACGATGATCCCAGTCAGCTCGTCAATCATCTCAATTACATCCATCATTCTGTGCGTAGCGCCTGCAAGCCAAAAAAAAAACTAGTAAGAGATTTGCAATCAAAACACGATCTAGTACTACTAATACTATTTATCAGATTAGATGGGTAGTACTTACTCAAGAAGAATCATGACGTGCGCACCTTCGTTGGCTGGCTTCTGATCAGATTCAGTCCCTCCATACTTCCATGCGTAGCATGTTCCTTGGCTGGCTTCTGATCAATTCATCTAGCCTCTCCGTACTTCCATCTACAGCACGTCTCATAGCTCCTGAATATAAAACTAGGGGAAACTGGGGGGGTTTGTTTCAGATTTGAAACAAGATAGCCGGTGGTGCGCATTATATAGGCAGCCGTCCCCGTACCTGCCTTCCACTTTTTTCTAATCGGTAAACAAACAGCATATGGGCTAACGGGTTTGGAGATATAGATTTTGCGTGCCCGGAAGCAGGATTGGAAGACCGTACGGTGTAGGACACGTGGAGGCCAAATAGCTAGGGGGTAACTACACCCGAGGGTAGAAACCATTTTGCCTATATATATATATATATAGGTTAAATGGTTTCTACTCCCGGGTGTAACTACACCCATGTCTCATATACCACCTTACGGAAGTATTTGTCATACTTTATCGGTTTGAGTATGTTCATATACTATATCTAAGATACCCAAAAACAAGTTTCATGAAAAAATTGCAACTGTCCTAATATTTTACACTATATACTCGAAATATCGATATATGTGCATATAAAAGAGAAGTATGTAGAAATTTTCTACATACTACCAAAAAAGAAGTATCTATAGTACTAAAATAGCATAATATACTCCATACTACATGTTACATACCGCCCGGTATGATAGATACTCCATACATGTGTGAAACACACATGGGTGTAGTTACACCCGGGAGTAGTATGAATATGTCCTATATAGGTTAAATATGTAGACCTATCTTGGTAGAACATGTTATATTTGAGTAAAAAAAATAGGAAGACATGGAGCTTGAGTGATGAAAAATCTCTTCTTTCAAAGAAACTGAGTTGGGTCAAATACCTGGTTCTCTATGGAGTTAGATGATGATGACGACGATGATGATGACGATGGGGAAGAAGGAGAACGAAGTCAACTCTAGGGACAAGCAAAAAAAAATTGAATGGGGGACAAGCAGAAATTACTCACTTGCTTCCTAGCAACCACGTTAACATCTACAACAAAAACTGGTTGATCTTCCACCAATCTTGCGTAGCCCTTTTTTTTAAGTTAATACATATATATATTAAAGAAGGTAAGCAGAGCTTGCCTTATGGTTACCAGTAGCCGAAGCCAGGACGAAAAACATCGAAAGAGGATACCTTAATTTCTAAGGCCGCATCTAGTGATACCTTCTCTCGTGCGGCCATGCCTTCACTAAAGCATCATCTTCATCATTTGTATTTTTTCTTTCATATGATTTCCCTTCTTGGTTGGTTTGAGAAACATCGAACACAAGTTCCATATCCATATATAGAATCATCAAACACATTCTCAGGTAAACCGTCAAATCGACAACATTATCTTGCAGCATGCTCACGTATGAACTCAGTGTGCTATGCAAATCGAAGCTACACATTGTGATAATATGATAATTACTTAATCTGCGAGATAATCAACACACATGCATCGAAGAGGATGCAAGAGGTCGTGTTTGTACACGTTGTACCTCACGATAATGATCGTTAAAAACAGCAGTTTTTTTTGGACGCGTCACTTCTGTTAGCGTACTACTTTAAAAAAAATGATGTACTCTCTCCGTGTCATAATATATAAAAAATGTTTTAATCATTTTCACATCCATACGTATGTATATATTTAAATATATTTTTTAGTATGACGAGGTTATACCAAACGGGTACCCTATCGTGTGGGTACCTGGTGCACGTGGTGACTATAGCCCAATTGTAAATAGACTGAAAAAGCCCAACAAGCGAAGCCCAAGACGAAGATCATTACCATAGATAGACATAGTCGGTTATACTTTCCTTACTTGTATTCCTATTCGGTTACGTAACCGATACTTGTACCCCTATATAAGGGACAGGAGGGTAGCCGATCAGGGACACGCCCAACCAGAACCACCAAACCCTAGCGAGCATCTCGCTAGACCATTGTACTCGCCGCATATTCTAAATCAATACAGACAGGCAGGAAGTATAGGTGTTACCTCAGTCGAGTGCCCTGAACCTGTGTAATTCCCGCTTGTCAGCCGACGAATCTACTAACACTACGCGTTCTCTACCTCGTAACTCTAACCTAGGCTATCAGCCATGGGTATTGATGGGAACACCACTCGTCAATTGGCGCCGTCTGTGGGAAACGGTAGTGTTGGATCTACGGATTTTTCGGTCCCAGCTTCAAACGGCCACTCGCCGGTTTCATCAGAGTGATACACATCGGCGACTTCAAATCGCATCCAAAGCACAGACAACCACTCGCCAAGATCGCCAACAGCTACGTCAAATAGGATCAAGCCATATTCACCAGAAGCACAAGAAAACTATTACAGTCTCGACTCAGGATTCGATCTAATAGTTGGTAAGCATAACTTTTTCGTTGATCAGTTTGGTGTGCAGGACTCGACCAAGCAGATCGCGACTGAAGCACCCGAGGAGAAGTCGACTGCAATCACATCCTCAACAACACAAGGAGATCACCTCATCACAGATCGACTCGATCCTGTCACCCAAATCCCCGATCTCTTCCATGTCATCATGAGAATTCAACAAACTCATGACAGAAGAATTCCCTGAAGACGAAATCCAGTCGACTTACCATAGCAATCCATTCGAAGCGCCGACCACCACAATCGCATCAGCAGGAGACGCCAGAACTGCTTCAACACAGATCAGTCCGATCTCACCACTAGGATCTCCGACTGACTCCATGACGACAAAGTAATTCGAGGATTACGTGACTCAAAACCAATTAGACGAGGAAATACAGCCTGGCCTTCAAACTAGCACCGGTGAAAGTATAGATCCACTCGACGAAACACGCGACCACGCGCAGACAGAGAATCCAGAAGACAGCATTCATATGACCGATTTTGCTGATCCGGAGTCCCAAGCTCTTCATGACGCATTCACCGACTACGATGAACCTCCTGAGCAGTCGCTTGAGACACGTGTCAGTGCCAACACTCAGATCAGCAAAAACAAAAAATCAGACACGAACTGGGATGACGAAATTGAATCAATGGCTGGCATTGACAGCACACACGCATATCTCCCGATCATGCCCCGGCAGGTCTACGTCGCGTTTAGTGCAGAAACTTCGGCGGCCGCTGCCAGTCGATGGCCTACAGAATTTCCCTATGAATTTACGTTGCCAGATGGCGTGACAAAATTAAACGTAACAGCAGAAACGGCGGCAAAGGTAGACAAAATTATCGCGTACTGCACCATGATGCCAGCAGATGCAACTAATGAAAAAATTATGACATATAATTACTTCAACTGGCAAGAAACAATGCGGCTAAAGCAGTACAGGGCAACACTCGAATAAAGAAGGAGGCAGGCAAGCATCTGAAGTGAACGCAAGCGACAGCTATCCCTTAGCTCCACAGGAGCGACGGAAGGAGGACGCAGATCCAAACTTGCAAGAATCCCGGAAAGAGAAAGATCAGAAGTCACTCGGAATCTAGAGCACTCGTTCATGACGCTAGACTCGGAGGGCATACTCCTGCCAAAAACAGGCGAGGGCGCACTCATGTCAATAGGAGCATACCTTCAAGCAAATAAACCTCCACCAGGGGGTCCAGCGGAAGAATTATACCTCCAGCAGATGAAAGCTCTGGCAATTGCGGCAAAAGAACTCGCAGAAGGAAGAAGTCAAGAGCGCAGCCGAAGCCGCTCACGAACTCATCGCAGTCGCAACCCTCCACGAAGTAACGCAAGAAGGAACTCTAGTCGCCGCCGATCAAGAAGCCGATCGCGAAGCAGATCCAGAAGGTCAAGCAGCAGGGAATCGGGTGATAACCGCAGCATCGGATCATGCGCGGCACAGTGTTTCACTCGGCGAATCCGCGAAGCCAAGCTACCCAAGAAGTTTGGCCTACCGACTACACCAAAGTTCAATTGCAAACAAGAGCCTGCAGGCTGGCTCGAGTATTACAAGTTGGCAGTCGTATGCCAACGAGGAACAACTACAACAGCCCTGCAATACATACAACTAATGCTTGAGGGCACAGCCCGCGACTGGCTCAGATCACTACCCGAAGGAACTTACGACTCCTGGGAACACTTCAAAGAAGACTTCATAAAATACTTCGACCCTCTCTGTGAAAGACCCAAAACGTTCGAGGAACTTAGGGCGTGCAAGCAGAAATCAGGCGAAACGCTGATGGCATACATTCGAAGGTGGACCGCCATACGTAATTCAGTCGGCACAATCTCAGAAGACAGAGCCATGGACGCTTTTATATTAGGAGTCTACATAGACGACTTCAGAGAGGCACTCGGCAGACAGAAGCCAAAGTCCATGGCAGAGCTCATGCAGATTGCGACTGAATGGGCAGATGGGGAAGACGCCTTACGATCCAAGCGAACATCTTCTTCACACGATCATGACGACCGGCGGGATAGTCATGACCGTCGCGATAGAGACGAAAAGCGACGAAGACGTAGCGGCGACTACGGCAGCAAAGATAAAGTCAAATTCGTCGCGGCTGGTTTCTCACAAGACGACCATGGTCGGGAAGACAGACAACACGACGACCGCAACAGCAGTCGAAACGACGGCCGTCGTGACACACGAAGCAGCGACCATCACAACCACCGGGTAGACGACCGTCACAACAGCCGAGATCGTAACAGTATGGTGGGGGATACAGAAAACAAGACTGGCGCAAGCGATCAGATCCAAAACCGAATAAGTCATTCAAGGAAAAGATGGAAGATCAATGCAGGCTACACCTATTTAAAGACCCGGCGACTGCAAGATTAATATCCAATCATACCATGGGAAATTGCCGCGAATTCGAGCAGATAGCAGCAGACTACATGAAGCGACTCAGAAGGGATCCACCGCCGACCGCTCCGTCATCATACACAGCACCACCACCACCACCACAACCAGTCGCCGCGCTTCCACCTCCCCCTCCACACAACACAAGCAGCCAGATCGCAGGCGCCATACATCACATGCCACAAGTCGTGGAGTAGCAATATCCGAAGCCTAAGGGGCAGATGTACATGATTCAGAAAGGCCGCCCTTCTAACAGGCAGCAAAAACTCCATACTCGACACGTTAACATGGCAGTTATGGCGCCACCCGCCATACCAGAATTTCTACGAGGATCCGAAACGACGATCACGTTCAGTCGAGAAGATCATCCACCATCAGTTTATCGACCAGGTCACGCCACCCTGGTGCTCGAGGCCCAAATTGGTGGATATGCCATGACCAAAATCTTCATGGACGGAGGCATTGGCGTCAATATAATATTCGCTGACACACTTCGTCGGATGAATAGATCAGTCGAGAACTTACCACAATCAGCAAACACCTTCCACGACATTGTTCTAGGCAAAGTTATACGGCCAGAATGGACAACACACCTCGATGTCACATTCGGAGACGCAATGCACTTCAGGAGCGAGTCGATTGACTTCGAAGTCGTCGACTGGAAATCACAATATCATGCCATACTAGGGCGACCGGCCTTCGCTCGATTCATGGCCGTACCACATTACGCATACCTCAAATTAAAGATGCCAGACCCAAAAGGGTGATCACAGTAAACGAAAACTTCCAGAGATCAGACGCATGCGATAGAGACTTCTGCAAAATCTCAGAAGCGTTTGGAATGGAGCAATTTCTTGAGTAACAATCACCCGACAGAAATTCCGCAATGGAACCAGAGCTCAAAAAACAGGCAGTCGCAACCGTCATTCATGAAGTACATGCCATATGGACAGTCGAACCATTGGAGGGGGAAGACGACTAGTAGATCGACGAGTTTAACAGACCCAATACCTGGGTAATATATTTCAACGGATCGAAAGGAAGAAAAGGCACAGGCGCAGGTATGACACTCATATCACCCAATGGTGAACGAATTAATTATATCTTGTAGATAGATTTCTCCTCTCCATCAAAAGTCGAAGCAGACTATGAAGGCCTATTTCAAGGCATGCGACTGGCAAAACCTTAAAGAGCAGATGAAATTATCATCCGCGGAAACTCCAGCATAATTGCACAAAACGTAATAGGAGCAAGTAAGGCCAAGGCAGGTAATCTAGCCGAGTATCAAGACCTTTATGACGTTCTGCAGAAAAGATTTCATAGGTGCGAGCTACAGCATGTGACACGCACTCGCAACAAACAAGCAAGCAAATTGGCCAGTATCGGGTCAGCAAAGGCGCAAATACCGCCAGACGCCTTCTTTAGGCGAGCCAGGCACAAATCAGTCAAAACGTGGCATCCTCAGCCCACTCCAGCAGTCGCCATCACAAAAAAGAAGCCGGACAAGGATGATCCCCCACTCGGGGCGACGGTAAAAACGGCTCACCCCAACGCATCAACCACAAGCTCGACCACGACAACAAAAGGCGACATCATCGTCTCCAACTTGGAAACCCCAAGTGGTGCCATCATAGATGTTACAGCACAAGCTAAGGAATACCCCCAGAAAACAGACAAAGCACAGGCAATACTGCCACTCGAAAGACGTGCAGAAAGGCACATCATGTGGACATGGGCAAGATCCTCCCCAGAAGAAAACCAGATACTTCGACCAAGGCGCAAGAAAGATGTCGAGACTGCATCCACACATGAAAGATCCTTCTTCGACGCCCGCGCAGACAAATCGACAATACAAGGGTCACCAGACAACTCAGATGACTCCTGGTGTTGCTCCAATAGCTAATAGTCATACCCAGACAATGTAATAAAACATATATGTCGGAAGAGCCAGCAGGTTTCAGACGCGCTCTTTTACTTACCAGGGTACCTAAGGGGACTGGGAGGTTTTTAATGAGGCGGCCTGCTGGCCAATATCTCCAATAAAGAGAAAATTCGTTCATACTCTTTCGCATACTTTATCTTTACGATAAAATCAAAATACCCCACTTGACACACTTGGGGGCTGGACTTTAAAAAGTTATCCGCAAACAGCTCAAAATACAAAAACATCACGTTTCCTCATAAAGCGTGGACGAAGTCACAATCTCATAAAAAGACCACTCGAGTCTCTCGAACTTTGGGTACCTACTCAAAACTTCACTCTTCAAGCACCCCACCCGACGTGCTCGGGGGCTCTGCTTTCTTCCAGATATACAAACAGCTCAATCGCTGAGATAATAGGAAATCGAGCCTTACCCATAAGCAATAAATCAGCCACTCGACCGCTCGGGGACTGAGCCCCAAACAAAACTTTGTTGAAATCAAAAATCTCAAACACACTATGATATTCCTTTCTTCAAATCATATTACTCTACAAATTGGGATCATGAAGGTATACATACATATTACATTTTTACAAAAACCCACTCGACAGACTCGGGGGCTGGGTCTATATACTCTACACATACCCACCCGGGAGGACTCGGAGGATGCACATTACAAAATCTACTCGTCCTCATCCTTCAAAGGCAAGTTAGAATCAATCAGTTCCTTGTGAAGACGACTTATCAACCTCTCGGCCGCAGCAGCAGTTCGTTCCAAGTCATCGCTTCCCAGTCGAAGCTCAGATCGTGAAGAAGAAGAAGAAGAAGCGCGCCCAGAATCCTGGCTCCGCATATATGCAAAGGTCGCGTTGGCCCCGAGAACAACCCTTCGGGTCACAGCCGCCCGGATTGGCTCCGCAGATCGAAACAAGTCTACTAGCGCGTGAATCTTTTGATGCTGCGGACCTTCAGGGAACAAAAAATGATTAACGCGAATAAGAGCAGACCGGCAACGTTCCAACAAGATAGCACCACGCCATACACGATCCTTCAGGGTCGCAAGTATAGTGGCGTGGTACTCGTCAAGCCAAAAATGTTGGGGGCCGGTGACTGCGTTCTCAGTCGCGTTGTCCAAGCGCTCTCTGACCCGCGTCGCCTCATCTTCAAGGCTATCAACAAAAACTATGGACAAGCAAGATTTCAAGACAAAGGAATAAAGAAAGAACCACGCATAACCAGAAAGCAATCGACTGGTTCAATACCTTCGAATTGCCTATTCGAGTGGTCTAATTCTCCAAGCACATAGACCTCACGCTGAGTGGCAAGAGCCGGCCTCTCCCGAAGTATCTTAAGCTCAGCCTTAGCGGTCTTCAACTCTCGCTCCATCGTCACAACTTTTTGCTTGGCATAAGCCAAAACCCTGGCGTCATTAGCCGCATGGGCAGAAGCAGCAGGATCCACCTGCGACTGAGAACCCTCTGCCGGTCTGGAGTCAATTGACTGTCAAAAAAACGCGACGGCATAACTCAGATCGAACGAACAAATCAAAACAAAGGCATACATGGAAGGAGGCCAAAAGCTCTAATACCATAAACATTAGAAACATCAAAAGTACACACATCATGTGGAAGTTACTATTACAAGACACATAAAAACTAGTTATGGGACACAGATTCTCCTCTGTCCCCACGCGACTTGGACTTCACCACACAAGCCGCGGCCCTACGCTCCATGGTTTTAATACAAATTTGGGAGAGTTGCGAGGCGCGCTCAGCCACCTTCTTCAACGGCAGAGGCTTCCCATCTGACTTCTTTGGGAAGTCAGACAAGATGCGCTCATAGTCGAGGTCGACATCGTTAGCAAGAAGGAGCTGAAGGGTGGACGTAGAGCCGCGTACCGTCGGAGTGCGCGAGAATGCCTTCATGGTCTCCGTGCCTGGACCGAGCATAGCCGCGAGTCCTTGTGCACTCGAAGGAACTGCAGTCGACGGCAGCACCTCCTTTAAAACGACACTAAGGGTCTCCGTGGACATGTCGAGCGAGCCCTTAGTGCGTTGGATGGCTGCGCCTAGCTACTCGATCACATGGTCAAGTGACAAATTGTCACTCGCCGCGCCGGAAGAGGCAGAAGTAGAAGAACCTTCATAAAATCAAATGAATGAAATTTCAGAAAGAAGCCAAGACAAAAGAAGATGCAGCTATAGCAGAAGTCTACTAACCTCCAATATCACGCATAAAGCTAAGCAGTCGCTTGGCACGCTCCTCCTCGCAGGCCGCAGCAGAGTTCCGAGCCTCTTCAAGCTCCTTCTCCACACGCGCCTACTCAGCTGCAAGATTCTTCTCCGCGTCATCTAGGCGCTTCGCAAGGGCAGCATTGTCCTCTGAAGTGTTATAGTACACGGTCGAAACAAAATTCAAAAACACGGGGGTAGAATTGCAAGCACAGCAAACAAAAAAGGCAAAGGCTTACTGCTCAGTTCTTCCAGACGGGAGCTGAGAGCGACTCGATCCTCCTCAGACTGCACAAATGCCTTCCCAGCGGCAACAAGGCCACTTACGGCAGGCTACACGAGAGAAGTACATCAGGCATACGAAACATCAGGGTCAACACACCCAAAAGGCACAAAAAAAAAAGACTTACATGATCAAGCCACGAGGTAGTCGCAGAGGAAGACGGTCCCGCAGCCTGAGCAGTCGCAGGAGGAGTCGATACCGTGGTAGCCACCGCAGCCACCAAGGAACTCGCAGCAACTCCAGCATGAGGGGAGGCCGGTGGCGTCTTCTCCACAGCTGGGGAGACATGGTCTTGCTCGGCGCTGATGCTACCAACAGGCGTATGTCAGTCAAAAGAAGCAAGAAAGAGGCCTAATGCAAAAACGGAAGAGACGCAAACACAAAACACTCACCTTTGGTCCTCCTCATCTGAGCTGGGGTCAATATTGAAGGATAGACCTCCAAAATTACCCAACTCAGTCGCAGGTGGTGGCGAACGCTGGGCCAGCGGAATAGCATCCTTCACAGGTGAAGAAACGCCAGAATCCACAAGCTCTCTGCGCGTATCATCTCCCGAAGAAGAACTCGAAGCTTCTTCGGAATACACCCGATGCCGCTTAAGGACGGGTTCGGGGGCGGACTCGACCTCCTTCTGGCCATCGCCATCTCCATCACCTTCGGTTCGCTCCGAAGACGAGGAATTAGCGGCAGGAGGCGAGTCAACAGATTTCTTCCCCTCATCCGGCACAGTCGCTTCT
The DNA here is from genome assembly GCA_026929855.1 of Poa annua. Classification (NCBI taxonomy): domain Eukaryota; kingdom Viridiplantae; phylum Streptophyta; class Magnoliopsida; order Poales; family Poaceae; genus Poa; species Poa annua. The sequence goes on from CM049437.1 coordinate 100,290,615, forward strand.
TCAGCGGGACCGGCCTCAGGAAGAGGAGGAAGTGAAGTCACAGTCGAATGCCCCTGCAAACAAAAGAAGACAAATCAAACATAAGAGAGAGACACATCACAAGAAGGACAAGACATGAAGCTTATGAACAGAACATAGAGTGCAGAACACTCACCTCAGGAAGGGAATTCATCAAATCGAAGGGGGCGGTGGAGAACTCATAGTCAATGACCTCATCGGTCTTGTGACTAGTTATCGACTTCACAAGGGAGTCGAGCTCATTCTCAGATAGCTCCACCGCGCTTATCCTGGTCATGTCATGAGTGCCTTCATATTGCCACATAGGGTGGGCGCGTTGCTGAAGGGGGCACACACGACGCTTCAAGAAAGTACTCATCAACTGGATACCGCGAACAGTGCCCAGTAGTTCTTTGACCTTCTTCAAAAGGGTAGCAACCTCCTTCTTCTCTTCAGTTGAAAGATTATGCTCCCAGGCCTTCGTCTTCACAGGGGTGGTCCCAGTCGAAAACCCGGGCCGCACGTCCTGGTCGACTGGGACATAGAACCACTTGGACCTCCATCCTTGCGCGGACTCGACTGTCTTCAGATTGAAGTATTTGCAGTCGCTCCGCACTTGGAATCCAACCCCTCCAACGGGGTTCACACGGCCGTTACGGCACATATGACGCACCCGGAAGATGGATTTCCATAGTGGCCAGCTTGGGGATACCCCCAAAAAACACTCGCACATTACCATAAAACAGGCAATGTGCAAGACGCCATTGGGGACAAGATCGTGGATCTGTATCCCATAGGCATAAAGGAGCCCGCGCACGAAATCGTGCAACGGGAGGGCAAACCCGCGAGGGAGGAACTCGACGAAACATACCCGTTCGCCTGGCCGTGGTTCGGGGAAGGCCTCTTTGTTGGAGGGAGCACGAGCGGCAAGTTCTTCAAATGGAGGCAGCAAACCCTCCTTCCGGAGCGCCGGCAGTTTCTTCTCCGTGACGGAGGACTTGGCAAAGTCCCCCGAGCTTTTCTTCAGAGCAGAGGAGGAGTCAGCAGCAGCAGTCGCGACCGCATCGCTTTTCCTCTTCTTGCTGACGCCGGCGGTGGAGGACGGTGCAGCAGTGGAGGACTTCTTGGGAGCCATGGTGACAGAATGGAACGGAGGCACGAGCAGAGCGCGAGCGCGTGATGAAGAAGAAGAGGCAATGGCAAAGGAAGTAAATGGCAGGGTAAAAGAAATTACGGCGGCGAGATCTATATTTACCAAGGCTAGAGAGGCAATCTCAGCCGTTGGTGCAAAATCGCCGCAACACGTGGCGTTCTCAGAGAGCAACCGTCGCAGGCCACGCCGCCCACTACGCACGTAAAACGAGCAGGTTATGATCACGCCCGCGGAAATTTCGCCACGGCCGGTCAAATCAAAACTGAACCGGCGTCCACCGCGGTCAAAAAGAGGGGCCCACAATGACATGTCCTGTCATAGGCTCTGCATACACGTCAAAGACGTCAATAAAGCACAATCTCGGGGGCTACTCCCATCGGGAGCGCTGTCGCGCACCCGATAGATTAAATAAAAAATAAAAAGAGGCAGTCGATAAAGAGACTCGCCTCAGTCGAAAAAGTTCAAAAGAATTCCTGAATTATGTCAGTCGATGACACTTCGGATGCTGCATACGTAAAAATGCAAATGTAAGACCCGCCGATCAGTCGAGTTGGGCTAAGGACCACTCCGGCAGTGTTAAGTTCTTATACTTTCCGTGTCAACAGATGCGATGAAAATCCTGGCGGACGCGCTGGGTAGCAAAGTTAAAACTGCAGAACGAATCAGTAAGTCCATCGAGTGGAATGCTTAATGCTTTCGTCTGTGTACTTAGTTTTCCAATTTTTGTTCTAGGTGTGCGAGCACTAGCGATTCTGCGAGTCAAAACATTCGTGTCCTTGGTACTTCATGTGTTTAGCAACTGAACATAGTCCAGAGACATTTTTAGACAGCTAGGAGTATGATGTTAGCTAACCATGCATAGAGCTAGCATCAGCATTAGCTGTGTGGGAACCACATGAGACCATTGTGTTGTTGTCCCACGGCACACAACTCAGAATTTGTGAAGCAATTTTAGTAGCGTGACGTTTCATAGACTCGTACTTCTACCAAACTCGTTAATGTTATGGAAACCAATTTGGTTGTGTCGCTTTTTGCGGCATGCCTCATTTTAGCAAGACAATTCTAGCAAAAAATGCTGCTATGAAACCAAATGTGTTCCGGTACACGATACATCCGAAAATAGGTATACTCGATGCTAACTATATATGTATTGGTCTATGTTGTCTCTCCATCTTTGCTGGAGTATTTGGCGGGTTATGGTTATTCGGGAGAAAGGTTGCCACCTTTTTTCATACTGGGAATATATTAATATCAAGATGACAACAAAATAACAAATACATGCAGCTTCTACGACAACATAATGTATAGAGTAAGTATAGTCATTAAGGATGCACACAATTGTAAACAATAAGAAAAGTAAAATAAAATACCCCCCCCCCCCCCCCCCCCCCCCCGACCCACACACACACGAATCAAGCGGAGCTTCACATAAGAGAACCACCAGTTGTGCTGACACGGAGACTCCAAAAATGGTTCTCCAAAACGACGCCTCCAACAAGTTAGCAATGCAAGAACACTGTCGTCATCAGGTCTAACTGATCGGTCTTGTTTGGACATTCTTCAGGGTGAAAGGTTGTCACCTAGAGCAGTGTTGGAGATGTTGCCATGTTAGCTCTCCAGTTGTCGGCGTTGATCAATACCATAGATCTTCTCCACCAAGTTCATGCATTTGTCATAGTTTTGGGTAGGAGAGTGTACTTCGTAGGCTCGCACTAGTGAAGCTCGACTTTGACCATGGGTTCCGGCCAAGGCTGCACTTCCATGATGACCTTGGTGGGGGCCTTATGTAGATCCGATCTATTGGCACGAACCCCCTACTTGGTGCGAGGAATATATCTAGGATTATCGTCCCCGTACTTTCAACGATTTGAGAGTATGTTTATTCGTACGATACACGGGCTCAAGCCAACAAGGAAGGATAAAAACGTATTACCAGGCTCAAGATTCTCCGTGTGATGAGAGAAACTCTACTCCTAAATTTGAATTCTACCGATATAGAGAACACAAATATGAGTGTAAAGAGGAGCTTATTCGTCGAGTATAGATCTATCCAGGGGTTAGGGCTATCTGGTGACTGGTGTGTGACGACGATGCCATGGGTGCAATGCAACAGTGATCAGCGTCTTCTTCCTTCGTCGTTTGCCCCTTATATAGGTGTAAGCACTTATAATCTTTTTCTACACACATGTATCTATACATGTGTGCCGAAAAAACTAAAAAATACTTACATTCAGGAACGGAGGGAGTATATGATTCCTCATCATTAAAACAAGATAAATGTTACTTCCGGATAATCGATGATCTGAACGGACCTCAATGTTGTGTAATTAAACAATAAATCATCCATAAAATTCAAAATTTGTGCGAGAGATGAGAATCGCACATTTGAAACTGGGTGGGTCCCCTTCCTACACCGTGGGCTCTCTACTCCACAAGAACTCTCGGCCACCTCGCTATCGCCGTAATCCTCTCTCTGTCCACAGATTCCAGCAGCCACCACGCGACGCGATGCCGCAGCTGAGCCTGAGCACCAACGTGCCGGTGGACGCCGTCGCCGCCGCCGACATCATCCGGGACTGCTCCAGGGCGCTCGCCAGGATCATCGGCAAGCCAGAATCCGTAACCACTCCTCCTCCTCCTTCTCCTCCTCCTCCTTCTCCTCCTCCTCTCCCGTCCCTCACCGGCACGCGCTCCGACTGTTCGACGGAATGCCGGCGGGCGGCGGCGCCTCCTCTTTCTCTCGTGACCGCGGACTGACCGACCGACTGACTGACTCTGTGTCTGTGGTGGCCGTCGTTTGGCAGTACGTGATGGTGTCGATCGACGGGTCGGTGCCGACGTCGTTCGCCGGGAGCGAGGAGCCCGCGGCGTACGGCGAGATCATGTCCATCGGGGGCCTCGGCCCCGGAGTCAACGGGAAGCTCAGCGCCGCCCTCGCCGGGATCCTCGAGGCCAAGCTCTCCATCAGCGGCAGCAGGTTCTACGTCAAGTTCGACGACGTGCAGGTCGGCCACACCACATCCCTTCTCTATCTCTGCTTCTTGCCCGCCACCCCAAGCACTCTGCTGACATCTTCTGATACCTGACAGCAAGAATCTATGTGCTTGTGTTGTGACTTTGGGTGATGCAGGGATACAACGTGGGCTTCGACGGATCCACCTTCTGAGACAAGTCCATCGGAAGATTCATGTTCTCAGGGACAGTAGTGAACTAGTACAGTACATGCTTTACAGTCGCCACTCGCCGTTGTGTATCATCTGCATCTTCGATTTTCTTCAGTTAATAGTTCGCACATGTCTGGGACTCTGATGTACTCCAGGATGAAGGATCTGCTTTACCTTGCTCAAATTCAAGTATTCAACTGCATGCGGGATCTTCTTACCTTCCTAGTTACAGTGCCAAGTTATTTGTGCTGACAAGTACCTTTGATTCTGAAGTTCTAGATAATATTGCAAATTGCAGGCAGCACCTAAATTAAACTGCTTTAGCTGAAAAGAGAACACCATCCAAGCATCAATTTATACTGCTCTCAAAGAAACAAGACAGGTTTGAACAAACAGATGGAACCAACGTCACTTGAAAGTCCATACATAAGAAGCGTCCACGATTACAACTTACAGAGGTCAAAATTAAAAAGATTACAACTTACACAAGTCTTTGGTAACTGAATTCTTAATAGTCGAATTCCGCATCTACAATACAGTAAAACATATATACTACAAGTAGTGATCCACAGCAAGAAAAAACCCCAAACACTGTTTTATTCTGCACATATTTACAAAACAGATCACCGGACACGCATCCTGATAGCTTGGTCTGATGCGATTATCGCAGTAAGATTTATACAAAAAATGAACATGTGAAGCCTCACATGTTCCTTCCTGCTTGTCACATATTCACCATTGTGGCCGCCTCAGGGTGGTACTGGAGCATCTCCTGCCACAACATCTCTCGGATCATCTCCACGCCAAGGTTTTCGTCTATATCGAGATCAATGGGAACCTGGGCAGGAGGGTTTGCGCTTGGATCATACAGCGCAGACATGTAAGGGTGCTCCAGAGCCTCAATGACACTAATCCTTTTGGAAGGATCAAAGACAAGCATCTTCTGCAACAGATCAATGGCAAGAGGGTGTGCGTGTGGATACATGCTCGAGAGTGGAATCCCAGGGGTGTATGGAAGGGATTTGATGTAGTTGCGAGCTTTCCGGTTGTCAATGAACTCAAGGTCACTATCACTCATGGTGCCAAGAACATTGACTATAAGCTTAAGCTGATTTAGGCACTCGGTTCCTGGAAAGATCGGCTTGCGGCCAAGTAGCTCAGCAAATATGCAGCCAACAGACCAGACATCTATGGAGGTGCCATAGTTGTCACAGCAGAGCAGCAGCTCAGGAGCTCTATACCAGCGGGTGACAACATATTCAGTCATAAACTGACCTTTGGTGTTATTTGTGCGAGCCAGACCAAAGTCACAGATCTTCAGATCACAGTTTGCATTAACCAGAAGGTTCCCCGGTTTCAGGTCTCTATGGAGAATCCCTGCTGAGTGAAGGTACTTCAGCCCTCGGAGTAGCTGCAGTCAACAAAAGGCGGCATCTTAGACTATTGATTGGTTGACAAATATTAGAAATATTAAATCAATCGGCACAAAATCAAAAGATACACAATAACAAACAATATAATTTAGGAGGTAAATTGGGGAGGTACTATCGATCCAGGACAAGATGCACAAGTCCAGTGTCTATACATAGCTTTCCTTAAATAATTTAATAAAGGCTTAAGCTATATATGTTCATGCAAACATGCTGTGCAAACCTGCTGTGTGTTAAGTTGCTTTAAGAAGGTTCACAAAGGTAAGAAATACAATTCCTAAGCAGAAGCACAGCTGGGAAGCAACTATAGAAGTTCCTACCGAACATACTGAGATTGACCGGCGCTTCTTTAGTTAGCAGATCATTCTTTGGAAACTTAACTAGTTGGAACTCAACAACTTTAGAGAGACCATGAAATTAATGCCAAATGGTATAGGGCTGTAAAAAACGAACTATTTCTGAAACAATCAGACATCATAAATCTATTAAACAAGATTCACAATACCTAGGCATCAGGCATGGAATGTATGTCCGTGTGAATGAACTAGCTTATGCCACAATGATGAACAGAGAAGTGTGGCAGCCAGCAAAGGTAAGAATCTAAAACAGAGCCGGCGCTTACCTGAAAAAGGAAATACTGGCAGTGATCATTGGAAAGCGGCTGAGCCGACTTGATAATCTGATGCAGGTCCGTGTCCATGAGCTCGGAGACCAGGTACACATCCTTGAAGCTCCTCCGATGTGTGGGCATCATTATATCCTTGAGAGCAATGACATTCTCGTGGCGCAAGTGCCGGAGCAGCTTCAGCTCGCGCAGCGTCCTCAGCGCGTCGACGCGGTTGTCGAAGACGTTGTTGATCTTCTTGATGGCGACCTTCTCGTTGGTCTCCTGGTTTATGGAGGAGCAGACGATCCCGTAGGCTCCTCGCCCGATGGGCTTGATGGGCACGTACTTGGTGTCGATCTCGAACATGGTCTGCCACATGGTGTAGTAGTGCTTGCCGTGGTTCGCCATGCCGTTCGGAGGATCCACCAGCATCGCCATTCTCTACTGAAAAGAAACGGAACATATGTGCTTAGTGTTACAGAAGAGAAATATAGCGGAAGCATAAGAAAAAGTAAGAAGTTCACTGTTTTATTTATCATTGACAGACACACACACAGAGCGGGTGACGGTATTAGCCCCCTACGCCCATCTGCAGTGTTTTGCAACGATGGCGCTTATGAACCAGACTTTTTTCATGGTACCAAGCATGCAGCCTCTGCCTCCACCCTAAACACAATCTTATCGTCACACTCTTCTTAACACAAGTATGCGCTGCAAAAAGAAAAACAATTGCTGTGCCTAGTACCCTAATTTTTTTTGACTGACCCAAAGATTGTTGGGTGAAAGAAGCAGAGGCACCCTCCCCTCGCCACCCCCAGCGCGCCACAATTCGAGGCCCGGAGCCACAAATTCTTGGCCCAATCTAATCGGACGAAAGTTGCCGAATTTCAACGCGAATCCTCCTGCCCTGCCCCTAACACGAGCGTCCCAGCGGTGGCCGGAGCCCGGAAGCAACCCAATTCGCCGGCGTCGAGCGGACACGGCACAAGCCCTTCTCACATATGCTGGCTCGAAAAAGAAAAATGGAGGAGGAGGAGGAGGAGGAGGAGGAGGAGGAGAGAAGCTACCGTGTGCTTCCAAGGGGGTCGCTCGATCACTCACCTGAGGACGCACAGCAAGAGGCAACAGCAACAGCGGCAGATCTGAAGAGGTCCGAGCAGAGAGAGAGAGAGAGAGAGAGAGAGCAGGTCCGGGAGTGGGGGAGGAAGGGGATGGCACGCACGCGGAGGGCGGATGGCCGAGAGCGACCGCGCAGACGGGCTCCTATTTTTTATTTGCCGGGGAAGGAAGAAGGAACGGACGAAGAATGTGCCGCCACTGGAGGAATGCGAGGATCGGGCGATGGCGATGGGTTGGTGCCGCTCGGGAACGGCGAGGGGTCAGCCGGTCAGGGCAGCTAGCAAAGCGAAGGAGGAACACGCGGCGGCCTACGGGGAGAGGCGCCGCTCTCCTATATATACACCCACGGCCACGCCGAGCCCACATGGCCACGAGACAAATGGCCGGCCCTCCGCCCCACGTCCGTCCTTTCCCCGGTATAAGCCCGCATGTGCTCGCGTACGTCCGCGTAGCGTAGCGTGCTCCACCGGCGCGACGGCTCCAGATCGATCGCCCATGCCTGCGTGTCCGGTGTCGTGGGAGAGAACGTGGCTCTCGTTTTTCTTACCCCCGATCTGTGTGTGGGAGGTGGGGCCTTTATTCATCCGGGTGCTTTGTCCCTCTCCTCGTGCGCGAGTGACGCCAGCGCCGTGATGGTGCCGTCGTGCCGTACGCACGGCTGACGTGCCCAACATGAATCTGTAATAATCCATAAAAATTCAAGAAAATACGAACATCCATGTTAAGTCTGAGATTTAAACTTGAGTGAGTTGGTTCCATCATAAGTAAGGAACAACCGGCTGGGTTACGCTTATTTCGCCGTGCCCAACTTTTTCAAAAACTTTTTCCAACAAGAAGCCACGACGTATGTTAGACCATTATTTAACGCAACTCACTCTTAAGACGTCGAACCTTAAAATCAATTTGTCGTATTCGTACAACATAGATAGATCACGACGCCAACATAGATAATTCGTACAACAAACAAAACAGTAAAGAGTTCATACTAGAAACATTGTTTATACATAGATCATATTGCAAAACCTAACCTTAAGCAAGCAAAAGAGCTAGCCGGATAGTTCACATGAGCCTTCGGATGCGGCGGCACCAACGAGCTTCATCGTAAGTGAACCGGTTCCACGTTAAAGGCCCGAACATCGCGACAACGAGGCGCCGCGACCACGCCATCACCCTCTCCATGGCGTCCTCATCGTCGTCAGATGCCGACAACGCTGGACTCAATGGGAAAGCACCGTGCTAGGCGGCTCGTGAGCTCCCTTCATTTGTGTCGTGGCGGGGTGCTGACATGATCGGCTCGCGCAGTTCGAGCCATGCACGTAGAGTATGTCCAGAGCGCCGCGGGCACTCACTTATTGCGACCACATTTTCCGGCGACACAACTCCTCGTCGACAGAGAGAGGTCCATGGCGGTGGCGTGCAGCCATAGCTACACGGCCCTTTGTTGCACTGTTTGTTCGAATGCCACATCCGACGGGGCATGCTGGATGTGGGGATATAGGATTTGGCACTATAAATAGGCACAAAAAGCCTTGATATATCTCTCGCACGCCCTATTTATGGTGGATTGTAAAAATATTTACACAGTGAGTCGATATGCGGCGTATGTTCGGTGAAAAAGTCCGACAAGGACACATTTCACTCATACGAGTTTTGGGTCATTAATTGCACTTTCTTCGGGTGCCCACAGTGGGCCGGTTTGGTTGCCCACATTTCGGGTTTAAACACTAGCCTGATGCAATGTGTATGTGGTTGGTTGCAGATTAATACACTATCATCTCGTTGTGATTACCTTGTAACCACATGTGGTGAGCTTGCCTGGTACCACTAATATTCTTCCATTTTTGAATGTAGGGTGTATAGTTTTCTGCACGAATATAAGACATGTGTATTTTATACATGGTGGACTCATTCTTTTTCTGGGAAAAATGGTGAGAGGTGAGTTCTTAATAGGCACAAAATAAATACAATCCGTTAAATTCCTCTTTTGAGACTAGGTCTCATTTTTTATGGGTCAAATTGTTCATAAATAGCAAGTACAACTTATATTATGGATTTTTTTATGGGTCAATTTGAGTTCTTGATTGCTCCTTCGGTTGTCCCATTACCATTACCAAGTCGAACAAACAAAATAAGAAAAAGTCACCTTACACTACAATCCCTCTATATTTGATCCCTTTACCGTTTACATTTTCTTAGAATTATCGACATCGACAACATCATAGTGGACTTAACACTACTAAATAAAAGTAAGTATGCCTTGATGTTCTTTGCCTTGTTAACTTGTGTGAACCGAGTGGCTTTGAGACATGCAAGAGGTTGTGATTCTTCCATGGGGGGAACTCCAATTTAACTCAATACTGGTGGAGTGAATCGCTGGCTTCTCCCACGCACGCCACTCCACCAGAATTGAGACATCAAGGATGTCATTCTTGCAAAAAACTTTTGTGAGGTTGAAGCAGCTCACAGAACATATCAGTAGAGTTTGGATAACTGATTTAGTAACACCTCTTTGGCTGCACATGAGATCTTTTCACACCATCCATGCATTCTTGGCCTAGCCCTCTCCACAAGATGTTAAAACGGCCCGAAGCCCTCGGCAACCCCGAACATTTTTCTGTCTAAGCATCTCTTTCAATCTACACCGCTGTGTGAACTTGCACCCTCATGGTATCGAGGCAAATTTAGTTGAAGAAAAGCGAGCTCTTCTGCTTATTGGCACATTGACCTGATCCATGGTGATTGAAACGATTGGCACTTCGTGAAAACTATGCAATCTTCTGCAAAAAGCAAGTGTAAGATCCATGGTGATTGAAAACTTACCCTTATGCGGTTATGCCAAGGTTACTCCAACACCCATAATAATTTCTCAATGGATAGAAGAATCCTTCACCACAGAATAAGAACAGTCGAACAGATATGGCATTGGCATACAACTTGCCAAGAACACTGCCGTTGAGGTTCGTTGTCTCCCTGTTGAGAGTCATGAAATTTATGGAGAACCCAGATTAAATCGGACAACGTACGGATTAGTTTTTGGCAGTTATATATGTTCTTCTCTCAATTGACCCGTGGAGGCAAGTGCACAATATTTGTGTGTTGTATGGCTAATGTAGGCTGTAGGCAGCCATGCATTTTGCTATATTCCTTTAAGAACCAGGAGCACTGCATGTATATAAATAGATAGGAGAAGCAGGCCAAAGAAATGGCTGAAGTCTGTACAGAGAGAAGTGGCCTTAGGCCTAAACAGAGGGGAAAAAACGACCTGAAAACCAACACATGCGTACATCAGCCAAGTGCACAAACAAGTTACAAAAAAAAAAAGAATAAGGACACCCCAAAGATTTGAGTAACCAAAAAGCGAAGAAATATACTCCCTCCGTTCCTTAATATAAGATGTCTAAGGTTTTAAGAAAAATTTCAAAATATAAGGTGTATTGCAATTTATAGACAAGTTTACTCATCAAAAAAGAGTCACAGTCTAGAACGGAGGAATTTGAGCTATTGTTTTCAATTTATGACTATTATGGATTCCTCTCTCTCAAATTTTATCAGGAGAGAATGAGTCCACCCCATACAAAATACTGACGTCTTAATATCCGTGCGAAAACCTTAAACACCTTATATTACGGAATGGAGGGAGTATCAATTCTATGGCGAAACAATCTGCACTAGCAATAGCGCACTGCTTTGCCTCCTGCTTGATATGTTCGACGATAACTGTTATTGGCTCTGCCTCCTGCTTGACCTGCACTAGCATTTTGCTATTTTTGTCTACATAATTTACAAACACATCCAAATCCAACAGTTTCAGTACATGCTAATTGCCAACACACCTGTCTCACAGCAGGAGCTCGGGCAGAACACCACACAGCGCCAGAACCAGGAGTCGCTGAGGTTGGCCACGTCCAGGGCGCCGAGCACCCTGACGTCGAGGCTGCTCCAGGCGTACTGGAGAATCTCCTGCTTCTTCTCACATTTTCCACCATTTTGATGGCTCCGGGTGGTGCCAGAGCATCTCCTGCCACAGCATTTCTCTTATCATCTCTACCCCGAGATTTTCATCTATGTTGAGATCGATGGGTACCTGAGCAGGAGGGTTTGCACTTGGATCATACAGCGCAGACATGTAGGGGTGCTCCAGAGCCTCAGTGACACTAATCCTTTTGGAAGGATTGAAGGCAAGCATCTTCTGCAATAAATCAATGGCAAGAGGATGCGCTTGCGGGTACATACTGGGGAGGGGAATGCCACGAGTGTATGGAAGGGATTTGATGTACTTGCGAGCTTTCATGTTGTCAATGAACCCAAGGTCAGAGTTACTCACGGTGCCAAGAACATTGACTATGAGCTTAAGCTGATCTAGGCATTCGGTTCCTTGAAAAATTGGCTTCCGGCCAAGCAGCTCAGCAAATATGCAGCCAACAGACCAGACATCTATGGAGGTGTCATAGCTGTCCCGGCAAAGCAGTAGCTCTGGAGCTCTATACGGGCGAGTGACAACATATTCAGTCATAAATTGACCTTTAGTATTATTTGTGCGAGCCAGACCAAAGTCGCAGATCTTCAAATCAGCGTTTGCATTAACTAGAAGGTTCCCTGGTTTCAGGTCTCTATGGAGTATCCCTGCTGAATGAAGCCACTTCAGCCCTCGGAGGAGCTGCAGTCAACAAAAGGTGGCACCTTAGATTATTGTTGGTCGACAAGTATTAGTGGAACTGTAAAACAATGAGCACAATATCCAAAGACACAAGAGCAACAAACTAAAATAATCTGCAAGCCGGGGAGGAAAAATTGATCCTCTACAAGATGCTCAAGTTCGGTGTCTATGCATAGGTTTCCAAGTAGTTTGCACAAAGGATTAAGTTGTGTATGTTCATACAAATTCCCTGTGCAAATCTGATGTGTATTAATTTTCTCTTAAGAAATAAAACCCTAAGCACTAGCAGTACTTGGGGCAGCTATAGAAGCTCCTACGTACTAGACATACTGAAGTTAACATGTGCTTCTTCCACGAATAAGCAGGCCAAAGTTTGGTGACTAAACTATTTGCAAGTCAAACAACTTTAGATAGACCATGGACTAACGCAAACCAGTATAGGACTACAAAAACATGATTCTATCGCAATACAAAAGAACCTTTTCTGAAACAATCAAACATACGAAATAGATTAAACAAGATTTCGGCAACCACAATACCTAGGCATGAGGCATGGAATGTATGTCTAGTTAGGTAATTAAGCATAGCTTAGTTGAAGGCTGTGAAAATTATCAGACCCACTTTGGTTTGTATCGGAACGAAAAATCACACACACTCATGGCACTGCTATGCCTAGCAAGCCATAACCATGACTTCCAAATAGAGCCTGAGGTGTGAACAATCTACGTTATGACAGTACGACAGAATGGCGAACAGAGCAATTGGACAAGCGGTAAGCAGAGGTAAAGTCAATAAAAGAGCCGGCGCTTACCTGAAAAAGGAAATATTGGCAGTGATCATCGGAAAGCGGCTGAGGCGAATTGATTATCTGATGCAGATCGGTGTCCATGAGTTCAGAGACCAGGTACACATCCTTGAAGCTCCTCCTACGTATGGGCATCATTATATCCTTCAAGCAAATAACATTCTCGTGATGCAAGTGTCGAAGGAGCTTCACCTCACGCAGTGTCCTCAGCGCGTCCACGCGGTAGTCGAAGACATTATTTATCTTTTTGATCGCGACCTTCTCGTTGGTCTCTTGGTTTACCGATGAGCAAACTATACCGTAGGCTCCTCTCCCGATAGGCTTGACCGGCACATACTTGGTGTCGATCTCGAACATCGTCTTCCACATCGTGTAGTGGTGCTTCCCGTTGTTTCCCATGCCGCGTGGAGAATCCACCCTCTTCGCCATTTTCTGTTGAGAAAAAGGAAACATATGAGTAACATTATGCAGGATTTACTCGTATGAGTGACGTTCTTAAGCTCCAGGTAGGCCCTCTCTGCTTTCCATACTACACTGTTATTCTCAGTTCTCATCACCCTCTAGAAGCGCAATGCAAACACAACAACTGTTCAGTAGTATGTGCTTGCTAGGGATTGCCATTTCCAAGTCGCATGAGAAGTAATTATCTCTAAGTAAGCCCAAATTGTTTAGGACTTACAAAAAAATTGCAACTAGTCAACTTTCAAACGGATAACGAATCAACCCTCAGTGTGTTGAGGAATATGAACTCTGAAATCTGAATCAGAGCGGCCCCAACCCCAGCGCGCCATACTCCGAAGCTGGAAGCAAACGATCCGCCGCCGAAACGTTCCCAACTCACCACCGGTGGCCGGCCAATTTGGCAGCGGCGAGCGCGGAGCGGCCACCGCTACTTATGCCTCGCGAACGAAAAGAGGAAGACAAATTAGCAGGAGGGAAAATCGATCACTCACCAGTCAGTCGGAGCGGGGGAGGAATGCGAGTGTGCTGTGCTGGGGAGCACTGGAGGAGTGGGACTTGAGCAGTGGAAGATGGCGACGGCGATGGGGGCAGCAAATCAGCAATCAGAGGAACACGCGGCGGCCTGAGTAAATCTCCTGTCGAGCCACCGCAATATATACACCCACGCCGAGTCGCCGAGCCCACATGGTCGGCCGCCCCTCCTTCCCTTCCGGGTAAGCCACCCGCCGGCTTTCCGGCCGGGGCCGCCAGCCTCGTCACCCGCCAGCGAACGGCAACGCCTCGGGAGCATGTGGCGGCGACGTGCGCGGTGCGCCACCGTCGCGAAGGCTCGCTCGTCATCCACGGCGCCGCGTGGCGTCGCGCGGCCGGGGCCACGGAGGCTGTCGCCCGTTCCGGGCAGTGGCTCCGGCGCCTTTCTCTCCGGCGCCAATGGCGCACGTGATGGATTCGCCGTGCCGTACGCAGCTGACGCGTGGGGCCGTCACGACCTGCCCAACTTTCCGGATCAGCACTGCGTGAAGAGGTATGGATGACTCCGAAGGTCGATCCAAACGGATACGAAATATGTACTCGTTATGTCCGTTTTTTTTTTCTTTTTTTGAGGAAGGATCTGAACATATATTCAAGAAACTCAGTACAAATTACAACCAGGTCCAGAAAGAAAAGAAACAACACAAAAGGACCCTCAGAAACTTGCACAGAGCACCCTGAGTCGCCTGGAGAGATCGCAATCAGATCCACATGCCGCACCCCAAGTTCCTAGCCGAAGACGGAGCCGCCGTACCACCAATCGCCGCGGAGAGAGCGCCGCCACACATCGTCCGCCGCCACGCCGGAGCTGAAAATCAGTGAACGAGCACGGCCACAGCACGAACTCCCCGCAACCACCCAGCAACCAGCCGCCTCCGCCACAACCATGACCACCATCAACCACCAACCACCTCCAGCCGCCACTCCCCTCGCCACCATGGCCGGACGGAGCAGGAACGACGAAGGATCAGCCGACCACCAGCACCAAAAACAGATCGCCCTCCACAACCCCCTTCTCCCCTCGCCACCACGGCCGGCCGGAGAAGCAAAGAAGAAGAGGAGCGACCAACAAACCTTCACAGCCTCCCCGGCATCGAAGCCGGAACGGGGAAAGGAGGGGAAGAAACACGGCCACCACGCCGACGCCGCCGCCACCGTCTTCAACGCCGTCAGCCGGGCACACACACCTAATCTACAACCTACTAGCCGGAAACGCAAGGCCGGGGTTCCCCCCCTCTCCCGCCGCCGAGACGGCCGACGGAGAGGGAAGGAACCACCGGCCTGGCCGGCGACGAGGAGGAGAAAACGCGGCCGCCTTCTTATCGCCCGCTCTGGACTGTAGCAAGGGATAAGGAGAGGCAAGCGGAGCCGCGCTGGAAAAGTCGTTATGTCCGTTTAGATCATATAAAAGATAATATTTCATCTTTATCCGTCTCTTTATGGTCACTGTATGGGTTGACGCATTATATTCGTCCAGTCATGATTTTGATTTTGTTCTTGTTTTAAAACTTCATCTATAATAAAGGATTACACTAAAGTTAAAAATAATTATAACATAATAAAAGACCTAATAATATATACTACTTACTTATTATTCCGCTGTGTACTTTTATTTGGCTAGCCCTCGGCTATGCAATTTCTATCATAATATGTAATTTTGTAATCATTCATGTAATAGATGATGATGAAATTATATGGTACTAGGAAAGATGCCCGTGCGTTGCAACGGGAGAAAAATCTATGTCTCGTTCAAACTCATAATCGTCATCTCTAACGTTGGCGACTGGCAACGCCTAGGACTTAGGTTTGTTAAGAAGATGTGAGACTAAAAGGAAACTTAGTTTGTTGCGACGCCTTATTAATTTTTTTCTAGTTCACTTAACGTATTTTTGTAAGAAAGAACCCTATAATGTGATGTTTAATTGAATGACATTGGCGCGCTAGGTGGGCTGCCGGGACTACGACGCTCTGCAGACGCAGGTCTGATGGCGTGGTGAGCTCCCAATCCTTTTCTAATGTAGCATTTTTCTTTGAAACAGACCGTTTTGCTGACTTAAGCAGTGGCAATGGTTGTATTATGTGGTTTAGTGGGAGGATAAAATCGGAAATAAAAAATGACGTACCAAACGACGGAAACTCCTCGGTAAAGATTTCTCTTAAATTTTGTGTGAGCACATGGATCGACACCTTTAAAAGGTGGGGTCAATACACCATTCCTTAAGAAAGAGGGGATCGACAAAGTTCTCAAGTTCTAAGTAGTCGACCTCACACGGTTTAACGATACATAGCGACATAAATTACATAGGGCATTCGTACCTCGACTAATAACTCTTGGGTGGCCGAAAGTGAATCCTCCTCTGAGTGGATGCAGCACAGAGGAGCGAAGGTAACACATTTTGCATATACTCTCAACCTTGCTATCTCCACATGCACATGTCCTCTTCAGACCAATATGTGGAGCATGAAATTAACGGTAGCATGTCTTGCAGACGCAACCCGCGTATTTTTTGCCAAATCTGACCCTTTTACCAAACTAACGACGTATCTGGCCTCTTCATAGAACTATTTGCAGATCTGACCCCTCTGGTCGGCGCCAATCTAGCTGGCGCCGAACATATACATGTCGGCGACTTTTTCATATGGCGCCGAATAATTTTAGTAGACCCAACAAAAATCATACGTGGCATGGTCGGCGCCATGGTCTCTGGCGCCGAAGTATTTGGTTTTCTGAATCGTGAAATTGCATGCATGTGCACTCACGCCTCAAGGACTAGTACGGGCAACAAACTAGCTACAGCTCGACATGCATGCAAGGTCTCTATAACTTGGGCTGTGGGGGCAGTACACCATGTGCTTATTTTTTAAGCTACACTTGTGCATGGATTTTACAAGGCTAACGAAACAATTATCTAACGATGCACTAATCAATACTTGCAGTTCGGTTGATCATTAGTTGCAACACAAAGCTAGCTAGCTTGAAGCACATGCATCTATATATCTATCTTTAGCGCATATAAACATATATGGAGATTAATACAAGAAGAAATGCTGGAAGTATTTTATGTGAAACTAATTTATATGTTTAAAACTATGCAATATGGTTGCATTTAGCTAGAAATATATTATATCTGTGAAAAAAATGGGGTAGAAATATATTATATTTGTGAAAAAATTACTCAGCCCATTGAATGAGGCACACAGCCCCAGTGACTATTTATCTTATATAATGACTATTTATCTTTTGAAAAAGCGTTTAGTTTACTTTGATCCCACCCTCCAATTAATTCTTGGACTAACCGTTGAGCACGGAGTCTCTGAAATATCACTTAGAGCATCTCTATCGACACTCCAAAAAGATTGACCGTCCTACGACTATATCGGACAACCCTATTAGGATTTGGGAGTTCTAGGGCACACTCCAAATTTTTGGGCTTATTTTTTTCACAAATATAATATATTTCTACTTAAATGTAGCCATATTACATAGATTTAAATACATAAATTAGTTCCATAATAATTGAAGCAAAGAAATAAAATAGTTCCCTCTTTCTCCTTATATTAATCTCCATAATTTTTTTTTTGTGAAACACGGTACAACGCAAGCGCTCATATACACGCGCATACACTCACCCCCATGAACGCACGCACGCACACCCTATCCTTACGAGCACCTCCGAGAGACTGAGCGAGTGGGTCAGGTCTTGAGATTGACGAAGTCACCACAGGCGCCAACAGGAACGTCGCCTCCCACTGAAGAGTAAATGAGAAACACCAGCATCAAACCTACGGTTTAAACTCTCGTGGAATGGGGGTACAACCACCCTTCTAACTATCTCGCCACAAGCAAGTTCTCAATCTCCATAATAATTGGTATGCTTGATTTGTACAAATATCTAAAAAAGATATACGCGGGTAGTCACCGAGCTCTCCCAGCCGTTTGGCGGTCCGCACCGTCCGATCTTCTCCATGGAGCAATCTCAGCCGTCCATTTGCATGTTTGTCAGCCTCTATGTGGGTTAGGATTCATGTGTAACTGGACATGCGGGGGAAATGAGTGGAGGAGAACACTCCGGACCCCACCGGAACCACCCCAATCCCCACCCAGCTAGCATCCCTCGCACGATCTCTCCTCCCCAATCCCCTCGCGTCTGCTCCTCCTCCTCGCCGCTCCTCTTCCTCCCCCCGCCGCCACCAGCTGCGCCGCCACCACCCTGACCTGGCCCCTCCTTCTCCTCCTCCTCGCCGCTCCTCTTCCTAATCCCAGCCTCTCCTTCCCGGACCCCCCGACGCCGGCGGCGCGAAGGAAATGGCTTGGCGGCTCTAGATCGGGGATCAGCGGTGGCCCGATCTACTGCGAGTCTGCGACCAGGATGGCGGATGAAGGCCAGCGGAGGCAGCCAGGCCGAGGTAATCTCTTCCCCCATCTCCTCTCGTGCGTGATCTCTCTTCTCCACTCGATTTTCTCTCTCTCTCTCGGTTCGAACGGAAGCGCAGGTGGAGAGCCGAGGCATTTGTGTGGGCGTAGGAGCAGCGAGCTGTTGCACAGCTACGAGCAGCTACTTGATCCAAAAAAAACAAATCAAGATGACCATCAATTTTAATCTAATCATTAAAGTAGTAGGCACCATCCTGCACAAATTCTTTAAGGTTCAGCGTTTGACATCCTAGATAACCTGCAGTTCTATGAATCTGCTATGCATGTGTATTCCTTGCTGCTTGTTTGTAAATCTAAATTGAAGGCCGGTCTTGTTATACAAATAAACTCTTAACTGAGCATTTATCATTTGAAGGCCATGAGCAATAAAACAAAGGTTTGTAGTATCTAGATTCCAGAGTAGCCGCTTAACCTCTGTACCATAACTTTGTTACAGTAGAGAACTAATATTCAAGATCTCCTGTAGTGTTTCGACAACGGAACTTAGCTTAATTATCATTTAGTATCTCACAGTCTAGAAATAATCACTGCTGTAGCACCAAGACTATTGGGTTATAACTAACCAGTACTAAAATATGAATCTCCAGGTTACCAGTCCATATCATTGCTGAACTGTATAGTTCTGGTCCAGCCAACTACTACCCCACCATAATCCAGATAACAGGCATACTTAAGTTATTCACATGAGTTAACCAGCAGGTTATATCCTATATCTGACTGTAGCATTTAGGTAAAACATTTTCCCTTCTAAAGTTACATACAGTATGAGCATGTAATAAGTGTTATAATCATTAGGCTTCTTGGGACAATTAATTTTCCCTAACTTGGTGTTTTTCCTGACAATTCAGAAGTGGCACCGGTGGGTCCATAGAAGCAGAGAAGAGGGCTCCTCTAGGCTCAATCCATGACTGGCGTCGGTCTAAAGCCTAAGGTGAGATTCTTCCGATCCTTAATTTCTTTATCTTCAGTTTAAGAATCTGGTTGATCCCTACATGTGCTTTTCAAGGTGAAACTGATAGAGTTTGAATGCAGGTGCTTCTTGGAGACCTGGGTGCCAGGAAGGCTGGCATCTTCGACCAGTTCACCAAAAGGATTTAGTGCAGTGATGAGATTTGTGGTTTAGTTTGGAGCTTGTCGGCCATGTGCAGCAGTAGGTGGAGGAAGGCATGGTGGTGGATGGTGAAGTGATTTGTGGCTTAATTTGGAGCGTGCCGGCCAGGTATATTATATTTTATTTTATTTGAGCCGTCCTGTTTTGAATCATTCCACTAACTCATATAGTGCATTTGAATCTGCATTTGCTTCCTGATCTGTACAGCTCTTGGTTTAGAGCTATGCAGTCACAGTATACCTTTGGTTTATGTGAATGCTGGAGTTCATATTTCGCATTCCGTGGGAATCTCATGCGAGATTACTTACTGTGTGGGTGTATGGTAATGCTGGAGTCTGATGGCCGAAGTAATTTTCACAAGGATTGTTTATGTCGTGTTTATTTCAGCGGTACAGAGTGAGAAATTTATGACTTTGGTTGTTGCCTGACTCTCTCTGTTAACTTTGGTTTATGACTAACTCTTGTGTACTTGAAGGTTTCTTGGAAACTTTATCTTTCTAAAATGTACGATTGTGTGAAACTTTCTTATTTAACAAAATGTTTATCTTTTCTAAATCGTTTCCGCTGATATAGTTAAAGATTCCTTATTCCTACTTTAAGCGCTTAATAGTCCTTTAATTCTCATAGTCTGTTCTTTAGAGATTGTTTTTCTAGATCAGAAGCAAATTAAAAGTTTGAATGCCGTAAAGTTTTGGTTGTGCATTCGGGCTTGTGCCATTTGCAGTATTGGTTGATATTGTGGTTTGCTTGCTTCAGGGATGTGATTGTGATTTCAAAGTTGGAGCAGAGAGTTGAGAAGTGGTAGCGCATGGCGCAGGTGCCTTCAATTTTGCACTCCCTGGTGATTTTTGACACTGCTGCTCCCTTTTTCTTGTTTCGTACTTATTTTTTTGTTGAAAGGATAATGATGATAATTAAGTTTATTTTTGTTATGCTTTGGATGGCTGCAACTACATTGATAGTTAATGTTCTTAATATGCATTACAGTTTAGATGTGTCACGAATTTCAGCATTGCTAATTTATTTCTGGTTGAATTTGAAGTTTATGTTACTATCATTCTTATCTGGTATGTTCTTACAAATTCCATCCTTAAGGATTTTATAAGGGGAGTTTATTAGTATGCATGGACAGCCGACAGGTCGATTGCAATGTCAGGTTTTCTGCTTATTTTAGAGATTTTGAGACATTAGGAACCTGATCTGTAGTGCTATTTCCTTTAATTTTGATATTCCACTCTGCTCATCCAATAGCATGGGTGACGTATGCTTTCTATTTGAGCATAATATGGCCAAACTGCTAATTATTTTTGCTGTTGCCATGAAACAGTTTGGTCATCTCATCTCTCCTCTGACTAATTTCTTATTTAATCTCCAGAGATCCCCATCTATGTTTGTTTACATGAAGACGAGGAGGCCGAAGCATTCACGACCTCCCCATCCTCCGAGCACGAGCCATCAGCAAATCATATCAGAGGGCCACGCCTGGGTGAGCCTCCTCATGAATCCTCTGCTCATCTCCTCCTCTCGCTACTTTCTGCATCTCTGTTTGTTCAGATGTTATATTATCTATGCATGTAAGGTGTTTGACATACGCCGACGAGGTTGTAGGATAGTGCATTAATCCATGTAATATTGTGCCATGTTTTTTTATTATAATTTTGCTTTAATCTGCAATTTATATTCAATGAATGTTGGTTTGGTTGCATTAGGATCAGAAATTCTTCAATGTTGCTCTGACCCACTACGAAGATAAAATTTGGTAGCATATTTATCCCCTGCAACGAGCTTTAAGCTTTTTTATTTAGATGAGAAGGAAGGTTAGATAATGCTTACAAAAGGACCGGGAGGAGGAAAAGTTTATTCACAATTAGGGATGACAAGTTTGATATGTAATACAAAACTGTGAACTATGTTCACAATAACTATGTTCACAAGTTTGATATGTAATACAAGTATATGAATTACACTGCCTATTTGATTGTGTTCTAAAGAGCAAAACATATGATATGCCTTTAATATTTCTCTTCTTTACTTCTACCATCTCATGTAGATGTTGTCATGTAGATCAAAGAAAATAGGAAGGCAGTTCATACTCGATACAACAAATTGCACTGTCAGTTCTCATTATCAACTATTAGTCGTCTGTCATTCTAAGCCTTTGACCAATTCCGTGAACTAAGCCCTTGGAAATTTGTTTATGAGCTCCACTTAAAGAGTCACAGTAAAAATTTGTGGGTGGCTCTAATTTTCTTGCCTTCTATTGTGATAGATTGTGATCCCTCTAATTTGGTTCCATGGAATAGGATGAATGCCTACAACTTATTTATGATTGGCAATGTGGTTGTTCTTCTCTGATTCGTACCTTTTCTATTTTTATATGTTTCAATATGTATTCCTTTCCTACTAATTTACAGGTTATATTACTAAAACTTTAACTATCAGGATGTAGCAGATTCTAGAAGCTCTTTTCAAGTGGGGGGAGACATCGACACAAAATGAAAAGGTCTATGCTGCTTTTTACAGCAAAACCATTTCGTTGCTGTTATTTCACTAAGATTTCCTTATTTGTTACCACAATTGGATGTATGTCATTTGAAATTGGGTTCAGATTAATGTCAGTTCTCCATCTACATAAGTTTTCCAGAGGTGCTGGAGTTGTAGGTCAATGCTGTTTCCTAGGTTGCCATTTGTTAAAACTTAAAAAGAATTTTGTTCTTACATATACTCCCTCTGTAACGAATTATAAGATGTTCTGCTACCTTAAAATGTGCATGGCTAGCGTCTTATAATATGTTACGGAGGGAATATTTCTATGGTTCCACTAATTATGAAAACCCAGTAACTCTGGGTTTGGTAACAAGAAAAAAAGCCGGATTCGAAACCTCACCGTACCATGAGGTCACTTCTTTCCTCAATCGTTGTCATCCCAACATCAGGGGAACCTTTTATTATTTTTTATTCTTCATATCTCTACTTCTCTAGGCCAGGAACCACATTTACTTTCATGTATTTTCCTTCCATTTATGACCATGAAGATCACAGCTAATGCTCGGGACATACCGTTGAGGGGTTTTAATATCTGATGCTCTACAAAGTATTCTGAAATAATGAAATATATTTGTGGGTATTCTATGTATCTAAATACTGAATTGATTTCCGTTTGGCCTAAGTTTTGGTTTTTCAATCAGGGGTGAATATTTGATTTGTATATTTTGGAGAACATCAGATGTGTCTTTTTTGTTCTCATTTACTAAAGATAGAATTGTCCAAACGTCTTATTTACGTCGCCTCTTGACTCCTATCTCATATAAAATGATTACACAGTCCTCTATGTCAACCTAGCCAAGGATAATTGTATTTAATTACAGGAAAAAATGTCAGGTGTTAAAACCATTCTATTTTATCGCCTTCCATATTTTGTTATAAAACTCAAATGGAGTAAACAATTTAAATATTTAGAGAAATCTGTACTTGACAAAAGGAATTGTCACTGTATACTTATCCATCCTATTACGAAGGATACTGACCAGAATAACAAGCAACTTTATACAGGACGAGCAACTTTAATTATGCAAGACAAATGTTTCATTTATGATTGAAAGTTTTGAGAGATTTCCCTCCACATATGTTGTCATACGCACATTTGTATTTGATCTCTATTACTTCACCTACATTTGTAAGTTCTGAACTATGAGATGTGCTTGTGTGATGTACATGTTGGGTTAGATATGACCGTAGTAAAGGTAATATTTCATGGTAGACTACCATTGACTTTAACAACACCAGCATGACGGCGACCTCCCCATCTATGATGCACCGCGACATGAGGTGCAGCTGCACACTCCATAAGCCATGAACTATGAAGACGTATAATGCAGATGCACAATGGTACATGCCATGGAGTGAAATGTTTGGCTAATGTAGCTTCTGTTTTGGATTGAGATGGATATTTGAGTTCTTCACTCTAGGTTGGTGTTGTGATGCTATTCATTTGCAGGGATATGCTTGACTTTGATTTCAGAGTGAGCTGAGTTATTCTGATTGCGTGTTTACCTTCTTTTCCCCTCATTTTGCTTATTTTTCCTCTACTCTATGAAAAATTAGGAACACTGGTGGTACATGTTGGAAGGGGGCTTGGCATCATGAGCTTGGCAGCTACAGTGGCTGCTATACTCCACCCAATATAAGCCAACAGTAAGCAACCCATATGCTCCTTCATTTGTGCTAGCATATTTTTTTAGAGAGCAGAAGACACACAATGAGTGATGCGGTACATAGTTCACAGGATTATGAACTGCAATGGTTCTTCTCTGTCGCTTTTCTTTTGTTCCTATACTCTTCAATGTATATTACTTTACAGTTGTATATATGTGCTTCTCAATGATTATAAAATTGATCTGTCGAGAGGCGTAAATTGTGTAAATATCATTTGTTGTGTGGAAACCTTAGGTATAAATGTGTGATGCAGTACATAGTTCACCGGATTATAGGCATAATCCTTTTTTATCTGTTTAAAATGCTTCAATTTCTTTTCTGTGTTTTTCTGTAAACGTGACTCTAAACAGACCTGGTCATAGAGATGTTTCTAGGTGTAACGGTTACTCATGAATATGTCGTACACATGGAGTATAATATATTTACATTGCTTCGGAAATGACATCGTAGCTTTCTTGCAACCATGATCTACATCGCATTGCTGTGACTGCTTATGTTATGCATTGCCGTGACTGCTTATGTCATGTCGTAAAATAAAGAGATGTCAGTACTCTACCTTGTTAGTATTACAGCAGAGAGAATCTCTATTAGCAGGACCCTGAACCTACAATAACATTGTATCCAGTCAGACAAGTAGGACCCTCCTTCCTACACAAGGGAGGATATATACAATTTAGAGGTATACATATTAAACAAATATCTTATTCTATTCACATTTCGTTCTTATACATGACCCAGGTCTTGCTACTCTTATATCGGGTAATATATATACGTAGTAATAATATATTTTCAGATTTCTTCACTTAAGTTGAGCTCAAATACATAATATATTTCCTATAATCCGGTGAACTATGTACCGCATAATTTTTATAGAGCAGAAGACACATAATTTCTATGTTGCCATCTATGTCTTTAGGTTAGCTCTTAAGACTATTTATTTCGATGTTGTTCATATCTACAATAACAAAATAAATAATACAGCTAACAATATTTCTGTCCCGTTTAACATTACCGCAACGATGTCTACACAGTACTGTCTATATAAATGACGATGAAAAGTGCGTTCGACCTGGGCTCATAAATTATTTCAAACCAGGTGGCGCGCGGCAAGCCGCGCCCCAAATCTAGTATAGATATATAGATGCATGCGCGTCTTTGTGTTGCAACGAATCGATCAGCCAAATACACTGCATAGTTAGCTAGTACATGTACACCTTGTCGTAGGAATCATTCACATGTGCATCATGATGTAACGAAAAATAAGCAGATGGCATACTAAATGACTTTGCATGCATGACTAGCTGTAGCTAGCTTGTACGACCAGCCCATGGCGCTCTAAGATACACATGCATGCATGTCCTTTCACGATTCCGAAATGAAGGGTTCGGCGACAACGGATATGGCGCCGACATTGCCACGTAGGATTTTAGTCGTGCCCTGCAAAATTGTTCGGCGTCAGTTGAAAATGTCGCCGACATACATATGTTCGGCGCCAAAAAAAATCCGCAATCCGCTAAACAAAATAAACACATAGAGGTAAACAACAGAAATATATGTAAGTGCGATTGTACAGTGCAGAGAGAGAGACCTCCACCGTCACGACGAGTACCCCGCCCAAGAGGGAAACCAAGGAAAGTGTATGCTTCAGTGACTGGTTCATCTGAAAACACAAGAATAAATAGACCGTTTTCAGTCAAGAACATGCTGCAATAACAAACGACTTTAACAGCTTGCTTATCTATCTTTATAGGCAAGCAGCTTAGACGAATCAATTCCATCAATATGATTTTTTTAATTATAGCTTAGGTCGTTGTACTTGGAGCTTGGGTTGTGTAGGAAGTCTAATAAATTGGCTGCGGCCGCTTTTCAAATGTCAGTAGTATTCCTTCTCTTGTGTGTGCCAACAGAGGCAATGCAACTGTTACCTGCAATTCATTCGCACGTGAATCCAAGTGCACGTAAGATTAAGGAAGGGTGGCCTTAAAAATCATTTGGATCAAGAAAGGGAGTAATGATTCTCAAAAAAAAAAAAAAAAAAAGAAAAAGAAAGGGAGTAATGTATAGCACACTTATTATTTGACTTTTTTTAATTTCAAATATTCAGGTAATTAGTGTTTAGGTCTAAGTGGTAATCTAAGGAAGATGGACCATGCAGAGTACAGAAGAGAAATATGGAGAACAAAAAAGAGAGAGACAAACTCATTTTGCCATAATCTGTACTGCCTTATTGCCCAATAAACAAGGTAGATGCACATAACCTACAGTGCTCGTAAAAGCATGGGTTACTCATCCTTATCTCGTACCTATCTCATGATCGATCTCTCAAATTTACAGGGTCTACCATCCTTTGTAGAGTAGTATACTGCATATATTAAAGTGAAATGTCGGGGATCTAGCAGTAGATTGCTATACATGATGGCATGTCTTTTGATGAAAACCTAATGTTTATTTGAAGTGCATATATTTGGCAATGACAAAAGAGAATAAGATCATATGTGTATGCAGGTCATGACAAGGGAGAGGTATGAGAGTGGATAAATGGAACCCGGCGGCCCGAGCCTATCCGGCAGTTGGTTTGGTCTGTCGTGACGTAAGCGCCCGTCAGAACAGGATCTTTAAAACCATTTGTTCTACATGTGGAACGGGCTTTATACAGCCTATTTTTCTGCCCCTGCGTAGAAATACGCTATAGGTTCACTGTGCGGGGTCCGATGCACGTGGGCTAATTAATGACTGCCAGAGCGAGCTTCGTCTGTTGGTGCAGCCCGAAGCTGCACCCCTCTCCTCTTGGACCTCCGAGCTCGCACGAACAAACAATGGAGGTGGGAAAGCTGACTGGAGCTGGTGACACGAGGGTTTTCTCCGGCCGGCGCCCATGGCGCCGCCGCGGGCGCTGAATTCCATTCCTTTGTATAGCTCGCAGTAAGGCAGAGCACGCACACACGATGCTCCTGCCCACGATCCTCACGATCGCTCGCCCAGGCCGCACGCACAGCACGCTCCACGCGCACGTCGCGGCCAGCGTCTAACTGACTCCTAACAGCTAACTGACTCGCTAACAGCTAACTAAACTCACGCCACGCACGCGCCACACGCGCGCATGGCTTACAACCACAAATCACAAATCACGCCCTAAGCCATGCTCAGGACTCGTCGACGTCGGCTTCACCGCTGCAACGGCCACCACCTCCGCTCGACGACGTCTCCATCTTCTTACTCGACGATCGCACGCCGAGATCCTTCACGCACGCACGCCCCGCGTATGAACGCGTCCTTCTCCCGCGGTGGTCCGCGCACCCTCGACTCGCGCCATGTCACGCTCCGACGCGACAACGCGGCCGCTCGAGCCGCCTTTACCTTGCCGCACGAACGGCGTCCTTCTCCTCCGGTGGTCCGCGCACCCTCGACTCGCGCCCATGTCGCGCTCCGACGCGACAATGAGGCCGCTCGAGCCGCCTTCACCTTGCGCCACGGTCGCCACCGCGGCTCCTGCGCCACAGCACAGGACTTCCACAGCCCTCTCGCCGCGCCGCCGCGCCACTACGCAGCACCTCCGCTGCCGCCGCCTCGCCACCCGCCGCGGACTCGCCACGGCCCCGAGCTCGGTGGCTCTGATACCACTTGTTGGTGCAGCCCGAAGCTGCACCCCTCTCCTCTTGGACCTCCGAGCTCGCACGAACAAACAATGGAGGTGGGAAAGCTGACAGCTGGTGACACGAGGGTTTTCTCCGGCCGGCGCCCTGGCGCCGCCGCGGGCGCAGCAACGCCCGAATTCCATTCCTTTGTATAGCTCGCAGTACTGAACAAAGATTACATGGGAGAGCTTTATAGGCAGGGCACGCACACACGATGCTCCTGCCCACGATCCTCACAATCGCTCGCCCAGGCCGCACGCACAGCACGCTCCACGCGCATGTCGCGGCCAGCGTCTAACTGACTCGCTAACAGCTAACTAAACTCACGCCACGCACACGCCACACGCGCGCATGGCTTTACAACCACATCGTCCACCCGCAGCCATGCCGTGAACTCGTGCCTTCTGTCGTCTTCCTCCGCGCATCCCTGGCTCGGACCGTCGGACGGCGTCGTGCTACTTCAGCAGCGCGTCCTCGTGGCCGTGGCACCCGGCGAAGGCGGGCACAGGCGGCAGAGGAACGCGTTGACGCCTGGCCGCGGCACCCGGCGAAGGCGGTGATGCCTGGCCGCGTCGTGCACGCGCCGGAGGTCGGAGGATGTCCAGCTTCGCCGCGCTTCTCCCGTTGGCCCAAACCCTGCTCGACCTCCATCCGAACCGCGAATAACGAACGCGTACGGCTGCCGCGACGTCGGCGGCCGTCGAGGTCGGAGCGCCGCAGGCAAGGTGCATGCGGATACAACGGCGACGATGGTTGCCAGTGTGCACGAGGCGCATACGGATACGAAGCCGACGGTGGCTGCCCAGGTGCGCCAATGCCTTGGACGAGGACGCCGACACCATGGACGAGGAGGCCGGATCGCGCTGACCACGAGAGCCTAGTATGTCTGCAAGTCAAAGATCAACTGACCTACGACTGCGCATGCACGCTACCGGCCTACCCCTATCGACGAACAAACGATTGCTCCTTCTTATAGATTACCTGGAACACCAACGGTCGGAAATGTGGCCGTTATACAGTCACCTAGCCTAAAAACCTACTATGTCCGTAAGTCAAATATCTTCTGACCGCGTCTGATAGTTCTGCCGGCCTACCGCTATCGAAATACGCTGCAAATACATCCTAAAAAACGTCTATCCCTTACTCATACGCAAACTTTTTGCCATGCGCATGGGTGCGCATCTCGAGGTCCTGAGAGCCGTGGATAGGGCGGGAGCATGTGCCGCCCGGAGTAGCCCGGGCTACTATTTTGAAAAATTAGGAAATGCCATTTTTAAGTTTCCCAAAATGGTGTAAAAAATCACAGGTGTATCTATCGCGAAGAACAAGCGTGAATTGGTTTACCTTAAAATGTTTTGTAGTTTGGGCTGTGCAAAAAAGATAAAAATCTGACATATTTCAAAATTTGAATCTGGGTGTTTAGATCCAGAAATTTGTCTTTTTCGTGCAGATCAAAATAATTCGAATTTGGATTTACAACTTTGCAGGATTGTAGATCTGGGCAATATGTACATCCTGAAATTTTTTCACAAATTTTGGAAATTTAGAAAATGTCGATTTTAAATTGTTTTGAAAACGGGCTACCATAGCCTTTTTCGGTGAATGGTCACCTTACCAGGGGCAGGTTCGTACTGATCATCCTAATCAACCAAAGAATCATGGGGAAAAAACATCGGTAAAGTTAGCAAGGTAAAACAAAACAAAGATTTTGTACATGCACGCATGGGTACGGTGGTTATCATGTCCCTCCATTGTTTCTCGCGATCTGTGCCAGGGAACATTTTGGTTCCCCTATATGGAGAGGTGCCGAATTAATCTGTCACGTCGTCGTTGTACCTTTCTCCGTTTTCTTTGCCTTGTTTTCCGGCGAGTTGGATGCTTGAGGTACAGTATTGGGCATGGGCCGCATGGCCTGCACGGTCCTGACGAGGCCATACCGTGTAGTGTTAAATTTTTTGTGACTCCGAAGCTGAAAAGCGATGTGCGCAGCTCACATGTCCGCGTAACCGCCCTGCGAGAGGAGAGGGAGGGGCGCGCCGACGACCTCCCCCGAGGAGAAGGAGGGGCGAGCTGCCGCGAGGAGGGAGGCCGCGCCGGTGAAGGGCCTGGATCAGAGCTCTACTGCGTCGGCCGCGTCGGTGGAGGGCTTCGATCCGAGCTCCGCTCCGTCGGCTGCACCGGTGGAGGGCTTGGATCCAAGCCGTCGGTAGGGCGGCACCGGCGACCTGCCACGGGAAGGGTGGCCGCGCCTGGATCCGAGCCACCGTTAGGGCCGCGCCGGCGACCTCCCGTGAAGAGAGGGAGGCCGCGCCGGTGGAGGGCCTGGATACGAGCTCCACTCCGTTGGCCGCGCCGGCGACTTGCCGCGGGGAGCGTGGCTGTGCCGGTGGAGAGCCTGGATCCGAGCCGGGTCGCGCCGACGACCTCTCACTCCGTCGGCCGCCCCTCCTCTCACCTACTCCCACCTCCAATCCGGCAACCGGTGGCTGCAGCCTGCAAGGAGGACGGCCATGTCCGGCCTTTTTTTTGTTTGATGCGTGATGCTCAGATCTCCCTCTCCTATATTGTACTTTTTTGATTCCCCGTCGGTTATTGGATTGTTGCACTTTTTTTTGATACCTGATGTTGAGATCCGAAAATTGAGGACGGTTGATATGGATCCGATTTTTAATATTCTGTTAATTCTTGATCTCTATCCGCAAATGATTCAGTAGTAGCAATCTTGTTACAGAAGAGATGCCTTCTGTACATTACTTTTTGTCAATGCATTGACTGAAAAATATGTGTTCTGTTAATGCATGATCTGAAAATGGTTTGTAATTTCGTGGCAAATTTTCTTGATGTTTGTTCATGGGAAAATGGCCCCAGATCTGGTTGTACACTTGTACTCATACTATTGTTTCAATCATCAAGATTTTTTTTTTGTGCATCCAAATGTCGTTTGATGCATCAAGCCCATTTTTTTGTTCACAAAGATACCCAGAAAATTGTTCATACAACAATATATTCGGAAGAAAAGTTAATGCAAATATCCAGATTCTTGTTGATGTTTTGCTCGTGGGAAGATGGTCCGGTTAGTCATCACGTTGTTTCATTCATCAAGTTTTTTTTGGTGCATCCGAATGTTTGTTCATACAAAATATCAAGAAAAATTTAATGCAAAAATCCAGATTTGTTAATCCATGAATCCAAAAGGATTTATGTTAATTTCTTGAATTTTTTCTTCCTAATCAAGTGAAAAAGATGCTCTTGTATAAATATCCTACCTCAAGAAGGATCTGCCAAACAGTACTCCATCCCGCGAATCCTGGGTCTTGCCGGGTCCTACCCACTTTATGTCAAATCTAGCACAGCTACACCCTGTTGATATAAGATGATAAAATCCTGAAAAACATTTGGAAAATTTTATCTCTTTGCGGATCTCAAAGCCGGACACATGATGTCAACGGACAGGATAGCCCTTACACCCGTTAGTACATGTACAAAAGCATTTCCGAACAAAGAAGCATCTATGACTAACTTCACTTATATATACTCCCTCGATGTTTTAGCACAAGATAAACATCTTATATTTATTTACTAATGACTCCTATAGACACATTTGCCATTAATTATACTTATTGCAAAGCGAGATCTGCTTAAAACGTAATTATATGATTGTACTTTTTCATGACAAACCCATTAATATAATTTCCGCGTGTCAGGTTTTATGCATTATTGATCAAATTTTTGTAAGTAAAAATCGATGGAGAAAGGAAGAACGTATCACCAACCGGATGCTTGGAGTTGTACCACTCAAGGCATTGGAGCAGAGTCTTCTGATTCCTAGCTCTCATTTGCGCGCGTGGAACCTTCCGACTAACATAAAACATGTACACGGATCAAAATAAATATTGAATCCATCGAATTGGATGGAGGGGCCGATCGACTAATTACCTGAAGAGCTCATCATGCCGAGCTTTCAGCGCGTTAGCGGCACGGATGTGCTCGGGATCCAGTCGCAGGCGCGGCGAGGCGCCTCCGGAAAGAACGGCACGGGATGCGGTGTCGGCGGCGCTGCTGCTGCTGCAGTAGGTCTTCATTGCTGACTGGCCTTTGTCTTCGCCTTCTTAGGGCATGTACAATGGTAGAGAATGGTAGAGAAGACACGCATTCTCTTAGCCATCCACATCATCCAGGGAAAACAAAATTATAAGTTGTATAATACATTATCTCTTATTGCCATCCCTAGTTATTAATTAATGAGAATTAATTATATTTTAGTAAGAAATTAAATTTTTAAGAGAAGACAAATGATACGATGATGAAATTAGCCTTCTCTTATTTCGTAAGAGATCATCTCTTAGCTAAGAGAAGGCAGTCTTCCCCTTTCTTCATTCTCTCTCCTCCACCTATACAAATATCGTACGTGTCAACGTTAAGAGAAGACTGATGTCACCCCATTGTCCCTTAGCACGCGTATCTGACTCGTAGAAGGGAAGACGCGCTTTGCCGCCGGATAAATTGATGACACGATGGAATTTAGCCATTAGAAAATTGCATATATATATATATATATATATATATATATATATATATATATATATATGTGTGTGTGTGTGTGTGTGTGTGTGAAAGTTATGTGTTAACTCTTAACAAAAATATAACTCAATTTCAGAATTGAAATTTCTAAGAAAAAGGTTAAAAAGTCCTGTTCACCACTGAAACAGTTGACATTACAGGTTTGTTAACTCTTTGGACTGAATTTCGGCTCCTTTGGGTTTCAGTACAAGTAAAGGAAGTCGAAGATGCTCTCCTTCTCGACGTGCCGCCCGAACACGCACCGGTCCATGTACGTCGTCGTCGTCACCGGCCGGTGCACCTTCCGGGGGTACCCCTGCACGAGCAAGACGAACTCCCTCGTGCAGTGCTGCGTCAAGCTTCCAGCTTTTCGTTGGCGGCGACCAGCCTCCGCGTCCCGGTGTTGTCGTCGCCGCGGAGGATGAAGCTCGAGACGCGCGGGAGCGCTTCGCTCTGTTGAACAGCGAGCGTAGCGCCAAGGAGCGCGCCGATCGACATCGTCCGTGGTGGCGTCGTCGAGGTCGGCCGCTTCGCCCTGGCCTCGATGAGCGCCTTGAGGTGGCAGAGCTGCTGGTGGTTGGTGATGTGCTGTCCTTCTGCCTCCTCCACCATGGCGCCGATGCTGCCCAGCAACCGCTCCAACCGCCGACGGTGCACGTCCCTGGCACCGCCGGCCGGCAGCACACGGACGTCGTCTAACAGGAAGGAGAATACACGCCCCAGGATCTCGGACAGCGCGGCCTGCACAACAACTTCCTTGGCGAAGTCCATCGGTTTACTGTGACGTGCGTTATGCGTGGAGTAGTTCAGTTTCAGTACTCACTAGTCACTAGAAGAGAGTTTGGCCATGGCGACAAAATATATAGTGCTAGTACTAGCGCGTTAACTAGGTCAAGGAAGATAATCAAATTATCCTAATCTCGATCGATGCTAGCGACCAAAATTTGTATCGTGCCGTGAGATAGTGGATGCCAGAGCCCAGAGGGCAGAGGCAGATTAACATGAGGTGACTACATCTTCCGATGCTTGATCGAGCCAGTGATATGTACTGTCATCTGTTTATGTTCCTGATGTTTTTTTATTGAAAGAAGGTAGAGATAGCTCTTTTTTTTTGTGAGGAAAGACACAGCGAAATTACACCAGAGTCCTTACAGACCAGACCTCAAAGATAAGGAAAATTACAAACAGATCCACAGGACAACGAAGACGACGTTGACGAAGAAGACGTGCCGCCGACACGCCGCCGCCGCTCCATCGCTTGAACCTTGGAACAGATGGAGTCCCCTGGCGGACGGGAAGTTGACGAACCTCAGCTCCTAGGACCCTCCACCTTGCATCGCCGTCGTCGTCGTCGATCTGGTTCACCTCGCCATCTCCTTCAGAAGCTTCGACAGCCGGACCCGCCGCACCACGGCATCCGGCAGGGGAACCCGGCGAAACACAACTCCACCGAGTTGCGACCGCGGGGAAGGAAGCAGATCTGCAGCCACGCTCCACGGAGCGCCACCACCAGAGAGGATCTCCGCCTCCACCAAAAAGCCAAGCCAGGCACGCCATCCTCTCCCCGACGCCGCCGGCAGGCTTGCCACTCGAACCTAGACTATATACAGACGCGAACCAACGTTTCCCCACCCTCCCGCCGCCGAGGCGGCCGGCGGAGGGAGGGGAAACCAGAGGATCGACGCCGGCGAGCTGGATCGAACGGTGGGTTGAAAAATTCCCCTCTCCTTACTGTAGCGGGGAGAGAGACGGGTCCAAGGTCCCGAATCTTAGCAGGTAGAGATAGCTCTAACTTATACTCCCTCCGTTCTAATTTAATTGACTTGCTATCCACCAATTATGGACGTATCTAGACATGTTACATGTATAGATACATCCACATGTAGTGAATAGCAAGTCAATTAAAATGGAACGGAGGGAGTACTAGTTACATCTTCGGATGTTCCTGATGTTTTAATAGGCAGGAAATCACGAAGGGCTTGCCATGGAACCAGGACACTTGACTTCTAAGGTTTTGCTATTTCTTATATATTTATTTTTTGACGAAGAGGCAGATTGGCTGTTTTTCATTGCAATTATTTTTTTCTTGCAAGAAGGGTACGAACCCTCGCCAGGCAATTTTTTTCATTGCAATAGAAGAAGGGTACGAACCTGCATTGTTGCAGAGACTGGATGTAATTGGTGTCTTCGTGATATTAATATATACTAGAAAAAATGCCCGTGCGCGTTGCAACAGGTTGATTTAGTTGTATCTTCAAATTATTTCATTAGATTTTTTGTAATTTGATGTTTTTTCATGGTAATGACCTTACTTCAACTATCAACATTTTGGAGGCTTGAGTTTTTTTTTGTACAATGGGTGGGGTCAACAGACCCCGTTGCTGTATTTTTTATAAAGCCACGTGGCAGGTACAAATTACACATAGGCCCTTTTCGTCTATTGCCCTGAAAGATCTAAAATTCGAAAAAAAGGCCAGTGCTTTTACATAAAACACCCTAGAACTAAGAAAAGGAACACAATTAGGTCCTAGGGCGTCTCCGCCACCAGTCGCCGGCGACCTCCAGGCGCGCGAAGCACCGAGATCAGAGCTCAGTGAGGAACTCGGACTCTCCCTTCCGGCGAACGATCTCTGACGCCGGCAAACTCGACGCAGCCGGGGACGAACCACTTGGTCGCATCAAGAAGCCGAGCTCTAGCGTCGGATCGAAGAGGTCTCCATCGTGGAGGTTGAAGATCGGCCACCTTCTTGGCCTTAGATCGCGGCGGTGAATAGAACCACCGCGTGAGGAGCTCCAAGATGCAGCAAAGACCACTCCGTCAATTTTGAGGAAGAAGAGCAGCAGCACCTCTTCCCTTCCTCGACGCCACTGCCGGCCAGAGGAAGATAGCAGCAATTCATCCCGCGATCCACAGAGCGGGTGGTAGGGCAAGCGATTTTATTGAATCGGCTTCGTCCATCTCCAACTCTGCAAGAAATCCACCATGGATCCGACCTGCAGAGAAGAGAAGAACTGGCTCCCGTGTCGCTGCGAGCCACCGGAGACCAGCCGAGGAGGAAGAAAGACGCCATATAGGCAAAACCTAGCACAAAGGCTACAACTACCATACTACATAACCTACTCTGCACATCCCGAGCTTCACTCTCTCCACCACGCCGGAGAGGCGAGCCGAGCAAGCCGGAGAGCTGGTGACGACTCTCAAGGGAGGGGAGCGGAGGAAACGAGAGAGGTGGAGAAAGGAAAGAAATGGCTCAAAGAGACTTGAGTTAAATTAGCACTAAATCAATGTAGAACAAGCTTAGAATTGCCTACCACTACAGGGATGATCTTAAATTAGCAACCACCACCAAGGATGCTCCAATGCCCAGCCATAGTTTTGAATTTTTTGCTCGATACAGTTCCAGGCCCATTATATCCATTACCTTTCGATTTACAAGTTAATCTATGGAAAATCTATTTAGCAGGCACCTGCTGCTATTTGGCAAAACGCGACGCCAGTCAAGATTTGTTTATCGTAGCGCGTTGACCTTAAGCCGCGGCCTCGAGCCAACCATTGTTCTCCTCCGCCCCTTCGTCTCCAATCCACCTACTCACCTATCCCGGATCGACCAGATTCGCCGGCCATAAAGCGCTCGAGAGCGTCGGCGTCGCCATGGAGCTCCGTGAGCTCGAAGGCGCAAGATCGCAAGGAGCCGGAGTTGGCGTTGTAGTCCGGCGGCCTGGACCGGACGGATAACATCCCCTTTCCTTCCTCCGTGGATGCCGATGCCGACGGCGAGCAGCGGCGTGACCTTCTTAAGGAATGCTGTGCGGGTGCTCGCCGAGCTGCCCCCAACCACGTCACGTATCGAGGGATGAGGCACCGGCTGGAGGTATTCAGGTCGAGGGCGATGGATTGGGCGTCCAAACGCTGGACTTGATCCAGCCGAGCGCCTTCATCTACGAGTTCAGTCAGCGGAGACTTGGTCGTCGTGGAAGGCCACTATCTCGGCAGCTCAACAGAGTTGGGGCGGCTTTGTCGGTCTGAGGAAATTACCAGATAGGTGGAGTCAGTGGAGAGTCGCGCCTTGGGACGACGACGATGCCCAGTTACCACTTACCACAGTGACAGTAAATCCGCCTGCTGAATAGATTTTCCGGCCACTGATTCCGGAGCGGGCGTACACCAAATCCGCGGGCGCGGTTGGCAGGGACCGAATCTGCGCTCGGACTGAGTAACAGGAACCTAATCGAACCGCGGGTTTCTGGGCTACAGGAACTATACGAGATTAGCAAAGCAAACTACTACGAAATTTCTAACTATCAGGCGCCTGCCACGGGGCACAGCCCGACTCGCACGCACCAGGACCGTCCGATCACGATCGAACGGCGATTCCGGAATCTCGTCCACATCGCCCACGTCGTGCACGCATCGCCCCCTTATTACGTCCCTGACATTTATGGCCCACCACCTGGTCTGTTTTCGTATTCCGTGCCCAGGCGGTTCGCACACCCGCAGACCACTCCTCCCTCTCTCCGCCCCGCTCTGCTCTCGCCGACGGAACCAAATCGCCGTTCGCCGCCGTCTTCGCATCAAATCCGTCGATTCCTTCGCCGTAGGAGCGTGCGCCGGAGGTGAGGACCGTTCTCCGCTACTCTCCGATGCTCATTACATCGAGATTTGTCCAGTATTTTGCCGTTTCCTAGTCCCGGTTTGCCCGCTGTTTTGGGGGAAATCAGTGTGTCGATTGAAATCCGGTAGATACTTCGCGTATGAGTGTGCGCTGGATTGTTTGTGTCCGCTTCCCCGTGATTTTATGTGTTCTAGGGTTTGCTCGTAGGCTATAGCCATTTTCAGAGTTTCAACCCGCCGCGGTGGTAGATTTCGGCATGCTTCTGTCGATTTATCCGTTTTAGGGGGCGCATGTTATACGGATCCATTTCCTGTTGCCTGCTATTTCATTCCCTATCTAGGATCCGCTATTCCCTCTTGCTCACCACCCGCTCTGCCGATATCACCCTAGTTCCTCTGTTCATTTTCATGCGTGCAGCGTATGTACTTCGCCCTAGCTCCTCTGGCTTCGTACATTTTTGTGTTCCTGCACTATTATAGTCAGTAATTTTGTTTCTCCTGTGTTTTCACTTGTAATTTTTGGGCAGGAGGTGGATTTGTTCTAGTTTTTATCACTTCAGTCAATCAATGGTTATAGTCAATCAATGGTTATGTGTTTTATTCTAGTTAATAAGAACTAAAAGGTTTTAATGTACTTAATTTGATTTTGCATGTTCTAGCTAATGTCCATGAGCTGCTGCAATTCATAAAATTCAGTATAATTACCTGAAAACTGTGTTTTATGTTAGTGCCCCTGTAATATTCAGTTTTCATGTGACTTGTGTTTTTTGTTTTGTTTCATCAAATAGCCGTGAGCGTGGCATGAAAAACGGGGTAGCATTGCTATATCGTAAATATGTACTTGTCGAATTTTTATCCACTTTTGTTTTGTGACTATGTTACCTATATGTTATAGATAAAGTTATCACCATGCTATTGATATAGTTATCACACAAACAAAAATGAATCGAGTACCACAAACAAGCTGGATAGCATCAAAACACAGTTTTGTATCTGTGTGGTAACTATCTGTTTTTGTATGATAACTTTATCTTTAACACCATGATAAGTTTTTATGTTTCTGTCAACTGTGATCCATTGACTTTTGTTTACCACATTGTAGGTGGTTTTGTATAACCAACTAACTGGCACAATTTTCTGATTTTGTATAGCATTTCCAGTTTTGTACCATTATAGGTTTTTAGAAGTTTGTTAATCCAATACAATATACCTGGCTAGTAACTGTTATTTTGTTACCCACTTTTTCGTACCATGAGAGTTGCTCTATTTTTTGTTTCATATATGTGTTTTTTTGGGTGTTCATGATTACGCTCATGCTTTTTGTTTTATTTTGATCTGTTTTTGTAGGTTGTTTCAATGGGGAGGAAACATAAAGCTGTGGATGTCCCTGCAGACCATGATATAAAAGGGAAGCGGAATAGGGCATCGCCAAGTGGCATTTGCTCGTTATATGAACATTTATCGAATGATCAGATAACTGTTGTTTCTGACATGGAGCTTGATAGCATGCTGGACATCATGTGTCATGTGCTGCACAACGGTCTCATCGGTTGGCTTGCTGGGTTATACGACAAGGATAGTCGGGAATTTATTATTCCTGGGCGAGGAAGGATCCGACTGATCGTTCAGTCTTCCGTACACTCGGACTGCCTTTTGGCGATATCCCTGTTGTGTATGCTATTGACAGGGATATTGAGTCTGAGATTGGTCCTGTTATTTTTCCAGATGATGGCAACACACCGAAAGTAACTCGAGTGTTTCAGATATTGAAGTATATGACAACGGCTGATAAGGGTTTTAAGCAAATATTTTGATGTACATTATGTGCACTGTCCTACGCCCAACGACTTCTGTTAAAGTCAGTAGCAGGTGCTATCCTACCATGGTGAGTGTTCATTATGGTTTTTATATTTTTTGTGTGTTTTCACGTTTGATATTTTTAAATGTATTTTTATGTGGTAGCTTTACATTTTTGGGACAATTGCTTCTGTGCCCTGGTTGGCTCTAGTTTATCCGTCTGTGCCATACCCGCGTAGTTTCTCTCGTCTGTGCCCTGGATGTCTCGCAAATTGGGCAAACGCTCCGTTGCCCTCTAGTCAACCGTCACTTGGCCTGACTGGTGGGGTCGGCCTGGCGCGGCTCGGTTGGAATTTCCTGGGTCGACTTGTGTGCGGCTCGGTTGGGATTTCCTGGGGTCGGCGTGGGGTCGGCGCGGGGTCGGCGTGGGGTCGGCGCAGGGTCAGCGTGGGGTCAGTTAGGGTTTCCCCGCCCACCCCCGCCGCGGCTAATAAAAGGGGGCCGCCCTCGCCGGAGAAACGCCCATTTCCTCTCCATCTCTCTCCCCTCCCTCCCTCGAAAATGTGGTGGAGTACGCC
This sequence comes from Poa annua, assembly GCA_026929855.1. Lineage (NCBI taxonomy): Eukaryota > Viridiplantae > Streptophyta > Magnoliopsida > Poales > Poaceae > Poa > Poa annua. Next base: position 100,329,483 of record CM049437.1, read on the forward strand.
CTCGCCCCAGAGCCCCTACTCGACGATGCCGGACTCGGAGCTCTACTCGCCTCAGGAATTGCACGAGATGCAGGAGATGGAGCGAGAGGAGGAGGAGGAGAGGCTAGCGGAGAAGAACCTTCGCCGAAAGCGGAAAGGGCTCTCCCCCCTGCGCGAGAAGAAAGAGCAACCATACGAAGTGTGGCGTGGAGATCTTCCGCCGCAATCCCCAGTCTACGAGTACGGGGCATCGGAGTCCTCGGACGAGCCCTACTCCGACGAGGAGTGGGGGCCTGCTGTCGTGGACCAACCGCCCGCTCTTGTCATCATTGCACCCATTGCCGAGCCCAATGTTGTCATCGAGGACATCCCTGGCGAGGGGAACTCGGACGACTCGGACGATGAGGATGACTCCGACGCCTCCGACTCCGACAACGAGGACAAATCCGACGCCTCCGACGCCTCTGATGTCACCGTCAGTCCACCGCAGCACCCATGAAGAAGAAGAAGAAGTAGAAGTAGTAGTATTAGTAGTAGTTCTTGTTTTAAGGTAGTAACTGATTGTGTTATATGGAGATAATCGTTTGTTTCTATGGAGTAAATCTTTATTCTGATCGTCTATCTTGTTTGACAAATGCATTTACACCGTGATTGGACATGACGGCTAGGCTAGGCTAGCGGTGGTGAGGAGGAAGCAGTTCTGCGACACGTTCAATGACCATGCCTATCCGTGCACGCTACATAGACAGCAGGGTGGACTACGGCATGCCACTCACGTATTCAATGTGCACGCAGTGCCATGAACAGGAAGGCTCTCAGATGTGTCTCGTTGTACGACTCGTAAAAAATTGATTTGCTTCGGATTCTTCCTTTCACGCTTGAACGGATAAACATGAAGGTCCAAACATGAACGGATACGTGCCGCTCGTTCTGCCCTATGGTCAATGTAGACATAAATTTACGCAGACTGGCGCGAGCGATCGAGCTGTAACGCAAGTACGCGATGGGAACGCGACCGACATAGCTATAGCTAGTACAGTATATGAAAACTTGACCAAAAATATTGCTTAAATGATTCTGATCGATGATCTTAGTTAAACAAACAGTAGACAATATATGAAAAAATGGTGTACTAAATTAGTAGACCCAAATCATAAGTAGACAGTAGTTCATAAGTAGACAATAGACAGTAGTTCATAAGTAGACAGTACACAGTAGTTCATACATATTTTTAGTAGACCCAAATCTAAACTAAAGCGGCAACCAGACCATCTGCGGCCGCAACCCCGCTACTCACTATCGGAGGCGGCGAAGGCCTGGTCGAGCGGTGTGATCGGCGTCCTGTCGCAAACCCTGCTCCAGACGCACCTCGTTCATCACCTCCTCAAACTTGGCATCCGCACGGCGACGCTTCTCCGCGCGGCGCTCTGAACGCACGGACTTGGCGAAAACACGCGCATCCAGCTCGACTTGGTCGACGATCTTGAGGGGGTCCTCGCCGTCGTCGGTGGAGGGCGATTCGAGACTTGAGTAGGACTCGTCGTCGTCGCTGAACTCGGTAAACGGTGGCGGCGGTGGGGTCGCTGCGGTGGGGTCTCCAAATAAAAGAGCTGCGGCTCGCGAGGCCCGCGAGGACCCAGACTCCCCATCGTGATGTCGCTGCGGTGGGCGTCGACCGCGCACCGCGCAGGCGGCGCTCCCCCTCCTCTGAGCTACGTTCCTCCTCCTCGCTGCAATGACATTCGATTGACGGCGGCGGCGCTCCGCCGGGTCGTAGTCGCTATCGGATGGGGATGACATGGCGGTGAGAACGGAGATGGGTGGCGAGATGGATGACGAGAAGGCGGATGGAAGGGTTTAAATGGCCGCGTAGTAGGCGGGAAATGCTACACATATGGCGGGAAATGCTACGCATATGGCACGCAACGCGAAACTGGCACCTAGATTCCAGCGAGCACGTACATTCCAGCGAGTACGCGAAACTGTCAAACTTGGTCAAAAAAGAGTGAAAAATGAATGGTACAAATGAACGGGTTTCAAGCTGAGTTACGCAAACTTCTGATTTTTTTGAAAAGTACGTATGAACTCATTTTTCAGCGAGTCCACTGTTTTTCTTAGAAATGGGGCCGTTTACCCTACCTTTGGAGCTCACTTGGAACACATTTTTCAGCGAGTCCACTGTTTTTGCTTAGAAATGGGGCCGTTTACCCTACCTTTGGAGCTCATTTGGAACACATTTTCCAGCGAGACCACCACTTTTTGTTTAGAAATGGGGCCGTTTACCCTACCTTTGGAGCTCATTTGGAACATATTTTCCAGCGAGTCCACCATTTTTTGCTTAGAAATGAGACCGTTTACCCTACCTTTGGAGCTCATTTGGAACACATTTTTCAGCGAGTCCACCATTTTTTTGCTTAGAAATGAGACCGAAATGTGAAATAACCATAAAAAATTCAAAAATTATCGAAAAATTGAAAAACCGACGCACATACTCTTCATATGTCATATACTAACGACTCAAGTTGAAAAACATGGTCTACATACATTCAAAAGGAGAAGGGCATGGATCTCATGTGATATCGCATAACTCAAACGATGAGATCTAAGGTTGAAAAGAAGTGGTTTTGGAATTGCAACATGAAATTTTCAAACAGTCGGGGTGCATGCACTTTGAAACACATTTTTCAGCGAGTCCAAGCTCATTTGAAAATTTATATGGATTCAGGCTAGATTTGAGCAAGCTCATGGCTATCCCCATTTGGTTTGCCAAAATCCCCATTTAAGTTACGATGACGGGTAACAGCCAAAATCCGCATTTGGTGTGCCAAAATACCCATTTTGTGTCACTGAGACAAATGGGGGTGGACGAGCCAAAATCCCCGTTGGGTCCGCCGTGGTCCACTCGTCAGCGGGTGTACAGCCCTTGTCCTACGCGCGCGTCCAATCAGATCGCAGAATGAGCTTCTCGCGGATCGCCCCGAGTCTGCGTGCAGATTCCTTCTAGAGGAAATCGGACGGTTGCAGTTTAACCGACATTTGAAATGAGCTTCAAATATTCAAAAAAAAATCAAAAAAAGGAAAATCATGCGCACGTAGTCGTATTATGTCATATACTAACGACTCAAGTTGAAAAACATGGTCTACATACATTCAAAAGGAGAAGGGCATGGATCTCATGTGATATTGCATAACTCAAACTATGAGGTCTAAGATTAGAGAGAAGTGGTTTTGGAATTGCAACATGAAATTTTCAAAAACCTCACAAAAGCTTCATTTTGGAGTGACTAAGAAGGATCCACGCTTAGTTTTTCATTTTCATGTTTTGAACTTGTTGAAATGTTGGTCAAACTTAGGTTTGACCGAATTTGAAATAACCATAATAAATTCAAAAATTATCAAAAAATTGAAAAACCGACGCACATAGTCTTCATATGTCATATACTAACGACTCAAGTTGAAAAACATGGTCTACATACATTCAAAAGGAGAAGGGCATGGATCTCATGTGATATTGCATAACTCAAACTATGAGGTCTAAGGTTAGAGAGAAGTGGTTTTGGAATTGCAACATGAAATTTTCAAAAACCTCACAAAAGCTTCATTTTGGAGTGACTAAGAAGGATCCACGCTTAGTTTTTGATTTTCATGTTTTAAACTTGTTTAAATGTTGGTCAAACTTAGGTTTGACCGAATTTGAAATAACCATAATAAATTAAAAAATTATCGAAAAATTGAAAAACCGACGCACATAGTCTTCATATGTCATATACTAACGACTCATGTTGAAAAACATGGTCTACATACATTCAAAATTAGAAGGGCATGTATCTCATGTGATATCGCAAAACTTAAACTATGAGGTCTAAAGGTTAGAGAGAAGTGGTTTTGGAATTGCAACATGAAATTTTCAAAAACCTCACAAAAGCTTCATTTTGGAGTGACTAAGAAGGATTCATGCTTAGTTTTTCATTTTCATGTTTTAAACTTGTTTAAATGTTGGTCAAACTTAGGTTTGACCGAATTTGAAATAACCATAATAAATTAAAAAATTATCGAAAAATTGAAAAACCGACGCACATAGTCTTCATATGTCATATACTAACGACTCAAGTTGAAAAACATGGTCTACATACATTCAAAATTAGAAGGGCATGTATCTCATGTGATATCGCAAAACTCAAATGATGAGGTCTAAGGTTGAAGAGAAGTGGTTTTGGAATTGCAACATGGTAATTTCAAAATACTCACGAAAGTATCATTTTGGAGTGACTGAGAATGGTTTAGGCATAGTTCTCGCCCAAATTTTACACAAATGTGCGCCAGAGCACGCCGTGTCGCGCTCTGAGCACGCCATGGCGTGTCCAGAGCGCGTCCAGAGTGCGCACTTAAGGTGTTCGACAGAAGTACAATAACAAATATTACAAATTTCCTCAAATGTTCACAGCTTTGACTTGCTCCTTGTGCGATTACAAGGACCTAAGGTGACCTTGCTCCGGGTGTTCCGTGCTGGATTTGGACCAGTTGGGTCCACGACCCCCCCTTCTCGTGCTTCTTGGCTCGTTTGTTCTTTGTTGCTGTTGATGCTCGTGCTGCTGTTGATGCTTCTGCTGCTGCTGAAACTTGTGATGCTGGTGATGCTCGTGATGCTGCTGATTCTCCTGCTGCTGGTGATGCTGGAACCCGGGTACTTTCAGTAGCCAAAACTGGTGGTCTCGGAGGCGAAGCTACAAATGGCTCTTCCATTCCAGCACATGCTGCCGATACAAATGCCTCTTCTTCAGGATCAGGAACAGAAGCTTCTCATTCCATAGCTTCTGTTGCCGGCCCCCATTCTTCTTGAGCAGCTCTTTTCCTTGCACGAGTCCTTTTCTGCCATTGGTCTTTAGTTTTACCCTTCTTACTTGTCTTTTCCCTGACATTCGAAATTCAAGTGAAACAGATATTAACAAATATGGAAAATATGTTTACTAGTGCATACGACAACCATTCTAGACACACATACCTTTCAGCAAACTCTCTTGCTACGGCTTGTGCTAATGCGGCTGCTTCTGCTGCTATGGCTGCTTCTTCTGCTACTTCTGCTGCTTCATCTACGCCCCATCCTTGATCTGTTACAAGTATAGAGGGGGCTGCATTGTTGCATAGCCTTTGAATGTGCCCCTCTATTCCACATCTTTTGCACGGACGCCTCTTTACGGCTGCACCCTCTACACCTGGTCTTAGTCTATTTACCCTTGGCCTTCCAGGTGCTCTATGTAGCGCCGGAGGGTGCAGTTTGAATCCTGGATTATACTCATCCCATTGTTCTCTTCCCAATAAAGCAGGCACGTTATCAGCATATGCTAACTTAAACTTGTCAACAGAGAAATATTCAGACACATATGGATCAACTTTGCCCGTTTCGCCTCCGATGTAGTTCAGGAAGTAGAGGGCATGTATACATGGCTTGCCAGTGATCTCCCATCGCTTACAACTACATTTCTTCTTTCCCAAATTTACTGGATACCTCCAAACACGGTCTCGGAAGACATATGTCAGCTCAGCCTCTATGGCGTTTACTCTTAGCAGACTCATATCACCCTGCATATTTCTTCCTCGCACATGCAAATTCTTGATCACACTTGGGATGATGAGATGGCCATCATATGAGTGTCCAATTCTATTGCGCAATACCATCTTCTCCATTATCAACTGCCTGATGTTGTCAAATATTTCCCACACCATTAGACCTTTCAGGTGCTTAATCTTTGCGTTGAAACTTTCAGCAATGTTGCTTGTCACATAGTCGACCTTGCACAATGTACCAAATAAGCTTCTCGTCCACAACTTTCCGTGATGTGTTTCCAAGTATGTTTTGACACCAGCATTTTCAACGTACATGGTCTTCAAGTGGTGTTTATACTTCTTCTCGCTGCATGTGCACGCTTCTGGCCAAAGGTTTGCATCAAATACTTTCCCCTTAAAATGCTTCTTGAAATTAGCAACAAGATGTCTGATACGTCGCAAACGTATCTATAATTTCTTATGTTCCATGCTTATATTATACCAATTGCCTACATGTTTTGTATACATTTTGCATTGTTTTATGCATTTTCTGGGACTAACCTATTAACAAGATGCCACAGTGCCAGTTCCCTGTTTTCTGCTGTTTTTTGTTTCAGAAAACCACTTAAGGAAATATTCTCGGAATTGGACGATTTTTATGCCGAAGTCCCTATTTTTCCCGACACGTTCCAGAAGTCCGAAGAGGAAACGAAGAAGGGCACCGAGGCGCCGTCCTCAGGTGTGGGCGCGGCTCCCCCTCTGGCCGCGCCGGGACATGAGGAGGGAGCCTCGGCCCTCCACCGCCTTCGCCCTTTCGCCTATATATTCTCCCCGAGGTGAAAACCCTAAAATAATAAGCCTTTTCCCGAGAAGAGTTCCGCTGCGCCGCCGCCATCGAAGACAAGATTCGGGGGACAGAAGTCTCTGTTCCGGCACCCTGCCGGGACGGGGAATTGCCCCTGGAGCCATCTCCATCGACTCCACCACCATCTTCATCGCCGCTGCTGACTCCTATGATGAGGAGGGAGTAGTTCTCCCCCGAGGCTGAGGGCTCTACCGGTAGCTATGTGGTTTATCTCTCTCTCCCATGGTGTGATCTTTATGTGATCATGAGCTTTGTAATCTAGTTGAATATGTGATGCTACTCTTTATCTATTATGCACTCTAGAGGTTACTTTAATATGAACTCCGGAGTCACTCTCCACGGTGTAAAGGTGACAGTGTGTGCATCGTGTGTGATTCCTTTATGAAGTTGTGGTGTTTGTTTACTCAGACTTTGGAGTGTGCTTTTATAGCCCTACGCAATGAATGGTGTTTATCATCCAACAAGAGAGTGTTTGAGAGTAGTGTTTATTTATTCAATTATGATGTCATTGTTGAGAGTGTCCACTAGTGAAAGTATGATCCCTAGGCCTTATTTCTAAGCATTGAAACACCGTTTACAACAAGTTCTGCTACATGTTTGCTTGCTGCCATTTTTATTTCAGATTGCAATTACTACTTATAATCATCCATATTACTTGTATTTCACTATCTCTTCGCCGAACTAGTGCACCTATACATCTGACAAGTGTATTGGGTGTGTTGGGGACACAAGAGACTCTTTGTATCTTAATTGCAGGGTTGCTTGAGAGGGATATCTTTGACCTCTACCTCCCCGAGTTCGATAAACCTTGGGTGATTCACTTAAGGGAAACTTGCTGCTGTTCTACAAACCTCTGCTCTTGGAGGCCCAACACTATCTACGAGAATAGAAGCGTGCGTAGACATCAATGTCTCATACATTCCCTGTGCTCTACTTCAGGAAACACAATTTCTACAGCTTTCTCCAAACCCTTGCAAGCATCTGTATGGATAACCAATCCAGCAGGGTCCCCTATAACCTTGTGTAAATTCTCCAGAAACCACCTCCAGCTAAGCTCGTTCTCCGACTCCACCACACCAAAAGCAACTGGAAAAAGCCAGTTGTGTCCATCAACTGCACAAGCAGCTACCAACTGTCCTTTCCATCTTCCAGTTAGAGCAGTTGCATCCACAGCCAAATATGGCCTGCAACCTTTACGAAACCCTTCATGGCAAGCCTTGAAAGAGACAAAAGCCCTCCTGAAGATATTTCTTTCAACCATTTTTCCTCTCACTTTGGACTGCACAGCCACATGATCGATTTCTACCACACTACCTAGACTTGCCTTCTCCACCTCAGCTTTGAATGCGTACAACATGTGAAAGCTATCTGCCCACGCAGTAACTTTATGTTCTTCAGGGCCTCTTCTCTAGCATTCCATAGCTTCGTGTAAGATATCTTCGTCTCAAATTTATATTTATCACTGATCATTTTCCCGAGGACAGTTGCTCCTAATCTTTGGTTCTGTCTTAGCAATGGAGTCATCACCTCTGTCAGCCACCCTTTGCTTGCTAAGTGTGTTTTCTGCCAGGCCACCTTAGATGGACAAGTGTGCTCATGCTCGTTATACCTTATCTCTATCATGTCTTTCTCGTCATGTTTGTCACGAATCTTCTTTGGCACAAGAGTGGCATGCAACTTCCACTTGCACCTCTCATCTGGGCAGTGAACCGTATACCTGTCTGTCTGACTCTTCTCAATGGAGAAAATATTGTTGCTGAGGATGCTGGACGTTGTAAGTGCTTTCTAAAGTTCATTCACATTTTTGAATCTTGTCGCTGCAGCAAGCTTAGGAGCATTCCTATCCCAATCAAGCTCTGGCATTTCATCGCCATCGTATTCATCTTCAATCAACATGTCAGCGTTCTCCTCCTCCTCTTCAGGACTATCTTGTACAAGCTGAGCGACAGGGGCCCTATGGCCCAATTCATGCACAAATTCAGGAAACATCTTCTCATCTTCATCATCGTTCCGTGACACGGGATCGTCGGGCACCACTTCATCGTCTGAATTAATATTATCAACAGTGGGCTGACTTGCACTACCACTGGTGGGCTGACTTGTACTTCCACTGGGTTGACTTGTACTTCCACTGGGTTGACTTGTATTGCCACTGGGCTGACTACGAGGTAACGGCGGAAGCTGAGCATTAGCAGCTGCCCCCTTTCGCTCTCCCTTTCCCTTTGTCTTTCGCAATTCATGTTCAAGTCGTTTCCGAGCCACCTCAAGCCTAATTTTACCGAATCGCTCGGTCGCGCTCTGAGCAAATAAGCATCCAGCTGCAGTGTCATCGGGCAGTGGGATGAAAGAGCCCTCCAACATATCCCAGTATTTGATCATGACAGTATCAATTGTCCGCCAGCTGAATTTGTCACAACAAGCTTTAAGCAAATCCTTTAATGAATAAGTTGTTTCTACCACCAACTGATACCAAAAAGGAGGGGAGAACTCGAGATCCGGCTGCCAGCGAGTGACCATTTCGACTGACAAGCGAAAAGCAGTATTCGGATTCATCCTTTTGAACAAAATTTATGGCGATAAGGTCAAATTGAAGCCGTATTCAACTACATACATCACGAAATTGAGACAATCGATAGATTAATCGAGACAATCGAGAGATTATGTACTTACTTCCTCATCCAAGTGTTATCTGAATCCGATTTCACCCAGTCCTCGCCGTTATAAGCACAAGGCGGATCGGGCGGAACGGCGGGGTCTGGAACTGCCGCCATGGATGCGTCTTGCAAGCAGAGGTGCAGTGCACCACAGGCGGACGGGGACGGGTGGGGCGGCGCTAGGGCGGTGGCACGGGGCGGGGCGGCGTGTCAGATCGGGATTTGGGGGGAAGACGATGATTCAAACCTACCAACGTTCCAATTCGAAATGAGCCGACCCCATGCGCCGACCCCAGGAAATCCCAACCGAGCCGCACACTAGCCGACCCCAGGAAATCCCAACCGAGCCACGCCAGGCCGACCCCACCAGTCAGGCCAAGTGAAGGTTGACCAGAGGGCAAAGGGAGCGTTTGACCGATTTCCGAGCCAAACGGGGCACAGACGAGAGAAACTACGCGGGTATGGCACAAACGGATAAACTAGAGAGAACCGGGGCACAGAAGCAATTGTCCCTACATTTTTTTTACGTGATAACTTTAGTTGTCACTGCTTGATAACTTTATGTTTATTTGTTTATTACTTGTACTTTACAATAGTTTTATTGTTTCTTCAAACAGGCCAACATTGATAATGTACACAAGATGAACTTGGCTAAATTTGTCGCAGATCAACTTCATGAAGAGCTGTCTAGTGGAAAGTTCGCTAAGGCGTGCCTATGTCTTATATCGGTACATTTTTATCATATTATTTGCTAACTTCAAGTTTGTCCTCCCCTTTTTATCCATGTTGTGTTTATTTTTTCTTTTGTGTTTTGTAGGTCTTGTACGTGGACTCTATTGACATTAGTGATCTGGACGTCCATCTTCCCGATGGGCGTTTTGCCGTGAACATTTGGTGCAAAGAAGACATTGATCATGTGTTGGCTGCTGATTTACAAGCTGACGGAAAGTCTTATGGCAAGCTCCAGGTACCAATTTTGCACTTGGGTTCTTTTTTTTTTAGTTGATAACTTCTGTCTGTTTTGCTTGATAACTTGTATCATCGGTAATAGATAACTTTTAGTTGCCAAGTGTAGGTAATTTTGCTTGATAACTTGTATCATCTGTAATAGATAACTTTGGTTGTCAAGTGTAGGTAACTTTACATGTTATGTTGATTTCACTTATTCACATATGTTTTTTGTTTGCATTGTTGCTTATTTTTATATTTTGGTTTTTGTGTAACCATCTTTATGTTTTAATTCTTTTTTTTGCTGTTGTCACAACTTAAATCTACTTTTGGGTTTGATTATTCATTGTTTGGTGGAGTTGGCGGCTTCAATAGGTGGATTGACACGTATTCTCATCCATCCTGTCCAATCAAGGTAGTTTTATATTCAGGACCATATTTTTTATACTGTTTTGGATTTCTTACGGATAGACGTGTAATGTTTCATGTCTTGTTTTTTTATTGCAGCAAAAGAAAGAAGTTGCTAATGCTATGGGTACTTTTGTTACTGGTTTAGTTGGTTTAATGGGCTCCTTGGTTGGAAGCTGGACAAAAATGCTACCAGATTCTTATGTTCAGATGGAACAACAATTTGGAGATCTTACAGATAGCTTAGTTGGTTCTAAGACCACAACATCTGGACCGATGTCTAAGGTAGGGCGATCAGCTGCAGAACCAAGTACAAGTAAAGGCCCTACTTCGGCTGAACCCGAAGGCAGTCAACCGACAAATGACCATGCGTTTGATGCGGGTGAGGCTGATATGGGTGTTGCCAAATCTCGTTGGAGGCTGCGTTCATCGACAGTTGCTGGTTCAAGCAAGATTGTTTGCTCGGTCGCTTCAGAGGATTCTGACTCTACCTTTGTTGCTGCTGAATCGGACATGGATGACAGCAATTCAGATGAGGATTCAGATGGTGACGATGGCGGGCCTGATGGTGACGATGGGGGGTCTGGTGGTGAAGGTGGCGGGTCTGATGTCGATGATGATGGGTCTGATGGGGATTATGTTCTCGCTGTTAGGAAGAGCAATGTAGGATCTGAGGAAGTTCCACTTACCAACTCTACTGCTGATGTGTCAAGCGAAGATTTAAATGCACTCACCACCCCTGATGATGAAGATGTGGATGCTGGTGTTGATGACATAACTTTGCCTCAAAGCCCGGCAAATTTGGATGATACTCCCTCTACCCAGGGAAATGACTTTGATTCGAATTGTTCGTCTATTCCACCAGCTAGTGCACGTGCGGGAGAGGATGACATGCATATTGAAGGTGGCCTGCCCCTGATACTGATGTTGTTCCCAACTCACCGGTTGCGGAAAGTGTACCTGCCAAGAAGAAGAGATTGTTGTCGGTGGGTGAAAAGCATAAGTCTATTATAGGCCTCGTTGTATCTGAACTTCGCGATGAGGGAGTTGACATTGTGGGGCAAAGTGATGTAGCTTTAAGCTCTGTCAAACGGACGGATGTGCCTACTCCTAAAAAGATGACGCCTAAGAGGTAGACCCAACACTTTTTTTGTTCATGATTAAATGATGGGTGCCTTTCTGTTTTTTCTGTTTTTGCTAAGTCAGTGTTTTTGGGTGGTAATTTTTGTATTATTGTATAGATAACTTCTGTTTGCTTGTCTGTGTAACTTTTGTCACATATGGTCTTAAAGTTATGTGTGTGGGTAGCAATTTATATTGTATGTTATTTTTCACACTGTTTAATTTTTTTATGTTGGTACTTCCTTTTGTTATTATCATAACTTGTTGTTTGCCTTTTTCTTTCTTTGCAGGAAGCCAATTAGTAAAGAAAAGGTTCAACCTTCACGTACATCGCCTCGATTTTTAGCTGGAAAAGGACTTGCGGGTGCTTTTGGTTCATCAATTTCCGAACCCGCTGTTGTTGGAGAGCTGGAGGTTGCTCGAAAGACTGTTACTGAAACGTATAAGAGGTAAAATCTTACCCGATAATCTTTTGCTGCACACGTTTTTTTTGTGTGTAATCATGTTTGTTTCTAAATCTGTGTAACTTTATCTTATTTGTATTGATCACTTTAGTTATGTGTTGGTAACTTCATTCACACTGCTTGGATAACTTGTAATTTGTAAACTGTGTAACTTTTGTGTGTAATCATGTTTGTTTCTAAATCTGTGTAACTTTATATCATTTGTATTGATCACTTTAGTCAGTAATTGTTGATAACTTCATTCACAATGCCATGGATGACTTTGTAACTTTTTGAAAAATGTGTAACTTTTTAGGTGTGTATAAATTTTATTTTTTTGGTGTTGATTTTTTGTTCTGATTGGTATTTGTCTTCACTACTTAACCGTTTTTTTGTTTTGTTTGTTGTTGTTTAAATATGCAGGAAGAAATCACTGAAATTAGGGGTTCAGCCATCAAGATCCTCACCTCGATTTATGGGCAAACAGAGTACTGTTGTGGATGTAAACACTTCCAGTGTTGATGTTGTTGTTAGTGTATCAAATGCTTCTGCAGCTCCTCCACTTTTGGATCCTGATACATCCAGTGTGTCAATTATTGGTAACACCTCTGCTGCTCCTTCTGCCCCGGATCCACTGCGAAATGTTGTTAGTGGGCCTGATCAATCAGTTAGTTTGGATACAACAAATGTTGGTGCTTTACCTATTTTCTCCGAATCTGTTCACACATCTGCTTCTAGGATAGATGATACCATTGCACCTGATGTGAATGCTCCAGCAGCCCACTCCCCACATCTAGGTTTGGCAGATCAGAACGATCCCAAACAGAATATGATTGACAAGTGTAGACAGAAGATGATTGATGTTTTTTTTTTTTGAAGAATGGCGGATTTTTTCCTGCGAGTATGTTGTTCCAGAATTTTACTGCTCCTGAAGATTTTGGTGCTCCTGAATGGAACTTTGGCAGCCAGTTTGACTCCATTGTGAACTCTGATCATACTGATCAAGCAGTAGTTGAACCAGCTCAGAATGTTGGTAGCTCGGGTGCCGAACAACAAGCAGAACCTTCTGTAACCATGCAAACTACTGAAGCAAGTCCAGATGTTGTGACTGATGCTCCTCCTGTTGCTGATTCTAGCATTGTGAACGTCATGGAAGCGGAGGACGCGCTCCCTTTGTCCTTTGCGATGCCTACGTCAACTGGTTAGTTTTCATAACTCTTTTTGTTGGTATACATTTTTTGATTTGCTTCATGCATTGTATAATTTTAGGTTCAGTCTGTTCCTGTCTGGTAATTTTAGCAGTTTAAGCCTGATAACTTTTAGTTTCTTTAGCTGATCACTTTTTTGTTCCTTGTTCATTGTTTTTCATAGTTAGTCTTGTCTGCATGGTAAGTTTAATATAAGCTTATTGGTAAGTTTTTTTTAATAATGCTTCCTGATAAATTGTGTTTTAAATGGGTTGGTAAGTTTTGTTAGCATTTTATGTGTGTGGTAAACTATGTTGAATCTACCTGATAAGTTTAGCGTAACCTGCCTGGTAATCTTACTTATAAATAAATGTGGCATGCTTTTATTTTTTCTGGTTGCATGCGCGTAAGTTATTGACTAAATTGTTACTTCTGTATATTGTATTGTTTATTTTTTGGGGTGGTAATAACGCTTTGATGTTTTTTTTGTTTTTATTTTTTGTCCTTTTTGTTTTTTGTGCCTTCTTTTTTTGGCACATGTTTTTTGCTATGCAGATTTTAACTATGGGATCGATATCCCTACATCTTCCTCGGCTGTATCGATGGACATCGTCGTATATAAAGGCAACAACGCGGAATAATTTATATGGTTTCCACATATTTTATATATGAAGATCTGAAGGAGTGTATGGGAATGGTGGGGGTCTGTCGGCGTTGTGGTGTGGTGGCGGCGTTATATTTTGATGTAGTTGTTCATTTGGATATCGGAATCTGGGCGCAGTTTTTAGAAGTGTTTTAGTGCTTTTGCAAGACTATCGTAGTTTATTTTACCATGTGTAAAACTTAATGACTCATTTCCTATATATTTATTCTGGATCTGTTTGTTGCAATAATTCGTGTTCCATATTTTTTATTTTTATTTTTTGTTCCCGTTTTTTTGGGGTTTGATGTTTTGTTTTGTCCGATGCTCACAAAGTTCTGTTTTTACAAGTTTTATGTGTTTCTGGATGTTAACATCTTTTTCTGGTTATCGCCTAATTTTGTGAAACTGAACCAGTATCTCATGATAATGCCAAATCTCATGGCAATGATTGTTCTGGAGTAATTTCTCTTGATGATTTGCTGTGTGAGAAGAAGGCATTTCAAAATAATTGCAGTACAAGTAAAACAATTCAAACGGACAAGAAGATTGAATCTAAAGGTAATTGACCCTTTCTATGCAAGTATTATTTTTTCAAAATAGTTATCTATTTTTGAAGTTCTGACTTTTTCTCGTATTTATTTTTTTGTAGCATGATCAACTTTTCTGCCTTTTTGTGTTTTTTTTTCTGTAGGTGCCCAAGTTGAATGTACTCCAGCAACGTTCATGCCACCTGGCAGTATGGATGTCCCTAGCATAACTCCAAAGTCCAGGATTCGTATGGAGAGGGTTATTCAGCCTTCCAAGTATTTAATGCCTCCATACATTACTATTAGAAGCACTGCTCACCAAGATGCTTTATATCGGAAGGTTATTGTTCACACGAGAGATTCTCGTGTGTCGAAAGGAGTAAGTTGTTTTTCATTCCTGTTCTGTTTTTCTTTGGTGTGTAACTGAACTCCTGTTTTGTGTGGTAATTTTTGCACTAGTTGGTTGGTAACTCCATGTTCTCATGGATGGTAACTTCATAAATTATGTTAACCTTGATGGACTATGGTAAGATGGTAACTATACTGCTGTGTGTGTGGTAACTTCATATCTTTATCGATGGTAACTTTATCTTGTTTTCTGTTAACTTATCATATACTGTGGTTCGATGGTAACTATACTGATGTGGGTGTGGTAAGTTCATATTTTTATGGATGGTAACTTTATCTCATTTTCTGTGTTTTCTTTTGATTAACAGTACTAGAATTTTGCAAATTGGCCCCATGTGGGTGACAACTGGAGAACTCGCCGACAGTGTGAAACCTGATGATTTACTGTCCAACACTGTTGTTGAGATTGGAGTTACTGTCCTGCAAGAAACTTGTCCAGACAAGAAGGTCATTTTTCCATGGGTTGTGACATCTTTTCAGCTTGATCATAAATTCAATACAAATGTTTTAAAGAGGCACTTTCGGAGAGATGACAATTACATGCTAAGCCACAAAAATCTGGTATGCTTTCGTATTTTTGCAATTTTTTCTGTATATTCTTTTTATTTTTTTGCTTTTTATAATTGTTGAAGTTTTTGTTTATGGCAGCTTAGCTTCCCTGTTCTTCAAAACCTTGGTACAATTGATGAGCCTTGTGGTCATTGGTTCATGTTGTCGCTAAATCTGGTTGCGAAGAGGTTTGAAATTCTTGATTCTATTCGTGGCCCAAATGATGAAGAGATGATTGAGTATGCTACCCGGCTTATGGATGCGATCAAGGAATTGTACCTTATAAATTACAGTGATTCGAAAAAACAGATCCAAGATTATGAGTTGGTGTACATTCCTGCCCCTAAACAAGATTATGAGTAAGTGTTTTTTATATATTCTTCAACTTTTTAATGTGTCCTCGAAGCTCCTTATACTTGATCTGCATATGTTTATTTGAGGCTTTTTCCTTTCTTTTTGGTTGCTACAGGTTTGACTGTGGTTTTTTCATGCTGAAGTTCCTTGAACTCTGGGATGGACGTGTGGCTCCCGCCATAACTTGTGAACAGATCGCGGAGCTAAGGAAGGTGTTAACAGAAAGGTGGCTGGAGAATAAAAATAACAAGCTTCTCGAGTGGAAGTACCTGCTTGACAAACATGCATTTTGAGGTATCTTTTGCATAACATGTACTGTTTCCCTTTTTACTGTTCTCATTTTTGCTTTAGTTTGTTTGTTTTTGTTTTTTCTGTTTATTTTTGTTGGTTGGTAAGTTTAACTGTAATTCCCTGGTCATTTTGGTTATAATAGCATCGTAAGTTTTGTTTAAATGGGTTGGTAAGTTTTGTAGCACTTTTTTGTGTGCGTGTGGTAAACTTTTGTATAATCTACCCGATAAGTTTAGTGCAACCTGCCTGGTAATCTTACTTATAAATTAATGTGGCATGCCTATATTTCACAGAATTTAATGGTAAATCGCGATAGCTTTTTCTTGTTCAGCACGTCCTTTTGCACAATAAAATAGATACAACCATGTCCACATTAATTTAGAATTGTCTCATACGATAATTATGATTACAAATAAAAAGCACACATTGTTCTATTGCGGTTGTTTTTTACCCCCTCCAGTATGATCTTTTTTCTGCTCTTTGTTTGCTGCAAAACATTTCCGTGGTAGAGTTGTTTTACGCGGTATTTTCTGATTGCAGCCCCATCCTTTTCAGTTTATCCGGGCATTTCCTTATCGTGTGTTGTGTGGATCCACAGCCGCTGCACTGTCTTGCCTTCTTCGTCCCAATATCTAGCGGATTTTTATTTGGTATCTCGCATGGCCTTCCTTTCGTGATAGACCTCGGCGGGTTTCCTATTTTCTTCTCGGTTGACAAGTTGGTCCCCGAAGCGCTTGATCCGGGCACATCAGCTGTGGTGTTGCCTGATTGGTGCGCATGTGTTCCGGGTGCACTGCTTGACGGCATTGTCGATTTTGCAGCTGCTGCATCCTTCTTCTTCTTCTCCTCTCTTTTCAGATATAGAGTAAGATCCTGTTTCATATTCCTGAGGTGTGTGTGAACTATACGTATCCCATCGCTAGTCAAGCACGCCACCTTTGCAACTTTTCTGAAATCATCTTTCACTGATGCCATCGCCATCATGTACTTTGCTTCTTCTGGCATACCTCGACGTGTAGTATGTAGGGGGACACTAGGGCCTGGCTCACTTGGATCTGGTTCAGCATCCCAGGTCCACCTTTTTAGGATGTACTTCTCTGGTATTTGACGCACATTTATGAATATCATCACCTTTTATCACGTGGCAGCATAGCATCCCGTCGCGATCAAACTTACAGCAGTTGCATGAGTAAGTTTCCTCATCAAGGTTTGCATACACCAAGTAGTTCCTGTACCCATAGTGTGGGACAGGAGCATCTACTATGGTCAGGTCATATAGATATGAACCTAAGTACTGGCAAAAGTATGACATAGACTCCCTCATTTCCCATTAGAACCGGTTGAAAATCTTTCTTGTGTATACTTTAGACATTTGTTTTTCGATAGGGCTGCGGGGGCACCACAAATCTTGTTCTGTCAGAGCCATGTCTGCTTCCGCTTGCCTTTCTGCATTCAGTATCTTATCCTGCAGCGCCTCGTACTTTTGTAGGAAATCAAGTATAGAATTCTTCGGGCTTATGTATCTCTTCAGGACTGCGTTGAACCCTTCACTCCTGGTTGTGGTCCGCAGGAAGGGGAAGAACACATGCATAAAGTAAGCCGGAACCCAGCACTCCCTGTGCACCCATATTGTGTGCAGATCAGTGTTCTCGCGTTCTCCATGCGCTTCGAGCATTGCTTCCCAGCTTTCCTCGAACTCCTGTGGGTTCAAGCTGTTGTTCACACATGCTTTGAATGCATCATGCAGATCAGGGTGTGTTGCCATGTATGAACCCATCTTCTCTGTTAAATTCTGCATAATATGCCACCTGCAGTTTATGTGTATTGTCTGCTTGACAACCGCGTCAATAGCTCCGCGCATAGCAAAGTATTGATATGTGATGATGCATTTTGGTGCTATACCGTGCATTGCCGATGACCCACAAGTATAGGGGATTGCAACAGTCTTCGAGGGAAGTAAAACCCAAATTTATTGATTCGACACAAGGGGAGCCAAAAAATAATTATAAGCCTTGACAGATGTACTGTCAGTTCAGCTGCACTTGGAAATAGACTTGCTCGACACAGATTATCAGTAGCAACAGTTTTATAGCAGTAGCAGTAGTGAAATAATAGCAGCAGTGAAATAAAGACAGCAGTAGTGATTGCAGTAGACAGCAGGATTAAAATACTGTAGGCATAGGGACGAATGTACGGGCGTTGCATGGATAAGATAATTCATATAATATTCTAGACATAGGCATTTGCAGATAAATAAGATAAAGCATCCAAATATTAAATAACCATAGGCATGTGTTCCTATTTAGTTGTGCGTGCTCGCAATGAGAAACTTGCACATCATCTTTTGTCCTACAAGCCCGTTTGCAGCGGGGCCTCAAGGGAAACTACTGGTAATTAAGGTACTCCTTTTAATAAAGTACCGGAGCAAAGCATTAACACTCCGTTAACACATGTGATCCTCACATCACAGCCATCCCCTCCGGTTGACCCAATTATTGTCACTTTGGGGCCTCGGGTTCCGGTCAATAATATGTGCATACAACTTGTAGATATGATCTAAAACAATGATTATCTTCATGATATAATAACATGTTCAGATCTAAAATCATGGCAATCGGGCCCTAGTGACAAGCATTAAGTATAACAAGTTGCAACAATGACGTAAAATACCAACAACGGATACTAGGCACCATGCCCTAATGATATTACAACTATTACATTAACGATCTCATACAATCCCTACCATCCCCTTCGGCCTACAACGGTGGATTACTCACACATGGATGGGGGAAACATGGATGGTTGATGGAGAGGCGTTGGCGATGACGATGGCGATGATCTCCTCCAATTCCCCGTCCCGACGGAGTGCCAGAACGGAGTTTCTGATCCCCGAAATAGGGTTTGCGGTGGCGGCGGCGCTCGGGAGTCTTTTTCTGGAATATGATGAACCCCCCGACGTTTTCAGGTTAGGAGGCTTAACTAGGCGAAAGGGGGACGCGAGGGCGTGACCGAGGCGGTCACACCATGTAGTGGCGCGGCCAGGGGCCTGCCGCGCCACCATGTGGTGTGGGCGCCTCGTGGCCCCTCTCCGTCTCGTCTTATGGCCCCGTGGGTCTTCGGGCAAAATAGGAGCTTTGCGATATTTTCTGGTGTTTTTCCCGAAAGTTGAGTTTCTGCACAAAAACAAGACACCAGGGCAATTCTGCTGAAAACAGCGTTAGTCCGTGTTAGTTGTATCCAAAACACACAAATTAGAGGCAAAACAATAGCAAAAGTGTTCGGGAAAGTAGGTACGTTTTGGACATATCAACTCCCCCCATGCTTAGCTTATTGCTTGTCCTCAAGCAATTCAGTTAACAACTGAGTGCGATAAAAGAAACTTTCACGAACATATTTGCTTCATATGATGTATATATTCTCACTATATGGACAAATGCTTAGGCTATTCATAATAAGATGTATGCAAATGGTGTCACCTAATGCTTATGTAAACTATGAAGAGGTACCAATTGATACGTCTCAAACGTATCTATAATTTATTATGTTCCATGCTTATATTATACCAATTGCTACATGTTTTATATACACTTTATATCATTTTTATGCATTTTCTGGAACTAACCTATTAACAAGATGCCAGAGCGCCAGTTCCTGTTTTCTGCTGTTTTTGGTTTGAGAAAAGTTGTTATGCAAATATTCTCGGAATTGGACGAAACAAAAACCAAAACTCCTGTTTTCCCCGGAAGGATCCAGAAGACCGAAGAGGATACAGAGGGGGGCCACGAGCCAGCCACACCATGTGGCGGCGCGGCTCCCCCCTCTGCCGCGCCACCACATGGTGTGGGGCCCACGGGCGCCCACCGACGTTGCCCTTTCGCCTATAAAATCCCCCCGATGGAAAAACCCTAAACACCCGAACACTTTTCCACGAAACATCACAGAGCCGCCGCCGTCGTCAACCCTAGTTCGGGAGGGTTCAGAAGCTCTTCCCGGCACCCTGCCGGAGAGGGGAATCATCACTGGAGGGCTCTACATCACCATGCCCGCCTCCGGACTGATGCGTGAGTATTTCATCCTTGGACTATGGGTCCATAGCAGTAGCTAGATGGTTGTCTTCTCCACTTGTGCTATCATGTTTAGATCTTGTGAGCTGCCTAACATGATCAAGATCACCTTATTGTAATGCTACATGTTGTGTTTGCTGGGATCCGATGAATATTGAATACTATGTCATTTGCTTCATAATATATCATGTGTATGTTATTTATGATCGTGCATGCTCTCCGTTACTAGTAGATGCTCTGGCCAAGTAGATGCTTGTGACTCCAAGAGGGGGTATTTACGCTCGATAGTGGGTTCATGTCTCCATTTAATCTGGGGGAGTGACAGCAACCTCTAAGATTGTGGATGTACTGTTGCCACTAGGGATAAAACAGTAATACTCTGTCTAAGGATAATTGTGTTACTTACATTATGCACTTTACTTAATGCAATAATCTGTTGCTTGCAACTTAATATTGAATGGGGTGCGGACGCTAACCGGAAGGTGGATTATTAGTCATAGATGCGGTTGGAACGGTCTATGTATGTTGTTGTAATGCCCAAATGAATCTCATACCAGACACCATGACAAGTATATGCATCATTATGCAGTTCTCTATTTTGTCAATTGCCCAGCTGTAATTTGTTTACCCACATGTATGCTATTATTTCTTATGGAGAGACACCACTAGTGAACTGTGGACCCCGGTCCTTTCTCTTACATTGATAATACAACCTACTGCAAACACTGTTTCCTTTCATTCTTTACAAACAAACATCATTCTCCACACCATACGTTTAACCCTTTGTTTTCAGCAAGCCGGTGAGATTGACAACCTCACTGTTAAGTTGGGGCAAAGTTTCTTGGTTGTGTTGTGTGCAGGTTCCACGTTGGCACCGGATTCCCTGGTGTTGCGCCGTGCCATATTCCCGCCACCAACAACCTTCAGAAGAGCCTTCCTCTCCTACTGGTTCGATAAACCTTGGTTTCTTACTGAGGGAAAACTTGCTGCTGCACTCATCATACCTTCCTATTGGGGTTTCCCAACAACACTACCGTGTGCATCAAGCTATTTTTCTGGCGCCATTGCCGGGGACATAAAGAAACAACACCACATCCATCTCCCACGTCAACTACACGCCAGTGTGCATCGCAAGATTTTTCTGGCGCCGTTGCCGGGGTGAAGAAGCACTTCTGCAAGGGGAGTCTCTCGCTTCCAATCTTTTTACTTTGTTATTGTCTTGCTTAGTTTATTTTTTATTATTGTCTTGTTTGCTTTTTATTATCAAAAACACAAAAAAATTAGTTACTTGCATTCTCTTTACTTTGTTATAATCTTGTTTAGTTTATTTTATTGTCTTGTTTGTTTATTATAAAAAACACAAAAAAATTAGTTACTTGCATTTTTGTATTTCGGTTTTTACTTTATTTTTGCTAAAATAAATGCTGCTGAGAATACTAAGTTGTGTGACTTTACTAGCACAAATAATAATGATTTCATATGTACTCCTATTGCTCCACCTGCCTCGAAAGCAGACTTTTATGAAATTAAACCTGCTTTGTTAAATCTTGTTATGAAAGAGCAATTTTCTAGTGTTAGTACTGATGATGTTGCTGCCCATCTTAATAATTTTGTTGAACTTTGTGAGATGCAAAAGTATAAGGATATAGATGGAGATATTATTAAACTGAAATTATTTCCTTTCTCTTTGAGAGGAAGAGCTAAAGAATGGTTGTTATCCTTGCCTAGAAATAGTATTGATTCATGGACTAAATGCAAAGATGCTTTCATTGGAAAATATTATCCTCCTGCTAAAATTATATCTTTGAGGAGTAGCATTATGAACTTTAAACAATTTAATAATGAACATGTTGCTCAAGCATGGGAAAGAATGAAATCTTTGGTTAAGAATTGCCCTACCCATGGACTGACTGCTTGGATGATTATCCAAACCTTTTATGCAGAACTGAACTTTTCGTCAAGAAACTTGCTGGATTCGGCTGCAGGAGGTACTTTTATGTGCATCACTTTGGGGGCTGCAACAAAGCTTCTTGATGATATGATGGTTAATTATTCTGAGTGGCATACTGAAAGGACTCCTCAAGGTAAGAAGGTAAATTCTGTTGAAGAAACCTCCTCTTTGAGTGATAAGATTGATGTTATTATGTCTATGTTAGTGAATGGTAAATCTCATGTTGATCCAAATAATGTCCCTTTAGCTTCATTGGTTGCACAAAAGAGCATGTTGATGTGAACTTCATTAAAAACAACAATTTTAACAATAATGCTTATAGGAATTATTTTGGTAATAATAACTACAAGCCTTATCCTTCTAATAATGGTAATGGTCATGTTAATTCTTATGGAAGAATGCCTAGTGAGGAAAGGATTTTAGAAGTTGAAAGAGCCACAAAAAACTTTATGCAAACTCAATATGAGCAAAATAAAGTATTCACTAAAACTATGGAGGAACAATCTGCTATGTTGAAAAATATTAGTTATCAAATGGAGAAGTTAAATAGGGAAGTTTCTGGTTTGCAAGGTAAAATTACGCCAATGCCATTCAAGTGAGAATTGATGATAACGTTAGGATGATGGCTGAGTTGCATGCTAGATGGGAAAGAGAAGATGAACTAGATAGGAAAAATAATATAGCTAGAGTTTGCACTATTACTACTACTGAAAATAATGTTACTTCACATGCTAGTAAAGCTCCAACTATTAATGGTAACATATTTGGTGTTGGCAATGTTTCCTCTACTCCTTCAAAACGTTTAAAATTGCCTAAAACCACTAAAACTGTTCTTGATAAAAGTGCTGAATTTTTTAAAAACATAGGAGATAATGGTCCGATTTCCTTTGATGATAATAACTTTGACTTTGATGATTGTAATATTTCTGAAGTTATTAAGTTCTTGCAAAAGTTATCTACAAGCCCCAATGCTAGCACTATTAATATGGCCTTTACAACACATATTACAAATGCTCTCATTAAAGCTAGGGAAGAGAAATTAAAACTTGAAGCTTCTGTCCCTAGGAAGTTAGAAGATGGTTGGGAGCCCATCATTAAAATAAAAGTGAATGATTTTGATTTCAATGCTTTGTGTGACCTTGGTGCAAGTATTTCTGTTATGCCTAAGAAACTTTATGATATGTTTGATTTGCCACCTTTGGAACATTGCTATTAGGATGTTTTTCTTACTGATAATACTTTGAAGAAACCTTTGGGGAGAGTTAATGATGTTCTTATTATGGTTAACAATAACCTTGTCCCCCTTGATTTTATTGTTTTGGATATTGAATGCAATCCATCTTGTCCCATTGTTTTGGGAAGACCTTTTCTTAGAACGGTTGGTGCTATTATTGATAAGAAAGAAGGAAATATTAGGCACCAATTCCCACTTAAGAAAGGTATGGAACACTTTCCTAGAAAGAGATTGAAGCTACCTTTTGATATTATTATTAGAACAAACTATTCTGTTGATGCTTCTTCTCTTGAAAACACTTGAGTTTTACTTTCTGCACCTAGCTGAAAGGCGTTAAAGAAAAGCGCTTATGGGAGACAACCCATTATTTTATTTTCTATTATTTTTCTTTTATTTGAGTCAAGGAGCATGCTTACCTCTGTAGCAACTCCTTTGTATCTTTATTTTCTTGCATAGTTGTGCCAAGTAAAGTCTCTAGTAGGAAGTTGATGCTAGATTTGGATTCCTGCACAAAAACAGATTTCTGTTGTTCACCGTTTACTTCGTAATAAATTCCAGAAAAATCGAAATGACCTGATATTTGTTGTGCGTGATCCTCAAATATGTACGCAACTTTCATTAGTTCTGAGTTTTCTGATCTGAGCTAGTTAAGTGTCTCGAAAAAATTCGTTTTTATGGACTGTTCTGTTTTTGACAGATTCTGCCATTTATTTTGCACTGCCTCTTTTGCTGTTTTTGAGTGGATCTTTTTGCTCCACGAAATATCAGTGGCTGTAGCTAATGTCCAGTACCATTAGTGATGATTGTGTCCATGCAGAATATGTGAATATTTGATTATGCACTAACCCTATTAATAAAGAATTGCTTGGAGTTTGGTGTGAAGGAAGTTTTCAAGGATCAAGAGAGGAGAATGATGTGATGTGATCAAGAAGATGAAAAAGCCTAAGTTTGGGGATGCCCCCGTCGGTCACCCAAGCATATTTCAAGAAGACTCAAGCGTCTAAGCTTGGGGATGCCCAAGGCATCCCCTTCTTCATCAACAAATCATCAGGTCATCTCTAGTGAAACTATATTTTAATTCCTTCACATTTTATGTGCTTTACTTGGAGCGTCTGTTTGCTTTTATTTTTGCTTTGTTATTTTCATTTTCTGAATAAATTGGATCCTAGCATTCTTGTGTGGGAGAGAGACACGCTCCGCTTTTTCTTATGAATACATATATTCTTCATGTTTATGGCGAAAGCTGAAAGCCTCAGCACTATCATGTTTATATTTATGGCGAAAGCTGAAAGCCGCAACACTTATCATGTATTCTTTTTCTTTATGGCGAAAGCTGAAAGCCTCAACCTTTATACTCTCTTGTTTCATTGATAAATAACTTGGAGAGTTTATGTTTAAATAAGTTGATTGGTGTTTGGTTGGAAACAGAAAATGCTACATGTGGTAGATGGTATAATGAAAAGACATACATATGCTTGTAGATCATTGTCTTGAATTTTTGTGATGCTTGGCAATTGTTTTGAGCTCTCAAGTAGATCATGTTTAAGCTCTTGCATCATGTAGTTAAAACCTATTAGTGAAGAACTACCGTAGAGCTTGTTGAAATTTGGTTTGCATGTTTGGTATCTCTAAGGTCTAGATATTTTCTAGCTAAAAGTGTTTGAACAACAAGGAAGACAATGTAGAGTTTTATAATGCTTGCAATATGTTTTTATATACGTCTTGTTGTCCCAATTTATACTTGTGTTTGCTTCAAACAACCTTGCTAGCCTAAAACTCTGTACTGAGAGGGAATGCTTCTCGTGCATCCAAAACCTTGAGCCAAAACCCATGCCATTTGTGTCCACCATACCTACCTACTACATGGTATTTTATGCCATTCCAAGTAAATACATCATGTGCTACCTTTATTCAAAACTTATTATCCCTTATTTGTGTCAATGTTTATTAGCTCACGAGGAAGTATGTGGAGTTACGGATATCAACCTTGTCATTTACTTCTGACAGACTTTCACCAACCGGACTAGTGGCATATACACCGCTTATCCATTAATTTTGCAAAAAGAGCTGGCAAATGGGGTGCCCAGTCCCAATTAATTACAACTTTAACCGCTGAAATCTCTTCATATTTTTGCCCTGATCTAATCAGCCAAGCAATGATACCAGTTTTTAACTGCATGTGTAAACAAAAGAGATAAGAGGGATGATCTACCTTGCTGGTAGAAATAACGTCCTTCAATGGGAGCCGCTCTTGAAAGTCTGGTTGACAAGGGGGGTAGAGTGCCCACTACTATTCGTTGACAACAACAAACACCTCTCAAAAACTTACTTTTATGCTCTCTATATGATTTCAAAAACCTATAAAAATTAAAAAGCTCTAGCACATGTTTGTATCCCTGCTTCCCTCTGCGAAGGGCCTTTCTTTTACTTTATGTTGAGTCAGTTTACCTACTTCTTTCTGTTCCCCGAAGAAAACCTTGTGTCAACGGTGTGCAACAACTCTTATATGCTTACTTATTGCACTTGTTATATTCATTTGTGTTGACAACTATCTATATGATATACATGTTCAAAAGTTTAAAGCCAATGCTGAAACTTATATCTTCCTTTGTGTTGCTTCAATGCTCTTTTACTTAGAAACTATTGCTTTATGAGTTAACTCTTATGTAAATCTTTTTGATGCTTGTTTGAAAGTACTATTCATGAAAAGGTTTTATTTATATGATGTAATTGTTTACTCCTTGTCTATTTGTTAGCAAACTATAGATCATTGCTTTGAGTCACTTCATTCATAACATGAGCCTTACAATATTATATGATCAAGATTATGTGAAAGCATGTCACTCCGGAAATTATTGTTGTTATCGTTTTACCTACTCGAGGACGAGTAGAACTAAGCTTGGGGATGCTTGATACGTCCCAAACGTATCTATAATTTCTTATGTTCCATGCTTATATTATACCAATTGCCTACATGTTTTATATACATTTTGCATTGTTTTATGCATTTTCTGGGACTAACCTATTAACAAGATGCCACAGTGCCAGTTCCCTGTTTTCTGCTGTTTTTGGTTTCAGAAAACCACTTAAGGAAATATTCTCGGAATTGGACGATTTTTATGCCAAAGTCCCTATTTTTTCCGACACGTTCCAGAAGTCCGAAGAGGAAACGAAGAAGGGCACCGAGGCGCCGTCATCAGGTGGGGGCGCGGCTCCCCCCCTGCGCGCCAGCACCTGAGGGCGGGCCCTCGGGCCCCCACCGCCTTCGCCCTTTCACCTACAAATACCCCCCGACAATACAAGACCTAAGACCGAACACTTTTCCAAAAAACC
Source organism: Poa annua (assembly GCA_026929855.1). Classification (NCBI taxonomy): domain Eukaryota; kingdom Viridiplantae; phylum Streptophyta; class Magnoliopsida; order Poales; family Poaceae; genus Poa; species Poa annua. Next base: position 100,355,987 of record CM049437.1, read on the forward strand.
TAACGGAGCCGCCGCTGTCGTCAACCCTAGTTTGGGAGGGTTCAGAAACTCTTCCCGGCACCCTGCCGGAGAGGGGAATCATCACCGGAGGGCTCTACATCACCATGCCCGCCTCCGGACTGATGCGTGAGTAGTTCATCCTTAGACTACGGGTCCATAGCAGTAGCTAGATGGTTATCTTCTCCTATTGTGCCATCATGTTTAGATCTTGTGAGCTGCCTATCATGATCAAGATCATCTTTATGTAATGCTACATGTTGTGTTTGCTGGGATCCGATGGATATTGAATACTAAGTCATTTGCTTCATAATATATCATGTTGTGTGTTGTTTATGATCTTGCATGCTCTCCATTGCTAGTAGATACTCTGGCCAAGTAGATGCTTGTGACTCCAAGAGGGGGTATTTATGCTCGATAGTGGGTTCATGTCTCTATTTAATCTGGGGTAGTGACAGCAAGCTCTAAGATTGTAGATGTACTGTTGCTACTAGGGCTAAAACAGTAGTACTTTGTCTAAGGATAATTGTATTACTTACATTACACACTTTGCTTAATGCAATAATCTGTTGCTTGCAACTTAATACTGAAAGGGGTGCGGACGCTAACCGGAAGGTGGATTATTAGTCATAGATGCGGTTGGAACGGTCTATGTATGTTGTTGTAATGCCCAAATGAATCTCACACTAGACATCATGACATTAGTATATGCATCATTATGCAGCTCGTTATTCTGTCAATTGCCCGGCTGTAATTTGTTTACCCGCATGTATGCTATTATTATTTATGGAGAGACACCACTAGTGAACTGTGGACCCCGGTCCTTTTTCTTTAAATTGCTAATACAACCAACTGCAAACTGTTTCTTTCACTCTCTGTAAACAAACATCATTTTCCACACAATACGTTTAACTCTTTGTTTTCAGCAAGCCGGTGAGATTGACAACCTCACTGTTGAGTTGGGGCAAAGTTTCTTGATTGTGTTGTGCAGATTCCACCTCCCTCGTCAACTACACGCCACCAAGCAATTTCTGGCGCCATTGCAAAGGGGAGACCTTCAGACGTGTTCTTCATCTCCTACTGGTTCGATAACCTTGGTTTCACAACTGAGGGAAATTTACTGCTGCACTACTTCACACCTTCCTCTTGGGGTTTCCAACAACACCACCGTGTGCATCACCTGTCCGCGGCGTGCTGTCCGTAGAAACCTAGCACGTTCAGCTGCTCGACCAACTCCACCTTCGAGCGCGACCACGGTCTCCTGTCAAGACTGAACAAACCGGGCTGCGACAAAGCGACTTCCCTCTCGTCCTCATCAGTAAATAAAACTCTGTAGACAAGGTGTCTTGCAGTAGAGTTAGTAGTAACAAATTGATGACCTTTCATTGCAGCAAGGTCGAGCCTGTAAGGGGTCAGTAACGCATCACTAGGATCAATAGGAAGGCGCAGATGTGCAATAATACGTGAGGCAATAATCCCTCCATACATAGGTCCCTTAGTAGCTAAACGACGAGCAATGAGAGCACCAAGATTATAAGTAGTTTGACCATTAAGTGCAGCAGCAAGAAAAGCAAGATGATAGCTAGAAATGTTGCTAGTATTCTCCCTACCAAGAATGCTAGTAGCAATATAGTAAGCAAAGTATCTAATGGCAGGGAGCTGAATGTTCCTTATCTTGCCACGTTGGGCTGTGCGGTCATCATCATTTGTCACCCCTCTGTAAAGTTGCATCAACTCGGTGGGGTTCCCTTGAATCTTCTTTGCTGTCCCCGATGGTGCAATACCTATCACATTGCAAAAATCTCGCAAAGACATGGTAACAGGCCTATCATAAATCTTAAATGAAACAGATGGATGGAAAGCTGAATTTTTAAAAGTGAAACTCTCAACGAAAGTTTTGGTAAGCATGACATATTGGGGACTCTCATCCCTCATGTATGTAGTCAAGGCAACCCTCTGCACAAGAAGTAAGAAATCATCGAGTATCCCTGCATCACACATAAAGTTAGTGCATGGGAAGGAAGATGGGGTTTGGAATTCCATCATCCCTCTCATCTCCAATGCTTGGTGCAATAAGATCTTCATTGTAGGATTGCCTAATACGAGTAGTTGCCCTCCTAGGCCTTGCTACCCTTGGTGCATCACTCTCGAAGATCTCCCCATAGTTGTAGTTATGCATCTTCCTTTTCTGAAATTTTTAACAACTATCACAAAAATTGATTTTGAGACAACTAAATGATGGGAACTACTATAGTGACTTGCTAGAGGCTTAACCATGCATCAAAACTAGTTATTCTAACATAGAACAAGCATTTAAACTCACTTAACATGACACCTACAGCAGCAAAATACTCAAGATATAATCCACTAAACAAAATTCTACTTGGATGATCGGAGGAGTCACATACCGGAGAGCAAATGCCCCAAATATCAGCAGCAAAGATGGGCTGAGGAAGGAGATCGAAATTCCAGAGCAAGAACAGCAAGAACACGATTTTTTCGAATGGCACTGTGTTTGGTCGGGAGAGAGAAAGGATGGGGAGGAAGGAGAGTAAGTGGAGGGACCTGGGGGTCCCACACCATGTGGTGGCGCGGCCAGGAGCCTGCCGCGCCACCATATGGTCTGGTGGCCTTGTGGGTCCCCCTGGTCACTCTCTGGTACTCCCAGGTTCTCCCTCAAAAAATAGGACCATTGGTATAAAAAAAAAAAATTCTGAGAACTTTTAATTTTTACATTTCCTGGTATTTTGCTATAATAAATTTAATGCAGAAAATTGTTTTCTAAGACCAAATTCAACTAAACTTTGCAAACTAAATAACATTACCGTAGGTAAAACAAAGATGAGGGGAAGAATGTTGTTTAGCACCTTCATGCATTTAAAACATACTCCCTCCGTTCCATATTAGATGACTTCTTTTTGTCAAAAAGTGGATGTATCTAGACTTATAACATATCCAGATACATCCACTTTTGTCCAAATAGAAGTCATCTAATTTAGAACGGAGGGAGTACTTGTTAGCAAGGTTGATCAAGTCTTGCCACCAAATAAATTTTAAATGACATAAAAGATTTTAAACATTATGAGACGCTCATGTTACCTTATATTGAATTGATATGGATCTAATCATAAGAGTTTGATTTCCTTCTTTATAATCATATATAGGGCAATCAATACTTCCCACTTTGATGGATCTCAAATTAGTGATGGTATTCACTCCAAATATTTTATCCACTCTCTTGGGGAAATAAACAGTATGCTCCTTGTCATTCACATGGAAGGTTACTTTTCCTTTATTGCAATCAATAACAACTCCTGCAGTATTTAGAAAAGGTCTCCCAAGAATAATAGACATATTATCATCTTCAGGCATTTCAAGCACAACAAAGTCAGTCAAAATTAAACAATTATTAGCTACTTGGACAGGAACATCCTCACAAATGCCAACAGGGATAGCAGTAGATTTATCAGCCATTTGCAAAGATATATCAGTAGGTATTAATTTATCAAGGTAAAGTCTCTTATAAAGAGAGAAAGGCATAACACTAACTCCTGCTCCCAAATCACATAGAGCAGTTTTAACATAATTATTTTTGATAGAGCAGGGAATGGTTGGTATACCTGTATCTCCCAGCTTCTTTGGAACCTTGCCATTGAAAGAATAGTTAGCAAGCATAGTAGAAATTTCCTCATTAGGAATTTTCCTTTTGTTAGAAACAATATCTTTCATATACTTTGAATAAGGAGGCAATTTAATAGCATCAGTCAAAGGAATTTGCAAGAACAAGGGTTTCATCCAATCACAAAATTTATTATAATGTTCTTCTGCTTTTGTTTTAAGTTTCTTAGTAGGAAAAGGCATTTGTTTTTGGACCCAAGGTTCTCTTTCACTACCATGTTTCTTAGCAATAAAATCTTCCTTAGTGTACTTTTTATTTTTAGTATGCTTTTCATGTTCCTCCTCTATTTCTTCTTTATCCGAAGCATCATTCTTATCATTACCATTGGTATTATTACTATCATTGTTACGTTCATTACCACTTTCAGTTTCAGCATCAGAAATAGATATACTATTAGGATCATTAACAGGTTCAGAGGATTCTACAACATTTTTATGTTTTTTTTCTTTTTCTTAGAAGGAGCAGTAGGTTCATTAACTCGTTGAGAATCTTGTTCAATTCTTTTAGGATGTCCCTCAGGATATAAAGGATCCTGAGTAGAAGTACCTCCTCTAGTTGTTACTTCATTAGCATGTTTCTCTTTATCCCTAGAGGCATTTACTAACAAATCTTTTTGCACTTTAGTGAGTTGATCAATTTTAGTTTGAACCATATGAAAATGTTTAATAAGTATTTTAACATCATTAGAGGTTCTATCCACAATATCATGCAGTTTACTAATAGCTCGAGAATTTTCCATTAGATGATTCTCTACCCTCATATTAAAATTACCTTGCTTAACGATAAAATCATCAAATTCATCTAAGCATTGATCAGGAGGTTTAGAATAGGGAATATCTCTATCATCAAACCATTGGAGAGAGTGTACCTCAATCATGGATGAGCGGGGAATTGGCTTACATAATTCTTCTATAGGTGGTAGATTCTTCACATCTTTAGATTAAATACCCCTCTCTTTAAGAGATTTCTTGGCTTCCATCATCACTTCATCATTCAATTAAATTATACCTCCCTTCTTCGATGTTGGTGTTGGTGTTGGAGTAGGTTCAGGCATGTTCCAATCATCATGATTCTGGCTTATTTTAGCCATTAACTCCTCAGCATCATCAGGAGTTCTTTTCCTGAAAACACAACCAGCACAACTATCCAGGTATGTCCTAGATTCAACGGTTAGTCCACTGTAAAATATATCAAGAAGTTCATTTTTTTCTAGCTCATGTCCAGGCCGGGCTCTAAGTAGAGAGCAAAACCGTGCCCAAGCTTCAGGCAATTTCTCTCCTTCATCTTGATTAAAGTTATAAATTCTCAGCAAGGCAGCATGGTGAGCACTAGCAGGAAAATATTTCTGAAAGAAAACATTAAGCAAGCCAAGAGGACTAGTAATAGAACCAGGAGACAAATTATTATACCAAGTTTTAGCTTCACCTTTTAATGAGAAAGGAAAATTTTTAGTAACAAAGTAGGTGCGTTTCTTTATGTCATCAGAAAATATATTACTCAAAGTGGAGAGCTCATTCATGTGTTCTACAGCACTTTCATTTTCAGTACCACAGAAAGGTTCTTTCCCTACAATGGATATGTGTGACAAATCAAGAGAGAAATCATAATCCTTATCTTTAATGTTTATGGGAGATGTAGCAAATTTAGCATCAGGAGACAGTTTATATCTAACAGCATGTTTTTCAAGAAGACTTTTCATAGCACTTGCACCACTAGTAGCATGAATTTCATCAATAAAGTCATCATTAAGTTCCACATAAATTTCATCAAGATCATCAGAAGAATACTCTGTAGACTCAGGTGGACTAGCAGGAGTATTAGAATTTTCTTTATGTGTTTCAGCATTTTTAGTTTGTTTAGATTTAGCAATTGTAGCATCTAGAAAAGGTCCTAATGAACCATTCTCATCAAGCACAGTAGAAGCATCATCACAATTATCAGAAGTATTTTCAGATTCAGCAGAAGTAATAGTACGAGTAGCATGTGGTGGTGAAATAAGCTTACTCATCACAGACGGAGAATCAAGAGAAGCAGAGGTACTCAGAGTCGTACCCTTCCTTGTAGTGGATGGCAATATAAGGAATTTCTCATCACGAGGTCTACCCATGATGACTAGATTGCAGCGAACAATATCAATCTCAGGTGAACTTACAAATAAAGCTATGCTCCCCGGCAACGGCGCCAGAAAATAGTCTTGATAACCCACAAGTAAAGGGGATCGCAACAGTCTTCGAGGGAAGTAAAACCCAAATTTATTGATTTGACACAAGGGGCGCCAAAGAATATTTATAAGCCTTGACAGATGAATTGTCATTTCAGCTGCACCTGGAAATAGACTTGCTCGACACAGATTATTAGTAGCAACAGTTTTATAGCAGTAGCAGTAGTGAAATAATAGCAGCAGTGAAATAAAGACAACAGTAGTGATTGCAGTAGACAGCAGTATTAAAATACTGTAGGCATAGGGACGGATGTACGGGCGTTGCATGGATAAGATAATTCATATAATAGTCTAGACATAGGCATTTGCAGATAAATAAGATAAAGCATCCAAGTATTAAATAACCATAGGCATGTGTTCCTATTTAGTTGTGCGTGCTCGCAATGAGAAACTTGCACATCATCTTTTGTCCTACCAGCCCGTTTGCAGCGGGGCCTCAAGGGAAACTACTGGTAATTAAGGTACTCCTTTTAATAAAGTACCAGAGCAAAGCATTAACACTCCGTGAACACATGTGATCCTCACATCACAGCCATCCCCTCCGGTTGTCCCAATTATTGTCACTTTGGGGCCTCGGGTTCCGGACAATAATATGTGCATACAACTTGTAGATATGATCTAAAACAATGATTATCTTCATGATACAATAACATGTTCAGATCTGAAATCATGGCACTCGGGCCCTAGTGACAAGCATTAAGTATAACAAGTTGCAACAATGACGTAAAATACCAACAACGGATACTAGGCACCATGCCCTAATGATATTACAACTATTACATGAACGATCTCATCCAATCCCTACCATCCCCTTTAGCCTACAGCGGTGGATTACTCACACATGGATGGGGGACACATGGATGGTTGATGGAGAGGCGTTGGCAATGACGATGGCGATGATCTCCTCCAATTCCCCGTCCCGGCGGAGTGCCAGAACGGAGTTTCTGATCCCCGAAATAGGGTTTGCGGTGGCGGCGGCGCTCGGGAGTCTTTTTCTGGAATATGATGAACCCCCCGACGTATTCAGGTTAGGAGGCTTAAGTAGGCGAAAGGGGGATGCGAGGGCGTGACCGAGGCGGTCACACCATGTGTTGGCGCGGCCAGGGGCCTGCCGCACCACCATGTGGTGTGGGCGCCTCGTGGCCCCTCTCCGTCTCGTCTTCTGGCTCCGTGGGTCTTCGGGCAAAATAGGAGCTTTGCGATATTTTCTAGTGTTTTTCTCGAAAGTTGAGTTCCTGCACAAAAACAAGACACCAGGGCAATTCTGCTGAAAACAGCGTTAGTCCGTGTTAGTTGTATCCAAAACACACAAATTAGAGGCAAAACAATAGCAAAAGTGTTCGGGAAAGTAGATACGTTTTGGACGTATCAATTGCTTCTAGGAATGTTTCCATCAACCACACGTAGTTGTCAGTGAGCTCGTTGCGCAAGAATCCGCAGCCAAATTGCACAGATTGCCCATGGTTGTTGATTCCGATGAATGGTGCGCATGGCATCTTGTAGATGTTTGTTAAATAAGTTGCGTCGGAAGAGATGCAGTCCGCGTAATGTGGGTACATTCGTCATGATGCACCGTCTACCCAATACATCCTCTCAACACAATCATCTTCATCTAGTTTGATTTTGTAGAAAAAATCCTTGTCTTTCTCCTGCATCTTCCTAAAATATGTCAAACAGTGTCATTTACCCTGTGTGTATGCCGGAAACATGCTCTCATGTTTGCCACATCTTTTGCCGTGTATGGCACGTTTTCGAGCTTCCCGTAAAACCTTGCCATTAGCTGCATCTGCCGGCACGTTGGGATGTTGCAGGAATGTAACATCTTTATGAACTGTTGTTCATCCAAAGGAATGTTGCGATGTGCGCGCAGGAACTTGGTCAGAGATGGTTTCTTTATCAGTGGGTGGTTGTGTTCATCCGAGGCTTGCACAACATGGAACCAGCCATCAATTTTCTTGATGTACATGTGTGCTTGGCATCCAGTCCTGGGGATTGTACTCCTCTTTCGCTTCTTCACAACTGATTGCGGATTCTGTGTGTCTTCTTTTGCTGCACTTGTTTTTCCTGCCTTGGTGCACACGAGGAAAACTTTGTGATACTCTTTTTCAGCATCCTTTCTTGACCAAGCAATCCGAACACTGAAACCTTTCCTTAGTGAGTATTCAAAGTAGTGAGCCTTTGCAGATTCATAGCTGTCGAAACGCATATTAACTGTCGGTGGTTTTGGTGTTGAGTTTGCGTCAGCTGCAGCGTCATCACCATGTTGCTTGGCTGTCTCATCAGTGCCCTGTGTCTTGCCATTGATAGTTGCTCCAGTATGTGTGTCCTGTTTTTTGCTTGCTGATACATTTTCCTTGCGTGCAGCACTTGAGAAGACCCCATCTCCATCTGTTCCTGCATCTGACATGAATCAATGTATCAGCTATTATTCTTCAGGTAATTTTTACAGTAAGTGGTGTGTAACTTCAGCTATATCTCCCTGGTAACTAATGATGCAATTATTATTTTTTGTACTAAATGGTACTGTAGTCATTATTGTTTGAGGTCATTTTTATAATAAAAGTTGTGTAAATTCAGCTATATCTCCCTGGTAACTAATCATGCAATTGATTTTGTACTAAATGGTACTGTAGGCATTATTTGTTTGAGGTCATTTTATAATATAAGGGTGTGCAACTTCAGCTATATCTCCCTGGTAACTAACCATGCAATTGATTTTGTACTAAATGGTACTGTAGGCATTATTTGTTTGAGGTCATTTTATAATATTAGGGTGTGTAACTTCAGCTATATCTCCCTGGTAACTAATCATGCTGCAATTTTTTGATTTTTTTTGTGGTTTTTAACATCAGTGATAACATCAATAACTAGCGACCATGCGTGTCCACTTGTAACTTTTATTTTACCTGCATTTGAAGTTTCCGCATCAAAATATCTGTCATCATCCGTGTCACTGCATTCCAAGTTGAGATCTATATCCATTGTTTGACCTGTTTCAAAATAGTTTTAGTATAAATGAGATAAAAGCAATAGAGAAACAGATATGTGGTCAGTTGGTAGTACATACAAGACTAACTGAACATGCATGTACATTTGGGCAATTTTTAATGTCTGACTTAATGTCAAGTCGGTATCTCTCATGGGTATAACTCTGTATCATTGCACAATGGTAACTATAGTACTTCTTAGATGATAACTTCTGTGTATATTCAGAGATCACTCAGTTTATTGTGAATCAGCAGAGGGTTTTTAGTTGATAACTGCATTGCTTGTATACGGATAAACTACATTTTGCTGCTTTTTTTTTGTAAATACATGGATTATGAAAAAACTAGATTTATGCATACCTGGATTGTACATTTCATAGGGCAATATGGTGTGGTAACTTCACTGCTTTTGCATGGATAATTTTAGTGTTCATACGTTGATAACTAAAATGTGTATGTTTAATGATTAACACACGATGGACTGGTACATGAAAATGCCATGAGGAAGGTGTGGGGTGGTGGTGGTTACTACATTGCTTTTTATATGGATTACTGTTGTGTTTTAATGCATACCCGAGTAATGCACGACACGAGTCAGTGTGTGGGTGGTAACTACAATATTTCACCCCTGATAATTTTAGTGTTTTTAGATTGATAACTTATGTTTTGTTATGTTTGTGTTTTTGCAGGGTTTCTCACACATTTATCAATATTTTTGATGACCAGGCTATAACATCAAGACGACACAAGCATACGTTATGCAGACATACTGTTTTTTAGGATTTCATCCAATTTGTTTCATGGGTATAAACCACAGATAAGCACTAAATTAGTTTTCCTCATTATATGTAGAAACCACTCAAAGTATTACATGTCATTATTGTAACTACATCACAGAACATGCAGTTTGATCATCACAGATCATCCAGTTCCAAATCGTTTTTTGTTTTCCATGGCTTTTTTATGGATCAGATGATTGATTCCCCTTTTGTTGTTCAACTTTGCCCCCTAAATTCGCCCACAACCAGGAGTGTTTTATTTCTCATTGTATGAGAGTAGCATAGATGCAGGTATGATAGCATAGAGGTAGTACCTGGGGGAGGGAGGGGCAGGGGCTTTTGGATCTGCGTTGTGCTCTTGTGTTTTTGCTGTTCTTCAGGTTTTTGGTGTGCATCAGATCCAGGAGCGGCTGTCCATGGCGTCTCCAAGGAAGAAGATGATGGTCAGGTAACGATCGAGACGTGGGTGGTGGCTTTTTAATGGCCCAGGTGAGTCTCTGTCTAGCCGCAGGGGTTGGTGGCTTTATGGCCTTTTTAGGACAGGGCAGCTTCTGGTCCCAATGGGCCAGTTGCGGTTGGTGGTGGGGATGCCAGCCTGGCGTTTTTTTGTGGGCCGTTCTCGCACGTGCGGGATTTGCGCGCTGGCGTGCGCGGCGCGGGCGATGCCAGCCTGGCGCTTTTTTGTGGGCCGTTTTCGCACGCGCGGGTTTGGCGCACTGGCACGCGCGGCGCGGGCGCGGTATTTCTCCCGATTCGTTTTGTCATGTAGCGCGTCGACGTATGCCAGCCAGCATGCGCCTGCCAGATAGTCTGGTCCAACTACTAACTGATGAGCGGGGAGGAGGAAGAAGACGAAGAAGAAGGAATATCTGGATTCGATTGCCCACAGCCGCAGTAACGAATAGATACTACCTCCGGAATTTTTCAAAAAAAGAACAAAGTGGTCGAAGGAAAATTCAAAAGCTAGGGTTCCTTACCGACAGAGGAAGAGACCGGTCCGAGTCGGATCTCCAGCGCTCCGCCCGCGCGCGCGGCTGCCGGAGTGTAGCTCGTGTTTTCCCGCGGCGGGGCCGGCGGCGGCGGGGCGCGTGGATTTCCGGGAGTGGGGCGTGGGGGTGGGATTATTTGCCTTTGCACTTTTGGTGATAGTGGTGGGGAAGACAGAATTTTTTTTAGAAATGGGGTGAAGCCCCAGCCTCTGCATCACGAGGATGCATACGGCTATTTTATTACAGATTTTGAAGTTTCAGGTCCTCAAAAGTACACATCATGCGTCTGAAAGAGTGGCAATAAACACTAGCCAACGGAAAATCAAAAGAAAAACGAAACACTTATGCATCATTTAATCTATTGAAGATCTGCCAGCCAGCGAAGTTGGAGAAAGCTCTGGCGACCTCCTCAAGCCGGCCGCACCCAGTAGTCACCTCCGCCCGTTGCTCCATAGGGAGGAGGAAGGACCACGCACCAAGCAGGGACGTAGCCTTGAAGATAACCTGCAAGTAGTTCATGTGTTTTGTCTTGTTAAAAACCAGATCATTTCTACACGTCCACAGGGACCAAAGTATAGCACAAACGCCTACTCGTATACGTGCTTTATCATCTTTTTGCATCCTTCTCAGCCAATTCCCAAACATATTTGTGATATTAGCTGGTGGTGGTAAATTAAATGTGAATTCGATAATTCTCCAAATAAACCGTGCTAGAGGACAAGTTATAAACAAATGTTCAATTGACTCCGTTGAGTCACAGAACTCACATTTCGTACACCCCTTCCATTTTCTTTTAATCAAATTGTCTTTAGTAAGGATTACCTTCTTATAGACAAACCACATAAAGATCTTAATCTTTAGCGGTACTTTCAATTTCCAAATATACTTTCTCAAAAATACAGTATGATCATTAACCAAATCAAGATACATGGATTTAACTGAAAACGTCCCATTGGGGGTTAAGTTCCAAACAAATCTATCCAACTCATTGGACAGTTCAACTTGCATTAGACGTTGAATCATGTGTGTCCAACGTACCCAATTATTTCCATTCAAAGTGCGCCTAAATTCAATATTTATAGGAGATGTCGAAAACACTTGTGTGATCAAAACATTTTTATGTCGCACTAGATTATAAAGAGAGGGGTATTGGATAGCAAGGGACGTATTCCCTAGCCAAATATCCTCCCAAAAGCGAGTGATCATGCCATTGCCTACAACGAAATGACCACGCGAGAAAAAATCTGCCTTTACCGCCATGAGGCCTTTCCAAAAGGGAGAATCCGTTGGGTGACTTGTCACCTGTGACAAGGTTTTATGTCTTAGGTACTTATTACGCAGAATTTCTTGCCACATACCTTCCTCATTCAACAACTTGTGAAGCCATTTACTCAGTAGACAGTTATTCTTAATATCAAAAACCTCTATACCCAAACCTCCCTGATCCTTTGGTCTACAAACAATGTTCCACTTAGTTAAGCGATACTTCTTTTTAGTACTATCACTATCCCAGAAAAAACGAGACCTATAAAAGTCCAATCTCTTGCGTACCCCTTTTGGTACTTGAAAGAAGGAAAACATGAACATCGGTAAGCTAGTGAGCACCGAATTAATAAGAATAAGCCTATCTCCGTATGAAAGAAGCTTTCCTTTCCAGCACCCAAACTTACGTTGGAAGCGGTCCTCAACTAGTTTCCACTCACTATTGAGCAACCGCCTAAAATGAATTGGGATTCCTAAGTATTTAAAAGGCAATGAACCGCATTCACAGCCAAAAATCTCTCTATATGCATCCATCTCATCTAGAGCTTTACCGAAGCAGAAAATCTCACTCTTATGGAAATTAATTTTTAGACCAGACATTTGCTCAAACAAACATAAGATTAGTTTCATATTAACAGCCTTTTCTAAGTCATGTTCTAGGAAAAGAATCGTATCATCAGCATATTGTAGAATTGAAACGCCCCCTTCTACAAGATGAGGTACAAGTCCGCCGACCTGGCCATCTACTTTGGCTCTATTAATAATGATAGCAAGCATATCTGCCACAATATTAAAGAGAGTAGGAGATAGCGGATCCCCTTGACGCAACCCTTTTCTTGTTTGAAAATAATGGCCAATGTCGTCATTAACCCTTATTCCCACACTACCAAACTGCACAAAGTCCTGAATCATTTTACACCAGCGCGTATCAAAGCCCTTCATACGCAACGCTTGTTGTAAGAAGGGCCATTTAACCTTGTCATAAGCTTTTTCGAAATCTATCTTAAGAAGCACCCCATCCAATTTTTTCCTATGGAGTTCATGAATTGTTTCATGCAAAACTACCACCCCCTCGAGAATATGCCTTCCTGGCATGAAAGCTGTTTGTGTCGGCTTGATAACTTTATCAACAACGTTGGAAATCCTATTTGTTGCAACCTTCGTAAAGATTTTGAAACTCACGTTGAGTAAACAAATAGGTCGGTACTGCTGAATTTGCATCGCATTTTCCTTTTTGGGAAGCAAGGTTATGATACCGAAATTTAACTTATACAGATCAAGCTCGCCTGCTTTCAGCTGTACAAACAAAGTCATAAGATCGTTCTTAACAATGTTCCAACACATTTGATAAAACTCAGCAGGAAACCCGTCTGGTCCTGGAGCTTTATTATGTTCCATTTGCATAACAGCATCATACACCTCCTTTGAGGTAAAATCTGCTGTAAGAATATTGTTCTCCTCATCGGTGAGTTTTTGAATATCCTCAACTGAATTTTCATCTAGACTAACGTTACTAGGAGCCGGTGCTCCAAACAATTTTTTGTAGTAGTTTGAGATATAGAGTTTTAGATTATCATGCCCTACAACAATCCCCTCTTCTTGCTCCAGCTGAAAAATTTTCTTTTTTCGATGCTTGCCATTAGCAATTAGGTGAAAGTATTTCGTATTACTTCCCCCTTCTTGGATGTATTTCACCTTGGCCCTTTGTGCCCACTTAATTTCCTCATCTCTTCGAAGTTTGTCTAATTTGAGAGAGGCACCTCTTAAGGTGTCCCTTTCCTCGTTATTTAGAGGCAATAATTCAGCTTTTATATCTAATTCATCGATGATCCGACAAAGTCTATCTCTCTCCTGCCTATAGACACCACTTTTATTTTTGGCCCATCCTCGAAGAAAACGTCTAAGGTGTCTAATTTTATGTTGCCATACTTGAATTGGAGTCACTCCCGTATGGACTGAATCCCATTCCCTCTTAATCATGTCATAAAAACCTTCTTGACTTAACCAAGAAAGCTCAAATGAGAATTTACTAGAATTGCCTAAGTAAGATTGATCTCCGGAATCAATTAACAAAGGCGTGTGATCGGACCCCGACCGCGTCAAGGCGTGGACCGAAACAAGAGGATACTTTTGCTCCCACTCCACCGTAGCTAAAACTCTATCTAGTTTTTCATAGGTTGGTGTCTCTCTACGGTTAGCCCATGTAAATTGCCGGCCCGAGAGATCGATCTCTCTAAGACTTAAGCATTCGATGATTGCATTGAACAAGATTGGCCACCGGGTTAAGAATCTGTCATTGTTCTTATCTTGGGGTCGGCGCATGATGTTAAAATCTCCCCCGACCAGCATAGGCAGCGGTTGATCCTCACACATACGAACCATCTCAGCTAAAAATTCTGGTTTTTTAGAATCTTGGGCTGCACCGTAAATAGCCACAAAAATCCACTCAAACCCATCAACTTTAGAACACAAGTGAACTTTAACCATATAATCTCCCGTGTCAACTTTTTTGACCGCAAGAGAAGTAAAATTAATGCCAATTAGAATACCTCCAGAACGCCCATGTGGAGGTAAACAGAACCACGTGTAGTCCCTTCCCCCCGACAGGTGATTCAAATAGGATACCGTAAAATTTGACTTCCCCGTCTCCAAAATGGCAATCACATCAAGATTCCGCTCTCTAATAGATTCCTGAATAAACCAAATCTTACCCGGGTCTCCAAGGCCCTCACTATTCCAGATAAATGCTCTCATTATCAAATAGACTTTTTATTTTTAAATCGAGCACTACGTCTTACGTTTGACAAATCAATTTTCTTCTTAGCTCTACAGATCTTAACTCTCGAGGATTTAGTGGCCAGATCCGTATGATCTTCCAAGACCTCTGCTTCTTCCTCCTCTAAATCTTCACAAAGTGCTGATACTTTGGAAAGTAACAGATTTTTACGTTGTTCTTCTTCAGCACTTACATTTTTCTGTAAAATTGTCAAAGACCTCTCATTTTCTAATGCCCTCACAGAATTAATAGTAACCGCAACCTGAGATGTAGACTGCCCTAAAGACACCCCAATCGCACTAGCATTCTGAACTAAAACATGATCTGAGAAATTAAGAAATGAAAACTTGGACTTTTGTTTTGTACCTGAGTGAATAGGTGAATCCCGTAATTCAGCCAAGTTCATCGCCCTCTCCAGCATGGGAACATCGGCATTCGGTTGTGCCCGGAGACGAGTACTCGAGCGCAGACCCGCCGAAGATGGGTCAGGAATCCCACCAAACGCAACAATATCCGCAGCTGTGACCTTTGATGGAGATGAATATCTGTCACCCACCCCAAGCGCAGGTGATGGCGTAGCAGATTTTTCTGGGCAGCGGGTCTGATTTCCCATGGTTATCTTCTTGACGCCAGAGCCAGGAGAGGGTGCCGCTGCTCCCAAACCACTCGAAGAAGATGTCATCCTTTGAGAAGGTTGCAAGACCGGGTGAAGTAAGCTCGGTTCAGAGAGTACCGAAGTCGGAGACGAAGGTGCATCAATCTCGTTAGTAGCAGTATTCAGGAACGGACCGGCTGGCTCGCAAAAGTCCATCTTCTGTTTCGTAACAACATCAGCAGGGGGAACCACAGTATCACCTTTGAAAGAGCACTTGTCAGCTACCGCAGCACCCTCAGCACTTTTAGTGACAACAAGTTCATTAGGCAATTTTGTTGGGGCGTGAAATAACCTTATTGCAGCCATCTCTTGCCCCTTGTTCGCTAATGCAGTCTCCTCTTCCTCTACCATGTCAGCCCACCTATTCGAGAATGAACCAAACCGTATTTTTGGTTCGAGACCCGTAGAGCGAGAAAAAGACGTGGGCAATATGACTCCAGCCTTTGGAGAAGTACATACCTTGGTTCCTTTAGAAGTAGTAGCAGACCTTTCACCCACAGCGTTCTGTTTAGGGTCCTTCACAGTGTTTGACTGATCGGAAGTTTCATCTTTTTTAGGCTCACTTTTACCAGCTTTCCCATCTGAGTCTTCTTCTCTTTTCTGTCCAGTCCCAGCTGATCCATCATCCTTCTTGTCCTCAGTAGCTTGCAGCATGTCTTCGTCTAAATTCTCTACCTCATGCTCCTCTTCTAGTTCAAAAGACAACCGATATCCTTTTCCCTTGAAAAGAATATCCTTGTGATATGGTATGGCAGAGATATCTCTTACTCGATACAGGCCACGGACAACATCAAATCTCCTCGTATAAGCCATGTCCAATTTCTTCGTCTTTCCCAGCAAATCTCCAAGCGCCCATAAAGCCAAGTAATCCTGCCTCAGATCATCCGGCACACCATGTATCAACACCCACACATTCTCCAGCTGGAACGATGGCTTAACTTCAGTTTTCCACTCCTCAAACTGAACTGAACACTTTCCATCTTTAGTGTCAAATTTGCCAAACCGTGTAGCTCGAATTAATTCCATCTTGCTAGGAAATTGTGTCTTATACACATTGTCTCCCGCCAGCTGCACATCCCACTGGAAATCATCATCAATTACGATCCATCGCAACACTTCAACAATTTGCTGGACTGACAAAGTACCTCCAGATACAGTAATCCGACCCATCCGACCATTATCAGATTTAGGTCGAAACCCTGGAGTAGCATGTGCCTCAATAACCATTAGATCCTCATGGGCCAAACCAAACAGAGATAAGGTAGGTTTTGGAGCATCATGCAGTGGGCAGTTCTCATCTGCATGATCAACCGAAGTGCAAATATCACATAAAATTGCTTTGCACTCAATAGAAAAATGCCCTTTATCTCCACACCTGAAACACTTAACCTTTTCAACACTTTTATCTTTTTTCTCTACAGCTCTGGTATGATCGTCACCACCTGTAACCACCTTAGCAGCAGCAGTCACAGTATGATTCTGAACCACGGCCGGTTGGGATGACTCTGAAATATCTTGCTGTTGTTTAACAACTGTAGGTGAGGCAGAAGGGGTACGCCTCGGTGGTGGACGACGCTGAAAAGTGCGTCCACGTCGATCAAAACCTCCAGCTCCAGGGTGAAAACCGCCAGGGCCGCCGCCTTGGAAGTTTCCGCCGTAGTTCCTATTCCCCTGAAAGTTGCCCCCATTGTTCCCATTGAAGTTACCTCGGTTCTGATCGAAGTAGTCTCCACGACCGTTGTCGTTTCCACCCCGGCCATAATCAAACCCTACAGATCTGTAGCCACCGCCTCCTCCATACCCTTGATGATTGTTGCCACCACCTCCACGACCATTGCTTGGCCCAGCTCCAGGATCACCCCCACCCTGGAAACGGAAGTTGTTGTTGCCTCCTACGTTCCCCGGACCGTATCCGCCACCTCCACCTCCGCCATCACGATACGCCATCAGTTGTCGTCGTGCAACTCGCGGCGCAGGGGCGAAGTCACGGGACCAGAAAAGACCTAGGATGTTTCGGAACGAGTTCCCTGCCTTTGAAGATCGACAAAAGCATAATGGGCCCGTATTGCCAGCTTGGCATCTCGCAGCGCGAGGAGCACGGCCCGTTTGGCCCAAGCTATAATCACGGAATTTTGAATTCAGCCTTGAGCAGCTGCCGTCAGCTCTCGTCGGCGGCGATCGGCCGGCGATCCGGTTTCCATGAGTACGAACTCTTGTCCTCCGTACCACCTGGATCCACTCTTTGGGATCAAAATCATCCAGAAAAAAAGTTGACGGGGAAAGCACCGGAGATCGCAAACCTCCGGCCGGCAGCTTCGTATCTTCCTGCAAGAAATCGTTAGATATCATACCATGGTGGGTTTCTTCTTGGCTGGCCTGCAGATCTCCTTCTTCTCCATCCACAGCGAGCAGTAAGGCCGCCAAAGCCTGGCGTTTGAGTCTTCTCTTCTCCTCCCGGCGAGAAACCTCCGGGATGTCCCTGCCTTCTTCTTCCTCCGGCGTCCTACAGCGGTAGGCGAGACTTGGGGTGCCTTCTCCGATCTTCTCCTCGACTTCATCATCGGATTCCGGTGAGAGGATCCAGAATCGCCCCAACGGCTCCGCTCCGCCTTCTTCGGACTCTCTCATCCAGCTCTAAAATTGGGGGAGAATTTCACTTCCCGGCCATGGGGGAAGACAGAATGGCAAGAGAGAGAGAGTCAGAGAGAGGAGGTGGTTGGTTTTGAAATGTGGTTTTGAACCGGTAGGGTGAAGATTGAACCACTTGAGTAGGGGTGTAACTGGGATCGGGATGTCCACGGCACCCCAAATCCCCGAACGGGATCCTCTGACGTTTGAGATAGTACTGCAGAGGGACGTAAATGCACGATCACCGTTCATTGTGCATCCAACAGCAGAAGATGGTACCTGTACAAACACGCAAGACTCAGCTCGCGGCCGAGGACGGGCGGGCATGGCGGCCGAGCAGGCGCACGCATACGGCATGGCCCCCATCTTCCTCGTCTCAACCATGCCGAGCAGGGGCACGCGTGCTGTCCCAGCGCCCAGGAGCTCGTCCAGGAGCAGTGTGTTGCTGCGGACAGCGCCCCGGAGCTGCCGGCCGGGCTGCTTGACAAGCTACGGCCAGCAAGCGCTTGCTGGCAGCCGCAAGCTCACCGGTCGCGCGCCGCTGCTCGCTGGCCGCCGCGCGCTCGCCGTCCGCGTCGAGTTGCCGCTGCTCGCTGGCCGCCGCGCGTTCGCCGGCCACCACGCGCTCGCCGACCACGTCGAGTCGCCGCTGCTCGCTGGCCGCCGCGCGTTCGCCGGCCGCCGCGCCCGCGTCGAGTTGCCGCTGCTCGCTGGCCGCCGCGCGCTCGCCGGCCTCCGCGCCCGCGTCGAGTCGCCGCACCCGCGTGCCATCGACGGTGTGCAGCTGACCACTAGCATCGAGCTAGGCGGGCCGGCGAGCTGACTCATGCGTGTTTCTACAGGTTCCACTCCTGCTGTTGGATGCACAACGAACGGTGATCGTGCATTTACGTCCCTCTGCAGTAGTCTCTCGTACGTCAGAGGATCCGGTTCGCAAATCCCATATCAATATCATTGAAGTGCCTAAGGGTGTGTTCGTTTCTGGAACCAGCTAGAATGGAACGGAACCGTTCCGCACCTGGAGGCCGTTCTTGTGTTCGGTTGGGACGAGGAATGGAATTAGGTGGTTCCTCGGAATGGAATATTCCGTGCAGATGCGGAACCAACCCGTCCGGCCAAATCGGCTGGACCGAGTGGAATGCCTCTCTCTCAGCGCTAATCTCCTCAGCCTAACCTCTCTCTCCCGTGTTCTCTCCCGTGGCTGCCGTCCTCCTCGAAGGTCAACGCCGGCGCCGCCCTCCTCCCTGCTCGCCGCCCTCCTCCCTGCTCGCCAGGCACGGCGCGGCCCGGCGCGGCCCGGCGCGGCCAGGCGCGGCGAGGAGTCCCTGCTCGTCGGGCGCGGGCGTGAGGTCGCCGACCTCCTCCCTGCTCGCCATGCGCGGCCAGGACGGCGCCGCCCTCCTCCCTGCTCGTCGGGCGCGGGCGGGAGGTCGCCGGCCTCCTCCCTGCTCGCCAGGCGCGGCCATGCGCGGCCAGGATGGCGCCGCCCTCCTCCCTGCTCGTCGGGCGCGGGCGGGAGGTCGCCGGCCTCCTCCCTGCTCGCTAGGCACGGCCCGGCGCGGCCCGGCGCAGCAAGGCGCGGCCATGCGCGGCCAGGACGGCGCCGCCCTCCGCCCTGCTCGTCGGGCGCGGGCGGGAGGTCGCCGGCCGCAGATGTCGCGGGCGGGCGGGAGGCCGCGACCACGGGCGCGGGCGGGAGGTCGCCGGCCGCGGATGTCGCGGGCGGGCGGGAGGAACGCGGGCAGGAGGCCGCGGGCGGGCAGGTCGCCGGCTGCGGGCGGGAGGTCGTGAGCGCGGAGGCTGCCGGGCCGACGGAGCAAGGTCGCCCGACGGGATGGGGATGAGGCTGTTTTGATTAATTAGACTCTAATTAATAATATTTAGATTAATTAGGATCTATTTAATTTAATTCCATGCTGTTCCATTCCATTTTGCCCATACCAACCGAACACAAGTATAAAGTGGAATGGAATGAGGTGGAATGGAATGGAATGGTTCCATTCCATTCCACCCGGTTCCAAAAACGAACGCACCCTAAGTGAACACCCACGGACAGGGGAAAAAATTCACGGACAGTAGCGGCGCGACCGCTACCACCCGTTAAGCGTTAACGATCTCCATCGATCATTCATCCGTGATCCGTCCCGCTGAACAAGATTGATTAAGCAAAGGAGAAGGAGAAGCACGAT
The DNA here is from genome assembly GCA_026929855.1 of Poa annua. Classification (NCBI taxonomy): domain Eukaryota; kingdom Viridiplantae; phylum Streptophyta; class Magnoliopsida; order Poales; family Poaceae; genus Poa; species Poa annua. Next base: position 100,376,150 of record CM049437.1, read on the forward strand.
CCAGCTAGCTAGCTGCTCCTCCAAGCCCGGCAGCATGGCGAATGCACCCGAGCTGAAGAAGCGGACCCCCAGCGGAGCCTGCCTAGGATGACGCCATTGTTGACCAACGACGGCGTGCGGCAGGAGTTCCGTTTGGGTTGGTTGCAACCGCCGCCACGCGAGACAAAGAAATCTGAGACGAAGAAATTTCTTTGGTAATATTACGTGTCTCGTTGAGAAGCCACCTGAAGACCAACCCCCTGCACAACGTCATCCAACCTCGACGCGGCTCCATACTGATCAAAAGTTTTTCGAATCTTCAAATAATTTATTATAGGATAAACCATTGTTGTTAAAATAATCCGAACGGGACAGCACGACTCCGGTCATGCCACCAAACATTTAGAAATGGTGACCCGCACAGCGACGTCTAATTAGGGGATCAGAATCGTCAGCCTCCAACCACGAACTAGGTACAAGAGAGAACTCTTCCGTGGACTAGTGGTAGCCATGCATATGCGCATAAGGGCCAGGTCTCGGGTTCGAATTCTCACTTCTACCTTAATGACAAAGCCGGGGTGGAGTCCCCCCTCCGGTCTTGTTGTTGTTCGAACTAGGTACAAGATGCACCATCTTCCAGCTGTAACCATGCAGAGGACCGTCTGCACGTACTCCTGGACAAATCTTTTCTGCTCCACCACGGCGTCGGAGACAATGCCGCACCAACGGGACAGAGCAGGAGGAAAAACCCATTCAATGGAATCGCCGACACCATCCATGAACCATAATGCCATCGATCTGAAAGATCGACAAGCACGCGATGCGACCAACTACGAGACGCCGCCATGAAGGACAACGCCAGTAATGCTAGCTTTAGTGCGTCTAAGTTTGCTTATTGCGACATGTTCTATTCTCAAGAATTTTGCTTTAGTGCGTCTTAGTTTTGAATCTTCTCTTCTTTCAGTAATCCTAGCTGGCACATGGGGTTTGGTTTGTTGATTCCGCCTCTCTTGATTTCGTCATATGACCTTCGACCCTGCTTCATTATAAGTATTTTGTATTTTCTCCGATCCGATCTATATTGATTGTCATTGAATCAGATATATCTAGACTATAGTCTAGATACTCACAGACTAGATATGAATTATAGTGAGTAATAATAAACATTATAATAGGGGGAACACAAAGGATCACAAATTCTTCAAGAGATGGAGTTATACATGATGTTTGCCTTGATGGAAGTGATAGAAATAATCTTTGGTATGGTATTTCAGCCACGCCACCACCAAGAAACTACATTTTGGTTGTTGTGGTGGGTAAAATGTTTTATTAAACTAAGATTAAATAGAAATATGCCTTCTCGTTTAGTTAAAATATACAGATCGTTTACGTTTTTGTGTTAAATATTTATGTTGACAATCGAGGATACATCCACCCTGCACCAACTTCTTTAACACAAATCACTCTCGCTCTAACATGCTGACCTACTACATGATAACCAGGTGTTGGCGTGGTGGCTGAGACTCCTAGTGAGGAACCAGACGGTCCGGGTTCAAGTCCCAACTGCGCCTAGTGGCATACTCGAATAAAGCGAGTATCTCACCTACCTAACAACATATAATCAAGCGAGTGATCATTCCCTCATTTGGCGATGTTTATGCTGACCCAGTGCATAATGCCTGACCACGAACTAACCAAATTCCATGGAACAACTGTCAATGATCCTGCAAGTTATGCAAAACCGGATATTGTTTCCTCAGGTTTGAAGGATTTAGAAGGGTGTAGTCCAACACATGTATCGGCCTTTTCAGGAAGACTTGACTCATTCAGGTGGTTGCCTTGTCTAGCTGCGAGGCCGAGTACATGGCAGCCTCCACAGCCTGCACGCAGGCCCTCTGGCTGGCTCGACTGCTTGGAGATCTCCTCGGCCGAGATGCTCGAGCAGTGCAGCTGATGGTGGACAACAAGTCCACTCTGGCCTTGGCAAAGAACCCCGTTTTTCATGAACGGAGCAAGCACATCCGGCTGAGACACCATTTCATCCGAAGCTGTTTGGAGGAAGGAAGCATCAAGGCGAGCTACATCAACACCACGGACCAGCTCGCTGATCTTCTCACCAAGCCTCTTGGGAGGATCAAGTTCCTTGAACTCTGCTCCAGGATTGGGATGGTTCAGCCCGTCCACAAGACAACGCACAAGACTTAGGGGGAGAATGATGGATAAGTCTCTGTACTATAGTCTTGTGGGGTTTGGTCTTTGGTCTTTGGTCTGTAGGGCTGCAGGCAGCACACATGGTCCTTGTGTCAAGGACTGGCTGTTAGGATAGCATCAAGGACAGTCAGTTAGGATAGCCTCAAGACTGGCTGTTAGGATAGCATCAAGGACTGGTTGTTATAACAGTCTTGACTGCTTTAGACTAGCATCTAGCATATTCGTGGCTGGCTAGCAGCCTATAAGTATGTAACCCCAACCCCTCAGGTTCGTATGACATTGTGTGAGAAATAAACCAACGAAAATTGCCCCAACTCTCCTAGTGCCATCCTCTCTCAATGAGAGTAAGATTGAGACAACTAACAAGTGGTATCAGAGCCAAGTTGTCTTGTAGTTTGAGTGTTTCCTGCCATCCCCTTTCTCCGGGAGCAGAGAAGCCCCGGCCGGTAGCAGCTCCAGCTGTCCCTGGTTACTTCCCTTCCTCCGGGTTGTCGAGCAGCAGCTCGTCAGAAGCAGCCTGCAGCCCCCCAGCAGCGAGCCATGTCCACAGGTCGCTCTCAGCACACGGCTACCTCGAGCACGCGGCGTCGGCAGGAGGCCGAGTGCGCAGATGCAGAGGAGCGTGAGCGAGTGACTGCGGCAACCGCTGTAGCAGCGGCAAGGGCGTCGAGGCTGGCAGCGGCGGAGCTGGCAGCAGCCAGAGCGGAGGTAGAAGCAGCAGACACGGCGGAGGCAGCACGTGTGGCTGCAGCGGAGGCTAAGGTGTTGCGTGGCAGCGCCAAGAGCTCCGAGTCCGCTGAAGGCAGCGTTGACGCAGACCGCGACGACGCGGCGCAAGAGCGGGCGGCGTAGTGGGCAGCCGAGCATGCTCGCGGTGGCGCTCCCAGAGGAGGTGCGCACGGCGACGGCGGCTGGAATGACCAAGGCCGAGGCCTCCACGGGGTCCGGACTGTGGTCAGGGACGTTGGTCCCAGTGTGGGGTGGCCTACCCTCACCAAAAGCAACTACGTCGAGTGGGCCGCGATCATGAGGGTCAGGCTCCAGGTGCGGCACATGTGGGAGGCGGTCCAGGACGACGCCGTCGACCAGCATGAGGATCGACGGGCGCTGGACGCCCTCATCGCCGCAGTCCCGCCCGAGATGCAGTTCTCGCTCTCCAACAAGCGGACTGCCAAGGAGGCGTGGGACGCCATCACCGCAGCACGCATCGGCAGCGACCGTGCCCGCAAATCCACCCTGCAAGCACTTCGCAAGGAGTGGGAGAACCTGGCCTTCAAGCCAGGTGAGGACGTTGATGATTTTGCTCTCCGTCTCAACACTCTGTTGCAGAAAATGGTGCAGTTCGGCGATGCTACCTACGACGAGGAGAGGGCTGTCGAGAAGCTCTTCTGGTGCATCCCCGAGAAGTACAAGCAGATGGCTCGCTCGATCGAGTCTCTGCTGGACCTCTCCACGATGACGATCGAGGAGGCGATAGGTCGCCTCAAGGTCGTCGACACCGACGAGCCACAGCCTCTCTCGGGGCCAATCACCACCTGTGGGAAGCTGCTCCTGTCTCGGGAGCAGTGGGATGCCGGCCTCGGCAATGGGAAGAAGGGGGAGCCTTCTTCCACAACGGGCAGCCGCAGGCGTGGCAGGCCGCGCAGGGGGCGTGGAGGCGCAGCCGGCAGGCCCAAGCCGGCACAGGACGATGGTTGCCACAACTGCGGCCGTCTTGGCCACTGGGCCAGGGAGTGCAAACAGCCACGACATGGCCAGGCCCATGTCGCACAGGCTGCAGAGGCCCACGTTGCACAGGCTGCAGAGGCCCACGTTGCACAGGCTGCGGAGGACGCAGCTCTGTTCATGACGCACGCCAGCGTCGAACTATCCCCTGCGGCACCGACCGCAGCGGCTCTCCTCCACCTGGACGAGCCAAAGGCGCATGCCCTCCTCGGCGATGGTTTCGGCAGCGACAAGACTGGCGGGTGGTGCCTTGACACCGGCGCCACCCACCACATGACCGGTCGACGAGAGTTCTTCGCCGAGCTCGACTCCGACGTACGAGGCTCCGTCAAGTTCGGGGATGCCTCCGCCGTAGAGATCAAGGGCGTCGGCTCCGTCATCTTCATCGCCAAGACCGGCGAGCATCGGCTGCTCACCGGTGTCTACTACATCCCTGCGCTGAGGAACTCTATCATCAGCTTGGGACAGCTGGACGAGAACGGCTCGCGCGTGCTGATCGAGCATGGGATCCTACGCATCTGGGATCGCTATCATCGCCTTCTTGCTAAGGTAACCCGAGGCGCAAACCGGCTCTACGTCCTTGATGTGCAGGTGGCACAACCTATCTGTCTCGCAGCTCGTCGGGACGACGAGGCGTGGCAGTGGCACGAGCGCTTCGGCCACCTTCATTTTGAGGCCCTGAAGCGGCTCAGTGCCAAGGAGATGGTACGAGGCCTGCCATGCCTCGACCATGTGGAGCAGTTCTGCGACGTCTGTGTGTTGACGAAGCACAGACGACACCCTTTTCCCCAGCAGGCGAGCTTCAGAGCTAAGGAGAAGCTTGAGCTCGTGCACGGGGATCTGTGTGGCCCGGTGACACCGGCCACACCAGGAGGACGGCGCTACTTCTTGCTGCTCGTCGACGATCTCTCCCGCTACATGTGGGTGGTGATCCTCGGCAGCAAGGGGGAGGCAGCGGACGCCATCAGGCGTGCGCAGGTTGCTGCAGAGGCTGAGTGCGGCCGCAAGCTGCGTGTGCTGCGCACCGACAACGGCGGCGAATTCACAACAACTGAATTCGCGTCATATTGCGCTGATAGAGGCATCCAGCGCCACTACTCCGCGCCGTACAGCCCACAGCAGAACGGCGTCGTCGAACGGCGCAACCAGACGGTTGTGGGGATGACTCGGGCCCTCCTCAAGCAGAGAGGGATGCCGGCTGTCTTCTGGGGAGAGGCGGTGCTGACAGCCGTCTACATCCTCAACCGCTCTCCTACCAAGGCGCTCGACGGCAGGACGCCGTATGAGGCTTGGCATGGACGAAAGCCGGCGGTCTCCCACCTGCGGGTCTTCGGCTGCCTTGCGTTCGCCAAGGAGCTCGGCCACGCCGGTAAGCTTGACGACAGGAGCACTCCGGGAGTGTTCATCGGCTAATCGGCAAGCTCGAAGGCCTACCGCATCCTCGACCCCAAGACACAGCGTGTGCGCACGGCGCGAGACGTCGTGTTCGACGAAGGGCGAGGATGGGCGTGGGGTAAGGCGGTGGATGACGGCTCGACCTCGACATGTGACGACCTCATCATCGAGTACGTCCAGTTCGAGGAGGCTGGGGGAGCAGGCAGCTCCTCTTCGCTGAGCACGTCTACTTCGGCCCCCAAGACTCCATCGACCCCGGTGGTGGCTACACCGACGGCACCTCAGCCAGCGACGCCACGTACTCCAGCACCGGCAGCCACTCCTCCAGGCACGTCTACATCATCACCAACGCACAACCCGGTGGAGTTCGCATCCCCGCTCCCTCACGACGAGGAGCGCATCGATGCGTATCATGACGACGAGCCGCTGCGGTACCGTACGGTGGAGAACCTACTCGGTGACCAGCCGGTGCCGGGACTAGTGCCGCGCGACTTGGAGGCGCAGCTGCAGCTTGCGCATGACGACGGTGAGCCTCACTCTTTTGCAGAGGCTGATAGAGACGCAGCATGGCGCGCTGCGATGCAGATGAAGATGGATGCGGTCAAGGAGAACCGCACTTGGGAACTTGCTGATCTCCCTCGTGGTCATGGTGCGATCACCCTGAAATGGGTGTTCAACTGAAGAGGGATGAGGCCGGCGCCATCGTCAAGCACAAGGCTCGCTTGGTGGCGCGAGGTTTCCTGCAGCGGGAAGGGGTCGACTTTGACGACGCCTTCGCTCCTGTGGCACGGATGGAGTCCGTGCGGCTCATCCTTGCACTAGCTGCACAGGAGGGCTGGTGTGTCCACCACATGGACGTCAAGTCGGCCTTCCTCAACGGCGAATTGAAGGAGGAGGTCTACGTGCAGCAGCCGCCGGGATTTGTGATCCCCGGCAAGGAGGGCAAGGTACTTCGACTGCACAAGGCTCTCTATGGCCTCCGACAGGCACCAAGGGCGTGGAATGCCAAGCTTGACTCCACGCTGAAGACGATGGGCTTCGAGCAAAGCCCGCACGAGGCGGCCGTCTACCGACGAGGCAGCGGAGGAAATGCCCTGTTGGTGGGCGTCTATGTCGACGATTTGGTGATCACCGGCATCAAGGATGCGGAGGTGGCTGCGTTCAAGGAGGAGATGAAAGCTGCCTTCCAGATGAGTGATCTGGGGCTCCTCTCCTTCTATCTGGGGATCGAGGTGCACCAGGATCACTCCGGGATCACGCTTCGACAGACCGCCTACGCCAAGCGCATCGTTGAGCTAGCTCGGCTCACGGACTGCAACCCAGCTCTCTCTCCGATGGAGGAGAGGCTGAAACTGAGCCGTGACAGCACGACGAAGGAAGTGGACGCTACACAGTACCGGCGTCTTGTGGGCAGCCTTCGCTACCTCGCCCACACTCGGCCGGACTTGGCGTTCTCCGTCGGCTACGTTAGTCGCTTCATGCAGCGACCGACGACGGAGCATGAGCAGGCTGTGAAGAGGATCATCCGCTACGTTGCGGGGACTCTCGACCACGGCCTTCACTACCCTAGAGGCCCTGGGGCGGCAGACTTCATCGGGTACAGCGACAGCGACCACGCCGGCGACATCGACACCAGCAAAAGCACTAGCGGGATCATGTTCTTCCTCGGCAAGTGCCTCGTGAGCTAGCAGTCGGTCAAGCAACAGGTGGTTGCCTTGTCTAGCTGCGAGGCCGAGTACATGGCAGCCTCCACAGCCTGCACGCAGGCCCTATGGCTGGCTCGACTGCTTGAAGATCTCCTCGGCCGAGATGCTCGAGCAGTGCAGCTGATGGTGGACAGCAAGTCCGCTCTGGCCTTGGCAAAGAACCCCGTTTTTCATGAACGGAGCAAGCACATCCGGCTGAGACACCATTTCATCCGAAGCTGTTTGGAGGAAGGAAGCATCAAGGCGAGCTACATCAACACCACGGACCAGCTCGCTGATCTGCTCACCAAGCCTCTTGGGAGGATCAAGTTCCTTGAACTCTGCTCCAGGATTGGGATGGTTCAGCCCGTCCACAAGACAACGCACAAGACTTAGGGGGAGAATGATGGATAAGTCTCTGTACTATAGTCTTGTGGGGTTTGGTCTTTGGTCTTTGGTCTGTAGGGCTGCAGGCAGCACACATGGTCCTTGTGTCAAGGACTGGCTGTTAGGATAGCATCAAGGACAGTCAGTTAGGATAGCCTCAAGGACTGGCTGTTAGGATAGCATCAAGGACTGGTTGTTATAACAGTCTTGACTGCTTTAGACTAGCATCTAGCATATTCGTGGCTGGCTAGCAGCCTATAAGTATGTAACCCCAACCCCTCAGGTTCGTATGACATTGTGTGAGAAATAAACCAACGAAAATTGCCCCAACTCTCCTAGTGCCATCCTCTCTCAATGAGAGTAAGATTGAGACAACTAACATCCAGAACTAAGATGAACTACGAAATGATCCAAAGTCTCAGGATCTTTCTTTTCGACCGTAGTTCTCATACTTATTGCAGAAGATAAAGAGTATCAACGTGGATGCCTCCTCCTGTAGTTTTTATGGTATGTACTAGCTTTGTCTGAGGATATACAATAGATGAAAAGTATTTCTGGACTATTTAGTACCTCACCTTACTTTGGGATTTCACCTATTGAAATATAGTGTAAGAGAATACTATGAAAATGTAAAGAATATTTACTATTAGTTCCCACAAATCTTTCTGCCGAAAAAGTTAAAATGTTGAGAATATCCTAAATGTCAAGAAGGATGCATCAGGTTGTACTCTCACTCTCTCTCTCACACACACACCAATAATATGCAAGAAAATACAGACACTTAATACAATCAATTAATATGAATTAAATGAACACAAACTTTCTTGGTAATCTTATTTGTAACTTCTAATTTGGAGATGTTGCGTGTTTTCATTTTGTCTATTCTAATATCTTTTTTTTGTGCCTTCTTCCAATGTCACTAAACTTAAATATTTTTTGACAGTTCGTCTATATACAAACTTCAAATGAAATTGCGTCAACTTTGGCTCCCTGTCACTCTACGGGTGTTCTGCCGGTGCTGAGTTCCCTTTCAGTTCAGTAGGGCCATCTAACAATGCAATGGGCGCGGATAGAATGCCTAACAGCTGAGGTTCATGAAGGTAACGGGCCTAACAGCTTCACGCATGCGATCAATTAATTTTCAAGTTAGTTTATGTATGTAGTCCAGCGGAGCAAAAATGTAGGATAGAATGCCAATGAACTTGGGTTTCATTTTTTTTCTTTATACTCTTATGTAGTGTGTGGTTTCTTTCGAGGCCTGAGGACCTTTCCTAAATACTATATTTCTAATTTTCTGTTATGTAGTGATTGTTTTTTTGCTTTTAAAATGAAGGATTGAAATTAGCAGTGTGGCACAATCACAGGGTGATGATTGACATTTTGACACAAGCAGAAATTCATTTTATCGACTTTAGCTTCTCCATGGCTTTTATTTAGTATGCAGCGACACCACATATTATCTCATGCCATATTGGTTATTACAACCTTAGCTCTATTATTTTGCAGACATTTGTCATTCTATGAATTAGGCCTTTAATGTGGACGGTTGTATTTCACTACACGCTTACCATATGGTCCATATAATTGTTCAGTTAAGAAGAAAATGAAGGGCCGGGTATGAGTTAACCAGTTTTGTCATATATTGCAGTTTTGTCATTGAATTATTTCTTATTATTTACATAGTAGTACGATTATTATTTCAGTTAAGAAGAATATGATCCCTCCAAATAACTTCCAGATTTATACACGTGTCTGTTATTTTCCTATCTAGGAGTGCAGGACAGTGATAGAATCATAGAATACTGTAAGCCCATGGTGGTCGTCGAACATAGTCCCCCCCTTTAGGTGGCTGCTTGTGTTTGTTAATTTTCTCCTGGGCAGTACTGGTTGATGATGATATACTGTTTCAGGAACCGTAGGAGAAGAGTCTTGTTTGTTTGCTATGGATATATTCAAAATGTAGGGTCGATGATCATGTTTAGCTGCAGCAAATGTCTATGACACTCGGTCTATCTTATTAACTAACTTGATTCTTCTATTTTATAGGTACGACAAGTATTCCCGAAAGAATAGGTGGAAATTTGATGCTATTGACATAATGGAGTCTACGTCTTTCTTACATGTATGATGCAAAAATGTCCGGACCTTGAGGCATATTGCCAGCCATGGAGGACTATGGCGCTGTGTATGAGGATGACGGAAATTTATGCCGTCTTTTGGTTGGATCATGCTGCATATTGGCTAAGAAGCATCACATCATCACTGCCCAAACTGCTGTCAATCATGGTAAGCATGAGTAGCCATTCTTTCCTGGAAATTGGTCAGGGCAAGCACATCTCTGATGAAGCCAATTCTTATATGGAATATGCCCAAAGAATATTTCATTTATTCAAGCAAAAACAATTACATGTGCATGCATTTTGTTGTGCTGTATATTTTAACTGTATGAGGATGCAACGTCCATTCATGTTATTGCACTGCAGATTTTAACTGTACATAGGATGCAACAAAATTACTGCATAAGTATATTTACTTTTGTGGATTGGTGAGCAAGATGTGGTCAACGTGGCTGGATTGACATCATGTACACAAGATTTATTTTTTCATCAATCTAAAAAATTTCATACCATCAGTAAAAACACCTAATTTTAATGTTGTTTTTTTAAAATACAATCACGAATGTACCTTGCCGAAATGCTTCTCTGATGTGTGGGTTGCACACCCAGGTTGCACTCACAGTAGTCGCATTTGGGTGCCTAACCCTCCTTTATATACAAAGAAACACATCAGGGTTCCTCCTTCTCTATTCTACAAATTAAGCTCTTATATACTTTAGTAATTAGGGAAATTTCCCCCAACACCGATCACCTGGCGCCCATTCGCTCACAACACAGGCAAGTAACACATTACTGAATTAAATCCACGCTTTCCAAAGTTTCAAACGAATCGACTGACCAGTCAAGCCTGATGATCTGATCATGAAAATTTGTGTACACGCCTGCCTATTGGTACTTCTCTTGACCTGATTATGCACTATAGACAACGAAGGAGAGCCAAAAAGAGTTTTTTTAAACCACCTCCAACTGAACCATGTAAACCATGCTGTAGTGTTATGTGTTTGCAGTATGGACTCCATAGGAAGCACACAGAATTTGTGATTACCTTTTCTATCGTACCCATCTTACCCAACAAAATTAGTTCATACTTTCAGCGGATAGGCACACTGAATTTCTGCTCTATGTGAGACTGCATTGCATGTAATTATCCTGCCTTCCAGCGTTAATCAAAGTATGGTGCCCGTATTTCAGATTTCAAATGTTTGCCTCTACATACCAGCTTCTCAGATTTCAAATTCTAGCTTTTAACAAGTACAGTGATGATCACTGCCATCAGTTGTAACTTATTACTACTAAATGTATACCCCCAGCGTTAATCAATGTATACACAGAATACTATCAAATGTGCTTCTCCGGCTTGCAGGTACTATAATGTGTAGGAAGTAATATATACAAAGCTTAACCAAATGTGCCCACTTTGTAAGCGAGCACCCTGCTATATATATAAGAATAAATCATGAATCGAATTATGCTTTTGCAATCTCAGTTAATAACTCATTATACGAAACTACGACACATAGCAATTCAACGGGCGCGGCGTGTCGCCGCGCGACACTTCCTAGTACCATAACGATTAATCAACGCAATAGATGCACTGCATCAGGAAAAGGAAGGGTAACAATAAAGCATCGCGCTTTTTAAAACTTTACTGATTGCAAAATATAGACAGATCAAAGACAAGATATATGGTCCTTGTAGTCTGCTGAGAGCAAAGAAGGAATATGCTATGAGCTACCTCTGGTTGAGATGCACGATACATGATAACAATGAATGAATCATACAGGTTCCATGCTCTCTGTTACAGGTAATCATATATCTCAAATAACTAAGCCCCGCAACTTCCCTCAAAAGCAATCACAAGTCAAATGGTCTGTAAAGCGGTTCAAGTATCACAAACTAACATCAGGCAATGTTGAAAACTAACAGGAACGACATGTAACATCTTGAATGAGAATAACAAGACCAAAAATATCTGTTAACTAGAATGCCTACCAGATAAGCTTTAAGGTTCTGATATTCCACTTGCCCAGAAAAATGCCCTAGCTAAAGAACTGAGGCACAGTAATGGCTCCACAATGCTTCAAACATAGCTACAGAACAGCAGGTGCAGCAAAGAAGTGATACAGTTCCAGGCAACTTGTACAATGCAAATAAGACATTGCTTGTACTGAACTAGTACTGCCTGAATAATTATATCCACGTAATCATCCCAAGGATGGTCCCAGAAGGTGAGATGATCGAAGGCCTAAATCAATCTGATTACAACTAGCTAAAATGTGTTTTCTCAGCCAAACGTAACCGGAGAAGAAATGAAAAACAAAAACAGTAAGCTCTCTAACTACAGTGAGAGAAAACTAATTCTCTGACCAATAACAAACAGTAGTTAGCCTGGAAAGGTAGACGACCTTCAAAAGGTAGACAGCCTTTTCCTCTTTGTTTTCTTCTTTGGAGTCAAATCTCTGTGCACGCTGCCGTTGGAATGAGGAAGAGCACGTATGGGGCTCATTCGCCTAGCAGCTGTTCTTCTCCCTCTCTTGTTCGTCCACTGAATTGGTAATTTGCCTGCAACTTGGGAAATACCATCAGATGTAACAAGCTCAGCCACTCTTTGAATCCTCTCCTGCATTTGCATAACCCATGCTACCGACAGATCCAGTGATAATGAATCGTCCAGTGGTTTTCGCCACAGATCAAGTAGGATGCGCTGAAACGATTGATATGATAGCGAGGGCAGGAAATCCTTGCGTGGTGCATACATCATGTTAACCTTTACGACATGCTTACACAGGTTACCCTGCATTGACCACGAACAACTGCACAGAGAGAATTCAGATCCAGCATTCCATACAGTCCGCTTTTCACTAGCATCTTTCTGGCTTGCCACCTTGGCTGAAAGAGGTTCGTTGTCATCAAAGAAAACATCCTTATCAGGTATCTGCGTCGCCCTTTGCCATGAAGTGGACGCAATGTACTCTGCTTTCGCCTGAGGAAATGAACCGCTCTCATCTGCATATAGGTTGAGCCAGTAGCCTGAATGCAGCTCTGTTGTGAGCTTGTGCACCAACCAGTCCACACGTTGGAAAGCATCAAGTTGTGAATCATCGTATGCTTTAAGCTTGAGCTTTAGATGGTAACCCTCAATTGCACCACAGGACTCCTGACTTGCTAGCGGCAAATTTCTGATTGTATCAATCCACATCTCTAGATAGGGAAATGGCATAAAAGAAACAAGTGTTAGCATCTACACGAGCATTTGCAATTCAGTATACATTTCAAATCTACAACCTGAGATTCTTACCCAATTTGGGAACCCAAAATGACTTGAAATACTGTATGAATGTGGTTTGGTCAACAAAGTCTTGAAACAATTGCTCCAGGGCATCCATGGGATTTTTCACACTCCAGATACTATACACAAATTTTCCTAGTTGTGTAAAAATTTCTCGTTGCACCTCAATGTTGCTGCATTTCTTGATTATATTTTTAAGCCAGGTTCTCCTTATGTGCCATAAAGAAAACAAAATCGGGCAGGAGAATACATTCCTGCAAATAATGACACATTCCATGAATGGCAATTAACTATACACTATCAAAACTAAATACTTTCACAGTTATATCATGTGTCAAAATATATGCTATACCTGATTGGCTCCAGCTCTGTGGTTGGGTCATCAACAATAAAACCGCCAATTCTCCAGGTGGAATCAACAGACTGTATTCTACTAGCGAGTGTTTTCATCCATCTCAAAGTGTCCTGCTTGGTAACTGATCGGGTTATAACCCATGCAACAGGCACAACATGTTGTCTCGAATCGAATGCAAGAACAGTGTGCAATGGGTACTGCAGGAAAGAGTAAAATGTCAAACAATTGGTGAAACTAGACTCAGCCGATATAACTAGACATTACTATAAAATGTTGCTTAAAAGTATAACCACACAACTCTAAGCTTTTCCTGTAGTTAGATACCTTCAGCTTGCTTACACCAAATGAGGAATGAGAGGCCAAAATACTCTGGTGACCAAAGCGGATCATCTGTTGCAGTTGCCACTCAGTCTGTATCCCTAGTACGAATGCATCTGTCTCGGTGGAGTCCTGATGGAAAAACACAGACTTCTTATTCCTTTCTACCCACATCCTGATGCTAGCTTGGTCATCCAGATCCAACTCATGTGTAGACCTCTTGATGATCATCCCAAGCTTGTGGACATACTGCGAAGCGAGGCTATCGACCTTTGCATCCGGGCCACAGTAGCGGTGTATCCCTTCTATATGTGTCTGCAGGATGTTCTCCTCGGGGATACCGAGATAGATCAACGACATGGTCTGCTGCTGAATCTCGCTCCCAACATACGGCACTTTGCTGGCACCAGGCCCGATGGCATCCCGGTCCAGGGGTCCATGGCATACAAAACCGGACTTGTTGACATGGCGCCTCTCATGGTAGATAATGAGCACCACCGAAGGCCGGGCGTACAACCGCTTGATCGCGAAATGGCAGGTGCAGCCTCGCATCGACTGCGGGCGAGCTGCACGGTTTCTTGTGTTGATCCTGTACTTTCTGCTAGGCAAGATCTCCCATTCCTCCCCGTAATTCTCAGGACCAAACGAGCACCAATACCTGAATTTATTTTATATAACAGGACACACCACTAATTAGTAACAAGGACTTGAAGTAACCCAAGAATTAAACATGGTGAGCATAGGCCTTTCCCCAAGAACATGGCGACCAAAGCAGGGGAGATGGCAGGAGGGAGAGACGTACAGTCTGTAGAGGAGGTGGTCATCGCTCCTGACCTCCTGGAGGGCGCCCCTCTCGCGCCTGCGGGTGCGCTCGATATGGAACCTCGTTGGGTACTCGGGGCTGTTGCACTCGCCGCCGATGAAGGCATCCAGCCGGTCGTAGGGGATGAGCGCGACGTCGTCACAGTGGTGCTCGGAGATCGCGTACTTGGACCACCTGAGGTCGGCAGCGGAGAACTCCTCCCCGGGAGGGTCCTGGACAGGGAGGTCGCTCACCGAATGCACCACCGCCGTCTCATCCCCCATTTTTTTCCTTCTCGCCGTCTCCCGCCGCCAGTCGCCGGAGCTGGGACAACCCTGGAGATAGGGAACAAACAGGGGTGAAGTTGACCGGACGATGAAGAGACGAGAGGAAACCCTATTCTCTGCCCGTTGCGGAGACTAGCGAAAGCGAAACCTCCGCGTACGTCCACTCAGCTCACATGGGCTGGCCCATTTAGGCCGACTAGCATTTTTTTCCTTCATAACTTTTCCTTTTTTACACAAAAAAACTTTCCTTTTCGTGTCCTTTAATAAATACCATCTGACACCAGTTTTTTTATGAGAATAATCCTGCATTTATGTATTTTTTTAGTTTATTCATACTTGCGAACTAGGTTGGAAACATATTTACAGGCTATAGTATTCAATTATCAAACACTAGCATCTTATATAAAGTATACTTTACGCATGAACCCAGTGACCGTGTCAAACCAAAACATGAAAGCCCAAAGAGGCCACCGTAGGGACCATGAAAACTCTGGACCAAGCAAACTATGAGAAAGCCACTCTCAACATGATTTATATAGTAATTTGGACTACAAATATATTAGGTTAAAAAAAAAAGACTACAAATATATCACCTGCACAAAATGTGCAAGTTAAAACACAAAACCACTTCAGAAGGCCATTATAAACAACTCAACCTGATTTACCCAGGACTTAGTAATATCAATTTTATCTAATGTCCTAGACTACAACTTACAAATCGTCACAGTACACTGACATGTGCAGGGATGAAAAAATCACAACTAGTATGTCCTCTGTTATTCTAATAATATTGGTGATCACCAACAAATCATTAAAAATCGATTCACAGAATGCCAACAAAACCATCAGGTTTAATGGCAGGAACGTTTAACCTGCTGCACTAAACTTAACTGTCTGCTAAAACATCAGGTTGCATCTGCTAAAATAATTCAACATACATGTAAGACTGACAAGGTTGAAGCACTAAAGGAATAAAGGGTCAAACTATCCAAAATAACATGAAAATCCTCCTTGAAGCAAGACGTACCCAACAGCTCGACACATTATATGGTGAAAAGAGTTTTAAAAAACAACTACATGAAGCCAACAAACAGACAAAAATAATTTCAAAAAAAAAAAAAACAGACAAAAATAACTAATGGAATTTATGAAAACACAGGGTGACTGCTGCTGAACCAAACTCTGGAAAACTTCAATATGACCAAATCTCCAAAGTCACAGACAGAATAACGCCCACCCTGGGTCCTGGAAACACCAGCTTCGAACAATCACGGACAGAATAACGCCCACCCTGGGTCCTGGCAACACCGGTTTCAAACTAACTTAAAACCCACGTAGTCAAAACTTGTCAAGGCTGATTCATCAAAAACGAAAGCAGCAAGCCATGTGCTGTAGTACCAATAGTTGTCCTGTGACCCGCCAAGTCAACTACATAAATAAACTAGTTGTACACTTGTACTAAATACGGTAACAATTAAGACAGACAGCAACATGGTTGGCCGCCCCTGTGTCGAAATTATCAAGCCAACTTGCGGTAGGTAGGTAGGAGCAGTTGTTTGCCTGCCCACTTGACTCCGGAGCGGGCGTACCAGAACTCGGCACCAAATCCGCGGGCAGTGCGCGGTTAGCAGGGACCGAATCTGCGCTCGGAGTTACAGGAACCTAATCGAACCGTGGGTTTCTGGGCTACTGCAGGAACTACACGAGATTAGCGAGCAACAACTAACGGATGAGCGGGGAGGAGGAAGAGAATAAATATTTGGATTTGATTGCCCACAGCCGCAGCAACGAACAGATACTACCTCCGGAATTTTTTTTTTTAAGTGGTCGAAGGAAGATTCAAAAGCTAGGGTTCCTTACCAACAGAGGAAGAGACCGGTCCGAGTCGGATCTCCAGCGCTCCGCCCGCGCGGCTGCCGGAGCGTAGCTCGTGTTTTCCCGCGGCGGGGCCGGCGGCGGCGAGGCGCGTGGATTTCCGGGAGTGGGGCGTGGGGGGTGGACTTATTTGCCTTTGCCCTTTTGGTGATAGTGGTGGGGAAGACCGGAAGAATGGCGAGAGAGAGAGGAGGTGGTTGGTTTTGAAATGTGGTTTTAGGGCATCTCCGGTCGTTCCCCCTTCCCCCAAAACGCCGCTATTTTGGGGCCGCCGCGGCGTCAAACGGCGCTAATCTGGAACCTGGGGGGCGCGGTTTCCAGTTGTCCCCAGCCCAAGTTTCGGCCCATACAATTCAAAAAATGGCGGGTAGGATAACATAGGCGATTTCATTCATATTTGGCGCAAACAGTGGCGATTTTATTCATATTTGGCGCAAACTCGGCGATTACAAAGTAGAAATTTAAACTAAAAACTTAAATAGGCGATCCTACACGCCTAGTTGAAGAGGCCGAGGCTGTTTGCGATCGCCTGGTTGTAGTCGCCGGCGCCGCCGGCGTCCTCGCCGCCGGGCTGCTTGCTCGGGCCTGCGCCGGCGTCGTCGCCCCACCACTTGCTCTGCTGCAAGGTGCGCTGGAGCTCCTCCTCCTCGCTGTCGTCGTCGAGTACGTAGTACTCGACCTCTTTCGCCATCGGAGGAGGAGGGATACGGCGGCGGCCCGCATTGGCGGCGGCCTGCTGTAGGCGCTCCGCGCGCTTGCGCTCCGCCTCGACGAGGAGTTGGCGCTGGACCTCCATCTCATGCGCCGTGAACTCGCCGAGGCTCCATTCCTCGGCGAATCCATACTCCGACGGCTGCACGGTGTTGAAGGAGGCCTCCTCGACCTCCTTCAGGCCGGGCCACTCCTCTTCCTGCTCCTCCTCCGCCGGCTCCGGCTTGGGCTCCTTCTTCGGCTTGACGAGGCGCCGGAAGAGTGAGCGCGGAGGAGATGCCGCGCGGCGCTGGCGCGGCTCGCCGATGCGCAGGGCGCCGCTGCACATGGGGGTAGGGCGCCCGGAGTTGAGGGTGGGAGGTGTGAGGGAGTGCGGCGCGGCGCGCGTACCTGGAGGAGGCGCCGAGCACGCGCCGGAGGAAGAAGAGGTGGCCGAGGAGGAGCTGCCGGCGCCCATCCGCCGCGGCGTCCATGACATGCGCCGCGGTGGCATGGTCAGCCGGGGCTCGTTGCCGGCGGCGATGTACTCCAGCACCCACTGGAGGGTGCGGTGCTCGCCGCCCCACCACTGCTTGCGGCCCAGGGTGTTGCAACGGCCCTCCACCTGGCCGTTGTTGCCGCGGTCGGCGATGTCCTCCTCGTGGCGGCGCTGGAAGTACGCCGTCCAGAAGGCGTCGTTGCCTTCTGCCCTCCAGCGCGGGTCCGTGGCCTGCTCCGGCGTCAGGCCTGCGCGGACCTCCGCGACGGCGTACTCGACATGGTCGCCGGCAGGGACGGGGGGCACGGGGATGCCGCCCGCGCTCAGCTGCCATGGTCCCTGGTCGCCGGAGGCGCCGGGGACGCGCATGTCCGGCGAGCACGGGTACCCGGCCAGGTACAGGGACCAGGCCTCGTGCTTGCGGAGGTGGCGGCGGCGGCGTCGTACGACATCTTGCTGGCGGCGGCGAGAGAAGATTGAGAAGAGGGAGGTAGAGGCGGCGAGAGAGTGTGGGGAGCGACGGCGAGGGCACGGGATTATATAGCGCAGCGGCCAGGCGAAGGGGCGGTGGTGACTCGACATTCACTGCGCCGCGTGCCCGTCGATTGGACGCCGAAGCGACGCGCGTCGGCCACGCCATTACTCCGGCAGCCGTTGACTGGCGTGCTCTCACTGGCCGCTCGCCACGCCATTAACTCCGGCAGCCTTTGACCGACACGGGAGCCGAGAAGATGAGCACGCGGGCGCTCACGGGCGGTTCTGTTCCGCGCCAATTTCTCCCGCGTCGCTGACAGCACTGGCCCGCGTCGCCTTTCCCGCCATTTCGCCCCCCCCCCCCCCCAAGCCGAACCCAGTGGGCTGGGTTTCGCTTGGGTGCGCCGGCGCAAAATAACGCCGAAACGGTGCTATTTGGGCTTCTGGGGGGCCGAGTGGTGCAAAAACGGCGCTTTTTGTTAGCGCCAGCGCTAAAAAGGCCTCCTGGGGGGGTGACTGGAGATGCCTGATATGTCTCAAACTTATCTATAATTTCTTATGTTCCATGCTTATATTATACCAATTGCTACATGTTTTATATACACTTTATATCATTTTTATGCATTTTCTGGGACTAACCTATTAACAAGATGCCACAGTGTCAGTTCCCTGTTTTCTGTTGTTTTTGGTTTGAGAAAAGTTGTTAAGGAAATATTCTCGGAATTGCACGAAACAAAAGCCAAAGTCCCTTTTTCCCCCGGAAAGATCCAGAACACCGAAGAGGAGACGGAGGGGGGCCACAGGCCAGCCACACCTGGTGGTGGCGCGGCTCCCCCCTCTGTCGCGCCACCACCTGGTGTGGGGCCCTCGTGGCTCCACCAACCTTGCCCTTTCGCCTATTTAATCCCCCCAACGGGAAAACCCTAAGTACCCGAGCACTTTTCCACGAAACATCACGGAGCCGCCGCCGTCGTCAACCCTAGTTCGGGAGGGTTCAGAACCTCTTCCCGGCACCCTGCCGGAGAGGGGAATCATCACCGGAGGGCTCTACATCACCATGCCCGCCTCCGGACTGATGCGTGAGTAGTTCATCCGTGGACTACGGGTCCATAGCAGTAGCTAGATGGTTGTCTTCTCTACTTATGCTATCATGTTTAGATCTTGTGAGCTGCCTAACATGATCAAGATCACCA
This sequence comes from Poa annua, assembly GCA_026929855.1. Classification (NCBI taxonomy): domain Eukaryota; kingdom Viridiplantae; phylum Streptophyta; class Magnoliopsida; order Poales; family Poaceae; genus Poa; species Poa annua. The sequence continues at coordinate 100,395,431 of CM049437.1, forward strand.
TATTGTAATGTTACATGTTGTGTTTGCTGCGATCCGATGAATATTGAATACTATGTCATTTGCTTCATAATATATCATGTGTATGTTATTTATGATCTTGCATGCTCTCCGTTACTAGTAGATGCTCTGGCCAAGTAGATGCTTGTGACTCCAAGAGGGGGTATTTATGCTCGATAGTGGGTTCATGTCTCTATTTAATCTGGGGGAGTGACAGCAACCTCTAAGATTGTAGATGTACTGTTGCTACTAGGGATAAAACAGTAATGTTTTGTCTAAGGATAACTGTGTTACTTACATTATGCACTTTACTTAATGCAATAATCTGTTGCTTGCAACTTAATACTGAAAGGGTACGGACGTTAACCGGAAGGTGGATTATTAGTCATAGATGCGGTTGGAACGGTCTACGTATATTGTTGTAATGCCCAAATGAATCTCATACCAGACACCATGAAAAGTATATGCATCATTATGCAGCTCTCTATTTTGTCAGTTGCCCAGCTGTAATTTATTTACCCACATGTATGCTATTATTTATTTATGGAGAGACACCACTAGTGAACTGTGGACCCCGGTCCAATTCTTTTACATTGATAATACAATCTACTGCAAACACTGTTCTCTTTCATTCTCTGCAAACAAACATCATTCTCCACACCATACGTTTAACTCTTTGTTTTCAGCAAGCCGGTGGGATTGACAACCTCACAGTTAAGGTGGGGCAAATATCTTGGTTGTGTTGTGTGCAGATCCCTCGTCAACTACGTGCCACCAAGCTCTTTTCTGGCGCCGTTGACACCTTCAAACGTGTTCTTCATCTCCTACTGGTTCGATAACCTTGGTTTCATAACTGAGGGAAACTTGTTGCTGCACTCATCATACCTTCCTCTTGGGGTTTCCCAACAACACCATCGTGTGCATCAAGCTCTTTTCTGGCGCCGTTGCCGGGGAGATAGAAGGTTGATGCACACGGTGGTGTTGTTGGGAAACCCCAAGAGGAAGGTATGATGAGTGCAGCAGCAAGTTTCCCTCAGTTATGAAACCAAGGTTATCGAACCAGTAGGAGATGAAGGACACGTCTGAAGGTTGTTGGTGGCTGACTTTGGCAGGGCGCACTACCGGTGTCAACAACGAACGTGGAACCTGCACACAACACAACCAAGAAACTTTGCCCCAACTTAACAGTGAGGTTGTCAATCTCACCGGTTTGCTGAAAACAAAGAGTTAAACGTATGGTGTGGAGAATGATGTTTGTTTGCAGAGAATGTAAGATAACAGTGTTTGCAGTAGGTTGTATTATTGATGTAAAAGAATGGACCGGGGTCCACAGTTCACTAGTGGTGTCTCTCCATAAATAAATAATAGCATACATGTGGGTAAACAAATTACAGCTGGGCAATTGACAAAATAGAGAGCTGCATAATAATGCATATACTTATCATGGTGTCTGGTATGAGATTCATTTGGGCATTACAACAATATACATAGACCGTTCTAACCACATCTATGACTAATAATCCACCTTCCGGTTAACGTCCGTACCCCTTTCAGTATTAAGTTGCAAGCAACAGATTATTGCATTAAGTAAAGTGCATAATGTAAGTAACACAATAATCCTTAGACAAAGCATTACTGTTTTATCCCTAGTGGCAGCAGTACATCTACAATCTTAGAGGTTGCTGTCACTCCCCCAGATTAAATAGAGGCATGAACCCACTATCGAGCATAAATACCCCCTCTTGGAGTCACAAGCATCTACTTGGCCAGAGCATCTACTAGCAACGGAGAGCATGCTAGATCATAAATAACATACACATGATATATTATGAAGCAAATGACATAGTATTCAATATTCATCGGATCCCAGCAAACACAACATGTAGCATTACAATAAGGTGATCTTGATCATGTTAGGCAGCTCACAAAATCTAAACATGATAGCACAAGTGGAGAAGACAATCATCTAGCTACTGCTATGGACCCATAGTCCAAGAATGAACTACTCACGCATTAGTCCGGAGGCGGCATGGTGATGTAGAGCCCTCCGGTGATGATTCCCCTCTCCGGTAGGGTGCCGTGAAGAGGTTCTGAACCCTCCCGAACTAGGGTTGTCGACGGCGGCGGCTCTGTGATGTTTCGTAGAAAAGTGTTCGGGTCCTTAGGGTTTTCCCGTTGGGGGGATTAAATAGGCGAAAGGGCAACGTCGGTGGAGCCCCGAGGGGCCCACACCACGTGGTGGCGCGGCCAGGGGTGGGGCCGCGCCACCAACAGGTGTGGCCTCCTCGGTCTCCGTCTTCGTCTCCTCTTCGGTGTTCGCGAACTTTCCGGGAAAAATAGGGACTTTGGCTTTTGTTTCGTGCAATTCCGAGAATATTTCCTTAACAACTTTTCTGAAACGAAAAACCGCATAAAACAGGGAACTGGCACTGTGGCATCTTGTTAATAGGTTAGTCCCAGAAAATGCATAAAAATGATATAAAGTGTATATAAAACATGTAGCAATTGGTATAATATAAGCATGGAACGTAAGAAATTATAGATACGTTTGAGACGTATCAAGCATCCCCAAGCTTAGTTCTACTCGTCCCGAGTAGGTAAAACGATAACAACAAATAATTTCTGAAGTGACATGCTTTCACACAATCTTGATCAAATAATATTGTAAGGCTCATGTTATGAATGAAGTGACTCAAGGCAATGATCTATAGTTTGCTAACAAATAGACAATGAGTAAACAACTGAATCATATAAGTAAAAACTTTTCATGGATAGTACTTTCAAACAAGCATAAAAAAGATTTACATAAGAGTTAACTCATAAAGCAATAGTTTCTAAGTAAAAGAGCATTGAAGCAACACATAGGAAGATTTGAGTTTCAGCATTGGCTTTCAACTTTGAACATGTATATCATATAGATAATTGTCAACACAAAGCAATATAACAAGTGCAATAAGTAGGCATATAAGAATTGTTGCACACAAAGTTGACACAAGTGTTTGCTTCTAAGATAGAAAGAGATGGGTAAACTGACTCAACATAAAGTAAAAGAAAGGCCCTTCGCAGAGGGAAGCAGGGATACAAACATGTGCTAGAGCTTTTTAGTTTTTATAGGTTTTTGAAATCATATAGAGAGCTGATACGTCTCAAACGTATCTATAATTTCTTACGTTCCATGCTTATATTATACCAATTGCTACATGTTTTAGATACACTTTATATCATTTTTATACATTTTCTGGAACTAACCTATTAACAAGATGCAAGAGCGCCAGTTCCTGTTTTCTGCTGTTTTTGGTTTCAGAAAAGTTGTTCTGGAAATATTCTCGGAATTGGACGAAACAAAAGCCAAAATGCCTATTTTTTCAGGAAGGTTCGCGAAGACCGAAGAGGAGACGGAGGGGCCCCACAGGGCGGCCACACCATGTGGTGGCGCGGCTCCCCCCTGGCCGTGCCACCGTGTGGTGTGGGCCCCTCGGGCACCCCCCTCGCGCCGCCCTTTCGCCTATATATTGCCCCCGATGCAAAAAAACCTAATCAATCAGCCTTTTCCCGAGAAGACTTCCGAAGCGCCGCCGCCATCGAAGACAAGTTTCGGGGGACAGAAGTCTCTGTTCCGGCACCCTGCCGGGACGGGGAATTGCCCCCCGGAGCCATCTCCATCGACTCCACCGACATCTTCATCGCCGCTGCTGACTTCTATGATGAGGAGGGAGTAGTTCTCCCCCGAGGCTGAGGGCTCTACCGGTAGCTATGTGGTTTATCTCTCTCTCCCATGGTGTGATCTTTATGTGATCATGAGCTTTGTAATCTAGTTGAATATTAGATGTTACTCTTTATCTATTATGCACTCTAGAGGTTACTTTAATATGAACTCCGGAGTTACTCTCCACGGTGTAAAGGTGACAGTGTGTGCATCGTGTGTGACTCCTTTATGACGTTGTGGTGTTTGTTTACTCAGACTTTGGGGTGTGCTTTTATAGCTCTACGCAATGAATGGTGTTTGTCATCCAACAAGAGAGTGTTTGAGAGTAGTATTTATTTATTCAATTATGAGGTCATTGTTGAGAGTGTCCACTAGTGAAAGTATGATCCCTAGGCCTTGTTTCTAAGCATTAAAACACCGTTTACAACAAGTTCTGCTACAGGTTTGCTTGCTGCCATCTTTATTTCAGATTGCAGTTACCACCTATAATCATCCATATTACTTGTATTTCACTATCTCTTCGCCGAACTAGTGCACCTATACATCTGACATGTGTATTGGGTGTGTTGGGGACACAAGAGACTTCTTGTATCTTAATTGCAGGGTTGCTTGAGAGGGATATCTTTGACCTCTACCTCCCTAAGTTCGATAAACCTTGGGTGATTCACTTAAGGGAAACTTGCTGCTGTTCTACAAACCTCTGCTCTTGGAGGCCCAACACTGTCTACGAGAATAGAAGCGTGCGTAGACATCAAGAGCATAAAAGTAAGTTTCTGAGAGGTGTTTGTCATTGTCAACGAATGGTAGTGGGCACTCTACCCCCCTTGTCAACCAGACTTTCAAGAGCGGCTCCTATTGAAGGACGTTATTTCTACCAGCAAGGTAGATCATCACTCTTATCTCTTTTGTTTACACATGCAGTTAAAAACTGGTATCATTGCTTGGCTGATTAGATCAGGGCAAAAATGTGAAGAGATTTCAGCGGTTAAAGTTGTAATTAGTTGGGACTGGGCACCCCATTTGCCAGCTCTTTTTGCAAAATTAATGGATAAGTGGTGTATATGCCACTAGTCCGGTTGGTGAAAGTCTGTCAGAAATAAATGACAAGGTTGATATCCGTAAGACCACATACTTCCTCATGAGCTAATAAACATTGACACAAATAAGGGATATTAAGTTTTGAATAAAGGTAGCACATGATGTATTTACTTGGAATGGCAGAAAATACCATGTAGTAGGTAGGTATGGTGGACACAAATGGCATGGGTTTTTGGCTCAAGGTTTTGGATGCACGAGAAGCATTCCCTCTCAGTACAAGGTTTTTGGCTAGCAAGGTTGTTTGAAGCAAACACAAGTATAAACCGTGACAACTAGACGTATATAAAAACATATTGCAAGCATTATAAAACTTTACATTGTCTTCCTTGTTGTTCAAACACTTTTGCTAGAAAATATCTAGACCTTAGAGATACCAAACATGCAAACCAAATGTCAACAAGCTCTACGGTAGTTCTTCACTAATAGGTTTTAACTACATGATACAAGAGCTTAAACATGATCTACTTGAGAGCTCAAAACAATTGCCAAGCATCACAAAAATTCAATACAATGATCTACAAGCATATGTATGTCTTTTCATTATACCATCTACCACATGTAGCATTTTCTGTTTCCAACCAAACACCAATCAACTTATTTAAACATAAACTCTCCAAGTTATTTATCATGAAAACAAGAGAGTATAAATGCCGAGTCTTTCAGCTTTCGCCATAAAGAAAAAGAATACATGATAAGTGCTGCGGCTCTCAGCTTTCGCCATAAATATAAACATAATAATGCTGAGGCTTTCAGCTTTCGCCATAAACATAAATAATACATGTATTCATATGAAAAAGCGGAGCGTGTCGCTCTTCCACACAAGAATGCTAGGATCCAATTTATTCAGAAAATGAAAATAACAAAGCAAAAATAAAAGCAAACAGACGCTCCAAGTAAAGCACATAAGATGTGACGGAATTAAAATATAGTTTCACTAGAGATGACACAATAAGTTGTTAATTTAGACGCTTGAGACTTCTTGAAATATGCTTGGGTGGCCCACGGGGGCATCCCCAAGCTTAGGTTTTTTCATCTTCTTGATCACATCATATCAACCTCTCTCTTGATCCTTGAAAACTTCCTTCACACCAAACTCAAAGTAGTCTTTCATTAGAGGGTTAGTGCATAATCAAAAATTCCCATATTCTGCATAGAGACAATCACACCAATGGTACTGGACATTAGCTACAGCCACTGATATTTCGTGGAGCAAAAAGATCCACTCAAAAACAGCAAAAGAGGCAATGCAAAATAAATGGCAGAATCTGTCAAAAACAGAACAGTCCATAAAGACGAATTTTTTCGAGGCACTTAACTTGCTCAGATCAGAAAACTCAAAGCTAATGAAAGTTGCGTACATATCTGAGGATCACGCACAAAAAATCTCAGGTCATTTCGATTTTTCTTGAATTTATTACGAAGTAAACAGTGAACAGCAGAAATCTGTTTTTGCGCAGGAATCCAAATCTAGCATCAACTTTTTATTAGAGACTTTACTTGGCACAACTATGCAAGAAAATAAAGATACAAAGGAGTTGCTACAGAAGTAAGCATGCTCCTTGACTCAAGATAAAGAAAAATAACAGGAAATAAAATAGTGGGTTGTCTCCCATATGCGCTTTTCTTTAACGCCTTTCAGCTAGGCACAGAAAGTAAAGCTCAAGTGTTATCTAGAGAAGAAGCATCAACAGAATAGTTTGTTCTAATAATAGAATCGAAAGGTAGCTTCATTCTCTTCCTAGGAAAGTGTTCCATACCTTTCTTAAGTGGGAATTGGTACATAATATTTCCTTCTTTCATATCAATAATAGCACCAACCGTTCTAAGAAAAGGTCTTCCCAAAACAATGGGACAGGATGGATTGCATTCAATATCCAAAATAATAAAATCAACGGGGACAAGGTTATTGTTAACCATAATAAGAACATCATTAACTTTCCCCAAAAGTTTCTTTAAAGCATTATCAGCAAGAAAAACATCCAAATAGCAATGTTCCAAAGGTGGCAAATCAAACATATCATAAAGTTTTTTAGTCATAACAGAGATACTTGCACCAAGGTCACAGAAAGCATTGCAATCAAAATCATTCACTTTTATTTTAATGATGGGCTCCCAACCATCTTCTAACTTCCTAGGGATAGAAGCTTCAAGTTTTAATTTTTCTTCCCTAGCTTTAATGAGAGCATTTGTAATATGTGTTGTAAAGGCCATATTAATAGTGCTAGCATTGGGACTTTTGCAAGAACTTAATAACTTCAGAAATATTACAATCATCAAAGTCAAAGTTATTATCATCAAAAGAAATAGGACCATTATCTCCTATGTGTTTAAAATTTCAGCACTTTTATCAAGAATAGTTTCAGTGATTTTAGGCAATTTTAAACGTTTTGAAGGAGTAGAGGAAACATTGCCAACACCAATTATGTTACCATTAATAATAGGGGGTTTACTAGTATGTGAAGTAACATTATTTTCAGTAGTAGTAATAGTGCAAACTCTAACTATATTATTCTTCCTAGCTAGTTCATCTTCTCTTTCCCATCTAGCATGCAACTCAGCCATCATTTTAATATTGTTATCTATTTTAACTCGAATGGCATTAATTTTAGCAAATGTCTTGTTCTCTTTAACATCATTAGGCATAACTTTTGATTTCAAAAGATCAACATCAAGAGTAAGGCTATCTACTTTAGAAGTAAGAATATCAATTTTACCAAGCTTTTCCTCAACAGTTTTATTAAAAACAGTTTGTGTACTAATAAAATCTTTAAGCATGGTTTCAAGTTCAGAGGGTACACTTTTATTGCTGTAGGAATTACCAAAAGAATTAACATAACTATTACCACTATTAGAAGGATAAGGCCTATAATTGTTGTTACCAAAATTATTCCTGTAAGCATTGTTGTTAAAACTAGATGATTCCCCGCGCGTTGCGGCGGAGCATAGTAGCAATAGGTTTTAATATGAAAATATTTAGATTGTATGAGAGTTTTAGAATAAACCTGGTTAAGCAAATGACGATCGCCATGATTAGCAATGAGTTGCATACGGCACTGAAGTCTTCATGTGGTTTCAGAATGAGCACACGCCATGAAATGTGATTTTTAAAACTATTAACGTATATCTTTAGAGGATAACACAGTAGAACAGTGTATGCATAAAATATTTACCAAACAGATCAATTGGTTGGAAAAGTGGTATGAGGAACTCCATAGAAGCTTTCAATTGGCTTCCGGTAACCATTCTACAAAGCGAAGTATATGTCTTTGTTGTTCAATCTGTAAAAGGAAACACCAACTACGATTAGTCTGATATGTATTGTAGATATTCCTTAGGAGATGAGCAAGCATGTCATCATGGCAACCAATACCCTAGCATGCATCCATCGAGCAATGAGAATGCCAGCGCAAGAAAAGAAAAATGCTCTGATCACATAAAAATCCTTTTCATATAACGTGGTTATCTATACTGATTTGATCCTACTAAATAATTATTTTTCTAAAGTTGTAGAGGATAGCTTTATCTCACCTGATTGATCCTGTAGGCTGTAGCTAGCGCTCCATGTGCAGATCACCGCATATGCCATGGGATCTTGCTCCCATCAGTTCATCCACCGTCTCCATCTGGGTCCTTGCTTCGATCGATCGAGAGTTGCCGCCATCTGACCATTAAAAGGATGAGAAGGGAGACGACCAGGTCGAATTAAACTGAGCTGTTGCAGAACAAAGAGGCTAGATTGCTGTAGAAGCCAGAACCTTTTTTATCACGTAATGAAATGAATGGTGGCACACTTGCGGATATCCCTCGGTTGCAGAATATAGATGGTTCAGAATAGATGGGAACATGAATGGACAGTACATAGTAAATGTCATTACATGATTGAAAACTGCTTCACTGATGCTGCCGTTACACATAAGTAATTACATGGATAATCAAGCATGCATGTAACCGGCTGACTAATTTGTATCGTCGTGGGTTTTTCTGATTAATGGATTTGTTGATGATGTGGATAAAGGAATGTTGGGATGAGGTGGCAGAGTTGAAGAGATTTGGCAGCATAGGATTGGTGAGAGATGCTAGGTGAGGTGGACACCTTGCATGTTGAGAGAAATAGTTGTAGTGGGGTGTTCCTATTTAGATAGAGAAGATTATTATTTTTAATGAAGTTCACATCAACATGCTCTTCTTGTGCAACCAATGAAGCTAAAGGGACATTATTTGGATCAACATGAGATTTACCATTCACAAGCATAGACATAATAACATCAATCTTATCACTCAAAGAGGAGGTTTCTTATACAGAATTTACCTTCTTACCTTGAGGAGTCCTTTCAGCACTATTAAAAAAGGCTTATAGCCACCAAGTCACCCCTGGCGAACCACCATTTCAGTTCGCCAGGGGAAAATAGCACTGGCGAACAAAAATTACATTCGCCAGGACTAAGCCCTTTAGCCCTGGCGAAAAGAAAGCGTGTTCGCCAGAGGTATTGGCGGGGCTACGGGCGGCCGATACGATGACCATAGTCCTGGCGAACAAGACCGAGGCTTCGCCAGCGCTACGCCCATTACTCCTGGCGCATCGAAACTCACTTCGCCAGGACTAGAAACTACAGCCGCGACATAGTAACTGCTGGCGAACGTTGCGAGTGCTTCGCCAGGATTAGGATATACAACCCTGGCAAATATTTATCTCTGTTCGCCAGGGGTGTTGTGTGATATTTTATTGTACAGAAAAAAACCATTAAACTAAAAAGAAAAATAAAAACATCAAACATTTAAAAGAAAAGGAAAAAGAAAAAGAAAATGGAAAACCTTTACAAAACAACCCTTTGCAAAAATATTGAAAACAAACCTTTGCAAAAAATTTAAACATAAACATTAAACATTAAAAAGAAAAAGAAAAAGAAAATGGAAAACCTTTACAAAACAACCCTTTGCAAAAATATTGAAAACAAACCTTTACAAAAATATTAAACATAAAAAACATTAAGTAAAAATTACGGACAAACCCCTTTAATTATAACTATTTCACTCCACACATTTAATATATTTTATTTACCAATTAAGTCATACACTCATTTTAAAAATTTAATGATTTTTAAAATTGTTAAAACCACCCTTTACAAAAACATCTAACATAAAATAAAAATAAAAACATAGTAGCTGCAAAGAAAAAGAGAAACATTAAACAGAGAAAGAAAAAGAAAAAGGAAAACTACTCCTGGGGAACAACTCTAGTTTGTTCGCCAGGACTACGTAGTCCTGTCGAACGGTTCTGTTTGTTCGCCAGGACTATGTTTCCGCTCTAGTACTAGGCCGAGGCCGCGCGCGGCTATCCCACTTAGCTGTTTCGCGCGCCTCGTCTCCAAACGCAACCGCGCTCCGGCCACCCCCTGCCGCGCTCCGGCCACCCCCCTGCCGCGCCGCTGCTCCGGCCACCCCCTACGGCGCCGCGCTGCTCCGGACCCGCTGCTCCCCACCGCGACGCGCTGCTCCGGCCCCTCTGCCCCGCGCCACGCCGTCGCCGCCAGCCCCGACGAGCACGCGAGCGGCCGACCTCGCTGCCAGGTAATCCTCCTCCCCTCTTCTCCTCCGGCATGTCCTCTTCCTCCTCCTCCTTCTCTCCTCCTCCTCCTCCTCCTCCTCCTCCTCCCCTCCTCCTCCTCCTCCCCTCCTCTTCTGATTCCTGCATAGTAGGTGTTTGTAGAAATTCCTGTTAGAGGTTCCTGCAAAGTAGGTGTTCATTTTACTTGTTTTAGAATTTAGGTTTGCATTGTTTTAGTAATTAAAGTGGTTAGAGGTTCCTGTTTAAATTTAGGTGTTTTTAGAAATTAGGTTTTTTGGTGTTTTTGAATTTAGGTGTTTGTAGAAATTAGTTGAATTAGCTCCTGTTTTTGTTAATTTTGGCAATTTAGGTTTTTGTTAATTTTGCTTAAATGCTTCCTACTGTTTTTGTTAATTTGGCTTAAATTAGTTGCTTGAATTTAGCTGTTTGTTAATATTTCTACTGTTTTTGTTTAAATTAGGGTTTAAATTCCTGTTAATTCTTAATTCATTTATTTTTGCCTTATGCAGGAACTGTAGAAGGACCTCGATAGTTTCAGGTGAGATGTGAATGGAGGTTGGAGGAGGTGATGTATTATATGTGTATGTTGTGTATCCTGGCCGGCCGGAGATGCCGGTCGGCATTTTGAGATGTGAATGAGATATGTTTGCAGGTACACATGAGGCCCTTGAGTTCGCCAGAATGTTGATTAACTTCCATTCCGGCAATTCGGGTACTCCATATGTCATATTTTTAGCAAGGGTCATGCCAAAATTTTCCGTGAATTTTGGTATGACTTGTGTTAAAAATAGGACATGTGGAGTAACCGAACTCAAGGACTTGTGTTGAAATTTTCTTTATATCTATTGTACTAACTATAAGTTTTATAAATAGTGCGAATATGGCTCACAACATCGAGGTCGGAGGTTCTGGGGCACAAGGCGAGGACGATGCCTACTTGGCATATCTTGCGTCTGACCACGACCGACAACAAGATGCCGATGATGAGATGGAGGAGATAGGCAATGAGACAAGCACCGGCGGTGAAGGCGCTAGCGCCGAAGGCACTGGCACCTCCGGTAGCGAAGCTGCGCGCAAACGTAAGAGTCGGCGCCCCAACCAGCTCAGCACCCAACGGACTGCTTTTGATGAGGTAGACCCTACAAGCGGTGAGCCTACTAAGCCTGCTGATAAAGCACGCGGGTACGGCAACACATTGGGAGCCATTGTTCGTACCTTTGCGAACATCAATGATGAAGGCATTAGGGGAAAGGACAACAAAGTTGTGGCCACACTCCTCATTGAGAAGCTGCATGCACGCTACAAGTTCCCAGCCGACTACGACAACCTTGATCTTAAGAAGAATATCGTGAACACCTTCACCCTCGGCAGGTTCACCAAAGCCTTGAGCACTTGGAGGTCTCTTGTGCGGGAGAAGCTTGAAAAAGGTGCCGATTATCAAGAGATATGTTGGCAGTGGCCCGCAATTACGGAAGATGACTATAATAATTTTCTGGCCAGAGACCAACTCCCTTCTAAGAAGCAGCAGCGAGAGTGGGGAAAAACTATGCACGACAAGAACATAGCTCCCCACACTCCTGGAAGTGGTGGCTACAAGGGAAAGGAACCCATTTGGGACATGGAGGATGCTAAAAGGGATGGGCCTAACCCATACGACAAGATCGAAGACCCGCTGGCCAAAAGGTTTATCAGGGCCCGATTCAAGGTGGACAAAGAAACCGGACAACTTGTCGCTAACGAGAAGGTGAAGGATGTTGAGAAGAAATATATCGAGGAAGTCGAACTAGCAAAGTCAGCTGGTGAAGAAGGCCCCTCAACCCTTGGCCCGTGGGACAACGCTTTTCACAGGGCGTTGAACAAGGTAAAGAAACTGCCGGTGGAGCGTGAGACGCATCGTGGCCGTGTGGTCGGTGCCGGGATAGGTCGAAAACATAAATTCTACTACCTCGAGGCCAAGGAGACACGAGAGCAGAGGAGGAAGAGCAAGGAATTAGACTACAAGAAGCAATTGGACGAAGTCAAGGCAAATATGAAGACTACCATCGAAACTACCGTTGAACATACGGTCAACGCCATGCTTCCCACCCTTTGCGAGACAATCGGGAATTGGATTGAGGGAGGAAGAAGCGGACCTATTCCCATGATGGGCATCTCACGCGCTAGCAATGCCTCGAACACTGTGACGCCCCTGAACGCCAACCCTAACTCTGGAATGGCCTATCAGACACCGGCCCCCGAGCCGCCAGTTCTCCCCGAGCCTCATACCAACCCTACTACCGTCTCTTCCACGTCGGCGGGTGATACGTCTCAAACGTATCTATAATTTCTTATGTTCCATGCTTATATTATACCAATTGCTACATGTTTTATATACACTTTATATCATTTTTATGCATTTTCTGGAAATAACCTATTGACAAGATGCCAGAGCGCCAGTTCCTCTTTTCTGCAGTTTTTGGTTTCAGAAAAGTTGTTCCGGAAATATCCTCGGAATTGGACGAAACAAAAGCCAAAAATCCTATTTTTCCCGGAAGGATCCAGAAGACCGAAGAGGAGTCGAAGACGCGCCACGAGGCGGCCACACCACGTGGTGGCGCGGCCCCACCCCTGGCCGCACCACCGTGTGGTGTGGGCCCCTCGGGCACCCCCTCGTGCTGCCCTTTCGCCTATTTATTCCCTCCGACGCGAAAACCCTAAATCAATCGACGTTTTCCCGAGAAGAGTTCCGAAGCTCCGCCGCCACCAAAAACCCTAATTCGGGGGACAGAAGTCTCTGTTTCGGCACCCTGCCGGGACGGGGAATTGCCCCCGGAGCCATCTCCATTGACTCCACCGCCATCTTCATCGTCGCTGCTGACTCCCATGATGAGGAGGGAGTAGTTCTCCCCCGAGGCTGAGGGCTCTACCGGTAGCTATGTGGTTTATCTCTCTCTCCCATGGTGTGATCTTTATGTGATCATGAGCTTTGTAATTTAGTTGAATAAGTATATGCTACTCTTTATCTATTATGCCACTCTAGAGGTTACTTTAATATGAACTCCGGAGTTACTCTCCACGGTGTGAAGTTGACAGTGTGCGCATCGTGTGTGACTCCTTTATGACGTTGTGGTGTTTGTTTACTCAGACTTTGGGGTGTGCTTTTATAGCCCTATGCAATGAATGGTGTTCGTTATCCAACAAGAGAGTGTTTGAGAGTAGTATTTATTTATTCAATTATGAGGTCATTGTTGAGAGTGTCCACTAGTGAAAGTATGATCCCTAGGCCTTGTTTCTAAGCATTAAAACACCGTTTACAACAAGTTCTGCTACAGGTTTGCTTGCTGCCATCTTTATTTCAGATTGCAGTTACCACCTATAATCATCCATATTACTTGTATTTCACTATCTCTTCGCCGAACTAGTGCACCTATACATCTGACATGTGTATTGGGTGTGTTGGGGACACAAGAGACTTCTTGTATCTTAATTGCAGGGTTGCTTGAGAGGGATATCTTTGACCTCTACCTCCCTAAGTTCGATAAACCTTGGGTGATTCACTTAAGGGAAACTTGCTGCTGTTCTACAAACCTCTGCTCTTGGAGGCCCAACACTGTCTACAAGAATAGAAGCGTGCGTAGACATCAGCGGGCGTCCGCGGTCCATCGCCATTAGAAGAGCTCAACGCCCTCACGGTAATTAAGCTTCACAAAAGCTTCGACAAGCTATTACTTCTATTCGTGTGGCGACATTTCTAACGCCTTATTTGTTGTTCCGCAGGCTGACGGGACGGCCTGAACATTACTATTGGAGGTGAACCATGAGCTCAAGGATGTGGCGAAGGCAAATATCATGTCACCACTTAACCGCATGTACCACACGGTTCCTATGCCTGAATCCATGATGAAGGTTTCCTTGGTCCGGGTATTGGATGATTGCCAAAATTTGGATCCTCCGAGACAACCCCCTGCAGACACCGAGTTGACCCTCGGAGAATGCATGGGTTGGACCCTGCTATGGCCCAAGGCACTTATTAGAATTGATCTTCCTTCCCCGACCGCAGAGCCAACTCCATCTGCAGATCTTGTGATACATATAGAGAGGCAAGCCAGGAGTAGGGGTGTTACCTCCTCACGACGGCCCCGAACCTGGGTACATCGGGTGTGCTCGTGTGGTTCTTGTGTGTTCTTGCTTTTCCTTGCTTGTTCTTCGTTGTTCTAGCCGGTTCTTGCTCGTTCTTGCCTCTTTTCGTGTGAGCTTCTTAGCTCGCTAGCCCTCCCCGGATCCACCAGCGTCCAATCGGCCCCACACTTAAGCCATCTTATGGCATCTGCCGTGACACCACCACGACAGTTGGCGCCCACCGTGGGGTAGGCAGAGGCGTTGGCTGGTGTACACATACGGACGGGTTCCATCATCAACTCGGACACACGCGTTGTCTCCGGCCTCGTCGTCAAGCTCGGCTCCATGAGCTTCATCAGCGACAACGCCGGGTGCTTCGGTCGCAAGCCGTGCCCGGCGAACGGCTGCCTCATCGAGTTCGGCTCCTTCGTCACCTACGTCGCCACCGAGTTCGTTTGCGAGTACCCGGAGACGGTGCTCATAGCCGAGGACCCACCTGCTGTCTGTGCGGCTCGCGGCCGGCGTACCAATCGCCCCGAGAGCTGCGCGGAGGTCATGATGACCGGGATGGATGCTGGTGCCGGGCACGGGGATGTCGGCAACACTCCTCCCAAAGCCGGCAAGAATCGATCGGCAAAGGTGCCGCTGGAGAGGAACCAGAACCTCTTGGATGAAGCCGAGGCATCTCATGCCCGGAACAGGCCGGATCCACTAACGGATCTGGTCGAGAAGCTGGCTACGCCGTTGGCGCCCGAGGCAGATGTCGTGCTGACCGCTGCCGAGTTGGAGGAGCAGAGGTTGAAACTGCTACAAGAGGCCAGAGAGGTGGCCGAGATCCGGAGAGATTTTGGCACCACACTCCGTGAGTACAATGCAGCTCACGGCTTCACCCCGGTAGGTACTCAGCCTAGTCGCATTGATGATGTGCGTAGAAGGGGTAGAGGCCTCAATACCGAGATAACTAGAGATGGTAGATCTAGTGCTAGTAAGACTGCTAGTCATGTATCTGCTGAGAAACCTAAGTATAGCTCACCTGCTAAGACTCTTCGAGCTGCCAAGGCGGCTAGAGCCGAGTTATCTGGTTTATCCGGAGAAGCTCTCCGTAAGCAGCAAGACCGGGTTAATGAGCTAGTCGGTGAGGCTACCCGGCAAAATGAGGCCTTTCGTAAGACCAACCCAACTGCCGGTGGCTCTCAGGTTGTTCACTCGGCTAGAGCTGCCACAGAGAGATCTCGGGGACATGCTTCATCTCCGCATGTCGGTGGAGACCGAAACCGGAGTGTGAACTCCGGTAAGAACAAGCAGATGCAGACTTATGATCCGGCATATGCCGGAAAACAGTTAGCCGGGCAAGGTAATACTGGCCGGAGTAAGAGTGATCTCGGTCCAGTCAATCCGAACGTCAGACATGTCGGGAATGAAAACCCGCCTGGCCGAGGTCACCCACCTCGGTATCCTATGCTGAATCACGCTCAGTAGCAGCGAGATGCGGAGTACTATCAGCAGCCACCTGATATGGACCAAGTGGCCAACCGACACAATGATGGTAACTCGGCTATGGAGAAAGCCGGGTATCAGAGAAATGATAGTCCACTCGGATCTCGGTTGGGACCTCGCCAACTGACACCAAGTGATGCTCATTACAAGTTGGACAGAATTTACATGTCCGAGATGCTAGAAGGACAAGGTCCACCTGGTCCAGCATGTTTTGGACCCCGGATCATGAGGGAGCCACCGGTACCACACTTTCAACTCAACCGGGGTGCCAAGACGTATGACGCCAGCACTAAGCCGGAAGACTGGCTGACAGATTATGTGGCGGCAGTACATATTGCAGGGGGTAACCGTCGTTGGGCGGTGAGATATATCCCGCAGATGTTGGAAGGGCCAGCCCGGATCTGGCTGAATAACTTGAGAGAGGGCAGTGTCGACTGCTGGCTAGACTTTGAAGAAGCTTTTGTTAGCAACTTCTCTAGCACGTACAAGAGGCCAAACCGTCCTCAGCAGCTTGCAATGTGCAAGCAGAGGGATGAGGAGACTGACCGAGATTACTTGACTCGGTGGAGTACTATCCGCAATTCCTGCGAAGGAGTTGTTAAAGCGCAAGCCATCTCATGGTTTGCCCAAGGGTGCCGACATGGCTCCATGCTATGGCAGAAGATGCAGAGAGAAATGCCGGCCACTTTGGCCGAAACAATGCGTATTGCCGACAGTTATGCACTCGGTGATCCAATGCAGCCCTTGATAAATTCGGCCGAGCCGAGTAGAAGACATTCGGTGAATAGCAGACCCGGACCGGGTAGGCAGCATGACCGCCAGGACTTCAGAAACAAAAGGAGATAGCCGGAATACCGGTATGCCACACACCAAGTTGCTGCGGTAACTCGGGATCAGATTGATGCCGGCGATAGCCAGCGTCAGAAGACCAGTGGTCCGGCATGGGGCCAGAACCAGGAGGTGAATAAGACATGGGCCGAGCAGAGGAAGCCCTTGACCTATGAAGAGATGCTAGATGGACCCTGCAGTTACCACACGACAGATGTCCGCTGGCCGGCAAATCACTCTACCCAGCAGTGCAGCTGGTATCAGCGTACTGTGAGAGAAGGAGGATCTGGAGGACCTCGGATGGCTGCACCTCTGAGACCTGCAATTCCAAGGCAGGCAATGCCACTTACCGGGGCAAATGTTATCCCGGTGAATGCACCTCCACCGAGGCAGAGCACTCCGAGACGTGTGAATACGGTGAATGTCAGAGGCAATGCCGGTGCTGGTCCTAGTCGGCAGAATGAATATCCACCAGGTGAATATAGAGAGGCACATCAGAGTTATGTGGTCTTCTTAACCGAGCCCACTGACAGGAAGAGTTTGCGCCAGTGTGCAATGGAGGTGAATGCTGTCATGCCGGCAGTGCCGAAATACATGCACTGGTCCGAGCAAGAGATCACTTGGAGCCTGAAGGATCATCCTCGGGTCATGCCTAAGCCCGGGAGGCTATGCTTTAGTGGTGGACCCGACATTCATGGGGCCTGCTCTCAATGTCCGGTTCACCCGAGTTCTGATTGACAATGGCAGTGCCATTAACATCATGTATAAGGACACAATGGTGAAGTTGGGCGTCTCCATGAACACTCTGCTGCCGAGTAGCACGACCTTCCATGGCATTGTGCCGGGAGTCTCGTGTTCGCCCATGGGCAAGATCTGGGTTGATGTGCTATTCGACACCCGGGACAACTGCCGAACTGAAAGTATCGAGTTCGAGGTAGTGGACCTCGAAAGTCCATACCATGCTCTAATCAGCAGGCCTACTTTGGCCAAGTTCATGATTTCTACTCACATGGGCTACCTCAAGATGAAGATGCCTGGTCCGAACGGCATAATCACCATCTCGGGTGACTACAAGCGCTCCATAGAGTGTGCTTCAGCTGGTTCTTGCCTGCCCGAGTCCTTGGTCATTGCCAAGGAGAAGAAGAGAATCCAGCAAGTGGTGGCGCTGGCACAGGCCTCGCAACTCGGCATACCCGGCATGACGAACCCGAAGCAAAACGCTTCATTCCAGGTGCCAAAGGAAACCAAGAAGGTCAATATCGACCCGGCTAACTCAGAGCACAAGGCCATCGTTGGCGCCGGGTTGGAGGAGAAATAGGAAAGCGAGCTCATCCACTTCCTCCGTGAGAATCGGGATGTCTTTGCATGGTCGAATCATGACCTGCCATGCGTTCCGAGGGAGTTGGCTGAGCACTCTTTATTCGTAAGGCCTGATGCGAAGCCGGTGAAGCAACCAATACGACGTCTCTCGGATGAGAGAAGAGCTGCAATCATGGACCATCTAGCCGTGCTACTCGCGGCTGGATTTATTATGGAAGTGCTGCACCCGGACTGGTTGTCTAACCCGGTCCTGGTAGAGAAGAAAAAAGATGACCCACTGCTGGCCAAGGTGTGGCGCATGTGCATCGACTTCACGAATCTGAACAAGGCATGTCCGAAAGATCCATTCCCGCTACCTCGGATTGATCAAGTGATCGATTCCACAGCCGGGTGTGAGCTGTTATCTTTTGTAGATGCTTAATCTGGTTTTCACCAGATACCTTTGAACCCGGCTGATCAATTGAAAACTACTTTTATTACCCCGTACGGTGCTTATTGCTATCGTGTCATGACTTTCGGCTTGAGAAATGCTGGTGCTACATACCAGAGATGTATGCAGAAATGTTTACATGACCAAATAGGCAGAAATGCAGAGGTGTACGTCGATGACATATTCATCAAAACTAAAGAGAAATCTACTCTGATCGATGATCTGAGAGAAACATTTGATAACTTGAGAAAATTCCAGATGAAACTTAACCCGGATAAATGTACTTTCGGTGTGCCTGCAGGCAAACTACTCGGTTTCCTGGTATCCAGCCGAGATATCGAGGTCAACCCGGGCAAAATTCATGCTATCAAGAGCATGAGGCTGCCGGCACGTCTCAAAGACGTGCAGAAATTCACGGGATGGCTGGCATCTCTAAGTCGGTTTGTAAGCCGGCTGGGAGAAAAAGCATTGCCTCTGTATCAGCTCATGAAAAAGAGCAAAAGTTTTGTGTGGACTCCGCAGGCGGATGCGGCGTTCACCGACTTGAAAAATATGTTGGCAACCGCGCCGATATTGGCTTCACCATTACCCAAAGAGCCAATGTTTCTCTACATCGCTACCACAAACCGAGTTGTGAGCGTTGTAATGGTAGTCGAGAGAGAGGAAGATGGTAAAACCGTGCAGAGGCCGGTATATTACTTGAGTGACGTGATCTCGACCTCCAAACAGAACTACCCGCATTACCAGAAGATGGCGTATGGTGTGTATCTGGCCGTCAAAAAATTGAAGCATTACTTTCAGGAGCATCCAATTACAGTAGTATGCGAGGCTCCTCTCTCGGAAATCATTGGGTGCAAAGATGCAAGCGGCCGAGTAGCCAAGTGGGCCATTGAGCTGTCCCCATATGCACCATGCTATGAGAGAAGAGATGCTATTAAGTCGCAGGC
Source organism: Poa annua (assembly GCA_026929855.1). Taxonomy (NCBI): domain Eukaryota; kingdom Viridiplantae; phylum Streptophyta; class Magnoliopsida; order Poales; family Poaceae; genus Poa; species Poa annua. Next base: position 100,414,918 of record CM049437.1, read on the forward strand.
GCTGCCGGACTTCCTAGTGGACTGGGCCGAGATGCAATATGAGCCTCCCCTGCCCGATTTCAACTTCTGGAGAATGCACTTCGATGGCTCCAAGACAAAGATTGGGTTGGGTGCCGGAGTGGTCCTCACCTCGCCGAAGCAAGATCAGCTGAGATACGTGCTGCAGATTCACTTTTCGGCATCCAACAATGTGGCCGAATATGAGGCACTGGTGCATGGGCTTAATGTCGCCAAAGAAATTGGCATCCGCCGGATCGAGTGTTTTGGCGACTCAGATCTGGTGGTGCAGCAAGTGTCGGGAAACTGGGATGCCTTGGATGCTAACATGGCATCTTACCGATTCCATGTCCAGAAGATATCCGGGTTCTTTGAAGGCTGCGAGTTCAAGAACATACCTCGGACGGAGAATGAAGCTGCAAACATACTGTCTAAGTTGGGTTCATCTCGGGATCCCATCCCGCCCGGCATAGCTTTGGAGCACTTAAGGAAGCCATCAATCAAGCCATCACCCGAGTCGGAGTCCATCTTCATTCCGAAGAGCTCGGAGCCTGAAGCTGTGCCCATGGATGTTGATGTCGGGTGCATCTGGCAGAACTCGGGGACTGCGCTTTAGGACTCGGGGACTGCGCAGTGGATGTCGGCAGAGGTGATGTCGGCCGAGCCCATGGAAATCGATGCTCCGGTTTTTCCTGTGCGTCCAGTGTCGGGATGGGCACAACCCATCACGGCGTATATAATAGATGGAAGCTTGCCCGACAGTGAAGTTGAGGCTCGGCAAGTGCAGAGAAGGTCCAAAGCCTACACCATCATCAACCAAGAGCTATATAAGAGAAGTGTCACCGAGGTGCTGCAACGGTGTGTTGAGCCGGAAGAGGGGCAAGAGATGCTGCTCGAGATACACCAAGGAGAGTGTGGTCATCATGCTTCCTCAAGAGCATTGGTGGCTAAGGTATTCCGGCATGGGTTCTATTGGCCCAGTGCTTTGCGGCAGGCAGAAGACATCGTCCGAAGGTGTGAGGGGTGCCAAAGATTCGCCCATAAGATACACATGCCGGCATCAGCACTGAAAACCATTCCTATCACTTGGCCTTTTGCCGTGTGGTGCTTGGATATGGTGGGAGCATTCAAGCCATCTCGAGGCAACATGACACATATGCTGGTGATGGTGGATAAGTTCACCAAATGGATCGAGGTGAAGCCAATCCGGAAGTGTGACGGGCACACTGCTGTGTCTTTTCTGAAAGATATAATCCTGAGATATGGCTACCCGCACAGCATTATCACAGATAATGGCACCAACTTTGTTGTGGGGGAGTTTGCTCGGTTTTGTGCCGAGAAGAGAATCCGGCTAGATGTAGCCTCGGTGGCTCATCCGGAGGCAAATGGGCAAGTGGAAAGAGCCAATGCCTTGGTGCTAGCCGGCATAAAAGCTCGACTGATAGAGCCACTCCTCCGAACTCCGGGGTGTTGGATAGAAGAGATACCGGCAGTGCTGTGTGGTCTCCGGACCACGCTGATACGTCTCCAACGTATCTATAATTTCTTACGTTCCATGCTATATTATACCAAGTTATTACATGTTTTATATGAATTTTATATAGTTTTATGCATTTTCTGGGACTAACCTATTAACAAGATGCCACAGTGCCAGTTCCCTGTTTTCTGCTGTTTTTGGTTTCAGAAAAGTACTTAAGGAAATATTCTCGGAATTGGACGATTTCTTTTCTGAAATCCGTTTTTCATCGGGAACATTCCAGAAAGCCGAACACGAGACGAAGTGGGCGACCGAGGAGCCGCCACCACGTGCTCGCGCGGCTGGCTTCCTGGCCGCGCGAGGACCAAGTGTGGGCCCCTCGGGGCGCCACCGACCTCGCCCTTTCGCCTACATATACCCCCCAGACCAAAAACCCTAGCACGGTGTTCGATATTTCCTCCACGGGTCCAGAGCGCCGCCGCCATCGAAGACAAGATTCGGGGGACAGAAGTCTCTGTTCCGGCACCCTGCCGGGACGGGGAATTGCCCCCGGAGCCATCTCCACCGCCATCTCCATCGCCGTTGCTGACTCCTACGATGAGGAGTGAGTGGTTCTCCCCCGGGGCTGCGGGATCTACGGTAGCCATGTGGTTTATCTCTCTCTCCCATGTGATCTTTATGTGATCATGAGCTTTGTAATCTAGTTGAATATGTGATGCTACTCTTTATCTATTATGCACTCTAGAGGTTACTTTAATATGAACTCCGGGGTTATTCACGAGTGTAACGGTGACAGTGTGTGCATCGTGTGTGATTCCTTTATGACGTTGTGGTGTTTGTTTACTCAGACTTTGGGGTGTGCTCTTGTAGCCCTACACAATGAATGGTGTTTGTTATCCAACATGAGAGTGTTCGAGAGTAGTGTTTATTTATTTAACTTTGATGTCATTGTTGAGAATGTCCACTGGTGAAAGTAGGATCCCTAGGCCTTGTTTCTAAGCATTAAAGCACCGTTTCCAACAAGTTCTGCTACATGTTTGCTTGCTGCCATTTTTATTACAGATTGCAATTACTACTTATAATTAACCATATTACTTGTATTTCACTATCTCTTCGCATAACTGGTGCACCTATACATCTGACAAGTGTATTGGGTGTGTTGGGGACACAAGAGACTTCTCGTATCTTAATTGCAGGGTTGCTTGAGAGGAATATCTTTGACCTCTACCTCACTGAGTTCGATATACCTTGGGTGATTCACTTAAGGGAAACTTGCTGCTGTCCTACAAACCTGTCTACAAGAATAGAAGCGTGCGTAGACATCAAGCTATTTTCTGGCGCCGTTGCCGGGGAGGTGAGCGCTTGAAGGTATCTCCTTTAGATTCTGCAGTTATTACTTTTTGTTTCTTGTTTTTATTTTCACTAGTTAGGCTTAATGGAAAACAACAAAAATATTAGAGAGCTTTATAGTATTTATCTTGAGCTAGGACAAGAAGTGTTTGAAGAGAAAATTAAAAAACCTATGGAACTTTATTTACATGCTAGTAGCAGTGTTATTAGTATGAATTCTTTGAACACCATTATTGCTAATGCTATGGAAAAGTCTAAGCTTGGGGAAGCTGGTTTTGATGAGCATGATATTTTTAGTCCCCCAAGCACGGAGGAGAAAATTTACTTTGATGATACTATACCTCCAATATATGATAATTATAATCATTGTGATATTTTCAGTCCATCTACTATCGAGGATAAAATTAATTATGATTATTCTATGCCTCCAATTTATGATAATTACAATGATGGATGTGATAGTTTTACTCCCACTGTTACTAATAAAATTGATTATGCTTATGTGGAGAGTAATGATATTATTATGCTTATGGATCATGATAAGAATGCTTTAGGTGATAGCTATATTGTTGAGTTTATTCATGATGCCACTGAAAATTATTTTGAGAGAGGAAAGTATGGGTATAGAAATCTTCATGTTACTAAATTTCTTCTATTTATGATGAAAGTTTTGAGCTTTCTCTTGATTTGCTTTTATTTGCTGGGTACTTTAAGACCCACTGGTTATTATGAGAGAGGGAGACATGGATTCATACATCACAATAATATTAGGTCTCCTCTCTTTATGTTGAAAATTTTGAAATTGCACTTGTTTTGCCTTCCTATGCTAGTCACTTTGTGCTTTATTGATTTATTTTCTTACAAGGTTCCTTTGCATAGGAAGTGTGTTAGATTTAAATATGCTTCTTGATGCTCTCTTTTATGTTTCAACTCTCATCTTTATGTGAGCATCATACGAATCTCCTTGCCTAGCTAAAAGGGTTTAAAGAAAAGCCCTTTTGGGAGACAACCCAATATTTTATTTCCTGTTATTTTATTTTGTTGATTCAAGGACTTGTCCTACCTCTGTAGCAATTCCTTTGTATCTTTACTTTATTGCATTGTTGTGTCAAGTTAAGCCTCTAGTAGAAAGTTGATGCTAGATTTGGATTTCTGCGCAGGAACAGTTTTTCTGATGTCCACCATTAAATTCATAACTCTTTACAGAAACGTCGGAATGACCTGATATTTTTTGTGCGTAATCCTCAGATATGTACGCAACTTTCATTAGTTTTGAGTTTTCTGATTTGAGCAAGTTAAGTGCCTCTAAAAAATTCGTCTTTACAGACTGTTCTGTTTTTGACAGATCCTGCCATTTATTTTGCAATGCCTCTTTTGCTATTTTGATTGGATCTTTTTGTTCCGTGAAGTATCAGTGGCTGTAGCTAATGTCCAGTAGCATTGGTATCAATTGTGTTCCTACAGAATATCATAATTTTTCGTGCACTAACCCTCTAATGAAGTTTACTCTAAGTTTGGTGTGGAGGAAGTTTTCAAGGATCAAGAGAGAAGGATGGTATGATGTGATCAAGAGGATAGTAAAGCCAAAGCTTGGGGATGCCCCGGTGGTTCATCCCCAACATATTTCAAGAAGACTCAAGCGTCAAAACTTGGGGATGCTCAAGGCATCCCCTTCTTCATCAACAAACCATCAGGTCCTTTCTAGTGAAACTATATTTTAATTCCGCCACTTCTTATGTGCTTTTCTTGAAGCGTCGGTTTGTTTTTGTTTTTGTTATTTTCATTCTCTGAATAAAATGGATCCTAGCATTCCTTTGTGGGAGAGAGACACGCTCCGCTTTTTCTTATGAATACTCGTATTCTTCACTTATATTTGTTGAGTATTCTTCTCTATGTTACTTCAATGCTTTCTAGCTCTTGTTTTTCATGCATCTCTTGCTAGAGCTGTTAGCTTTATTATATCATACTCTCATATCTCATTGTTTAATTACTTGGAGAGTTTATCTTTTAAATAAGTTGATTGGTGTTTGGTTGAGAACAGAAAATGCTAAATGTGGTAGATGGTATAACTAAATGATACATAATCCTGTAGATCATTAAATTGTGTCACTTGAATCATTGATGTTGTTTTGAGATATTAATTTGCTTAATGGTAAACATGATGGTTTAGTAAAGTGGAATGATTAATGGTTGGTCTAGAAAAACTTGAAGCTGTGCCACGCTTAAATTTCCAGTTGATAGCATAATGATATATGACTTCTATTTGCTAATGGCAACCATAATGACTTTGTGTTATGCGCTACGGTCGGGTCCCCAACAGTGACTTGTTCATTTGCCACAGCACCTCTTGGAATGATTTTCATTATGCCTTGTAAGATCATATTTTTATTTGGAATCTTTTTACTTGTGAGTTCTAAAGCTGCGGTTTTCATGGCACTTCCACCACCATATTGCTAGCTTCTTCGGTACTTTGCATTGCCCTTTCTCACATTGAGAGTTGGTGCATACTTCGCGGGTACATCCAAACTCGTGGGAGATCTTCATCTTGTTCTCCTACACATAAGCCAAATATCTTCCTCAAAACATCCACCATACCTATCTACTACAGCATTTCCATAGCTGTTCCGAGATATATTGCCATGCAACATCCATCTTACATTACATGACTTGTTGTCATTCATTACTCATATATTGCTTTGCATGATTCTATAAAGCTGATGTGTGGTTTTACCCATGTTACGCTAGATCATTGCATAACCTGCTACACTGGCAGAGGCACCGTTGTCATATTCATATTAGTTACTTGTATCATCAGTATGTTGTCATATCATCATTAGTGTGTTGTCATATCATCATATTAGGATGCTTGCCCCTTAAAGTGAAAAGAGCCATGGAGGCCATCGAAAAGAGAAACAGAAAAAGAAAAAAAAATAGAAAAAAGAGAAAAAAAAAGAAAGAAAAAAAAAGGGGGCAGCATTACTATTCTTTATCACACGCTTGTGCTCATGTTATAGCACCATATCATTTATGATCATCATTTGTGCTCATGTTTAGCACCTTTACTCCATATGAGAGAGTTTTCATGTCTTACTTGCATAACTATGTGGGGAACTTTACACTATAGAACTTGGCTTGTATATTCCAATGATGAGCCTCCTCAAAAGTGCTCTAGGTCTTCGTGAGCAAGCAAGTTGGATGCACCCCCACTAGTTCCATTGGAGAGCTTTCATATACTTATAGCTCCATGTGCATCCGTTGTGTGGCAATCACTACTCCTTGCATAGCTTCGATTATAAGACTTCCTCTTGTCTAATGATCACTTGCAGCTTTGTAGGACTTTCTTCCGTTGGCCTTCCAAACCCCCCTTAACATTCTCTTAGGCAAAACATCCTGGTGCCAGGAACCAACGTTGAACGGTTGCTTGTCTCTTTTGAACAAATAAAGAGTTGATCTTCTACGTGCATATTGATATTGCTTGACTTGATCCTTTCACAAAGTTGTCATGTTTGTTGGAAGCATTAGATGATTATATTGTTGTGCTTGAAGCTTAAATCATCTCTAATATCTACTTTGCACAGTTGATTGCTATCTAGTACTATATCATTGAAAGCTTTGCTTTGCTTTGCCTACTTGTTTATTTATTACTCATTTGATATCAATATAAACTACAGCCCTTATTCATTTGATCTCAGTTTACATGCCTTACATTATTACGTGATCAAGATTGTATTAAAGCATGTCACTTCAGAAATTATTCTTCTTTTATCGTTCTTGCCTACTCGGGACGAGTAGAACTAAGCTTGGGGATGTTGATACGTCTCCAACGTATCTATAATTTCTTACGTTCCATGCTATATTATACCAAGTTATTACATGTTTTATATGCATTTTATATAGTTTTATGCATTTTCTGGGACTAACCTATTAACAAGATGCCACAGTGCCAGTTCCCTGTTTTCTGCTGTTTTTGGTTTCAGAAAAGTACTTAAGGAAATATTCTCGGAATTGGACGATTTCTTTTCTGAAGTCCGTTTTTCATCTGGAACGTTCCAGAAAGCCGAACACGAGACGAAGTGGGCGACCGAGGAGCCGCCACCACGTGCTCACGCGGCTGGCTTCCTGGCCGCGCGAGGACCAAGTGTGGGCCCCTCGGGGCGCCACCGACCTCGCCCTTTCGCCTACATATACCCCCCAGACCAAAAACCCTAGCACGGTGTTCGATATTTCCTCCACGGGTCCAGAGCGCCGCCGCCATCGAAGACAAGATTCGGGGGACAGAAGTCTCTGTTCCGGCACCCTGCCGGGACGGGGAATTGCCCCCGGAGCCATCTCCACCGCCATCTCCATCGCCGTTGCTGACTCCTACGATGAGGAGTGACTAGTTCTCCCCCGGGGCTGCGGGATCTACGGTAGCCATGTGGTTTATCTCTCTCTCCCATGTGATCTTTATGTGATCATGAGCTTTGTAATCTAGTTGAATATGTGATGCTACTCTTTATCGACTATGCACTCTAGAGGTTACTTTAATATGAACTCCGGGGTTATTCACGAGTGTAACGGTGACAGTGTGTGCATCGTGTGTGATTCCTTTATGACGTTGTGGTGTTTGTTTACTCAGACTTTGGGGTGTGATCTTGTAGCCCTACACAATGAATGGTGTTTGTTATCCAACATGAGAGTGTTCGAGAGTAGTGTTTATTTATTTAACTTTGATGTCATTGTTGAGAATGTCCACTGGTGAAAGTAGGATCCCTAGGCCTTGTTTCTAAGCATTAAAACACCGTTTCCAACAAGTTCTGCTACATGTTTGCTTGCTGCCATTTTTATTACAGATTGCAATTACTACTTATAATTATCCATATTACTTGTATTTCACTATCTCTTCGCATAACTAGTGCACCTATACATCTGACAAGTGTATTGGGTGTATTGGGGACACAAGAGACTTCTCGTATCTTAATTGCAGGGTTGCTTGAGAGGAATATCTTTGACCTCTACCTCCCTGAGTTCGATATACCTTGGGTGATTCACTTAAGGGAAACTTGCTGCTGTCCTACAAACCTCTGCTCTTGGAGGCCCAACACTGTCTACAAGAATAGAAGCGTGCGTAGACATCACACGCCGAATAGATCTACCGGGTATACGCCATTCTTTATGGTGTATGGGGCAGAGGTTGTCTTGCCGACTGACATACAGTATGACTCGCCGAGAGTGGCAATGTATACAGAAACCGAGGCAAGAGAAGCTCGGGAAAATGATGTTGATCTGCTTGAGGAAGCGAGAGAGCTGGCCTTATCTCGGTCGGCAATATACCAGCAAAGTCTCCGACGTTATCATAGTCGGAAAATACATCCTCGGGTGTTCCGAGAAGGAGACTTGGTGCTGAGGCTGATACAGCGCACTGCCGGCATGCATAAGTTGTCACCTCCATGGGAGGGACCATTCGTTGTGAGCAGAGCTCTGCACAATGATTCATATTATCTTGTAGATGCACGGGAAGCAAGGAAAGGTGTAATGGACAAAGCCGGAGAGGAGACCAAACGACCCTGGAATGTAGCTCTACTTCGCCCCTTTTACTCATAAAGGGCGCAGTGTATGTATCTCGGTTTCCCATGAATACAATGCCGACATCCCGAGATGATACTCGGGGACTGCCTTGTCAACATGCATGTGTTTCATCGTTGTCTTATTTATGTTGTCATATGCCGGATAATTTTTGACCTTGTTTCAAAGATTCAAGTAATGTATACCATGTTGTTAAGTCTTGTGACTCGACTGACGAACGCCTGAATGGTAGTCAAAAGCAAAGATGGTGCAATATGTTAAACATGAAAATGAACCCGGGGACTCGGTCCGAGAATGATCCGGCACATGTGGTTTACTAACCCTGTTTTTCAATTATTTTTTCTTTATGTCGGATAACTCTAAACCTCAACTCGGGTATTTACAAGTACTGTATGCTATAATCGTGATTTTGTGACTCGACTGTCGAACGCCTGTATGGTATACAAGAGCAAAAATCACCAAGTATAGTAAACAAGAAGTAAACTCGGGGACTCGGTCCGAGAGTGATCCGGCATATGGTGTTTACTAACCCTGTTTTTCAATTATTTTCGTTATGTCGGATGACTTTAAGCCTTATCTCGAAATTTACAAGTCATGTATGCTATAATTGTGATTTTGTGACTCGACTGTCGAACGACTGTATGGTAGACAAGAGCAAAAATCACCAAGTATAGTAAACACGAAGTAAACTCGAGAACTCGGTGCAAAGTGATCCGGAACTAAGCTTTACTCGGTCAACCAGATAAAACAAAGTCATAACGCTAACTACTTAAGATTGTATATTACATCTGCTTTCGGCATTCCGGGGATTTAATATCTCTACTTGTAAAAGTTTAGGCATTGGTGTTGGAGGAGCTCGGATCAGCAGGGGTAGGCCGAGTTGCAGAGGCAATCCCGATTGCAGGAGTAGATGTCGGGTTGATCTCGGGCGCGGCCTGCTCGGACGCGGTCTTCTCGGCAGCATTGGTGGAATCGATGTCGGGGCCGCTCTCGCGAGTCTCGGTGTCGGTCTCTTCGTCCTCCTCGGCATCTTCATCCCCTTCGCCGTCCATCTCGGCATCATCCTGCTCGTCCGCATACTCGTTGTCGGAGTAGAGGGGGCCATCGATGAAGTGCACGGTCTGCGCCCAGCTGGCCAAGTTGTAGGCGGCCTCCTTACGCTCCTCAATCTTGGCAGGGTCCGTAACCCAGGGCGAGACGACGCGGATAGACTTGAGCACTTCGAGGTTGATGCCCTCGTACCAAGAGAGCATGTGAGTCAATGCTTGATCCGCGCCGGCATGGGAGGAGGAGCACCTCCATGCATGAAGTCGGGTCCCAACACCCAGCAGAGCATCGGACAAGCCAGAAACCGACTTGGGAGCCGTGGATCCCAGCCACAAAGCACCATAGACTCGGATGGCAGCGGTAAGGAGATCTGTTCCTATGGACTTGAGCGGGGTAAGCCGGGCTTTCACGGCCACCAGATGATCTTCAATGTCCCACTCAGCCGGGACAGGACCAGATTCAGCTCGCTTTGCCCGAGCTGCAACAGTGATCTTGGCCGCGGCATCCTTGGAGTGCTCGAAGTGTTCTTTAGAGAGATATACTGTCACCGAGTTAAAAAATAAGCCGGTATACCGATAAAAGCAAGAGACGGAAAGGAAAGATGGTGAGAACTTACTGTCCATGTCACGCTTGATTGCAGCAAGCTCGGCCAGCCAGACATCATTCTTGGAACGGAGGATGGCTAACTCTGTTTCCGCCGAGGCAGCCCGAGTCTCGGACTACTCAAGGGTTTGTTTCTGCTTCTTGGTAGCATCAACAAAGGCCTTCTTCAACTCGGCTTTCTCAGCCTTGGCCTGCTTGAGCTCTTCCTTGAGTCGCGCCACCTCGGCTTGCTCCCTCTCGAGCGCAATTTTGTGCTCGGCTGCAGTTTGAGTTTCGGTCTCGGCTAAGGAAAGCAGAAAGAGAAACATATGGGAAAGTTAGAACAAGACAAAGGGAATCCGAGAAAGTTTTTGATGTCGGTAAAACAGGCGGTTACCCATTTTCTTTTGATCGTCCAACAGTTTCTTGAAAGATTTTTTGAGACTCCCATGCTCCAAAAGCAGCTTCTTGAACACCTTGGTCCGATTTTTGGTGCATTCCTGAAAAGAATAGACTCGACATGAGTCTCGGGGACTGTATGTCGGAAGTTTTTTGAAGATTCCCGCCGAGTGATCTTTACTCGGTAGAGCATCGATCACTCAACCCGAATCTCGAGGACTGGGGATACTGTGTATGAAGGACTTACATCGGCAACTCGGGTGGCTTCGAGTACGGCGACTTGGAGTGCGTGCATGGACTGTGCGACCTTGCCGGGACCAGCTGGATGCCGGGTTTCCGAGGTGGCAGAGTCTTCGCTGATGTTGGCCGAGTTCCAATCCAAGTTAAATTGCTCCACCGAGCTTAAAGTGTTGCCGCTGGAAACGGACAACTGAGCTTGCTCCCAGGCTGCAGCCGGAACAACTGTGTTAATAGAATCCTGCAGAGCCTGCAGGGCGGCTGTCGGAACCGCGACGGGTGGCGGGGGCACAATCAAGTGTTTTTTACCCTTGGGGGCTGAAGACTTCGCCAGGGTGAGGTCCTATCCTTCGACTTCTGCAAGGCAGTAGTCTTCGGGGGCACCGACTGGGAGGATTGCTTCCCGGGTTGCTGCTGCTTCGTCGGCTGCGGTGGTTGCGGTGGCGGTTGCTGCTGCGATGCGTCAGGTTGTTGCTGTGCTTGTTGCTGTTGATGGACTTGGGGTTGCTGTTGCTGCTGCTCCGGCACCAGCGGAATGTCGGTTAACACTGACTCGGAGCCCGTGATCTCGGTCCCGGGGCCAACGTCTCGGTCGGGAACGGTCTTGTCTCCTCAGGGAGCGGTATCGGAACCCGGTGGCGGTGTACCGCCCGGAGTTGGTTGCGCCGGGGAAGCGCTAACTCGGGCGGGGCTGGAGATCACTGTTTCGGTAACTGGTGGAGGAGGAACGGGAGAAACTCGGGACCCAGCAGTTTGGGGCACGACAAGTGCAGGGCTGCGTAAAGGCAAGGAAGAGGTTAGCTCGGGAAAACATCATCTCGAGTAGACAAGCAAGATAAGACTAAGATGAATCGATAAAGGTCAACTTACCCGGTTGAAGTTGGCGGTCCCTTCCGTTTCCGAGTAACTTTGTCTACCGGCTTCTTGCCTGCCATCTTCGTCCGCTTGGGCGCGGGAGCTACGGTACCCGAGGGCTCGGCGTCCGGGGTACCAGTCCCGGCACGCTTGCGCGTTGCAACTTGCTTGGCAGAAGCTTGTGCTGCAGAGGGTGCTGGAGGGGCGGAGTTGAGAGGATGAGCATCAATAACTTCTAGTATTTGACAGTCATCGTCATCGTCATCAGACCAATCTCGGAGGGAGTCTCGGGCTTGAGGCTTACCCAGGGCGGGGGCGATGGCAACCGGGATCGACATATGGTCTTCGCCATCCGGGTCTTCAGTCTCGGGGACTTCCGGGATGGGAAGATTCTCGCCATACTTGAGTTTGGGATCTCTCCCATCTTCTGTGATCTGACGGGCAAATCTCTGCAAGGAAGACATAGCAAAGTTGGATTAGTGTGAGTCGCAGAGCATGTTGCCGACATGTGAGTGACCTCGGCATAGCAAAGTTTGGGATGTCGGTTGATCAATATAGGACTTACTAATTCGGGGAGCCGATCCCGGTTGAAGGGCTCCGTGCTCCATTCCCAATCGTCTGACATCTGCGTCTTGGCGATAGCCTTGATGCGCCGGCGCACCGCCGACTTCTCCAGCTCGAAAGTGCTGGTCCGGGTTGGATCATATCGGCCACCCATGTGGCAGATCTTGTGAACTCGGCTCTGGAGAGGGCAGACGCGGCGAGTGATGAACGTGAGCAGCAGGTCGTCCGGGGTCAGCTCGGTCTCCAACTCGTCGAGGTATTTGTGGATTGTGTTCAGCTCGGAGTCGGAGTTCTTCGGGTTGAAGTCCCAATTGGGTTGCTTGGTGGGCGAACTGATGTCGAAGGCCGGGAGATTAAGGAGGTCTCGGTCACCCAGACTCTTCACATAGAAGAATGATCGCTGCCACTTCCGGCAGGACTCGAGGCCTTGGACCTTGGGGAGGATGGAGTCGCTCCGATGAAGGATCGTGGCAGCTTCGCATGCCACCATGGCCTTGGGGATGTTTTTTCTATCCGGGTCCGGGATGCTCTGTTTCCGAAGGCGGAAATACTTGGCCCACAGATTCACTGTAGGCCAGAGCCCGAGGTATCCCTCGGATAGGGCGACGAACGCCGAGAGGGTGGTGATGGCGTTGGCCGGGAGATGATGTGGTTGGAGGCCATATCGGTTGAGGAAGGCGCGGAAGAAGGTGCTGGCCGGAAGTCCGAACCCGCGCTCGAAATGCGTGAGGAAAACCACACGCTCGCCGGGTTGAATGTCCGGCTCAAGCTCCTCGCCGGGAAGTCGGCATATCACGTCCGCCGGGATGCGGCGTGATCGGCGTAGCCAAGCGATGTCGTCTTGTGTGACGTCGGATCCCTCCCATCCACCACGCTCGCTTTCTTCCATGATGTTGGATTGCTCCTCTTCATGGGCAGATGACATGTTGGCGGTCTGCAGAAAAACTGACGTCAAGCGGATGTCGGAGAGTCCGAGTACAAGTATGACAAGTAAGGATACTATAGCCGGATAGAAACAGAAATCTATTACCGAGTTACCCAACGGAAGATCTACCAGAGCAGTTTAAAGAAGATTAAATGGATCTAAATGGAAGTCCTAAGGGTCTCCTGCGGAGGAACCACCGCGAGATGTACATGCATTTCCACTAAGAAGATCTAACAAGATCCACTGGAGTGAACCGCTAGCAGAGTCATGGCAGCAAACATAAAGATCTACGGGAGAGATTTACACTATTCTTATCCTATTCTTCGGCAAGAACCACGATGAACGGTGATGAACTAGGGCGGCCGGAGCACGGAGAAATCCAATCCAAACCACGGGAAGGACACTCACCGGAGGAATCGGTGCGGCGGCGCGAGAAGGCGTTGTCCCAATGGTGGCGCAGCGAAGTCCGTTCGTCGGCATGCGTTGTCTCCGGCGTCGTGCTCGTGCGCTGCGGGCGAGGCGGTGGCGAAGAGCTCGAGGGTTGGAGGAAGAAGATGGAATGGGAAGCATAGGAGAAGAAGGATCCCTTTGCTCTCCTATTTATGGAGGGTAGCCGGGAACGGTTTCCGATTCTCCCGCCCACGATTTATGAATCGTGCGGGAGATCGTGTGCGGCAGCTAAGAGCCGTTGCGGTATTCACGGCCGCACGATCGGCCACATCGTGGGCCACGGGATGATAACAGTTCGCGGCCGGATCGCGTGCGGTTACCGGCACGGGAACCGAACAGGCGTGCCGAGGTCAAGGCACTCAAGTGCAGACTTGACGCGTGGTGGGTCCCGTGCGGCGCATGCAGTGGCATGTCGGTCTGTACGCAGAAACCGAGGCAAGGTGCAGTACTCGGCCGCCACGTGCAGTGAAGTAAGCTAGGAGAGATCTTTGGGCAAATCGAGAAAAGATTTTCTTATGTCGGTCGAACCGGCATGAGGAATGTGTTAAGTCGGAGTGAGAGTCTACTTCAAGATATCAGAAGATGAACCGACATGGTGATGTCGGAGTGTGGTTGAATTAGTTTGGTTATTTAAACCTGGTGTGGCCCTTCATCCGAGGCTGCAGGACCGCACCAGCTTCGGGGACTAGTGTCGGGGGGCTACCCCCGGGTAGGGTAAAGACTTGGTATGTCTAGCCTTTCCTCCGGGTTTGTGGAGACCGGCTTGCGGTTATGGCGGAAGGATCCGACATGAGCCGGGGTCTGAAGAGACCGAGATATACTACTGATGTATTCCGGCATAGGCTGGACCAAGATGAGCTATCCGACATGGGTAAGTCGGTGCGGCTTTGTTTGTCTCTTGTGTGCAGGAGAAGACCTACGAAGAGTGATCCGGCATAGACATGCCGGGTTGAGAAGGAGGATCCGGCATAGCCATGCCGGGTTAGATAAGAGGTGCCGAGACACCTGATGTCGGTACAGAAGTCAGAGACACAAGTCACCTCCTGCCTGACACGGAGAGCTCAAGTCATGTCCCGTCTGACATGGAAGCTCAAGCCATGTCCCGCCTGACACGGGAGCGTGTCAGCGGGTACGGCGCCGCAGTGACAAGACTGCACGTACCTACCCGGAGAACCCGGGACAGGCGACAAGGCATGGGCAAGTCACGTCTTGTCTCTGACAGTGAGACCATAGGTCATGATGACATTGCCATGGGCATGGCTACAGTGCCATGTGGGTCCCGAAGACGTTAGGGTTCCCGGTCAACCCGGCCCCGAGCCTATATAAGGGTCCATGACTCCTCCTGTGAGACGATCGCTCGATCCACCGCTGAACCCGAGATTCATCTTATTGTTAGAGCATTTACTCTCCTCTCCCTTAGTGGTTCATCCTCGTTCTTGAGTTCATCTCCACGGGTGAGACCAAAACAGCTCAAGGAGCATTGCGTAGATCTTGTGATACATATAGAGAGGCAAGCCAGGAGTAGGGGTGTTACCTCCTCACGAGGGCCCCGAACCTGGGTACATCGGGTGTGCTCGTGTGGTTCTTGTGTGTTCTTGCTTTTCCTTGCTTGTTCTTCGTTGTTCTAGCCGGTTCTTGCTCGTTCTTGCCTCTTTTCGTGTGAGCTTCTTAGCTCGCTAGCCCTCCCCGGATCCACCAGCGTCCAATCGGCCCCACACTTAAGCCATCATATGGCATCTGCCGTGACACCACCACGACACTGATGGCTTCAAAACTGCAGCATTCCCAGCAACAATTGGTCCGATGACAGGGTCGATTGATAGCACTGTGATGATTGATGAAGGTGAGATGATTAGTTGACTTAATGTAAAACGGGCAGTCAGTAAGCTAATAGGCAAACAATGCTCTTCTAAAGACTTAAGACAGTAGGGAAATATTGAAATACCATTACACAAAAGGATAAAGTTTGCTGCATAAACCCAAGTTTGTTTGACGAAAAGGAAAGATACCAATTACATAACAGATTAGCATGTAATGTATCCTTAAGCACAGGAGATGTATCAAACTCATGGCATAAACCTCCAGCGCCATCATGGAACAAATTAATCAATGGTCTCTCGTGTAGGGCCTGCGTCTGGAAACCACTGACCTCATCGAGCCATCGCTTGGCCGTCGCCTGCCCATCCAGCAGCTCCTTGTGGTTCTCCTACCACCAAGCATCGTAGCGCGTCCCCGACGGCCAAGGGTGCGGTAGTAGACCGCGTGCGCCGCCGTGAGCGCGAAATTGCTGGATGAGCATTTGTAAACAAAATCCACAATAACCTTCATGAGGAACCAAAGCTCATAGCAATCTGAAATTTAGGAAGCTATAAATCTTGCTGGATGAGCATTTGTGAGTTGTGACAGCTACTTACTAACAATATTGGAAGCTATAACAATGTGCGTAGAATGGGAGGCAAATAAGCTGAGGCAATATGGTGTACTTATCAAAAGAGGAGTAAAAATGGAACTCCAAAAGATCACCTCTGGGTCCACGACAATGAAGCGTAACTAATATATATTATGTCGTGTTTGCTGGTCTCATGTTCTCCAAGATAGGGGCAATAAGTGGAAGCACTTTCCATTGATAGGATTAATTAATCAATTCCACCAAGAGCTTCTTGCTCACTTGATTTCTGGGTCGAGTATTTCTGGTCAATTGCACACGTACAGACAATTTAAGCATGGTACCAGACATATATTTTACGAACATAGGAAAATAATTAGAGCAGATACAATTGAAGCACTTTCCATTGATAGGATTAATTAATCAATTCCACCAAGAGCTTCTTGCTCACTTGATTTCTGGGTCGAGTATTTCTGGTCAATTGCACACGTACAGACAATTTAAGCATGGTACCAGACATATATTTTACGAACATAGGAAGATAATTAGAGCAGATACAATTGGTACACAAATACAAAGAGGAAATAAGAAGTGCAAGAAAGAAAGCCTTTCATCAGAAGCTCATCACCTATACACCTCCATGTCTGCTCTGTTTATTTGGGAACGCAGTAGGTCGAGGAAGAAGAAAAAGATATGCTGGTTAATAATATAAGCTGACATGGAAATTTGCACATAATGCGCCTACTGATTCAGACAACCACAGAAGACAGTATTAATTCTTGAAACTACAAATGCATAACCTAATAAACTAACACATCTACAGTATCAGAAAGAGGAAAACTTGCAGTAGGTGGCAGTTCCTACATGCACAATACCAAGAAACATTATGAATAGACCAATGGTGAGAAAGAAAAGCAAGAGAGAGATGGAGGAGATGAGAAGAAGCTCGGCAGGTGGACAAAGCACGCGAGAGCGGTACTGCGGCAAGCCACTGTCTTGACGGATGCACTGCTCGTTGGCGAAACAGCAGCTCTGGATAGTTGCTGCGCTGTAGCAGATTAGACCTCCCCAACGCCCTGCCCTCCTGCCTTGCCTTCCTTCGTGCACATCACCGCTGCATCCAGGAGCATGAGCAACGGAAACACCGTATAGTTAGAGAAAAGCAGAGGGAGCACCCAGATTAAATCGCAAACCAGAGAAGACGCAGGGCGGCGCGGCGGCGAGCTAGGGCGGCAGCACGGGCCTGGTCGGGAGCGGACCAGAGGACTCTTCCGCCGCCAAGCTTGCGCAGCGATGCGAGCTCGGGGAACAGGGTAGAAGGACGGAGGGAAGCAATGGCGCCATTGGGAAGAGAGAGAGGAGGCGGGGCGTCGGGGCGAGCGGGGAGGAGCTCGGGAAGGAGCTGCCGCCGGCGGTGGCTAACCCTAGGGCGCGTGGGGAAAATGAGGCTAATTGGAGCGTAGGGTGTCGGGCTGGTTTATTATATAGGAGGACTTATTTGTAAATTGCGGAACACGCACAGACTTTTCTGTAAAAAGGCCACGCGGACCATCGGATCTGGATCTAACGGCGCGGAGTCGGGATCGCACTGTAGATGCACGGTGAACAGTGCACAGGGTGACGTGGCCCCATCCTGGACGTCGAACTGAGCAATCGGACGATCCAGAAAGGCTGGTGACGTAGACACCTCCAAGGAGCGCTGAAGCAATTCGTTTTGATATATACTCCCTCCGTATCACAATATAAGATGTTGCGGCCACTTTTGATCATTATGTATCTAGACACGTTTAAATACATGGTTCATTTGAACCTTGCACTAAAACATGTCTAGATGCATAATGATCAAAAGTGGCCACAATATTTTACATTTTGATACGGAGGGAGTAGAAGATAGATAGAATAGATAGATTCATTTTATTTCGTTTGCGTGTATGAATAATGGATCAGTTAAGCACGTAACAACCAAAAACACGATGACTATCTTGCAAGGGAGCAAAATAAGTTAAGACGGCGGAAAATCTGCAATTTTTATTTCCGATTGTACATCAAGTTCAGCATAAGTGCATAACACGATTCAACCATCGTAACCTAACTCTTATAGTAGTATGTAATGCTTAACTACTATAGGAAGATCCATGAGAGTTTCACACCAATACACAATATTGCTTGATTTGTTTCCCAGCTTTTACTAATTCAGATTCAGTGTGATATGCAAGGCCACGATCAAACATATCACCCATATGCAAGAAGAGTATATTGCTATGCACTGTACGTCTTGCTTACGGCTAGGGCAAGATGCCAAGAAAACCTTCAGTTTTCTACGGATGCCAAGAAAAACACATTTCGTTTGTAACAAAGACAAGTAAAGTCGTTGCATCACCTAAATTGGGAATAAATGTTGTCCCCGCAAATGACCAATCAAGTAATCAACCCAAGTACATGATGCTTCATTGTGATGATCTGCTTGGCACCATTGAACCTCTTGCGCATTCGACTCTCAAAATCATTAAGTCATAACACAAACTATAGTATTTTGGCCGTTGGGTAAAACAATTCATGGTAACATAGTGTCTATAAAAATCTGTTGCAGAGTTAGCCTCATCTAAAAGGTAATCCAAGATATAATTAAAAAAACTGTAAAACAAATCCAGACAATCATGGTAGCCGTTTTCTCGAATGGTAATCAGTCGCTCCTTGTCAATTAATTTTAACATTATTTAATGTTTGTTGTCTTTTTATACTTTCTATCCTACTTATATCTTCTAGATTTTTTATTTTGTCTTACATAACAACATTTTTTTACATTTTCTCGTTGTTGATTGTTATACATTTTATTCAATTTATGTTTTGTGTCATCCCTTTCCACTAGTAGTTTTTCTATAATGCTTTAGATGATATCCGCTTAGAGCTTGTCTATGTGGACAACATGTATTTTTTTTCACAAGTAAGTACCATATAAGCCAAACTAATTATGCTTTCTTACTAGGATGTTAAAGTAAAAAATGTGATGGCATATATTTGGAATTTAAGCATCAATCCTACATTAGTTTTCATGGGTAAAGCAACAGTTTATCTATTCTCAGGCATGTTTGCGTTCTTCATAAGAAATACAAATACTGGTCAGCTAGAATAATATATTTTTTGTGTAGTTCATTTGTTCTTTCTCCATTGGGAAATGGAAAATGCATGATTTTGCACAAATTGAAGTCCATAAATAATACTTGGTTATGTGCATGTGTGATCTTTTTTTCTAGAAAAAGATCAAGAAAAAAACAAAATACATTTTTAAATTGGAGCATGCGTTATCGAGCTCACTAAGTTGTTTGCGGGTAAATTGGACTCTTCTTTAGTTAAGATACATCTTATTTGAGGAGAGTTCATGAAATACATCTTAGTATTAGACAAGCCAATATGGCATCCACGTCAATCGAAAAGAAGTACAAATAATACACCTTTATTCGGGTCGGGCCGGGTCTGATCATGCCATCGAGTCGGCTATGGCTTGGATTTTAGCTTGACGGTCGACCTGGCCGGGTTCAGGCCTACGAAAAAATGGGATTGTAGCCGTTCTAAGGCTAGGTCGCTCGGGCCCTAGTCGGATTTTTTTCAGGTTTGTCGCCAATTTATGCGGCACAACGGTCAGGCCAGGGCGGGTTTAGGTATGAGTTTTCAGGGTCGGTGTTTTTTAGGCTTGACCCACCAAACTTTTGGCCATGTATAGTAGTAGTAATAGAAACCAAGTGAAATTTTCACATGTTTGCACTCAAATCTGTACATAAAATAGATCGTACGAGTTTTCAATCCTACAGAAGAAAGAAACAAGACTTATTAGTAAGAGAAACGGAGCATATCCTCCCGTGTCGCTCCCAGCGACACCGGGGGTGGAAATCCCGAGACGCCAGCCCCACCTCCTCTGCGCTCCCCTTGCCGCTGCTGCCGCCGGCCGGCGCGCCGCGGTGGCGGCGGCCTCCCCGCTGCCACACAACTGGTGGCGGGGGTGGGCTCCTTCTAGCTTCAGCGCGGCGGGCGTCGGGCCCGACTGGGACGGCGAAGGCGGGTCGCCGGCGCAGGCAAGCCGGAGCGGCGGCTCTGGGACCGTGGGCGAGCTGTGGGGCGGCGGATCCGGGGCCCTTGCGCCCGGATCTTGTGGGAGGAGCGCCGTTGACCTGGCTGCCTGGGTGGCAGGTCGACGACGTCGGCGTCGCGACGGCGTGGGCGTGCCGGCGATGGGAGTTGTGTGCGGCGCGCGGCTGCGGGCCGATGGTGGAGGATGTGGCGGAGGGGGCGCTGCTGGGGCGTGCGACACCGGGGTGGCTCGCTGGCGGCTGCTGCATCTAGGCGGCGTGGCGTGGTGGCTTTGCGTGCGGCTTCGGCGTGGGGTTCCTGGTTGCGCCGGCGTGCGGCCGAGGATGAGGAGGCCGGGGCGGCGGCCCCGGATGCGCGACTGCGGCTGGGCCGAGGTCGGCTTGGCGTCCATGGTGGCATGAGGTGTCGCGGTGGTGGCGGCAAGCGGTGTTGGTGGTCTGGTCGGGCCTCGACGGGCGGTTTGCGAGGTTCGTGGTACACCGCCGGGCGAAAGCCTTGCCCTGACTGTTGACCGGGGCCGACGACGGCGACGCCCCCGGGCGCCGCATCCTTCTTGAAGGCGTCGTCGGGGCGGTTGTGTCACTTCTCCAAGCCGGGTTCTCCGGGGGAAACCCTAGATCCCCGCGGGATCGGGCGAGGGTGGCGCTTCGGCGTCGTTATGCCTCTTGAGGCCTCGCTTTGGATGTTCCTCCGGCCAATGGGACCTGTGGAGCGGTGGTGGTTGGCGGCGGCGATTCTCGTCTTCGGCTCGGGGGTGCGCGGCCTTGGGGCTGGCGTGGATGCCGGAGCAGCGGCTCCGGATTTCGCCTCCGCCGCGTTGCGTTGAGGTGGTGGAGCGTCGACTTGGGTCGTTTGGGCGTCTTGGTCGTCGGCTCGTGCGGGACGCAGCCTTGGGGCTGACGTGGATGTCGGAGCGGCGGCTCCGGATGTTTCGCCTCCGCTGTGAAGCGTCGAGGTTACCTCCGCCGCGTTGCGTTGAGGTCGTGTGGTGTCGGCTTGGATTGCTAGGGCGTCTTCGTCGTCGACCCGTGTGGGGGCGCGGCTTTGGGGCCGGCGTGGATGTCGGAGCGGCGGCTCCGGATTTTCACCTCCGCCTTGCTGCGTCGAGGGTTTTTGGTGTCGACCTTGGTTACTTGGGCAACTCGGTCGTCGACCTGTGTGGGGCGCGGCCTCGGGGCCGGTGTGGTTGAGTTGTAACTTTTTCTTTTTTAGACCTTGTCCTACCTATTTGCTCCTTCTATATCAATATAAAAGGCAAATCTTTTGCCTCGTTTGAAAAAAAAAAAACGGAGCATGCCAAAAGTTCTACTTCGAAAGGCACATGACCACATACCAATTGCACTACCGCAAAAACAAAAACAAAATCACAGTCGTACTACTAGGCATGTCTCACCGCATCGATCTCCGTTGACATGATACACTATAAGTTTAGCCTCCTAATTTACACTCGCTTACCCACCGCTCCCATGCAAAGCAAAGCAAACACGGCTGACAGCTGGGACTTTACAAGTGGTGATGCTACGATTCCAGTAGAAACCTTCGGAGCGAGCCTAGCTAGACAAGCATGGTGGTAGCTAGCTCCGACGTGTCCGGCGAGTAGTGGCCATGGATCCCGGAGCATCTCCGCCACTCGATACCCGGCGAACCGGCACCGCAGCAGTCCGTCCCCACAGAAGCCCGGACACGCGACGCTGAGTCACGGATCACACGCCCTTTAATCTCCGCGGGGCCCACAGCCACGTGGCGAGCAACAGCCAAGTAGTCACCAGGGCCCACATGTCGGAGCCCCCGCACACGGCCGCTGCTGACTCACTGCGCCCATCCCTAGACGCCATCTCCCCGTGGTCGCGTCCAGGCCCGTGCACGAACGCGTCGTTTGTCTACCCAGTCTCCCTGTCAGGTGGGGTCACCAGCGATCGGCCCCACATGCCATCGAAACCAGCTCGTTTATTTTAACCGCTGGTCCACGTCGATGTACCGTTCCGTCCGCGGCGAGTACTTTTCCCCCACACGCTCACCGCCACTGACACGCTGGGCCCGCCCGGCCAATAGGCCTTACAAAATGGCCTATTACCTTTCTTTTTTTTTAAACAAAAGCTTTATTACTCAAAACATTTGGACAAATCGTCCATTACAAGAACAGCGATA
Source organism: Poa annua (assembly GCA_026929855.1). Taxonomy (NCBI): domain Eukaryota; kingdom Viridiplantae; phylum Streptophyta; class Magnoliopsida; order Poales; family Poaceae; genus Poa; species Poa annua. Next base: position 100,436,986 of record CM049437.1, read on the forward strand.
TTCGCTGGGATATCAGACTCCCACACATGCATCATCCCTGGACTACACTTAGCTCCTATTTTAGCAAATTCATGGGCAACGGTATTAACTTCTCTCCTACATGAGATAACGGACGAAAACGAGAACCAATTTCTGCACTGTACTTTCAAGTCCTGAATAACAGCAGCTTCTGACGAGAAGTCCGGTCCAGCATTGTTCAGAGCATACATCACAAGCTGTGCATCTGTTTCAAACTCCACTCGAATGGCTCCCATACTAGTTGCAAGATTAATTGCTTGCTCCATTGCTTTCATCTCCGCCATAAACGCCGATCGAATACCCTCAGCTCGACCCGCTGCCGCAGCTAGAACAGCACCTTCATCATCTCTCACGACTACCCCCCATCCGCCATGGGTTTCTCCCTCCTTAAAAGCACCATCAATATTAAACTTCAATCTTCCAGGAGATGGCAGAATCCATCTACATGGTTTAGCTTCAGAAGCAAATTTCTCTGGTTTACGGTACATCAAACTATCTGCTGCAAGACTCCTAGCTCTAAAGGCAATGATGTTTGCAGCAATCATCTCTCCACCCTCTCTTATTTTGTTTCTTAAATTCCACCAAGTCCACCAGAGAGCAATGATCTCAACCCGTTGAACTTCAGATAATTTCCATAGCTCGTCTAGTACGTCATCAATACTATTCCAGTGTAGCAACTTACTCCTTATGTCCAGCATATGCATTTCTTTCCTTATGGCCTATTACCTTTCGATTTACAAGTTAATCTACGGAAAATCTATTCAGCGGGCACCTGCTATTTGGCAAAACGCGAGCCGTGGATAACGTCTCGCGCGGTCAAGATTTGTTTATCGTAGCGCGTTGACCTTAAGCCGCGGCCTCGAGCCAACCATTGTTCTCCTCCGCCCCTTCGTCTCCAATCCACCTACTCACCTATCCCGGATCGACCAGATTCGCCGGCCATAAAGCGCTCGAGAGCGTCGGCGTCGCCATGGAGCTCCGTGAGCTCGAAGGCGCAAGATCGCAAGGAGCCGGAGTCGGCGTTGTAGTCCGGCGGCCTGGACCGGACGGATAACATCCCCTTTCCTTCCTCCGTGGATGCCGATGCCGACGGCGAGCAGCGGCGTGACCTTCTTAAGGAATGCTGTGCGGGTGCTCGCCGAGCTGCCCCCAACCACGTCACGTATCGAGGGATGAGGCACCGGCTGGAGGTATTCAGGTCGAGGGCGATGGATTGGGCGTCCAAACGCTGGACTTGATCCAGCCGAGCGCCTTCATCTACGAGTTCAGTCAGCGGAGACTTGGTCGTCGTGGAAGGCCACTATCTCGGCAGCTCAACAGAGTTGGGGCGGCTTTGTCGGTCTGAGGAAATTACCAGATAGGTGGAGTCAGTGGAGAGTCGCGCCTTGGGACGACGACGATGCCCAGTTACCACTTACCACAGTGACAGTAAATCCGCCTGCTGAATAGATTTTCCGGCCACTGATTCCGGAGCGGGCGTACACCAAATCCGCGGGCGCGGTTGGCAGGGACCGAATCTGCGCTCGGACTGAGTAACAGGAACCTAATCGAACCGCGGGTTTCTGGGCTACATGATTTGCAACACTGGTAGGGCAAGCGATTGTTTATCGTAGCGCGTTGACCTTAAGCCGCGGCCTCGAGCCAACCATTGTTCTCCTCCGCCCCTTCGTCTCCAATCCACCTACTCACCTATCCCGGATCGACCAGATTCGCCTCGTCAGCGGAGAGTCGCGCCTTGGGACGACGACGATGCGAGACCTGCCCAGTTACCACTTACCACAGTGACGGGCGCCGGGTACGTGCTGGACGTGTCCCGGAAGAGGAACTTCGCCCTCTACATCTGTTACAGCGGCGCCACAAATGCCTTTGTGAATCCACGGCGGCGACAACGAGTCGTTGCTCATGGTCTTTGCTATGGAGATCAACCCACCGATGCGTGAGCTGAGCATCAGTTACGGAAATTAGTTCGCGAGTTGCGCTGGATGCTGAAGATACATTCTGAAGTAAAGACAGTTCTTCCTACTTTGGATAGTGTTGGAGAGGAATTCTACATTTTGGATTACCGTCCTGTATGCTAGCTAGGTTGACGTTGATCTGTGGTCATCTGTTGCCGTGGATGGTTCGTGTGGTAGCTTGGTATGGACATGGATTTACTTGCAGAAGGTTCAGTTGTGTTGTGTTGATACGGCGCAGATTAAACAGCTTGTTCACAATTTCATTTTTTTTTTTTTGAGATCAACAGCTTGTCCACAATTGAGAACTGCATTTTGTGTGTGTCCGTGTTTGTTGTCTATCGTCGTTCCGCAGCGATGCCCAACCATATGATGTAGTTGTCGCGATGTAGTTGTCGCGAGATAGACTAGCTTTTATACTGGTGAATTGTAATGTCCACGACAATCAATTCTGGACGGAGGTAGTACCAAGCTAACAAAGTTATACATATGTTTTTATAGTGTAGTTATCAATCATAAAAATAAATTTTAGTTACCGTACTCTTTCAGTAATATATTTACCCACCTCAATACTGATGAACTTACCATCGGTACTAATGAAGTTATCCATCAAAAAATAAAAAATAAATCAATGTAGTTACCATACTCTTTCGGTATTATTTTATCCATCCAATATTGATGAACTTACCACGCGGTAATTATGAAATTATCCACCATGAAATCACCCAGTTATTAAGTTATCTGTGTGTTCATGATATAGTTATCAACACGAAATCAATGTAGTTACCAATGTATTCTAAATAATCAATAGTTACAAACACAATGCCCATTATATGGTGTAATAGTCACTATGAAATCAATTGTTATCATCCTAATAATTATGAATTTTGTAAGTGTGTTTGAGTGTATAGTTATCAACTTATGCACATTTTTTTGGTTCACCTTTATAAAGTGATATCCACTTATGAACACTAGGTGTGATAATTTAAAACTCAAAAAAAGCTATTTAAACCAAAAAACTAATCACTAAATATGATGGTAACTTATACACCACGGTATCGATAACTCCTGCGTTATAGGTGGATAACTTTTGAGACGAAAAAAAAGGTTGTCAGAATATGTCAACATGAGATCTAGTTTCGAAGATCTCCTCGCAACTAGCTCAGCGGTGAAAACGGATTCTAAATCGGATAGACAGTTTGGCCTACAAAACTTTTAAATTTTTTTATTACTCTATACACGGTTCCCACCCTCCATCGAGCTCTGCCGCCGCCCGCTGCGCCCGCAACGGCAAACCCTAGCACCTCTCCTCTGTGTGACATCTTAAATGGTAATAAATGATGATGCAATTATATGGTATTAGTCTTAAATTGTGTGTGATTATGATTCGATCCAATGACTAGCAAAGTAAGCACATGGATCAACTTAAAAAGGTTTAATTGTGTGGTCGATACGTCTTGTCTACCTGACCAGGCAATGGCGATATCTTGGCGTTGCCCCCTTGTTGTAGGCATTGCATATGTTGCACGTGGGGTCGCTCCTTTATTGTAGGCATTGCCTATAATGCAAGAGGGGTCATCTGATCGAAGTTAGTTTGGCCCTTCCAAAGCGTGGCCATTCGAGGCACAGTGTACACCGACGTGGACTTCTCCTAGGACTTGACGCCTATTCCTTAGGTTCGATCGAATTATGTTGTCCGCTCGCCAACTCGGCGCATGTGCGGTTATGTCGCTCTAAAACTAGTCACGATGGGGAGTAATATCAACTAGTAACATACACATGTTAATACACATGTTAGTAATATACACATAGTGCAAAGTAACATAGAGATATAGTCTCATTTATTACTCTATACACTCATTTTCTCTTAAAAGTGTGATGTGATGGTTTCTTTTGGATTTGCCTTCTGAATCAATCAATCAATGGCAAATAAGAAAATCCCCTAAGCATGGGGTAATTTATTATTTGCCACACTTTTCTCAGATCCTTTATTATTTGCCACATTGACCACCACCTGTCAGTGACACAAGTAGGAAAATAATAAAAATGAAAAGTAAAGTGTGGCAAATAATAGTAATTTACTATTTGCCACACTTTTCGCAGACCCTTTAACATTGACCACCACCTGTCAGTGACACAAGCTGTGGCAAATAATAAAAGTGAAAAGTAAAGTTTGACAAATAATAAAATCCCCTGATGGTTACTAGCTACTGTAAGTACTCTATTTACCTCTCTTTTTATTAGTTATACATGTCACATTATCTTTTTTTACTTATCACTCTTTCCGAGTCGATGTTATGTTTGTTACGGAGTGGTGTTTGCTCCTCTTCCCTTTAATTGACTTTTCTGTTCCGTTTCCTTCATAAGCCGAATCACTATTCTTTTGTCCAATGAATTTAGCAGCTCTTCTCTTAACATTTAAAAGAAGTAAATCTACTATGCAAAACATGTATGCATTCAGATCAATAATGGAAAAGGTAAATCAGTGAGCTCGAACGTCGCTAACTGGTGATGGTTTATGGCCCCACCGCAGATACCAGACATCACATCCAAATGTGCACAACGAAGCAGGAATATTAGAGAAACGCAAATGGTCCATATCGAAAGTCAATAACAGTAACATATATACCAACTTTTGTAAGTGGCAAAGTTCCCAAACTCAAAGTAGGCTACCTCACATAAATATCAACTTACAAGCATGAGTGGCAAAGTTCCCAAACTCAAAGTAGGCGACCTCACACGATTTAACCATACATAGGGACATAAATTACAAAGGGCATTAATAGCTCTACCAAAAAATCTTGGTAAAGTTCTCTTGGCCGAAAGTGAATCCTCCTCTGACTGGATGCAACACACTGGACCGATGGTAACACATTTTACATACAATCTCCACCTTGCTATCTCCACATGCACACGTCCTCTTCAGATTAATATGTGGAACATGAAACTGACGGTAGCATGTCTTGCAAACGCAATCGGCTAAACAAAATAAACACAGGGAGGGCAACAAAAAAATGTAAGAGCGATGGTACAGGTCACAATAAATAGAGAGAGAGAGAGAGAGACCTCCACCGTGACGACGAGTACCACGCCCAAGAGGGAAACCAAGGAAAGTGTATGCTTCAGTAACTGGTTCATCTGAAAACACAATAAATAGACTTTTTCAGTCAAGAACATGCTGTAATAGCAAACGACTTACTTGCTTATCTATCTTTAAAGACAAGCAGCTTAGACGAATCAGTTTCATCAATATGCAACAACTTTTGTTGAATATTTGTATAGCTTAGGTCGTTGTACTTGGAGCTTAGGTTATGTAGGAAGTATAATATAAAGGGCAGCGTCGGCTTTTCAATGTCAGTCATATTCGTTTCTCTTGTTTCCAAGGAAATTACACGCACCTTCGTAATCTCTTGCACATCCCAGCAAAAGAATAGGAAAATACCACTAGATATGCCTGTTCTAAAACAAGTGCATCATATGCCCCAACCCCTCTAAGTACGATACAATGCCCGTCTCCATGTGTGCGATTAAGAAAAGAGGAATAAACAGGAGTGGAAAATCTACAATTATTGGCAACAGTTACAGAGGGGCGATGATATACACTGTAACAGAGTTTGATCATAACCTCCACTGAAGAACTGTGCAAGCTGGAGGAATCAGACAGAAGTAGGTAATTCATAACGGAAGGATTTGGCGAGGTATAAGAGGGAGCCAACATGTATGAACCCTATGTTGGCTGAGGCAATTAATGAGACTTACAACTTACAGTACTACTTCCGGTTCGGTTTATAGGTCTTGTGTGTATCCCTAAATCGTAATTAGACCAACGTAATACAAAGTATATATGATAAAAATATACTACTAGAAAATAGAACACCTTAAGTTTCTAATGATATAATCTCTACTATATAATATCCCTCAGCGACTGTACATACATATGTCATACATTTTTTCACTTTAGCCCCTAAACAATCATGAAATCAACCCACAGTTCAACCATTAAGTTTCATGATTTGCATTTTAGCCTCTGTACCGCTTTGACGAACAGACAGAGACACGACCTCAATCCCACTACCTCTCCCAATGGATACTGCCACCGCCGCCACGCGCCCTAGGATCGACCATGTCGTTGCCTCTGGATCACTTTGGCATTTTTTTGTGTTCGCGATTACATGGATTAGTATTGTGATCTTAAGGACTGTCTGATGATTACTTTGCTAATTTTGCTACTTCATTTTTTATCTTTGTTGTGATAATGATGTGATCTGTAGGTGTCATACTTGTTTTGGAAACCGTATATACTGTACAACATGATCTTCCGTGCTCCCTTATCTCTTCAGGTATGATGACTTCGAGTCTCTCTAATTCATTTTCCAATAATACATACTGAATTTGATATTTCAAAGGCAATGTTGTGGCAGGCTATAGGCTACAGCTCGAGCGATGTGTTCATCAAGAGAGTTGTGGCCAAGGGAGGGGCTTACGGCAAAGTAAGCCTTTTATCCTAATGGTAGGGCCCTCTGTTTGTTTCTTTGTGATGTTACTATGCTCTACGGGTGCACGACGAGGAAGCGAACGAAGCAGGCCACCATTGCTATTCTATACCCAGTAAATTCGCCGGTCAAGAACTGTGTCGGTGAGAGTAGAAGGCGGCTAGCGACCTGAACTTTGCTGGTGAGGTTGTTGGCAGGGCAGTCTTCTTAATTCATGCTACTCGTGTGCAGAGGGATTTTACCAGCTATAGCAGGTAGCAACAACAGCTCACCAAGTTATCTCACACTCATTTATACAACTCTTCAATGTGGATTCTGAAGGTTTCATGCTGTTAATAAAGTAGTTGGCTGTGTGGGTCGGTGCATCACCATGTATTTGTATCCCTTGGCTTTTGATTTAAAACGCACTTGCAATCATGAGAAATTTATAGATGAACACCTACCTTGTTTGTTTTTTGGATGTGGTTTATTGAATGCTTAATTGTGGTGGAGTGTCGTCCTTTGGACAGTGCTAGGTTGTTTGTGGTGTCCGGCTAATTTTGCACAATTCTTTGCGAACCTCTCGTCGCTATCGGGGCAACGCCGTAGGGTGGCGTGGGCCTTGTCCGTGGCGCAGAGTTGGGCCCTGTGGGGCATTCGAATAAGCTTGCTATTGAGGGGCAACTCATTAAGCATCCTGCGATTCTTATTTTTAAATGCTACATGTTCTTGCAGTTTTGGTCCCTAAATACCAAGGCGGGCGACAAAGCAAGCTTAAGAAGTCTGGTGGACAGGCTGAAGGCGTTGTATACACTATATCGTCCTCCCACTAATGGCGCTGGTGGGATTATCGCGGAAGATCCTTGTCATCGTCTTAGTTCGTGGTTTCCTCGCTTGTGGTGGCCGTGGTGCCCCGGTTTCTCGTGTGTTGAACTTTTAGCTTGTCTTTCCTGTTTGGCTAAAGCTGATTGCCGCAGCATGTAATAACTGAGTATTCTGGCCTTTAGCCTCATTAATTTAAGGCTGGGCACTTGTGCCTTTTATCTAAAAAAATGCTTAATTGTGTGGCCGGATGCAGAAAAGTTAAGTTCTGATGTGGAATCTGACATTTTGTTAAGGAAAACACTGTACTTTGCCTCCTTATGTTGTCAGCTTTGCTACTTAGTGTTCAGATTGATATTTTAGTAGAGACTTTCTTGCCATAGTAAATCTAGAGATTTTGTAACACATTTTCTGTAAGAAAAAGAGTGGACTGCATGAGTAAGCATGGCCAAATTTTTGTTTAGAAAATTAAGATGTTACTACAATTGTGAACATTGTATCTCTCTATTTTATACCAGTTGAAACACACAGGCTTTTTGCTAGTTTCTGTCATATATGCTTTGTATTATGTTGGTCAAATTGATAATCTAGAGATACATGTGGGAGTTATAAACCGAACCAGAGGGAGTAGAAAGGGTGACCATAAAAAATCATTTGGATCAAGGAAGGGAGTAATGTATAGCTCATTTATTATTTAACATCTTTTGCTTTCAAATAATCAGGTAACTAGTGATTAGGTCTAAGAAAAAACAAAAAACAGTCATTAACTCATTTTGCCATAATCTGTGTTACCTTATTGCCCAAATAAACAAGGTAAATGCACATAATCTACCGTGCTCGTAAAAGCATGGGTTACTCATCCTCATCTCGTACCTATATCCTGATCAATCTCTCAAATTTACAGGGTCTATCATCCTTTGTAGAGTAGAATATTGTATATATTAAGGTGAAATGTCGGGGATCTAGCAGTAGATTGATATACATGATGGCATGTCTTTTGATGAAAACCTAATGTTTATTTGAAGTGCATATGTTTGGCAGTGAAAAAAGAGAATTAAGATCTTAGAGCAGAAACATATGTGTATGCAGGTCATAAAAAGGGAGAGGTAAGGGTGCATATCAAGCTGCTAGCAAGTAGATACAAACCTATGGGGGTGCATGTCATAACTTCATCAGCACTCTCATGTCGATTACGGATCTCAAAAAAGAAGAGAGTTCGTGGAGCATGGAGGAAGGAGAAGCAGCCAGAGTGCTTCCTACGAGCCACGAAGTTGCCATGAGTCCAAATAATAGTGTTATAGTCGGTGCATCTGGTCACCTTACCAGGGGCTTGTTCGTACTGATCATCCTGATCAACAAAAGAATCATGAAAAAAAAACATTGGTAAAGTTAGCAAGGTAAAACAAAACAAAGAAGCATCTATCACTGACTTCACTTAATTACTAATGCCTCCTATAGACACATTTGTTATACTACTTATAAAGAGCGAGATCTGCTTAAAATGTAGCTATATGATTATACTTTTTCCTGACAAACCAACTAACACAATTTCCGTGTGTCAGGTTTTATGCTCTAGTGTTTTGTAAGAAAAAAACCGATAGAGAAAGGAAGAAGGTATCACCAACCGTATGATTGGAGTTGTACCACTCAAGGCATTGCAGCACAGTCTTCTGATTCATAGCTCTGATTTTCGAGCGTGGAATCTTCCGCCTAACATTAACATAGAACATGTACACGGATCAATCAAATAGTAGTACGCAAATACTGAATCGAACAGGGGGCAATGAATCCATGGAGCTAGGGGGCGACTAATTACCTCCTGAAGCCATTATGCCGAGCTTTCACCTCCTTGGCGGCACGGATGTGCTCGGGATCCCGCCGGAGGAAGGGCAGCCAGTACTCCCAGGCGCGGCGAGGCGGCTCCGGAAAGAACGGCACGGGATAAAACGGCCTGGGATACCCATCCACTGGATGATCGCATTGACGAGCTCCCTCCTCACTCGATGCGGTGCCGGCGGCGCTGCAGCTGCTGCTGCTGCAGTAGGTCTTCATCTCCTCGTATCTGCGGGGATCGGTCACTCTTTCCGCCTCCTTCCACCGCGTTTGCTGACCAGCCTTTGCCTTCGCCTTCTTAACACGCGTATCTGACTCATAGTAGAACTCCGGCGTCGCTGGACCGACTCCGACGAGGCGTCGAGTCTCCTCCTCCTCCGCCATGGCCATGGCAACGACGATCCGAACGAACCCCCGATTCGGTGTTTCTACCTCTCCGGGCCGTGGGACAAGTGGGAGGGCAGCAATCCATGGGCCGTTAAACATTACCTGCAGATGCGGCGCCACCAGCCCACTTACGCTGTGTTTGGGTTAGGGTGGACGTTTGGTCTCATAACTGAATTGTCGGTCACGAGTGGTCCGTGACCTAGCCGCCAGGCGACTAGGGTTAGGGCGACTACGGAGGCGATCGACGCCGTAGGCAACCTGCGACCGGATTCCTCACGCCGGCGACCCTCTCTTCCTTCCCGGCCTTGGTGGGAGTGGGGAGGTGGGGGTTCTCTCGCTGTGGCTGGGGTCTTGGGGGGCTGTTTCTTCTTGCGGAACGATCTGGAAAGGAAGGGACCTGATGGCTGCGGAATCATCAAGTGCCAACAAAGGGAAGGAGGTGAAACATGGACCGGATGTGGATGAGCTGCTGCGGAGTCTGAAACTCCATGACGCGGAGCTCGATGACGTTTTCCTGGGGAAGGAGGATGTGGGCACGTTACCCACGGTGAAGTGGATGGTGGCGGCTAGGCTGCTGACCAGGAAGGGTTTTGGCACTGAGCCACTGAAGAAGACGATGCTGGCTGCCTGGAACCCCGCGCACGAGGTCACTTTTCGTGTGATTGAGAATAACCTGTTTACCATACAAGCCCATTGCCTCGGAGACTGGAAGAGGATTACAGAGGAGGGGCCGTGGTTATTTAGAGGTCAAGTGCTGATGATGGATGCTTTTGACGGTGCTACGACTGTTCCGGCCGTCTTACCAAGCAAGGTACAGGCTTGGATTCAGATCCATGGTATTCCACCACTGTATAGGACGAAGGAGATAATTACTCGTCTAGCAAGCAGGGTGGGAGAGGTTGTGTCCGTCGAGCTGGCGGCGGTTTCTACTGAACATGGTGAGTTTCATCGGCACGTGTGAAGCTGGACTCGGCGAAACCTCTCACGCGATGGGCGCCTTTGACGCCTGAAGGCCAGGGACGCATGTTCCTGCAGATCAAGTATGAAAAACTTCCACGATACCGCCAACACTGCGGTTTGATGGGCCATGAGTATCTTGAGTGTGGCACGGGGGAGTTTGAACAGGAAGAGCTACAGTTCGGCGCTTGGATGAAATCTGATGAGCTCTTCTGGAAACGGGGGACGCCAGGTGCGCGTGCTCCTCGCCAAGGTGGCCGACCAGGGACCGAGGGAAGGGGACCGGGCGAGACTCAGGGGGGACGAGGACGTGGCGGTGGGAGAACAACTGAGCGACCAGTGCGCCGCTGGAAAGCTAAGGAAACAGATAAGTCGGATAGTAACTCTTCTAAAAAGAGGAATTCTCGTGATGCTGGCTGGAACGAGAACAAGGAGACTGATCTGGAGGATACAGCAGCTAGTCCGATAAAGAAGGCTCTGAGGACGAGCGAGCAGAGCGCCCAAGATGGGGAAGCACCACCATCGGCAAGGGCATCTTTGAATATGGATGTTCATGTAATATCTGAAAACTGTGGGGAGGTTCAGCCTCCACCGCCAAAGTATGTCACTCCTAGTGAGGCCAGGAAAATGAACAGGAAAGGCACTAAGGGAGGAAGTGGATCGGAGACTGAGGTCGTGAGCGGTACCGGCGCTGTAGAAAAGGCGGGCTCCCATGTGGAGGTCCGCCAAGAGCAATGAGTGTTTCTTCATGGAATGGTCGTGGACTTGGCATGGACGCGACCATAAACGAGTTGCGCAATTTTGCGCGTGAACATGCCCCATCCGTGCTGTGTGTTGTGGAGACCCAACTACATCGAAGCAGGGTGGAAAGACTAGCGAGAACGCTAGGTTTTGACCGGAGTTTTGCTGTGAGCAGTTCCGGGCGTAGTGGAGGTATTGCTATTTTCTGGAAGGATAATATAAATATTGAGATTTTGCCTTATTCCCAGTATACTTTGGATGCGATTATCTCTTCCAGTGATATGGAGCCGTGGCGCTTGACGTGTGTCTACGGGGATGCTTGTGTTAGCGAGCGTCAAAATACATGGGACATGCTGAAATTTCTTAGATCTTCTTCAGCATTACCATGGTTATGTATCGGCGATTTCAACGAGGTTTTGCACCGCTCAGAACACCAAGGTGTGAGGGAGAGGAGTAATGCTCAGATCGCGCTTTTCGGGAGGCTGTGGATGTATGTGGACTCGCTGATTTGGGTTACACAGGCCTGCCATGGACTTTTGAGAAAAAGGTGGCGGGAGGCAGCTATTGCCGAACACGACTCGATCGTGCACTAGCATCCCCGAGCTGGTGTTTGAGATTCCCAATGGCGCGTTTGTTCCATAAAAATGCAGTAAATTCAGACCATGCACATCTTCTTCTGCGCTTCGATGGTGTGTTGGAGCAGCAAAGGAGGATTAAGCGACCGTTTCGCTATGAGATCATGTGGGAATCACATGAGAGTTTTGACCCCATGTTGAAAGCTGCTTGGCAGCAAGGAGGAGAGTCTGGATCAACCAAGGAAGTGAAGGAAAAACTGCATGCGCTCTCGGGGGATTTAAAACAGTGGCAAACAGATAGCTTTGGGAATGTGCGGAGGCAGCTTAAAAATCTGTCTGCTGATTTAGAGAGATTGCGGGCTCTGCCAGGGAGAGTGGGTCCGTCGTATGAGGAGATTAAAGTACGCGAGAAGATCGTCGAGCTACAGGGCCGCGAGGAAGTCATGTGGCGTCAGCGCTCGCGAATCCAGTGGCTAGCCGAGGGTGATAAGAACACACACTTCTTCCATCAACGTGCAAATCGGCGAAGAAAAAAGAATAGTATTACCAGCCTTAAGAGGCCGGATGGGGTGATGACCGAGGATGTACAGGAAATTAGCAGCTTATCTAATGAGTTTTTTGGCAACCTGTATGCATCGGAGGGGACTCAGGCAATGGACACTGTCTTGACTACAGTACCTAGACGTGCCACGAGAGATATGAACGCTGACCTTGTTGCACCGTACACTGAGGAGGAGGTGAAAGCAGCGCTATTTCAGATGTATCCGACCAAGGCACCTGGACCTGATGGTTATCCCGCTCATTTTTTCCAACGGAATTGGAATTTGTGTGGGAAGGAGGTAACACAATCAGTTTTACGTATACTGAAAGGTATTGATAGCCCAGAAGAAGTCAATAGTACTTTTCTTGTACTCATTCCAAAGGTGGCTAGCCCAACTGAATTGGGCCAATTTAGACCTATTAGCCTGTGTAATGTGATTTATAAGATAGCGTCAAAGGTTCTGACTAATAGACTAAAAAAGATCCTGCCGGAAATTATCTCGCAGGAGCAATCGGCTTTCGTTCCAGGGAGGTTGATTACGGATAATATTATTACAGCTTACGAGTGTCTCCATTTTATGAAGGGCAATAAAGCGAAGAAGCATCGCCATTGTGCACTCAAGCTGGATATGAGGAAGGCCTATGACCGCGTTGAATGGTCCTATCTAGAGGCAATGATGTTGCGGCTAGGCTTTGATGCAGGCTGGGTAAGCCTGGTAATGAAGATGATCTCGACGGTGTCCTTTTCAGTTCTGTTCAATGGGACACCCCTGGAGTCTTTCCAACCGTCGAGAGGTATAAGACAAGGTGATCCCATCTCCCCGTATTTGTTTCTTCTAGCAGCAGAGGGCCTTTCGTGCCTCCTAAAATCCAGAAGTGTTGTTCAATCATCGAACCTGAGTGTATCGAACCTGAGTGGTATACAGGTGGCTAGGACTGCCCCGGCGGTCAACCACCTCCTTTTTGCTGATGATAGCCTGCTGTTTGTGAAGGCAAATGTAGAGGGAGCACATGAAATTTCAGAAGTTTTGGAATCTTATTGCCAAGCTTCAGGACAAAGGATAAATTTCGATAAATCATCGATATTTTTTAGCAAGGGAGTGTCAGAGACTATTAGGGAGGAGATAAAACAAATTTTGAATGTACCCAATGAGTCTTTGAGTGAGAAGTATCTTGGCATGCCTTCTGATGTCGGGAGATCAGTCAATGGAGCATTCAAATATTTGAGAGACCGTGTTTGGAAACGGGTTCAAGGTTGGCTGGAGATGATCCTTTCCGTGGGCGGGAAGGAGGTTTTGATAAAGGCCGTAGCTCAGGCAATTCCTCTATATTCCATGTCCTGTTTCAAGTTGTCAAAGGGGCTATGTGAGAGTCTGAATTCTTTGCTCAGGAACTTTTGGTGGGGAGTAAAGATGGCAAACGAAAGACGTGTTGGGTTTCCTGGGAAGAGATGACCACACCTAAAAGTGTTGGAGGATTAGGCTTTCGAGATTTTGAGCTGTTTAATTTGGCCCTTCTTGCTAGGCAAGTGTGGCGTTTGTTGATGAATCCTGAGACCCTAAGTGCACAGATTTTAAAAGCTATATATTTCCCAAACTGCGATCTGTTGGAGGCAACATTGGGGACACGCCCTTCACAGATTTGGAGAGCTCTTGTGGAAGGACGTGATGTGTTAAAACAAGGTCTGATTCGTAGAATCATCACAGGAGAGAACACATACGCATGGCATGATAATTGGCTGCCGCGTGATGGAGCAATGAGGCCGCTAGCGTGCTTAAAGGAGGAACCGCCTACTCGGGTTTCTGATTTCATTAATGCCGCATCAGCGAGCTGGAATATTCAGAAGTTGGATGAGTACTTTCTGCCTATGGACAGTGATCTAATTAAATCAATACCGGTTAGTACACGAAGAGGGAATGATTTCTGGTCCTGGCACTATGAAAGGAACGGATTGTTTACGGTCAGGTCGGCTTATCGCATGCTAACTGATACAAAGCGTCGGAGAGAAGCCTGGCTGGATGGAACGGCAACGTCTTCTGATCATCTAAGAGGGGAGAAAAGCTGGACAGCTCTCTGGAATATAAAGGTGCCGTCGAAACTGAAGGTGTTCTTGTGGCGCCTGGCAAAGCAATCCATCCCGACTGGGGATGTGAGATTTCGAAAAAACATGGCGCAGGATAGCCTATGTTCGCTGTGTGGTCAGCACGACTCCTGGAGGCACTCTTTGCTTGAGTGTGTGACGTCCAGGTGTATTTGGGCTCTAGCTCCGGAAACAATTACGGAGGATATGGAGCATACCACGGAAACAGATGCAAAGCGATGGATTTTTACAATGATCGAGTCTACGAAACATGAGGAGCTGACTCGAGTACTGGTCACACTGTGGGCTATTTGGTATGCACGACGTAAGATCATACATGAGGGTATTTTCCAAAGCCCTCTCTCTACGCATTGTTTTATCGATAATTTTATTCGAGATTTGGATATGGCGGCGGAGGCTAGACCCTCGCCGAGTGCTGTTTCAAGGAGGGATGTGCCTCCAAAGTGGATACCTCCTCCTCCGGGCTTCTTCAAAATTAATGTGGATGCCGCTGTGAGTAAGCAACATCAAGGAGGAGCAGTCGCAGCAGTATGCAGAGCAGCTGATGGCACGTACATTGGGGCTTCTGCAGTCGTAATACAAGGGATTACAGACCCAGGGACTCTCGAAGCTTTGGCATGTCGTGAAGCTGTCGCCCTGGGGCCAGGACTTATCTTTGGAACGAGTTGTGGTTTCATCGGATTGCCTTGAAGTAATTAATAGTCTGAAGAGTGCTAATCGTGGCAGGTTTAGCTCAATTCTGCAGGAAATCAAGGCAAGCGTGGGTGGCTTCTCGGCGATGTCCTTCATCCATGAGAAGAGAGATTCAAACAAAGAAGCCCACAGTTTGGCACGAAGCTCGACTTCGCTTAATGTTGGTCGTCATACTTGGCTTTTAGAAACACCAGATGTCTTTTGTATTCCTACTAGTCTCTGTAACGAATATGTGAACTCTCAGCAACAAGTTTCTGACGCGCTCTTTTCCTTACCGGGGTACCGAAGGGGACCGGAAGGTTTTTAATGAGGCGGCTTGTTTGCTTAATAAAGTGTGTCTTATTCTCAAAAAAAAGAAAGAATTGTCGGTCTTTATTTTTTTGGTCTTTATGATGTTTGAGAATTAAAATTTACTCACAAGCTACTAGGATAAAAAAAAGCGTATACTCACATTTCAGTCATGAACAAATTCCGCACATGTCAAAATTATTTCAGTAGGGGCGTGATCATCGATTCACGTTTCAGGTGAGGTCGCTATTTGATTGAAGTGTCCCTTCCCTTACCGGCTCGTCGTGACTTAGAGGGCTAGCGTTGCTGCAATATTCACCTAACCTCGAGTCTGCTAATTAGCAGCATGTTGCGACCTGGTGGAATTACAGGCTAGCGGCACGGTGACGGAATGTGGCTGCTAATGGGCAAAGGCGCGATGACGAGGCTCGAAGGAAGGGAGGAACAACGTGGTGGAGGCTAGGGTGTCGAGGCGATTTGATGGAGAAAGAGGAATCAAGTGAGGAAATGGGCGGAAAAAGAGGAATTGGTTGTATAAACGGATATACTAACTAGATTAATCGAGACTTAGGGGTTTCATAAAGATCTATGGTATGTTGAGCTGGGCAAATGTATTGTTGGGCCTAAAAAAAATAGGTGATACAGTTGCTAGCACAAAAATTCGATCTTTCAGTTTAGTCGGCTTATTTAGATGTATTGACCAAATTTTTAAACTAATTTCAGTCTTTTAAATCTGCTATTCATATTGGTCTTTTCGATCTCGATCATTCGGTTTTAATCTCAATCTTTTCGATTTCAACTTTCGGTTATCAGTTTTTATGCCTATGTTTGGTGCTTGGATCCAGTCGTGGGAAAAAATTATTGTTTGCCACGCTTTACTTTTTGTACTCACGGATTTGCCCTTTGTCCTTCCCTATTTTATTTGCCACGTATTTCTCTCGTTTATTATTCTTCCTGACAAATGGGACCCACAAAGTAATAACCAAAATACCCCCCACCGTGTGTGACCTGTGTCGATCGAGTCCCCCATCGAGCCGAGCTATCTCTGTTCGTCGTTTCCTCGCGTCGCTCCTACACCGGAACAGAGAAATAGGCGGCGGCGGCGGCGACCGCCCCCACGACGGCCAGAGCTAGCGAGGTCGATTGGCGGCGGGATTCCGTGAAGTACGGCCACATCTCCCCTGCGGCGCGAGGTACGAGCTCACGATCTCACAGGGGCAACAGCGGCAAGGCTGAGACCTAGGGTTAGGATTTAGGCGCTCCGGCCGTCGGCGACGCGCTAGCTAGTGGCCGTTCCCTGACATAGAAGCAAGGAGGAGGATCTGGGAGGTGTGGCGGTGCGTCTGTAGAAGGAGGTACGCGCAGGCAGCAAGCCGTGGAGGTGTGCCGCACGGCAAGCTGCAGGGTTGGGCGCGGGGAAAAGCTAGCAGCGGAGCAGCTCCGCGCGGCAAGCTGCGGAGGGTAGCAGGGGGAGGAGGTGCAGCGGCGAGCGGCTGGCGACGGCGCAGGTGGCGGCGGCTAGGCGAGCTACCGTTCTTGCGTGGGGAACGAAACGAGTTCGTTCTCTCCCTAGCAGGCAGGGGTATACTTGTAACTCAGATGTTGCCAATTATCTCAAAAGAACAGAAACTAACACAAAAGGGCAAACATGGAAGTTCAAAGTAAAGTGGGGCAAATCGGTGAGTGCCAAAGTAGGGGGTGGGGGTGGTCGATTGGGAGTTGTGTTGCAGGAGTTAGGTCGATCGATTTATTTAGCCGAGTAGAGTTCATATTCGCGATAAAATCCACGAGTCCAACTTTAATCCATGGGCATCATTTAGCTGCTGTTTTATTATTCACCTGCAACCTGGTTACATCTATCATGCAACTTCTTGTATACTGCAGTGGGATCGTGGTTTTACTCCTTTTGATGTGTGCTGTGTGCTCATACTAGCTGCTAGATTCTGAAAACCATAGCCAAGAGGTGGTTTCTCTAGACAGTCTGCTGTTTGTTTGGTGTCCTTATGATTGTGTAGTGTGCACTGTAAATGGGTTGTTTTGTTACACCTTATGTGCATGAAAGGACCTTGATGCAGAAGTGTTGATTCTGGTATATGACTCTGAATGTGTTGGCTAGTGAATGCTTTTGAGTCACATTCTTTATGGTCTTGATACCATGTAAGCTGCACTTCCTAGTTGATTACCTATTTACTTAGTTGCAAGAAAAGAAATCTCTGCCATGATTGTTCATTTCATGTACGCCAAGGTTTATTTGTGATATATACATATCCATCGGTGCTTTGATGTGTTGATTTATTTGTGTAATTTTAAACAGTACTGGGTGCAATTCTGTAACAGAGTCTTATGCAGAATTTTTTAACGCTTTGAGTTTGAACTTTTGCCCTACCAGTGACAAAGTTCCTTCGGTTGTAGTTCCAGCAAATGAATAGCAAAAAAGGGTCCGAATTTGTTTTCTGCGTGACTGCCTATGTGAATTTCCACAGTTCCACTAGCCAGACACAGACTTTTTCTTTCGGCTACAAGATGATATAACCCATCACTTCCTACTAGCTAATAGAGTTTGTTTTTCTTGCAGGATACTGAGATTGCTGGTCTTGTATAACGTTTTCGTCTTGGGTGTATCAAGATGTCTGGAAATGATTCTCAGGCTGCAGCTGACAGAATAAAGCAACAGGCCTTATCAAATGCCAAGGGATTGAGCAGGGCTCAAGCTGAACGTGCAGCGGAAGCTGCTGCTCGCAATGTCAATGCCTATGGGCAGAAGGAAGAGGGGCCAAGCCGCTGGCAGGAAAGGAAGGAAGCAAAGAGGCAGATGTATCTGATGAGTACAGAGAAGGCTGTGAGGCTCGGTGTCAGACCGAATGCTGTGCCAACTACTGCCGCTGGTGGCCAATGTCAGAAGTGCTTCCAGACTGGGCATTGGACATACGAGTGCAAGAGTGATAGGGTCTACATGACACGACCCTCAAGGACAGAGCAGCTTAAGAACCCTAGGCTGAAGAAACCGTGGCTGCCAGCTCCCGCTCAGTTTGTGAACCCTGATCTTGAGAAGGAGATGGAGGAGGAAAGGAAGCTGATGAGAGAAAAGCTGAAGAAGGAAAAGTCTGAAAGAAGGAAGGTGAAGAGCAAGTCGAAGAGCAAGAGGAAACATCGTGCTTCGGTGTCTGATTCCGACTCTGACTCTGAATCATCGGTGACTGGCTCCGAGTATTCTTCTGACAGTGGCAGCTCAAGCTACAGCTCCTCGGACTCGGAGGACAACAAGAAGCGCCGGCGCAAGACGAAGCAGAAGAAGAGAAGGCACCGGAAGGACAGCTCATCATCTTCCTCCTCTGAATCTGAGTCGGAGTCAGATTCTGATTCTGACGACAAGGGCAGCCGAAGGAAGAGCAAGAAGCGTGGCGACAAGCGTCGCTCCTGAAGAACCATAGAGGGCGATGAGGGCGCGAAATGTGATCAAATTATGCCTGTATATCGTTTCTCTTCATCGCAGCCATAGCTTCTTTTTAAGCCCCACCCAAAGAGACAAATCGCAAATGTATGGGTTGATTTGCTGAACGCTTGATCTTTCCTACTATTGTTTTTCCCTGTACTAAGAAGTAGCACCCTTTTTGTTGAAAGATTACTAAGAACTCAGTCAGGAGTACTTGAATCTTTATATTTTCCCTTGTCTGTTCTAGTTTTAATGCTTGTGAGCAACATCAAGTACTGCTGCTGTATTCATCAGCATCATGTAAACTTGTACTATAAGCTTGTTATATGCTGCTTGAATTTTCTGTAATCGTTTGATGATCTTGTTCTGAGAGAGTATCCATTTGGCTTCTTTTACTAGAAGGCTTGTTCTGCCAAATTTTTCTGGAATCATTTTGCTTTACTTTTTGAGAGTAGTAGTATTCATTTTGCTTGACTGCGCCTTTTTGTTTGGGCTTCCTGTGGCTTTCCACCAAAAAAAGCACCCCAAACGAACCAAAAGGGTTGGCTTCGCGTTGGGCTGCCCCGCATCTGGACGCCGTCGAGCTACTGCCCCGATTCGCGCCGGCCTCGACGCGCAGGACCTCCCCGTCGTCGACCGCCGCAGCAGTGACACCACTCCACCGCCCCGGCGCCGTTCTGCTTGGTGAGGACAATCCCTTCCCATTTTTCCATTCAGTTCGATCTGATTTTTGTTCATCTGTACCGTGTGTATGCATGAAGATATTGTGTCATGTAGATGCTACTGCATGCTATGATCACATTATTTAGGTAGGATTGAATTACTATTTCGTAGAGTAATTTTTGTAGTTTTTGTGTTATACCTTAGTTTGCAATGGAGAAGGCTTGCTTTGAACAAATTCAAGAACAAATGGGATGCTTTGAAATGGAGTTGTCTAATTTCATGCGTTTCATTTGCAGTACCGTCCTGAGCATAAAGTGTTCAGAAATGGACCACCTGCAAACTACACACAAGAGGCATGAATGGAACATGCGACGACATTGCCAACGCATTGTTCATTTCTAGACAACGTTAGAACTCATTCATCTAGCTAGTATAATGTAGTGGAATTGTGTTTTGGACAACTATATATTTGTAATGGTTATGTAATGACAACTGTATGGATATGGAGTATGCCTTCAATTTTATATGCATATGTTATTTATTACACGTGATGGTAGCAACAAAACAACTCTGATGACTATAAAGGGTGTTTCAGACAATTCCACGATCTACAGCCAGACAGTCAGCTGTGTTGTCAAAATCCTCCACTGAAAAAAGCAGCTTCCACTGGACAACAGCTTTCCTGGCACAGCACCCACGGCCAGCCGCAGCCAGCCCAAAAAAAAAAGGGCCTTAATGAGCCTTCGGCGAGTTGAGCGGGCTGTGTCGTGTCGGGGCATTGGTGAGAGAGATGCCGACGAGCTCCCTCTTGTCCCTGCTCCTCACCTGCCTCCTCTCCGTCCTCCTCCTCCGCCTCTCCACCCTGCTCGACCCAGCCGCCGCCGTGCCCCGCGTCAAGAGGTCCCCTCCCCTGCCCCTCCGCTTCCGCCATGACGGCGCCTTCAAGATCCTCCAGGTCGGTCGCTTGCTCGCTCGCTCGTCGGCGTCGCCCCGATATCCCCCGCGCCTTGTCCGCTGATCCTGCTTGCTTGCTCGCTGGCGCTGTCAGGTGGCGGACATGCACTTCGGCAACGGCGCCGCCACGCGCTGCCGGGACGTGGCGCCGGAGGTCGGCGGCGCGCGCTGCTCCGACCTCAACACCACCCGCTTCCTGCGGCGGCTCATCCGGGCCGAGAGGCCCGACCTCATAGCCTTCACCGGTGCGTGGTTTCCTCTTACAGCTTCCGCTGCTGCTTCTCTTGCTCCGGAGGTCGCGACTTCACCTCGTGCTATTGCACTTGCTCATGCGGTTGATAGTCTTGCAGATTCGTCAGTTGAAGCAGTGCAACTGCCTTAGATCCAAGTGATTAGGTAGTTGATTCAGCTGTACCCTACCAGCTTATAACAGCGACAAACTAGTGCTCCATGCAGTAGTTTGATGGAGCTTGCAACAAGTTGACTTCCCATTTGCATTCAGAGGGATGGGTGGAACGTTTAGCTATGCATTACACTCTTATCGCCTATTCGCTTATAGCTCATCGATGCCTCAATATTACTGTATGGATTATCTCTTGCAACCTATTGACGGTATTACAAACCAGCTGAAATTTACTTCGCAGGCGATGTGGACTCATCACTCATGAGGTTTTAGCGCTAGATGGCACACTAGTGTCAAGAGTACTTAGCTGCTTCTATCTGTGTGAGCTCCCTCCTGCGTGTTCACGCATCGCTCCTCTTGTTTCTGATGATGGGATTTATGCATCATTGCATCATTAGTGCAAAGAGACCAAACTGTTAGTTAGTTTTAGAAGCTGGATCAGATCCACATTCAACAATAATGTGAGTGATTATTTCCTCTTAGCTAGAATAATAGATTATGAATCGTCCCGGCAAGAAGAAAAGCCAATGGTTATTTTTATGTCATGTCAAGTTAGTAGGGTTTGGACTATGAAACAGTATATGGGCATACTTGCTAAATAAGCACGTTTTAGCTCGCGAGTACATATTTATTACTACTACTGTTTTCCTTTTCTGTTAGCCCCTCTGAAAATTTTATGATACCTTGATTCGGTAAAACTTCCCATTTTTAGTACTACAGTATGTACTTGTTTCTAGTTCTCTTAATCATCAAAAACGGCCGAGTAACTTAAAATTTCAGTGGGTCTGCTTTAATTTTGAACCAGGGGATAACATATTTGGGGGCAGTGCAACTGATGCGGCAGAATCACTACTCAGAGCAATTAGCCCTGCTATGGAGTACAAGGTACCATGGGCTGCCATATTAGGAAACCATGACCAGGAATCCACAATGACGCGAGAGGAGCTGATGACGTTCATGTCTTTGATGGATTACTCGGTATCTCAAGTAAACCCACCTGGTTTTCTGGTACATGGTTTTGGCAATTATCATGTTGGCATACATGGGACATTTGGATCGGAGTTCGCCAATACTAGCCTGCTGAACCTTTACTTCCTGGATAGTGGGGATCGTGAAGTGGTTGATGGAACTAAAACTTATGGTTGGATCAAAGAATCTCAACTTGCTTGGCTCAGTGCTACTTCAAGAGAACTTCAGGTACTTATGATAAATACTAACTTTATCACAGCACCTAAGATCTCAGTGTGGAATGTGTCGGTAATTGCGGATGGAGATGCTAGCAACTAGTATAAAAATGTCGTATCTGTTACATGTTGATGAACTTATTCATAGTCGATCCACTAGATTATTGTCCTTTTCATATTTTACCAGTCTTTGAGCTAATCTCCCGTGTCACAGTAGCACTATTGAATGTTGCAGCATACTCATTTGTTAGTCAAGGATCGTTGACTTTTGGCTGTTTATCAGCATTGTATGAATTTTGAAATAACAAATACGACTACTTTTTGGAGTATTTATTTCTGACAATCGTAGGTGACAATTTCCTTTATTTGACAGCAAAATTTGCACGCCCCTGCACTAGCATTCTTCCACATCCCAATTCCAGAAGTCCGGGGACTGTGGTATACAGCTTTTAAGGGTCAGTATCAGGAGGGAGTGGCTTGCTCATCAGTAAACTCTGGTGTCCTTGGCACCCTCGCCTCCATGAGAGATGTAAAAGGTGTCTTTCTTGGTCATGATCATCTCAATGATTTCTGTGGCAACCTTAAGGGGATATGGTTCTGTTATGGTGGAGGCTTTGGTTACCATGCCTATGGAAGATCTGATTGGCCCCGAAGAGCTCGGATAATTTACACTGAACTTAAGAAAGGGCAGAGGTCATGGATGGGGGTCGAGTCAATACAGACGTGGAAGTTGCTAGACGATGAAAAGCTTTCAAAAATCGATGAGCAGGTTATCTGGAGTCACGGCGACGATGATTCTTACCGTAACGTCCACTTGTGAGTGCAGGAGACTAAGGTTTCTTTGTACGGTGTACACGCTGTTTGAGCAAGTACAGTACTTCAGTTTTGTAGGTTAGAGGAATTACTCTTGGGTCTTGGCAAGCTGGTTTGCCATGGACCAAATTAGACACCACGTGTGTATGCCATTGTTGTATCTTGTTGATATGCAAATCCTTTGCTTGGGTTGTTGGAAGCAGTTCTGAACATGCTGTGTAGAGGCAATTTGTTCCCTTGTGGCAGCTGGATCATGTTGGATTTCTTTCCCGCCCGAGCAGTTGGCCACAATATTTGCTTGTTGTTTGTGTTCTGTCACTCACCAAGAGATAAATTAAGCAACACACGTGAGATTTGGCGCATATGCTCCTGCCACTAGACAAAATATTTTGAAATGTACAAAATACCGAACAATTTTTTATGCGTACGATCTTGATATTCTATGTGTGGACGCCAAGTTCGTGAAAAACCAACATTTATTTGTGACCCGTGTAAAATAGGAAAAACAAATGTAGCCTTTTTTAGCATCGAATTTTGTCCTTTTTACATAGGGGAAAAATATCGGTTTTTGTGAAACGACTTTATGAGCATATAGAATGTCACAATTTGTTGTCCAATTTTTTGATATTCTCAAATACTTTTAAAATGCATTTTTGGAACCTAGAGCATACGCTTCCGGTGCCAAAATGCTACTATGTGTCTTTTATAAAGTAAATATATTAATATCAGAAAAATATCGATTAGATCAAACCACCATAACAATATAATCTCAAGAGCAAGTCGATACAATAAGAATGCACAAAACCAAAGAAAAATAAATAAAAAAGGTCTCGCCAAAGCAAACTCAATTGCGTAGGATACAACCACCAACATTGGCAACTCTCAAGGTTTTGATTTTTTTTATCGAACAAGGACACCTAGAAGAAGGTAACACTGGGTCACCCAATTTAATTAAAAGTATTCACCTCGAAAAAAGTCCGCCGAAAACTTCATACAATCACCAAGTATTAACATATAACATTTCGTATTGCTAGGAACAACCAATAAAGGACATACCTAGGCCTTTAAGACAGCGACAGAGGCTCAATACTCGGAAATCACCACTAAAACACAAAATCAAACTTTGTTGTCGTCCCAACTTTACCGAGAATGCTGATGCAAAGCACCAATTGTCAGGCTCCAAGATATCATGCATACGGTTTTTACGTGGACATCGCCACATAACATTCGACGTGCTATGGGAGTGGGACACCCTCCCATCTATTACGAACATCTCAAACTCGATTTGAGCCGTGCTTTCAACTTTCAAACCTTGTCGGTCTCTTCCATATTTGAGCCATCGACCACCGAGTCCGAGACAAACAACGACATGATTGGATGCAGCAGCAAGCAATGTCTCCCAGAAGAAAGACTGAAAGAGAGTCGGTCGGAGCCCACGAACAACGTCGGCGACAGAGTCAGGTGTTTGTCCGGTGAAGGCTAGCGGGAGCGAGGCGGCCGGCGGAGAGAGATCAAAGGAGGTGGAGAAGACGAAGGCGATGCACATGTTCAATGTTTGAAGTTTTGGTATCCGAGTTCGACCACGCGGGTCTTGTATAACGGGCGATCGCGAGTTAGTAACTGCGAGTGACGGAGTGAGTGAGTCAGCCGACGGCATGGCTGCGGTGGCCATTTCCACCCTCCAAACGGAAAGCAGATCGAAATCCTAGGGTTACCACGCACCTCCATCCCCGTCGTCCGATCTGATCCCCTCCCCTCGCCACGCCATGGCCCAGCACGACGGCAAGCCCTACCAGCCGCGCCGTGGCCCCGAGCGGGCCCCGCAGCCGGCGGAGGATCCGGCTCCAGCGCCGCCCGCGGACGCCGTGGACCACCTCGCCATGGTGGCGGCCGAGGCGGAGGCGATGAACGCCTACGAGGAGGAGCAGGAGCCGGAGGTGGAGATGGAGGAGGACGAGCTGGAGGAGGATGAACTGGAGGAAGAGGAGGAGATGGAGGAGGAGGAGGACGACGAGGCCGAGGGGGCAGGGCAGCACGAGCATGAGCACGAGCTTCACGGCGGCAACGGGGAGGTCGTCCCGATGGACGCCGACGCCGCGGCTGCTGCTGCTGCGGCAGCTGCGACGGGCGCGGCGATGGACCCGCACGGGGGCATGGCCTCTGCGGCTATGCATCCCGCCTCGACCAACCAGCTCACCCTGTCCTTCCAGGGCGAGGTCTACGTGTTCGACTCCGTCTCCCCTGATAAGGTCCGTCCTCTTGCCATTTGCAAAATATAGCTTTGCTCTTCTCTGCTTGTTTTTTTTCTGGGAGTGATCCGGTAATCCGGAATGATATTGCAAGGCTTGAATGATGTCTTTGGTTGCTTTCGCAGGTGCAAGCGGTGCTCTTGCTGCTCGGAGGAAGGGAGCTTCACCCAGGCGCGGGTGCCGGAGCGTCATCCTCAACGCCATACAGTAAGGTTGAGACAAGTGATGAGAGTTAAAAATTTACTTTCCATGAATCTTGTTTGTTTGCCAAGATTATGTGCTGGATGATTCACGTGCGTCGGAGTCTGAATTTTACTTTGCTTCAGAGGTTGAATTATCCGCACCGGGTGGCGTCGTTGATGAGGTTCAGGGAGAAGCGGAAAGAGCGCAACTTCGATAAGAAGATCCGGTATACTGTTCGGAAGGAAGTCGCACTAAGGTACGTTAGTTGGAAATTCCACTCGTTGTTTCTGAAATGCTATCAAGCTTGTTGTGCTGGGACTTACCAAATCAGAGGGTATGCATTTGAGAACGCAGCAGCCTTTTGCACTTATGTTTGTTTATAATTTTTAATTGGGAACATATGTACATCTAAAGCATATTTTTTAACAAACCATGTACAATTGATTAATCTTCTCTAGTTGTTAGGTGACTATGGTCACTTTATTAATATGTACTGTTTCAAATTTTTGTTTTGTTTTCATTGTGATTCTTGTCAGTTGTAATACTAGTGTGGCACTTCTTGATTTAAACATGGTTTTCAGGATCGCGACACGGATCCATGCGATCCTAGTATCGTGCCATTCAACATTTTTTACTAGAGCCAAATGATTTTTATCGTATCATACTATCATATATCACAATCCCATAGTAAAATTTCTAGGATTGGAACACATGTACTATGTGCCATACCCCTATCTATTGTAACAAAATTACGAGGACTGGCCATCCTTTTCATGGGAATTTATCCTCAAGGCCACATAAAACCTTACAAGCACATCTAAGTCTAGATTGTTTGCCGAGGTGGTACTAAACCTCTAATCTACTGCTCCTGCATAGTTCAATAACTCTTGTGTGGCTGTGGGCTTCAGCTTCTTAGTATAAAGCCCGACTTCGGCACTTAGTAGAAAGCCCACTCGGGGCACATTCATGTATGTCATAGTTGGGCTGCATTCATTAGCCATATTTTCCATCTCCTGAATGAGGTGAAATTGCTAAATTTCTAGAAAAGAATGTGTAGTTAATTAATGTGGACATTTTATCTCCTAAAAAAATGGACATTAAATTATAGTAAAACAGTCATTCTCGTGCTTCAAGTCAGAGAACTTTTGTATAATATATATATTTGGGATTAATCACTAGCACAATGTTTGTAATAATGTAATTCTAGCATATTATTATCATCTCCTACGATTTTTTGTTATATGGTACATTTGTGGTATCTATCTATCTATACTTCTTATAAGACAAAACCCATTAACATGCATTAAATTAGTCTATCTCTACATGCAAGGTGTCCACATCATCCTCTATTTGAGCCATTCATTTATCGATGTCATCACCACATCATCCACTATTTGAGACATTTATTTATCCATGTTATTTCATATTTATTAATGATATTTATCCATACATGCAAACTATTCACATCATAAATTCTTTTATCCATACAATTTTACAATCACCAATTTTTAGCGGTTTAATATACAAAACATTCATGTTAATTAAATTTAGATTTTTGACTATTGTGGCAAATTGAATCCTCCATATTCCCAAGTTTTTTTCATTTCATGCATCAAATATTCTTTCTTTCCTACTATAATTTTCTTGAGGTTCCCGCTGCAACGCGCGGGGTATCTTTCAAGTTTTATGTAATATATAAACCAAATTATAGTTAAAAACGAAAATCCCATTGTACGTTGATTCTATTGTGCGATACTTTCTTGATACTGCCGACAAACAAACAATACCCCCTACTCTCTCGATACTGGCAAGTGGCAACCACTGATTTAGATAATATACATTGATTGTTGGTGCTTGCTGTCTAAGTTACTTCTGCACTGACTATGCAGAAACACTAATATACCACCCCCTTGTATTTATAGGATGCAGCGGAATAGAGGCCAGTTTACGTCTTCAAAACCAAAACTTGATGAAGCAGCATCAGAATTGGCAGCTCTAGATGGCTCCCCAAATTGGGCATCAGTGGAAGGTCGGCCTCCTTCTGCTGAGGAGTAAGTACACGGAATGTTGTGTTTACACGTACTTGAATTTTCTGGCAATATTTCTAGTTTCTTTGAAAGACACATTATGTGGAATTTATTAGCTGTGCTTTGAGAATCATTGACATGCTTGAAGTAAAGTGCTCTAGTATGCGGTTGTTGGTGCCACATATAAACATGAATACTACTCCCTCCATTCCATAATTCTTGCCGTGGTTTTAGTAGTAGAAAATAATTCATTCATCTGGCTGGTACGCACCATAGTATAACACCTTCTTTTTCCTAGCTTGCCTAGGCTAGGATATACATATTTGGTTACTTTGTTAGCTGTGCAAGTAAAGTAAGTTTGATAAGGACTGAACGTATTATCTGATACCTAGCGTACATATGGTATTGGTATTCCTTTTGGTTTACCCTTTTTGACTTATTTAAGCATACACAATTGTATTTGTAAATTGTACTTATGGCTATCTTCTTTCAAACTCTTTCAGATGCCATCACTGCGGTACTAATGCAAAGAATACACCTATGATGCGTCGTGGTCCTGATGGGCCAAGAACATTATGCAATGCTTGTGGCCTCATGTGGGCAAATAAGGTACTTGTAATTGCTTACTACTGCCGTTGTATATCTGGATTTAACAGATGACAGAGGCATATAATATACTGTTTACATTTCAGAGTATATGTCTGCAGAGACAATTGAAGTAATATTTTATGGAGTCATACCATACTTGATGTCACTAGATAGATCCTATCTAAGATCCAATTCTATAAAATACCTCTCAACTTATTTGCTTCCTACTTTCATAGGTATGCGTGTGGGATGAAATAGACGGAGTAACTTTTAGATTGTACTCCCTCCGTTCCATATTAGATGACTTCATTTTGTCAAAAAATGGATGTATCTAGACATATAGCATATCTAGATACATCCACTTTTGTCCAAATAGAAGTCATCTAATTTGGAACGGAGGGAGTACTATGTAATGTAATTAATCACAGTTGTAACTTCTATGAACTATGAGAAGTTCCCCCCCCCCCCCCCCCCTTTTTTTGCTAGGGTCCTTTATTAAAATGGCTTACTTCACTATCAGTTAATCAGTACTTGAATACTTGATGCTACTTTACTATCAATCTATCCATTCCTAAAGTTCTTATTAGACTCCCATGCTTGAACTCACCAGCATTTATCTTGATTTCTTTATGTATACATGCAATCAATCTGTTGGCTGACTTTTTTTGAATTTACTTTTATGTCATATTTGGTGAATTGTAGAGTTTTAGAATGCTTATCTAGTTAGTCCATCATGTTCTGTACAAAAAACTACGCTGATAGTATTTTAGATTAAATTTCCAGTGGAAGAATTTATTGGATTGCGTTGTGCATCTTGTGCATGCTCGGTTGTGTTTCATCTTTACCGTGGAAAGAAGCTTGACAAATGAAAAATAGCATTATATTCGTGCTGACCATTTTGATGTATTTCGTTCTCAGTACTTTATAGAATTCGAAGTAATTAACATGTCAACATTACTATAAATAATATGGTCCGTAAACTCTATTTATCTATGTTTCTCCTTCATTCAATTTATGGGATTCCAGCACCATACATCACAAAATGAGAAATTTAAGTTTTATTAGTAGTTTGTTTCGTATAATCCCTTGAGTGATTTAAAAAAAGTCCTATGGAAGGAGTTCAATGATTTGGTTGGTTTGGTTCGAAGAAGACACCGAGATGCCTGTTTGCTCACTCTGAAATATACAGAGATATTAATTTACCTCACGGGAGCTGAACCCTGGTTGGTGGGGTGACACAGCTGCACACCTACCACTGGGCTACAGCACAGTCGTATTTGTTCCGTGAAATTTTGATTTAAGTATATTAAGTTAAATGCCACTATAGAAGATAAACTATTAACCTTCTATCTACATTCTAAAGGGCGCGTTGAGGGACCTAGCAAAATCTTCTCCCGCACATCTTCAAGTTGTGGTATCAGCTCTAAATGATAGTGTAAGTTTCTTATACATCTCATTTACCTATTCCGGGATCCATGTTTTTCATTGAAACTTCTCGTATAATAGGAATAAATGTACCCCCCCCCCCCTGATCTGAAAAATGTGTCGGGAGCTGTATACCTTTTTATACTATGGCAGCACAATCTCCACGACTGTTTTATTGGACTGGAGGTAGTATTTAGCTGTAACGGCTGATTCATTCTTATTAAAAAATGAGCTGATTCAGCATCTTATTATGATATTATCTGATAAAGGACAGTGTTTTGCATTGCATGTTCAAAATCAGTCGACAGTTGGATGGCTTTAGAAGTAACAATCTTACATTATAAGTATCTTTGTCATCCTATTACGACCTGTCTGTTTTCAATCTCTGTTTAATTCTGTTAGTACGGGTTACTATTTTGAATGAACTGATGGTTGAAGCTCGTATTTACTTCTCTCAGAAGAAAGGAAATGCTGCTGCTGTAGTATCCTATGCTGAGCAAGAAGACCCACCAGCAGAGAATGCCAATGGTCACGAGTCTACCACATGAGTGGAGCGCTGCTTGTTAAAGGTGGATGAAGGATCGTCATCCTTGAGTGAACTTCCTGTGTAGGCGAACTGCTTGTACTATAACCCGAGTCAGAAACTGCTAGGTAGGTGTCGTTTTTTGTGTCATTTAGGGTTTAAGAGCTGCTATTTTATCTGATGGAATCATGCTTACAGCCATTGTTGTGGCTATAGCAATTTTATTTCTTGTTTTGAGCCGCGACGGCTGATAATGGAGCTCATGTCTCCAGTGTGATTCGTGAATGCTTTGTGGCCTGTTGTTGTTTGTAGATGTCAAAATAGATGTTTTAACCCCATGCAGCAATCTGTTTCATTCTGCCCAGTAAGTGATCTATCACTGCTAAATGAGTTGTGTGCTGAGTTCAAAATGTCTGCACAGTTGAAGTTCTATCACACGATCTTCCTTGGAGATGTATCAGTTTTTCCAGTCTGTAAGTTGATGTGTTCTTATGACTGACATAATTGATTCCTTGGGGAAATTTCAAATCTGAATGTAGTTTGCATGAATAGAAATCTGATGCAAACTTCTTTTCCCCGAGACATGATAGATTGATTGCTTAAAACTGCTGCAAAGTCCAGTGTTTCTTGAGTGAGTTCTAAAAAAAAGATTAGTATGTTCCATCTAAGGTCTAAGCTGCCAGTGTTTTCTAAACCGGAGGCAAAGTGCCCGCGTTCTATTGATTTAGCTGAAAAGAGTCGTTGATACCAAGATTTCAACCTGTTCAATGACATGTACCATAGGTCTCAATGACATGTACCACAGGTCGACTGGTAACCCCCCAAAAAAGACTCGGAGAATTGAGACACATAGCCCAGGAGATTTTGTCTATTGATATTGCACACAAATAGCATTGCCACCTCTCATGGCGGGGTGGGCATAAAAACCGGAGACCGAAACCAAAAAGACCGAGACCAAAAAGACCGTTAGAAATTTGGGTAGTAAATTAGAAAAGACCGAAATTATATCAGAATTTCGGTCATCACTTATACATAACCTGAATAGACCGAAAGACCGATTTTATTTTATTTTGAGAGAATTACGTACGAAAGCAGCCAAATTTGTGTGCCAGCCTAGTTTATGTACATATATTTTATAGTCCCAACTACTGAACCAAGCATACCATATAGTCTCTATGCCCAACAACTGATTATCCTAGCCCCGTGTAATGTAGATTCTCCCGTGCGCGAGAGACGAGTCGATCGCTTCCTACTCTCCCATTACCAGGCGCCGATTCCTCTTCTTGCGCACTAGATTTTGGTCTATGACCGAAGACCGAACCGAATAGACCGAAAACCGAATAACAGAAAACCGGAAAGACCGAATTTATTACGGGTATCATTTTCTAGATGACCGAAATTGTTAAAGACCAAAAAGACCGAACCGAACTAACCGAAAAGACCGAACGCCCACCCTACAAACACCTCTCAAAAATAGGATGAGCAACTCTAGCAAATACCCTATAAGCCCCTCGGTCTGGAAAAGTCCGGTCAATATGCAGGGTGGGCCTTTTTTCTAGCCCGACAAGATAGCGCATATCGGGTCGGCCCGAAAATTTGTATCCGGGCCTCCGGATAAACGGTGTAATCGGGTCGGGGGGTCGGATAGGGTACCAAATCCCAACCCCTCCACTACGACACACTCTCCTCTGTAACGAGCGATTCATCGAGCTTTGTCGCGACTCTCCCCTCCCCGAGTGCAGATCCATGGTGGGCTCCTCTCTGCGTGGCTCCGACACGCGCGATAGAGGTGATGGAGGCCATGAGCCTCCGGAAACGAGGATGCCCGCCGCCGCTTGGAGGGTGTGTGCAAGCGCGACTCGTACCGATGCCGCCGGTGGGCGGGGCTCGTCCTTTTCTCGAGGGTGCACGACACGAGGCGGGCAACTATTCTTATGGACGGAGGAGGAAAGCGTTGGATCCGGAGGAGGAGGGCTGCTGGTGGACGAGGTCGTCATCAATTGCGGCTAGCGTGGCAGCGGAGGCACAAGCGTTAACATGCTCGTCGAAGACCTCCTTCCGGTCTTAAAGCGCACCGACGAGCTCATGCTCGCCATGATCACGAGGGAGGCAGAAGCTCCTCCAAGCAGGGTGGACGAGCACGAGCTCACGTGACCGTTGCGCTGGATCTAAGGCCCAATTCTTTTACCAGCTTAAAAAGTAATCTGTCCCTCTCTAGGTTCTCCTATAAGCTAACCAACTTATTATTTGGAGTTTCTAAGCAAATCATGTTATAAGTCAACTGGAAGGCTTAAGTAATAAGTTACTCGACTTATGTGTGAATCTGAGTAGGGCGCAACTTATTTTTTTAATCTGGCAAAGAACTGGGTCTAAGAGAACAAGGAGCTCGGCTTCTAAATCGCGGGCACGCTCTCGTCAGAGAAGAAGAAGAAAAAGTAAACATACGTATTAAAATTTTGAAATAGGTGTATATAGACATATAAAATAGACAAATGCTAAACCATCTTACATTTATTACATTTTTTTGAACCCGCCATTCTCGACATTTTATTCCTCAACTCGCAGATACATATCTGATTGAACAACAACAATCGGAGGGATTACATTGAAATCATGTATAATCAAATACATGAGCAACTAAATTAACCGCCGCCCTCACTCACACACCGTGAGCTGTCCAATTGTCTTATTACACATATAAACGGTTATCCGGTACAAGAATACTCCATATATGTTTAGGGATGGCACCCAGGGTATGGGTGAAGCCACCCCATACCCTTGAATGTCGCTCTCAACCTTACCCGTCATTCGTAATTATACCCTTATACGAGTATAATCTTTTCCCATAGTCTTCACCCGACAGGGTAAAAGGTTACCACGAAACAGGCTTTCGCCCCGCTTTATAAATAAAGCCCAACGGCCGATGATACAAGGTGATGAGGACCCCTCTTACAAGGCAGATCAAAGATAAACAACAAAGAAAAAAGGAAATCGGAGTTGCCACCGAAGACTCGGACGCATGATCGAGGAGTATCGAGGCTCCACAACGATGCCCCCAACAGGGTCACGACGCAAAGCGCCGCCGTCGTCTCGACCAAGAGGTCAAGGTTTTCACCCGGATCCCTAGTGCGGAGAGGGCAACCACAACAGCGCCCTCATGAGGGATACGACACCCGCAGGCATCGTCGCTGTTGGCGCTGAAGCACAGAGCTTTCGCCCGGAAGCACCTTTCTACGACTAAGTGCGGAGAAGGCACCCACAACAACGCCCACAAGAGGGTTACGACACCCGCAGGCGTCGTCGCTGTTGGCGCAAAAGCGCCGAGCTTTCGCTCGGAAGCACCATTCTACCGCATCGATACCACGAAACGCCACGAGTCTCGAGCCAGGCCACCAGGACACGATCTGGGCACCGCCATTGCCGAAGCGAAGCCAGCACCAGGGACTCCAAACGCCAACTCCACGCCACCCACGTGGACCGAGAAGACGACCATCACCGCTGCCACGTCACTCGCCGCAGAGTCGCACGCGCAGACCATCTTCCAGGGCCACCGCCCCGGCATCCGCAACCTCCACCCGAGGAGCCAGCAAGTCACAGGGTCCACACAGCAAGTTAGTGAGGCCGGCAACGGAGCTAGGCCTGCGAGGTGGACATCGACAACCTTTAGGGGGAGATCCAGTCCCCCACCGCCAGAGACGGTCGCCGACCGGACACAGTGGCAGTGCCGGTCATGCCCAGATCCGCCTGATCAGGCCCGACAAGCTCCGCCACCGTGCTGCAGCATCAAGATTGCAAACGTCCTCCTGCAGCACGACACAGGACGGCACCTGCGAGGTCGACATCGACAAACTTCAGGGGGAGATCCAGTCCCCCGCCGCCAGAGACGGTCGCCGACCGGACACAGCGACAGTGTCGGTCAGGCCCAGATCCGCCTGATCAGGCCCGACCAACTCCGCCACCGTGCTGCAGCATCAAGAATGTAGTCGTCTTCCTGCAGAATGCCACTGTACCGCACGCACTGGCCAGGGCCCATAAAATCCAGATCGGGCCCGAAGGGCCCAGATCTGGGCCGAGCACCTCCGGCCAGGACAAGTCCCGAGGCGACCCGCCCCCGTCGCCGTGCTCCCCTCACCGCCAACGCTATGCAGCCCCGCCGCCAAGGTCGCCGTCCTCCTCAGAGTCGCCGCCGTGGCCTTGCTGGGCACCCACTGGTGGAGGCCGCTGCACCACCCGAGGAAGCGTCGCTGCCGAAGCCCCGCCGCCACCCGAGCCCGCCGGACCGCAGGTCACCACGCCGCCGCCGGGACGACCGCGCCGCCGCGCCCCTGCACAGCGCGCCGCTCCCTGCCGTGGCCACGGCCCGCGCCCTGCCCACGAGAGAGAGAGTAGGAGGGGCCCCGCCGCCGCCGGCCCGCGACCGGAGACGCCTTCCGGCGGCGGCGAGGAGAGGAGGGAGAGGAGAAGGGAGCCTGTGGCGGCGGTGGTGGCTAGGGTTCCCCCCGTCGCCCACGGGAGCGACGCCGGGTAACGAGAGGGGAAAAAAGTCGGCACAATTCGTGAATGACCCGCCGTTCGGTAAAAGGTTACCTGCGGGTAAAAATATCCTTATTTATAACATAATACATCGAGTAGAAAAGAGTTGTGAAAACATCGTATAATCATATACTGTAACTTTAATCAGCAACATATTACCACATCATAGAATATCTGGTTATTACCACCATCGTATAGGAGGGTATATGGGTACGCAGGTATGGGTTATATAAAGAGTATCGTTATTACCACCAGCCCGATCCGTTCTCCTCTCGTATCAATCTCGGCGTCCCCCAAGTCGATCCCCAGCCGCTCCACTCCAGCGCCCTCGACTCGCAAACCCTAACCCCGCCAAGCCCCTCCAATGGCGGACGTCCTAGACCCCAGCTCCGACGCTCCCCGGGCGCGCCGCCCGCCGCCTCCCCCGCCGGACAGCCCCGAGGACCGCCCGCTGCCGCTGCCCGTGCCCCCGCCGCCGCCCCCCGGCGGCCCGCCGCCCACCCGCAAGCGGAGCCGCTCGCCCCCGCGGCCCTCCCTCCCGCCGCCGCCGCCCCTCGGCTCCTCGCGCCCCGAGCGCTTCCGCGACCGCGACCGCGACGGCCACCGCCGCGGCGGCAGCACCAGCCCCCCGCCGCGCCGCCGCCACTCGCCCGCCAGGAGGTCCCCCTCGCCGCCGTTCAAGCGGTCGCGGAGGGACGACGGGTACGACCGCCGCGGAGGACGCGGAAGCCCCCCTGCACGGTACGTACGGACGCCACGACAGGCCGATGCGCTTCTCGGCGGCTCGGTCGCTGATGAAGTGTTGTTTGTACTGGATGTCTGGCTAGCTTCCGGGAGATGTCCGTAGTATTCATGTTGTCTCGGCGTCGTGTTGTGCAGGTACGACCGCGGAGGAGGCAGAGGCGGGTATGGCGACGACAGGTACCATGGCAGACATCAGAATCGTATGCCAGGTAAGGAGTTTCCCTCTTCAGCTAAATTCAGTCCTACCAATATATACTAAAGATATGATGTGGAGAAGCACGGCATCGGGGTATGGTGCATGCGTGTGGTGTGCTTGTTAAACGTAGTAGCACCTTCCACCGTATGTATTTCGTAGATTCATGGCTGGAGACTTTGGTTTCAGCACTATTAGCTTGTTGGATCTAGTGGTACTCTTAGTTCCAATTGAAATTTCAATCACGTTACCATGTCCACAGATTTGAAACTTGTGTCCATATCATTGGTAGATTGCATGTGGACCAAGTATGTTGGACCACTTCTGTTCATTCAATGAAAAATCATCTGACAACTCACTTATGATATCCAGATTGGCCTGATTCAGGATTTGGGGCATCAAATAACGGTCCTGGGATCCAAAGGTAACATAATTACTGACATATATACATTATTTCATTTGCATCTCAGGGCTACTCCTTTAGTTTCTAGACATTTTGATTTTGTTGGAAGCAATTACTGACACTCTTGGGAAATGCAAAACACGCCTTCTGCCTTAAGATGCTGTAAGGCATCGTTAACAGATAGAGAATCTTCTCAGTAATTCTCCATATTTGATGTTCGAAAGCAAACTAATCCTTGAAAAATGTGAGTCTGGAGATGGGTTAGAGTTGCAGGTTGTCAGCATGACATTCATTACCTGCTAGGAGCAGCCTTTGTAGTTTAGATCGCCACCAGAAAGCCTTGTTCGTTTTTGTACAGTCAGTGCCAAAAGGGGCCACCTCCCAGTTATATACCAACTATATTCTCAAATACAGGATCATTACATGTTTGTATGACAGTCAAAGGGAGAATCTGATGAGAATATTCTCTATCTGTTAACAACAGGCAGCTGGGCATTAACTTGATTTGAATTCTTTTTAAGTGTTATTTCACAATGTAATAAAGACACTTTCCTATAGCATATGTCAAGTTTTCATGTTATTTTACTGTTTGCATGGTAGAGTCATTTTTGTTGTGCAAGGTACTGCATTAAGAACAATTCTATATCAACAGCTCCATAGGACACACTTGTATTTGTTTGTAATTGTGAACTATTATTATAGTTTTCCTGCATATTTGTATGGATGTACATGGCATACGGTTTGTATTCTTAGCTATTCGATAGCCATTGTTAACATTGCAAAGAGTAAAGCTAAGGTGATGAATTTTTGTTATTCTCTCTTATTCTGCGTTCATATTTTGACATTCTCCTCAAATCACAGCAGGGCATGAATAGGTGACCTCTTTTGTTCGGAATAGTTGAGTTAAAACATACTTTTTCTACCCAGGTGCAGTTGCACCCTTTATTTGAAATTGCACCTTTTGTGCGAAAAGTTTTTAAAGTGCTATTCTATAACATTGTAATGTCCAAGTCTATTCCGTGATGCTATTATACTCCCTCCGTCCCAAAATAAGTGTCACAACTTTGATAGAAAGTGGATGTATGTAGACATGGTTTATGTCTACATACATCCACTTTCTATCAAAGTTGTGACACTTATTTTGGGACGGAGGGAGTACATCCCAATGATGTTCTTATCATGTTTTTTGAAATTTTATTTAGTGCCATTGGAATAGCGACACAAGCAAACTTGAGGGTATATTCATTTAGTTGGTTGTTGGAACTGATTCTAAAGTAAGATCAACCAAATTGTGTTGCTAAGTTGCACAATCCCCCCCCCCCCCCCCCCCCCCCCCCCCCCCGCGTAGCTGTTAATTTTCCATAGAAAGAAATTGCAGAATTTTGTTATCACCAAAAAGAGGTTGCAACACAAAATTGGAATTTTCTTGTACGGAAATAAATATTCGCATAAGTATGAACTGCTCATTAAACTATTCCCTTTTTCCTTATGTCGGATTCAATATTTATCCTGAAGTGTTTCTTGCCGGGTGAAGCTTTCTTTTTAGTAATTCTGTTGGGAAAATCTTGTTTGATATGCTCGCCAGAGATGTGAGGTTATTGTTGCATAATATGTTATAATGTCAGCATGTCAATTCTTCTTCTGGTGCCTTTGTCTTTGAAAACAATTCATACATGATCAAGATATATGTTGACCAACCTGAATAAAACATTGAGTGAACAGCAGTTTTTATAAGCAGCTAAAAGAACACACGTGAAGCCTTGCATGAATCCCATGCAAGTTGATGCATGCCAATCCACATGCTAAGTATCATTTTGCGCCAAAAAGCAATGCATTTGTTGTGAACGTTTCCAGCAAGATGAGATGTTTGAGCCACTCTTCTCGCTATGAAACAAACTATGACCTCTGTTGGATATTAAACTTAGTAATATTCATGTATCACACTTTTGTTTGGATTGTTTTTCAATATCTGTGGGCATATTTTCTCCTGAAGTTTCAGGACCTATCCATTCTAACATCTCAAATATATGAATGGAGCATAAGTTCGTGTGTTTCTGACGGGCATATTTCTCTGATCTTATATGCTTGTGGATTTTTTAGGGAAGGCTTAATGACGTACAAACAGTTCATGCAAGTACTTGAGGATGATATATCACCATCTGAAGCTGAGAGACGGTAACCAGTAGTATAATTAGTAATGAAAACTTCTCAATTATATCTTTGATGCTTCTGTTCTTGGTTCTGAGTTACTATTGTTCCTATTTACAAGGTACCAAGAATACAAGACAGAGTACATCACGACCCAGAAACGTGCGTATTTTGATCTCCACAAGAATGAGGACTGGTATGCCAAGAATGATTTAGTTCCAGTTCCTAACTGTGCATAGCAGGAATACAATCCCAATTGCTTAAATGTCTTTTCTTTGTTTTCACTTGCAGGTTGAAGGACAAGTACCATCCAACCAACTTATTAGCTGTTATTGAAAGGTGGAGTGGCATACTATGTGAAACATGTCTGTTGGTCTTTTGCCCATGTCATACTCAATACATTGAAAATTGTTTTGGCTGATGAATCTCCTTATAGCAATTTTGATCTACTGGATTTTTGTACATTTTATGTGTAATTCTTGTTCCATCGTTGTTAGTTCAGTTTACTTAATTTTGGTGTAATTTGTTTTGTTTACACAGGAGGAATGAGCGTTGTAAGGTGGTCGCAAAGGACTTCTTTCTTGATTTGCAAAATGGAAATCTGGACCTGTGAGTCATGCTCCTACAGTTTGTGTTATGATCCTCTTTTGGACTTCTTGTTTACATCTTCATACCTGCTGAACAGCGGCCCTGGAATAACTGCTACTGCAGCAAGTAAAGCAGAAAATGGCGATGGAAACTCCGATGAGGATGGAGATGGTGACAAAAGAAGAAAGCACACCAGAGGTTCCTCAAAAGAAACAGATCCTCTTTCTGCTGCTCCCAAGGCTCATCCGGTTAGCTCTGAACCTCGACGAGTTCAAGCTGACATAGAACAAACTCTAGGCCTTGTGCGTAAGCTGGACAGCGAGAAGGGTATTCAGGGGAATATTCTGTCAAGTGGTGATCATGAGAAGTCAGACATAGATAAATCTCATATTGGATCTATGGGCCCTATAATTATAGTCCGAGGCTTAACTACTGTCAAGGGCCTTGAGGGTGTTGAACTCCTTGACACCCTTCTTACCTATTTATGGCGTATTCATGGAGTTGATTATTATGGGATGTCTGAGACGAATGAGGCAAAAGGCCTTCGCCACATGAGAGCAGATAATAAGACTGCTGCTAGTACAACTAATGTCAGTGCTGCTGATTGGGAGAAGAAGCTGGATACTTTCTGGCAGGAAAGGTCGAATGGTCAAGATCCCATGGTTATATTAACGGCCAAGGACAAAATTGATGCAGCAGCTGCTGAAGTTTTAGAACCGCATGTCAGGAAAATAAGAGATGAAAAGTATGGATGGAAATACGGCTGTGGAGCCAAGGGTTGTACAAAACTTTTCCATGCTCCAGAGTTTGTTTACAAGCATTTGAGGCTCAAGCATCCAGAGCTTGTGTTGGAAGTTACAACAAAACTGCGAGAGGATCTTTATTCCCAAAATTACATGAAGTATGTGCATGTGATCTTCTATTTGGACAGAATAGTCCTGCCAAACTCTTTTTTAAGACGCAATACTCATCTACTTGTTTCCTTATGAACAGTGACCCTAATGCACCAGGTGGAACACCAGTTATGCAGCAATCTGCACCAGTAAGAACCAGACTCCAAATGCTTGTTTATTTAAATAGAAGTATAAAACAGCATTACTCTGCAAGTGCTCTGTCCATAATCCTTATAACCCTAAATAAATTTCCTTTTATTATATTATTGGGGTTTCTGCAGTTAATGTTGGCATTCTTACTTTGTATACTCTTTGAGGCCATGAATCTCTCGTGAACACTAGCCTGCATGAAATCCCTATTTCTGTTGAACATATATAAGCTGTATGTCTCTGCGTTTCTGTTACTAGTTAGTGTACACGTTGACGGGTGACCACAGAAAGAAACTGCATTGGTATCGACATCTACTGAAATTAGCCAATTTGATATCCTTGTCAACATGATCCGTCTTCTTATTTGCAGGACAAATCAAGACGTAGACCTGGCGGTGATATG
Organism: Poa annua; assembly: GCA_026929855.1. Classification (NCBI taxonomy): domain Eukaryota; kingdom Viridiplantae; phylum Streptophyta; class Magnoliopsida; order Poales; family Poaceae; genus Poa; species Poa annua. Next base: position 100,476,865 of record CM049437.1, read on the forward strand.
GATAGTCGTCTCAGATATGACCGTGGCAATCGTAGAGAATATGATAGGGCAGATAGAGATGGAGGCAGATATGGCCGAGGTGATCGATCTCCAAGCCGTGATGGACCTGATGAACATATGTTTGATGGCTTTCGTGGACGAGGCCCCAATGCTCCTTTTTCAGCTGAATTCCCTGCTCCACCAATATTGATGCCTGTTCCTGGTGCCGGGTATGTAAAAAGCCTTGAATCTCAACATGTTCTTGTAGGAAGCTTCGTGGCTTGCTAAGTGGTGTGGGTATTTTTCTTTCAGCCCGTTGGGACCATTTGTTCCAGCGCCTCCAGAAATGGCCATGCAAATGCTGAGAGAGCAAGGACCTGCCCCTTCATTTGAACAAAACGGCATGGCTCATGGCAACTCGGGAATGCTTGGACAGATGATGGGTGGGGGTCCAGCACCAATTATAGCCATGCCCCCATCTTTCCACCACGACCCTCGTCGTTTGCGAAGGTTCGTAACTATTTATGATGATGCTAAATGAAAACCTTTGTTATCTTTATTAGCTCCAAATACCACTTGTTATCAGAAACAAATATCAGGTCGCTGTACCTCTTCTAATGCATAGCAACTTATGTTTAGTACTCCCTCCGTCTCAAAATAAGTGTCTCAACTTTGATAGAAAATGGATGTATGTAGACATGTTTATGTCTACATGCATCCACTTTCTATCAAATTTGAGACACTTATTTTGGAACGGAGGGAGTATTCAGTTGTTTCTGATTATCTGTGGGGCTTGTGGTAATAATATTTCTGCTGTTTTGTTGTGTAGGCACATAGCTTGTGCTGTTTCTTAAATTTACAACATGGCTCCGTTTTATCTTGACCCTGACTGTCTTGACTCATCTCTGGTCTTGGTTGGTTTGCAGCTACAATGACCTTGATGCCCCTGATGAGGAAGTTACTGTTCTTGACTACAGAAGCTTGTAGGCCGTGTCCTGCAGTACAGGCGATCTTGCCAATGCCAGCTCCACCATCTCCATATGTTTTGAGGTCTTTGGACATCTCGTTAGATTGAGGACGTATTCTTTTACGTAGAGGCATAGGAGGAAGACGTGTTATTTTTTTGCGGACGCCTGTAATGTGTTATGAGTTTGTAACTTAAAATGACATGAATTTAATATTTTGCTCGTATCATGTTGCATCGTGCGCCATACTTAGTTGTCACGCAGTCATAACAGGCATTGAACTTCTGTTGGGCACAACTTTTTCGTTTCGTCTTTGGTGACAGAATTTAATGGGATGTTTATTCTTATCACGACAATCATGGTTCCCCACTGATATGAAATAAATTCAGTGCGTGCGAATTTTGTCTGTGTGCGGTGTTCTTTGCTTAGTGTTGACCAGATATTCTTGATAACTTTGTGGTTCTTTGTCTGGTATGAACTTCGGCCAGCAAAATGAATGTCTTTGCTTATAAGCTTTTGGCACTTCTAACGTCGGGTGTCAGCACACATTTTATTAGGGAACTATATTATTCTTCTTAACATCGCGCATCACGTGAGCTCAAACGTGGCAAACTCAGCCGCAAGTGTAGCCAGCAAAATAAAGTCATGGCTCTCACTGACAACATGACGGCTTGCGCATAGTCTAAGACTAGTCATAGTGGGAGTAACATAAGTGCCACATAGGTAAAAATGATGATGTGGTGAGTATTTAATAAAGAGAGATGTGATGGTGGTATCATAGGTAGATACCGTAACATAACGAATTTCGAGACAATATGAGTCTATAGCCTACTAAATGCATGATTGATTATATAATACTACTCCTAGATACTCCCCGCTAATAGTAACATAGACCGGTACCGCTATATCTAGTCTAACAGCCAGTGTTGCTGTGCCATGCCATTTATGCCCAGTAAGACCCCCTTCTGGTAACTGATCGGGATTCTTCCGCGGTCTCGCCCTCCCGCGCACGGCGCACCACGAAAGTAGCCCCCGCTTTCTCGAGTTTGCCAAGCCGGAGGAAGCAAGACGCGCTCACGCCAGAGACCGAGAAGGCAGCCGAGTCTCGACCTCTGCGCCGTCGTTTCTCCCCGTGGTAATCTCCCCACCTTATCTCTCCGAATCCACAAGCACAAGCCGTAAATTTCCCCCTTTTCCCTCGTCCTTCTGATTAATGCCTCGGCGACGACGGCGAGGATAGGAAATCGTTGGCCGCAAGGCGCAAGCCCATCTTTGTTTATGATAGATCTGACACGCTGGGGAAACCGAACTTCAGTCTACGCGGGGTCATTCAGAACATTTAATTATGTTGCGTGCTGCAAATTTTTGACTCATCATATCATGGAGAGTTTGTCTAATTCACGGTGATTGATGCACCCCATTACTTGCTCTCTTCTCTGCTTCTCAGCCAAGGGGGCTCTCGATCTGCTCTCCTATCTCCAGCTCCCAGAATCGGCGAGATGTGGTGGTGATATTCTTTTTGAGATTCAACTCGTGAATAGTTTACGCGCGTGGCTAATTCTAGATTAATTCTCTTTCAAGTGATGTCATCCCAAATTGTCTGTACTCAACGGCGAGTCCAGGAAGAAAATGGAGGGTGGGCTCAAAGTTAACACCGAGTAAAATAAGGACCCTTTTTGACGAAAAATAGCCATTATCTCCTTATCCTATAGGGCAAATATAAGTTCAAACATTTCTAGATTACGATTGGACATGTTGTTTAGTATTTACTGGATTTTTCCTTTATTAATATCAAATGAGAACAAAAAATTTAGAACTTTTCAGTAAAATAGACCTTATCTCCTAATTTAAACCGCAATATTTGGCAAAAAACTGTTTTGATAATCTTTATGGCCAAAAATATTACTCAAGTGATGCAGTTGTTGTAGGGAGAATTACTTGATACACATGTAATTGCTCTTCATTTTTACAAATCTAAAAACAAATTGCATTGGACGCCAATAAATCAACAACAGAGGAACAAACGAACTACTAATTACTGTCTCCGTCATATTAGATTTTTTTTTTTTGAAATTACGTCATATTAGATAACTAATAAACCAACGGCAGTGGACACGTCCGCGCGTGGGCCTAACAGCTGATTGCAGCTTGACGAGCTTGTGTGCGATATGTGCAAGTTGGACAGATATTAGATGGGCTCACGAGTTGAGATAATGGGCTGGACCAGATTAGTAGTACTAATTTTTTTTTCCATTTTTTAGAGGGCAGGCTCCAGCCTGTTAAAGCCTGCCTAGTAGACTCGCCTTTGTCTGTACTACTTGAGCAATTATTTTAACTGTGTGAAGACTTTTAATTGCATGGACCATTTTCCTTCAGTTGCCACCCACTTATAATTTAAATCTCAGATGAAACCTCACTTGCAACTTTTAGGGTGCACGAACCGATGGCTCTAGAGTTGAATGAGATCTAACCTCTCATTTGACTGAGAATTAACAAAACCGATAGTTCCTACGATCGTTACCCAACACAACTAAGATACACGGAGCAAGTTTAGTAATAGCCACATCGTTATGAATTACTCGAGCATAATGCGCTAATTCATGCGCGCCCCTGCAGCTCTCTCTCTTTTGACATGCTTCACTTGGACATCCGTGTTAGACTATAGGATTAGGTCATATGTATTTCAATGTATGAAACAGTCCATAGCTTGTCCGTAGTACTTGACTTGTATGTTGACTTAATAAAGGAAGCTCATAATCTGCTATATAAACAAACATTGCGACGCGTGATTAATCCAACTTTCAATCTGGAAGGAGTTGCTTGTTGACTTTGATGTCACTGTTGCTCCCTCTTCACACGACACGCAGTAGTACACTAGTACACCTACATTTTGACATCGTACTAGCTTAGCCGCCATTATTAGTGGGAGACATAATCATGTTTTGTTCTCATCTATTGTTATTTTGGAAAAGCAGGTTCCTGAGAAGATAAATCCACCGGCAATTCATCCATCCTACACATGATTTACTCACTGTCAAATGAGGAATTCTAGAAACAGGTAACAAGATGGCCTTTCCAGATTCCACAAAAATAGATGGCCTTCCCAGTGACCTCTAATGCTTATCTCTCCACCCATACGATGTCATGACTAATTCTGTCATTGCAGTGCACTCCCAATGATTGCAGATATGAATTTACATGAGGCTTGTCCAATGATGTAGCGCCACTGTACCGTGCTAACATTTTCAGGGGAGCATACATGGCAGACACACTATTTCTTGTACTCAGAAAAGTAGCTATGTCCCTCGGAGAATCAGCGTCGGAGAAGCTGAGCACAGAGGTGGTGGAGGTAGCATCGGTTCGCACAGATTTCGAGCATGGCATGAAACGGATCGAGAGCGAGTTCATGATTCTGCAGGCATTTATCGGTCAGGTTAACGCATATAATGTCGGTGACAAGACATTTGAGGCCTGGCTGTACCAAGTTACAAATGCTGCCCATCAGATAGAAGACATCATTGACGAGTATAGTTTCCTCACTTCGCAAGCTGCAGTCATAAACAACTTCTTCAAGAGGAAATTCCATCAGGCCAAGAGCTTTGCAGCATGGCAGAGCCTGTCAAACCAGATTGATCAAGTAGAAACTCGAATTCAGCGGCTATCCACAATGAAGGATCGTTATGCCATTTCCGTAGGAGAACCAGGCAAGAGTAGCACACTGGAGTATGCCAGACAGCTCTCCCTATCAGATTCTGTTTATCTATCTGATGCTGCTGATTTAGTGGGCAATGCCAGTGAAATTGGAAGGTTGAAACAATGGCTACTCTCAGAGCAACAAGACCGATCAATCATGTCCATTCTTAGTATGGGTGGTCTAGGTAAAACAACCATAGCACACAGTGTATACAAAAATCAACAAATTAGTGGAGTGTTCGACTGTTATGCGTGGGTGACCCTTTCTCAGAATTATGAAGTTGAGGACCTGATGAGGCAAATCATGAAGCAGCTAATAGACCAAAGAGCCCACATGGCTAGGGGTATCGAGACGATGAGTCGTGTAAGACTAATAGAGGAACTCCAGAGCTACCTACGGGACAAGAAATATTTGATTGTCTTGGATGATGTATGGGATACAGATGACTGGTTATTTTTTAATTCTGCACTTATAAGAAACAATCGTGGAAGTAGAGTGCTAGTGACAACTCGCAAAAAAGATGTTGCTTCCTTAGCAAATGAAGGATTTGTCGTGGAGCTTAAACTTCTTCCTTTTACTGAAGCATGGCACCTATTCTGTCAAAAGGCATTCCGTAGATTAGAAGACAAAATATCTCCAGTAAATCTGAGGCCTTTGGCCGAGAAAATTGTGAAGAAGTGCCAAGGACTTCCACTGGCTCTTGTCGCAATTGGGAGCCTGTTATCGTACAGAGAATTAGAGGAGCAAGAGTGGAGCTCTCTCCACAACCAACTTAGCTGGCAATTAGCTAACAGTCCAGAGCTTAGCTGGATCATGAGTGTTCTGAATCTTAGCTTGAATGATCTCCCAGGCTATTTAAAGAATTGCATCCTATACTGCAGCATTTTCCCTGAAGACTACAAGATCAAAAGAAGATGGATCTGCAGGCTTTGGGTCACAGAAGGTCTTGTTGAGGAAAGAGGTGGTGGGGCTACAACGGAGGAAGTTGCTGAGTGTTACCTAAAGGAGCTAACTCGTCGTTCTCTTCTTGAAGTTGCAGAAAGGAATGTTCATGGAAGGGCAAGTTCATTTCAAATGCATGACCTTGTGCGTGACGCATGTCTGATTGTCGCAAACAGAGAGAAGTTTGCTGTTGTATATGGCGATTCTGGTAGAAACCAGGTCAGCTCTGAAGCTCGCCGGTTGTTTGTTCATAAGGATGCTCTTTCTTTGAAAGTTGCTGCAGCATCACGGCTCCGTTCTTTTATTTTGTTTGATACACAAGTAGCATCCTCCTGGATAGATGACATTTCATCAAATTTCAGACTTATGCGGGTCCTCTGTCTAAGGTTTGCTAACATTCATCAAGTGCCGGGTGTTGTCTCAGAGTTACTGAATTTGCACTATTTGGATTTAGCTCACACAAACATTAAGCATATACCATCATCGTTTGGTAAACTTAGGAACCTACAAGTTTTGGACCTTAGGTTCAGCTATGTGGAGCAGCTGCCTTGGGAAATAACACTCCTCACTAAGCTGAGGCATCTGTATGTATACATGCTGCGTGATGTTCAAGAAAGGATATTTGACTGCTTTTCCGCTACAAATATCCCTGGCAATATTTGTCGTCTGAAGCATCTGCAGAGCTTACAATCTGTTTCAGCCAATAAAGACCTGCTTACACAGCTCGGGAACTTGACACTGATGAGAAGTTTGGCTATAATGAAAATACATCAAAGCTATATTGCAGAATTATGGGCCTCCTTGACCAAGATGCCTAGCCTCAGTAGGTTGGTTATTTTTGCTAACAGCAAGGATGAGGTTCTTAACCTGGTAATGCTAAAGCCCTTACCAAATCTGAAGTTTTTCTGGTTGAGAGGGAGGTTGTATGGGGGAGTGCTCCCACACATGTTTGCAAGTCTTGAGAAGCTTTCTACTTTGAAACTTGACTGTTGTTTCCTGAAGAAAGATCCTATTAGCTCTTTTGCACAGATGCTGAGTCTAGTTGATCTCAAACTTTACAGGACATATGATGGGGAACAATTAACATTTCGTGCAGGATGGTTTCCCAAGCTCAGCTCTCTTCAATTAGTTGACATGGAACATCTGAACTGGATTGAGATAGAGGAAGGCACAATGAAGGTTCTACATACTCTGGAGATGGTTGGTCTAAGGGGTCTAAAGGTAGTTCCTAGAGGCATCAAGCACATTGACACACTGCAGAAGATGCTTCTAACAGATATGTCAGAAGAGTTCATGGGTAGGCTACAAGGAGATGACAGTTACATAATTGAGCATATACCTAACATCCAGAGTTTCGACTCTTCCAACTCTCAAGCAGGTAACATTGTGTCAATACATTGAGCAACTGTCGTGATGATTTTTGAGCATATCTTTATTGAAAAAAAAAATGATTATTGAGCATATACCTACAAGGAGATTTTTTTTCATGAATTATATACGTTAGGAAATCTAAAGTAAAAAACGGCTTACTATTCAATATGATGCAAGAATTGGCTGCAGTGAAATCCCCCTTTTGTCAATAAGCGAACACCATACACCTCTACGTTTTCCTATTCTCTTCTGACCCACAACCGATATTTTCCTATTTTTACCCCATTGTCGCATTGACCTTGCAGTTAACAAGTTGGTTCTTCTTCCACAACTTGAAAAGAAGTATGGCACAGGCTGGTGGGAGCTTTGTTGAGATATCTTGTATGTTCGTTAGCATCCTCCCTCCTCGACACGTTGATAAATTTGGAGTGGCAGTTAAATGTCATGACTGTAACAACCTTGACCTCGTGATGTAATCTAGTGATTGATCTTTATTAAACACGGCCTCCTATGGTAGGTAGATATGCTTCCATATCTTTATATAGTTATATGCATTAGATGTTTAGTTTTTTGCATAGAGCCATCACTTGCCCCACTTACATAGTTTCAAACGTGAGATCATTGTTAACAAGTATTAACTGAACTATCTCTGCGTGGAGGAGGAAGCATGTGGTCTTGTACTTTGCGAATGTATGTTGTAGCAAATGCTAAATCTCGTAGAAATGTGGCATCCATTGCCACGGACTGCAAATACATGATGTGTTCACCCTGCATAGACCTGGAATAGACGGCAAAGAATTAGTGTACCCTCTTGCGACACTTTTTATTACAGAGGAAGCTCTTGAGGATTCCAGAAAGAAGTAGGAAGAACTTGAGGTTGGCTCTTTTATTTTGGATATGAAAAATATGATCTGAAAGAGTGTGGTGTTTACCCTGAATGCTCTCTGGGGGAAAGAACTTTGAATTCTGACGTCCGTAGCTGAATGAACTATTTGTCAATTTCTTTCTGGTGAGTGGTGATGCACGTGAGAGTACGGGAACTGGCAATGTGATTTACAGTCTTCGGGAACTGGCAATGTGATTGACAGTCTTCTGCATGAATATACAGAAGTTCCCAACCATCTTGACGAGGTTTCCCGCCGAAAGAAAATAAATCTGATCCGCGGAGTATTGTATTTGTCCTCGAATGGTCTCTGTTGGTATATCTATTAGACATATGGTTTATAATGTTATTATCATACTGCACATCTCCGCATGGATAAAAACTTCGAATTCTGGTGCCAACAGCTGGATGAACTATTTGTCTGTCTATCAGAGACTGGTGAAGTGGTGATAGGGGAACTGAAACTATGACGACAAGATTATTAAAGGACTTATATCTTCAACAATCCGTCGTAGTCTAGGTGGTTAGGATTTTGTTTTATTTTTCTTCAGATGCTCAATCAAGTAAGCCGCCGCAGCAGCAGAGTTCTTGGTTTCTGAGGTTTTCCAAAGTTCGATTTAATATTATGATCCAAATGTTGCTCAACATCCACCGTTGAAATTTTTGATAGCTTTAAATTCTGATAACTCACTTCCATGGTTCGAACATTTTGACAGCTCTACATTTTCATCCAGCAACCCCGTCAACTTCTTTCATTTCTCAAACCTATAGCGCTATCACAACCTCATCATCCAAAAACATACAGATATTATTTAGCGCGCAGAAGCACCTTGTTTACACATTGAAACAAGTTCAGGCACAGAAATCGCAGCGCACTGCTATGCGTTTTCCATGTTATAATTTACAGGTATGGTGTACATTCTGCACATACGAATCCCTAGCCGCCTAGCCAGTGAGGTTGGCGTGAAGGAGGCAGTGAAAGTGGTGCATGGCCATCTCTACAGACGGCGCGTACCTGCCCACGCCGTAGGCAGGCGACTCCAGGCCCCGCTGGACTCCCTCGCACAGCGCAGTGTCTTCCATCTGCAGCAGTTTCAGTAAAACGCATCACAATGTACCCGATTATCACATTCTTGGACTTGCTTATAAGCGAATTAGCTGTTGTTTGTTCATGCCATGACCATGCAAACTAAGGGTTGTGATTATCAGCTTAAAAGTGACTATATATCAACTTCAATATGAATTGGTGTCTGATGGCAAAAATGGGCTGAGCACCTTCCTGCCCAAGGAACAGCAGTTCTCTGGTAACATACCTGTACTTGTTCACTGTCTTTTAAGCTTCTATCGATAAAATCCTGGTCATCCTGCACAATGGATACGGATGAGTCAACCGAAGAAGTTACAGCAAACAAAGAAAACAAAAATCAGCATTTTAAAGATCCTCCATTGTATGTATTGAAAGGATACGAAATGACTATATGAGAAATGGATACCAGAAGAGACTCGTCGAGAAAATAATCAAAAACCACTTTACACCTTGTTGCATCCAATGGGACAGCTAGATTAGTGTCCATCCATGGACCATACCTGAATATTTTGAGCATTTATTCACAACTCCCAACATAACAAAAAAAAGTAACGCGAGCAAGTTGAATCAAAAGTGCCCACTGCACCTGTTGATCATAAAGTTAGGATAAACAAAGGCATATATAGCTTTTGTCCCTAACCGATCGATGTCTTCTTGTTCTGCTATGGCACTTTCACATCTTTGAACACTCACTCTTTCATACGTCTGAGGAAGATAAATACATTAAAAAAATCACCCTAAAAATGTAAAACGGCAGAAGTTTAATGAGTTAGATCAGTGCGCTGTAGCATTAGTGTCAAGTGTGATGATTCATGCAGTAATAAACATACATACTGAACACAGAACAACCCAAAGAAAAGGAGAATATTTGAGCTGGTCCAGAACATATCTAGTAGACATTAAGTCACCTATACGGCTATACCTAAGAAATGCATTATCAGGGAGAGAACTGAAGAAGGAAATGGGTTTTACAAACTATACAAGTGTTTCGTATGATTGAAGCTGCAGACCAGATGCAAGGGCTCCATGTGCATATGGCACATGATATCCACCATCTAGATAGTTGTCGCAAAATACCTGCATGCCAAAATAAAGATCTACTCAAGAGATGCTCACTACATGATTAACATGTGATTAAATTTCAGTCTGGACCTTCCAGTTACATTCGATAATATATTCTCTCCTGCAAATATGATGCAGTGAAGTGTCAATGCCATTTGTACTCAACAGATGTGAAGCACTGCCCAACCATTCATCTCCAACTACATCATCAACAATATCTTGAGAGAAGTCATCAAATCTTGCCAGTACAAAAGGTCCCCATGTAGCCACCTTAATTGTTATAAGACCAAAATCCTGCTTCCAAGAAGAAGCATACGTTGCAATTTTGTCCATAGGGAAGCATACATGATAAACTAGGAGTTAGTATATACATTCTTATTGAAGTTCTTGATTCCTGATATTCTGGTAGCTTTCAAGAGGTTACCATCCAACCCATATGTCCAACCCTACAAAATTTTATAGCTAGTGAGCTTCTGACTTAGAGAAAATGATGTGAATCAAAACTAATGTGCGATATGATGATGAAGTTCAGTTTCTACTCGACATAGGAAGCAGGGCCGCAGAGGCTTCACCACACCTAGCTCCCTCAATAACTAAAATCTACTAATAAGCACATGAATTCCAGTGATGTTCAATTTTATTTTGTCAAAAAGTGATGTTCCACTGTTTTTCTGTTTCTTTTATCCCTAGTCACGTGATGTACAATATGTTGAACGTGTTTATTAAGGAACTCACATGATATGGGCATTGGAAGCAAGTCTTCTGACCACTTCCACATGCGAGGAGTGAGGCATGATGGCGACACACATTGTGAAAAGCGTGAAGTTTCCCATGTGCATCCCGGCATATAACAAATTCTACATTTCCGAGTCTGTTGGTTCACCTTGTTAGATGATTGAAATTAGCAATGTTCAACACAAATTTATCTTCACAACAGTATGGATGGAGGTAAAAATGACGTCGCGAATTTTCAAACAAGTATTCTGTATGCAAATATCATAAGAATCTTAACAAGTATTAAAGGTTTACACATCAGATACTGCTGCGAGTAGAATTGATTCAGGTCGCACACGCATGAAAACAAGATGGAATCACCTTCCTGTGAAGAAATCATTTGGGTTCTTGACTTGTCCAACGTGACCTGGAAAAGACGCATACAAGTCGGCACCCCATCAGTATTCAGTAAGGAAGCTACAGAGGTCATCAACTACTGGAAACAAATAACATAAATTGTACTGAATGATCCACCAAATCAGTAAGCTTGAGCTACCAACTCCCTTAGTTAATGTAAGGCATACATTCTAAGGTTTTCTTAACAAATGTTGGGCATACCTGTAAATGCAACTATGTTTCCCCAACTGTTTATTTTCTCCCCTATTTGCATTTGTTCATCACCACCCAAACACCATATTCTCTCACATTTTTACAAATCAATTACGACCTATCGGAGGGTACATAGTAGTTTATCATCATAAATTTTGTCGAATTAATCGGCTCCTTAATCTAAGCACAAAGACAAGATAAATCCTAGACTAACCAACAGGGGGAGTATACAGGCTAACATACAACAGTAAGCAATAATGTTGAAGAAAAAACTGAAAAATTATACAAGCCTAAATGAGCAATGAGACGAGTAAGACGACAGGATATAGCAATCGGTTCCTTGTTTCCCACACTAAACCTTGCCGGGCAGTACCCAGTAAAAACTGAAATGAGCAATGGTAAAAACACTCGACCATATCCCAGCTGTCGGAAGTGAGCCGTCTAAAACTAAGCGACCGATCCTAAAAAACTGCAACGAATTTCCTACCGACAGCCTGCCATCCGCGGAGGAAGACGCGGTCGAGCTCGAGGCGGAGGAACTCCCGATCGGTGTACCACCCGCTCGGCGGCGTCACCGCGGAGGCCAGCGGGACCGCCGGGTCGAACGCCGCCGCGAGCCGACGGGCGGGCTCCCCGGCCGCAGCACCCACGGAGGCGACGACGCGGCCCCGAGCGGCGCGCCGGGCCTTGGTATGAGCGGATCTCGCTGCGGAGGAGGGCGAGGGGGCTACCGATTGCGCGAACGCCATGGCCGGCCGCCGGGAATTGGAGAGCGTATTCTGTCTTGTTGTTGCTCGGTCTTGTTGTTGCTCGGTTGATGGCGTGTTCGGCAATAAGTTAAGAAAAAATGTTTAATTTTAAAATGTTTCATAAATTAGAAAAATGAATCGTTTTTAATAATGTTTTTCTAAAACCTGAACTATTTTAAAATATGAACCATTTTACAAATGAACCATTTTCAAATAAACGATTTAAAATAAAAAAATAAAGAATGAACCATTTTTTAAAAATGTCTTTTTAAAAATGAACATAATTAAAATCTGAACCATTTTCAAAATTTGAACATTTTTTTAAAAATGAACCATTAAAAATATTTTTTTTCATAAAATTATGAAAATATTCATGAATTTAACAATAATAAAAAACAAAAACCAAAAAGGAAAATAAAAATAAAACCTTCTAGAATAATCTCAAAATCAGAAGAAAATGATCCGAAAAAGAAATAGTCCAACCCAAATAAGGATACAATGAAGCAAAAACATGCACGGTGCACGCGTTTGTGCGCTTGGTTAGGGATCACCCAAGGTTGGGCCATGAAAAGGTTCTCTGATGCTTTTGGACTGTAAGTGGGCTACGATGAACCCCTGTTAGGCGATTGCGAGAAGTGTAAGTTTGGCCCATTGAATTGATACCTGGTTCATCTCCATGTCACCTGGAAGGACTTCTTTGGACTGAACCTAAAATTGCGTGTTCTCTGCTCCCTCCATAGATTATGATTTATCTTGGCATGTTTTAGTGTTAGATACCTTCGGTTTTGCGATAATTAACATTAGAGTAATATTTAGCGGAACTGTATATAAAGTATTTACCTCTAACTTATAATCTGGGTCTCATGGGGGAAAAGGTTACATATTCCAATCCGATAATCCGGATCGAAGGTATCAACATCCCCTTTTCGTACAAAACATCTTTTCACCCAACGACATGTCTTTGACGAGAATACATTCATTTTATATTGAGACGATGGCACTCGGGTTTCACCACTGAGCAGTCGTTGTTCGGACAAAGTTTTTTACCAAATTCCACTTAGTTGACTTTTGATAAGATTTATACTCCTTATTTTTAGGAACGGGTAGCCTTCGGGCGCCGATATAACTCCAAAATCAGCCCCCCCCCCCCCCCCCCCCTCGATGAAACTAACAACATCCTCCGATCGCGTTGCAAGTTCCACACCCGCCACCACCCCATCGCAGCAACAACCTGTCTCTCCCACCCGCTGGGACTCCCGTGATTCGGTCACGCAACTGGGGCACTGATGACGAAAACCGTTGCAACACCACCACCGCAACTTGAAGCAAATATGGTGCGCCTCCTCTAAGACGTATTGTACCCACCAGAGGGGTGTCGCGCCGTTGTTTTCGACGATGGGCTCCATGAGACTTAAAAACTCGAAGCTTTGAAGTTCCCAAAAAAAGTCAAGGCGTACAACAAAATCTAAACGTGGGTTAGTTTTTATTCCGGTCTAAACAAAAGAGACAAATCCATGCAAATGTAAAGATTTTCAAAAATTTGCACATTGCACTACTAATCTAGGGATATTCCTTTCAGAATATATTTGAATTTGAAAGTGCTGTTTTTGAATTTTCGGTCGCAGCCTATGTGTCTTTCGGCCGAAATTTCTCAAATCTGAGTTGATATACTAATAATTATGCAGTGAAGAAGGACATCCATCGACCCGCTTGCCCCTCATTTCTGCTTGTGCACAAAGGTGTATAGCACTCCAAGTTCATTCTCGGAGTGAGTCTCCATCAGTTACTATTGGTAGGGAGCAGGATAGAAAACTACTCGCAGTCGACTGATATACTTTGTCAAAAGGAAAAACAAGCAGGCCCTGAATAATTTATTATTTGCAGTGTTCTACACCCTACCAACTGATGATGAACACGTTATTCTTTAAGGAGAAGAAGAGATGAACACGACCACATGGTATAGGTGGTGAGCAACCAAAAAGAAGGGATGAACACGAAGAAAGAAAACATAAACATATGGACCCACCGACAGCAGTAGATAGATTAGCCGGCCGCTTGTCTTTAACAAGTCTGTGAAAACGGCAGGAGCAGGGAAACGGATAAGATCATCACTAACACAAATGTGCATGCATCATGGCCCCAATCTCCTCACGACGCGACACTTGTTTCCTCTCTATCTCGTTATCCGGAGTACCACTTATCTTAAAGCTTATCCTTCCACACCACTTTTGACATCATTGTCCCTGTTTCTCTCTCTCTCTACACGTCGCATCACGGATAACGATCGTGTTTGTGCTAATTTCTCTGCTAATCAACAATGTCCCCTTGATGTTTCTCTGAATTGAAAGAGAATGTACTAGATCAAATTCTTTTGAAAGATCTTTTTCATAATGATGAAGTACAAACAGTAGCACCACTACAAAATAAAGTAGTCTTAAGAGAGTGAGGTGATTAATTACGTTTCTAAGTGTGGTTCTTCCCAAAGGTTTGCTAGCCCTCTCAATAAATACACATATGCATATATGCAATGCAAATGCACAGCAAGAACATCCTGGAGACTATCAGCATACCCATGATCTGATCAGTTGGGACTTTCCTCTTAATGGACATGAATGTCTGGTTTTATTATCCGGATACTGAGAAGTTCAATTAGGCTTCTACAATGACATCACATGCAGTACTAGCTCTTGTAGATTAGGATGGATGAACACATGCACCATAATCTTGTGTAAGTGTAATACTCCATCCATGTTCGGCGTGCTCCCTCTCCTTGCGTGTCAACGCAACTACTAGCTCCTAAAAGAACAAGGGGATGAAAACCTAATTAAGCTCTAATTAATAGCCTACTAGGTGGTGATATACGGCGATTGGTGGTGCGAGCTGAGTTGAGACGAGATCCCAAACTATTACTGTACAAAGGATCCATCCTGTCCAGCTGACTAAATTCCATTGGTTTCCTCGCATCATGGATATGGCTCCCATGATCGATCGATCGATGTCCTCAGCGTCCGTGCTCTCATGCATGCTCAATCATGATGGATGAATGGATCAACGCATCAGCCACTGCCGGCGCCGCTGTTGATCACGCCGTCGCTCCCGATGTTGAAGGACGGCTCCGGCGGCAGGAAGGGCGGCAGCGCGGTGAGCGAGGTGGAGGAGACCCGGCGGATGGAGCAGCACTGGAGGATCCGGCGCCGCTTGTTGAAGGGGTTCTCCGGCTTGGCGAGCACGTCCTTGCTGCTACTGGTGCTGCCGGCCACGTCCTGCAGGTTCGCGAACGACCGCGACTTGCCGGAGAAGAAGCTCGACAGTCCCCTCCTGCAAACGAACACGAACACGGGGCGGCAAAAATCAATCCATCGATCAAACGAAGAACTCGCCGTTGTTGTTGCGAGAAATCGTGTGACTAATTAGGAACGGAAGATGGCGCGTGATTGATTGATTGATTACTTGATGGGGAGGGCGTCCTCGAGGGCGTCCAGGCTTGTGAGCCCGCCGTTCTTCCTCCTTCTGCTCTGCCATGGAGTTGTCTCTTTGCTCTGGGCCTCATCATCCCCTTCCTCCTCCTCCTCCTCCTCACTCTCGGAGACCGCGCCAATGGAGGATCGATCCTGCTTCTCCCGCTCAGCCTCAGCCTCCACCTCCCTGTCCTCCTCCTCCTCCACCGTCTCCAGCACGAACAGCCCATGCGCACAGCCGCCGCCGTCTTCACTTCCACTCCGATGCTGCTGCTGCTCCTCCCCCGCGTCCTCCTCCTCCTCCTCCTGGTAGCGCACAACGTCCTTCCTCTTCCTGGCCCCTCCGCCACCGTAGAGCCCATACGGCACCGCCACCACGGGGGTCGGGCCAACGGCCGCCGCAGCCACAACGGACATCGCGTCCGGCCGTGAAGGGTGCTGCTGCTGCTGCTATCATCAATGGCCCCGGCCGGCGTCTCGGCTGCTCATCAGACGCCCATGGCCTCGGCAGGCCACAAATGGAGTAACGCTCGGCCCGGCCGATGGATTGAGAGACGGAGAGCAGCGGCGACGACCGAAGGACCGGGGCGTGTGGGCGTAGGTATATAGGGGGGTGGCGGGGCGGAGGAGGAGACGGATGGACACGGAGGCGCAGAGGGGGAGACGTGTCCGACGCAGCGAGGACGACGGGCGCGCCAGACAGCGGGGAGCTGCATGCACGTCTCCGCGCGGCAACACGTTTTAGCTTCGCTCCCCAAACTTTGTGCTGCCCATCCCCAACCCCATCCCCAACCCCATCCATATATGGCGCGGCTTTTGCCTAATCAAAAACTCTTATCACCAACAGTTCTCTCTCCTACGGGCTACGGGTACCCTGAGATTGCTCCCCAATTGTTCCAATTGAGTATGGTGATCAAACTATTAAATTTAAGTTATAAATGTCATATCTTTGTTTGTACTTGTCCAACATTTTTTTATTTGTTTGATATCAATGGCATAACAGGATTTCACCATGATAGAGACCTTATATATTATAATGTTTCTTATGTGAATCCTTTCACTAGCCCCCTCATATATGAATCCTGGATCCGAAACCAAACAGTGAATATATCGTCGCCAAAGCAAGATATATTCCTCTAACTAAAGGTACACCTCGTCACGCTGAAATCACCTTGGCAAACGAGCAAGAAAAACGAGAAAAATTACAGTCACAGGACACCCACAAAAATTTCAGGTACTCGACTAGTTTTATTTTCGTATAGTTTACAAGATTATCAGTGTTAAAATAGTGATAAAATACAATCAATGACGTTAAGAAAATAAGGTATTTCTACTTCATACATGTATGCTCAAGCATAAATAAATATATTTATGTTTTGAGGAGCTTCTAGGGTTAGTTTTATTTTCATTCTGATAAGTAATAATATTATTAAGTTCATTTGACAACGAATAATAACAAAAGAACATGTAAATTTTATGTTTACTCGTGAATAAAACTTGTACAACTCTTAATTCTTGTAAGATTTTTCAACAATGGAGATGGAATATCAATCTTGCATCGTTGAGGTGTATCGTGTTATGTCGACATAACAAAGGTGATGGCGTCGCAATTGCGAGGGTGCCCGTGCTATTAATAGATAGTTTCTTTGACAACACATTAATAAATAAGAATAGTTTATAAATTTGGACTAAATACTCACTCACTCAGCCATACTCGAGCTGAGCTAAATTGCTCCAAAACACCTTGATTCTGGTCAATAGACATGTGCTCTGTGTTAGACCGGACGTAGTGGTCTTCTCATGTATATAATCGATAGTATGTCACTCCACACTCCTTCGCTAATGCTTTTCTTCTCTATCGCTTTCATAAGCATTAAAACTTCTAAGGAGTCACTTTCTTAATCTTTTGTTTTATTTTTATTCCTGGCGCAGCCTACGTGTTGCCATGTAGGACGACGTGTCAAGAACTTGCGACGACAAAGGCAAGGCCCCGCGCGCGAGCTCACATTGCTGACGCATCTAGCTCTGACGAGGCAGCAAATTAATTAAGTACCATATCCAAGAAGCATGAGTTGGAATCTGGAATGATCTGGTCCGAGAAAATTACTGCCGAAATCATGGAATCAAATTAACAAGCTCCACCTGTAACAACTGCATATGATCCTTGCGACGAAGCCTTCTCCTCACCTCAGATGATCTGTGCTCTCCACGCCAAGTCAGGCCTTGTTTGTTTTAGAGTTTTTATAGCGATTGGTGGGATTATTCCAGTCAAACCTTAAATCCCACATATCGTTAAAGGTCGTTTGTTTCTAGTGTATTTGATCGGTTCTATCCCCAATTTCATAAACTCTGATGTATTTTCTTCGGTACACAAAACATCACCCATTCCTAGTGGATTGGAGATTATCTCCATTTATTCCCAAGAAAACATTAGAAACAAACTGATCCATTGGGATTCATATATATTGATCCTTATCTCTGACATGTAGAATACGACGGCCTAAATTCGACATCATCAGAGCTGACCTACAACAGTAAGTACATGTACATCCATCGTTGATGGAGCTGCCCATGGGGATACTGCATATCCGCCAGGGGGCAAAAACTAACTGGGATTTGGGCAAAAAGTACATGTACATACATGTATGCTCCGGTACTGATACTAAGATAGAGTGATAGTATTCGGAAATCCGTTGTGTCGAGAGCATAGAGTAGCGGAGACGGAGCCACCCAATGTTTTGGTAAAAACTTCATATTTCGGACACAAATTATATGAAAAATACAAATTTCATACACATACATGTATGTATTTAACATCATAATTTTAAATTGACATCATAACTTTGTTCTGCCGGCTCCGCCACTGCCAATAAGCCTTTGTTTGTAAAAAAATGATAAAGTCTGAAATTATATACACAAATACATTTACTTACATGCGCTAGAAGTTTCGCAAAAAGAATTATATATTTTTGATTAGGCAAAAAAAATGACATACTCAACACACTATGTTCCTTTTTATGCACAATTATTATTATTATTATTTTTATACAGCTCGGAATGACTCTTTTTGGGGTGGAAAGTCGCTCTCGCGGACGCTCCCCTCCCGCGTCGCTCCCGTGGGCGACGGGGAGGGACCTCTAGCCGCCCCGCTCCAGGCACCTCCTCCCTCTCCCCCTCCTCCTCGCCGCCGCCGGACGCCGCCGCCGGGCAAAGCCCGGGCGCTGGTGGCGGCGAGGCCTTCTCTCCCCCTCGCGTGGTGACGGTGGCACGGGCCGCGGTGGTTATGGAGGGCGACGTGCTTGACGAGGGGCGCGGCGGCGCGGTCGATTCCTCGACGGCGTGGTGGCTTCGCGAGGTCCAAGCGTGTCCATGGTGGCGGCCGCGGTAGCTCTCGGGTGGCGGCGGTTGCTGGCTATGGGCGGCGCGGGCTCAACCCTTCAACCGACGGCGCGGCTCGGATGGGCGGCAGCAGGGACGGCGGAGGTCAGCGGGCAGGCTAAGGGTGACGGCGGCCACTGGCGGCGCGGGCCGGATCTAGGCCCGATCTGGGCTTGGCGGGCTTCAACCGTTTTGCGTGTTGGTGGCAACTTCTGGCGGCGCTGGTTGTCTGGGAGGTGGTCGTGGCCCTCTCCTCCGATTGCCGTCCTGCTGAAGGCCAGACGGGGCCAGGCGGGCCTACGTTCGGCTGCCACCACGAGCTGGTTTGGCTTGTGACGGCGTGGTGACGCCATGTCCGTCCAGCTCGTCGCCCCCGGCTCAGTCCCCAACATCTCACGCTCGACTCGCTGGGCTAGCCGTAGACGTGGCAGTCGGTTGCTGGTAAGAGTCTGGATGCAGGGGTGGCGGCTCTGGACGGTGGTCTGCGTGGCCGGCTCTCCGGCGAGCGGCGTTGTGGCAGTGATGGCCTATCTCCTTGACCGTGAGGGCGGTGCTGAGTGGGCGGCGGGAATCCTGGTGTTGGCAGTGTTTCGATAGTGGCAGCTCCCAGATCTGGCTCTGGAGGCCTATTTTGGTGTTGGCATGCAGAACACGGTACAATGGTGTGGTGGAGGTGAGTTCGGGCGAAAGCCCAGCGCTTCGGCGCCAGCGGCGGCGATGCCTGTGGGCGTCGTGACCCTCTTGAGGGCGTTACTGTGGTTACCTTCCTAGCGCCAGAGCTCTGGGTGAAAACCCATGACCGTATCGGTCTCGGCGACGGCGGCGCTCTGCGTCGTGACCCTCTTGGGGGCGTCGTCATGGAGCTCGGGTACTTGGTGTCATGGCAAGTCGTTACCGGCGGGCAAGATCGGATCCTGACTCGAAGCGTCTTCGGCCCTGGCGTGTGGCGGCTCCAGCGACCCTCTTTCTTCTACACGTGCCTTTGTTGTCATCGTGCTCGTCCCTCGTTGTTGGCTGGCAGGATCGGCGCTCCACGGCCCGGAGCAAGAGAATAGGCGGTTCTCCGGCGATAACTTGGTGTGCATGGTGCAGCGAGGTGCGTTGCTTTCCTGAGGAGGCACGTTGGTGACCCCCTTGTCGGTGGTTTAGGGTTTCTTGGCGGGGTGTGTCTACTCCTGTTTATCTTTTTTTTTATCTTTGATCTGTCTTGTAGGAGGGTTTACTCATCACTTTGTATCGGTTTGGCCGTGTGGCTTTATTTATAAAGCGGAGCGAAAGGCTGTTTCGTGGAATGACTCTTTTTGCACCGAAAAATGGCACATACCTAGAAAACACAATGGGATTGTTTTGGTATTTTTCCAGACTAAAATTTCGAAATTAAAAAAGAAAATTCTATAGGATTCATGGGTGCTCGGGTGCCGCAAATGTCGATTACTATGTATGGAGGGGACATAAACGGATGGATGAGGACGGATAGAGATAGAGATAGCTAGACATGCCGTGTACGGACAACTATATCAGGATTATCCGATCTGACAACTGACATTATCTGCTTCTAATCCTGCACTCTTGCTGCGCATATCCTCGGTCGCATCGCCATCGATCGCCGTCTCTTTTGGCTCCGGTGCCGGTTGACGCCGCCACCGCTCCGTCTGGTTGGGGGCGTGGCTGCTTCAGCCGGCGGCACATAGCACGCGGGAGAGAGGATTTACGGGAACGGCTGGCCGTCAGCGAGAGCTGGACGTTGTTGTCCATCACCTGTCGGGAAGAAGATGAGATAGGTCGGAGAGACAGAGAGCGCTGTGTTGAGCTTTTACACGTCTGTGCTGTTCTCCGGTTCAGGGGCGGAGGCAGGGGGGGACCAGCAGGGGCCCCGGCCCCCCCTAACACCATGGATTCCTTGGTATTAAGCACATGAACAGTGCCGTTTTAATTTTTTTTGCTTAGCCCGGCCCCCCTCAACATGCAAATTAAGCTAATCCTGCCTCCGCCACTGCTCCGGTTTGCATTCTTGTTTCAAAGAAATTGTGCTGTTTTGCGCCATAGGCCCAAATACACCACCATTCTTGTTTCGAACGATTATTATGTACGTAATGCCCAACAGCCCACGTGAAGAAGGCCTGCAGCCCGTAAGACGTTACGGGACCATCTCCTTCAAGCGGCGACGCAACGCCGAACCTACCCGCGCCTGACTCTTTATCGGATTTCTTTTTTTTTGAAACGGAAGGCAAAAGCTTTGCCTTAACTTTTATTAAGAAGAAGTTGTCCGGTTTATTATGAAAGAAACCGGGTGAAAACCGTACAACAACGCAACCCCACGGGGCAAAGCCCACACAACCTCGAGAACAACTAGAGGCAAGCTCTAGACACCACTCCGTAAAGAGCCTTTAGTCGTCCACCTTTGCCGGAGAGAAGAAGCCATAACTGCTATGGGAGGAGCAGGTACGGGACGCTACAACGCAGATGAAAGCGACCAAACCGGCCAGGAGCCCCGACGACGACCAACATAGCGGGCAACCTTGTCGCCCAAACGACACAAAGGTGGAACACCCGCGATGTTGAAGAATTCTCGGAGCCGCCGCCCCGACATCGACCTCTCCGTCACGCCCTGCGCAATCCACCCGGACCACCTTCCGGGGCCGCCGCCCCGACATGCCACCGCTCGCACTCGAGCTGCAACGCCGCACGGCCTAGCTGTCCGCAGCCCAAACTGCCCAAGAGAGCTACCCGCAGACCACGGCCGCCACACCAAATCCGAGGCCGCTGCCTCGACATACTGAAGATCGCCCCTCGCTAGGGCGCATCGACCGAGCCGACAACCTCGCCACCCGAGTGGCACGAAGTCGCCACTCACACCGTCGAGCCGCAACCCCACCTCATTGGGTCGCCGCCGCACAGCGAACCGGGGCCGCCGCCCCGACATACAAGAACCACCTCGAAGCCGCCGCCTCGACGTCCACGCACCCACCGAGAGACAAGCAAACCGCACAACAAAAGGCATGGGTACCGATAATCCAAGACGACGCCCCCAAGGAGGAAAACGACGAAGACGCCGCCGTCGCCCGCGTTGCCGGAGGCAATGCAAGGTTTTCACACGGAATCTCGGGGAATTAATGGGACTAAATGGCGGTTGGCGCTCCACGACGACGCCTCCAAGGAGGGGAACGACGTCCGAAGACGTCGTCGCCGCCGGCACTGACCGAGGTCAATGCTAGGCTTCCACCAGGAGCAAGCCAAAACCCCACCGTCACCACCGCCTCCAGCTACCATATACCGACGTTGTACCAGCAGCCAGCCAAAACAGCGTCCACCCCCACCACCAAGCCGCCGGAAACCTCCACGGACGAACCTCCCGGGCCTCCAAACCTTGCTGCCGCGCCAGACCGCACGACCATCTCCTCTCCGACCTCGCCGTGCCACAGCCAGGGGCGCAACGCCGCGCGCCCACCCTGCCTCCTCGCCGCTAGGCCCTGACGGCCCGGAAGCGGCCCTGCACGGGCCCATCGCCCGACGCCGCCACCACCGCACGCGCCATGGCCACCAGCAGCTGCCCTCACGCGCCTCCCGTCCGCGCCCGACGACGCACAGCCCACGGCCGCGCCATCGCCGCCCCGACGAGCCCGACCCGCCGCCCACGCGGCCAGGACTGCCGCCACCAGATCCGGCCCAAGGAACTCCGGCTCCGCCACCCTGCAGGCCAGTGCGTTCCGGAGCCGCCGCTCCGGCTTCCCTGCGCCGGCGGACGTCGTCGCCGTTCCCAGACGGCTTCGGAGCCCCCCACGCCAAGACGGGGAAGAAGACACCCCCGACGCCAGTTGTGTGGCGGCGGGGAGCGCCGCCGCCGCCGCGGCGAGAAGGCCGGCGGCAGCAGCGGCGAGGAGGGCGCGGGGGTGGAGACGCTGCGGCGGCGCGGAAGGGGCGCCCCCGGTGCCGCCTGGGTGCGACACGGGGGGAAGACGGTCGAAACTCTTTTATCGGATTTCAGTCCCTTTACTCCATGCAGCAAAATATTTTAACTGATGCTACCAAAGTACCAAGTATCTTCGGATTGTATGTAGCATGCGCCCGATTCTATATGCACTTCAGCATAAGGTCTGACCTATTTCCTTTCAATCATCAGTGTTAAAATATAAAGTCTAAACATTTTCCCCAATCTCCTCCAATCCAATCCACCACAAAATCTCTTCTTGATTTTAGCGCCACCCCGACCCCCCTCTCACACACACTCTCGCCGCCGCCTCCGCAGGATCAGTATTTTGAGTTTTTGACTGATCGTGCTTCGGCTGGCTCATGTGTTGCTTGTGATTGTTCGAGCAGAGGAGTGCATCGGGTCTTTCACCCTGGCCGAGGGGGACGTTGCTACCAATTTTCTTCAGACTGCATTAGTGTGGCCTAAATTCGGTTTGGACATCTTCGACTTGAATCTATTTTCTTCAAATTATGGTATTTTTTCTCTCACTGCATCAAAACCATCTTTTTCTTGCTATGTTTTGCGTTTATCCACATTTTGCCATTCTTTGATTGTTCTTAATTGCATTTTCCTTTCGATCGTCCCCGATATAATATGTCCACAGATGTGCTCACGTCAACCTGCAGGGTGCACTAGACACCAATATACATACAACCATATGCAATGATAATGTAACATCATCAACATAAAAAGTACACATATCAGTGATTTGGTTTGTCAAACGACAAGTGTGCAATAGCAGTTGCATTCCAAAGTGACATGCCAGTAATCGAGGAGCTGTAGTATAGGTGATCACTTGAACATCAGAACATATATGCATATGCAGCACATAACAGTCCGGAGATCAGTTAAACACGTTTCTCCTGCTCAGGGGCAGTTTTCAGGTAGATTTTCATGCTTTTTCCCAACCTAATCCAGGTCTACAGCCATTTGACAACCAGGTTTTGGTTGGGCTGAAACCTAGGAAACCCCAGTAACCCCATCGGGTACAAGTGTATCGGAGACACCTAGGGTACCTTGCGTTGTTCACTCTTCTCGACGCACCTGCACAACTCCGTTGGCGCAGTGGAGTGACGACGCCGATGCTCTGACTTTTTATCCGCTTCCCCGGCCACACCTTCATGGGAAAATGCTCGCTCTTGCCAAACGAGGCCTAAAGAAGTAGATGATTCATCTATAGAACTGGGCAAAAGTGTACAGTAATAGATAACAAATAGGTAAGTAGTGGTGTATGAGAGAAAGAAATGTGTGAAAAATAACAGGTGTCTGGCAATAGAAAATTTAAAGATAGATGATTCATTTCTCATCTCATAAAGTCAGTCAACTAATCGATGTCGTATCCATCAGCCCTAATATAATTCGATATAATTGACTGGATGTTGATACCACTAGAATTTGTAGCACCTACGAGAAAAACTAAATGCGAACCCAAAATACAACCAATCTTTGACATGTACCAATTAAATGATTACACATATATTGTTTTTACTGTCAGTCAATTAGTCATTGCCATTTTTGTCACCAGCGATAATATACTCCAATATAATTCACTGCATGAAGAGAACACTAAAACTTATGCTATCTACCCAACTGATAATACAAACAATTTTGACATATACCAGATTAACTGATTACACATGCTATTCCTCCCGCATAAGCTCCTAGAATGAATTGAATATACTGCTAGAGATAAGAATGTGAAGAGAATGGTCCAGGGGAAGGCGACCTCGACATGCTCCGAGGAAATGCTTCGGCCTCCTTCTTCCCCACTATGTCAGTGCTGGAGAAGTTTTATGTTCTCCTAATGCTCCAGCAGCTCTTATCATCAAGCCATTATTATGTCTCCCGTGCAACCGGGATCTTCAATTACTGACTCGAAGCAAAGATTCTTGATAATCCAGCTATTGCATAATTCTGTACAACCAAATCTTTTCATCACATATCAAAAGATGCTACTGCAATGTGGAAGCACTCCGATACAACCCTGTCATTGCACTGGCAATCTTGCCATTTGAGTTTCTGAGCTGTAAGCTTCCAGTCCTCCTCGGCTTTGGCTTGAAGAGGGTGCCGAGCATCCTATCAAGGTCTTCAGCGGTGTACTTGACATACTTGCTCGCGCTGGCATCCTGGTCGACAAGCGGCCCGTAGTTCTGCATGAAGCTCCGGTAAACAGGCACGATAGCCTGCACCACAAGGTGGCATAGCCTCTGCTGCAAATCCTTATCTGGTACGATCCATGCGGATTGCTTGTGGTACATCTCATCGAAGCTAGCGTTGAACGACTTGAACCGCTGCTTCACCAAGTCTCTTGCTGTAGCCCGGCCTTTGGAGAACAATATCAAACCCTCCCTGCTCAACAGGGGAGCAAGTGCTCCCCAACTCTCTCTCAGAAAAATCTGTGAGTAGTAGTCCTTATACTGCTCGTGCTCTCGGAGCCACTCGTCGCCCAAGATCTCCCCCATCTTGGTGCTCTTGAGGTGCTTGAAGAAGTGCCAGTGCGTGTTCATCATGAAGAGATACGACAGCGTCTTATCCTCGTACGCCTTGGACCATGAATCGAAGTTGGCCTCGAGGGCTTTCACAATGTTCTGCACCGCATCGACAAGCATCTTGTCATCGAAGGGTTCCTTGCGCCAGCTCCGGTGGATGGTGAGCACCTGCGTGAGCACGGACCGATACTGCTCCCCGAGGAGCTGGTTGCAGTACTTGGGCACGAAGGTAACAAGGCCCGGCACGCCGCCGTTGGCTGGCGGCGGCATGTCGCGCTGCAGCTCCACCTGCACGAGCAGCTGCTCAAAGATTTCAACAGAGCCATCCACCACCCTCTTGACAAGATCCCTGGTCCGGCTCTGGATCTCCACGCATGCCTTCCCGCCAAACAGCCGGTTGAAGTCCAGCCTGAGCCTGTTGAGAGAATCAAACACGTCGAGCAGCCGCAAGAGCTTGATGGGGTCTTTCCTGGCATCGGCCACGGCCCGGGCAAACTTGAGGAAATCGAGAATCCCGGCGCGCGCGGCAATGTCCGCAAAGCAGGAGGACGCCGCCTCGGGCCGGCGCTCAAACACGGCGACGCAGAGCTTCCGCTCGGCCTCCAACAGGTGGCGGACCGCGAACTCCAAATGCCTGCCCCAGAGCTCGACGCTGGGGCTGAGCGCCTGGGCGTCCTCCGTGGGGTCGCGCAGATACTCGAGGCCGAGCGCGCGCAGGCTGGCGCTGACGGTGTCCCCGCGCGCGTCGGCGTAGGCCGCCGCGCAGTAGGCGAGGCGGCCGTTAGCGGCGAGGCGGTCGAGGGTGAGGCCGAGCTTGTGCACGGCGGCGGCGGGGATCCGCGGCGGCGTGATGGGGGGCGGCTTGTTGGTGGTGGATGGGTCGTCCGTGAGCATGGCGAGCGGCGCCGAGTGGTCCGCGAGGAGGCGGCAGAACTCGGCCTCGAGCACGTCGAGCGCCGCGGCGAGGAGGCCCGCGTCGAGGTCGGCGGCGGGGGAGGAGGAGGTCGGGCTTTGGAACTTGGCGAGCGCGTTGGCGAGGTCGGCGACGAAGCGCGGGTCGGCGAGGGCGCGCTCGCCGAGGTAGGCGACGATGTCGGCGAGCCACTGCGCGGCGAGGCCGCAGTTGTCGGCGAGGAACCGGAGCGCCTCCTCGAGCCTGGCGACGACGGCGACGTAGCCCGGGAGGTCCTCAGCGGCGGCGGATGCGCCGGCCAGGAGCGGCGGCTCGAGGCCGTGCACGGCGTCGAAGACCTTGAGGACCGCCGCCGCGGGGCCCACGGCGCGGTCGATGTTGGGGCCGGCGCCCTCGAGCGCGTCCCGCGGCGCGCGGATCGGGCGGACCGCGGCGGACGCCGCCTGCAGGCGCGCCTGGATCTCCGTGACGCGGGAGGAGGAGCGGGACAGCGCGTGGCTCAGGGAGCGGGACCGCTCGAGGCCCGCGCGCAGGGAGGCGCGCGCGGCGTGCAGGTGCGCCATCCTCCGGCGGGTCTCCTCGTCCTCCTCCTGGTCCATTCCCATCTGCGCCGGCGGGTCCGCCTTAAGACGGAGGTCCGGAAGGCCAGAACCTTGCCGCCCTCCAAACACACGGAGAAATACTCAGAGTGGCGAGCGAGCTATGTGGGTCGCTGCTCCCACCAATCTGCGCAGGAATCGAGCGGGGTAGTGGGTAAGGCCTCAGAGAGTCAGAGTTGGTTCTTGCTTGCAAGCTACTGGTTAGTGGTACTTATCGGAGGAGGGAGGGAAGGGCGATGGCGACGGCTACCCGTCCAGGTAGGTGACGGACGGCGAGAAGTGCGGAGCACAGACGGCAGAGGGGAAGAAGGAAGGGGATGGGGGCTGAGGTTTAGGTTGGAGGAGGAAGGAGGGGGGAAAAGAAGAGAGTTTTTCTCATCGAAAGCACGCGCTCCATGGTCGGGCGGGCCTGTGGTTGGGGTGTGGGTGGAATCGAAAAGAAAACAAAAAAGCATTTGTTTGCCACGGCGGACGAGGAGGCGGCTTGCACTTGCACGGTTCGTGGCTTGCCAAGTTGGAACCAGCTAGGCCAGCTTCGCCTCCCCGCGCGGCGGCGAGTTTTGTTCTCTTTTGGCTTTCCCCTTTGTGTGTTTTTTCACAATTTAAATTTTAAAAACCAGACGAAACGTAATCAAAATTTCTGTCTTTCACATCCATTCCAAAGTATTTGAATCCCGGTACGAATTGAAACGCATACATGTCTGTGGCAGCGGGGAAAAGAGAATCCCAGTTCCAGCCGTTCGCGGCGGGTAGTATCGATAGGCATGACGACGAGCGGGAGGAGGTGAGGCGGCGCATCTGCGGGAGACAGGCACAGACGATGGGGCGCGGACGCAGCCCCAAGGGCCTAGCGAGGGCGAAAGCCCGTGGTGTGGCGGGACAGGCGACGATGCTACAAGGACAATCTGATGTGCCACGTGAGACCGGAGGCGCGGTTCATAAGCGACGCCGCGGCTAGTCGCTGGAGCGGTACTGCTCGACGACTCACATGCTAACGTCGTGGCAATACCTTCAGCAGCCTTGTCACCTAGGTCGATCAACTCTTCAACAAGATGAAGGACCCGCAGCCCGACGACGTCGCCCGACCAAAATGGAGCTACACGACAGTGGTCAACATATATGTGAGTATTGGGGATGTCGATCCCTAGCTGTTTGTGGAAATGCTGGAGTTCGACATTGAGGCCAACATCACTAGCCACATTGTCGTGATCTGGTGCCTTGTGCAAGTTATTAGGGAAATGTTAGCGCCTATGTAAAATTTGAAAGGAGTCTACGAGAAGATTTGGAAAGAAAATGAAATACCACATGTTGGCCAATGTAATCATTGAGAGTAGCAATTTACAATTTTTTTTTGTCTCTATGCAAAACAGGTGCAATGTTCAATTTACACCAGGATTCAGCATTTCAAGGTTCAAATGATAGGATTTCAACTTCAGGATTTGAATCTCCTAGTTTAAGATTTAAATTACTCCCTATGTTGCACGAAAAGTGTCGCACGTTACATTGTACTACCTCACAGTACGTATGCGAGGCAGTAGACATTTTACTTTTTGAGAATGAAACGACGGTGCTGAGACTGCTGGCTCTCAGTGGGATTGGGTTGATTGCTGGTGGTTGACACTGCTATAGATCAATTTGAAGCGATGACGGAACCACGCTTTGACTGTGTAGTCAAAGACAAATTCTTCATATATAGGCTAAAAAATACTCCGTATGTAAAATAATTAAAAATTTCAAATAAATACATATATTTGACATCACAAAATTAAATTAACATCACAACTTTATACATCTAGGTCTGCCGCTGGTTCGAAGCGCGGCAAAGCTGTGTGTTGCATTTAGGCGGAATATTCTTTCAGTGGGAGGCGACGTTCCCGTCGACAGCGAGGCGCCCGTGGTGACTTCGTCAATCTCAAGACTCGATCCGCCAGCTCAGTTTTCGGAGGTGCTCATAGGGGTAGGGTGTGCGTTCATAGGGGTGAGTGTGCGCGCGTGTATGTGAGCGTCTGCGTTTGTACTGTGTTTCTAATAAGGGTTTGTGGAGGACCGCGCCGTAGCGCGTTGGCTGTGGGAGCTGTGGCTCTCCGAGCGCGCCCGGGTTCGACTCCCGCGGGAGCGAATTTCGGGTGTATCCTCACGGGGCACTGTTCACTAGGAATACTGTTCCAGGTACTGTTCATTAGGGGCAGTATCGCTAATAATTTCGCAGGTACCTCTCTCGTGCGTCAGTGTGCCACAGGCGAGAACGACGTGCCCGCCGTCCCGGAGTTCAGGACTTCGGAGTTCTCTCAAGACGTGAAGGATACATAGGGTGTAGGTCTTGTTAGTCGCATAGGGTGAGGTGTGAGTGTGTGTGGTGTGCGTGAGTAGGGTGTGCGTCCCTATGCGTCTGATCAGAGTACAACTTGTATGCCAGAGAAGAGGCTCAAAAAAAAAAAAAGGGTTTGTGGGCGTCGTTGGGTTTTCCCCCGTTTTCGGGTGAGCGAGCTCCAGGTTGAGTGAACCGTATCGTTGTCAGGTGGATCCGAGGTTGTCTTGCTTTGTTGTTAGCGAGTTTGGCTGCAATTATTGTTGCCATCATTCTCAAGTCAAGGTACTGTGTACTAGTGTGTACGATACGATAACCATCATCTGTCGTAGTACACTTGTACTGCTGCCGTCACGAGAGGGCGAAAGTGTGCTGGGTACGTTCTCCGATTTGGCTGCCATCGATGTGCCTTTGCACGATTGAGTACTTCCATTTCTGTAATTGTTTCTTTTTAAAAGATTATTCACTTTAGGGTACCTAGTACCTTTAAAATTTTAAAATACTAGGAGTACTTGGCTGTGCATGTACTGATGTGCAACAACACCTAATTCATGTATATTCGTTAAATTCGCAATAAAAACGTGAATCCCACTGTCTCTATTTCAAAATTTAAACCCTTTTAGTAAGCTAAATTAACGAGTTAAAAAGTTTTACATTGTGAAACGGAGGAAGTACCGTATGTATTAGGAAGAGACAAAAGAAATGGTGTGCAAGCGACGTACTCTCTCCATTCCACAAATATAAGATGTTATAAATGTTGTGTATGTTGTCTACATTCACACTAAAATAATTATATAAATACACTAAAATGTGTCTAGATATATATGTGAATGTGGAAAAAAGGCTAAAATATGTCTAGATACATACGTAGTACCTTTGTTGACTGTGTGTACTCACATGCCAGCGAGTTGGGTAAAAAGGATAGAACTAATTTCATGTTCACTGACTTTGCTAGATCGTGTTTAAGAAATAAAATAGTATCGCCTGCATATAGTAAAATTGATACACCACCTTCGACAAGATGAGGTACGAGTTTATCACCTTGACCATCCTCTTTTGCTCGAGATATCAAAATTGGGAACAAATCCAAAACAAGGTTAAATAAGATAGGGACAGAGGATCATCACTAACTTTGACTCCTACACACCCGTTATACAAACCTAGCAATCCATTCATACTATTTATGTGAAAACCCTTCTTGCGTAAGGTTTGTTGTTAAAAAGACCATTTAACCTTATCAAATGTTTTTCAAAATCGATTTAAAAAAACATATTATCTATTTTCTTTCTATGAAGTTCATGAAACACAACTACTCCATCAAGAACACAGCTAATGTAACTCTATTAGTACCCAATTTAATGGATATTCTAAAACTGACATTTAGAAAATAAATAGGCTGATATTTCTCTATTCTGGTTATAATTTCATTTTTGGACATTAGCATAATTACTTTAAAGTTTAATTTAAATATAAAGGCAACTCTCCTGTTTGTAACCGAACAAATAAGGACATCAAACCGCCTTTAATGAGCCCATTTTTTTTACTAGTCCATCAAATTGCCTTTAATGAGCCCAATTTTTTTACTACTCCCTCTAGATTTGTTATGTTCGATTTGGTAGCCGTCAGACCCTCTAGCTTTGTTATGTTCGATTTGGTAGCCTAGCTAACCGTACTAAGAGCATCTCTAACAGCTGCCCTATCCTATATGGTGTTTTAGCACATATAGGGACATGTTTTAGCACATATAGGGCACCGAGCAGTTTTCCACTTTTCCAGCTGCCCTATTTTAGGGCACTACCTCTCCAACAGCTGCCCTATTTTAGGTGCCCTATCCTATACCAAATGGCTCTTTTTTGCACATATTTCATACATATGACGAACAAATGATATGCTATATGATCTAAATAAATTTCTAACAAATGAAAATTAAATAGTACTGGCTTTATTACAACACAATATGTCTAGTTCATCAAATGGTTTATCAAATAAAACACAAATGGGCACACAACACCAAATTGTTCATCACATACAACAACATCAAATGGAATAGAATCAAGTGCACGGCCTTGCTCTTTGCCTTCCATTCCATGTCCACCACTCCTTCATGAGATCCTTCTGAAGATCGTTGTGCACATCGGAGTCCCGTATCTCGTGGTAGACGTCAAGGAAGCGATGGACTCGGTCTCCACCTCGCCTCGGCCGGACCGGACGCCCCATCAACTCGTAGGTGCCATAGATGGCATTCTGCCCACGCTCATTCTCCACGATCATGTTATGCATGATCACGCATGCCGTCATGTTGTACCAAAGAGTCTCCTGATCCCAAAACCTCGCCGGTCCTCTGACAATAGCAAATTGGGATTGCAAAATCCCAAAAGCTCTCTCCACATCTTTCCTTGCCGCCGCTTGAGCATTGTGGAAATCAAGCTCCTTCCTGCCGTGGGGGAGAATCAATGGCTTCACAAATGTCGACCACTTGGGATAAATCCCATCTGCAAGATAGTAGCCCATGTTGTATGTCTTGCCATTGGCCTGAAACTCCACCTCGGGCATCTCTCCGCTAGCCAATTTTGTGAATAGAGGTGAACGATGGAGAACATTAATATCATTGCACGAACCAGGCATGCCAAAGAATGCATGCCATATCCAAGTCTCTTGGTCAGCCACGGCCTCAAGAATGATGGTGGAACCTTGCTTGTGTCCTCTGAATTGTCCATGCCACGCCGCAGGACAATTGTTCCACCTCCAGTGCATGCAATCAATAGATCCAAGCATACCTGGAAAGCCTCGATCTTTGTTGATCTGTAGCAGCCGAGCCGTGTCTTGAGCATTGGGTGCTCTCAAATACTCGGGCCCGAAAACCTCAACAATGGCAACCGCTAAGCGCCGAAGGCACTTGATGCTCTGGCTCTCACTCATGGCCAAGTGATCATCCACAAGATCTGCAGGAACACCATAAGCCATCTGGCGCAATGCGGAGGTGACCTTCTGGTAGAGGCTATGTCCAAGCTCTCCGGTACAATTTCTCCGCTGCTCAAAGAACCTGTCGTGCAACTGCACACACTCAGCAATATGCCGGAACAAATCACGACTCATCCGAAACCGGCGTCGAAAGTACCTCTCCGGAAACACCGGTCTCTCCACGAAGTAGTTGGCCATGAGCTTGGCATGTGCTTCTTGCCGCTGCCTCCGGATGTGCTCTCGCCCCATCACCGAACCGCCGTGCTTCGGCCTCTTGTTCGCCTCGTGATGCATCATGAGGAGCATGGCAACATCCTCGTCCTCGTCCATGTCGAACTCCTCGTCGGACGTGGTGTAATCGAACACCACCATCTACAAACAAGCACTACAATTAGCTATCTAATCATCTAGATAAAAAAAGCAAAAAAAATATCATCTACTTTGTGAAGGAAAAAAAGCTCACCTCGGCCGCGGCGGGGCGGCGTCAAATCGTCGGCGGCTGCTCGCGGGAGAGCGAGGAGGGCGGCAGACGGACGGCGGCACTCGGGATCCACCCGCCAAGAGCTTCGCGGCCGCGGGAGACGGCCGAATCGAGCTCGGCGGCGCCCGGCGACGGCGGGGCGGATTCAACACAGCGGGGACGAATCGAGCTCGGCCACGGCCATTTCCCGGCGGGAAACGACGGCGGGGCAGCCCGCTGGAGCAAGGGCGGGAGTTGGGGCGGCGGTGGGCGGCGTGAATCGGCGGCGGCGGCGGCGGATCGGAGTTTCGCGTCGGGGGAGGGAATGTTTCAGCGTGGCGGTTGGAGTCGCGCGCGCGGAAATGGAAAGTATAGGGCAGCTCGCGCGGGGGTCCTCTCTGCCCCAAATATGGGGCAGAGAGGAGCAAAATTTAGGGCTGCCCCAAAATAGGGCAGCTGTTGGAGAGCGTTTTTTGCCCTCTCGTGCCCTAAAAAACGATTTTTAGAGCATGGAGGCTAAAATAGGGCAGCCGTTAGAGATGGTCTAGGTGTAGTTGACTTATTATTCCTGCCGTGCTGTTTTCTGCACTGGGTTAATTAAATCGGCCGCTGTTTGACTATGGTGTAGTTGGTGAATACACCACGGAAGCACTTTTAACTCTTGTGCCTTTGGGAAGCGTCTAGATGTATGTATACGTGTACGACGACGTTCTGACGTTCACTCGTGATCTTGGCATTCAGCGTTTGGCATTCAGCGGCCAGGCAGGTTCATCCGTGAAATGACAAGCCGATGACCATATCAGCTTCTTTTCCACGAACAATACTCCAAAGTTGCATATTTTCCAGGGTTGGCTGCTGGTAGTACGTCTCATCGAGTTATCGGAAGAGATATATCCGCAAACAATTTCACGTGTATCCAGCATTTTCTAGCAACCAGAAACTTTGTATACATTTCGAGATGATAAAAGTTGAATTGGCGCCCTCGGTTCAATATTAGTTTTCGCTGATTTAGTAACGGATCGAGTCACTTACACCAAACATTTTTCAAACCAATCTTTGCTTCAAAAAGCCAAACACCGAAAAGAGATTGCACATGCGAATGATGAACTATAAAAGGCTATTCATCATACTCTTCCAAAATACGGAGTACTCCATTAAAAGGAATTATAAAGGTTTGTTGAGCAGACAAGACGAAATCGCCCATGTTACCTCTTATCATAAAACATATATGTACTCGAAAAGGGCAAATGACACCCGAGCTACATAGATTTTGTTTTATTCAAAAATATATATGAAATGTTGCATTTTTTATGTTTTAAAAACTAGTTAAGATCTATTCCCTCTGTTTTTAAATATAAGATGTTTTTAAACTTTTTCTATATTCACATTTAGATATATGTATCAAGACATGTTTAGCGTCCATGTTTACTACTCCCTCCGTTCCTAAATATAAGATGTTTAAGCATTTGTCCACATTCACATGTATGCAAATGTATATAGACATATTTTAGTTGGCATGTTCACTCATTTTAGTGTGTATGTAGACAATATGTTGAGTACCTAAAACGTCATATATTTGGGAACGGAGGGAGTATTTCATATCTAGACAACATGTGCAATAATTAAAACATTTTATATTTAAAAACAGAGGGGATGTATGTGTATAATTTTTGAAGTTTTTTATTATCTTATAATACACAAAAATGAAAAAACATGGGGGGGGGGGGGGGGGGGGGGGATGAAATTGTGCATTGTTCAGATCTACACATTTCTTTTCTTCTTCTTTAGGCCAAAATACAACTTTTTTCGTTGTGATTTTACACGGTGGTTGATTTTGACATTATCTACATCTA
This sequence comes from Poa annua, assembly GCA_026929855.1. NCBI lineage: Eukaryota > Viridiplantae > Streptophyta > Magnoliopsida > Poales > Poaceae > Poa > Poa annua. The sequence goes on from CM049437.1 coordinate 100,511,309, forward strand.
GGTATTTTCTTCTAATTTTTCTGAAACATAAAGTGTCAATTTGAGTTAGGTTTTAACAAAAACATGCTACAAATTTGCATTATATATATTGAAGTCTACGTTCTTCCTCGGACAGTTTGAACATGCATGCCTACAAGTTTGAACGTGCCGTCGAAGCAAATGATTGGCCTATGCGATCTAACGCTGCCACTATGCTTAACAAGAGAACAAAAGATTAAGGTGCGGACCACACATGGGACTACCCCAATATGCGAGACAGAAAAAAAGATCCACATGCGCAGCACCCTGTGCAGCACAGTCACTACATGGGGACAAGATGCAACGGCCAGCTAGCTAGCCTTGTACAGCTACTTTTAAGGATATGATTTTTAGAAAGTTTCTAATATCATACTGTATACATACGACCAATAGATCGTTTGGCAAGTATACCAGACACGTACTATTAGAGCATCTGCAGCAACAGCGCTATAGTTTGGCACGGTAAAAGCGCTTAAGCGCGCGTTGGAATCGGTCTTTTGCGCGCGCCCGCATTTCGTAAAAGACAGATGTGCTATAAATCTGTTTTACCGCACGGATGCGTTTCATTGCTTTTTCAGCAGCGCCAAATATGCAGCGCGCGTTGAACAAACAACAATATCCATACAAACTCATATTTGAAAAGTGCATATTTAAAAACAAACTTCATACAAACTCATATTTAAAGTGCATACGAACTACTAGTTCATACAAGCTCACATTTCATAAACGGAAAGCTAGTTCGAACGAGAACAATATTTCATAGATAAAACTAAAACTATATAGAAAACTAGGTGACACTCCGATTACTCGTCGGAGTCCCAGATGAACTCGTCCGAGTCTTCGGTCGAGGAAGACACCGGCTCCGACGACGATAGATCGTTCCAGCGCAGGTCGTCTGGTGGGATCGTCGGGTTCTCCAACTGCGCGAGGATAAACTCCCGCCGCTCCTCCTTGTCGCTGCGACGCTCGGCGCGGTTCTGCGACCGGTTGAACCTCCTCTACTCGGCTTCGGCATTGAACTCCTCCTCCGCGGGTGCTACCCCGGTGCACAAAGCGCCAGTATCGGCGGCGCTCCTCGTCCTACGCGGCAACGTCGAGGCGTCGCTGCTGGGCGCGATTTTTCCCGCGCGCGCTCGCGTTAGCGCTGCTGCTGGAGATGCTCTTAGGAACTGGGAGTGTCGATACACGTTGTCATCCTATTGGAAACGGCTCTTCTATCGACCCTTCCAGTTGACTTATTTCAGGAAAAAAACGACATTATTTCAATCAAACTTGATTGATTTCATTAAAATTAGAAGATTTTTACATAATTCAGTAGAATTTAACTAATCTAACCCTAAACATTACGATAGAATCAGTCCCAGTCGAACGTCTTAACCGCGGCGTCCACGTTGAACTGGGCCTCGTTTGACAGCCTTCTCCTTGAACTCGGCCTCCCCATCGTCGCTTCCAGGCGGTGGCGCGTCGTACTCATCGTCAAGGATGACGACAATGTCGTTTTTCACAATGGATCACTCCTCCACCCATTCTTGGGAGACCGGCTGAACCATCTGATGAAAAAAATAAAAATCAATACAACGGGGACACGAGATTTAACGTGAAAACAATGGAAGAGGAGAAAACAAGGGGCGCCGGCTAACAAATTTTTACTATGATCGAACGAGGTTATAAACATCGAGAATTTATAACTTTCGTCTTATCCCAACCGACAACCTACAAGGGGTATATATAACGGTGGAATCCTAATCCAAACCGGCAAAGGCAACGGGTCTCCCTTCGCTCCGTCCATACTTTATTTGAAACTTTTCCTCTGTCCATACTTAATTTTATCTTTATATGAATTTTGACCACATCAAAATAACATGAGTGGCCAAGTATGTAGGGTACTTTTGTTGTCCGTGTGCTTTTATATACTGTAGTTATATGGTATGCCAACGAGTTGGGGTAGTACTCTCCGTACTTGGCATACACGTACATTGCACAATTCAGGTATTCGATCGAACCATTGCTAGGAAGAGACAAGGAATGGCGTGCAAGCGACGTACTTCCTCCGTCCCAAAATAACTGTCTCAACTTTAATATAAAGCGGATGTATGTAGACATAAAACATGTCTAAATACATCCACTTTCTATCAAAATTGAGTTCCAGTATATCAGTGCTCACCGTAGCTTCTCACCCGGCTGCTCGCCTGCTCCATTCCGAGGCGCTACAGCTATATGTGTAGCGTCGTTGCTGCCGTGCCACGTTGGCGTAGTATTCTGACGAGCGGCTTCAATGGGAGTTAGCTTGGCCAGTACTCGCTCCTTTCCAAATTAATTGACTCAGTTTTAGTATAAGACTAGAAGGCAGAGTGTTATCAATGTCCGGGTCGCACGGTTGGTGATCGCCATCTACAACGGTACCAGCTGAAAGTCAGTGGAGTACTTCACGTATGCGAACATGTTAATTCTACAAAGTTGGAACTACCACTACTACCTCCTCGAGGTGAACGATTAGTTGTACAGTACTTGTAATGTAAATCTTATGTTATGTTAGGCTAGCTGTACTTGACTTACTTTGCTGCCGTGCGGCACTTGCACTGCGTTAAATACTGAATGCGTTTGATTAAGCACAAGCTTAATTAGCTGGTGATCGAGATTATGCCATTGACGGCGCATGACCTTTAAACTGAGAGCTCCGACGTTGAATAAACGGGGAGCCAATCACACAAGAAACAACGCAGGTGAATACACCACATGAGAGCGTTTTATAACTTTTGTGCCCATGGAAGCGTGTCGTCGGAGCATCTCCACCGGGGCCTCTAAAGGACCGCCTAAAGGCTCTTTGAGGGGCCCGGAGACGAAAAACGCTCAACAACGGCACCCTCAAATTCTCGCCCCGAGCGATTTTATGTCCGGCACCCCCTATTGGGACTCGATACTTGGAGGACCTCCTAGGGTGCCGGACATCGACCGGACATGGCCTCCGACAGGTGCGCGACATACGGCGGGATGTTGTGCTCTAAATTGCGCGGTGCAGGGGGCCGCTCCGCCCGCGTTAATGCCGACGCGTTTCTGCAGGCGACGAAGCGACGTGACGGCGAGGCGTCTGCGACACGCCTCACAATTACGCTGTCGCACAGGCTTTCCCGGCTTCCAAAGCGTCGGCGTGGCCGAATCGCGTCGCCGCCACATTACTCCGACGCGACGCGTGCTCACCCACCCGCCGCTTCCCGCCCCTCCGTTTCCCTCCCCGCCTATATAACACTCCTCCGCCGTGCCCACAGCCTCACCACACCAACACTTCCTCCGCCGTGCCCGCAGGCTCCGTAGCCAAGAACACCTCCACCATGCCTCGCCGCCTCCAGACCACCTGGGCCACCATCGTCCAGGCTGCGCGCCGCGCTCACCCTCTGGGGCAGGAGGACCAGCCGGAGCAGCCTCCGGAGCAGGCGCTCCAGCCTGTCGGCCACGACATGCACTTCGACTGGGCGAACGTCGACGACGTCGACGTGGAGGACCAGCAGGAGGAGGAGCCAACGCAGGAGGAGGAGCCGCCGTGGGAGGAGCCGGCGTAGGAGCAGGAGCTGCCGCCGCCGCTGTGGCCCGACCAGGTGACCGCGGTGAACTCCTTCGACACCTGGCGCGCCGAGCAGACGGCCGGTCAGTTTAGGGCCAGCTACGAGGCGGTTGGCGACGCCGTCGAGGCCGCCATCCTCAAGGCCTTCATCGAGACCGGAGCGAGACACTCGCTGCCGCGCCTTCATGACCGCCGAGCGCGCGGCGTACGCCGACCTCAACGCCGTGGCCGCGGAGCGGGAGACGGACCGGGCCTCGATGGAGGCCGCCCAGCTGGCGGTTATCGACGAGCTGTGCCGGGCGCGCGAGGCGAGGGAGGCTGCAGACGAGAGGGCCAACATGCGCCGGGCGGAAAGCACGCTCCGGCAGGAGAGGCGTGTGCGCTCGCGCCTAGCCAGAGCTGCACAGGACGGCGAGGTAGGACAGGGCGGCCTCGACGGAGTTTAGATTAGGGTTAGGGCTATGCTAGGGTTAGGGTTCAAATCCATTCAAAAAATTTGTAATATATAACAAAAATGAATGAAATTTGAACTTTTTATATTAGTTTGTAATTTATTTTAAATGCCCGCGAGGTGTTCGACAGTGTACTCGCGATTGGGGGTGGACCTTTGGGGAGTGCCGCTGTGAGCGGCCTCTAAATGTTGACCGGACACATGTCCGGCACCACTCAAATGAGATCCAATTGGAGGGTGTCGGACACAAATTCACCGACCTTACACCTACTATGTTCTTCACCTTCTTCGTTTTCTTCTATTCGTAGTTTTTTTCCAACCTTAATCTGTTTAATCAGATACGGTTGAAACCTACCGTCTGTGCATCTGCGAAGTCAAAGCCTACCACGAGGTATATTCAACAAAAACTGAAAAGCAGGCCACAAGTTTTGATTGTATATCGAAGTGTGTGTTAGTATTTGTGAGACAGTTTGAACATGCATGCATGCATGCCTCCAAATTTGAACGTGCCGTGGAAGCAAATGATTGTGCCTAGTGGACTAATCTAATCGCTGCCATTGTTCAACAAGAGAAGAAAACATTAAGGAAAGATGAAGGTGCGGCCCACACATGGGCTGGGCTACCCCAATATGCGAGACAGAAAAAAGATCCACATGCACAGTCACTACATGGGACAAGATGCAACGGCCAGCTAACTTCGTACCACTACTTTTAAATGTTTTTTTCTTGGATGCATGGTCTCTACTATTATTTGGAACACCTCGCCTGAAAAGTCCGAATTTCTTAAATTTTCTTTTTTTGGGAGAGAAATCTGTATTTTATATTTATTTATTTTGAGAATAAGAACACTTTATTAAAAGCAAACAAGCCGCCTGATTAAAAACCTCCTAGCCCCTTTATTTATCCTGGTGAGGAAAAAAGCGCATCAGAAACTTGTTGTCTATGCCGATTACAAACACCATTAAGTGGAGTCTTAATATTATTACAAACACCCTCAGGTGGACTAACTAGACACACATGCCTACCAATATCAAGAACTAGAGAGCTCTGTGCAAGGCCGTGTGCTTCTCCATTCGAAACCTGGACTCATGAATCAGATCTGATCTGTATTTTATATCTGAAGTGAGATCCTTGGACCGAGACTGAACGAAATGTTTCACCCTTTGGGCCCACAGGCCGATGATCAGGTGGGCCTCAGCATTTTAACGACTTTTGCGCGGTCCGTGTGGCTCGGCTTTATGCATGCATGGGGCCTGGGCCCACGGAGTGAGACAGATTCCGGCTTACCATGAGATGCTGCTCCGTTGAGCCCAGCAAACTATAAATAATCAGCTGGGATTGGGAGGAGGACGGCAGGATTGATTAGATGATTAAGATAGAACAAAACGGCCGTCGACGCCATGGCACGCCGGCGGCGATGTGTCCACTGACCGGCTAACTTGAATCCTGTCGTGTAGAAAACCCTCTCATACGATACGATTGGGACGTCTCCTGGTCCTGGGTATTGTACAATGCCATCCGAACCACCGGTAGTCCGGTACTGACGGACACCTCTCGGAGGAAGAACCTTCTTGCTCACTGAGAGTCTCACACATGGGACAAGCGGCGGATAATCTCTGGTGGCTACGTAAAGATCCGTTCTGAAGCTAAGTGAAAATTAGTATCAGGTCCAGCCAAAGCACCGTTTGGACTAGTTCCAGTTTAGTAATCTACTACACAAAGACATCTCGTTTTCTTACAAGCTACTGATCGAGTACGTACTCACCAGCTGCAGCAAATTAGTGTATTTTGATTTGCACTGTCGAGCTCCCCATGCGGACGGCGGAAGGTCGTACATAACATCAGTATGATGAACGAACAGACGGATCGTCTTGGTGGCAAGTCACCGGCGCCACAGAAAGGAGCATCCCAACTTCCACTGCAGACATGCATACATGCATACATCCGTGATCCATCCACATTTTTCAGTCCCTTCAGATCGAGCTTGACTGCACCTGTAATCAGCAAACTACAGTTACTGGCCTGCATGAGATGGCAAATCGATCTGTTGATCTTGCACTATTTTCACACAGTCTTGTCACACCGTGGATCGATCGATCCTGAAGAAAATGAACAGCGTTAATTGCATGGCTGAACTTCAATGGCATGCAAAAGGACATCGTTAATTAGTTTCCCGGCTGCTTTTGCGGTTTACTTTTGATTCTCTGATGAAAGAACAGCCATGCGTGCAGCCTGTCACCTGTTATCGACAGGGATGTCAATTCGGATGTGAACGTTCCTGAAACCGCAAGATGTGAACATTCCTGAAACTGAGTGACTAGGCAACACTGGTTAGCAACAGAGTGAGTGGTTGAAAGATGAAAGGTTGGCTATGTATGTAACCAACAGAGTGGTTGTCTGTAATTTTTGTGACGGTGTGACCTATGCTTACCTTCCGGGAGGCACATCATTCCTTTTCGATTAAACAACAACCTCTGTGTTGGTTAATTTTCCATGTTGTGTTGGTTATACACAAATGGTTAGCTGTTTGTCCCTACTGTCGCAAACTGAAATCCGTTTCCGCTTAGTAAAGCATCGGCAGAGTAGATATTATCTGTGAGCAGACTACGATCTGTAAAGTCAGCATGCAGGGTTACACAGTACTACTCCCTCCGTTTCAAATTAATTGACTTCTATTTGCCCACATGACGTACACATATGTGGGTAAATAGAAGTCAATTAATTTAGAATGGAGGGAGTACTTGTCTATCATGGGTGTCAGTAATCTACCGGAAGTTGATCCCCTGGCGTGGGTCAGTGACCTGTGGGTCCCGGGCCCACATGTCAGTGGCTTCGCGGCACGAATCAGTGGAGCTGCGTCCGTAATCTACATGGTGCATTCATCTTTGTTTCTTTCTTGACCAATCTGGCAGCTTCTTCTACTCGATGGTTTTCTAAATGCGATGGCATCGTATTTAACGTATTGAATAGGTATTAATGTGGGTAGTATTGGAGTCATGGTCGTGCTACGGTAGAGTCTCGCTTTGATCGTGACGCGGTTTGGTGGCTTAGTGCCCTATGTTCTCACCACAGTAGTGGATAGGGTAAGACAAATTCTCCGTTGTTGGGTCATTGTAGATGGCGTGTCGTAACTTGTGAGCCATTTGGTGTGGTGTGTGTGCCTTCTATGGCTTGTATCGACCATCTTGACCTCTTCTTTTATGAAATTGATCTATCGTTTAGGGCGTATCCTTCAAAAATATTTATGAGAATTGGTAGTTTGTGATTTTAGAGATACTAAAAGTACAAAATTATTAGTTACATGGTTCTATGGACATCGAAACTGTGATGAGATAAGTAAAATAATATGTGTAAAAAATAGTTGAACCCAATTTAATTTTTCACCGGATATTTCTAGGATTTTTAAAAAATGTCATGTCATGGTTTTGTAATGTATGTAGTGTTATTTTGATATATTTTTACCCACATATTGTTCGTTACTCTTCCATCTAGACGATATACAGACCTACTCACATATTTGTGTCACTCCTGTCATAGAACTATTTAAAAAAAGATGAGTCAAAGGTTTACTACATGTGCTCTAATCTCTACTATGTCCACGACACCAACAAATCTTGTCCAGCTTGTCATCAACACTCCTTGGTAACTATCATCAATATGCCCCATACATTAGATCAATTATTTCACAGCTTAAACCAAATATGAAACAAAAATCATTAATGGCAATGCATGTCCACTAAAATCTGAATGATCCAAAGTTATATCCGAGAAAAATATGTTTTTTATTTTAACAAATATGACAGGCAAAGAAACTTTTATTTACTGTTTTTGTGTGATCAATAGAGAACCATTCATAAGACCTATATATGTGAATAACATTCTCAATAAATACAAATCATAGGAGAAACATTCTTCAAAAACCTTTTGAAGTTACTTTCAATATGGAGTCAGTAGATACACATTGCACATACCAAAGTTGAATCCTTGTGTACCACTTTTCATCACATCAAAATAATGTATGTGCATTGATAATATCTAGGATGCGTTTGGTTCAGGGGACTAGATTTAGGGGACGAGGATATCCCCAACCATCTGGTTAGGGATAGCCATTTTTTCTGTTTGGTTGGGTAGGATGAGAGGAGGTTAGGGATAGCCAATTTTATGTTTGGTTCAAAAGGATGAAGAGTGGACGGGGTGTGTGGTAACCTCTTTGATTGAGGTGGTGATAATACCACAAATTTAAATTTCAGGCTCAAGTGGTTAGTCTAGTTCAATTTGCATGTTATTACCAGCAATCTATTTTCGCAAGCAAACGATAAATAAACTCAATGCAAAAAAGTAAAAAGAGGAATTGGCGCTAGCTAGCTGCAGACGAGACAGAAGAAGCTTAGCTAGCTGCCGACGAGAGGAAGTTAGCTTGTCTCGTCTCCCCAAGCTGTCGCCTGTGCACGGCCGTCTCGGTGCTGTTTTCAGCCGCCGCGGATGCATCAGTTGATCTGCCGGCCACCGCGTGTTCCGTTTGGATCAAGCCCCGCCGTGCTTCCACGGTCGGTCGATCTGGTGCGCATGAGCCCCACGTCCGCGCGGCAGAAGCCGTTGCCGCTAGCTCGTACGCCTCCATGAGAGACGCGGGGAGAGATGGAGGATCTAGCCCCGCCGTGCTTCCACGGTTGGTCGATCTGGCGCCGTCGCCGGTAGGGAGAAGGAGAGACAGAGGGGATAAGGTTATGCGGGGGTCTTTTTTGTGCGAGGTGAGCGGAAGAAAACGTTTCGGGGGTGAGGAGCGCAGAGTGGTTGCCTTCGTCCAGCACTTTTTGCCGGAGCAGCTCAACCAGTTTTTCAAGGAATATTCCCCGAATCTGGTTACCCCTGCCATATCTTAACCTCTAAACCAAACACAGGGTAACCATTAAAAAAGTGGTTATCCCTCACCATCCAGTGGATATCCACTAAACCAAACACATCAGTAACATCATACAAAGACAAAAAACATATAATTTTTAGCTATAATTTTTTCATGACATATAATAATTTTATTTTTTCGTGCATAAAGGACAAATTTATAAACCAAAGTACCAAAGAGAGCATGTACAGCCACCACTACAAATTCACCTTTTATATATTTTGAGCAGCTGATGTGCTAAAATATGCATTAATGACATGCTACACATATTTATATCATCTTTTCTGAATATGCTAAATGTTATTTCATTCTTAATCGGGACTTAGTGTAGCATTGTAGCCTATTACCCAAAGGAACATACATAACTTTTTTTTGCCACCTAGATTTTATACACTCGCTTATACATATGGTATGTCAATCGACATCTATGTGCGGACACTTGTTGCACAATATAATGCATGCCTTTTATGTAGATAATTTATATATATAATCTTTGATTGTTCTCAGCCAACAACTTTTTTTTTGTAGTGACCAAGAGCTCTACCGGTGAGTGTTGATCCTCATCTATGTTCTACTTAGGCATCCATCTTCAACTTAAATCGAGAAAAGTTTTTTTCAGACGAAATGATCGAGAAGGAAACATTATGCAAGCCCAGTTCTGTTGAGAAATATTTGGTGGACATATACTGGGAGACAAAGAAAGAGGCCTTTGGGTACAGTTCTGTTGAGAACTTGGGCTTATTCCTTTCTTTGTTCTGGATAGATGGGCCTCATCTTTGATATCCGGCCCAATTTTGTCCTTCACCTAAAGCAGGAGTTCCACGTTTGCTTGAAACAACAAAAAGAGTTCAACACATTGCTTCAACCAAAAACTACTCCATATTTTCCGTAGTTTAGCACACAGGTCAATCAGATGAACACTACTGGGATTTCATAATCGTGTTCGGCAGTCCCTTTACGGCTTATAAATCTCCACAACTATGCCTTACTAAGTTCACTTGCTCATAAATTAACATGGGGGGAGTCAGAGGTTCTTTCCGTTGTAGGACAAAAACTCCAAATTCACACTATATTAATAAAGATCCAGTTAAATCTCCAGCTTTTCTTTGGTGTTCTCTCGTTTTCCCCAACCCCTTCAGAACCTCCGGACAGAGGCATCCAGCAGAAGAGCAAGACTAATTTTGTTTTGCAAACTAGTACGTACGTACGTACGGAGTATAACTTATCCGTTTCCGAATCGTCTGTTGTTACACCATTATTGATTTTGTTAAAACAAAAACTGACGAATTGAGTTTGGCTGGCTAACAGATAACATCCCGGCGATTATGCACTGGTTTCCCACTTGGCTCTGTCGCTAATGATTGGGTTAAGCCATCCCGTTATGGAGCTGGTCGAGCAGCTGCAGCTGACACTGACAACACACTGGTGTCCCAACGGCCTAGATTTTTTTTTTTTTTTTTTGCGAGTCCAACGGCCTAGATTTGTTCTCCCATGTGCCCGCCTCGCTACTGACATGGAAATGCACTGTGGATTAGCCAATCATTAGGCTAGCTGGACCATCTGAAGCCAGGGTATTATACTGTGCATTTGGTTAATCTCCCTCCGTCCCAAAATAAGGGTATTATACTGTGCATTGGTTTATGTCTACATACATGCATTTTCTATCAAAATTGGAACACTTATTTTTGAACGGAGGGAGTATATAATAAACGCTTTGTTAAGTATGCACTAATAGAGTAGAGTAGTGTTGCTTTAACCGATGATGGATGCAACCGAGAGAGATTATTGTGGGTGAGAGCAGAGCGGATTCAGGTAATAGCTAATCAAAAGATAGCGTCAATCCTTTTCTTTTTTCATTTTTGAAATCGTCCTAACGCTACTCAATTTCTTAGACTATATCAGGGCTTTGGTTCTCATTATACGTTATGCGTTAACTGGCTTATACGTTTTTTCATTTTTGAAAAACGAAACCACAACGCTACTCATTATACGTTAACTGGCAATATATATATTAAGGCCTTGTTAAGCATGTATTAGGTTAACAGTACTTGCACGCCGTCATGAGCTTGACATTTTAATTATTTATTAATCAGGACGGTTGGGCAGTCTACTTAAGCGTGAGAGTGACCGTCCTTCCCCCTGGATCGCGAGACTGTGGTAACATGGAGCAATATAAGAGCATCTTCGGTGGGAGTAACAAAATATGTGTCCGGTAACTCTCAACTCAGACTTTTTCAGGGCGTCACAGAAGGTGTGTCCAGCACATTGGGGTGCTGCCTCATCAGCACCCCCAAATAAAATAAAAATTGACGACTACAAATTTAATAAAAAAGTTTAATTTCATTCATATTTAGTTATAAAATAATTAAATGAAATTTGATATGCGCCTCCCATTATGTCTCATTGCCTCCGTCATGGTCGTCCTCGTTGAGGACCACAAGGTGGATGAGAATGCGGCACGACCGCCGGAGGCACCGTCAGAGGACGAGGAGGCCGTCATCTACACGGAGGAGGACGCTACCATCTGCGCGGAGGAGGCGATGGTCGCCATGAGGCCCAACGAGTCCCTCTCGAGCATCGCTACCCAGTCGGCGATCACCACTAGAAAGCGGGGGATGCCGCCATCGTGCTCGTTCCACGGTGGGGATGGCACGTGGTAGCCCGTCGACAGAACCTCCATCGACAGTGGCTCCAGCCTGGGCCGGCGCAGGTAAAGGCGGCGTGGTGGGGATCGACGTGGCTCACGGTGTTCACGGATGACAATGCTGGAGTCTGGCGGGACAAGCACCCCATATCGGTAGAGGTCGCATGCGTCCTCGATGTTGATATCACGGCTGGTCCGGGGTGTCGAGGTGCCCGCCTCGTAGTTGTATATCAATGCGAGCGATGACGAGATTGGAGATGATGGTGATGCATGCAAGGTTTTGGGTGCGGCAACTGAGGCGTGGTGAGGGGACTTTATATGCACGGCGAGAAGGTGATGGAAAAAAATCAGGTGGAGTGCCGTTCTGGACCTTTTTTTACGTCCCGACCCCATTGAGACTTCTGGCCCGTCTGTGAGGGCAAGCGAGGTGAACGATTGATTAGGGCCCCCAATTTCCATGGGCCCCCAGATTATTAGGCAGAGTATGGGTTTGAGTGGCCAACGTAACTCCACGCGCGCCATGTGGGCTGATTTCCATGGGCTCCTACGATGCTGCTGCTGCCCAACGTAACTCCACGCGCTAAATCAGCCCACGTTTTCCCAGACCGTCCGTAACCTAATCAGTCCATGAGGGGTATCACTAGGGAGAGGTGGGGAGCGACAGCGAACGAAATTTCGACACATGTCGGCAGCGGAGCGCGCGCGGAGAGACCTTCGCGAAGGGAAGCCTTTTTGTAAAGATTTCGGTGCATAAGTCTAGGATTACCGCTCCCGATCCCTAGCGATCGATTGATCGGCCCAGACTCCTGTCCTGTAGCGATCGATCATGATCGAGAGAACCTAATCACAGGACGAACGAAGAGCCCTGAAGACGACGAGACGAACGGTTTTCCCTGGCCGGCTGGCCCCTGCTTCCTTGCACGTCGAAGGAGAGGAAAAGGAAGAGGCCCCTACGGCTCGTTACTGCTCGCATGACGAGGTAATCATGTCTACTGCCGCCGTATTTCACGTTTTTGCGCAGGGGCCCCCAATTTCTAGAGACGGCCCTGCTCTCGGTGTGAGGAGGAGCCGCAAGGAGAGTATGAGGAGAACGACGTCGGCGAGGTGCGGGTTTTGTCGGTGGTGCCGGAAAAGGGTAAAGAGTCGCGACTAATTCGTTGTGTCAATGAGCAGTAGTGGAGATGCTAGATATAGAAAATCATTGTCATCCTCGAGTTCGTTGTCCATCCCAGACTAACGATTCCACCAGATAGATGCACACGTTCCTCCAGTTCGGCCACTGATCCAGTGTAGTAGTGTACACGGCGCATGCACTGTGCTGGGAGGAATCGTGCATGCATGCGTGCGACCCGTTTCTTTTATACCAACAACCACAACTTCGGGCCGCCGGCGCCGGGTAGCCGTCCTTCTCCTTCCCCGGACCATTCAGCAGCAGGCCAACGCGGCGGCGAGTTGCGACTTCTTTTCTCTCGACGACTCGACCGGATTGATTGATGCCCCACCACCGGCCACCGGGTACCGTCCGTTCCGGCGGTGGCTGGCCTGGCTGACGATCTCGTCGGTGGCGCGTCGACGTCCGATCCGTCCCGTCAAACTTGGCCGCACGCGAGTACGCGACGTTGTTTTGCTTTCGCTCCGCCCACTCGACTCGACAGGCACCATCCCAACACGTCAGCGTACGCGTCAAAAGCGCTTCCACGTACTGCTGCCGGGCGCCGGCTAGTCGGCCGGCCACCGCGTTGCCGGAACACGCGCCGCCCTTGCCGTGGTTCCGGCCAGGTGCAGCCGTGCAGGTGCTAGCTAGGCTCCCTCCGCGTTCCCGCTTCGTCCTACTTGGTCTGATGGCAGCCAAGTCCAGATTATTTTGGCCTTCCGGCCGGGGTTGCTTTTTTTTTTTTTGAATTTTCCATATATATAAAAAATAAAACCCAACCAGCAAGCCGCCTCATTAAAAACCTTCCAGTCCCCGTAGGTACCCTGGTAAGGAAAATAGTGCGTCAGAAACTTGCTGGCCCTCAGAGTTCAAACAGAGTTACATCGTTGATTACATCCGGAACAATAAAACTAGGGGGATCACCATCCCAAACTAAGGAGCTATCAGAATCATAAGCAAAACGAGCTAACTTATGCGCCACAATATTAGACTCTCTACTACAGTGGCAGACAGTGATCGATCCAATACTTGCAGCTCGAGTAAAACACTCCACCAAGATCGCCGTATATGGGCTCCAGACTTCAATCTCTCCATTGTAGGCTTGACACAGCTCCAGACAATCCGATTCAATAATAGTAGGAGAGCAGCCCAATTGTTCTACCAGAAGTAAACCTTTGTTTAGCGCTGTAACTTCAGCCGTTGCGGCATCAAGAAGATTAGTAAGGGGCCAATAACCTCCAGCCATTGCTTCACCCCTTGCATTACGTAGTATAACCCCCGCAGCCCCATCACCGTTGGGGAAAAAAGCTGCATCAATATTCAGCTTATACAAATTCCGTGGCGGTTTTGCCCACGTTATTTCATGTGTAACAGCCCCTGGTTTTGCCCCTTGATAGTTTGAGGTCAAGGCTAAGATAGCAAACGCTGAGCTTGATGGTGATTGGATACGCTCACCTTTTACAGCTTCTCTCCGTTGCCACCAAATATACCAAGCACCCACCGCTATTGCCTCCTTGAAACCAATAGAACCAAGCGTTGGAACCAAGGGACTATCCGATCTTAACAACTCTTCAAGAATCACCGAACCTGATTTTTCTGCTGGTAGCACTGAATCAATCGCCGCCAACAGACCTAGTGACTTCCACACTTGGCGGGCACAAAGGCATGAAAACATAAGGTGTTTAATATCCTCAGGCCCCCTCTCACAAACCGGACACTCAGCTGTAGTTTTTATATGCCGACTCGCAAGAATTGCAAGCCCTGGAATGGTTCCATGAAGAGCTTTCCAGGTAAAAAATTTGACCTTTGCTGGGACACTTAAATTCCACAGAATCTCCCATACTGGGTTACACTCCGAGCTACCCTGAGCTTCAGCACTATTCACCTTTTGCCCAAACGAATGCCACCACTGAGCATAGTATGCAGACCGGACAGTGAATTTATATGATTTCGACAGATGCCAAGCAATGAAATCCTCCGTCATGTGAGCAGTTAAAGGAATCTTCAAAATCCTCTGAACATCAATTGGACTGAAATTTTCTCTAATCAATCGTTCATTCCAAGTATGAGATTGCGGCTCAATAAGTTCATCAACCGTTCGAAGCACACATTGACCTTTCGGAGATAAAATCAGACGCGTCGGACTACTAGGTATCCAGTGATCATGCCAAATATTAATCTGTGTACCCGATCCAACTCTCCATATATGCCCTCGCTTGAAAGTACTCAAGCCTGCCAGAATGCTCTGCCATGTATAAGATGATCCACTCTTTGGGCCTGCTTTCATAATATCTCCATGTGGATCTCTTAGAACCTGAGCACACAGAGAGTCTGGTTTAGAAATCAATCTCCAAGTTTGCTTTGCTAACATGGCAAGATTAAAGGAGTGAAGGTCTCGGAATCCCATCCCTCCGTTTTTCTTAGGAATACACATACGCCACCAAGCCATCCAGTGCATTCGGCGCTGATCATCTGTATCTCCCCACCAGAAGCTTGACATCGCATCAGTCATTTGCTTGCATACCTTTTTTGGGATTTGGAAAACTGCCATGGCAAAGACTGGAATTGCCTGTATAATTGCTTTTAACAAAATTTCCTTGCCTCCCAACGATAATAGTTTCTCATTCCAAACTTCAAGTCTTTTAATAATTCTTTCAAGAAGGTGAATAAAGCTGTCACATCTGTCCAAACCAACCATAGCCGGCAGTCCTAAATATTTATCCGAGAGCGCTTCCGTCAGTATATTTAACTCCTGGCAGATTTCCGCCTTCAATTCGACCTGGACATTTGGACTGAAAAATATGCTACACTTCGCTGCACTAACCATTTGACCCGAACTTGTGCAATATTGTTCAAGAACTTGTCTCAATGAGGTTGCATTTGTCATGTTTGCCTTCATAAGGATAAGGGAATCATCGGCGAATAGTAAATGAGAAACCGATGGCGCATTTCTGCAAACCCTCACACCTTCAAAACCACGAACCTCCTCTCTATGAGCCAGTAGACTTGAAAGACCCTCTGCACAAATAAGAAACAAATAGGGTGATAACGGATCACCTTGCCTCAGCCCTCTTGTTGGAATAAAACCATCTGTCTCTTGACTATTGAATCTGACTTTGTACGAAACCGAACGAACACAAGCCATCAACAATTCCACAACCGACGGGTGAAAGCCCAGCCTAGACAACATGCTCTCCAAGAATCTCCATTCCACCCGATCGTAAGCTTTGTGCATATCAAGCTTCACCGCACAATAGCCCCACTTTCCCTTCTTTTTGTTCTTGATCGTATGTAAACTCTCGTACGCCAAGAGAATATTATCAGTGATTAATCTGCCAGGGACAAAAGCACTCTGGACAGGGGAGATGATTTCATCTAAACAAAATTTAATGCGAAGTGCTATCATTTTAGATATTACCTTGTAAAGCACGTTGCAAAGACTAATTGGTCTATATTGGGATATAGACTCAGGACCATCAACTTTCGGAATCAGGATAATCACCGTATCATTCCAACCAACTGGAATTACTTTGTTATTAATAGCACCAAGAACCTCCGCTGTTAGCTCTTCACCCAATATATTCCAGCACTTTTTAAAGAATATAGCATGTAAACCGTCTGCACCTGGTGCTTTCATATCCCCAATGGAGAAGAGAGCATTTTTGACCTCCATAGCAGTATACGGTTTCATCAATTTTTCGTTCATTTCTTCAGTAACCTTCGGCACTACTTTTTTCCAGAACCAATGGATCCGGCTCATCTATCTCTGTTGAGAACAGTCCCGCAAAATATTGTGAGACCATCGGATTCAGCTCTGATGTTCCCTCCAGCCAAGCACCTGAGTCATCCTTTAACTTTTTTATCATGTTTTTCTTCCTTCTTGCACTAGCAAAGTTGTGGAAATAGCTGGTATTTTTATCACCGTGTTGCAGCCAATTAAGTCTACTTCTCTATGCCCATTTAATCTCCTCCTGTTCGAGTAAGAATTCAATCTCTTTTGCTAGCTCAGACTGCTTTACAACATTCTCATCCGTCAAAGGACCTGCTGCCACTTGTTCAAAATCTTTTCTCGCATTCCGCAGCCTCCGATTCGTACTCTGTAAAACAGTGCGATCCCACTTATGGAGCAGATCGTGAACCACTGCCAACTTACTTGCTAAATCACCACTACTCACACGCAATTGTGATTGCTCCCAGGCATTCTCCACGACGTGTTGGAATTGTGATTCCCTCAGCCATTTTGCTTCGAAACGGTAAACCGACGGTCCCTTGATCTCCCCCTCCACCTCTAAGCACATCAAGATTGGGCGGTGATCTGATTGCCCGTACTCAAGAATTTGCAGGACTGCATCCCCAAACCTGGCTTTCCAATCTGCATTAGCTAGGGCTCTATCAAGCCGTTCCCTTATGCCCGCTCTATGCCATGTAAATTTCTCCCCAACATATCCACAATCGGAGAGTTCACAATCGTCCATCGCATCTCTAAAGTTCTTCATAAACAGCTCCGGACGAGGGTTCCCGCCCTCCTTCTCAAACTGATACAGAATCTCATTCATATCGCCCATAACTAACCACGGTAGCTTTACAGCTGCATGTAAATCTCTTAGGCTTCTCCAAGTCTGATGTTTATCCTGCCACCTCGGTTCACCATACATGCCCGTAAATCTCCACACACTAGCCTGACTATCTCCCACAAAGACATCGATGTAATTGTGTGCCTTATGCCTTAAGGAGACCGTTACCTCTTTCTTCCACAACAACAGAAGTCCTCCTTTCCGACCATCACTACGAACCACCTCTTTATAATCCATCCCTAACTTCCTACGCAAGCATTCCGCCGGCCACTCGTCAAGGTGAGTTTCCGAGAGGAACACAATATCCGGATTACACCGCTTCACAAGTTTCAGCAGTGAACCCGCTGCCGTGACCTTTTTGAGGCCACGACAGTTTTGTCCTAATATTTTCATTGCGTCCGGTCAACCTCCGCATCGGAGGTTGCCGATATCATATTTTGGTTTTCCTCGCCGACTCTTCTCGTTCTCTTTGCTGCTTGAACTTTACCTGGTGTAGAGTTGATAGGATCCAACTCCTCCTTTTCCACCGCATCATCTAACTTATTTTCAGTTTGATCAGACATTACTCCATCCTCCGTCGATTGTATCTTTTCTGCAGGCTCGATAAGGTTGCCAAAATTGAGCCTCTTTCTGCTGTTGATGTCTCTATTAGTCACCTCGTCATTGTATGTGTTCCACCCTCCTCCGAATCTACCATTATGTATATCATCCCCATACCGATCCTCACGGTACCCATCTCTTGCCCGTCCACGTCCCATGAAAGGAGCACGGCGGCCGGGGTTGCTTCTTTGCTTGCAATATGGAGCACAAAACGACATCCAGTGTGAAAGCCACCTAACAATCTCAGGAAAGAAGAAGAAAACGAAGCATCTAGCTAGAAGAAGCAAACTGAGCAAGAACCTATGGTTTATTCACAATAAAAACTCCGAAAATTTAAGCATGCCCATCTTTTTTTTAGAAATATGGTTGCGGATCCCCGACCTCTACATGAAATCGATGCACACAGCGACTTTTAATGTATGTCCATTGTCGAGCATTGACATGTTGATATACTTTTTGTGTAAGCTACATACTGAATAGAACTAAAAAAATGTCAAGTGCATCCTTCACGTACGAGAAACAACTCACGCGCACGCACCTTCGAATTACACCTATATGAAGTTTGAAAACCATATTATCAGACATCGTAGTTCTTGAGACTTTGATTGTGCGTTGGTTCTTCCTCTACTATCATTTTGATGACGCAGGGTTTCCTTAGTTTCATTAAAAGAATATAGAACTACAACGTCAATGCAACCCGTTAAACTCTTAACACAATTTAGAAATGTGCAAGATGTTCGAAAAAAGAGAGGAACAAAAGACGATGCGCAAGTGTTCCTACTCACGTAGGGTCGCTCCCTCGAGAATTTCTTTTAGTTGCCAATCTCCCCAAAATAAAACCCCACATGTTTTGTTTTCTTCCTAAGCTTCCTCAACCTTGGAAACCAATACCGCAAGTACTCTTGTGGCCTTGAAGACATCAACTACAATTCACTACAACACATTTGCGTGCACCACCTAAGACGATTTGTTGCATGCTACTCGACGTCTGGAGAAGTTCACCAATTAATATAGTGACAAACACTAGATATAACTACTCTAGGGACATATAACAACTTTTCTAAATTCCTCAAGAGCTCTCACAATTCCTTAATTGATATGAAGAATCCTTATTGTCAAAAAAAAAATACACCGTGAACGTCTAACCAACTTCCAAATATATCTTGACTAAAGATAGGTGACAAACAAGTGATCAATTAATTAACTCGTTGTAGCAACAACATAAGACATGTAATTTGTTGCCAAGGAGACAAAAAATAATCGTATGGTATTTCATATACATGTACATGGCCATGTTTCGCCAGTGAGAATGCTTTTGCAAACACCAACAAGAGTAATATATTAACGCATAATTTTTATTATCTTTCATATCAACCGGTGTGGCGCTAGTCGTTTTTCCAATGGATGATAAAATTAACTCACGTTGTAATTTACTAAGTTAGATAATAACGAGACCATTTTATCAACACATGCGTTTAGGAAAAAAAATGAAAAGCCTCACATTTTTTTTGTAAGCGTAGTAACTACCTTTCCTAGAACCAACCAACTCAGTCTACACATCCCTTCTTCTGAATAGCTATTGAACTATTATATCATGACCCGAAGAAAAATGGCATACAATCCTGGTAACGAGTTAGCAAAACTATCATGAGAAAGCCAATAATCGTCTAGGGATGTACACTTGCTCGTATCCCCGACATTGATTCTTAACATGACAAATAATCATACTTTTCATTGGTCCCTGGAAGAAATGAAAATTCTCGTCTTTCCTCCCATTTTCCCCCAAGTCTTATGTGTGAGATACTTTTAAGCAAGAGATTTTCTCACATGCCTTCCTCACTAAACAATGTCAACAAATTTTTTGGTAAAAGGGGCAACATTCAAGATCTCCTTATCTAAAATTACGAACCCTCGATAGTTCTTGGCCAAACAAACTTCCTGCCAATGTACCATATGATTCTTCTTTTATCTATTTCTCCACTCTATAGAAACATGGCAATTTACAGGTATATTAGTTTTTTTTTGTAACACCACTTGGTATTATGTAGAAATAAAGAATTGATAGGGGTATACTGGAAAGTGGTGAATAATAATTGTCCTCCCACCCAATAGATGGGATTTTTATGCTTAACACCCTAAGTCGGTTTTCTACTTTTTCTATAATGTATCCCTGGTTAGTAAATTTGATTCGTGTTCATCAACATGCTTTCTCAGGTACCTCAATACCAACTTGAAATGTGATATTCCTAAAAATCATTTGATTTGTCTTGTGAAATAGAAAAATCCCACTCTTGTGAGAAAATATATTTTTAATCCAAACATGTATTTAAACAAACACTTGATAATATATATACCTTATTATCGTACATTGTGCTCCGTAGTATACAAAATTGATATGACAGATGATTGTGTTAAAATTTCCAATGCAAGGGCGTTGGAGCTTCACATAGAAGACCATACATATAGTACTCTAGTTAGTTATTTTACGGGAAGAAGACCGGAGGATTAACGACGCTCAAGACGGAACGAACACAAATTAGCGAGAGGCGAAAGCAAAGGGCACCGGCGTCCTCTTCCTTCCCACGAATCCCCACTGTTTTATAGGCGCAAGCTCCCATCTCAATCTCAACCGATAGCCAGCCAAAGTCCAACGCCTCCCGCAATTCGCGCAAGGACACCCAGACCCACACCCCTGCCCCAGCTTCAGCCGCCGGCGATGTCCTCCACGACGCCCCAGCGCCGGAAGCAGGACGGGTCCGGCGGCGGCGCCCACTGGCTGGAGGAGGCCGTGTCCGCCGGCTCGCTGCGGCAGGTGGACCTCGACAGGGGCACCAACGGCTGGGCCTCGCCGCCGGGGGACCTGTTCCACCTGCGCGCGCGCGGATACTTCTCCGGCGGAGGCGGGAGGCGCTCCAAGGCGCCGTCCTCCCCGGACTGGCTCCTCCGCCCGGCCGGCGTCGACTGGCTGCGCTCCCACGCGCGCCTCGACCACATCCTCGCCCGCGACGACATCCCCGTCGCCGCCGCCTTCCGCCGCGCGCGGCTCCGGAAGGACCCCAGCGCACACTTCCTCCTCGCCGTCAATCTCCAGGTTCCCCCACCCGTCCCCCGACCCGATCGATCGCATCTAGGCAGGCGTTAGGAATCCGTGCGGAAAAAAAATCGATTTTTGTTGTGTCTCCCGTGCGTATGTATGTGGCTGATCCTGGTACTCCGCGTTCCTCTCCAGGTCCCCGGCCGGCCGGACGCGTACAGCTCGGTGTTCTACTTCGCGGCGGACGCGCCCATCCCGCCGGACTCTCTGCTCGGCCGCTTCGTGTACGGCGACGACGCGTACCGGAACGCCCGCTTCAAGATCGTGAACCGCATCGTCAAGGGGCCCTGGCTCGTCCGCGCCACCGTCGGCAACTACGGCGCCTGCCTCCTCGGCCGCGCGCTCACCTGCCGCTACCACAAGGGCGACGACTACCTCGAGATCGACGTCGACATCGGCAGCTCCGCCATCGCCAGCGCCATCCTGCATCTCGCGCTCGGCGCCGTCACCTCGGTGACCATCGACATGGGTTTCCTTGTCGAGTCCCAGTCGGAGGAGGAGCTGCCCGAGAAGCTCTTCGGCGCCGTGCGCATCGCGCAGATGGAGATGGGTTCGGCCAAGTACGTGGAGACGGGGCCTGATGACGTGGTGTCTGAGACGGCCGGCAAGGCCGCGCCGGGGTTCAGGGTTGGCTCGGCGAGGGTGGCTAACGATAGCCGCCACCAGGAACGATCCAGCGCCAAGAGGTCGGCGAGCTGCCAGGACCGACACAGCGGAGGTGAGGGCTCAAACTCCTCCTGACATCTTCCTCGTAGCACAGCACTGTTAGATGATTTCAATGCGGCTAATTTGACCACTTCTATAGGAGCTTATGAACTCGATGGTACAAACTTTTGATAGAATAGATGATCCATTCAATCGGTGTTAGCTTGTATCACTGGATAATAGTCCCATGATTATTTATCTCAGTTATGGTGGGTGGATTTGTTACTTACCGTAGCTGAGCCTTGCATCAGTCGCAACAGCATGAGAGTGATTAAAGTATGATGGGCATTACTTTATCAACTCTGCAGCACATTCTTTAATCTCTTCAGAATAATGGGTGATGTGTAGATTGGGGATATTATTCTTTGTCAACAGTGATGTGTGCAGGTTTATTTTCTGTTTAATTAATTGATCTTGTGTTGTGACAACTAGAGGGGGATATTCCTCCTTGTCATTGCGACGGTGGACTGTGCTGTAGGGATCTGATGTTGTAGGCTAATTAGTACGGTCACTGGGAGTAAAGAGGCAATTTGACTAATGGACTTATTTTAATGAAGTCCAAGATTGTGATATGGGGATGGTACTAACTCTTGTCAAGATTAATCTCCCATATCTTGGCATGTGATTCACACATCACACTTTGCACATCCCCCCCTCATTTAGCGTGGCAACTTGCATCTAGCTAGAGTAGAAAATTTCATTAATTTCAAAAAAAAAAAAAAAAGAGTAGAAAATTTCATTCTTTACAGTAGATGGAATCATGGAGTTGAGGTTGAGGAATGTAGTGTTTTTGTTGCTCTTAAGCGAAGGGGTTAAAGGGTGAACACTGAAAGTCAAGTTTAGATCTGGCTCCCACACCGGGGCACTTCAGTCTTGGTGACACAGGAGTAGTGCAGGAGATATGCACTTGCCATTTGATGCCCCTCATAGTTCCTGTGTGTCACTAATTCTGGTAGCTTTTACCTGATTATGGTGTACTAGTTATATCACAGGATGCACCCAACTATGGTCCAGAATGGCCACGATCCCTGACTTGGAAAAGGCATATTGCATATCTTCAGAATCGTCCTCTTGATAGCTCCTTTCCTTGCGTGTTTAGCTGTTTAGTTGCTTGAAGATGAGACACGGGCATGTGTGCACTCCACATGATTGTTAGCCATGTTCATGATCAATCAGGACGCTATTTTAGGTGGGGTTGCCGATTGAATTTTTGTCCTTGATTCAGCTGTCTCATGCATATTACAAGCTGTTTAGGCCTGGCATTGCAGCGCACATAATGGTACTCTGGCAAGCAACTTCCATATCGTTATCGCTTAGCCGGACAATCTTTGCTCTTAATTTGGACAAGGAAAACAGGGTGTCTTGTAGCACCTTCATTTGCATCATAACCCAACTTGGGCTTCTCTGTCTGACTAATTAGCAGCGAAGCAATTCGGCAACGGTCGAGTATTTCAGGTATGTTGCCTGAAGTGTGAGAAAAGCAAGAGCCTTTAAATTTAGGGAGTTAAACGCGCCAGAGAAACTTTGATTTTTTTGTGGATGCTTGTTAACATGGCTTAAAGCAAAGGCTAAAATCGTTGCTTGCTACGTCTGTTATAAGCGGTGTACATACTACAATCCATCAGGGTTTCTGACCTTGTTCTCCAAGCTTTTATTGGGATAATGACAGTACATTGTGTACTGAGAGATACAAACCATGTGTACGTTGCTGTTGACTAAAAGGCTGGAGGACTAATGACATGTCAATTTCTACTTTTCAGGGAAATAGGCAGGAAATACTCGGGTGTACACCTTATAAATCGTGGGCTGGAGAAATTAAACCTTCAGCTGGAGTAGAAATTGGCGCCAAGAGCCGAGAAGAGGATATAAAACTGAGTTGCCGAGAAATGCTCAATTCATAATGTGGCGGGTGCTCAGGCCTGGTCGATGCCAACGCTAGCACTCAGTAGTAGATTATTGCTTACCTGAGTTCCGAACGATGATCCCACGGCCGGCTTCTCTTGTATCGCAGCTGAAATCACACGTTGAAATTTGGCTTGATCTTCCCTTGCTCTCGAGCAAGTAGTGATGTCCGTAATTGAAAATATTTCCGTTGAGAAAATTATTGGAAAAGGGTTTAGCTGGTATTTAAAATACTTGCGGATCTCTTTGTTCTAGTATGAATCTGTTGTCGGCGATCCGCCGTTTCACGTGTTGTTGCTCCTACTCTGACGGTCAGAGCAGTTGCTTCATTATTACTCCCTCCGTAATAAAATATAAGATGTTTTAGTAGTTCAATTAGAGCTAATAAAACATCTTATATTTTGATACAGAGGAAGTATTTTTCTGTGTGGCTTTCGGCTGGCAGCTTTGGGAGTCTGCGTAGGTAACATCAGGAGCCAAGGATGGCATCATATCCCAACGCAAACAAGGAAGCATGCGCGTACCTTTGCGGGCACGTCGTCGCGTCAGATTCCTCAAGTCCAAGTGAAACGAGGTGAGTGGAGAATCCAGTACACGGGGAATGAACGATATTTGTCAACGAATTCGTCTGCTATCGCGCACACGATGTACACGGTACAAAGTCAGTTCAGATAGCAACGTTCCTCGCGATAACGTAGCTAGGGGCAACTCCTCCAAGGTATGGACGTATTTCGTCCGCCCGGGTCCGTCTCAATTCAACATGGCGATGCATTTGTGTTTGTGGTCCGTTTCTTATCCGTACCTACCCATTCTCACCGCAGATTGAATCCGAACAGCCCGCGTCGGAGGGGCTGCCCATTCCACTCCTTCACTCCCTCAATAGCCATGAGCGAACCCTAAACCCGACGAGATGACTTTATGGAGGACCGGAAAGGGGAAGCACGACCACCCTGCAAGTTCCTCGTCGGGGGGGGGGGGGGGGGGGGGTGGCCCGTTCCAGGTCATGCATGGCCCTATATTTCGGGCCTAAGGTACCAGTGGTACCTGGTAAGATGACCACTTGGCGGAGGGCTGGTACCTGAAACCAGATAGTATTTCTGTGCCACCCGATCTGACGAGCGGCTGTGCGCGGGAGCAGGAGATTCATCGTCGTCAGAACGAGCTCCCGAAATACCTCCTCAATGACCATCCGTTCGGAGAGAACTCCATGAACTGGGACACTTGGTTCCCTGTCGAAGACGAAACGCGTCGCAGGCCATACTTTGCGGCCCGTTCTCCCGGACGTGGTGATGCTCCATGAGCTTCTCCGGTACTCCATGGACACTGTCATGCTATACGAGATGTCCTATTGGCCTGGCTCCCGCAGGTGCTCCGCGTGACGGCCATGGAGGCAAGTTGCACAGTCGCGCCACCGCAGCCTGAGTCACAGTGGAAGCATGAGTAGATGCGATGATGGGCAGGGTTAGAGCGGAGTCGCAGGCTCTTGTGGAGCTCTACGGTCAATTGTGGACATGGACGTCCATGTTCACACGAGGAGTAGGCGCTGGTTTATCTTCATTTTCTCAACTTCTTTTAATCATCATAAAGTCCGAATATGAATATATTAAAAAAAGAACATGAAATGCGTCCCCGCATATTGGGTTACTATGAAAATAAAACTTGTGTCAAATTTGGCGTTCAGATCGACGCGTTGGAGTGGCCCTAAGATTATGTTGCAGACGTCTTCTAGTTGGAGCTAAGGCATGTACGAAAAAAGTCAAGTCTTCTCTTTATTTTGCACGTTGTTTTTTAGGTTAAAGATGATGCACGTCATTTTTAAAAGGTAACAAATATCAGTAGTCGTACAATATATTATCTCTTATTGACATCTTTATCAGGTGCTGAGAATAAATTAAATTTTATTAGGACATTATGTTTTTGAGAGATCAACCTTTACATAAGGGAGGACAACCCATCTCTGATTATTCTCTCTACTCTAACTAAGTAAAACTCATATGTAATCCATGCGTTCTATATTAGATAACTTACATTTATATAAAATAAATATATCTAAACTTATAACATGTCTACATATATGTATAAATGAAAGGCATCTTATGTCTTTATCTTTAAGAGGTACGTACCCAAATGTTAATGTGCGCTATGAAAAAGTAAAACCGGATAATTCATCGCGTAATATCTAGAGCCAAGGCAAGAAGTCAAGAACGAGGACTCTGTTTACTGGTTTTTTTAGACATGAGTCGGATTTGCTAAGTCTCACTGTTTTTTTTAAATTGCAGTCATTTTTCAGAAAAGTACAATCGCAGCCAAGACAAGAAGTCAAGAAGGAGGACTCTGTTTACTGGTTTTTTTAGACATGAGTCGGATTTGCTAAGTCTCACTGTTTTTTTTTAAATTGCAGTCATTTTTGAGAAAAGTACAATCGTAGTTTATTGAAATGTGCAATATAAAGTGTAACTGGTTCAGTTGCACTAATCAGTACTGAGACATAGGTATGGACTCTGTTACGAGGGGGACGCATGTTTCGTGACTGCGACAGGTACCAATACACCCGTCCGTAGATCGGGATCGTGCAGGCTGGCTCCGATCATGTCGAAAACAAAACACGGTACGACGAACCCATGTGTCTGCGTCGGCATGCACAGCTCACGCGCCGTCCGGATCGTGGGAACCGAAGCCTTCTAGCCTACAGATGGCGGCGAACCCACGGTTCCGTGTCTCGCCGCCCACGTGGTCGGCCGTTGTTTGACCGGCCTCATCACGTGGGCGGTGAGCGAGATCCCATCCACTGGCCGGAATCCCCATCGGAGGCCGAGGCGAATCGCGCCATGGCGACGTCCGAGGTTTCGTGGTCATGGGGACCGGCGTGGTGGACGGTGGGCGACGCCATGAACCCGAGACAAGCTACTTGCGTCTTGAAGCGCACCAGCGCGGCCGGCTAATCGTCGACCGACGCACGGCTCCGCAGCTCTGCCGTTGGACGGACCTAGGCTGTTTCTCAGGGCGCGTAGTGCATAGGGCTGCCCGACGTACGCCCTAGCTAGATGGAACCGGGCCGACGTAAGAGCTACGTATTGGACTATACGACATGGACACGACTACTAGCTACACGATCTTGTACATCTACGAAACAATGGGACAAACAAAACAAGTGCAGCCCATCAGCGACAGGCGACCTTCCTCACCTTCGCGGCCGGCGCTCCCTCCAAACCTCCTGCAGGCCGCTTGCCGGCCGCGTTCCCGCCGTCACTTACCACGTCCTCGACCAGTATCCGCGCCTGCTCGATCAGCGTGGCGAACCCCCCGAAGCACGCCTTGGCCCGCTCCACGCTCTCCGCGGGCTCCCTCTCCACGACCTCCAAAAGCTCCCACAGCTCCCGCCGGCTCGTCCCGGCCAGGTACCTCGTCACGGCCGCGCTCGGCGCCGGCCCATCGACCAGCGACGCGGCGTGCGTGGCGTCCTCCACGCCCACGGCCGCGTCCGGGTCATCACCGGCGCTTCTTACGCTGCGCTGCTGGTGCCGGGAGACGCCGACGCGGAGGGCGCGGCCGCGGAGCGGGTGGCCGTGGAGGTTCCGGCAGGCGCTGCGGGCGGTCTCGTCGTCCAGGTACTCGCAGAAGGCGAACCCCTTAGGCCTGCCGGTGTCCTTGTCGGCGGCCACGCGGAGGGACACCACGGGGCCGATCTCCTCGCAGGCCTCCCGGAGCTCCTGCTCGCTACAATGGTACGGGATGTTGCCCACGAACACCACGCTGCTGCACCGGCACCGCGTGCTGGTGGCGACTCCGGCGACGGCGGCCATGTTGTTGATTTATTAGTTGCATGGTAACTTCTTAGATTTATATAGGTGACTGCCGCGCCGACGTACGGTCGGAGACGGAGATTGACTCCGGTAATACGTGTTCGTTTTTGAATTGATTATTTCTCTGTCTCGGATACACTAGCGTTCGTCTTTTTTGTTTTTGTTTTGAGAATCATCCAGAAGACCAGAACGTCTGAGTAGCACTCATTTGCTAAATACGGCCCAGTTGTTTCTCGGCCTGCTAGTTGAGTTGGCCTTCTCGAAAGGCCATACCTTTCCCTTAGAAAAAAAAGGGCCATAGCTTAGGCCACATAAAAGAATAACCCGCAGTATGTTTGTGATATTTTTATGGACGATGCTAAGTCTCCCGGGGCATAATTTTCCCGATCCCTCACGTGCAGAGACCGACATGTGTCCCTTTTAATAGTCAATCCATATTTATATCTATACCTACTAATAAAATCAGTAAAGTCTTCTATCAGAATTTTCCTCCGACTTTTTTTTGGACAAGTTTGGCGTCTCACCAAATCGCATATTACACACCCATGCCACCGAACCTTTTTATTCTTATTATTGTCTTTTCTTATCCTCACTGGACTGAGCGAGAGGCACCGAACAAAGCCTCGGGCGTGACCTCACAAGTCACGAGCACGCCGCCGACGAGATATCACCATCCCACGACCCTACGCATGTATCCTCAGCTCCCCGCCGCCGGCGAGGCGTTGCACCGCCTGCGCCCCTCCGTTCCTCGCCAGATGACGCGTTCATCTCCGGCCGCCAGCCCATCGATCTCCGGTCAGAATGAAACCTCCTCCACTGGATTCAGGCCCGACCACAACTAGCCGCCACCAGGAATCCCCCTTCCCCCAGCAACCACAGACCCTACGCAGATGAGAACTGACCTAGAAGGCCACTAGTCGGCACCATGCCGGTCGTGGATGTGAGATAACCATCCTCTCTGCGACTCTGCGTCCCTAGCTTTAGAGCAGTGTGATGGCGTCCTCAGCGCCGCCTAGTTGCCCATGGTCATGGCTCATGTATTTCTTGTTCAGTTCTTAGATGCTTCCATTCGTGTTTCTTTCGATTGTTTCTTCATGAATGAGATGATGGATCATTGATTATCCTCAGTCAATTGTAGGTTGATTATTAATCCGAAACATGGACTCAAATCTCTGACTAACGAAACTGCTTTGTTGTGGTTGAGTACTCTAGTGTGTGTTCTCTATGTATTCTTATACTCCCTCCGTCTGTAGAAGTATGTCACAAGTTTGTCCAAACTTGCAAGTATGTACTCACTAAAATATGTCTAGATACATATAAGTTTGAACAAACTTAAAACATCTTTTATGGACAGACAGAGTACTATATTTCTGATTTAGATTCTTTATTTTTACTTTCAAATCAACTTAATTATGACCAACTCGTTGTCCACGACAACTTACTTTATGTGCCTCGGTCACATGAATTTTTCCCTGTGCAACGCACGGGCATGTGTGCTAGTGATTTTGTATACCTGGCTATGTCCAAATTCTTTTCAATTTTTTGTAAATCTATAATAAATACATAATTGAAGGGACTACTCAGAGTGAAATTTTATGGCGTACTTCCTCCTTTATAAAATAGAAGATGTTTTCGATATTTTCATGTAAGGTACAGTACATATATATCTAGATATATGTTCCCTCATTTTATTCTAAATATAGATAGCATGCATAATACCTAAAAATCTTGTACAGTATAATGGAAAGGAGTGGAGTACAAAGTACATTGCGAGACATACAGATTTTTTTATGGACTGTGCTACTTAGGGCACGTGCCCTGGGAAGGCCCCCCGTACGGCGCTTAAACCAGGTTCATTTCTCTGTTCCCATAACGCATCACCGCGCTCTCTCCCTTCCGCCTTCCGCCTTCCGCCTTCTTGTCTGACGCTGCTACTTAGCTCCTCCGATACCAGGCCACAACAAAGCACTATGTGCTACACTACAGTATGAAATCTATACAAGTATGATACATATACAGATTTTTTCCAATCATCAATTACATGAGTTCCATTACATATCCATCTTCTCCAACATCATTCCAATAGAAAAAAAAGATCACTTACCGACTTATCCTTCTAGCACTTACATGATTAACAAGTAACAAATAATCACATCATCTGGGTGACAAACTTACAAGGTTATCTCTGTAACAAATGCAAGATGGTTCATAACTAGTTACCAGAAAATTTATAAAGAATGATCGACAAGATCACTGTCATAATTACCCTAGTATTATCGATGGATGCCTTTCAGGTTTTTTGGCAACAGTTGCAGGAGGAATTGGTGATAATCACTACCACATCTTACTTCCAAAATTATCAGATTATTCATGTCAAATCTACCATGTTATTTACGAATAACTACCAGATTATTCATGTCGTGAGTTTACCAGATTGTCCATGGATGCTTACCAGGTTTATCGGTAACAATTACCAAGTTAATTGGTGAAAATCACTACTAACACTTATTTTTTTGAAACTAGCAGTTTTTTCGTGTCACGAGTTTACCAGATTCTCTATGGATACGTACCAGGTTTATAGGTAACAATTACCAGGCTAATTGCTGAAAATCACTACTGACACTTACTTTTTGAAACTAGCAGTTTTTTCGTGTCACGAGTTTACCAGATTCTCTATGGATGCTTACCAGGTTTATTGGTAACGGTTGTCAGGTTAACTGATGAAAATCACTACCACACTTACTTTCTAAAATTAGCAGTTTTTCATGTTACGAGTTTACCATATTCTCTAGGGAAAATTTGCTAGAGAACACCATTATTTTCTAACGTTTGCTAAAACACACTGTTAGATTGTGGCTTTGCCAGGTACCATTATAATTTTGTGGTTGTTTGCCACAACACACTATTTAGCCCAAAACGGAAAGGTTGATGTTTTTTTAACACGACCATCAAGTACATGCAGTTTAGTTTTGAACATTTTTTTCTCTGATTCAATTTTCTGCATAACACAGTCTGTACGCTATCAGTTTTGGAGAAAATTTGCCATCATGAATCCAGGACAAGCAGCCATCTATTGATGTGGTGAGGGCGCATGTGCGGGCAGCAAACGATGAGTGAGAGCGGCCGGTGCATGCCGCATGGATTCCTTCCTCACAGGGCGGCGCAGCACTAATGCACAGACGTCCGTTGTTGGGCCTGGTCGACGACGCTGGCCGGGGACGAGACAGCAAAGTGAGGGAAGGGCACGGGGACGAACCGGTGTTGATGGAGAAAGGGGCTAGGATTGCCGGCGACATTTGACTGTGGCCGACGAAGCGGGAGCCGGCCGCCGAGATGATCAGGGCTCTGGCTAGGCCGATGCCGGTCTGGTCCCTTCGTGTCTGCAGTTCGTGGGATTGAATCGCTTGGAGTAGATTTTTTTTTATAGTCTTTCCGTTTTAGGCCGAATGGTGTGTTTCAGCAAACAACCACAAAATTATAATGGTACCCGGCAAAGTCACAAATGAACGGTGTGTTTCGGCAAACGTCACAAAATAACGGTGTGCTGTGGCAAATTTTCCCTATTCTCTATGGAAGCTTACCAGGTTTATCGGTAACAATTGCCAGGTTAAATGGTGACAATCACTACCACACTCACTTTCTGAAATTAGCAGATTATTCATGTTGCATGTTTACCAGATTGTCTATGGATGCTTACCTGCTTTATCGGCAATAATTGCCAAGTCAATTGGTGACAATCACTATCACACCTACTTTCTGATTTAGCAGATTCATGTTGTGTTTACCAGATTGTTTATGAATGGTTAACAGGTTTATCAGTAACAATTGCCAGGTCAATTGGTCACAATCACTACCACACTTGCTTCCTGAAGTAGCAGATTGTTCATGTCGCATTTACCATTTTATTTGTGAATAACTACCAGATTATTTGTTAAAACTACCAAATGGTCACATGTAGCATGAATAACTATCATTTGCTGCACTTCCATCAGGTGAACACTGGCTGCATACCATGCCACTGACCGCAGGTGCCATGTCAATATCTCATTCCTAGTAGCACAATAACAACTTCAGCAGCCAAGCACGAAGCGCGGCAAGCAGTCAATCACGCACAACAAGCAAAAGCTGCGGCATCGCGGCAAGCACACGGTCGCCGTGTAGCAAAGCTAAGGAAAAGGGCATGAACGAGTTACCATGCTGCTGGAGACGGCAGAGGTAGAGGGCTGGAGTCGACACAGGCGGCGAAGAGAGGCGGATTGGCGGCGGTGAAAAAGTTGTGCAACAGGAGACGTATAACGGACGTACCCGAAGGCCTTCTTCACCAGTTGCGCATCCATGCCTTTGTAGGGTGCCACAAGCCGGGGAGCAGCAGGCAGCACACGAGCGCCAGGAAGTAGTGTGTCACCTAGAAGACAAGCTCGCCGTGGCGGGCGCCGGAGAGCACGAGCGACTTGAAGCCACAGAGCTTGTTCCACTGAAGGATCTCTGTTGGAGGCACGGACAAATCCTAGCCGACGAAGAAATCAAGGAAGCAGCCCTCGGCGTCGATGAGGGTCTTCGCGATGACGGCGGCGCCCCCGAACGCGTCGCCGCGGTTGGCGAGGGAGAACGCAGAAGCACGGGACAGTGCGAGAGATGTAGTCGGGCGCAGTGAGGACGAGCAGGGCGGCGAGGTGGTCGCCGATGGTGCAGGAGATGGGATCCCGAAGCGGCGCGCACCATGCCGGAATGATCCCCTGTGGAGCTTGCCCGGCGGGGACGCGACATAGGCACATGCGTTCGTCGGGGATATTGATGTGGCGGGCTGCTGGGAGAACGGAGGCGGCGGTGTGGCTCCGGTGACGGGCGAGCGGCGTCAACAGTAGGGAGACGTGGTTGGTGGGATTGTGTGGCTGAGAGGAAAAGATAGGGGATAAGTATGGCGATCAAATCGGTTTTAGACTAACCGGACGTGCAGGACACGCGCCGGACGGAACCAGAACGGTGGGCACGTCTCTATAATAGATAAATCGTTTTTTATTACGCATTTTCTGTTGAACGGCAAAAAAGCTACTCCTATAACCATCGCCGCGAGAAGTTGAGCACGGCACTACCGGAAACCTTGGAACCAAACAGTGACGTGTAGACGAACGGGTCAGAGCAGGACTAGCGGTGTGACGTGTACTGCAGCGCGAGCACCAGGCCGGTGCACACGTGTCGGTCCCCGATACGAGCCCGTGCCACGCGCCGCCCGTACGAGCAGCGCCGCCGCCGCCCGCCGCCGCCGTTCCGGTTGGGTTCGAATCATTCATCAGTCAGTGACGCCCAAGCCGATCGAGCAGGGGGAAGAGGAGAAGCAGGGTACGGGCCCCCTCGACGCCTCCACGCGTCCACGGCATTGACCCTGTCCGGTGCCGCCACGTTACAAGCCTCCACGGCACCGCCCGTCGCCGTGGCCGCGCGAGCTCCTCTCCCCGCCACCGCACGCGCCACGCCTCCATTTTAGGCGCACGGGCGAGCTCCTTATTTACACGAGATCGATACAGCGCGAAAGAGCCTCGGCACCGACCGTCGACACCGCGCACGAGCTCATCGTTTCTTTCTGCCTGCCTCCTCGCCCGTTTATTTGCTTCCCGTGAAAGGCTCCGGGGGCGATTGGTTCTTCTTCTTCTTCCCTCGTCGCTAGCTGCCATTGCCGGCTCGCGTTTGGTGGTGGGAGGTGCGGTGAAGAGGAAGAGGAATCCATCCGGCCGATGGGGGACGGCAGGCCTGTCTGTGGCGGCGGGTTCAGGTATGATGTCATCGAAAATTGGCCTCAAATTTGCTCTCTATTACGATGTTTCAGCATCACGCCGGTGCCGAATTAAGCTAGCTGGGGCATTGCTCGCGCGATTAGCAATTCTTGCTGATGCAATCTTTGCGAAATTTCCTTCCTACAAGTATTGATGCTGTGTATCATGGCAGTGAGAATGGAAAGTTCAGCTATGGGTATGCGAGCTGCCTCGGGAAGAGGTCCTCCATGGAGGATTTCCACGAGACCAGAGTCGATGGTGTTGACGGAGAGACCGTCGGATTGTTCGGCGTCTTCGATGGTAAGAAAGATGTAGTCCGCTTCAGGAGAAGCTAATCGAGTTATAACAAGATATTCATTCTAGGTTCGGAATTAGTAAGATATAGTAGAGTAGTCATCTCCTTTTGCAGCAGCCTATTGTAAGTTGGTAACTAAGGAGTGCTCCCTTTCTACAGGTCATGGTGGAGCTCGAGCAGCAGAATTTGTCAAGCAAAACCTTTTCAGCAACTTAATCAAGCACCCCAAGTTCTTCACTGATACCAAGTCTGCCATTGGTACGCACATTAGGCAAATTAGAATTATAAATCACAAAAGCATAGTACGTACTTATTTGTTTACTTTTGGAGTTTAATGTCTGGAATGTACTCCTGCAGCTGAAACTTTCACTCACACGGATTCAGAACTTCTGAAATCCGATACCAAACACAATCGGGACGCAGGGTCCACGGCTTCCACGGCCATTCTAGTAGGCGACCGCCTGGTGGTGGCAAATGTTGGGGATTCTAGGGCCGTCATTTGTAGAGGTGGCGATGGTAAGATCGCACATCTCTTCTTTGGGTCGTATTTCAGTCTCATTTGATCAAGCATAAGGAAAATCGACATGCCACATTTCCTGCAATTCAGATTCCTCTGCACTTCGTAGTAATGGATCAGCATGTACCTTACACTCCTTACTAGTGATTTGAGCACCGGAATCCTCTATATGAATCGCGTTTTAACATACCAAACAATATTTTTGTTGTACTTCCCTTCTAGAATGGTCCGATTTAGATCGATCATAAACCTAATTCATCTCGCTCATTGGTGCAGCTATAGCGGTGTCAAGGGACCATAAGCCCGATCAGACTGATGAGAGACAGAGGATAGAGGATGCCGGAGGTTTCGTGATGTGGGCAGGTATCATCAGTCCTGTCATCCTCTCAAATTACTAGCTGCTAATGAAGCAGTGCTGACTGCGTCCAGTAAAAAAAACTCCAACTTTATGATGCGTTTGTTCGTTGTGAAATCATCAATCGTCTAAATTTTACAGGGACATGGCGTGTGGGTGGCATACTTGCTGTTTCTCGGGCATTTGGTGACAAACTCTTGAAGCAGTACGTGGTTGCTGATCCAGAGATAAAGGTTTGTGACTTTATTTCAGATACTTGAATGATATTACCAAGACAGCAAACATTGTTCCCTGCTGTGAAATTTGAAATAGTAAATCATAAGTGACCGAATACAGCAATACAACAAAGTTGTTTCCTGTTTATGAGTTATGACAAGTCTGCCTACAACAGGAGGAGGTGGTCGACAGCTCTCTGGAGTTCCTCATCCTCGCTAGCGATGGGCTGTGGGACGTCGTGACTAACGAGGTAAACATACACTGAAACAAGAATACCCAAATCCTGAACTTCACAACAGAACACAGAATTCTGAAGTTGCTCTTTGTTCCCAGGAAGCTGTGGCGATGGTGAAGCCGATAGTGGACTCACAGGAGGCTGCGAAGAAGCTCCTCGTGGAGGCGACAAAGAGGGGAAGCGCGGACAACATCACCTGCGTCGTCGTCCGTTTCCTCGACCAGCAGCAGATGAGCCCAGACACCACCACCAAAGATGGACCCTCATAAACACATTTGCACCGCTGTTTGCTTGGATGTTCACGAGGCCTTGAAGCACAGGGCAAGTGTTGTTGTGACAGTTCGCTGATGTAGCCCTTCTCATACATGTTTCATTTGATCTCCTGTGTTGGTGGTGTTTCCACAAGATATAAATTCCAGAGTAAAAGAGTCTGTGTGTTTTATTGAATCGAGTTCTCAGTTGTCTGTATGGGTTGTGCTGTGTCATCTTTGACCACGATATTTGCTTATAGATCGCGTCAGTTGTAGCTGGGAAATGAGTTCACGTGGGTGCATATCTCAAACAGGCCTATGACATCAACAGAGTTAATAAATCAGAAAAAGATAAATACAGTGGGAGTAACCAAATGAGTGTTTTGATGCTCAGGTAACCGCTCAGGAGGAAATTTCATTTTCCAAGTCTGTGTTTGGATGTCGAAATTGCCAGGCTTGGATTTGAAATGTGCTAGATTTCCATTTCAGCCAAGAATCTGATTTTTTTTCTAAATTCAAAGTATGTTGTTTAGTTGCTCACTTAATTGGCAACATGGAATACCAGTGAGGTATTAATTTCAAATGTTGTTTGGATGGTCAAGTGTGGAATTGAATTTATATGTATGAAGCTTTTACTTTGTTGTACACATATCTGAAACATCTGCACAACATATCAAATCAGAAATGTTTGTAAAATTGCTCGTAACAGCAATTGGTCAAAAAACATGAAAACAAACCGCTTCCATTTCTTATCATCATGTGCTTGGACTGAATGATTTTGAAGCTTTATGAATAACTATGTTAGAGATAGAATAGCTGTTAACATAGGAGAGAAATGATTGGTAGTCTCTAAAGACGGCTTGTAAGTGCCACGCAGGAGCCTGATTTAAGACCATGACCCACTACCGGCAGGAACATAACAACTTTTTCTTCCACACTTATGTACAAACTGTTATAGAAGTCACACTTCTCACACATCATTGTGCACTAAGTCATGAAAGATACGCTTAATAAAACGTAATTGCTCTCCTCTCCTCCTCTTCCTTGAGGGTCCACCGTCCCGCCCCAGATCTGGCCGCTCTCGCCGTCGGCGACCTTGCCGGTTGGTTGGTGCAGAGATGACCTAGGGTACCGGCCCGCTCTTTATAGGATTAGATTTAGGATTTCCTTGTATTTTCCGTGGTTTCTCCTTCTGGAGATTGGTGCTTCTCAACTGCTTGCGTTTGTGACGATGCGGAGCTTCCTGTGGACGGCCGTGGAGGCGAGGAGAGGAAGTGGTGTTGTTGCTTATGCCGCTTTTGCAAAGGTTTATGTCGCCGGGGATTTGTGGCCGTTCCCGGTGTGCAGCGGAGGAGATGAAGCAGTCCGGCATGCTCCAAGAGATGAAGCAGTCCGACATGCTCCAGTGGATGGAGGAGACGAGCTGCATCACCATCTCGACTAAGGATGGCAATGGAGCGGGTTTGGACTGATATATCAAACCAGATCCAAATCCAAATCCATCAACATCATTATGGCCTGCCCACCAAAATATCCATGGGCATGGATGTCGCCCCATATCCAAACCCGTCGGATATCCGGTATCCATGGATATCCACGGTAATGCATCGGAATATTAAATCAACAATATTTTAACCATAAAGTATTTAAAATATGTAGAATCTCACACAATCACACCATAAAAACATGTAATAGTCTCATCTAAATCTCACGATTTGTTGATCTTCTCAAGACATGTGCATTTCGTGTGGATGCGTTAATTACAGAAGTAGTTTAGGGTTAATAATAATTAGTAGTTTTGGGTCATTGGTGAGTTGGGTCTCAGAAATAGGAAGAGTTGAGACCGGGGGAAAATATATGTCTCGCTGACATGTGGGTTCCACATGTCAGATATTCGTGGAGCAAAATCTTTACCGTGCCCACCCCATGAGTTGGCGGATATCCGCTCTATGAAATCCATGAGTACCCACCCCATGAGTTGGCGGATATCCGCTCCATGAAATCCATGGGTAGAAACAACCCTTACCCATCGGGGCGGATATCCATGAATATCCGGATCCATGGATAAAATTGCCATCCTTAATCTCGACAACCTCTATTGATCACGTTTCTACCTCTTGGTGACGAGAGCAAGGAGATTCCGCGAGTCTACACATTTCTACTGCTGGACTCACGGACTCGCACCGGGGGAGTTCTGCTTCTCCAGGTGCTTCCTCACGGCGGTGTTGCTGTCGTCGCTGTGCGTCCACCCCACCTTCGTCGTCAGCAACAGCTCTTTCCGGCCGGCGATCCAAGGATTCATCCAACCTCCTGGCTGTCATACCGTTGCCCTTTAGCTTCGATGTAGTTGGCTCTCGTCTCTTCAACCCAAGTGGTACAGAAATAGCAGAGGCCGCCACCAACACCGAAGATGCAGCCTCTTAAAGTACTAAAGTGTTGATGTAGGCCTTTGGTTTCCTGTTTTGTTTAGGAGTGTGTGTTGTGCTGAAATGTTCTCTTTCTCTGTATGGTTGTGATATCATCTGTGTCCCATCTTTCTGATAGGTTCCGTTCATTGTAGCTGAGGAAACTCGTCCCTGACGTCAAAAGGTATCAACTCAATCGCTTTGTACCCCAACTGATTATGGAATTCCGTAATTTTCCAAAGTAAAAATTCTGTGATCAACTAGAGAGCTATATCCTCCTGCTAATGCTGAAGCAGAGTTATAGGGATGTGGGGGTGAATTGTTGCTCAGGTAACCGCTCAGGAGGAAATAGTATTTCCCAGACTCATGAAGCAGGGATCTGCTTTCAACACTGAAAGATCTCATCACAGCAACAAAACAACCCACTTCTTTTATCAGAGAATGAAACAGAGAATGAAACAGTAAGCTATACAAAAACAACAAAAAAAATTGGGAGCGAATCCGGAGGCTGTGTATCGGCTCAGACTACTTTTAAAGATCTTCAAGGCGGACCGCCGTTAAGACGAGCGAACCATGTTTTTCTTCATCGCCGTCTATCAAATCCCCATTAACAAAACAAGACTCGTCGGACGAAAACAATAGCAAAAAAATCATAGGAATTGAATGCAAAAGATGAATCTGAAGGACGTGCAGTGGCTCAGACTACTTTTAAGTAAGGTCTGCAAGGCAGGCGAAAGCCAGCCATTAAGACGAGCGAACCTTGTTTCTCCTCATTGCCATTTCCACATATATAAAGAAGCATCAAAAACCAGTATATGCATCGAAGAACGATGGGAGAGAAGAAACATATACAGTAGCAAGGAGAAAACTCAATTCAAGCTCTGTCTGATCCACTGGCAAGAAGACAGCCGATATTGAGGGCGGCGCGGTGGCGATAGATGGAAGTAGCCCTAGGAGATGACGAGGTATTTATAGGGAGACGGCTCCAGAAAAGCACCCAGATGTTGCAGTTATTTCCGTACATGCCATCACTTTCGGTCCTGTAAGTGCAGCCCAGCCCGTGGAGGAACCTCGGCCCTGCTACTGCCGACCTCCGCAGTCGCCACTTGCAGAGGCCCATTAAGGCCCACGAAATGAGTAACCCGGTCCAAATATGCAGCATAGTAGAGCTGCCAGTAATCGCTCAAAAAAAAGGGAGAGCTGCCAGTAGAGCACGAGAAAGCAGAGGAACGACTTCAAAGAGTGGAAATCTTCCAACAGACGATTACATTACATGAATCAAGATCGATGTGCTCACTGCTAACAACTGTTAGGAATTAGGATATTAGATTTGCTAACTGCTAACAACTGTTAGGATATTAGATTTGCTAACCTCCAGCAAGCTGCAGATCTCAACTCCGCGGTGTGTGTGGAGAGCACCATATCACAGCATCATGATCCACGGGAAGCACAAGAGTATGCATACTATAACAAGGGCTTATTCCATCGTCCATTATATTGCACTAGAGGCTGGGGCGCCCCTCATCGAAACACATCCACAATTTACATCACACAAGAACCAGGTTTCAAACACGGAAAATAAGAGGTTTCGAGGGGCACCTCCTAGCCGGTCATCTCCATGCTAATCATCGTCCCAGATAACATAGATTATGAATTTCATTATCAACGCAAGAGCCAAAAGCTGCAAAAACCTATATTCTTGTAGCTTTCTGTATTGCGGGGTAACTTGGTGATCAAAACTTTGTAAGTGTACTTTATGCTTTTAGATTTCCCATTAACTATTTTAGTTTGTCTTCTTTTACATTTACCATAATTATTGAAAACACAAATTAGTGTCACTTTTATTTCAGCAACGATGGGTGATCGTGATATTACTAAGATATGTGACTTTGCCCGTGTGTCCAATGCTCAATTTATGAAAGGGAATCGCTTGCTCATGTTAGGCCCTTAGCAGACAAGTTAGATCTTCTATGTACTCTCCTAACTTTTCATCTAGCTTCAGAAAAAAGTGATCCTCTAGAATATATTTCTATGACATATTTACTAAAACAAATAATATAATAAAGAAAATTTTGAGACTTGTTGTTTGACATTGTTTATAAGTGCCTTTTTAAAAGTTATAGAGTAGCTCGATCTCATTATGACGTTGTCCGTGTGTCCAATGCTCAATTTATGAAAGGGAATCGCTTGCTCGTGTTAGGCCCTTAGCAGACAAGTTAGAGCTTCTATGTACTCTCTTAACTTCTCATCTAGCTTCAGAAAAAAGTGATCCTCTATAATATATTTCTATGATATATTTACTAAAAACAAAAAATATAATAAAGAAAATTTCGAGACTTGTTGTTTGACATTGTTTATAAGTGCCTTTTAAAAAGTTATAGAGTAGCTCGATCTCATTATGCTATAGGTAATAGACTCAATAATTTGCATACAAAGGAAGTTATCAAATAGAATTGATGTTTCTGTTTCGGTTGTTGCACACACTATGAGAAGCGAAGCTTGGACCAACCAGCTGGGGAGGGGGGGGGGGGGGGGGGGGGTAGGAAGGCCTTTTGGCTAAATCGCACGAGTGTGTGTGTGTGTGTGTGGGGGTGGGGGGGGGGGGGGGGGTAGGAAGGCCTTTTGGCTAAATCGCACGCGTGTGTGTGTGTGGGGGGGGGGGGGGGGTAAATGGAGTAAAAATGGAGATTTGTCAGCCAAAATATGTCAAATCTTAGGGGGTAATAGACTAACATTTCTCAACCCGGGGGGAGGGGCACCGCCCCCTCCCCTAAACTCAATATAGCTCCGCCTTTGCTCTCCGTGGTAAGCTGACAATTACATGGGTCGAAGAACGATTTTGCACTTGAGAGACTTGACTTGATATTAGTTGTGGATAGTCTCGAACATCTCCATATACATTTTGCATGGAACAAATATTCATGCACAACTTTGGTTTTATAAGAAGTAAAAACAAGCAAAAATACGATAAAAATGAGAGTAAGAGGATCACACATTTTCTCTCAAGCAGGATTTAACTTTGAAATTAGGCATAAAGTCTTTCTAAAAATCTAGTGGTTTGGTTATCAAATACTTATTTATAAAAGAGCTTCTGTTGCCTTGTATTAGTACCCGATGTCTTGTTTGATTTTGAAGGGAAAGAAAAATAAAAAAGTCAGGTACTGAATACAGGCCGGCTTTGGCCCGGTGCAAAAGATGTGACGACCCGGGTCTCAGCCTAGAAAAGGGCCCATAGTATATATATATATACATTATTTTTTTAAAGAGTAGAGAAAAAAAATCCAGGAATGTCTTAGGTCCAGCCCAGCAAGCAGTCAAGCACATCGCCAGCTGGGCTGTTAAGGAAGGAGATGCAATATTTTTTACGAAATCCGTCCCTTTGATAGTTAAGGAAGTTGATGCAATATTTTTTACGAAATCCGTCCCTTTGATAAAACTATTGATACATATGGCCTTTCCATGAAACTATTTCGAAATCTGACCACTAAGGTCGGCGTCAGCGAAAATGGAACCGAACTTCT
The DNA here is from genome assembly GCA_026929855.1 of Poa annua. Lineage (NCBI taxonomy): Eukaryota > Viridiplantae > Streptophyta > Magnoliopsida > Poales > Poaceae > Poa > Poa annua. The sequence goes on from CM049437.1 coordinate 100,552,281, forward strand.
AAAGTCAGACGAACAAAAAATTCAGCCAAGTTAGGTCGGCGGATATGGCTTTGGCGCCGAACCCACCAGGCATCAAAATACAAATTAGAGAGGCGATCAAAATTCGGAAGCGACGAACAGGAACAGGTGCGACTAAAAAAAGGCCGACCTTCCTGAAGGTCTACTTGCCATCCGCGCAGGACTCTGGTAAGGCCACGTGCCGCGTGCGTTTAGCCTGGCGTATGATCCGGGCGCGTGTACGCTGCCTCCCGCTCGTCCAGCACGGGGCGCACGTAGAAAGCACCACGGTTGCTGGCTAGCCATGTGATACGGTTGCTGGCTAGCCCTGTGAAACTTTTCCGGAAGGTGGATTATTAGTCATGATCTACACGCCAGCATCTTTCTAGCACCGTTGCTAGGAAGACCCCTTCGACACAAGCACTTTTCTGGCGCTGTTGCCACCTCGAGAAGAACTCTCAACTCCTACTGGTTCGATAACCTTGATTTCATAACTGAGGGAAACTTGCTGCTGCACTCATCATACCTTACTCTTGGGGTTTCCCAACAACACACCACCGTGTGCATCAAGCAATTTTTCTGGCGCCGTTGTCGGGGAGTTGAAGCTCTTCTGCGAGGGGAGTCTCTCACTTCCAATCTTTTTATTTTGTTATTGTCTTGCTTAGTTTATTTTTATTACTGTCTTGTTTGCTTAATATCAAAAATACAAAAAAATTAGTTACTTGCATTGTTATTTTTATTTCGGTTTTGTTAGTTTCTTATTTCGGTTTAAGTTTGAATTTTTGCTAAATATGGGTAGTCCTGAAGTTGAAGTTCGTTCGTTTAAACAACAAGGAGGAGAAAGTTTGAAAGATGCATGGTATAGGATAAATGATGCTCATAAAAAATGCACTAAGAAACATTCTACTTTAATCATTCTTAGGAATTTTATGTTGGTATTTCTATTTGGTATAGGTATGTTCTTGACACTCTTACGGGGGGTAACTTTCTTGGTACACCTGCTTTGAAAGCCTGCAATTTAATTGAGAGTTTGGTAGGATCACCACCACCTATTAAAGAAATTAAAACTGAGATCACTTTGGAAGATGTTATTAAAAGGTTGGATTCTATGGAATTTTTTTTTCTTGATAATGCTAGCAAGGGCAACGAATCAATAGAGGATATTAATGGAAGAATCACTGCTTTAGAAACTAGCAACACCCTTGATACTCATAATCATAGAATATACGAATTAGAAGAGGCTATGGAAACTTTAAGTTCAACTTTTTCCTCTATTAAAACTAAGAAAGAAAAGGCCTTTGTAGGAAGGGAGCAAAAGTTTATCTATATTCCAAAACCCAAACCCCCTAATATGCCCAAAGATGATGGTAATGATTTACGTAATAGGACACCTTCATGGATACCTAAAGCACCTATTGCAACCAACAATGTCTTGGATGAAATTATTGATGTTGATGCTTCATCACTTGGAAATACTTGAATATCAATTTCTGTGCCTAGCTGAAAGACGTTAAAGAAAATCGCTTATGTGAGACAACCCACTTTTTATTTCTGTTATTTTATTTCATTGAGTCATGGAACATGCCTACCTCTGTAGCAATTGCTTTGTATCTTTACTTTATTACATTGTTGTGTCAAAGTTAAGACTCTAGTAGAAAGTTGATCCTAGATTTAGATTGTTGCGTAGAAACAGTTTTCTGCTGTCCACCGTTAAATTCATAACTAATTACAGAAAAATCGAAATGACCTGGGATTTTTTGTGCGTGATCCTCAGATATGTATGCAACTTTAATTAGTTTTGAGTTTTCTGATTTGAGCAAGTCAAGTGACTCGAAAAAATTCGTCTTTACAGACTGTTCTGTTTTTGACAGATTCTGTCATTTATTTTGCAATGCCTCTTTTACTATTTTGAATGGATCTTTTTGTTCCATAAAGTATCAGTGGCTGTAGCTAATATCCAGTAGCATTGGTAGCAATTGTGTTCATGCAGAATATAAGAATTTTTGATTATGCACTAACCATCTAATGAAGTTTACTTTGAGTTTGGTGTGGATGAAGTTTTTAAGTATCAAGAGAATGATGATGTGATGTGATCAAGAAGATGAAAGAGCCAAAACTTGGGGATGCCCCCGTGGGTCACCCAAGAATATTTCAAGAAGACTCAAGCGTCAAAGCTTGGGGATGCCCAAGGCATCCCCTTCTTCATCAACAAACTATCAGGTCATCTCTAGTGAAACTATATTTTAATTCCGACACATCTTATCTGCTTTACTTGAAGCGTCTTTTTGTTTTTGCTTTTGCTTTTGTTATTTTCATTATCTGAATAAAATGGATCCTAGCATTCCTTTGTGGAGAGAGACACGCTCCGCTTTTTCTTATGAATACTCGTATTCTTCACTTATATTTGTTGAGTATTATTCTATGTTATTTCAATACTTTCAGCTCTTGTTTTTCATGCATCTCTTATTAGAGATGTTAGTTTTTCTTATGTTTTACTCTCATATTTCATTGATAAATACTTGGAGAGTTTATGTTTAAATAAGTTGATTGGTGTTTGGTTGGAAACAGAAAATGCTAAATGTGGTAGATGGTATAATGAAAATATATACATGCTCTTATGGATTGTTATCTTGTATGTTGTGGTGCTTGGCAATTGTTTTGAGCTCTCAAGTAGATCATGTTTAAGCTTTTACATCATGTAGTTAAAACCTATTAGTGAAGAACTACCGTAAAACTTGTTGAAATTTGGTTTGCATGTTTAGTATCTCTAAGGTCTAAATATTTTCTAGTAAAGGTATTTGAACAACAAGGAAGACAATGTAGAGTTTATAATACTTGCAATATGTTTTTATATACGTCTTGTTGTCATAGTTTATACTTGTGTTTGCTTCAAATAACCTTGCTAGCCAAAGCCTTGTACTGAGAGGGAATGCTTCTCGTGCATCCAAAACCTTGAGCCAAAACCTATGCCATATGTGTCCACTATACCTACCTACTACATGGTATTTCCTGCCATTCCAGGCAAATACTTCGTGTGCTACCTTTTATTCAAAACTTATTATCCCTTATTTGTGTCAATGTTTATTAGCTCATGAGGAAGTATGTGGTGTTACGGATATCAACCCTGTCATTTGCTTTTAGACAGACTTTCACAACCGGACTAGTGACATATACATCCGCTTATCCATTAACTTTGCAAAAAGAGCTGGCAAATGAGGTGCCCAGTCCCAATTAATTACAACTTTAACCGCTGCAATCTCTTCACATTTTTGCCCTGATCTAATCAGTCAAGCAATGACAACAGTTTTTAACTATATGTGTAAACAAAAGAGATAAGAGGGATGATCTGCCTTGCTGGTAGAAATAACGTCCTTCATGGGAGCCGCTCTTGAAAGTCTGGTTGACAAGGGGGTAGAGTGCTGATGCACACGGTGGGTGTGTTGTTGGGAGACCCCAAGAGGAAGGTATGAAGTAGTGCAGCAGCAAGTTTCCCTCAGTTGTGAAACCAAGGTTATCGAACCAGTAGGAAATAATGAATTCCCCCGAGGTGTCAACGGCGCCAGAAAATGCTTCCTGGGACGTAGGTGACGTGGAACCTGCACACAACACAATCAAGATACTTTGCCCCAACTTAACGGTGAGGTTGTCAATCTCATCGGCTTGCTGTAACAAAGGATTAAACGTATGTGTGGAAGAAAGATGTTTGTTTGCAGAAAGTAATAGGTTTGCAGTTTGTGGTTTATCAGATTAAACAGAAGGACCGGGGTCCACAGTTCACTAGTGGTGTCTCTCCATAAATAATAATAACTTTCATGCGGGTAAACAAATTACAGCTGGGCAATTGATAGAATAATGATGAGCAAACCAATGCATATACCAATGTTATGATGTCTAGTGTGAGATTCATTCGGGCATTACAACAATATACATAGACCGTTCCAACCGCATCTATGACTAATAATCCACCTTCCGGTTAGCGTCCGCACCCCTTTCAGTATTAAGTTGCATGCAACAGATTATCGCCTTAAGCACTGTGTGTAAAGTAAGTAAGTAACATCATCCTTAGACAAAGTACTACTGTTTTATCCCTAGTAGCAACAGTACATCTACAACCTTAGAGCTAGCTGTCACCACCCCAGATTTAATAGAGACATGAACCTACTATCGAGCATAAATACCCCCTCTTGGAGTCACAAGCATCTACTTGGCCAGAGCATACACAAGTAACGGAGAGCATGCAAGATCATTAAATAGCACACACATGATATATTATGAAGCAATAACTTTAGTACTCAATGTTCATCGGATCCCAGCAAACACAACATGAAGTATTACATAACGGTGATCTTGATCATGATAGGCAGCTCACAAGATCTAAACATGATAGCACAAGAGGAGAAGACAACCATCTAGCTACTGCTATGGACCCGTAGTCCAAGGGTAGACTACTCACGCATCAGTCCGGAGGCGGTCATGGCGACGTAGAGGCCTCCGGTGACGATTCCCCCTCCCGGCAGGGTGCCGGGGAGAAGTTCTGATCTCTCCCGAATTGGTGTTGACGACGGCGGCGGCTCGGGACCCGTGGAGGAAAATATGAATACCGTGCTAGGGTTTTTAGTCTGGGGGTATTTGTAGGCGAAAGGGCGAAGTCGGTGGCGTCCCGAGGGGCCCACACCTGGTCCTCGCGCGGCCAGGGGTGCTGCCGCGCGAGCACGTGGTGGCGCCGCCTCGGTGGCCCACTTCGTCTCGTGTTCGGCTTTCTGGAACGTTCCCGATGAAAAACTGAGTTCAGAAAAGAAATCGTCCAATTCCGAGAATATTTCCTTAAGTACTTTTCTGAAACCAAAAACAGCAGAAAACAGGGAACTGGCACTGTGGCATCTTGTTAATAGGTTAGTCCCAGAAAATGCATAAAACTATATAAAATGCATATAAAACATGTGATAACTTGGTATAATATAGCATGGAAAATAAGAAATTATAGATACGTTGGAGACGTATCAAGTGCCCATTACCATTCGTTGACAACAACAAACATCACTCAAAAGTTACTTTTATGCTCTCTATATGATTTCAAAAACCTATAAAAATAAAAAGCTCTAGCACATGCTTGTATCACTGCTTCCATCTGCGAAGGACCTTTCTTTTACTTTATGTTGAGTCAGTTTACCTACTTCTTTCTGTCTTAGAAACAAACACTTGTGTCAACTGTGTGCAACAATTCTTATATGCTTACTTATTGCACTTGTTATATTCCTTTGTGTTGACAACTATCTATATGATATACATGTTACAAGTTGAAAGCCAATGCTGAAACTTATATCTTCCTTTGTGTTGCTTCAATGCTCTTTTACTTAGAGACTATTGCTTTATGAGTTAACTCTCATGTGAATCATTTTGATGCTTGTTTGAAAGTACTATTCACGAAAAGTTTTTGCTCGTATGATGTAGTTGTTTACTCCTTGTCTATTTGTTAGCAAACTATAGACCATTGCTTTGAATTACTTCATTCATAACATGAGCTTTACATTATTATATGATCAAGATTGTGAGAAAGCATGTCACTTCAGAAATTATTATTTTTATCGTTTTACCTACTCGGGACGAGTAGAACTAAGCTTGGGGATGTTGATACGTCTCCAACGTATCTATAATTTCCTATGTTCCATGCTTATATTATGCCACTTGCTACTTCTTTTATATACACTTTTATATCATTTTATGCATTTTCTAGGACTAACCTATTAACAAAATGCCACAGTGCCAGTTCCCTGTGTCTGCTGTTTTTGGTTTCAGAAAAGTTGTTAAGGAAATATTCTCGGAATTGGACAAACGAAACGTCAAAGTCCCTATTTTTCTCGGGAGGTTCCAGAACACCGAAGAGGACACGGAGGGGAGCCCCGAGGGGCCCACACCACCTCCCGGCGCGGGTCCCCCCCTTGCCGCGCGGGGACAGGGTGTGGGGCACTCGAGCCTCCACCGCCTTCGCCCTTTCGCCTACAAATACCCCCCAGATTTCTAAGACCAGGACGCGCACCTTTTTCCTCCACGAAGTCCAGAGCCGCCGCCGTCGTCAACCCTAGTTCAGAAGGGTTCAGAACCTCTTCCCGGCACCCTGCCGGAGAGGGGAATCATCACCGGAGTGCTCTACATCACCATGCCCGCCTCCGGACTGATGCGTGAGTAGTTCATCCTTGGAGTACGAGTCCATAGCAGTAGCTAGATGGTTGTCTTCTCCTCTTGTGCTACCATGTTTAGATCTTGTGAGCTGCCTATCATGATCAAGATCATCTTTATGTAATACTACATGTTGTGTTTGCTGGGATCCGATGAATATTGAGTACTATGTTATTGCTTCATAATATATCTTGTGAGTGCGTTATTTATGATCTTGCATGCTCTCCGTTGCTAGTAGATGCTCTGGCCAAGTAGATGCTTGTGACTCCAAGAGAGGGTATTTATGCTCGATAGTGGGTTTATGTCTCTATTTAATCTGGGGTGGTGACAGCTAGCTCAAAGATTGTAGATGTACTGTTGCTATTAGGGATAAAACAGTAGTACTTTATCTAAGGGTATTTGTATTACTTACATTACACACATTGTCTAATGCAATAATCTGTTTCTTGCAACTTAATACTGAAAGGGGTGCGGACGCTAACCGGAAGGTGGATTATTAGTCATAGATGCGGTTGGAACGGTCTATGTATATTGTTGTAACGCCCAAATGAATCTCACACTAGACATCATAACTATAGTATATGCATCATTATGCACTTCTTTATTCTGTCAATTGCCCAGCTGTAATTTGTTTACCCGCATGTATGTTATTATTATTAATGGGGAGACACCACTAGTGAACTGTGAACCCGGTCCTTTTCTTTAAACTGATAAAACAACCTACAGCAATCCTGCTACTTTCATTCTCTGCAAACAAACATCATTTTCCACACATACGTTTAATCCTTTGTTACAGCAAGACAGTGAGATTGACAACCTCACTGTTAAGTTGGGGCAAAGTATCTTGATTGTGTTGTGTGCAGGTTCCACGTCAACTACACGCCAGCATTTTTCTAGCACCGTTGCTAGGAAGACCCCTTTGACACAAGCACTTTTCTGGCGTTGTTGCCACCTCGAAAAGAACTCTCAACTCCTACTGGTTCGATAACCTTGGTTTCATAACTGAGTGAAACTTGTTGCTGCACTCATCATATCTTCCTCTTGGGGTTTCCCAACAACACACCACCGTGTGCATCAATGCTCTGGCCAAGTAGATACTTGTGACTCCAAGAGGGGGTATTTATGCTCGATAGTGGGTTCATGTCTCTATTTAATCTGGGGGAGTGACAGCAACCTCTAAGATTATAAATGTACTGTTGCTCTAGGGATAAAACAGTAGTAATTTGTCTAAAGATATTTGTATTACTTACATTACACACATTGCTTAATGCGATAATCTGTTGCTTGCAACTTAATACTGAAAGGGGTGCGGACGCTAACCGGAAGGTGGATTATTAGTCATAGATGCGGTTGGAACGGTCTATGTATATTGTTGTAATGCCCAAATGAATCTCACACTAGACATCATAACTATAGTATATGCATCATTATGCACTTCTTTATTATGTCAATTGCCCAGCTGTAATTTGTTTACCCGCATGTATGTTATTATTATTTATTGACAGACACCACTGGTGAACTGTGGACCACGGTCCTTTTATTTAAACTGATAAAACAACCTACTGCAATCATGTTACTTTCATTCTCTACAAGCAAATTTCATTTTCCACACATACGTTTAATCATTTGTTACAGCAAGCCAGTGAAATTGACAAACTCACTGTTAAGTTGGGGTAAAGTATTTTGATTGTGTTGTGTGCATGTTACACGTCGGCAACATGCCACAAGAATTTCTGGCGCCGTTGACACCTCCAGCAGAACTCTAGTTTCCTACTAGTTCGATAACCTTGGTTTCACAAACTGAGTGAAAACTTGCTGCTTCTGCATCATCACACATTCCTCTTGGAGTAGCACAACGCTGCGAGAGCATCACCCTGCCGGCTCGATCGATCGAGCGAGGCAGCGCTGCTCGCCGTGTCTCCCGCGCGTACGCGACGTACAATACAGTGTAGAGAGCGATGTACAAACTAATAGAACATGTAAACTACACAGATTCAGTTTGACAATTACAAGGTTGTACATACAACTACAGTCAGGTTATACGTACAACTACACTCAGATTGTACGTACAACTACACTGTACGTATAACTATACAGACTCAGGTTGTACGTACAACTATACAGATCAGGTTGTACGTATAACTACACTCAGGTTGTACGTACAACTACACTGTACGTATGAGTACACAGACTCAGATTGTATGTACAACTACACTGTACGTACAACTACACATACCAGGTTGTACGTACAATAACAAATTTAGATTGTATATACAATTACACTCAGGTTGTACGAACCATACAAAATTCGGCGAAATATATCAATATGGGATAGTTTCGACGTGAGTAGCTCAAAAGTGAAAACGGTTCGTCATTTGGATAAACGATTTTCAAGATATTTCATTTTTAGAAAACATATCTCAAAATAAATGCATATATAACTCTCCGCACGGAGAAGAAGAAATCCCACCAAAACTCTCTCGCGCTGCCACTTGTCACATATTTAATCGCCCATGGAGACCCGCGTGAAGAAAGAAGCTGACACTTATAATGACGCCACGGTCCGTTGGTTCCCTTCGAGAAAAGGGATGCTTGCGCACGGCACGTTTGCACCGAACCAGGAGCTGAGTTTGTGGATCAAATTGGCAAGAAAAACGTTTGATTATAGTAAAAATGACCAGTTTTATGACTTCATAGCAACTGTATACTTGCTTGTATCGAATTAGATTTTTTTCTTTGTTGGACCCATTAATGGAGTTGGCACCGGGACCTTTGAAATCATAGAGCCGGCCCTGACTGAATACTGAATAGTTTCGGGTCCATAAACAAATGACAGGAAGATCTCAACAAGCTAGACAACTATCACTATCAAGACTCGAGACAAAGAGTTTGTTGAGATCGCCTCTCTGATTTTGTTCGGAGCCGTCCTGCGAAAATTCTGCACCGAATAATCGCAAGAACCTTGCTGGCCTCCTGGGGGGCGCTACGTGCCGGCGTTTGGCCGTCGCATTCTTCAGCAAATGCGGCATCCGCGCCGCCGTGGCTCAACAAAGACCGAAATAATAGTGCAGAGTTGATCATGCATGCTTCGCAGCCTCGCAGGTGCAAAGTACCACCGTACGTGGACAGTACAGAGCCGCCGCATGGTGATTAATTCCTCCTTGGATCGGATGGATGATGCACTGAACCCGTTGAAAACCTGAATCCTCGGAGTGCCTACGTGCATGCTAGACAACAATGTGCAAGTCCTTACAAGTCGTCTAATCATGGTGTGCTTGGTCAATTTGAATGTCTCCACTCTCCACAGGAGACGGCTTCTTGTGAAAGCTCCAGCATCTCTATCAGTTAGTAAAGTAGGCTCCAGCATCGATCGAGCGACCTATAGAAGTTTTCCTGGATATTTCCTGGGATTTTCGCCTTTTGAAACATCAGTACTGTACTGTGCTTATTAGTAGTCAAAACAGTCAAAAACTCATGGAGTCCAAGAACATTTTGACGCAATTAACATTCACCTACGTAGGTACGTGCGTAAGTGCATGCTTGGTCTGCAAGAATTAATCGCGGAGATCATATATAGGTAGCAGTTAGCACGCAGAGAACGTGTCGCACTTGAACAAATCCACCCTCATCCTCCTCCTCACCAGATTCACCCTTACGTACGTTAGACCTAATTAAGAGCTTAATACTTATATTATGATGTCGTCGGTTTCACAAACACACCAATCAATGGCCCTTTCAACCAGAGAAAGTAATGTGAATAGATTCCGATGCTAGCTGAATGCCCTTTCATGCATCTCTTAACCAGTCCAACTTACTGTTAGTGTCGTCGATCGCTAATTCGTCTCCTCACGCAAAACAAACGTCCACTCCTTATAATTACTATACCCGTGTTATTGTCGTCTTCAATCCACACACACGAAACTGACCTTGTCCAGCCATATATGTTGCTTCCCAGGTACAAGCCACCTGCCCACCTAGTACTATAAATTAACCTCTAATGGCTCACCTCGCTTCTCCATCAGTACAATCGTCTATGAGCAGCATGGACCAGGAGGACTTGGGTTCGTGGCTTGGACTAGCAACCGGCGGCCACGGCGGTGCTTTGTGGCATAGGAACGACGGTGAGCGACGGCGCCCTCCGGTTCAACTTGACGAGCTCTTCCCGCGGTGTGGCAAGCAAGAGCGCGTTCGTGACGAACAAGCGGTGATCAGCAAGGCCGGTGGGAAAGGTACAAAACAGAGGATCAAGGACGTCGACCGATCGTCGTCGAACGGTCCATCTCCGAGCGACGGCGGCAGGAGGAAGAAGCTCAGGCTCACCAAGGAGCAGTGTACCCTGCTCGAAGACAGCTTCAGTGCCCACCACATACTGTCTCACGTATGTATCCATTGAATTAATTGTTGTATTTGGAAATTTCTTGAATCTATATACTACGTAAATTCGTGCTTTTGTTTCTATGGCTAGCTAGCTGTTGTTGAGGATATGGTCTTTGACGTCGGTGTGGCATGCAGGTTCAGAAGCAGGAGCTGGCGCGGCAGCTGAATCTGAGCTCCAGACAGGTGGAAGTGTGGTTCCAAAATAGAAGAGCCAGGTATGGAAATGTTGCGCCTTATACTAACCTCCAAGTAGTGATCTATCTAGTGATCAATAAGTAATCGGTGTGCATGGTGTGATAACAAAATATCCTCTGTTAAAGTTCTGAAATTTATTCCTCAAGAAAAAAGTTCTGAAATTCTTTGTGCATGCAAAACAGAACAAAGCTGAAGCAGACGGAAGTGGACTGCGAATCCCTGAAGCGGTGGTGCGAGAGCCTAACTGACGAGAACCAGCGGCTAAAGCACGAGCTCGTGGAGCTGCAGCGGTCGGCAGCGGCACGGGCTGCCCACACGCAGATCTTCTCCCAGCTCCCCAGGGCAGCGGCCATGGTGAACTTATGCCCGTCCTGCGAGAAGGTGGCCGTGAATAATTAACCAAAGTATGGATGGATGTATGAATATAGTTTTGGAGGATTCGAGTGAGTTCCTCTAGGTTAATTAAGTGTTGTGGTAAATCTTAGTATTTGACGATCTTGGTTATATGTGGATTCCATGACGTTACACGACAATTAATTTCTTAGTTTGTTCTAATGAAATAATTAACGGATCATGGATGGGATACAAGGCAAATGAAGTTTTATTGGAATCGTTTTATGTTTCCTTTTGCTCTCTTTTTCACTTTGAGGGGTTGATTTTGTTTATTTCTTGCTGAACTAAGCATAACACGTTATGTCCATACCGAGCATTATAAATGAGAGGTTGTGCTGTTCACCTAAACCCTGTCCTATGAGGGACAAATTTGTTTGTAAAACCGTCTAACCTTTTTGTTTTACAGGGGAGTAAAACAATGGGCTCTGCATCAAATTGATGTATACAACCTTAATTTGTTGCAAGTTTCAAAGTTTACAAATTATCACGGATCACTCAAATTAGAAAGTTGAATCAGCAATAAAAAACACAAAAAACTCACCGTTGCCATCCACTTTGACTGAAGATAATCCAAATGACTTCTATCCAGCAATTTCATCTGGTATCCAAATGTTTACGTTTCTCCACATGAAGGAGGAAGTACCACAACGATTAGGCTTTTGCTTCTTTCTGCCATCTTTTCCTCTTTAAGGGGTTGATTTTGTTTATTTCCTGCTGAATTCTGCATAACATTATCTCCATCAGGCCATAACGAGCATTATAAATGAGAGTTGTGCTGTTCACCTAAATCCTGGCTTCTGATGGGATTAATTTGTTTACAGAATCATCTAACTTTATTACTCCCTCCCTTTATATATATAAGGCCACCACCCCATTTTTTAGGTACCAAGAAAACAAATCTAACTAATAAATAGCGACTGATTGTGTGGAAGACCTCTTTTTTTTTTAAGCTAAGTAAACATGTTGCATGAAGGCCCGACTGCAGGGCGTTCAATGATCTTATTCGTACTTGTTGGATGGGTGACTCAAGCAATTGTAGCTTAGTTGGGTTTGTGAAGATTTGGTCTTCTACGGTTTTATTACAAAAGTTTTGGAGGAATATGACGATTCAAAAAAGAGGAGCCAAAGATGACGGCTATGAATGTCTCCTATGTAAATTTTAGTTTAAGCACGGTTCTTTACTTTTTGTGAATGTTTCAATTAGTTCACTTTAACATATTTGATGAGTTAATCAATAAGTTGAACAGATAAAAATTGGTTAATTAATGGGTGATTACAAAAGGATTTTTATCAAAGCATGTGTATGAAAAGTTGTATCGTTTGTGATAAAAAAACATGTGCATAGAAATAATTTTGCAGAACCGAAATAAATGGAAATACCGTTGAGCTTGTGCCCTCCCTCTAGGAAAAAAATAAATATATGAACTAAACCCAATCACGAATAAACAATAGGTGCTTAACTATGGTATATAGTTTGTTAAGTTAACCCAATAGTTCAAGTAAAATATTTCTTAAGGAATAAAACAGCTTCCCAATTTAAGTATCATGATTTTTAATTAAAGAGCAACTAAAACTTCACACTATTACCCATGTATTGAAACTGGTAGTGTTAGAAAAAAGATTGAAACCACTGGATCCAACCTTTGCCTCAATTGTTGTCCTCCTGTATTTGCTAATACTGTTTCTAAAGAATATGCCCATCGGACATAAAAAATGAGAAACTTATTATGGTATCGAAAACATGCGTTTCAAAGTAGGCTCATTTCAATGTCGCTAGAAAAAGCGACGGTGGCATGTCGATCTGCGATTAAGCGAACTCACTAGCCTTATTTGGCCACACACCATGTTCCTCTTATACGCGCTTGATTGTATTCCAAGTTGGTCAACACTTAAGTACTATTGTCTTAGGATTGATAGGATGAATCGTTACTGCCACATGTTCATGTAAACGTTGTCAAGAGCAAACTTCACAAAATCACAACTACCAACTACTGAGAGTAGGGCTTCATAAAACAACAAATGAAGAAACTTTTATCAGAAGATCACAAGTTTTAGGTAAGTTGTTTCCGAGGATCTCAATCTAGCGATTTATTCAATTTGCCACCACAACCTAGTCCCACCGGTCAGGTGTCACGTGAGAGAGGAGGCGGCATTTCATTATTTTCTTGAAGACCGGACTTGGATTGGACTTGAACCGGATTGTTGAAAGTTTTCGTATATTTATCCAATTTTTTGTTCAAATATTCAAATGTTTAACACTATTTGAAAAGTTTCGTGAATATAACCTACATGACTAAGTAATTTCCGTGTTTTGTAACTTCTCGCCAGTTTTCCTTTGAACTTTATGAGAAGAGGAAAAATATGAGTATCCGGTTACAAACAACAAGTAGCGAGTAAAGTTTGAAATTCTAAGCTCATTTTTCTGGCGGTTTGGAAGCCTTAAAAAATGTAACTTTCAAGCCAAAATCCAATCGAAAGTCCCTCAAGAAACCGAAAAATACAAATAGCTATTGGATTCTTTTTAGATTTTTTAAAAATAATATGAAATTTTAAACAGCGGCTAAAGTGACGGATAGGGCACCAGACACCAGGGGACTAGAGTACTATTTTCACGAGGTGACTAAAGGTATACACTCTCGTCCTAATTCGCCTATCCCCTGCTGCCCTGCAACATTTTGTTGTTGTTGACAAGAGCGTGCGTATCCACTGCAAAGTCTGCAACTCCTGAAGCAAAGTTGTGTTGGGTGCAGCCAGCGTAGGACGGTGTAGTGAGTACCGACGGAGCAGCAGCTGGGAATCACACGCCTATCCACAATCATACGTGTTGGATGTTCCTCACATCGTACAGCCGCCCGATCCCGCGTAGACGACACGTTCGCCTGAAGACGTACATCCATCGATCATCATCCCACGCGCGCACTCGATCGGGTGAGGACGGCCATCGATCGATCTGCAGAACTTCAGAACCAACCAATGGATCTTATCTGTGGCCTGCACATCTCCAAGGATGCAAACCCAAGCTCACCTTCCAGCACGCAGCAAGAAGGCGGTCGTGCTCAGCCAGCTTCCCCGCTGGTCACCGGCCGGCGCCAGGGAACCTGCCGTTGAAAAAGCTCAAGCATGCTTCCTCCGAATCCGATGTGGAGACCAATACCATCGCTGATCTGACATCGTTCTAGTGCTGCTTGTTAGATGTTGTAGACGTCCTTCCCTTTTCTGTTCGTCTTTGGGCTGTAATAAGCTACTCTGAACTAGACTAGCCCCGACGCACCAGCAGACAGCTGTGTGTTTGTGGTTGCTGTCTTTCCTCTTTCATTTTCAAACTATGTATACTGAACCTTTGGGTTTCGTTGTTCTGAGGATGAAGCTGGTGCAAGGGAAGCCCTTTTCATCTAACACAAATCGATCTGCAGAACGTACGCCGTTATCTGCTTCAATTATTGGTGCCTTCTTCGGTTGTGCTCCGTCGACACAGAAAACAAAATTATACATGAATGGCGTCTAGTGTTTCATAGTGCTATCGTCGTCCTTTTCTAAAAAAAAATAGTGCTATCGTCGTTTGCACGTACGTACAATGTACGTGGCGCAAAAAGTTAAATGGTCTAGAGATTCCTGGGTTCTCGTCCCCTTTCTACCCGTCTCCTTCATTAAAATTTGATCTGCATTCTACTATGTCAAAGATGTTTGAATTCTGCACTGACGGAACACTATCATGAGCTGTGAGAAACCGGTAATGTAAGGCATGTACAACCCTAGACCCTAATCTGGGCACTTAAGTGACAAAAATAGATACCAGAACAAGTATTTAGCAATTTTAGACGCTAATCACCGGGGGAAATCCGCTCCATCACTCTCCTCTAAGCTAAACTGCCATCATCATGGTCATCCAGCTAAAGTTTTGGTAGAAGCAGGGCCGGGATAACATCTCGCAACCTGACACACAATAAACTAACCTAGCTAGTACATTATTCTCAATCGTAAAACCAGTTGGTTTGTGTAGCTTTCATGCATGCGTGTCTTACACTACTCGAGATCAGTGAGTCCAACTAAATATCCCAGCTTGTTGCTAGAATCCATGAAGACGTAGACCAGAAAAACATCGGCCATCTCACTATCCCAGGATTTCAGCTCGATCCTCTCAAGGAGAGCGATGTGCGATGAGATTGCGACCGGGCGGCGGTTTCTTGCTGGCCGGATTCAGCATCGCAGTCGCTGTTCGTGCTGTCGCGGCATGCACATACCTACCTCAGTTGCTTTCCAGTTTCCACCTTCTTTGTTTGAAGCCTTAATTAACGAGTGTAATAAACTACATTTAGCATGTTGCTTTGAAACTTTTTTGTACAAAGCAAAAGGCACATCTCGCCCTACGCCATTAGGGCATGGCCATCGCATAGCCCTACGGGTACTGCCCCAATAGGTTCGGGTGGTCTAGCTTTGGTTCCGGTGTTGCTCAGGGGCTCTTCTTCACGAGGCAACCTCTTAGGGTGTGTTCAGTTCCAGAACGAGGTGGAACGGAATGGAATGGTTCCGCACCTGGAGCCCGTTCTTGCGTTCGGTTGCGGAATGGAATGAAATGTAGCGGTTCCTCAAAATGAAATATTCCCTCTAGATCCGGAATACGCTGGTCCGGCCGATTTGGCCGGACGAGGTGGAACGGATGACTGTCACGCGCTAATTAATCCAGTTTTTAGCATTAATTAACCCAGTTTAGCATTAATTAATTAAGATTAAGAATAATTAATCAACATTAGCAATAATTAATCCAGTTTAGGAAATAATTAATCGAGTTTAGAATAATTCCATTCCCACTTCACTCCATTCCATTCTCATCCCATTCCAAAACCAAACACAAGAATGGAATGGTTCCGTGATAACTTTTTGCCCAAACCGAACACAAGAATGGAACGGTTCCATGACAGTGGAATGGAATAACGAACACACCCTTAGTCAGAAAAACGGGAAGGAGAGGAACAAAGGTGAGAGGTAAAGATGAAAACAATGGGGTCCATAGCATCATAAACGTCAGCTTTTGCCTAAAAAATAGAAAAATATGCTGATGACCCTAGTTTCCATGCCGAGCTGGATGCATCGGGAGCAACGGCTACCACTGCCCCCATTGCTCGTGCCCTTAGAAGCCACGCATGGAAAAAGAAGCTGGCCCCAAGGACCGACGTCCGACTCCCGACGGTGCATGCATATGTATAATCCCCGGCCGAGCTCTATTATTGGACACTCTTGGACACATTATGTTCGACCTCACTCGCCCAAATTCAAAGCCATGTACGCATTGTGATGGTGTTTAAGAGCGTTTGTAGAGTAGCATGGACTACTTTCCCGGTAGATAAAGGTAGCAAAATTTAAGCTGCCCAAACGTTTTATATTTAGATACAGAAAAAGTAGAAAATTTTAATCATCCTAATGTACCTCAGAAATATCATTGAAGCTTTTACGGTAGCAAAAGCCACAGAACCACTAAAACCCTCGGCCAAGCGTTGAGACATGATGACACAACACCACCAAAAGCATTAGATATATATTAAACTCCCTACTTATAGTCTTCCACCACCACCGTGAAGAAAGCGACTTTTTGATCACCATCTCGAATGATCTTCAGCCTCCGGTAACCACATAAATGTCGTCACTTTCTTCAAGCTATTCTTTTAAGAATTTATTAGCAAAGCTTGTTGTCACCGCCCAAGTAGCTACCCATCCAAAGTTAACACACCTCAGCCAGGCTCCACCTTCAGGGGAGGCTAAGTTTTTCCGGAAGCATACCAGAAAATTGAGCTATTTGACATCCCTCCAAGTCCTTGAAATGTATGTTTCAGTTCCTCAGGTAGGATAGTACCAGACACACCTGTTAAGATTGATCAAGGAATGTTTGTTAAACACTAAAGTATATATGTTATTCCAAGGTGAGTAAAAGTGTGTTTGTTTAGGCAAGTGAAGTGTGTTCAGGGAGAAGGGATGGCGCCACTATGGATTGTGTTAATCACTTTTCTGTGATGGTCACACTTAGGGATGAAAACGGAACGGAATTTTCCACGGAAAAACGAAACAAAATGGAAATACGCAAACAAACACAAAATTTGGTGGGACGGAAACGAAACAATATAGCAGGCGCAAATTATAGGCCCAGTAATTCTACTGGGTGCGGTAATTAACTAATTATAGCAGGCGCAATAATTCCCAGGTTCAACATTTCAGTGTTGAACTAGCCTTAGGGACATGGGTGTAAACTGTAAATTTATAGGATAATGTATGTAATGTATTCCATTTTAAAACCGTTTTAAACAATCCATATCCGGTTTTAAGAAATCAGACGGTTAAGGATATTCGATTCCTAACTTGATACCCGAAGGAAGAAGAAGGCAAAACGTTATGCACCTATCTATATGATTAACTTTGTTTCCGCTCCGTTTCCATCTCCGGATCGACGACCACATATATTCACCTTCGAATCTGCATATGGTCATTATCCGCTCCATTCTAAATCCGTAAGACGTGCTAAAGGATATAGTAGAGACAAAATCCTAACCTATTTACATCCCTAGTTAGGGACTATACTAGCTATTTTTCAATGTTGCCAAAGTTGATAAGTTATGCACGCTATACTGTGTAATCATGATATCGTGTTATATTTTATTTCCCCTCTGAAACTTGGTAAGTCTATTAGTTTGATTGAAACCATTCTCATTAACAACATTCAACCATCCGAGCAACCATAGGCTTCCTTTCGCTACACTTTACTTCCATTTAATAAGAATAGTAATTCACTTTTGTTATAAGAAAATAAAGGCCTTATGAGGGAAGGCACCTTTCTCTATATGGGTAAAGGAAGAAGATGCTGCTTTGGCTTTCGTTTCTAGCTCTGCTTGAGCTGTTTGCTCTGTTTCTCTTGATATGGATGTCGGTGAGTCAGATCTCTTCTCTCACCTATCTGTTTCCGACAATATTTCCGTATTTATTTTTGAGATTTCTATATTCGTTTCTCTAAGAAAAACAAATGTGGGGTATCCGCTCCTTCGTCCTATTCACGACTGAAGCCAAAGGAAAGGCTCAGAGCACGTTTTCCCACACACATTCCACTCGTGTCGCCAAAAAATGTCAGTCACGGCAAAAGCGCCAGCGGAAACGCCAAGAAATGATGCCTCGGCAAAAGCCCTGCCGCCGCCCCACCATTCACCATTGCCCACTCGTCCCTGTCCGACGAGGCCCTCGCGCCAAGTATAAAATCCAACCACCACCTCCGACTCCTCCATTCCTCATCGCACTCCACCAACACCTCCACTGGCCGCAGTCCACTCCCACTGAGCTTGAGCTAGCGTGCCAGTGAACAAGATAGAGGCGGCGGCCATGGAGATGGTCCTCGACTGGCGCTCGGTGGGCTCGCTGATCGCGACGCTCATGTTCTTCCGGACCGCCATGCGAGACTTCATGCCGCCGGAGGCCGAGCTGTGGCTGCGCCGCCTCCTCGCGCGGGTCGCCGCCGCGTTCAGGCCGCCCACGGCGACCATCCTCATCGACGAGGCGGACGGCGCCGCCAGCGGCGCCACCAACGACCTCTACGACGCAGCGCAGCTCTACCTCGGCGCGCGCTGCCTCGCCACGGCGCCCGCCGTGCGCCTCTACAAGCCGCGCCAGGCAAGCCGCGCCGTCGCCTCCCTCCCGGACGCCCACACCGCGCACGACACGTGGGAGGGCGTCACGGTGAAGTGGACCTCCACCGCGCGCCCCGCCGAACGCGGCGGCAGCCCGTACAACTTCTACGGCGGCGGCCGAGGCCACTCCGGCGGCGGCGGCGAGCACCGCAGCCTCGAGCTGCAGTTCCCGCGCCAGCACCGCGACTTCGTGCACGACAGCTACATCCCCCGTATCATCGACGAGGCCACCAGGATGCGGCTCACGTCGCGCGAGCGCAGGCTCTACACCAATCGCGCCACCGCGCCCGGCGAGGACCACCACCGCCTCTGGACCTCGCACGCCTTCTCCCACCCCTCCACGTTCGACACGCTCGCCGTCGACCCGGCGCTGCGGGAGGAGATCCGCGCCGACCTGCTCCGCTTCGCGTCCCGGCGTGAGCACTACGCGCGCGTGGGCCGCGCATGGAAGCGCGGGTACCTGCTCCACGGCCCGCCTGGAACGGGCAAGACCAGCCTCGTGGCCGCCATCGCCAACCTCCTCGAGTTCGACGTCTACGACCTGGAGCTCACCACGGTGCCCACCAACTCCCACCTCCGCCGCCTGCTCGTCTCCACCACGCCCAAGTCCGTCGTCGTCGTCGAGGACATCGACTGCTCCCTCGACCTCTCCGATCGCAAGAACAAGGGCTGCAGCGTCGACGAAGACAAAAACGCGCAGCTGGCGATGCTGTCCCCGGCGGCCGCGGCGGCCATGGCGGCGATCGGGCGGGAGTCCATAAGCCTCTCGGGCGTGCTCAACTTCGTGGACGGGCTCTGGTCGTCCTGCGTCGGCGAGCGCCTGATGATCTTCACCACCAACCACCCGGAGCGGCTCGACCCGGCGCTGCTCCGACCCGGCCGCATGGACCGCAAGATCGAGCTCGGCTACTGCACGCCCGCCGCGCTCCGCGTGCTCGCCAAGAACTACCTCCGCGTCGGGGAGGACCCCGACGAACACGATCCCGACACGGTGAACGATCTCATGGCCGAGGCCGAGGGCCTGCTCGCCGCCGACGTGCGCATCACGCCCGCCGACATCGGCGAGGTCTTCATGGGCTGCGACGGGGCAGGGGCCTCCGCCGCCTTGAGGAAGCTCGTCGGTGAGCTACGCCGCAGGAGGGACACGCCGGACGTAGACGCGGCACAGCCGAGTGAACTGACAATAGAGACAACGGAGTAAGGCGTGCAGAGAGCGGCATTGGCCGGCATGAACGTGGCTTGTTCGAACTTTCGCATATCATCGATGTCGATGTTTGGGCGGGACAAAATACTAACAATGGCACGCTCGTATTGTTGAGGATGGTCGCCTGTCGGTCAAAGATGTTTACTCCCTTCTTTGCACAATACAAGGCTTAATAATTTGACTAAGAGTTAATTTTTTCTAAGTTTGACCATGTAATGCGGAATAAATATGCTCTAAAAATCTGTTTTTTGGTGGACCTAGTCAAACTCATTCGGTATATGGCTGCACATATGTTAGTCTATAAATTTCGTCAAATTTAACATTATTATTTTTATTATATTTATGTGCCTTATATTTTGGAACAGAGGGGTGACACTTTTCCATGCTACCGGTGTGTCACTGTGTTCTAGTAATAACTTTGTTTTTAAAGCACATAGCGAAACCTTCGAGGGTCCCTTTCAAACTTTGTCTCGAATACGAAATTTAAAGGGTTTGAAGTGATACATTTTTAACCCGCAAAAACAAATGATACATTTTTGTCATGCCGCAAGAAAAACGTATTAACTTCCCATAATGATATAGTTTGTGGAAATCTGGCAAGAAAAATATCAAATACTACCCAAAATGATATGATGCGACACTCGTGAATTCTATCTTAGTTGATGAAATTAGTGAGAAAAGAGGAGAGAAAGAAAAAGATGCATCGGCATATGATTGTCACTGAAAATGTATCAGGAGGATAGAGCTTATACTTTCTTTCCTTGGAAATGCCTAAAACGAATTGTAATAAAAAAAAAATAATATCCTTTGATGCAAATCTTGTATGTGCAATTTCGCAGGAAGTACTATCTAGATGATGCTGTTGCAAAGGTCACTTCTCCTGCTCTATGTGCGGCAAGTGTGGCCTTCACTAACTTGGCAAGTGTGGCATTTTTAATGTCTCATTTGTCCAGTAATCCATTCATCGATTAAAATGGTGCTTGCACTACAAAGTTTGTAAAAATACTGCATGTAGGGCCTACAAGATAAGATGGTCTATATGGCACTTGACTATACTTAGAAAGAATAACAATGACAAAAGCACTCGGAAATTGGACAAGCATATCTAGCGTGGCAGTCTAGCGGATAACAGGAACTCTTGCTCCAAGCTATAGCACGTGTTTCGGCTGCGCTGAGATGCCGTATTGGAAGTTCCCCCGTCTAGGTTCTGGAAGGACTGGCGACCTTGAATCTCTTGCTCAACAGCTGGATCAACTTGAGATGAATCCATCCGATCCACTCGCAATTGCTGCAATATTGTTTCGACTTGCTTCATTGTAGGCCTTTCCTCACCTTTCAGCCTCAAGCACTTCTCCGCAAGAGAAGCAACCTTGTTGATCTCTTCGTCAGTTGCTTCTTCAAGAACCTGAGCTGCCACTATATCTTTGATTTGCCTCGACTTGATCTCCGAGAGGAAATAGTTACACAGGCTCTCCTTCATTCCTGACTCGGCTGTAAAAACAGGTTGTTTCCTCATAAGAAGTTCTAGGAGTACCACACCAAAGCTATAAACATCACTCTTCTCATTTAGCTGCCCAGTCTGGTAATATTCTGGATCCAAGTATCCGAATGTGCCCTGCACATTTGTGACAAGATGACTTTGATCAATAGGAACAGTTCTCGAAGCACCGAAATCTGAAACCTTTGCAGCATAGTTTGCATCCAAGAGTATATTAGAAGATTTCACATCACGATGGAAGATCGATAATGATGCTGCTGAGTGGAGATAATACAGAGCACCCGCAGCTTCTGATGCGATTCGTAAGCAGTCATCCCATGACAATGAAAACTTGTTGCTAGAATCATGATGGAGAACTTGAAATAATGATCCATTGGGTATGAAATCGTACACTAATAAGGGGACCTCAGTTTCAAGACAGCACCCAAAAAGCTTCACGATATTTCGGTGATTTATCTGAGAGAGGATTGCAACCTCGTTGATAAAATCGCTGATCTCAACTTCCTTGATAAGCTTGGATTTTTTTATGGCCACGACATGCTGGTTTGATAAGATCCCTTTGTAAACCGTGCCATGCCCTCCAAGGCCCAGGATACGTGCAGGATCAAAGTTACCTGTGGCCCTTTGAAGCTCTTCAACAGAGAAAATCTTTGTCTTCGCGCTTGCATTATCGTCTGCTGATATCAACTGTTCTAAGAGAATGCCCTTGTTCCTTCGGAAATACTTCTTTCTTAGTTTCTTCTGGACCTCTCTATCCCATCTTCGAACGACAAATATTACAATTAAGCCGAGAAGTAGCATGCCAAAGCCACTGCTAAGCCCAACGACGATACCTACAACAATGGAATTCATCAATCAATCATGTATCTCCAGTATGTTTTGAGGAGAAGAACAGAACATTCAGCCTATATGCGCTCACCTAGAAAGAGATTTTGCTTTCTTACTGGAGCGCACAACATTTTTGTTATATCATACTCTGTATGATCAGGGCACTTAGCACAGCTGTAGTTTCCGATAGTGTTCTGGCAAATGCCTTTGCAAAGTCCTGGTGTCCGTTCACACTCATCAACATCTATAACCATATCTCTGTCAGTAAATACAAAACTTTGTACAAATAGTACAAGGAGAGAGAGAGAGAGAGAGAGAGAGAGAGAGAGAGAGAGAGAGAGAGAGAGAGAGAGAGAGAGAGTACCTTCACAACCATCTGGGATGTACGGATTTCCTTGAAAACCATGCAAACATGTGCACCTATATCCAACATAACCTTCATTGGAGCTGATGACACCCAGGCAGGAGCTATGTATACTCACACACGCATATCCAGAGGTGTTCATTTGGGCCTCTTGGCATGTAAGATTGTCAACAGCCCATCGCACAGAGGCTGATTCTAGAGGATCAACATATAGGATTGGTTTAGGAGCTTCTGAAGATTGCAACAACGCATTAAATATATCTCCTCCAATTATTGAATCATATTTGATTCCCAGAAGCCCCTCACTGACATTTATGTGTGTCACATCAATGATCCCACTATTAAGCCGGAGAACGGGTGGTGCAGTGTCTGAGCAGTTGAGTTGAAAAGTATCCCTTGCAGAACAGCCTTCTTCTATACCGAAAGGAAATGGGACACTGACATCCCCACACTGTCGAGAACAATTGACCTTTTGCTCTCTTGGATTATACTCTATTTTTCAAAAGAAGTTCAAATTCATCAATTCCATAATGATAAATTTTGAGATTAGCTACAGAAATCAAGGAAGGTTTGGGTGTATAGCGTATATAAGGTAGGTTTGGGTGAAGGAACAGTATATTCATCCCTATCTAGTTTTATTAAATGACACAGCTCCATGTAAAAGATTGGAATTATATATGTTGTGAGTAGTCCATACTTGTGGGAATAAGAATAAGATCACACAAAACTGACAGTGGTCAGACGAAAATTCTGCTAGCTTGCTAGATTAAATTAGAATAAGATGAAAATTAAGAACTCAAATTACATCCCCCGGCAGTTTAAATCTTTCAAATATCGAATGGTGCTTTACAGTAACCCAATCTTAGCAGTGTTAGTAATGAAACACATATCAATTCAAGGAATGTAATAATACTGTATCTTTCAATTGGGATAGAAAGACAAATAAAAACAATAAGTCACTCTCGCTCTCAACCCCACTTCCCGCCCGTTTGGTGTACAGCACCGTAAGATTTTGTTATATAAGTTATCAAACTATGTGTCTATTAGACAATTCAGAAGTACGAAAAAGTAACAAACGTTCTTCAAAACATTTATTGTGCACAGAATTGAATGAATTAGAACTACTGCAAGAAAGTAAGCAGCGATATGCTTTGGACTCTGATCCTAAAAAACTATCGCTAGCTGTGCTATGAGTTTGTACCTGTATAGTTATTTTCCCGCGACACTTAAAGGAGATCAGAGGGAGTATTGTAAACGTCAAATTGCTTCCATGGCGATTTTTGTAGAAAATAGAAATTATACTACGAAAATCGAGTAAATTATTTCAAACATGGATTTCTCATAGTTTTTCTAATATGCATGTATTATTATGAATTATGAGATTAATACTCCCTCTCTTCCTAAATATAAGATGTTTTAGCATTTTTCCAATCCACATGTATCTAGACACGTTTTAGTGTGTACACTCATTTCATTCCGTACGTAGTCCACATTGGAATATCCAAAATTCTTATGATTAGGAACGGAGGGAGTAGTTTATTACTAAAGAAATCTGTTTTTCTATATTCCTTGACGGCTTGACCTCATACTTGTATCTATTGTTGCCAAATGCAAATAAATGCATCACAAACAAAGAACTACCGATGTAACTTGACTGTAGATTGGTCATGTAACCCGGCACAAAACAAAAGAATACCTGAATGAACCTCCAAATACTCAAACAGAATCCATGTACTGTCACAGATAAAAGGCCAAAAGCCAAAAACGTATGCATGGTTTCAGAAAAAATGATACTTATGTTATATTTCCCTAAGTTTGTTAAAGTAATTCAGTTATTAATGGGAGATATATATTTATATATCATATCTCAATAAATAAATCAGGGAGTTAATTTTGTAGAGCTACACCCGCTTTCGTAAAAAATAAATCCAAAAGGAGCTGTATAAATGTTGTCCTGTGCCATGTGTGCATCACCTTGTACTTTCACAAGACAAACTGCTGCAACAGACAACTTCATAAAATATATGATGGAGGAGATTACCGTGGTCAGGCGAGCAGCCATCGGAGATATACGGATTGCCTTCATAACCGCTGTTGCACTGACACATATAACCAACATCAGAAAGAGGAACCGCGCATTCGCTGTGGTGGCTGATACATGCATAATTGCTATCTTCCATGCTCCTGGAGCAGCTCATTTGGTCCACAATACTCCACAAAATTGATGTCTCAATATTTATATTGATTGTTTCCCACAGGATGCTGAGATAAGATTCTGTTTGTACCTTACTTGTTTTGTGGCGAACAAACTGTAACTCAAGTGTACGAACAAATATTGATACAGATACAAAGCACAGTCCAGGCCCACCGGGGTCCTGCCTGTATACTTGCTCTGCAATCTTCATACTCATGCAGGTTACGTTACAAACCAACCTAAGATTACCAACATCTTTATCTACCAAATACACATCCAGGTCACAAGTAACAATAGAAAGGGTCATCGTCTCAAGTACAGTAAAACTATTTCCCGGAGTCCATGACATGTTATAGGCATCAACACCAGGTTTCATGGGGATGGTTTTGGAGAAATTGACCTGAAAAGTATCGGGCGTCAAGCCACCAGTGTCAATATTGGTGACAACCTGGGTTGTACTGTCATCATCTAAGAAGAGTTTTGGGGGATGAGTGGTGCGGCTGCAAATTAAACTGAAATCAGAATTCCTGAAACAGCCAGCTCCTATGCCGAATGGGTAGATGAAGGTCAAGTTACCGCACATGTCCGCACAGCTGCCAGTAGGATGGAGAGTAAAATTTGATGAACTTGTGCCGGTGCTGTCGTCCTGCAGGGACCTAGTCTCCAACCGACTGATCAAGCGATTCAGAGGCTGGGTGGTGCTCCCATCTGCGTGTCTCAAAACCGTAGATGCCCGCGCTTCGACCATCGCTAGCATGGCAAGTATCCTTCCAAGTATGAGCAAAGCAAACATGGCAGTGAATTGGGCAACCAACTCCTCTGCTCAGGTAGCAAGATGCTGGGGAATGTGTTTGTGTGTATGCGATTGGACATACAATACCACAGCTGGTGGTCAAAATGAATTAGGCTCTGGACTTTTACTACCATGGGGGACAGGAAGTCCTCATTAAGACAAAAGGGAGCATGATAGCGAGATTATTATGGGCGGAAAAAAGGAGCATGATACTCCACACAAAAAGGAGCATGATACTCCACACGTAAAGGAGCACGATGCTCCAGTATTAACCTGTTCACAACAGAGGGTGAACTGAAATTGATAAAGCAACAAGCTAAACTGAGATCAACACGGCAAGTATGGTCTCCTATCTCGTGCAATTCAGCTGTGTACATCAATACAGAATAGTGCAGAGAAAATCACAAAAAGACAGTGAGGTACCTTGGTAATACAGAGCAGGATTAACCTCAACTACAAAAGTATAGGCCAAACATCAAATGACCTGCTCATCAAAATTTGCAAAGTTAGTGATACAGTATTAAGTGTAAAATGATGCGTCAGCATTCGAAAAAATATCATACCTGTATGTGGTTAGTATCATAGTCCACTAAGTGCTACACTCCTTCCACCAGGGTTGGATTGGTTGGAAAATACCGACCAAGTCACCAGTGTTGGAATTAGTCGATTTCTATCAGTCAATTATTACTGAATAGACAAAACAAATCAACTTTTAAGCCGAGAATTAGTCAATTTACCAGCGGACATGTGGCCTGCCTCTGGAGTCTGGCCCCATTTCACCTATCTCGCAGCCGGCGCTCCACCGCCTTCATGCCAGTGGACGGCGCCCGCCGATGTATGGTGGTCGGCCGCTGCCCGTCGTTAGCTGCGGGTCTCGCTGACCCCCTCTCCTGGAGATCCGGGAGCTCGAGAACCATCGACCGCTTTAGGGTTCCGTGCGGGCTGGGCTGCGGCGCTGCGCCACCACCGTCGTGTTATTTATTTATTTAACTCAGCACCAGCGCCAGCCACCGCCGTCCTCTGCCCAGGCAGGGTCGTATAGGACTTCCCTCTAGAGGTGTAAATGTCACATACTTCCTTTCTCTTTTTCTTTATTTGAACTTGGGCTTTATAGATCAAGAAGACATACTAGTTTGGTTACATTCACGATTTTTTTTTAATTTACCATATATATTAAACCAACAAAGAGTACAAAAAAGAGTACATGATTACATCGATTACAGAAACAATACTAAAAGAGACGAGCAAATCTATGAGATCTTCAAACCCTTTCTTTCTGCATGACACAATCTTTTACTTTTCTGAAAGAAGCCGTAGAAAAACAACAAGAACACCATACCACAGACCCGTGAATACCACCGATGATTCTACCCTTTCAATTTTGAGCCGTAATGATAAGGCTCTGTGCACGCACACAACCATTAAATTAATCAAGAAACATCGGCAAGAGCACCACCACTGATATTCTAGGGACAAATAACCGAGCCACTTTGTCGATGACGTTAGGAGCCGAGAGAACGAATCATCATTGCCCAAGATGATCAGCCTCGTATGGTGGATCATGCGCTTCGGCGTGTTTGGTTGATTGCGTCACTTTTTGATCTCTCTAGACTGCAGCAGAGAATGTGGTATCAGCCGGAAACATGGCAGTGGTTGTTTGGTTATATGTTGTTTGAATGCAACTATGCACGCGTTTGTTTGGAAGCAAAATTGTCGTTACCGTTGCTTCTGGTGAGGTTGTTGGGCCTAAAACAGAAGTATAAGTATGAACTAAAACAAGCAGACAAGTCATTAAAGACACAACAAACATAGTCTCATAATCCATGTATCATAGTACAAGACACAAACAAGGCGCAAACATAGTCCAATTCACTAGTTTAGTCATCTTTCTTGTAGTTCATTGGGTCGTTAGGGCACTCCCTCACCGGCTCACAGCCTGAGTCGTCGAAAATGATCACCTTCTATTCCATTCGACCGAGCTTCTTAACGCGGCATAGGACACTTGCACCGTCGATGGGTTGGCCCATTAATATGTGCTAGCGCAAGCTTGATATAGCGTTGACTAAAAAGAATGAAAACTTGAGGCGAGAGGACGCGGAATTTTGGCAAATGGCGACAAGCGGGAAGAAAATCATGCGACGGGGAGTAGAAACGTGATTCGTAAACAAAACAAAGTAGTGTTTTTTAGAGTAAACTTAGTTAGTGTAAAACCAACATTAATTAGAAATACATGCGTATACGAGGACAAATAAAGAACATTTAATGTCATTATGATTTTTCGACTTTCTCGTATAAAAAATGTAAAATTTGTTTTCTTAATATTTTTAATATGAATATTTTTTAATTCTGATTTTTTTTTCAAATATAAACATTAGTCAGGATATTTTAAAAATTGTGGGATTTTAAAATTGTTTAATTAAAAATGTTTAGAATATACTTTAGATTTTAGAAATTTCAAATATGTATCAGAATTGAAAGTTTTTCAGATTTAAATGTTCAAATTTTAAAAAATGTTCACAATTGAAATTGATCAGATTAATCATGCTTAAAATCCACAAATGTTCATATTAAAAAAAATTGCAAAATTGAAAATTTTAGATTTTATATGTTCATATTTGAAAGTGATTCATATTTACAAAAATGCTTAAATTTACACAATGTCGTCATACTTTTAAAAATATATCAAAAAATTCAAATATGTTCGTAGTAAAATATGGTAAAAAATTATAGTCGTGTAAAATGTTTGACCAACATTTTATATTGTTTTGACATACAAAATGTTGCTTTTATTCTAAAAAAATAATCATACACGAGGTTAGTATTGGAGAGAGAAGTGTTCATGTGAAAACGTTAAGCTAAATGTCATGTGTGCTTGTTTAACATTGATTAGGCAGAGACATGTTTATTTCAGCTTGTTTAATATTTAGATTTCTAAAATAATACGTTGAACATCTTGTCGAGTTTTAATCTTCTTTGGACGGAGCCATTTTTAGTTATAGCTAAACAAATAAACTAAATCTCTTATGATGGATCTCGTGGCCAAGTTAATGAGCAACACGAGAATTATTAAGACATGAAGTCCCACCATAGCTATAAACTCTAGGGTCCCCGATATTAATCCCCCGAATGCATCTTTATGTATTGGACTAAGGTTTACATGTCCTCTGAAGTCCTACCCACTCCATTACACTACGGTGTTACCCTATGAGCCCATATAGGTGAAGTGATGTGTAGTCGACGTTCTCACATCACCATCATAGAACAACATAAAAGATAAACACTAGACAAAATACCAACACATGTTATATATAAATCATTGCCAATTCATCTTATGCCCTCAGGAACATACGGGAACTACTCACAACGTGAAAACATGATCATATTCAGTGGCAAAAGTGGTACAACACAATCTGAAAAATATAACTTCTCCTCCAATAATGAAAAGTACTCAATCACAAACATGAATAGGAGCACAAAACAAGTATATAGCGTTCGGTAACTCTCAAACTACGAGGGGGGCGGAGTGGATCACGGAGATGATCATGGAGATGGTGCTGGTCTTGGTGATGGTGATGATGGAGAGGTCTTCTCCCACGCCAATGAGGAGATGTGATGACGATGACGATGATTTCCCCCATCTCCGGAGCTCCGGAGCAGCAGGATCTGACCCCCTTCGGAGGGAATCAGGAGTTTCGCCGCCGACGCGGCCTCGGATAGTCTTGGGAAAATTAGGACGTCACTTTTTGGGCGAGACGAGGGTGTGCTAAAGGCGGAGGCTGAGATGGTGCTCGAGGGGCAAACAAGTGGGTCCCACGCGGCCAGGGAATCTGGCCGCGTGGACCACCCCCTTTTGGCCCTCGTGGCTCTTCTCTCTCGGATCTTTTTCCCACGGTCATTCTCCCGATGAAAAACTTGTTGTGCATTTTTTCCCGATCCTTTTGAGTTCCAGAAGGTCCTGAAACATTAAAAACAAGAAAAAAGAGGTTTTCTGCCTCCCAGAAATTAAATACAAAAAATGGGGACTTTGTATGAAAGTCCCATAAGTCATCTAAAACATGCAAAAACAATGATATAACAATGCCAATAACATTCTAATATGATAACATAAGTTATATAAATGATGATATAAAATGCACGTATCAACGTGCTGCTTTGCTCATCAACACATTGGTCCGCTCATCAATCTCAAGTAAGTATCCTGTCTTTCTCCGTTGAGTTTTCCACATGAACAAAATCACTTGAATCAGTCAAGCTCCCACCTTTAGATTTCTTTGAAACTTGATCAACTTCCGTATTTCTAATGGAAGTAAGTGCTTGAACTTGATCAACCATCCTGTTTTCCCATGGAATAAGAAGTTGAGATGATAGAGGAGAAAACACATCACACAATGACTCCGATTTTAATCGGTAATTTCTTTATCCCACATACATTCACTTTGGCATTAGATCTCACAGATGTTCTATGCATGTGCATAAGTCTCACGTTTATTTTATCTTTACATTGCAGAGTTGTTCTGTCTGGTTTGGTACCTTGTATCGAAAGGGAAATTCAGAAGAGGCATGCGCATTTTGGCTGAGTTACAGTGAGCAACAAGGCTTTGAGGTCAGAAAAAGTTATACAAACAAAAGGTTGTCCAATGGAAAAATTACATCATGTAAATTTGTTTGTGCAAATGAGGGTCTTCGATTTGAAGACAAAAGAGATCATTTAGCAAAATTCCATGGAGCTGAAACTAGAATTAATTGACAAGTTCACATGAATGTTAAAATGGACCGAAATAAGGCAAAATCGCAAAGTGTCTGAGCTGGTTTTGGAACATAATCACATGCTACACCTTCCAGAAACTTTACACTTAATAGTGTCACAAAGGAAAATTTCAGAGCTGCAAACATTTAAAATTGAATTGGCAGATGATGCGGGTATTGGTCCAAAATCCGCACATGAGTTGGCTAGTAGCCAAGTTTTGGTGGACCACTTAATCTTTGCTATACCCTCCGTGATCATAAGAATTATTTGAGGACCAAGCGCCAACGAGAAATGGCATATGGCCAAGCAGGTAGCATGCTCAAGTATTTTCAAGACAAGATTGCTGAAAACCCATCATTCCAATATGCATTGCAAATGGATAGTGAAGATCAAATAGCAAACATATTTTGGGATGATGACAAAATGATCATGGAGTATGCTCATTTTGGTGATGTTGTCGTGGTGAAATCTTTTTGTTTTTGGACGCCATTCAGTTTAGATAATTGTGGGCAATAGTTCCTATTTAGTTCAGTTCTGGGTGACATCCAGTTCAACTTTGTTATGTGCAATAGTTGCCATTTAGTTCAGTTCAAGTTCAGATTGGGTGCCATTTAGTTCACTTTTATTATGGGCAAATAGTTGTCCTTTAGTTTAGTTCAAGTTCATGTGTGGGTGTCATTCAAAGTTCAGTTTGGAGCAATAGTTGACATTCAGCTCAGTTTAGATATTTGTAAATGTACCCCTGTTCAATTCAATTTGGAGCAACAATTGGCATCTGGTTCAGTTTATTTTTGCATATGTCCTCCTATTCGATTTGCACATACACAAATGCTTATTTGAACAATCATTGAACACTCTTTATTCATAACTTCAAGCAAACACAAAAAAATTCCTTTACAATATGTGTAGTTCTACAAATGTACACGCTACAACTACAGTATAGCATGAGTGTTCCAACCAGCAAGACACCATTAGTGCTCCTCTGCTTGGAGGACGCGGTCGGCATGTATCGGGAGGTGGCAGAGTAGAGGTCGAGCGTGACGACCATGACCGGCATGGGCTTCTGGTCTTCCTTTGCGTGTTGCACTTCCAAGGTGCGCATGGCTACGACGACGCCAGCGCCGGTGACCGAGTCCATGACGGGGAAGGAGGTCATGGAGGCGGAGCAGGGCGTGTCGGCGAGGGGACAACGGCCCGAAGGAGGCCACGAAGGTCCAAATATTCATTTTTAATAGATCATGAGGAAATGATATCCTTCCTTTCTTCCATTTTATTTTTTGGAGGTTTAAAAAAAATTCAAGAGAAGCCGGTGATCTTACATTCGAACCCTCCAAAAAACGATTTGCATCCCTCGCGGGCTCACTGACGCGCCAGCATAGCTGGCCAAATGGGTCGGCCCGAAATACGACTTTTTTGACACGGCACGAGAACGGTACTAAACAGGCCGCGACACGGCACGGGCCCATTAGTGCCCGGGCCGCTACTCGATTTGAAGCACGCGGGCCGGCACGGCACAACACGATTAACCTTTTTTTAGATTTTATACCTGTTTTTACTTAATTTTTTGAATTTTTTAAAGCTATTTTTACATATTTTTAATAAAATTATACTTTTTTATTTTTTTACCGTGCCTAAACGCGTCGTGTCGGGCCAACGTGCCCTAAACGTGCCGAACGTGCCGTGCCTAACCTCGAATCGAGACCCGCGGGCCGGCCCAGGCACGGCACGGATGCTAATCGTGCCTACACTAGTAGAAAACGGACTTTTGGTCCAGACTTTTAGTCCCGCATGCGTTTGCGGCCGGTACTAATATGACATTAGTACCGATCCAGGCGGCCAGACAGGCGAGGGGCAGCAGTACCGGTCGGGAAGCAACCTTCAGTACCGGTTGGTGTAACCAACCGGAACTAAAGGGTTTGGGGCTGGCGCTGCAGCGGGGGGCCCCACGGCGAGAACGTTTAGTACCGGTCTGTGTTACAAACCGGTACTAAAGATGGACATTTAGTACCGGTTTGTGACACCAGCCGGTACTAAAACATTTCGCTATAAATTCCATCTGCTTCCTCCAGCCCGAGCTCACTTCTCACTCTCTGCCTCCTCATTTATTTCTCTCTGTTCTTGCTCGAGCTCGGTGGCGATCCGGCGATTTGTCCAATTTGGTGGCACCATTTTTTGTCAAAAAGGTTAGAAACTTGTTTCTCTTACATTTAATTGAAACTTTAGTTCATTTAGTGCTAGTTTGAGCTCATTTAGTGTTAGTTTGACCTAGATAGAAAAATGTAGGAAAATCTAGAAATGTATTGTTGGTTTGACCTAGATAGAAAAATTTAGAAAAATCTAGAAATGTAGCTTATTTAGTGCTAGTTTTATCATTTACTTTGTGTTAGTTTAGCTAATTTTGTCCTGGTTTAGCTCATTTAGTCCTAGTTTAGCTCATTTTATGCTATAATTACGTAATTAATTGTTTATAGAATTATTACTTGTATAATTTTCTTATTTGTGTAACCTTTTGTTATATATAGTGTCATGGTTTTGACATCTGTCCACACTGGCTCTCGCCCGCTCTATTATTCGGATGTGGTACGATTGTTTGTTATAAGTATATGTTTGTTTAATTTCGTGTTTATAAAAATTATACCGACCAACTTAACGTAGATATATTTTTATCTAGGAGGTAGTTGAACCGGAAAATGAGCCCGACCCTATTGTCGAGTTTTTAGTAGAAGAAAACAATGATTTGAAAGCTAAATTGAAAAGAAGTGAAGATCTTCGTCTCGAAAAGAAGATGAAATGGGAGTTGAAGATTGCCGACGTCATCGATGATAACGAGATCAAGATGGAGGCAATGCGCTTGGATCACAAGATCAAGATGAATGCAATGCGCTGAAGCTTAAAAAGTTTAGAAAATATGTCATTAGTCAAGAGGCTTGGTATCATTATGCTGTTGGTTCAATAATTACCTTAGTTGCGATTTTGATCGCATTTGTCGTTGGATTTAAATTCTTTAGCTAGTTTTATGTTAGTTTCAATTAATGAATGTTTTATGAGAACTATGTATTAGATTTGTTTAAATATGGTGAACTTGTATTAATGAATTGGTCACGTATCTATCTATTCATGATAGATATATATATATATATAACTCAGGCTAAACAGGAACTTTCTGAACTTCCTCGAGACTGTTATGTGAACCTTCTCGCGCATGATATGTGAACCTTCAGACGGAGCATGAAGTGAACTTTTTTCGTGAACATATTTTTTCAGAACTAGGTGAACTTTCTTTCGTAACTGCACGTGAACTTTTTTTCTAAACCAAGTGAACATTTTTTTATGAATGAAGTGAACTTTTTTTTTTAATAAAGAGAACTTTTTTCTAAAAAATTTGGAATGAGGTTTTCTGAAAATGTCTCGGCAATGATATGTGAACCTTCTCGCGCATGACATGTGAACCTTCAGACGGAGCATGAAGTGAACTTTTTTTCGTGAACATATTTTTTCAGAACTAGGTGAATTTTTTTCGTAACTACACGTGAACTTTTTTTCTGAACCAAGTGAACCTTTTTTTTATGAATGAAGTGAACTTTTTTTTAGCAAAGCGAACTTTTTTCTAAACTTTTTGGAATAAGGTTTCCTGAAAATGTCTCGGCAATGATATGTGAACCTTCTCGCGCATGATATGTGAACCTTCAGACGGAATATTAGGTGAACTTTTTTTCGTGAACATATTTTTTCAGAACTAAGTGAACTTTTTTACTTAACTGCACATGAACTTTTTTTCTGAACCAAATGAACCTTTTTTTATGAATGAAGTGAACTTTTTTTTAACAAAGCGAACTTTTTTCTAAACTTTTTGGAATGAGGTTTTCTGAAAATGTCTCGGCAATGATATGTGAACCTTCTCGCGCATCACATGTGAACCTTCAGACGGAACATGAAGTGAACTTTTTTTCGTGAACATATTTTTTCAGAACTAGGTGAACTTTTTTTCGTAACTGCACATGAACTTTTTTTCTGAACCAAGTGAACCTTTTTTTATGAATGAAGTGAACTTTTTTTAACAAAGCGAACTTTTTTCTAAACTTTTTCGAATGAGGTTTTCTGAAAATGTCTCGGCAATGATATGTGAACCTTCTCGCGCATCACATGTGAACCTTCAGACGGAACATGAAGTGAACTTTTTTCCGTGAACATATTTTTTCAGAACTAGGTGAACTTTTTTTCGTAACTGCACATGAACTTTTTTTCTGAACCAAGTGAACCTTTTTTTATGAATGAAGTGAACCTTTTTTTAACAAAGCGAACTTTTTTCTAAACTTTTTGGAATGAGGTTTTCTGAAAATGTCTCGGCAATGATATGTGAACCTTCTCGCGCATCACATGTGAACCTTCAGACGGAACATGAAGTGAACTTTTTTCCGTGAACATATTTTTTCAGAACTAGGTGAACTTTTTTTCGTAACTGCACATGAACTTTTTTTTCTGAACCAAGTGAACCTTTTTTTATGAATGAAGTGAACTTTTTTTTTAACAAAGCGAACTTTTTTCTAAACTTTTTGGAATGAGGTTTTCTGAAAATGTCTCGGCAATGATATGTGAACCTTCTCGCGCATCACATGTGAACCTTCAGACGGAACATGAAGTGAACTTTTTTTCGTGAACATATTTTTTCAGAACTAGGTGAACTTTTTTTCGTAACTGCACATGAACTTTTTTTCTGAACCAAGTGAACCTTTTTTTATGAATGAAGTGAACTTTTTTTTGTAACAAAGCGAACTTTTTTCTAAACTTTTTGGAATGAGGTTTTCTGAAAATGTCTCGGCAATGATATGTGAACCTTCTCGCGCATCACATTTGAACCTTCAGACGGAACATGAAGTGAACTTTTTTCGTGAACTTTTTTTTCCAGAACCAGGTGAACTTTTTTTCTGAACCGAGCGAACCTTTTTTATGAATTAAGTGAACCTTTTTTTAAGAAAGCGAACCTTTTTCTAAACTTTTACATCACGGGAAGAAGTTCATTTCGGGTCATGCTCCCATGCCAAAACGTGAAAAGAACAGTTCATATCAGGTCATGTTCACCGAACTTTCATTCTCAACTGTCATAACTCTAAAGTTTTTCAAACATTCGTCCGAACTTTCATTCTCAACTGTCAGAACTGTAAAAATTTCTTCAAAAATTTATCCGAACTTTCATTCTCAACTGTCAGAACTATAAAAATTTCTTCAAAAATTCATCCGAACTTTAATTCTCGATTATCTGAACTCCAAGTAGAAAATAGTTCACATAGAAAAGAAAAAATAAGAACATTTTTCAAATTGGGGGATTATCACTCGCTGTTTTGTGAACCGTCAAAAATAGCCATGAACTAAAAAAAAGATTAAGTGAACCTTCATTTAACGTGATGCTCCCATGCCAAAACGTGAAAAAAAACCAATTCAGGCTGTTCGGAGGAGGTTCAGAAGCCGGCAAGGGGCAAGCCAGGCTCCAGCTATGGCCATGGCTACAATAGTCATTGGAGAAGAGATGAATTCAGAGACAAGGCATGTGTCGATAACTACAACAGCAGCTCCTCTTTTTCAGAGCAAGCCACGGGCAATCCATTTATGGACTTGCGGCAGGAATATGGATGGAGACTCCGATGGTGAATGCGTGGGGGATTCAGATGCGGGGCGAAATTCAGAACATGGCACACAACGCTTTTGCTGCACTTTAATTTGCAGTACATGTCTTGAACAAATCATACGCACAATCTGTATAGAAAAGAACAGCTCAAGATCCACAATAGAAAGAAGCCACACTGCCGCTGAATCATTGGAGAGAGGCGTCGATTTTACACAAGCAGTGATATCTGAAATTTATCCACACCAAACAGTAAGTATCTGAACTTTCTTTTGGAGGCATCATAGCAGTAGCAGACAAGCTAGCCGAACGAAGCTGCGGGAATCAGGCCGCCTCGCCGCGGGAAAGTAGCGACGCCTCGCCGGAGGACCAAGGCCGGCGCCCCGGGAGGAGCAGGGACACGCGCGGCGGGGAAGAAGGGCTGCCTCGCCGGAGAGCAGGTCCGTCGCGCCGTGGATAAGCAAGGGCGTCGCGCCATGGATAAGCAAGGGCGTCGCGCCATGGACGGCCCATGCGGTGGCGCGCAGGAGGTTCGGAGTCCCTCCCAAGCAGCGCGCAGGCTCGCCGGCGGGAGCGGCGCGTGAGGTCGGCCGCGGCCGCGGCCGCCGCTCGCTCGCCGGCGCCGGCGGGAAGAAGGTGCCCTCTGCGGGGGAGTCCGTGCAGCTTCCGTCGCCGGCTCCCTCGCGTCGGCCGCGGCCGCCGCTCGCTCCCCGGCGCCGGCGGGAAGAAGGTGTCCTCTGCGGGGGGTTCGTGCAGCTTCCGTCGCCGGCTCCCTCGCGTCAGCCGCGACCGCCGCTCGCTCACCGGCGCCGGCGGGAACAAGGTGTCCTCTGCGAGAGGTTCGTGCAGTTTCCGTCGCCGGCTCCCTCGCGTCGGCCGCGGCCGCCGCTCGCTCGCCGGCGCCGGCGTGAAGAAGGCGGTGGGGGGATCTAGGGTGGGGGAGAAGTTTTGTCGGGGTCTTGGAACGGGGTCGGGTGGACATTAAATTTGTCCGGTCAGGGTGCGGGTCAGATCCGGTCTCCTTCTCCTAATTAGGATAGTTCCTACTTAAGCTAAGTAGGAATCTCTTAAGGGAGGTTCCTGTTTAGTCCTGCCCTATATATATATATATATATATAACTATTGTGTAATGGTTTTGTATATATTTACATAATGCAGATGAATCGGCAATGGATGTACGTTGACCGACGCACTCCGGAGTTCATGACCGGCGTGCTGGATTTTATCCGTGTTGCTGAGGCAAATAAGCGGGATGGTTTTATGTATTGTCCATGTTGTACTTGTAAGAATATCAGGAGTTACTCCAACTCAAAAACCATTCACATCCACCTGTTTCAGTCCGGTTTCATGTCCGGCTATAATTGTTGGACCAAACACGGAGAAACAGGGGTCATAATGGAAGACAATGAAGAAGAAGAGGACGATGACAACTATCCTGAGTTTTCTGAATACGACGGTACTATAATGGGGGAAACCGGAGAAGACGCGCCTGACGAAGAGGCGTCGGATGAGCCCGCTGATGATCTTGCTCGGGCCATTGCTGATGCACAGAGAAACAGCGTAAATCAGAGGGAGTGGCTCAAGTTGGACCGCATGTTAGAGGATCACAAAAAAAATTTGTACCCAGGTGTCGAAGATGACCAGAAAAAGCCGGGTACGACGCTGGATTTGCTGCAATGGAAGGCTGAGAATGGTGTATCGGATAAGGGGTTTGAAAAGTTGTTGAAAAAGATAAAGAAGATGCTTCCAAAGGATAACGAATTGCCCGACAGTACGTACGAGGCAAAGAAGATCGTCTGTCCTCTAGGATTAGAGGTGCAAAAGATACATGCATGCATTAATGACTGCATAATCTACCGCGGTGAGGAGTACGAGAATCTGAATGCATGCCCGGTATGCGGTGCATTGCGGTATAAGATCAGGCGAGATGACCCTGGTGAAGTTGAGGGCGAGCGCCCCAGAAAGAGGGTTCCTGCCAAGGTGATGTGGTATGGTCCTATAATACCACGGTTGAAACGTTTGTTCAGCAACAGAGAGCATGCCAAGATGTTGCGATGGCACAAAGAGGACCGGAAGAAAGACGCGATGTTCAGACACCCCGCTGATGGATCCCAGTGGAGAAAAATCGAGAGAGAGTTCCCGGACTTTGCAGATGACGCAAGAAACTTAAGATTTGGTCTAAGTACGGACGGCTTCAATCCTTTTGGTGAGCAAAGCAGCAGTCATAGCACCTGGCCTGTTACTCTACGTATTTACAACCTTCCTCCTTGGTTGTGCATGAAGCGAAAGTTCATTATGATGCCAGTGCTCATCCAAGGACCGAAGCAACCAGTGAGCGAGCTTGATGTGTACCTCAGGCCATTAGTTGACGAACTTTTAGAGTTGTGGCGGGAAGAAGGTGTACGTGTGTGGGATGAGCACAAACAGGAGGATTTTGACCTTCGAGGGTTGCTTTTCGTAACGATCAATGATTGGCCTGCTCTTAGTAACATCTCAGGACAGACAACTAAGGGATACCATGCATGCACACACTGTTTGGATGATACTGAATGTATATACTTGGATAATTGTAAGAAGTGTGTGTACCTGGGGCATCGTCGATTTCTTCCGGTCAGGCATAACGTCTGGAAGCAAGGCAAGCATTTCAAAGGTGGGGCATATCACCGTAGGAGGCCTATGGACCGTACTGGTGAACAAATATTTGATATGGTCAGGGATCTAAAAGTAATCTTTGGAAAGGGTCCTGGAGGACTAAAGGTTCCGGATGACGCAAACGGGCACGCATCCATGTGGAAGAAGAAATCTATATTTTGGGAGCTACCATATTGGAAAGTCCTAGAGGTCCGATCTGCAATCGACGTGATGCACGTGACGAAGAATATTTGTGTGAACCTGCTAGGCCATTTGGGCGTGTATGGGAAGAAAAAAACACAGCGGCAGCACGGGAGGACCAGAAACGTTTGAAAGAACGAGACGGCCTGCTTCCAGAACATTATGACGGTCCTGCCAGCTATGCTCTAACCAAACAAGAGGTCTGAGCAGTATCAAGGTCCCGTCTGGCTTCTCGTCGAATATAAAGGGAATAATAAATGTGGCACAACAAAAATTTCAAAACCTAAAGTCTCATGACTGCCATGTGATTATGACGCAATTGCTTCCGATTGCATTGAGGGGGCTTCTACCGAAAAATGTTCGAGTACCCATTGTGAAGCTTTGTGCATTCCTCAATGCAATATCTCAGAAGGTAATCGATCCAATGATCCTACCAAGATTACAGAATGATGTGGTCCAGTGTCTTGTCAGCTTTGAGTTGGTGTTCCCCCCATCCTTTTTCGATGTTATGACGCATGTCTTGGTTCACCTAGTCGAAGAGATTCAAATTCTCGGTCCCGTATTTCTACACAATATGTTCCCATTTGAGAGGTTCATGGGAGTCTTAAAGAAATATGTTCATAATCGTGCTAGGCCAGAAGGAAGCATCTCCAAGGGCTATGGAACTGAGGAGGTCATTGAGTTTTGTGTTGACTTTATTCCTGACATTAATCCGATTGGTGTTCCACAGTCGCGACATGAGGGGAGACTGAGTGGAAAAGGCACTCTAGGGAAAAAAGTATTTGTATGTAGGGACGAACCTTCTTTCAGTCAAGCGCACTACACAGTTCTACAAAATTCCTCGTTGGCAGCTCCGTATATCGAGGAACACATGAATATTTTACGATCTGAGAACCCGGTGGAGGATGAGTTCTGGATTAAAGATCAACACACGGCGAAATTCAGCGGTTGGTTGCAAACACATCTCATGAGTAACACCGAAGTTGATGTTCAGCTGTACTTGTTGACCAGGACACCATCTTCGACTATAGTCACTTTCGAAGGGTACCAGATAAATGGGAATACATTTTACACGATCGCTCAAGATAAAAAGAGCACCAACCAAAACAGTGGTGTCCGCTTTGACGCAACAAACAGCAATGGGCAAAAGGACACATATTATGGTTACGTAGAGGAGATATGGGAACTTGAGTATGGACCTTCTTTTAAGGTCCCTTTGTTTCGGTGCAAATGGGTCAAGCTGAATGCAGGCGGGGTAAAGGTAGACCCGATGTACGGAATGACAACGGTGGATCTGAACAATCTTGATTACAAAGACGAACCGTTCGTCCTAGCAAATGATGTAGCTCAAGTTTTCTACGTGAAAGACATGTCTACCAAACCGAAGAAAAGAAAAAAACATGGAAGCGAATATATCAGACGAGGCAAAACGCCACATAGTTCTTTTAGGGAAAAGAAACATCATGGGAGTGGAGGACAAGACAGACATGTCAGAAGATTATGATAAGTTTGATGAAATTCCGCCCTTCAAAGTCAACACTGACCCAAGCATCACGTTAAGTAATGAAGATTCTCCATGGTTCCGGCGCAAACTTAAGCAATCGAAGAAAAGGAGGAATAATACAACAGATGGGAATATTGGTGATGTGTAATCCAGGAATGATATTTATGAAATACGAGGTCTTTATCACAAACTATGTTGTGGAATATGAGGTCTTTATCACAAACTATGTTGTTGAAATGACCATAACTTGGTCATTTGTCTTGAAACTTCTAGATGTTCATACATGATAGACCTTTTTTGTTAAGACTTTTTTTGCAAATTTTGTCAGAAATCAAGTTGATCATTTTTCATAGCAACAAGTACACATATAAGGTCCCATGCCAAAGGATTTCCTTTTTTGAAGTGTTTATCACATTATTTCATTTTCCGGTAAAAACGATCAAAACGGTCGCGGTGACAATTCATCGAAAGATGTAATATTTTCTAGAACTATCAACGTTTCTGTGATATAACCACTAGTTGTGTACCTTAAAATGATTTTTCCAAAAACTTCAGACCAAACTAATTTTACTAGTTTTAGACAATTACATTAGTAGATATACAAAAATAGAAAACAGAAAATAGAAAAGGGAAATAAAATACAAAAAAGACTTTCAGTACCGGTTGCTGGTTGCAGCCGGTACTAAAAGTTTTCGTTTCGCGCCAGTTTTCTGGACGCCGAATCGACAGACCTTTAGTACCGGCTGCAATCACCAGCCGGTACTAAAGGTCCTTTAGTACCGGTCCGTGGCATGGACCGGTACTAAAGTGTGTTGCATTAAATGCTAGATCGGGCAGTTTCTTCCTCAGTCCATCGCAAACACAGACGCAGAGAGAGAGAGCCGCCATCCCCGCCATCGACGACGAGGACGTGCTTCTCCTTGCCGCCGTGCCGTGCTGCTGGAGTCGC
The DNA here is from genome assembly GCA_026929855.1 of Poa annua. Classification (NCBI taxonomy): domain Eukaryota; kingdom Viridiplantae; phylum Streptophyta; class Magnoliopsida; order Poales; family Poaceae; genus Poa; species Poa annua. Next base: position 100,593,614 of record CM049437.1, read on the forward strand.
CGTCGCCCCCGCGCATCGCCGGCTGGTGGAGTCGCTGTCGCCCCCGCGTGGTACTCTCCGTCCTCCTCACCTCGCCGCCGCCCGACGCCGCGGCTCGGTTGATCCCCTTCCTCGTCTCCTACCCGACGTTGCGACGCTGCCGCCTGCTCGTCTCCTCGTCGTCGGGCGTCCCCGTGCGTGTGCTGCTCGTCCTCTGCTAGGTGAGCTCCACCGTACCCTCTCGATCCCACCGTGCGCCGTAGCCGTAGCTAGGGTTATAGAAAATCGTCGCCGGCGCCGGAGAGCCGCCGCCCATTGTCGTCCCCGACGCACCCGAATCGGCCCCTCTCGTGCCCTCCTGCGGATTCGGCCCCTATCGTGCGGAATCGAGGGCGCGAGAAGGCAGGGAGGGAGACCTCGCCATTGGTGACGTCATGGTGACGTCAGCATGACGTCAGCCCATTTCTATAAAAAAAAATGCTACTGTTTTTAGATTATTTGTTAAATAGAGTGTTAGATTATTTGTTAAATAGAGTGTTAGATTATTTGTAAATTCACACAAATAGAAAATGAAGTGTAAGACTTTTTAAATAGAGTGTTAGATTATTTGTTAAATAGAGTTTAGGACATTTTATATAGAGTGTAACATTATTTTAGAATTGCTAGAAAAAATGGTACTGTTTTTAGATGAATTCTTAGGAAATGCTATTGTTATTTATATGAATGCTATTGTTATTTATATGAATGTTATTGTTACAATATTTATGTAAATGCTATAGTGTTAGCAAAAAGCAGGAGGGGAGGAGGGCTACTTTTTTTTGCTACTGTTTTGGAGAGAAGATTATAGTTAGTGTGTGTATTTTTGATGCAAAGTACTTATGCAATTTTATTTGATGCAAAGTACTTGCAATTTTTGCTACTGTTTTAGGAAGTTTCTAAATTTTGGCCGATGATTAGATCGTTGCACGTTGCATCTTCAGTGAGGTGTGAGTGAACCATGTTGTCTGAACATATATGCAATGTTCATTCCATGTTGTTCGCTGACACCATCCCTGAAGCAATTCTATATGAGGCCTTGCTGTCTGTTTTGCAATGTTAGGAAGTTTGTAAATTTGGATTAATAGTGTGGATGCAAAGTAGTTGTGCAAAGTACTTGTGTAATTTAGGGTAATTTTATGGATGCTACTATGTAATTTTATTTGATGCAAAGATTAAAATACTACAATGTAATAAATAGTGTGGATTCAAGTGTTGAAATTTGTGAACGAAAGTGTTAGAATTTGTGAAATATTATTGTGAAAATGCAACCACAATTTCCCGCGGCAACGCGCGGGGAATGCAACCACAATTTCCCCAATGCAAAGTACTTGATTTCGTCGATCCCTCGCCTCACCGTTATAACTTGACATCATGTAGGAATCTCGCCGTTTATTCCTCGCCTCACCGTCGTCCTGTCTGTGACCTTCCCGAGTCTCGTTGATCCCGCGCCTCACCGTCGTTCCCGAGCATCCCCTCGTGCCCTCCCACGCGGTGAGCCTCTACATTGCGCACATGTTATTTCTTTACAATAATGCCGCCGCCCGATTTGGCACTAAATTGTTCTATCTTTTTTTTTGTATTAGTTAAGCTATGGACGGCAGAGCAGGTGAAGAGCAATTGTTCGACATCATCGGAGATGGTGAAGATGATGGATCGCAATATCTTAACATGTCCGGTGATGAAATGAAGGACGAGGAGATTTATAACTTAGAAGCTCCTCCATCCGCCTCGAACAATAATGCCGATGAGAATGTAGCCCAGAATACCGACGAGGTATACATAGCTTCTGGTGATAAATTCATGATTTGATATGTGTACATATACATGTTTTAACATAATATTTCTTCTTTTAGCCCTCCGGATCGGGATCGAGCAAGTCTGGTAAAAGAAAACGAGGCCCGGCCAAAAAGTTAAAAGATGAAAGATTTGATATCGAAGAAATCTCTGAAATTGGCGAACCGATTGTTCCGAAAGAGCACGCACGTAAATTTGTGAGTCAGTGCGGAGTTATTGTTCGGGACAACATTCCGATCACGATCCGAGAATAGCACAAGCCGAAGGGTGGAGGAGAGAGTTTTGTGTCAAATATTTGCAAGAAGGAACTTCTGAAGTCCGTTTTCCACAATTTCGCCCTACCGACAGGCCTCGGAGATGCCGAGAAAAAGAAAGTCTTCCAGTGGACTCTAAAGAAAATGGCCGAACAATTCATGAACTACAAGTAAGGGTGGGCGTTCGGTCTTTTCGGTTAGTTCGGTTCGGTCTTTTTGGTCTTTAACAATTTCGGTCATCTAGAAAATGATACCCGTAATAAATTCGGTCTTTTCGGTTTTCTGTTATTCGGTCTTCGGTCTATTCGGTTCGGTCTTCGGTCATGACCAAATAGACCAAAATCTAGTGCGCAAGAAGAGGAATCGGCGCCTGGTAATGGGAGAGTGGGAAGCGATCGACTGGTCTCTCACGCACGGGAGAATTTACATTACATGGGGCTAGAATACTCAGTTGTTGGGCATAGAGACTATATGGTATGGTTGGTTCCGTAGTTGGGACTATAGAATATATGTACATAAATTAGGCTGGCACACAAATTTGGCTACTTTCGTACATAATTCTCTCAAAATAAAATAAAATCGGTCTTTCGGTCTATTCGGGTTATGTATAAGTGATGACCGAATTTCTGATATAATTTCGGTCTTTTCTAATTTGCTACCCAAATTTCTAACGGTCTTTTTGGTCTCGGTCTTTTCGGTTTCGGTCTCGGTTTTTTCGGTTTCGGTTTTTGGTCTTCGGTTTTTATGCCCACCCCTAACTACAAGAAAAGGTTATACCACCAATTCATCAAGATAAAGAAAACCCCTAATTTTGAAAACGTACAGTACAGGAGGATAAGAGATCAGTGGCAAGAATTCAAGGACTACAAGGAATCAGAAGAAGCTCTGGAAAAGTCGAGGAAAAATAAGTTGAATGCCGACAAAAAGCAATATTTCCAACGTTTGGGGCCAGGTGGCTATAAGACCGCCATTCCTAAGTGGGAAGAAAGGGACGCCAAGTTAATTGCTGTCGGGGTCACTCCAAGTACATCAAGCTATCCCGCAAGGGTGAGACATTGGGCGTACAGCGTCGGGCTGGAGCCCGACCCACAGACAGGGAATCTTGTGTTGAAGGAAAAGGTTAAACCAGGCCCCGAGGGAGAGCCCGAAAGAGAAAAAATTCGGAATAAAGTCAAAGAACTTGATGATGCAGTAGTTGCCGCTCGGGAGGGAAGGTTCGCGCCCAATAGAGAGAAGGACGAGCTGTCACTCGCCCTCGGGAATCCTGAACACACTGGGCGAGTACGAGGCGTGGGCGTCGTCCCTTGGAAGGTTGGGTTCCCCGAGCATAGGGACACTTACAGGAGCCGCGACAGGAAGAAGAAACAGGAGGCAGAGAAATATCAGCGGTTGGAAGACATGATATTAGACCTGCGACATGAAATGAGGCAGAAAAGGGCATCTGAGCCGCAGGAGGACCAACTTGATGTGGCATCTCAGCGGAAAAGCAGCGTGGCTTCCACACAAAATGTCCAGCCTGATGACGCAACATACCCCGTGGATCAGATTCAGGGGCGAACAAACTGTGAGCTGAACATCAAGATGAGGAACCTATCCATAAAGGTGGCGGTCGGCTTTGCTTTAGAGAATATACCCGGAGCAACCCTTCATGGCGGTCAGATTCCAGCTGGCTACGCGCGAGTCGGGGTGGACGAAATTATGAAGGGATTCGAGGACCTAGAGCTTGACTTTCCTGGAGCTGAAGGGGAGACGACACTGGGAGAAGTGTTGCGCGGAGTCTTTCTATGGAGAAAGGAACACATCGTGTTTCCAGGAGAATCGACGCGTAGGCCACCAACCCCTCCGAGTAGCAATCAACCTCCAAGTCCACCCCACATTGAAAATATGGACACCGAGAGGGAACCCAACGCGACTCCATCTCCCCGGTGCGCGAGTCCAACCCAGCGGGAGTCCACCCCGGAGCGTGCAAAGAGTCCACTCCAGCGGGAGTCCACCCCGGAGCTTGCAAAGAGTCCACTCCAGCGGGAGTCCACCCCGGAGCTTGCAAAGAGTCCGCCCACCGGCAATAGGACCTTCTCAATGAGGCAGAAGATGCTTGCCGGTGCGTCGAGTGGTGCTCCAAAGGACACCTACAAGTACGGGCCATCGTTGAAGGATCTTCCGGTGTTAACTTACCACCGGACAGTTGAGGAGAATGCTCCCTTCGTCAAAGCTCACAATGCCGCACACTTTGCGAAGAAAGTGCCCGAGGCAAAACAGGTACTAAACCCTAAGGGTGTTAAACACTTTTTAGACATCGTCTGTGATCCTCACCGTAGAACTTTGCCTGATAACTATGACCGCTCTATCTCGAAGAGTTTTGACACGCAAGAGGAGAATAAAAAGAAAAGGGTCGCTACACAGAAGAAGAAGAAGGCGAAACAGGTTCCCCAGCTCGGAGAACAGAAAGTACAGTCGGTCGCCCCGCTGAAGGTTCAGACAGACAAGAGTCCCAACGTTGGGACAAATGTTCCTGCTTCAGACTACATGGACGATGCTGAGCTTGACGCACTTTTCCCCAAGTCGACTGAGATAGCACGGAAGTTTGTCTACGGGAAAGATCTTCTCCCTCCTGATGAGATGGTGCGTCTAGCTTTTCAAATGCGGAGATTGCATGACTGGTACATGAAGGTTGCAAAGGACAAGCAACTCGTGTTTTACGTGACATACCGAGAAGACCAATTCTTCGTCAACCACGAGATATGTATCGAATTTGAATAATTATGGCAGTTATACAACCGGCGTGCTCTCGACGCAACTATCATGAGTTGCTATGTTATGTAAGTGTTTTTTCTAAGTGTCTAGCTGAGCATGTAATTATCCTCACTAATTGAGCCTGTAATTATCCTCACTATATTCTTTCGTATGCTATTATATATGCAGGTGGATGCTTATCGAGTGCATAAGGAAAAGACTCTGGGAAGTTGGGTTCATTGACCCATCTATCGTTAACTGCAAAAACTTAGAGCGGAAGCCCGAGGACTGCGAGGAGGCATTGTTGAGGTCGCTATTGAGGCAAACACAGGCGGCATATATACTTCTTCCTTACAACTTCAAGTGAGTGTGACTGTCTTGAACACATTTCTATATTGCTAATTACTAGATGTTAAGTTTAATTGATGAGTTATATGCATGCCTCACTATATAAACGTGTGCAGCTACCATTGGATTCTACTGGACATTATCATTGACAAGGAATTAGTTGAAGTCTTTGACTCATTACGCAAACCACAATCATACTACCAGGACTTGATTGACATGCTTCAGAGGTAATTTCAACCATTAACCCCATTTCATGATATCAAGTAATCATAACTCATTTATTCATTTGCTTTTGTGAGTAGGGTTTGGAAAATATTCATCAAGAGAGAGAGGGGTGAATGGAAACCAGAGCTGACTATTAAACATATTGATGTAAGTGTGCTACTATTAAACATAGTCTCTTTAATTCATCATCATTTTGAATTATTATTTAATTAATTTATATTCTCGTAAAGACCTTGAAGCAGCCTCCGGGAAATGAATTATGTGGATTCTACGTCTGCAAGTTCATGAGGAACTTGAGCGTTGAGCAGGCGTCGCGTGAAAAAAGAATGGATGTGAGTGTGACTGTCTTGTACTATATTTCAATCTTATTATGATTTGATATATATATATACACACACAACTAATATATTCATATTGATCTCGTTTAAAGCTTAACGACAAGCGGAACGCCATCCTACCACATCAGCGCGTAGAATCAATTCAAGAGGAGATAGCGGGATTTATCCTTGAGGAGGTCATGCATCCAAAGGGAAAATACCATAATCCTAAATATAGCTATGCCACATGAAAGAGGAGGATGTATGACATTATTGCGATCTCTATACACCGGATTGTATATATGTATATATGTATGTAATAGCGTAGTATGAATATGTCCTATATCTAAATTATATTATATATCAACGTTTACCGTATGTAGTAGCGTAGAATACATATACGAAAGTATATTACGTATGCATCAACGTGTACCGTGTATATATATAATACCGTATGAATGTAAAACAGTAGATGAAAAAGAAAACATAAAATAAAATTGCAGTGAAGAAAAGAAAACAGATAACAGAAAAAAAAAGGAAACGAAAAATAAATTGCAAAACCCTTAAAACCTAAACCCTTTAGTACCGGCCGGTGTTACCGACCGGTACTAAAAGTTCCCCGCACGAGCCCGTGCCCCGCGCCCACGTGGAGGCCCTTTAGTACCGGACGATAAGCAACCGGTACTGATGGTGGGGGGGCATCAGTCCCGATTGCGCAGTACCGGTTGCGAAACCGGTACTGATGCCCCTCCCCGACCGGTACTAAAGAGCCGTTTTCCACTAGTGCTAACGTGTCGTGCCTCTATCGGGCCGTGCCGGGTCGGCCCGTTTGACCAGCTATACGCGCCTTCTCATTGTCCAATGTTTGTATTCTAACATCACTTTCCTCACCCTTATGTTGAAGACAATCAGTTTACTCCTAGCAAAGCTTTCTCATGGTTGATTACAGATGAATGTGGATGTGTTTTATGACCTCATATGGCCTTATGCATATAATAAGAATATGTAAACAAGGTAATTAGTCTTGTCTTCAATCTACTAATTACACTCAAGTGACTAAGGTATTTGTTATACTAGATTATTTGTCATTCTATTTATTTATATATGACATCAAATTTTTTGTGCATACAAAAATGAGTTGTTAACAAGGTTACAAAGCTTGTTATAATACTTTTTTCTAGAAAACACTAATCTTGGAATATCATACCATTTCTAGAGAGACTAATAAAGAAAGTAGAGTTTCCAATTTCTCTATGATAGATTGACATAGTACTTCTATGCCCATCTAAGAAATACTTCTCCAAAACCTTCTTGTGGTGTTTCCTCCTTTGTTGATTGCTTCTCTTGCTGCTTGACTTCGAGAATATTGGGAGAAAAGAAGATATGATGGTCTAGATAAAGTAAGAAGATCTAGATTATGATTTACTTAAGCTTTTATACTTCTTCCAAGTATTTCTTCTTTTATTACCTTTAAGATATGTACTTATTCAGTAAATGGTATGATTATATATTTCCTTCAATTCCAACTGGTAGAAGTCATATCATGTCATTACTCCATTTGTGGTACCTAAGATACTTTAGTTGTTGAATGTCCATTTAATAATAAAGAGGTGTAATGATTGTGAAACTTAAGATGTTCACTTAAAGATATTGGATTCTCATATGCTTATTTGGACTAAAAAAATCATATTCATCATTGTAATCATCATAAATAGGAGACATAGTATCATCAAAATAAATTTTCTCTTCCAAACTTGGGGGACTAAAAATATCATATTCATCAAAACAAACTTCCCCAAGCTTAAGGTTTTCCGTAGCATTATCAATAAAGGTGTTCAAAGAATTCATACCAATAATATTACCACTCACATGATTATTATGCAAATAAATTTCCATATATTTTTTAATTTTCACCTCAAAGACTTCATGTCCTAACTCAAGATAGATACTATAAAGTTCTCTAATATTTTTGTTGTTTTCCATTTTATAATTTTTTTGTGTTTTTGATATATATATAACTGAAAGTAAAACTAAACTAAATGCAAAACTGAAAGTAAACTAGAGTATATGCAAAACTGAAAATAAATATCTAGTGCAAACAAGAATAGAAACTTAAGCGCTACGCTCCCCGGCAACGGCGCCAGAAAAGTACTTGATAATCCCCAAGAGCAAGGAATCACTGTAGTACCTCTCAATGTGTAAGTAGGGTATCGATCCGCAGGAGCAAGAAGGAAAAGTTATCTATTCTCTACAACTAAAGTGTCACAAGTTTTAGTTGATTATGCACTAAACAAGTTTAAGGAACAAGATGGTTGTTTTAATGAATGGAAGTTTAATGTAACAAAACAAGAATGTAAAAAGTGTCCCAATCCTTTTCAATGCAAGAGGAGAAGACAAAAGTTTTCTCTTATAGGAACAATGGACAACGGTGTTTCAATGCTTGGAGAAATAAGGCCTAGGGATCATACTTTCACTAGTGGTCTCTCTGTTTCGTGGTTTTGTGTTTCTCTGCCGCCGTGATGCGAAACTCCTCGGGGGACTATTTTTATAGCCGGTTTTAGGTCAAGACGAACCCACGGAGACGAAAACGGACGGCATCGGAGCCACGAGGGGGAAAAGAGGGGGTCCCACGCGGCCAGGGAATCTGACCGCGCCGGGCCCCCTATCTCCCAGCTGGTTGGGCTTCTGGTCTTCATTTTTGGCCCATTGCGTTCGTCTCGAAAATTCTGAACCGTGCTCTTTGGCCTTGCCCTTTTTGGAGTCCCGAAGCTCTCGGAAAGTCCAAAACACTAAAAAAGACGTTTTCTAAAAAACAGAGTTAGAACCAAAAGAGTGGGGATTGTTTAGAAAATCCCCGAAATCATTATAAAACATGAATATAACATCATATAAGTTCTAAATATGTAGGAATATGTAGTAATAAAATGTAAAGTTCATATATGCATTTTACATGCATCAATAGGTCTTTACCTCATTACGAGGGGCCGAATCTCGGTAAACCCTTGTTTCGCCACATCGAGCTAAAACCTCTTCGGGTGCGAGAAGTCACCATGACCCCGCAATAAAGTTTCCCCTTGGAAACATCTGCCGTGACAATCCCACGACAAGTAGAACATGAAAACTCTCTTTATTGAAGAATAAGTGTTAAACATAAGCACACGTGTGGAATATAGGATAGTAATGTTGCCTCTCTCTATTGTTTTTATTTGTGTGGCCTCCATAGCTTTGTTAGACTTTCATAGCATAGGATCCCGCGAGATGAACCTCGCCACCACCAGACTCACCACCTGCCAGCATGCGCCACCACGGATGCGAAGCCACCATCATCGTCTCACTGAAGCCATCGTCATGAGGCCAGCCAAACAGAGGCAAAGGGCAGGTTGTACCAAGGTCAGCAGTAACACAGCCGTGCAAGAGAGAACTACCGGTCGATCGGATGCGGCCGTAGAGCATACCAGTCCCCATTAGGTCCAGTCGGGCCCGTCAGGCCCGTAAAGCCCCCTCAAGGGCACACCAGTCCTATAGGGTCCGGCCGGGGCTGACCCACCAGGTCACGCTCGTGAAGCCCCGCCGCCATGCTGCAACAAGCCGGTCGTTGTCACCGCTGCCCCTGCACCCCCTACCTCGCAATCTGCCGCCGAACGCACTACAGATCGGGGGGGGGGGGGGGGGGGGGGCGTTCTGATGCAGATGCTAGGCAACTGGAACCTCCAGGCCGAGATGTCGCGCGCTACCGCTTGCATCCATGCGCCGCTCCGCAGAACCACAAGCCGCACCGTCGCCACGCCGCCTCCCGGCCGAAGCCGGACCACCGCCGCCCAAAACGAGCTGCAACCAGGCCGGAAGAGCCCCGCCTCCTCCAACCATGGATCGGGGAAGGACAACCACCGCCGCCGGCACCAACTGGGCCGCGCCCAGCAGCCTCTGTCGACAGCGGCGACGAGGAGAGGGGGAGGAGAGGGACTTGAGGGGAGAAGCGTAGGGGGGGGGGGTGGGGGGGGACGCACGTACGAGAGGAGGGAGGGGAGAGGAGGGAGGGAGAGGGCGGCGCGGGCCGGCCGCCGGAGGCGGCGCACGCGGAGGCGCTAGGGTTAGGCGAAGAAGAGTCCTTCACGACCGGTACGTCTATCTCGCGAGCTCACTGTCGCGCCAGCGCCGCCGTGGACGCCGCCTTGCAGCCTTGCATCCCCTCCCCACGTCATGACCAACACGGACGCCGGCGGCGATGAGGTCATCCACGACGCCCCCAACTTCATTCGTGTATACATGAGCGGCCGCGTCAAGCGTTTCCTGTGGATCGACTTCGCCCCGCACGGCACCGAGGCATGTAGATTCAAAGGACGTCCGCGTCGGAGCCGGCGTGTCGGCCAGAATTCCTCCACGGCGGTGGCTTCTGCCTCGGCTCGGCGTATTCCTCGTCAAAGGACGTTCTCGTATTCCTCGCAGCGGTTTCTGCCTCGGCTCGGCGTTCGACGCCACCATGCACGGCCACGGCAACCTGTTCGCCGCGCGGGCCGCGCAATGGTTGTGTCCGTGGATACCGCCTCGCGCCAGAGCACCTGGTCCCCGCGCTCTACGGGGACGCCTGGGCAGCGCTCCATTGGGTGGCCGCGCACCCGGGCAGCCGGGGGCCCGAGCCCTGGCTTACCGCCCACGTAGACTTTGGGCGCGTCCACATCGGCGGTGAGAGCGCCGGCGCTAATATCGCGCACCACGCTGTAATGCGCGCTGGCGGCGAGGAGCTGGGCCACGGCGTGGAGGTGAACTCGTTCGTGCTGATCCACCTCTACTTCTTGGGCGGCGAGAGCTCCGACTCCGACAAGATGGGCATGGCGTTGCTACCGGAGGTGGTGCGGCTTTGGCCGGTGGTCTGCCCTGGGACCAGTGGGTGCGACGATGACCCGTGAATCAACCCCATGGCGTAAGGCGCGCCGAGCCTAGCCGGGCTAGGGTGTGGGCGTGCCCTGGTGTGCGTTGGTGGCAAAGACGCCATGAGGGGTAGGGGGAGGTTGTATGTTGAGAAGTTGATGGAGAGCGGGTGGCACGGCGAGGTGGGGGCCTGGGAGGGGGACGGGCAAGGTCACGGCTTCCACCTCTTCCGACCGACATGCGCACAGGCAGAAGGGCAGATCCGTGTCATCTCTGAATTTCTGAGCTGCCGATGAGCTTGCCGATGAGCTCTCCTGCGCTCCACTCACTCACTCACTCACATGACCAAGGCAATGCTCTCGAATCGGGTATCAGAGCACATTAGGTAGTTCAAGTTTTGCTTAAAACATGTTTTGGTTGTTCTTCGGTAGTTTTATGTTCAGTCTATAAGAAACACATTTCTAAAGTGTACACGTCTATGGAGTTCAAATTTAGATCTCTTCGTCTGCCATTCATGTCAATTACAAATTTTTATATGTAAGGCTTTAAGAATGCTAAGATTTGAATAATTCTTAAGTTTTCAATAGAAGGTACTTGCTTTCTCAATTATAAAAAAGTAGTTTACTCATTTATTCGAGCCTAAGTCATCACGTTGGAGCTTTCACCTACATATATTTAGTCCTTTGCGTTTTCTCTAAATAAAGGTCTCATTCGTATGCTGCATACTATTTGTATTTTCATTTCGGGCTTTACTTCTTCGATAGTTTAATGTTTAGTCGTTGAGAACCATGCTTGTTAATTTCTACTATCATATGGCGTTCAAATTAAGACTAGTTAATCTGTCATTTATAAATTTGGAAGGGTGTAAGAATGCTAAGTTATGAATATAAATATCTCATCCATATTTCACTAGAAGGAACTTGCGTTCACAAGAAAAAGGAAGGAATTTAGTCCCTTATTTGAGCCCAGATCATCTCAACTCATCTGACATGAGCTTTTTCCTACATATATTTACTCTGAAGATATTTGATTGGGAATTCTATGTACTTACTATTTATATTTCCATTTCAGGTTTTACTTCAGGACAATCAATTATCTTTTTCTTCCAGCCATTCATTGTGATGTTGTGTTGCATGACTAAGAGGCTTCTCTTAAAAATGCAAGTCTATCGAGCAATAATGAAAACTTTACTGATGCAGTGGTGTTGTTCACTTACAGCAGCCGCTGCAAGGCATACTGAAACACCTCTGAAATACCTACATGTTCGATGGTACTCCTTAGAAAGATCCCACCAAATGACAGACGTCTCTGCCCAGGCATGAATAATGTCTTTGATAATCTTTTTCCACGGCATCAGGTCTTTGTACAGTGCTTCATTTAGTTCCTTTTGCCTTATTTCTGTATCATTGTCCAAATGCAGTTCCCGTGTCATCTGCAAGGAAATACTTGCTTAGTAAATTATATGCAATATGAAAGAAATCTTTCGTTGCATTCCGGTCAACTAAAAGTGTCGTGGGAAAACAAGGTAATCAGCACAACACGTACATATGACTTCCGACTCTTTTTATGGATCGGAGGGAGTATTTATTGTAGAAATCACAGATTACTGTCCAAGAGCTTAGTTTTTGCAGGGTCAGACATGTTGATGTTTCACCAATACGTCGTGTTTTTGTGAGGCGAGGAAGGCTTTTGCATGAAGAACTGCATGGCAACAGGAAGCCTTCAGTGGTGCCAGCAGCCAGACAACAGAACGAATTGGAACAATCAGCATCAGCATCAGCATATCTGGTAACTATCACATTAAATTCCTTTCCTGTGCAGCAGTTCTTTTGGATTATGTAAGGATGTATGGTTGTCTTGACATATATATATGAATTTGGCAACAACAACAGCGTAAAGGAAAACAAAAAAGACAAAAGAGTAAATCAAGGTTCGGGCAAATGGATTGCTGATTTCTATGCGGCCCTATCAAAAGCCAAATCTCTAGGTACATTCCAGTCCTTCAAGTCCCTTTTAACTGCCTCCTCCCATGTCAATTTTGGTCGCCCTCGACCCCTCTTTGTCGTATCTATGCCCCTTAGAATCCCATTATTGTCCCAATGCTTCCGGTGGCTTCCGCTGGACATATCCAAACCACCGTAGCCTGTGTTGGACCAACTTTTCTTCAATCGTCGCCACTCCTACCTTCTCACGTATCACCTCGTTCATGATTCGGTCCTTGCTTGTGTGTCCACACATCCACCTAAGCATATGCATCTCCACGACAATCATTTGTTGAATGTGCTGTCTTTTAGCGGGCCAGCATTCTGCTCCATAAAGCATGGCAGGTCTGATTGCGGTCCTATAAAACTTACCTCTTACTCCCTCCGTATCAAAATGTAAGATGTTGTGGCCACTTTTGATCATTATGTATCTGGACACGTTTAAATACAAGGTTCATTTGAACTTTGCACTAAAACATGTCTAGATATATAATGATTAAAAGTGGCCACAACATCTTACATTTTGATACGGAGGGAGTAGCTTTTATGGGACCAGCTTTTATGGGACCTTCTTGTCGCATAGGATACCAGATGCTTGCCGCCACTTCATCCATCCTGCCTTGATCCTGTGGCTAATATCTTCATCGACGCCACCATTACTTTGCAGCATTGATCCCAAGTATTGAAAGGTACCCCTCTTAGGTACTAACTAGAAGGAGAGGCGTGCTTTGCTGCGCCCATTGTTTATTTGCATCGCTGTGTTTTTTAGGTATATATGGGGCGAACCTGGACTTTCTGTTTTCTACAGCCAGCTTGGCAGCTTGGGTGTGTCAATTAGTACTACAAAAATAAGCACTTAGTCGCAATCCCATTCATATGCAGCAGAGACAAAAGAAAAGTGAATTCCTATTTATAAGTATCCACTACAAGGAATTTAGTTTTTGTTGACAGGTCTAAACTGTCAAAGAACTATACGTTCCTGTCGGAGATTATATTCCGTGACAGGTTCCTGTCAGAGATCGTCCATCGGAGAAAAGTTGTCAGAGATTTATATGGTTCTCCGATAGTATAGATTCTGATTAAAGGATAGCTGACAGGGTGAGCGCTGTCATAGACATTTTCCAACACCCGTCCTGTACCACGGTGGAGATGAAGATGTCCGACAGTACACTCACGTAACTTGTCATCGCTAAACAACAGTATTGTCGGGTATCCTGTTGTTTTTGCTCTCAGGTCCTGTCGGAGATTATTTTCACTTCTCCAACAGCCTAGTCGTTCAGTCTTATTTCATCAGAACACCTGAACGGAACCATCTAAATCAAAGCTGTCAGCAATGTTTAATTCATTATTGTAAAATTGTATATTATTAATCGCACTGTTTTTCCATGCCACACCGAAACACATAATATAGGATTCATTCCAGGAGACAAAAGACACAAACATTAAATATAGCTAACCAATAATGCTTACAGGAGCAATGTGTCATAAACAAGAAAATTGTTCAACTTGAAACAAGTAACAACGGGTCATTGTTCTAAGAAGTTGATCTAAGAAACATATGTGTAAACTGAGTAGCTACGGTTCAATGAGGCGTTGATCTAAGAAGTTCTAAAAAAGAATCTGCGTGTCCATCTTCTTCGACTGTAGTCTCAACTGAGCCATGTCCATTTTCACCCATATTTGCATTACCAGTACTGTTTGTCCCATAAGTAGCAGGTTGCCTTCCATTACCAGCCATGGTATGTTCAGGTTGTCTGTACGCAAATGAACTATCACCGGTTCTTTGAATGGTAGCTTCATTTGAATTTTGAGGACCTTGGATTAAATTATAGAAAAACAATAGTTACGAAACAAGTAGATTATGTATCTTATAATGGTAGGTAAACATGTTTTTCGTATTATAAATGAAAATGTTAGCAGTACCTGATATGTAATTGAAGAGTTGCCAAGAGAATTATTCCAATTTAAAGGGGGCACTGATGGAAACATGTTCCCTTGCAGTTGTGTCTGACAAAATAGTTGGTCATATCTCACAAATGTGCCTTGCTAATATATACATATAAAGATCCAACATACTAAAAATATAAGTACCTGGCAAAGCTGAAAGTAAGAAAACATTTCCCTCATTTGCCGTTGATGCCTAGCGTCACTCTCTTGATTTGCTCGTTGAATCTCTTGACGGGCTTCTTCCCTGACTTGTGTTATTATCTCCATTTCTCATTGCTTCATCCGGTCAACAAATTCTCTCTCCCTCTCTTGCACACATTGATCAAAATCATTCTCATCTCTTTGTCTTTTTGCACGTTGAAATTCAGAAGTAGCTCCAACACTATTATTAAGTTGAACCGATTCAGTATCAAAGGCACCATCTCCAATGGCAAAACGACCATGTGGCTTCCCGCCCGTAGATTCATACATGACTTGGCAGTCAAAGGGACCATGAAGCCAATCAACATCTTCACCATTCCTCTCTATCATAGCATCACGATATTGTTCCTGTAAATGTGTCATCTCAGATTTTTATTCTTTTTGAGAGATACTAAGATGAAATCAACTAAAGTTCTATGAAGAATAGAAAGGACAAAATGGAGAATATATTAAAGTACAACAATAGTGTTCTTGTCAAAATAATTATGCTTAGACACATACATGTACTCCTGGGCACGAGGATTGGTGATTTCAGGCATGTCTTTATTCTCCAGATTCTCCAGATTCGCTACTTCTGCTATTGAGGCACCTGCATGGATAGCATATCCCTCGAGTACTCCAAATGGCCTCCCATACTTTTCCTCCTAGAAACATACACCAGTTATGAGTGAACCAAAGAAAGAAGAAATATACACATAAAAAACCATATGAAATACCATTTTCTGGCATGTCCTAGCGACAGAACATGATCCACCATGGTGGACTGACTCGGGGAGACAAAAGAAAAGTGAATTCCTATTTATAAGTATCTCAGTCAATTATTGAAATTGTGGACATGAACATAACGCACATGGCAACTGAAACTCTAATTTTCATTTAGTGTAGGGCTCTAAATTTTGCAACATCTATACATGGTAGGAAAAGTAAAATCATATTGCAGAGTTGTTTTTTGATAACAACATCATGTTCTTTTCCTGCTTCCAAACATTTATCATCGGTGTAAGAAAGACCTAAAAACATCATTTGCATGTTTTTCCTTAATCCAGAACGAATAAATAGTGTAGTCCCACATTTGGTTGAAATGACAAAAACTTACCAGACCCATATGTATTGCTAAACAACTAAGCAGTAAAGCAGGTATCAGAATTCATAGGTTAGCTGTGTATGATCATTTGAGTTACAGTTATATGTTATTTTGTGGAAGCTTATAAATAATGGAGAGAATGGTTAAGAAATAAAGCCAAACCTGGTGTTCTCCAGCTCTAACAAATCTGATATGGTTAGGTCTAGATGAGAAAAATAAGATAGCCAAAAGGGCACATTATTCTTGTATATTAACAAGGAAAACAAAACGGTTGTTTTTGATTAACATGAAGTGCTAAGATAGAGATTGCAATCAGCTACCCTAGTGTGATTTGCTGAACTCAATTATGTTGCCAAAATCTGACTACATGCTACAGTACACTGTTACCCTTGCATATCACAGAAACTGGTTACCACGTCTCGCTCATGAACTCGTGGGGGAAGCATACTTGAATTTAATCGATGTTCATTCCATCTTTTTTTGGTTGACAGTCCAAGGAATTTAACTTGTGCACAAGCTGAAAGAGCAAGCAGGCTCCATTATCTGAATTGGGCCTTGACTATAGTCAGAGCCTCCCCATCCCCTAAACCGACTTACTGGATGTAGCTCACCGTCCTCCTGCATCCATCATGCACCTCCATTGCAAATCAAAGAGCAGGCAACAAAAGGGTTATTTTAAAATTCAAAATCATATACAGTTACGTTGAGGTTAAGAAATTACATTGTCATGTTCCGTTAAGAAAAGTTGATTTAACATCTTAGCAAGAAAATAGAGTTCATGATAAGAAGTAAAACTAATGACAAAGTCACTAATAGTATGAACTGTGCATGCATATATGTAGTTGTTAATTAGAATGTCTACAACCCACTGTGCTTGTGCTGGAGCAGTTCTCTTATGTTTAGCTGATTATATATTAAATAAATGATCCACCTGAGTTTTTGTTTACAAAGTTAATCAGGGTGTGGCGGTAAGCATAAAATGAATGCAGTATGGTTGCCCATTTATTTATGTACTATCTGGTGCTGGTAATATAAGGAAGCCTTGAACTTTCAAGCTACTGACATAAATAAAAAATATGCTGCAAAATGCAATAAGGAAATAAGAACTTACATCCTGCAATAAACCATCTGAGCAACCGTTGTGAATATAAGCATTTCCACAGCAATGAATTATCCAAGCAATATTAGATAAGAGTGTCCATCATCTTATCTTTTATATATGCTCCAGGGCACAAAAGGAATTAATCTTGTCAGGCTGCAGATGGAAACGGACATGAGATGAGGGTCTTGTGCCCCTAGAGCGTCATCGGCTTGAGCGCACTGCCGACGACCATGTCATATCATGATCTCCCCCTGATCACAGCTCCTATCATGGCCACCACCAAGGCACACATCGCCAGCAAAACTGTACCAGCTCGCGTTGCATTACTCTGAACCAGGCAAGAGCCATTGCCACAACTTGTCCAGGTAAAGAGGAAGAAAGACATGCACAAAATTTCATAGATGCAAAAAATGATGGAGATAAATAAACATAATAATTAGCAAAAAAGAACATCTGAGTAGATGTACAATGATGGAAAGCCGAAATTCCCCTTGTTACCTATGAAGGTATTAGTCTAGCACACTATCCTCCATGACCCTGTTTCTGATGAGGGACAAAGAGCAGAGTTAATAGCCAACTCCTTTGTAACTATAGAAACTTCAGAAAGCAGAGGAACAAAATTAAGGATTGCCCATCAGTTGGACATAATAAATTACATCTTACCTTCTTCAGGCAACAATTCTCGTTGTCCTCCTTTCCACCAATTATCTGCTCACTGTACCTTCCTATCAGTTAAAGTTCAGATTGTCCATTATAAATTTTCAGGGTTCATTGATCATGTACCAAAAATGTTTGACACACAAGGCAATTGATTAATTTTCAAGGTTAATTGATTATATAACCTACATGTATAATTTAATTTCCTAAAGAACGTGAAATAATTGCAGACCTTACTATCTACCAAGCATCGACAAAATTCGTGCAGCAGGATTAACATGTTAGAGATGACATCTCTATAACCTACCCTCGTGCTCTCTTTTTCAATGGAGCTCACGGCGGACCAGAATCACCAGACCTGGGCTGCTATAGCCCTAGGTTGAGGGAAGAGTATGCACTATCGAATTTAGTTTCCATCCATAGAAAAATTCAACACCAAAATCTTTGTTTATGCCAATGATCTTCTCTTTTAAGTTTGGAAAAACAGAAAAAATCTTCAAGATAACTGAAGACAACCTGAAATTAAAAAATGAATGCTTTATTAGTGAACACAATATTAGTATGAACATGCAACAATAATGAGAAGGTTACAATTTTCAAGGTACAACTATAGACCAACTAACATTCTTCTTGTGCATTCTTCTTGTGTGCTTAGACCTTGAGATATTTTAATTCCAGGCAACGACAGCAGAACTAAGTGCGGAAAGAACACACGGAGCAAAAGTAAGTGCAGAAAGAACACATGAAGCAAAAATAAGTGCACAAAGAACACGTGAAGCTGCTGGTGCCTTTGATGGGGGAAACTGAGGACAAACCACCACGACAGGCACGGAAGACGGCCAACTACAACAAGATAGTGCTAGAATTCAGGTTTCCACAGTAAGAACGGATTCC
The DNA here is from genome assembly GCA_026929855.1 of Poa annua. Classification (NCBI taxonomy): domain Eukaryota; kingdom Viridiplantae; phylum Streptophyta; class Magnoliopsida; order Poales; family Poaceae; genus Poa; species Poa annua. Next base: position 100,612,039 of record CM049437.1, read on the forward strand.
GGCAGACTGGACACAATGTCAAATGGAGAAGAAAAGGTGTATTTATCATAAGTTTACACCAAACAAGTTCGACCTGCTAATTTTTCCGAAACCATGAATAAAATCTTTCTAGTGGTTTAATGTGAAGAAGAGAAAGAATTAATTCTCACGAACAATAACTGAACTTGTACCTGCTCATTTGGTGAAAGCATCACCAAATCATATAACCACAAGCTTCCTATGAATTATGTTCCTTTTGTTGACTCTAGAATCTAGATGATTGTGAACTAATTTTCCCAAGCAGCATGAAAATGGGAACAACGAATAAAAACAATATGAAAATTCATATTAGAACTACCAGCATCTATGTTGCAACTCACAATCTTTTCTTCAGGCTACAAAAACTTAGAAGAATATATTGCTTTATCAATTATCATTGCCTCCTTCTCCCCACCAAGCATCCAAAAATCAGATAGGATCACCATGGGATACTGAATCAAAAGGGACCGCAAGCTGACTATGCCCAAAACAAAAAGAATGGGTGAAATCAATAATAATGCAGAGAGCAGGGAGCATGACCTAGAGGGCGCCATTTTCGTCCTCTGCGGCACACAAGAAAAAGGGAAGGACATCCATGTCCAGCGCTGCCGCATCGCGTCCCCGTCGGCGGCAAGGCCTAGCGGTTTCCTGCAGCTCCTACATCACCTGCTCCTTTGGGGCCCTCGCGTCCTCCTTGCCGACCACTGCCAGGCCGACCTGCTTCCGCCGCTGGAGGGCGACCGGCTGCTGCACGCCATAGGGGAGCACGACTGCCACCGCTCCTCCCAGTCAGGCCCGACAGTTCTAGCTCCGGCACCCATCCGAGAGAACGGAGATCGGTTCCTCCAGTTGCGCAGCCGCGGCATCAAAGAGGCCGACGTGCTGCCGCCGCTGCAGGGCAACGACCGGCTACTGCGCGCCTTTGGGACGAGGATCTGGAGAGGAGGAGAAGAAGGAGGAGCAGGCCCATGGCGGCAGACGTGTGGGGCGAGGAGGGAGGGTGCGGGGCTCGACTGGGGATTGGGTCAAAGGCAGAAACCGACCTTCCCACACAGAAGCAAACAGAGAAACAGATACATGCAGCCGGAGGGGCACAGACAGATGGGACCAAAATCCCCATGGTAGTGATAGCATACCTGATCTCTCCCCACACGCCACTGAGAAGTGGGACCGCCGCGAGGATGAATGATAGCGCAGCATTTCCAGGGAGCTTAGTTTTGGGAAGGGATTGAGCACGATGTCGATGTCGACAGGTGGGGACCATGGCCCTTATACGTAGAGATACAAAACTAGTGGAGAGAAAAATAGAATATAATTGATAAGTTGAAGGCATACGGTTAGGTGGAGCAATCATGGACGTGAGTTGTACGAAGGGACAGTGAGATATCAAGAAGCGTCGTCTCCACGAGCCGCAAAGCATTTCGTGCGAAGAACTTCCTTTTTATTTTTGAATAATTTTTAAATCTGAATGAATTTTAGACTTGAACACTTTTTCAATTAAACTAGTTTAAAATTAATTGTTTTAAAATATAAAGTGAACAAATAAAAAAAATTAAGACAAGAAGAACGGAAAAGAAATAGAGAAGAAAAAAATGTAAATTGAAAAAGAAAACAGAGAAGAAAAATGAAATTTTCCTAAAATGGGCCGCCCAATCAGCCTATTCCTTCAGGCGGCGCAAGCGTTTCTCTCGCTCCACTCTCGACCTCGCTCGCTCGGACCTGGACAGAAACGGGCGGCGGCGGCGGCGTCGGTACGATTCCCTCTCCCTCCCCCTCCTCTCCTCTCCTCTCCCTCTCTGTTTCTCCTCCTCTGTCCTTCCCCAGCGCGGCCCTGCGTCACCTCCCGTGAGCCGCCTGAAACCCTAAATCTGCAAGCAAGAGGTGAACGACGGCGGCAGGGGAACGGCGGCGTGAGTGGGTCGTCCGTCTCTCTCTGGCCAGACCCAGGCCACGATCTTCCCTGTTCATAGTGTTATCTGTTTTTTTTTTGTTCTTCTCAAGCCATCTTGTGCAGGCCATGGCGGTAGGGGAACAGGCCAGGTTCTTCCCTCCTCCGCCGATGCAGTTTAACTGACCTCGAATTTTTCTGTGCGCAGGTTTCCAGGAAAATTAGGAACAACCGAGTTTGAACTTCTGTGTTGCAGCCCCAAGGGCCAAGGTATATATATTCTCCTGTCTTTGGTCCGGCCATGTGTATTTTGTGCTGAGTTTTTGTTGCCATGTGTATGGACAGTGGGCACGGTTCCGTTTTTGGTGATCGTTGGACAGTGATCATTGTTCAGTGCTATCTGCGTGCATGCGTGTTTGTACACCATAATCTATCTGTAGTTAAATCGATTCCACTAGGGACTAGGGAGGGGACATTCACAAATTCTGGGTTTTCCCTGTTTTTAAAACCATAATCAGCAGGATACTAGGATCGGTGTGCGGCGCTGTTCGCAAGTTTCTCGCTTTAGCACTGTGTGGGATTGAGGTTCTTGCTATCCATCTTGGGCAGGGAAAAATGACTGAGCATCTCTTTGAGGATATCTTCATCGTGACCAGGATCGATCCTGACGGGAAGAAGTTCGACAGAGGTAATTCCCTCTGGCTCTTTCACATGTTTTAAGTTGTACTACGCCTTAATTTACTCTGCCAAATGGTGCCGCTCATGTGTGTCTATGGGAGTGCTGTTAGCAATGACTTAGTACCAATTTATGCCTAGCCAATTTACTGTGTACCGTGCGAATGGTTAAATCTCGCAGTGCTCACATCTTAGCTCTACTTATACAACCTTGTAGCTACAGGTTTTGTTGAACTAAACTTCTTTTTATATTGATGTGCAGTTAATCGCATTGAAGCTAAAAGCGAGCAGTTTGATATGTACATGCAATTAGATGTCGCCACCGATGTCTACCCAATGAGTGCTGGTGACAAATTCACCATGGTTTTAGCTCCTACACTGAATCTGGATGGAACTCCAGACACTGGCTTCTATACACAGGTAAGAACGACTTCAATCTTCTTTGCCAGTAGGTAGTCTGGCAACTGAATGATCGAATGTGGCTCATAATTTGTAACCGTCGCCTAAATGTTGTTCTTGCTTCACATGGACTTGTGTTTATGGAGGAAACATGTTCTGGAGCTGATTTTTTGTTTGCAGGAAGCTCACCTTATATCTTTTCTTTCCTTCTTTAGGCTGGTAGGAAAACACTTGCTGACAAGTATGACTATGTCATGCATGGAAAGCTTTACAAGATTTCAGAGGATACTAAAGCTGGTCAACTTCCTAAAGTGTATGACTTCTCTGAACTTTAGCTTAGTCAATTTGTATGGATTTTTAATCTAGTGGTAGGATTTGATTATGCTATATATTCTGTTTCATGTTGTGATTTAGTGTGAGATTGAGTTTTTACCTTCATATTGATGAAGAATCTGTTCTCCAACCATGTTGCTGAAGTACGTGAGTTTGAGAGTACATAGTAGTTATCTTCTTTGCTTAATTTAGTGTTACTGAGTAACCTGATGTAATCATAGTCCAAGATAAAGCTCTTGAAACTTTATGTGGTCATTATTTTTAGAAGATTTACACGTTCTTCTGTGAACTCTCATATTAGTTGCTACAACCAACGAAGATTCTGAATTTTGGTGAACCCTTTTTGCTTTCCTAATCACTTCCGGAAATACAAGGGATTCTCTTTAGCAATTATTAGGATTACTTCTGGAACCTGCTTCTGTAGAGCTGTTCCCATGCGGTGATATGAAGATCTTGGGGTAACTCGTACAAAGAACGAATTTTCCATCTGTTGTAGAACTGATTGAAGGGTTTGGTTTTACATATTTGATACTCCCTGTTTATAGTTCGTAATTATACCTTGATAGAGCAGTCCATTTCTTACAAAACAGATGAATTAAAATTAAATGATAGTATTATGTTGCTGGTCTTGTCTCGTTTTTGAAACTTAAGTATGCTGGGCTAATTATGTTATGTGAATCACACCGCGCCGCACAATCACAGATAATTTTCTAAGAACATTGTTTCACAATGCTTATTTGGATATCTGCAACTGATTTACACCTACCAGCTACTAACCTAGTGCAACTATTCTACTAATGATTTTACCCCCTTCTCTTTGCAGGGAGATCTATGCATCTTTTGGTGGCCTCCTGATGTTGCTCAAAGGTGATCCTTCGACTGCTGCTAACCTCGAGCTGGATCAAAGGATATTCCTCCTCATGCGCAAGGTGTAAACGCATCATCTACTGGATCACCAGTGCTTCTACTTCACTCTAGGCTATGCTGAGCCTGTGATCCTTTCAATGCTAATCGTCCTCCCCCTATGTACTCTCCGGGTGGTAATATAACTCTAGATTGGTACAATGGCTTATCTGTAGCACCAGTCACTTATTCTTACTCCCCTGGAGCATATTATGTGCGTTATTAACGTATGACTTGGATGTTTCGTGCAATGCTACACGTATATTATCTTGGGTATATTATTTCACCAGGCTGTGGTGCTGCTAGGCTTTGTACTAGAACTAAAACAAGATATGATGCCCTCATATCTTCAACAAAATCTCCAGCATGGAGACTGATGAATTACACCAGATTTTGATAGCTGTAGCCAGGCTTGGATCGGTTACAAAGTTCACATGCCGATTTCCTTCCCGGCCTTGGTGAGGACAGGAACCAGTTGTGGCACGGGAGCAGAAGCCTTTACTGCTACTATATATAGACCAGGATAGGAGCTGCAACAGCTTTAGATTTAACTCTCTGCCAGCCACAGGAAAGGCTCAAGAACAATTGCCCGAAAGCCCCGATGGATTGAAGTCTTGGAGATGGCAAAGGACCACTGACTCCTCGCCAGTTTTTCGAGAGCTGGAAGAGGACTCTGGGCCAAGAATAATCCATGAACGCACAGCCTCCTACTCATTGCACCTACGAGCAATCACACACACACACACACCATATATACTGCCGCTTCCTCTTTCTTCCCTGGGATCGTATCTCCAGAAGATACACACTGATTCACATTTGGTGGTGGCCCTCTTCTATCTTGGTACGAACTGCTGGTGGTACTGGTTCTGTTTTTGGGTCGGCATGGAGGCTTGCCATGAATTCAAGCATCAAATGCCTATGAAGCAGAGGGGTACGAGAGCATTGATACACGCTGCCGATTCGAGGAAAGCGATAGCTGTTGATGGTTGCAACTGTGTTATGCTCCCCTAACTCTAAGTAGTAGCAGTGATCAAAGGAAGAATACTATTGTTCAGTAAGAATGAGATCACCTTAAAAAACCTATTGTTCAGTTAGGATCCTGAGGTGAAGCCATCCTACTGATCCTGCCGCGATGATGCACGCAGCGGCAGGCCCTACATTACATCTAGATATATATGTTTGTAAAGACTTGCAGCTTTCTACGCGGATATGAAATCTTTCAGGCCTCACTCACAGGATCATGTCATGTGATGGTTGGAGCAACTGAGATGCGAACGAACAGAAGAATCTTCCAGTTGTAGCATGAGAACAAAGACCCCTACGGATGAACAAAGACCCCGAGCAAAAGAACAATTCTGGTTTCTGATAGTAGAACGAACGAACACAGCTGGGAAGAATATACACCAAGTACTCGCGGACAAAAGCTCGAACAAGAAGGAAGCAGACAAGGTCATACGGAGTAAAACATCGAACCAAAACTCAAGTACTCCTTGCTAAATGCTAACTATAACTAACTAAATAGCAATGCTAGCTATCTGGTCCATTATGAACAGAACAGATGATGGCTACAGTAGAGATGAGATGAGCAGCAGGCAGAAGAACCAGCTCCGCAGCAGGAAATTCTGGCTGGCGCTCTGCTTCTTCAGCTCGCCGCCGGTGACCGTGTCTGCTTCTCCTCCCCTCCATTTGCAGCTTCGCTCCTCCTCGAGGTCGCGTGATCACCTGTTGTGCAGCGGGTTCGGGCCCGTCGGGACGCGGCGCTTGTCGTCGTCGTCGACACCGGCGCACGCAGCAGTGCCTAGGCCGACGGCGGCCGTACTGTTCTTGCACCGTGCTCCCGCGGCGGCAGCGTCGAAGGAGACCTCGGGTGCACCGCCTCCGCCTCTGGTACTAGGGACGGAGGCATGACGCACGGGCAGCGACGTCGGTGGCGCAGGCAGCGCCCTGTGAGGAGGAGTGCCAGGGCCACCCCGCTCGCGCCTGGACAGCGGCGTCCCGACGGCGCCGTCGACGGCGAGCTGCAGCACGAGGGCAATGGCGATGCAGAGGGCGGCGGCGCGTGCCCACCGCCGCCGCCTCATGGGCGCGGTGCTCAGTGCGGGTACGTGCGTGCAGCCTTGGTTGGTAGCGTGCACGAGCTTCGGCGCGCGGTCTCTCTGAGTTTGGTTAGTCTGGTCGGTGGGCAGCTGAGCTCTGTTTGTCTATGGAGACGCGGAGGGCGGAGGGCGGAGGGCGGAGGCGCAGACGCAGCCACGCAGGTGAGAAACAGAGGAACTATTCAGAGAGTCTGGGGGGCTAGGGCTAGCAGTGCCGTGGCGTTCAAAGAAAGAGAGAAGGGGTAGTCGTCATCTAGGTTGGTGATGCTTTAAACAGCGTTTGCGAAAACAGAGCGCGTTGGATTTGAAATAAAAATTTACAGTTTGTACAACAGAGTCGACTACGCAACTGCACGTACAAGTACCGGCGCCTTGCGCCCAACCACATCCATTGATGAGCCTTCACTCCCTCCCCACTCTAATTCCTCTCCCCGATAGGGGGACAGCGACGGGCCGCGATGCCGTTGCTCCTAGCTAGCGCCGGGCGGGCAAAGCAACGATCGAGGTGCTAGGCTAGAGCTACGCGCACCACGCCATGCCGCCGGGCGCGCAGCAGCCCTTGGCTGTCGTCTCATCTCGTCTCGTGCATGCATGGCGCGCGTTTGACCGACTTCCTTCCTTCCTTCCGCGTGCTCACCGGTGAGGGAGATCCATCGATTGTTGACGCATCGTCATCATCATCATGGCAAGCTAAAAGCTACTCCGTCGTCTGTGGATGCATTCCTCGCGACTCGTCTCGTCCGCGCGGGTTTCCCTCTCTAGGTCTACGAGTGCGCGCCGCTCGCCATTACCTTGTCTGCGAGGGTGGCGGAACTATGTACCCGTCCTAGGGTAGGTAGCACTGAATTCCTTCCTGCTGCAAAGCCTTCCATCTCTGCATGCCGAGCTCGCCAGAACGTTCGTACGAACAAAGCCTTCGACTTCGCAAAAGGCACCGCTCACTCCATCCAGATCGATCGATCGCTCTGAAATTCTGAAGTTCCTACGGAGCTAGCTGCGTGCATCGCCGCAGGACTTGCTGGGGAAATACCACATGCATGTACTGGTGGCATTGTCGCAAGCTTAATAAGAGCAACTGTTTTCATCGTCCGGTATACTCCCCCTTTCCCCTGTATAGCGTTAGCGTATGGTACATGCTGCTTCTGTCGAGTTGCTTCCTCTAACGACGCATCGTCCGGTACCTGAGGTAGTGAGGTGCAGCTACGCACGCTCAACCTGTTGTGCAGCACTGTACTACGACTACACCTTCTGTACTCTGTAGAGGAAGAGTTACGCTCGTACGTGCTCAATGATTTCATCGCCATGCATATGCATCTTATCAATTAATGTCGCCGCTCGCTCGCGTGGATTTCCGCTGTTCCTAGTTTTGGGTGGAGCATTCATTAAGCTGCGTGATCTGCTAAAGGACAAGGACATCGATCGACACCAAACAAACAAACAAACAAACAAACTGCATGATTTTCACGCAAGTTCGACCAGAGATTTCCCATGGTTTCTTCCACCAGGAATGCACAGCACATTGTGGTTGATAAACTTCATCGGATATGCACATTCTAAATTACAACCCGGGCTTACGATGATTACTTCAATGCAGGTGCGAGTGCGACTGCTCCGCCGTGTGTCTGATGCTGTGAAAACTGAAAAGCGCTTTCTTTCGTCTAGCTTGGCTCATATCCCACTGTTTGTTGCTACGCGTTCCGTAGCGCTTGGCCGATCACAGTTACTGCTTCCTCAGGGTTTGCTTTGCTTGGCTTGGGCCGGTATCGCCAGTAACTGAGTGAGCACGTTGCAAAGCCTGGGCAACCGACTGCATCGATCAAAGCTAAGCTTATTTATCTTCTTTCACCTTTTCCACCCGGCCCTTGCGCCTTTTCTCTCTTTTCACAAATGATGGTAGCCATGGCGACTGAGACAAACAATCAGAAACAAAAACTACATCTGTTTTGCTAAGTTCCACATTAATTTATTTGAGAAATTGGGGCATTTACTAGGCTATACCTACATTTTGCTTTTTTTTCCAAGAGGATTCAAAAACTTGGTCTGGAATGCTCAATAATGGTCCAGATAATATGGGATGTACATATTAAGTGAGTCAACTACTATCAGTTTTTTTTCTGTTTTCAATAAGATAAAAATTACATGTACGTCCTCTGCACCAACACAATGTCAACAAGTAGTCAAATCATCAACGCACACAGCCAAACCGTTACGAAACAAAAGATTTTTTTTTTGTAAATACCGATTAATGAAACACTTCCAACAAACTGTGAAAATGGACTACCAATGATGGCAGCCTGAAGGTAACATAAGATGTGCTCCGATAAAATGAAGCATCTAGGAAGGGAATGGCGCATGACGCGACATCAATGATTCAACCGCGGAGGTCATATCGTTGGTTTTCACCCCCGAAAAGTAGTCCGAGCAGTATATTCAACAAGTGAACGCAGCCATTTGACAAGGTTCAACCAATGAGGGTCGAGCAGAGTGTTTTCATCGGTGGAAGTCAAAACCAAACACTCAGTGAGCGCCGGCTAAGAGCATCTCCACCGGGGGCCTCTAAAGGACCCCCTAAAGCCACTTCGGGGGGCCGGACACGAACAACCGTGACCAGCGGCACCCCCAAAGTCTCGTCCCGAGCGATTTTATGTCCGGCACCCCCTATCGGGGCTCTATACTTGGAGGCCCTCCTGTGGGTGCCGGACATCGACTCGGCCATGGCCCTGACAGCGCTGGCCCACCCGTCATACACACAACGCGCATCGCCCATTTTAATGAAGTCGCGCAGTAGGCCGTCCCGCCGCGTTTAATGTCGACGAGTGGCCGGGCAGTCTCCCAGGCGATGGGACTGGATGGGAGGCGATGCGACGAGACGGTGGCGGCAGGCCTGCTGGCACGCGTCGCATTAACGCCGGCGACAGCATGCGCGGCAGTCCACGCCAGCGACAGCGTGCGCGGCAGTCCATGCAACGCAACGCATTTACGCCGGCGGGGACGCTCGGGCACCGCCCCCTCCCCTGCCGCCCTTAAATCCCCTCCCCACGGCGCCCTCTCTCCCACACCGCCCTCTGTTCTCTACCTCTCCGCCACCCTCCGTCGTCCACACCGCACTCGACCTCTGCGTCCATGGCGGACAACTGGGAGGGCAGCAGGCGCAGCGGGCGCACGGTCTCCACCGAAGAGGGGTGGGACTTTTACCGCTACGGCCTGCTGGTGCCACCGGACGCGCGTCTGCCCACAGGGTGGCGCACGTCCCCTTTCGGCGGCCTCCCCGTGCCGGCGCTGCCGGAGACGGAGGACCAGATCCGACGCGACATCGCGCGTCGCCGGTCCTGGCTGACCCCGCACGAGCGCACCCTCCTCGAGTACGACGACAACAACTGGGGAGCGTGGATGCGGCGGTTCCGACGCGAGCAGACGGAGGCGCTCTCGTTCTACGACGGCCCGAGAAGGCCGGGCCGCCACAACGCGGAAGGCCGCCACCGGTGGTGGGACACCACAGGCCACACGGTGGAGTCCGCCATCGCCGCCGCGCGCCAACACGCAAGAACGGGGAACGCCACCCCGTTGCGGCTGCTGCCCGTGCGGCCACGACACCAGGAGGTGCAGCAGCCGCAGCCACCGCCCGGTGAAGGACGAGCCCCGCTCGCCTCCGCGTCGTGGAGGCACCGGCATCGTCATCCGCGAACACCGCGAACAACGGCGTTCGCCACCACGCGGACGGCTGTACCTGCGCCGCCCCAGGACGCCTCCACCTCCCGTGGAGACGATCCCGTATGGGTACGACGTGCCGTCCCCGCTGTGGAACGAGCACGACGGCGACAGCCCCGGGTTCCTGGCCGCAATCGCGGACTCGGTAACCACCATCGAGCGCGACAGCCCCGGCTACCTCGCCGCCATCGCGGAATCGGTGGCAACGGCGGTCTCGTCCTCCTCCGGCGGCGCCTGTGCACCGCCTCGCCATGACAGCGCGTCCACCAGCCTGGGCGGATCGGGCTCCTCGTCCGCCTACATCGTGGTCGACGACGGCGACGATGGCAGCGGCGACGACATGGCGTGGCTGGAGGACTAGGCTAGGGTTTAGGCTAGGGTTTAGATTAGAATCGTTTAGTTTAATTTCAATCGTTTGAATCGTGTAAGTTTGAAATGTTTGTATTGTTCATGTTTGTGTTGTTCATCGGCGGCGGTTCGTGCGCTCGCGAGGTGTTCGACAGTTTGCTCGCGTTTAGGGGGTGGGTCTTTGGGGAGTGCCGCTGTGGGCGGCCTCTAAATGTTGACCGGACACATGTCCGGCACCCCCCAAAGGAGGCCCAATTGGGGGGTGCCGGACACCGATTTAGAGGCCCCCGGTGGAGATGCTCTAATCGAAGCTGCCTTGTCCGGACATCACCTTCCGACCCATCATCGCATATAGAGGCTGTTTGGTTTATGCCCACGGTCGCTCCGCTGAATCAAGGGCGCACAACAATTTTGGCGAAGGATTCGCCCGCTTCGGTTTGGCCAGCGCGTGGGCGTAGAATCAACTGTAGCTCTCAAATTTTTGACGTCGGTTCCAGTAGCTGGGTTCTAATCCAAACGCATGCCTATGCCACTAGTGAACACCAAATTTTTGGCTTGGTAACTATTAAGGTTTCAAGTGGCGCGGGCCTCCCGCAGCGTCGCGACTCCGCCCCGCAAAGTCAGCCCGCAAAGCGCCTAGCGGGCCAGCCGCGTGAATCCTAGCGGACCGAAGTGGCCCGATCTCGCGTTCTGCAAAACTGCCGCAGACCTGCATCCCCACGACGAGAGGAGAAAACGAATCGTGGATCGCGTCCTGCCACACCGCCGCAGTTTTGCTCTCCGCCTTCCCCTGCCACGCCAATGCCGGCCGGCTCGCTGGACAGCGACGCCGCAGTTTCGGCTTGCCGCGGACCGGTCCTCCGCCAGCAGCCCGTCCCCGTGCGGCGCCCCGGCGTCACCTGCGGCGGCCGCGTGACGCGGCTGGTGCTGGAGGGCCTCGGCCTGTCGGGCCACTGCTCGCTCCGCCCGCTCGCCGGCCTCGACGCGCTCCGCCGCTCGCCGTCAATCCTCGCGAGCTGGAACGCCTCCTCCCACCTGAACCTCCATTAACTCCTCCGGCCCAACGACCCCGTCCTTGGAGCTCCGCACCAGCCATGTCCGTCGCGTGGGCCCTGACGGGCTGATGCGGGCCGCCGCTCTTTCCCGCACGAATTGTAGCAGTGCCTGGCAGTCGTCCCGCTAACTCCCGCTGGCTGAGAGCAGCCCGCAAGCTCAGCGTGGCTACAGCCGCGGCCCGTCTCGCTTGACAGCTGAGTAACTATGAGACCACGCCCACACAACACATGTTGCCGGTAGCTAGGTACGATATCCATAGTCGAGATTGGCCATGAAGAGCCGATAGCCTAGTCAGACGTGGCACCACAGACAAGGGCCAAACCCACGCACCGAGTGGAAGTAGGGTCGCCATATCCGCCATCACAAAAGACTTCGTGGACCATACCAAGCACTCGAACCATTGCATCAACCGTGGCGACCATTCATCGCAGCACGCCATCAGGAACCCCCAATACAAAGACGGAAACACGCCAAACTCGTGCCCGAGAGAGCGATTAGCACCAAGGGGTCACATCGTCGAGAGCGAAATAGCCAACACGTGGCGGACACCTTGGCGCAAGGCTGCCAACCGCCTCTTGCACAAATCAGAAAGATGTATCCTGCTCACCGTTTTCGGAAAAAACATGAACCTGGGAGATCCACCGTTGTCGCTGCTAATCGAAGAATCAAATATACTATCAACTTTTGTATGAAAAGATCCGTTGATATGTAGTTAAGGATATTAAAAATGAATAGCATTTTCAGATTGTCAAAATAGCCCTTTTCTTCGCAGCTCAGAAAAAAGTCAAACAAATTTTTTTGAAACTTGAAATATCAGCGAGAATCATCGCATTTGCTACTCCAAAGGATGCCACGCAAATTGCATGTTAAATATCAGCGAGGAGACAGCATGGGCGCCATTCAATTATAAGCTTGTTTGAGACATGAACCCTAAAGAATTCCACTGATCGATCTATTCTAGCATTGCAAGCATCGGGAAAATTCCCACTCGAACTAGGACCGCTAGAACAATGGACACTGTTGCACAGTATACGCTATGGCGCTGAAATTCCGGAACACCGGGCGGGGTGAGCGGGACTGGTCGGTCGGTGGAGAAGTAACGAGCCGCGCACGGTCGGAAGTGTGCGGGCAGGCCGTACGTGTGCGCGTCCCTCAGACGTCGACTCACACCGTCGCTTTCGCCGCAGCAGTACACGGACACGGACGGACTTGCCATAAATGGCACCCAACACAGTAGATGGTACAAGCCGCTGAGCTAGTACGGGGCCGGGAAGCACCAGCCTACACACACGACTGCACAAGCACAACCCAGATTAGCATAGGGTGTGTTTGGTATCCTGGGTAAGCTCAGAAATTCCCACCTCACCCAATTTTCCATTGTTTGGTAGCCTGTATTAGTCATCTGTGCCATCAGCCATGCCCACCTCATACGAAAAAGGCCCCTCAGCTATGCCCGGTTGTGAAGTGGAAATCGATCTTCTCAAGTGAGCCTGGGCGAGCTCATACGGAAAATCCCACGCGTGCGTCCCATCGGCGGCTTGCGACGCGCACCCCTCGCGAAAAATCACACTCATTTCTTCCGTCCGTCCTTCTCGTTCCTCTCTTCCTCCCGCTCTTCCTCACCTGCCCCATCTCGCAGTGCCGCCACCGAGTCCTGCGCTGCTCCACCCGGCTCCGAGCGCCGCCCTACGCGCTCGCGTCCACAGGCGCGCCGCACAACCTCGTCCAAGGCACCTAGCGCCGCCCTACCCGACGTGCGGACGGAGGCCGAGTACCCAAGGCCGTCGTCGAGCTCCTACTCAGGCTGCCGAGCGCCCAGGCTGCCGAGCGTCTGAAGCTGCTGCCCCGCCGCCAAGCGAATGGACTACTGCTGAGTGCTGACCCGCGCATGGACCAGCACGACGCCGCCATGCGCTGGACCAAGAACAGCGAGCTAGCTCTTCCCACAATCCCGCATCACGGGATGCACAAACCAGCACAGAGGACTTGATTGCTTTTCTATTTTTCTATCAAGGACTTGATCGCTTTTAACACGATCTAAACTGAGCTCGTCTCAGCTCATACATGCTACCAAACAAGTGCAGTTGTATTTCCTTAGCCTGGGCTAACTCAGCATGCATGGGGTGAGATAGGTTGGCCCAACTCACTCGGGCTACCAAACAGACCCATAGTGATCCGAGGGATGTTTATAGCAGAATAAGATTTTTCTTTTGGACAGAAATAGTATGACTCTGCTGTATATTTTGTTTTTATCATTTTCGGGTTATGGTATAAGGGTACATCAGATTTGTACGAAAGATCGAGCCTCGGACAATTTGGTTAACTGGAGTACGGTGTGTCGTCCATCGTCCTACTGCCCTCGGAAGCCTCGCCTCGGTATACTCGAGTTTGTGAGGGGCGCCTCGTTTGCGGTTGCCTTGGCTAGCCTGGACCGATCCAGGGAGAGATTCGGTGGGCATCAGATGTAAACCTTGCTCCGGCCTCAACATGTACGTCTTATATTCGGTGGTTAACATCACGGTGCATGATGTGAGACGACGAGCTTTTGGCGGTCGCCATGGTTACAAGGAATTAAACCCCCAAAAATTGGTGCTTGTCGTCTTTGTTGTCTCCGCTAGGAAGAATTGTTAAGTCTCCAACGCTATTCAAGACAACTCATGGGTAAACAAGATCGACATGCTCTCCAGAATTAATTTAGCGTTGATCCAAATTACGGGAAACACATCTTCTTCATGGTGTTCGTGATGAAATTCAATGGAATATCACTCGAGACAGTGCTTACTCCTTCTCCACAACCTACAAAATGCAATTTGCCGGTCTCATCTCCTCGTAAATGCCACGACTTGTTTGGAAATGTTGGGCTCCACCAAAGTTCTAGTTGTTCCCATGGCTTATCTTACAAGACCGAGTTTGAACGGCGAACCGACTTCAAAGACGTGTATGGTCAAATTATGAAAATTGCAAGCTTTGCAACCCAGCATCACAGACGACAACTCATCTTGTTTTCGGTTGTTCCTACGCCTCTCGGGTGTGGACTCTTATCTAGTGTTGCTCGGGCTCCACCACATTCTTCCAAGATCATGTGGCGCTTGGATTCGGTCAATGATTGGTGGTGGGGAGTTTTGAACACCTCGGTCACTCAACACAAGGCAATGAGCTCTCTTACCATGCTTATTTCACGGAGCATTTGGATCGAGCGCAACGATAGAGTCTTCCGTAATGAGTTTGCTAGCCTATCTTCTACCACGACGAACATCAAGATTGACGCAAAATATTTGGTGTTAGCACTTAGTGGGGGCGAAACATTTTGGCTCTATTTGTAAAACTTTGTGTTACTCTCATTCTTATTTAGCGATATGAGACAAATCTTTTGTCTGTGTTAAAATAATAATGAAATATTCAAATGAGGCCATCTACTCAGGCCGAGAAGAGGCCATATCTCTCTACAGGAATTTCAGTTTGCATTGCCTTAACGTAATATTTCGATTTTCTGATTCCTTTTTTCTGGAGCATTGCCAATTTGCCATGATGGATGTGACTGAAAGGAATAACTGAAACTCTGAATCATCTGTAAAAAAAAAACTCTGAATCATGAGAGGCCGGAGACCAGGGAGGCGTTTCACTCACTTGGTGCCCTAATTTGACACCTCTGTCAATACGCAGCATATATACGCCAATTAGATCATGGCCTTGATTAGAGGGCTACAGAAGAGCCCATGCGAGCGTAGCAGAAGACTGTAGAGATGGTCGAATTTTCTGTAGTTCCAGCCAGCGTAGGGGCCGGCCCCTCGATGGACAGACATCTCGCAGTAGTACTTGACAGCAAGCCTTCAAGAGCATGCCGTGCATTCTTCTGCACGGAGACTTCGTCATTCCTACGGGCTGATGATACGACCTCGTACGGTTTGACCAGTGTTAAGCCGTCAGACATGGTCGCCGTCGAAGCGATGTTTGACGTATGCCTGCGCCGGAAATACAGCGTCATCCACGAACGGCAAATTCCACAGATTTGACCTTTTTTGAATTTATTTCACAAAATGGACTAAAATTATAAAAAAATGCGGATCTAACCCTTTTGCACGGCGCCCGCCCCCGGGGCGCCGTGTTCTACTGTACAACGCATTGGTCAAAGGCGTCGTGGAACCTGCCAGCGTGGCGAGGGCGGGCCCGCCGGAAGCAAGTACGGCGCCCCGGCCCAGGGCGCCGTGCTACTGACCACGACGCCTTCACCCAGGGCGCCGTGCTACATGCATGCTTATTTTTACTTGATGCGGATTTTTTACTCGATGCGTATAGTTAATAAAAGATGCTAGTCTAGATAGGACACATACGATGCATTAGTCTAGTGGTGTGTTGTGGGTTGTGTGTGCCTTGAGGTCTTGAGTTCAATGCATAATTTATTTTTTTGATGTTTTTTCTTTTTTCACTAAACCAACATATACATTAATAGAAAGATACACAAAACATAAAAATATATTTTTTATTTTCTGTTTTCACATAAGTAGGAACAATACGATCTTATACCACCAAGTTAACATAACACAATTAGTACTAAACCAACATAAGTAGGAACAATACGATCTTATACCACCAAGTTAACATAACACAATTAGTACTAAACCAACATATACATTAATGTACAGAAAGATACACAAAACATAAAAATATATTTTTTATTTTCTGTTTTCACATAAGTAGGAACAATACGATCTTATACCACCAAGTTAACATAACACAATTAGTAATTAGTGAGTTGCATAGTCGCTATTTAAACAACAAATCAATTGTATAATCATTTCGTACCACCAAGTTCGCCAGTTAAAAATGTCATTGGAGGTATTACTAATTGTGTTATGTTAATTAGTGATATAAGACCGTATTGTTCCTACTTATGTGAAAACAGAAAATAAAAGATATATTTTTATGTTTTGTATATCTTTCTGTATATAAATGTATATGTTGGTTTAGTGAAAAAAGAAAAAACATCAAAAAAATCGGGAAAAAAATAATGAATTGGGAAGGAGTTGAACTCAAGACCTCTAGGCACACACAACCCACAACACACCACTGGACTAACGCATGGGATGTGTCCTATCTAGACTAGCATCTTTTATTAACTATACGCATCGAGTAAAAAATCCGCATCGAGTAAAAATAAGCATGCATGTAGCACGGCGCCCTGGGTGAAGGCGTCGTGGTTAGTAGCACGGCGCCGGGGCGCCGTACTTGCTTTCGGCGGGCCCACCCTCGCCACGCTGGCAGGTTCCACGACGCTTTTGACCAAGGCGTTGTACAGTAGAACACGGCGCCCCGGGGCAAAAGGGTTAGATCCGTAATTTTTTAAAATTTTGGTCCATTTTATGAAATAAATTTAAAAAAAGGTCAAATCTGTCGAATTCGTCTCCACGAACAGCTTCCGAACGAAGACAGGTGATGTGATCTTTCAGCTACAAAACTGGAGATGAGGTACGTTATCGTCCATTGTTTTCTGATCAAGTTCAGACAGCTTGAATGTAGGACTGTCTTTTGTAGTCAAACAAGTGTAGACTTTCTAGTTAGCCTGTTGGTTTGGAGGTTAACCTTGGAGAACTGATTGTCTGACGGGTCTACTGTAACAGAGACAGAATCAACTTTGCCCACCAAAATCAAGTTCGGACACACAAGATGATAGAAAATGACCGCAAACATCACTCGGTCGTCTTAGCCCCAAGATCGTGCCCGTTGTTAATCGAACCAAGCCCTCGTCTTCTGCTCCATAACGCTTGTATCGGTGGTCAAGGTCTCAGCCTCCTCGACCATCAATGGAACATCAACTTGCCTCAGTCTGGGTTCGTTTGATTCATAGGGTAGGGAAAGTATAGGAATAAGAATTTTATAGGATTGGGATGGCATGTCCAAGTGATTCCTATGGGAAGAGGAAGTTTGTTTGATTGTGGTGAAGGAATTTTTCCAACAGGTTAGAGCTCATGTTATTTTCCTATGAAGTTTGTACTACAAGATTCCTATAGGAAATGATCCTATGAATCAAATGACTTGGAAGGAAAAAATCCCATAGGATTTCAATCCTATACAAATCCTTTGACAATCCTATGGATCAAATGAGCCCTGAAAGTCTATTTTACATTCGATCCGAGTATGATCTTCTCGGTTACAACGTTTACAGCCTCTATCTGAAGATTTCCCGTTTCTACGGACAAATTGGTGGTCATAGCGTTCTTTGCCATAGCCATCTTCTTGGCTTGTATCTCCACGAAAGACGTGAAGGAGCGTTCATCTTCTTTGAGCTCTCTCAACTCGATTGTCCTTTTGTTCAACACCTCCTTCGCCATTTTGGGCAATGATTTTCACCAAGCTTGATTACGCCACACCTTGAACTTATAAGTTATAACTCCCCTTCTTGATCCCCCCTTGAACTTATTTTGAGATCCTTCTTGAGCATATTTTTGTTGGATCATTCTCCATGGCCATTTCTTCATGGCCTTTTCACGATTTATTTGTGCTTCAAGTTCTTTCCACTTATGTGTCTAGATACATTTGGATACTTGTGAATGTGAACAATTGTTAAAACGTCTTATATTACAGATCGAAGGGAATAGCAAGTATGATAGAGAGTAAATTCAAACTACTTTGAGTTCTTCTCAAGTAAGTTATTTCTCAGTCAAATCACATTTCAATCAAACACAGTAGAAAACCATGTTTTGGAGATACTATGTGGCCATTTCTTTCTATTACGGTGAACTATGTTCGGAAGTGGCATAAGAAAAACTTGATAAAGCCTCGTGCGCCTCTGTGACAGGAGGCGGTGTTTTGAGTCATAGGACTTATACTCCTATTAAGGAAAATAAATTTTAAATATTGTGAAATGTCAAAAAATCTACATAAAAAAATTCTGCTGTGCATCAAAACATTTTATGTTTACACATAAAGTTTTGCAAAGAAAAGGCATTATTTAAAACGGTGATGCAGAATGAGTTTTCACCCAATAATTTTTATATTTTTTACACATGACCGAAAGAAAATGCATTTCTTCAGAAAATTTTATGTGTAGACATAGAATGTCAATAGGTATAACCGATTTTTTTCGATTTTAAAATGTATTTTTGAATAATGTGAGCATATACTCGTATCACTCAATTTGGATTTCCATCCGTGATGCATATTCGCTCTCATTGTAACTCATGTTTCATGGTATGTTTTTGCTAGTAGTGTTGTAGACATGGCCTGATTTGACCAGGTTTTCCTGCCACGTGGCCGGTTTTGCCACCCTCCGCCAACGCAGCAGCCTCTCCATCTGAAAAACCGCTTCGGTCTCTCTGCTTCCTGCAGAGCGTGCCAGGGAGGCGCCACCCGCCGCCGGGGACGGGCCTCACCTCCTCCCACTAGTAGAGAACAAGGCAGTAGCACCGGCTTTAAAGGGCCTTTAACACCGGGTGTGCAACCGGCGTTGAAAGGTCGGGACTAAAGGGGTACCCCTTTCGCACCGGTACCCTATGAACCCGGTGTTAAAGGGATCCACGTGGGCACGGCTGCGCATGCGGGGGCGGAGGACCTTCTGTCCCGGTTGGTAACACCAACCGGTTTTAATAGTTTCTGATTTTTTTTTCATTCCACTTTTTTCCAGGGTTTCTGTTTTTTCTTTTATGCTTATTTTTTGGGGTTTAGGGCTTCTGTTTTTCATTTCTGCTAATTTTCTAGGGTTTCGGAGGAGATCACGTATAAAGTACCCATTACACATATAAAGTATTCATATTACACGTATTAATATTTTTGTCTTGCCTCGAATAGGACTAGGGCTTTTAGAAGATTTACACATATAAAGTATTCATATTACACATATTAAAATTCAGTCTATATATATACACCTCGCCGGAGTTTCTTTCGACCAAATCTTCAATTCAAAGTCCTTCACCATGGTCGTTTAGAACTTGTGTAAAATCACCGGCATCTTCTATCTCCTCGTCTCGCAAGTTTTTCGTATCTCAATGTACCCTGCAATCAATAAAATTTACAACTATAATTTTGCATCTATAAATAAATTGTAACAAGAAAATGCAATTCTGCAATGTTTAAAAAATACAGCCCAAATTAGGGCCAGCATTGGGTCCTACCTGCCAGCCCAAATTTGGGCCAGCAGTAGGTCCTTAACAATTCCAGACTTGCCTTCTGCCAGCCCCAATTTGGGCCAGCATCCGCCCATGGCCAGGAGCGCCTGGTCAATGCTGGCCCACCTGCGAGCGACCCGCAGGGCAACGTGCCCGCATGGCCACTTCGCGCGGCCAACCGCCACGTCCCCCGCGACCCCGCGTGACCGCCCAACTGGCCTAGGCTGGCCCACCTGCCAGCGACCCACCCGACCCCCTCGTATTCCACCCCGAAGTCAATGCGTCCCCGCATGACCGCCCAACTGGCCTATGCTGGCCCACCTGCCAGCGACCCACCCGCCCCCCTCGTATTCCACCCCGAAGTCAATGCGTCCCCGCGTGACCGCCCAACTGGCCTATGCTGGCCCACCTGCCAGCGACCCACCCGCCCCCCTCGTATTCCACCCCGAAGTCAATGCGTCCCCGGCCCCAACTGCCAGCGAGCCACCGGCTCCCACCAAACGTCCCCCACCAACCGTAGTCAATGCGGCCCTTGCTGGTCCTTTAAAAATTGACCCCGGCCGGTAGCGACCCACACTTCCCCTTCCGGCGCCCCCACCTCCAGCCCTATAGCCATGTCGAAGTGGTTCAAGCCAGCCAAGAACCAGCGTGAGTTCGGCGGCTCCGGCCATTGCGCCGCGCTTCCTCCTCCTCCGTCACCGCGCCCCGCGAATCCTCCACCTCCTCCGCCGGCCGCGTTCGGCCTCGCACCGGAGGGCGTGCAGATGGTCGGGGGGACGGCGCCGCAGACCAAGAAGAAGCGGCGCCGCCGCTACGTCCGCGTGGAGGAGTGCTGGTGCCACCCCGGTGTACTGGCCGGACGTCCACCTGCCGGACGACTGGCACCTGAATCCGCAGCGGATTCCGGTGCCACACATTCCGGCCAGTGGCCGGTCCAGGGCGGTGGAGATCGCACGCCGCCGCCGTCTCCTCCCACCGGACCTCTACAACGACCCGGCATACGCGCCGGCATCCCGCAACTGGGACCGCTGGTTCGCAGCCGAGCACGACGACCGCCGCCGCACCTACTTCGCGCCGGCTCCAACACCGCCGACCGGCCAGCTCCCGGAGTACCCCGCACCGCCGCCGGGCCAGGAGCCCGAGCTGTGGATCGAGGAGGATGTCGTCGACGATGATGACGACCCGGAGATGAAGGCCGTCTACGAGGCCTCACTCCGCACCCTCGTCAGCGACGAGGTCAAGCGCTGGGAGCGGGTCGTGGCCGCGGCCGCCATGCCGCCGCCACTGCCGCCAATGCAGTGGTGGCAACATCTGGCCCAGGAACAAGAGGCATCGGAGGAGATGGAGATGGGGACGGAGCCAATAATGCCAAGCGGGCTCCTCGACCAGTCCTGGACCTGGACTGGCCAGGTCCCAAGTCCGCCGCAGGAGCAGCCGCCGCAAGAGACGCCCCAGCCGGAGCAGCCGCCGCAGGAGCCGGAGGAGCATCACATTCCGGCGGAGGAGCAGCCGCCGCCGAGCTATCTGTACACCCCGCCGCCGTACTTCATCCTAGACTAGGCCTCCGGCGTCGCCGCCCCCTGCATAATGTATTGGCCTTAGGCCTTTTTTTCTTTAATGCCTTAGGCCTCCGGTGTCGTCGCCGCCCCCCGTATCAGACCTGAAAATGTAATGGCCTTAGGCCATATCGCCGCCCCCTTATATATATAAATGTTTAAATTTGCAACTTTTATTTTACTTGGCCGGACGGAGCTCACCTCGGTCCGATTCCGGAAGGGGATTGAGCTCGGGGACGGGCACTGGGAGGGAGGAGGAGCTCACCTGTCGGTCCGATTTCGGAGGGGATCAAGCTCGGGGAGAGAGAGGGAGGGCTCACAGCAACGCGTGCGCCGGGGACGGGGGATGGCGACGATGACGGGCCGGGGACGGGGGACGACGATGATGACACCACAGCTGCCCGGGGACGGCAACGGCGACGAGGAAGGGCCTCAGGAGGAACGGCTAGGGGCGAGGTCGCCGGACGGCCGTCAGGGCCGTGGAGGAGGGCGAGGCGCAGGAGGCGACGGCGAGCGGAGCATGGATTTGCCGGAGGCCTCGGAGCGGAGGATTGCGTGGGCGCGGCGTTGATTTTGAGAAGTGAGAATGCAAAATTTCGGGCGCGGGCACAGATATTGCCGCGAAAGCAGGCCTCTAGCACCGGTTGCAGATACAAACCGGTGCTAAACGTTGATTTGGGCAGCTCCAAAATTTCGCGCGCGTAGCCCACCCCTTTAGCACCGGTTGGCATAACCAACCGGTTTTAATGGTCTTTTGAATTTTTTTTTGGTTTTCTGTTTTCCTATGTTTTTTGTTTTGCTTTATATCTAGTTTCTTTGTTGATTTGTGAACAAAGTACCAAAAATATGATGCAAAATGGGACCCATTTAATTTTCATGGAAACTAGTACACATATGATGGATAATCCCCAAGTATTAGGTTTTTCCTTGATTTCTAACTATTTTCCCATAGTTTAATGAGTTTATGTTGATTTATCGAAAGTAATTCAAATTTGAACTACAACTGTTTGATAGTTTGTTATGAAATTTTTGGAAAAATCATTTTGAGGTACACAACTAGTGGTTATATCACAGAAACACTGATAATTCTAGAAAATATTACCTCTTTCGACGAATAGTCATCGCGACCGTTGTCGGCCCAGTAAGGACCGGGGTATGCACGGCCCACTCCCTACAGGCCTCGCCCGCGAGGATCTTTGACGGAATGACTAAGGACCAAGATACCGCTTGGAGAGACCCTCGAGAGACATCTCCGCTCGAGGGCCTGAAGAGGACGCCAGGGCCTGAAGAGGACCCTGCGCTTCAAGAGACTCCCCAGGCACAGCCCGCCTGGAGAGGAGTCAGCAGAAAACCCCTCCACAGGCGACCACGGCCCTGTGGAGACACTTCGCGGCTAAGCAAGCGCTGCAGGACGCACATGGCCCCTGCAGCAGCCGCAGGGTGACGCGAGCATCCCAGTTGCCATTCTGGTGATAAAGGAGTCAACAAAGCCGCGCCGCCTGCGGCAGGACAGCCAGGACTTTCCTCTTTGGTGATAAAGCGGCTGGACGGCGCAACGCTCCAAGAAGATCGTCACCGTGGGCCCCACCACGACCTCTGCTGCGCCTGCGAGCCGCCCTGCACCACCTGCAACATGTCGGCCACGGCGCGCTGCTTTAGCACGGATGGACCGCGTCCATGGACGGACGAGCCGCGATGGACTCCCGCTCCTCCATGCGACTGGCGTGTGGGAGCCCACCGGCACGAGGACGGAGCCCGGGGCGCCTATAAAAGGAGCAAGAGCTCCACCGCAGAAGGGGATCGCCGAATCGCCGAATCGCCCGATCGCCCAATCGCGCAATCGCACCCTAAACACATAGGATAGCCAACTGCTGGAGGAGGAAGACGACCATTGTGTCCCTCTCCAGGCACCAAACTGCCTCAAGAGAGCCTTCGGCAAGCTCATTGTCCTATAACCTTCACAGTGCAATACAGACAAGCAGGAGTAGCGGTTTTACCTCCTCCTGAGGGCCGTGAACCTGGGTACGGGCCGGTGTCCATCTCTGGCGTGATAGTTCCTCTCCAGGCCCGGCGAGCACCGTCGTTGAGCCTCTCGAGGGCTGTTTGACCTCCGTGTTCAGTCCCCCCTTCGAACCTCTCTTCAGGGCGAGACTACCCCTGTTACGTGGGAGTCACTCCTCGACATTTGGCGCGCCAGGTAGGGGACTGAGGCGCGTCTTCAACCTCCGAACTCCGCGCCATGATGGACACCCGCGCGATGCGCGCCAACCGGCGTACCTCTGAGAGAGCTCACACCGAGCCTGGCACTGCTCCCACCCGCGGCCGCCGTGGTCGCCCCCGCACGACCGAGCGCGCTGGCACCGGCCCGCGCGTGGAGGAGCCAGAGAGCGAGGAGCACCGCGGCGGAGACCAGCGCGACGACGAGGACCACTCTGAGCGCCGTGAGGACAATGAGTCCTCGCACCCGTCCCGGCGCCAGAGCGTGTCCACGCGGGAGCACCGCGAGCCCGCCCCGCACACAGCGCTGCTCATGGCCCAGGAGCTCCTCCGCTACCGGCCAAGTGCCGAGGCACACGACCAGTGGCTGGACCGCCTCCACCACCTCGTCGACATCGCAACCACGCGCCCTGCTCCGTCGCGCTCCATCGTACCCTCCGGCCCTGCAGGGACGGCCGCACCAGGAGCGCCCCCACCGCCGCCAGGACCACCTCCGGCCGCGGCACAGCGGGCTCCCTCCCATGCTTCATCGCCGCACGACTGCCAAATCGTGCAGCGCACCGCGCCCGACGCACGTGTGGGCATGGAGCGACGCCGCGACCTCCAGAACCGCCTCGTCGAGGAGCTCGGCCAAGCGGGACAGCAAAACCGCAGGGCCCTCCAGGGAGGAACGGCCACCTATGCCTCAGGCTGCATGGCCTTCACGCGCGCTCTGCGTCGCGTGGTCTGGCCGCAGAAGTTCAGGCCAGCGCTCCCCAAGGGCTTCGACGGGTCCACCAACCCTCTCGAGTTCCTGCAGCTCTACACCACCTCCATCCAGGCTGCAGGGGGCGACGACAAGGTCATGGCCAACTGGTTCTCCCACGCCCTCAGGGACTCAGCGCTGTCCTGGCTTCTCAACCTGCCGGAGGACTCCATCGACTCCTGGGAGGAGCTCTGCAGGCAGTTCGTCGCCAACTTCAAGGGCACGTACGAGCGCGCACTCACTCACAACGACTTGCGCGCTGTGGTGCAGAAGAAGGATGAGACTCTTCGCAAGTACATCCAGCGCTTCAGCCAGGTGCGGAACAAGATTCCAAACATCCCCGACACCCAGGTGATCGCTGCCTTCCGCGAGGGCATCACGAACCGCAGGATGCTCGAGAAACTCGGCATCCACGACAAGCTCACCTCGGTGGTGAAGCTGTTCGATCTGGCGGATAAGTGCGCCAAGGCTGAAGAGGGACTCCTCTTCGTCAAGATGAGCGCGCGGGGGGACGACCCTGGCGAGGGGTCCAAGAGCCACAAGAAGAAGGAAGAGCCCAAGCGCAAGGCCACCGCGGTCCTCGCGGCAGAGCCTGACGCGAAGGGTTCCCGCAGGGGTTCTCCCGAGCGCGGCGACAAGGAGGTGGACCACCGTCCGTTCTGCGTCTACCACAACAGGAGCGGGCACGCTACAGACGACTGCTTCGACCTCAAGAGGCTGAGCAGGGAACGCGAGCGAGGAGAAGGCAGCGGAAGCCGCGGCAGAGGTCGCGGCTACCGCAGAGACGGCAGGGGTAGGCGCGATGGCGGCTACCAGAAGCCGTCGGGCACTCAAGCCAACGCCGCCGAGAAGAACAACAACCTCCCCGACGAGGAAGATGGAGGCTACCAGGCCCCGAGAGGCGCCATGGCCTGCATCCTCGGCGGGGCTCAAGCGCCCAAGTCGAACAATCAGTTCAAGCAGTTCACCCGCGAACTCAACGCTGCGCTCCCGGGCACCGAGACCTCTAGACCCCTCAAGTGGTCCCAGTACACCATCGCCTTCGACGCCAAGGACCACCCCAAGTCGACCAAGACTGTTGGAACCCTCCCCCTGGTCTGCTCCCCCACCATCAACAACATCACCGTCTCCAAGACGCTCATCGATGGCGGAGCGGGCCTGAATGTCATCTCTGTCGAGACCTTCGAGACGCTTCAAGTGCCCTACGAGTGGCTTATGCCCTCCAGGCCGTTCACGGGCGTCACCAGTGGTTCTATCGAGCCTCTGGGGCAAGTCCGCCTCGCGGTCACCTTTGGCACGCAGAAGAACTATCGCACGGAGCTGATCGACTTCGATGTCGCCCACATCGGCTTGCCGTACAATGCCATCCTCGGCTACCCCGCCCTCGCGAAGTTCATGGCCGTCACGCATCACGCCTACAACATGGTCAAGATCCCCGGCAGCGCTGGCACCATTGCCATCCATGGTCATATCCTGGACGCCACGCGCGCTGTCGAGAGCGCCTACAAGGCAGCCGCCATGGCGTTCCCGGCTGACGAGGACGTGGAGCCTCTCGAGAGGCCCAAGAAGAAGAAGCAAGTGTTCTCTCAAGAGCAAGCTGCCACGAAGAAGGTGTCGCTGGACACCACCAGCTCGGGGGCTGAAGGCTCGGGGGCTAGCGTCACCATAGGCGCTGCCCTACCTCCCAAATAGGAAAGCGCGCTCGTCGCCTTCCTTCGGGCAAACTCTGACATGTTCGCATGGAATCCGTCAGATATGTCCGGTGTACCAAGGGAGGTGATCGAGCACCACTTAGCCGTGTGTCCAGACGCACGCCCCGTCAAGCAAAAAGCACGTAAGCAAGCCCCCGAGAAGCAAGCTTTCATCATCAAGGAAGTGGAGAAGCTCAAGGCGGCAAATGTCGTCCGCGAAGTCGCGCACCCCACTTGGCTCTCCAACGGCGTGGTTGTTCCTAAACCCGCTGGAGGAGGCCGACTCTGCATCGACTACACCGATGTCAACAAGGCCTGCCCCAAGGACCCATACCCCATGCCGAGGATAGACCAGATCGTGGACTCCACTGCTGGCTGTGACCTCCTCTGTTTTCTGGACGCCTTCTCTGGTTATCACCAGATCAAGATGGCTAAAGAGGACGAGGAGAAGACGGCATTCCTCACCCCTTGCGGTGTGTACTGCTACACATGCATGCCCTTCGGTCTGAAGAACGCTGGAGCCACCTTCCAGAGGCTCATGAGGATAGCCTTGGGGGCGGAGATGGGCAGAAACGCCGAGGCCTACGTCGATGATATCGTGGTCAAGTCTCGAGAGGGGGACACCCTCTTGAGGGACCTCGAGGAAACCTTCGCCAGCCTGAGAAAGGTGAACATCAAGCTGAACCCCGCCAAGTGCGTCTTCGGGGTCCCTTCAGGCAAGCTCCTCGGATTCCCCGTGTCCAACCGTGGCATAGAGGCGAATCCTGACAAGATCAAGGCCATAGAGCAAATGCAGCCTCCCCGCCGACTCAAGGATATGCAGCGCTTAGCGGGCTGCATGGCCAGCTTGGGTCGTTTCATCTCTAAATTTGGCGAGAGAGCCCTGCCATTTTTCAAGATCATGAAGAGATCGGGCACATTCAAGTGGACCCCTGAGGCGGATAAAGCCTTCGAGGACTTAAAGAAGTATCTGGCTAGCCCTCCAGTCTTGGTGGCCCCCAGGGCAGGCGAGCACCTGAAGCTGTACCTCTCAGCCACCCCTCAGACCGCAAGCGCCGTCTTGGTGGTCGAGAGGGAAGAGCCTGTCCTCCCCAAGAAGAGCACTGCAACTCCAAGTCCAGAACCCCCCGACAAAGGCCCCGTCGAAGGAGAAGCCTCCACAGACCCACTGCCAGGCCCACCGCCTCAAGTCGAGTCTGCTCCCCCCACCCCTGTCGGGACGCCTCCACAGGCGGATCTCGACAAGGGCCCTGAAGAGCCTCCACAGGGGGCTGACGCTGCGCCACCTCAGACAACCCTCGTCGAGCACCCCGTTTACTTCGTCAGCACAGTGCTGCGGGACGCTCGCGAGAGATATCCAATGCAGCAGAAGCTCCTCGTCGCGCTCCTCATCGCCTCCAGGAAGCTGAGACACTACTTACAGAGCCACCCCATCACGGTGGTCACCGCCTTCCCCCTGGAGCAAATCCTGCGCAACCCCAACGCCACAGATCGCGTCGCAGGATGGAACATCGAGCTGCAGCCATTCAACTTGCGCTTCGACACCACGAGTGTCATAAAAGGAAGAGCGCTGGCAGATTTCGTCGCCGAATGGACCGACCCAAGCCCTGAGGAGCCCCGCGAGGCAGAAGCCGAGCCCTCGGGAGGCACGGTGCCCAGCCACTGGACCATGCACTTCGATGGAGCCTTCGCTTGTCGCAATGGCGGAGCAGGCGTCGTCCTAACTTCGCCCAAGGGTGACAAGCTATACTACGCTGTCCAGCTGTGCTTCACGATCGACAAGATCTCCAACAACATCGCCGAATACGAAGGCCTCCTCGCCGGCTTAAGGGCCGCCATCGCTCTAGGCGTCAAGCACCTACTCGTCAAGGGAGACTCTCAGCTGCTCGTCAACTTCTCCAACAAGAGCTACACGCCAAAAGACGACCACATGGCCGCATACCTCGAAGAGGTCCGCAAGCTCGAGAAGCACTTCAGGGGCATGGAGCTCATGCACATCCCGAGGAAAGAAAACCAAGAGGCTGACGACATCGCCAAGCGGGCCTCGCGAAGGCAACCCCAGCAGGCCGGTGTCTTTGAAGAGAGGCTCGCCAAGGCATCCATCAAGCAGCCTCGAGAGACCACAGCCGCAAGCGCAGATGAAGCGCTCCCACTACCTCCTGAGTCTGGGCGCCTGATTGCGGTCCCAGCACAGGGGAGCGCCTGTTGCTAACGGCAACCCACCAGGCCTCAGGCTGGATTGACGAGCTCAAGGACTACTTGGTGAAAGGAATCCTCCCTGAAGAAGATGTTGACGCAGAGCGAATCGCTCGACAGGCGAAATCCTACTGCATCCTCGAGGGAAACCTCTACCGCAAGCGCCCAAATGGTATCGCGCTCAAGTGCGTCCCTCCTGAGGAAGGCCGAGAGCTGATCAAGGACATCCACAGCGGGGAGTGCGGCCACCACTCATGTGCGCGCACCCTCGCAGGCAAGGTCTTCAGGAGCGGCTTCTACTGGCCTCAAGTGCTTCAAGATGCGGTCGCCATTGTGCAAACCTGCGACGCCTGCCAATTCCACGCCAAGCAAATTCATCAGCCGGCGCTGGGGCTTCAAACCATCCCGCTCTCCTGGCCGTTTGCGGTCTGGGGGCTGGACATCTTGGGCCCCTTCCCAAGGTCGCAGGGGGGCTATCGTTTTCTCTTCGTGGCCATCGACAAGTTCACCAAATGGACCGAAGTTGAGCCAGTGCGCACCATACCAGCGGGGGCCGCGGTGAAATTCATCAGGAGCCTGGTCTGCCGCTTCGGCGTGCCCAACCGCATCATCACTGACAACGGCTCGCAATTCACCAGCGGCATCTTCCGAGCCTACTGCGACAAGCTTGGCATCAAGGTCTGCTTCGCCTCGGTGGCTCACCCACGCAGCAACGGTCAAGCCGAGCGAGCAAACGCAGAGGTCCTCAAGGGCCTCAAGACCAGGAGCTTCAACATCCTCAAGGGCCACGGCAAGGGCTGGATCGACGAGCTCCCTTCGGTGCTCTGGTCCATACGCACAACTTCCTCAAGGCCTACAGGCGAAACGCCGTTCGCCCTGGTCTACGGAGCTGAGGCAGTCCTTCCTGCGGAAATCAAGCATGGATCACCACGGGTCCTTGCCTTCAATGAGGACACCCAAGAGGGCCTCCACAACGACGACCTGCTGTTCCTCGAGGGACTGCGCCGTCAGGCCGCCCTCAGGGCGGCGGGATACCAGCAAGACCTGCGACGCTACCACAGCCGCCATGTGCGCTCACGCACCCTTGAGGCGGGCGACCTCGTCCTCAGGCGAATCCTCTCCAGGGAAGGCCTCCACAAGCTCTCGCCGATGTGGGAAGGCCCCTACAGGGTCTCCCATGTCGCCAGGCCTGGCGCAGTACGCCTCGAGACCGAAGACGGCATCCCCGTCAAGAACCCGTGGAACATCGCGCATCTGCGTAAGTTCTATCCGTGATCACAGTCACGCCAGGCATTTTTTGTCTCTAGAGGGAAGCTCACGGATTCACCTCCAAGCTTCTCAAAGCTTCTCCCGAGGCCCAGCCCTCCGAGCCGTCCTGCAAATGAGCCCCCGCAGGCCGCAGTGAACCTCTGCCACTAATGGGTGGTCCCGATGCCTCGACATGGAAGGAACGTTAGCTTGGCAAACCCAAGTGTAATGAACCGATTTTCGTTCCAAGTGAACTTTGCGCTGAGGCGCCATTTTCGTTCCTAAGTGAACTATGCGCTACGGCACCGCTATGTAATATTTTGGTGGTGAGTTTTATTCCAGCATTATTTTCTTTGTTGAAAATGGGAACTTATATCTCTCCACATGCGCACCTCGCGAGCGGGGGCTGAGTACGGTGCCAGTGCCTCAAATGACACACCAGCAGCACTGCAAAACCCAAGGATCCGAGCTCTGGCTGGAGGGCAGGCCCTCACAAACACGCCATCTCTACAAAGGACCTTGGTACTCTCTCTCCTCGCAAGGAACGCCTGAGGGGACCTATAAGCGCATTAGTGCACAAGCGTTTGGGTTTGCCCCTCTAACATCTACAGAGAACAAGCGTCTCTACAAGCCTGAGGAGGCAGCAGGGAAAAACCCTCGAAGAGGACCTCCTCGCCAGGCCAAGAAACCTCTACGGGGCAAAAGCCTCGAGAAGCTAAGTCCTACACCTGTGACTCGAGAGCCTTTTCTCCCCAAGCGCACGTTTGTCCCTCGAGCGAGTTCGTTCTCCCTCGTGCTTCATGGGCTACTCGCACGTCAAAGGGGGGCACTTGAGCATCGCGACTCAGGGCTCTTACCTCTCCAAGCCTTAAACTCCCCCCGGCCTTGCTGAGTCATTGCTCTAGCATACCGCAGCGGCGGAGTCATAGCGCGAAGAGATGGGTCCTAACGACGCAGAGAAAACATAGACATGAAAACAAGGCAGAAAAGGCCTCTCGAGGGGCAAACAAGTTAACACAAATAAGCTTAAAGAGTATATTACATGCCCAAAATATGCAGTGTCTGAATACAAAAACTATCTCAGATACAGGCGCTCAAAGGCGCGATAATCAAGGCTCAAGCGTAGTCCGCGCCAGCACGCTCCTCCCCCTCAGCGTCCTCCTCCTCGGCATGGGCAGCCTCCTCCTCGCTGTCCTCCACAGCCACCTCCGCACGCTTGAAGCGGTTGCAGAAGGCCTCGACTTGCTCGCGAAGGGAGTTGGAGACCCGCAAGGCCTCCCCGGCCGGCCGCGCCTCGGTCACAGTGGAGAGGTCGAAGCCGGGCGTGAGGAGCCGGAGGTTGGTGAAGATGCGGTCGACGACCACCTCCAGAAGCTGGCGGCTCTCGACCTCAATCACCTCGCGGAGATCGGCGACGGGGCTCTCGAGGGCCGTGAAGAGCTGGTCGAAGTAGACCAGGTACATGGCAGCATCGCCACGACCGCTAGCCTCGGTGAGCGGAGCCTCCGCGCCAAGCTGAGCAGCAAGCTCATTGCCTCTGGCCACCAGCGCCTGGAACATGCGCTCCCGCTGCTTCGTGAGCACGCGAGCCGCCTGCGCGGTGTCCACGGCTTCCGTCACCTGCTTGGCCGCCGAGCCCGCCTGCCCCTCCACGTCCTTGACGAGGGCGTCCAGCTCCAGGACAGCCGCCCTGCGACCCTCCTCAGCCTGGCGATAGGCATCCTTGGCGCGCTGGAGGCGGACCTCGAGCTTGGAGTTGGTTTTCTCAACCTCCGCGATCCGCTTGGCATCAGCGGTGTGCTTGGCCTTGAAGCGGTCCTCCTGCTTCTTGGCCTTGTCGCGATACTCCTTGGAGGTGGTCCGCCTGAATTCCCTCTCGCGCTCCGCGAGGGCCGCCTCCGCCTCCATCTTCTTCTCGGCAAACCGCTGCTGGAAGCGCTCCAGGGTTTGCTTCTGGGCGGTGACATTCTCGTCATGCCTCTGGAGCGCCTGAGCCAGGTCTCCCTCGCGCGCCTCGAGCTCTTCGCGCTTTGTGGCCAGCTCGCCCTCCGCCTGGAGCCGTTGCTCGTCCCGCTGCTCCACCTCCCTCTCCCTGGAGGCCAGCTGTCGCTCGCGCTCGGCCAGACTCCTGCGGTCCTCCTCCAGAGTCTCCTGCGCGGCCCGGTGGGCGGAGAGGAGCTGGGACTCCAGCTGGGACACCTCGCGGCGTTTCTGCGCCAGCGAGCCCTCCATAGCCTCGCGCTCGGCCTTCACCTCCGCGAGGAGGTCGGCGGCCGCGTCGCGCGCGTCCTGGAGGGGGGCAAGAAGCTCGTCTGCGTCGCGGACGGCCCCCTCCCGGACCTCCTTGGCAAAGCGGATGGCCTCCTCGCGTGCAGCTTGGAGGGCCAGATCCTCCTGGCGGCGGGCCTCAACAGCGGCATGGAAGCGTCTCCAAGCCTCCGCAAGCTCGCCGCGTTGCTGGGCGAGCTGGGCATCCTCGAGGGCGAGCTGCGCCTCCAAACCCTCCAGAGACTCCCTCACCAGGCGGAAGGCCACCTCGCGGTGCCCCTTGTTCCAGTCCCAGCCGCTAAGGACCAGGCCGCGTTGCGTGGAAGGCCCGGCCCCGGCGTCAAGCCTGGAGAACGAGGCCCCTGGGCGTGCCTGGGGGCTAGGTTGCTCCCCGTCCTTTGCCGCGCCCAGGCTGGTCTCGCCGCTCTCGTCGCCCTGTCGCGTCGCCTCTTGCGCCTCGCCCCCCGCTGCGGGGCGTGGCGGAGACGAAGGAGCCCCCCCTGCAGAGGCGCCCGCGCTTTGCGGGCCCTGGTCTGTCCCGGCCTCTGGCTGCGCGAGAGGCGTAGCTGAGCGCGGTGGCGTAGCCTCGTGTGCCGGAGTCGGCTCACGTGGCGGCGTAGCCGCGTGAGGCGGGGTAGGAGCTCGAGGAGGGCTGGCCGCCCGCTCCTCCTGCGCCTCCATCACCAACGGCTCGGGGGGCGGTGCAGCGGCTTCCGCCTGAGGCGCTGCCACCCCCGCCAGAGGCACAGCTGCCTCCGCTTGAGGCGCCTCTTCGATTGGGCCTGAGGAGGCCGTCTCCACAGGCCTCGCGGCCTCTTCGGCCACGGCCTCTGCCGCGGTTCCCTTCACCTCCGCTGCCTTGCGAAGCCTGCGGCGCTTCGCAGGCACAAGGTCGCTGGCAAGAATCAGGGGGCGATTATCAGAATCATGAAAAGAAGAGTACAATAATCAAGCAATCCGCTGTTAAAAGCGCTTACCCGGATTCCTTGGCGCCGGTGTCGACCCACGCCAAGCCTGGCGAGCGCCAGGAAGGCTTGGCCTTGGCGCCTGACCCCTCCGGAGGCGCCTCGGCTTTCCTCTTGGAGGGGACGTCTGACGGCCTCGCCCCGGGCCGATCCACCGCCGCCTTGGAGCGGGGCTCGCGACGCCCTGGCGAGGCCTCCTCGTCAGAGGCCTCCTCCTCAGCCTCCTCCTCCTCCGCGTGGCGCGAGGGCACCACCACGAAGGCGTCGTCGTCATCGCCTGACGAGATGTCGCAGATCTCGCCAGTAAGGGGCCCGGCCCTCGAAGAGGACTCCTCCCCCGCCGCGGCCTCCTCCTCGCCTTGCCCAGCTCCCGAGGCAGAGGGCGTCTCTGCTCCCTCCGCCTCGTTCACCACCGGCACAGGAACCATCTTCCTCGCAGGACCTGACGGGGTGTACGGAGGCATCCCCGCCAGAATGGCCGGGCGCTCGGTCATGTTGCACTGGTGCAGAGACCGGAGCGTGATCGGGAGTTCGTCCATGGCGGGCACCGCTGGGTTGATGAAGAGCGCAGACAGGACGTTGTCGACCGCGTCCTTGTCGTTGTCCTCGCGGTGGAGCCGCATCTTGTCCTGGGGGCCGGAGTACATCCACATTGGCACCGAGTGCGCCTGGAGAGGAGCAATGCGGCGCGTCACGAAGTCCGCGACGATGATCTGCCCCGTGAGGTCTTCCTCCCGAAGGTAGCTCAGGCGGCCAGTCAGCATCACGTTCTGCGCGCCACAGAAGGAGGCCTTGCCCCAGTTCGAATTCTTCACGGGCGGCGCGTCGGGGACCTCGAGGAAGGCGCAGGGCTGCTCCACCCCAACGAAGAACCACCGCTGACGGAAGTCGTCCACCTTCTTCGTCACCGAGGTGATGGCCTTGCCCTCGCTCCACGACATGGGGATGTAGACGCTCCCCATGCCGTCCACAATGCGGAACGAGACGCATCCAGAGCGCTCGTTCTTCGCCGTGCTCCGGAGCGCGTAGAAGCACCGGAAGAGATCCACCGTGGGCTCCAAGCCAAGATACGCCTCGCAGAGGTAGGCGAAGATGGCGAGGATGAGCACGGAGCTGGGGTGGAGGTGCAGCAGCTGGATTTGGTAGAAGGCCAGCACCGCCTCCAGGAACGGAGAGAAGGGCGGCACCAGTCCCGCCGCGACGCAATGCTGGAAGACGGGGAAAAACCCTCGCGGGCGTTTCCCGTGCGCCGCGGGCTTGAGCGCGGTGGCGCCGTGCTCGTTGGTCCGGTCCGCCACCAGGAAGCGGACCTTGTCGAGGGCCTTGTCGTCGACGCGCACGCCTAGCAATGCCGCGCCGTGTGCGACCTCGGCGGGCGCCGCTTGCGAGGAAGACCCCGCGGCCGCCTTGCCCTTGTTCTTCGCCGGACTCATCGTCGGAGGAAAGGAGGGTGCGGCGCGAGGAGAAACTGGAGAAGCTGGAGAAGAGGGCGCCGAAGAGCAGGAGCGGAGAGCTCGGAGCAGATGGCGTCTGCGAGAAGAAGTGGGAGTAGTAACGGCTCCCTGCTCCGGCGCGGAGACTTTATGTCTCGTCAAGGAGCAGTTACCGGGGCGTGGTGGGACCCCCCACGACGCACGTCCCACATCGTGCGCAACCGTTACTCGCCGGAGTGACGCGTGGCTCGGCCCGGCCCGCAGGTTTGGCCCCACGACGCTTCGCCTGGACCCAACGGGCCTTGTCGTGCCCATCGTGGGCCCGGGGGCTACTGTCGGCCCAGTAAGGACCGGGGTATGCACGGCCCACTCCCTACAGGCCTCGCCCGCGAGGATCTTTGACGGAATGACTAAGGACCAAGATACCGCTTGGAGAGACCCTCGAGAGACATCTCCGCTCGAGGGCCTGAAGAGGACGCCAGGGCCTGAAGAGGACCCTGCGCTTCAAGAGACTCCCCAGGCACAGCCCGCCTGGAGAGGAGTCAGCAGAAAACCCCTCCACAGGCGACCACGGCCCTGTGGAGACACTTCGCGGCTAAGCAAGCGCTGCAGGACGCACATGGCCCCTGCAGCAGCCGCAGGGTTACGCGAGCATCCCAGTTGCCATTCTGGTGATAAAGGAGTCAACAAAGCCGCGCCGCCTGCGGCAGGACAGCCAGGACTTTCCTCTTTGGTGATAAAGCGGCTGGACGACGCAACGCTCCAAGAAGATCGTCACCGTGGGCCCCACCACGACCTCTGCTGCGCCTGCGAGCCGCCCTGCACCACCTGCAACCTGTCGGCCACGGCGCGCTGCTTTAGCACGGATGGACCGCGTCCATGGACGGACGAGCCGCGATGGACTCCCGCTCCTCCATGCGACTGGCGTGTGGGAGCCCACCGGCACGAGGACGGAGCCCGGGGCGCCTATAAAAGGAGCAAGAGCTCCACCGCAGAAGGGGATCGCCGAATCGCCGAATCGCCCGATCGCCCAATCGCGCAATCGCACCCTAAACACATAGGATAGCCAACTGCTGGAGGAGGAAGACGACCATTGTGTCCCTCTCCAGGCACCAAACTGCCTCAAGAGAGCCTTCGGCAAGCTCATTGTCCTATAACCTTCACAGTGCAATACAGACAAGTAGGAGTAGCGGTTTTACCTCCTCCTGAGGGCCGTGAACCTGGGTACGGGCCGGTGTCCATCTCTGGCGTGATAGTTCCTCTCCAGGCCCGGCGAGCACCGTCTTCGAGCCTCTCGAGGGCTGTTTGACCTCCGTGTTCAGTCCCCCCTTCGAACCTCTCTTCAGGGCGAGACTACCCCTGTTACGTGGGAGTCACTCCTCGACAACCGTTTTGATCGCTTTTACGAAAAAATGAAATAAATTGATAAACATCTAAAAAAATGAAATCCTTTGGCATGGGCTCCTTATATATGTACTAGTTGCTATGAAAAATGATAAACTTGATTTTTGACAAAATGTGCAAAAAAAGTCTTCACGAAAAGGTCTATCATGAACATCTAGAAGTTTCAACACAAATGACCAAGTTATGGTCATTTCCACGGCATAGTTTGTGATAAATATCTCATATCCCACAAATAGATGTATCTTGGTATAAGAAACAACCTTGCCAAAGGAAATCTTAAAATTAATTTCATAAGTATTATTTTCCATTTTTAAGTGAAAAAATGACTTTTTTTGTGAACAAAGTACCAAAAATATGATGCAAAATGGGACCCATTTAATTTTCATGGAAACTAGTACACATATGATGGATAATCCCCAAGTATTAGGTTTTTCCTTGATTTCTAACTAATTTCCCATAGTTTAATGAATTTATGTTGATTTATCGAAAGTAATTCAAATTTGAACTACAACTGTTTGATAGTTTGTTATGAAATTTTTAGAAAAATCATTTTGAGTTACACAACTAGTGGTTATATCACAGAAACACTGATAATTCTAGAAAATATTACCTCTTTCGACGAATAGTCATCGCGACCGTTTTGATCGCTTTTACGAAAAAATGAAATAAATTGATAAACATCTCAAAAAATGAAATCCTTTGGCATGGGCTCCTTATATGTGTACTAGTTGCTATGAAAAATGATAAACTTGATTTTTGACAAAATGTGCAAAAAAAGTCTTCACAAAAAGGTCTATCATGTATGAACATCTAGAAGTTTCAACACAAATGACCAAGTTATGGTCATTTCCACGGCATAGTTTGTGATAAATATCTCATATCCCACTGTGTTCATTTTAGAAGTTACACATCACGAACAACCACCCTATCTAGTGTTCATTTTTTCTTTGTGTGTGTCCCTTTCTTCTCACTGCGCCGTAGCCATGGACAATCTTCATCATTTAAAGCGATGCTTGGGTCAGTTCTCACTTTGAAGGGCGGAATTTCATCAAACTTATTGTAATCTTCTGACATGTCTGTCTTGTCCTCCACTCCCACGATGTTTCTTTTCCCTGAAAGAACTATGTGGCGCCTTGGCTCATCGTATGATGTATCAGCTTGCTTATCTTTTCTTTTTTTCGGTCTGGAAGACATGTCCTTGACATAGAAAACCTGAGCCACATCATTGGCCAGGACGAATGGCTCGGTGTAGTACCCAAGATTGTTGAGATCCACGGTAGTCATTCCGTACCGTCGGTCTATCTCTACCCCGCCTGACAGGTTGACCCATTTGCACTTAAACAAAGGGATCTTAAAACAAGGTCCATAGTCAAGTTCCCATATCTGCTGTATGCAACCATAATATGTGTCCTTTGTCCCATTGTCGTTTGTTGCATCAAAGCGGACACCACTGTTTTGGTTAGTGCTCTTTTTGTCTTGGGTTTCCGTGTAAAATGTATTTCCATTTATCTCGTACCCTTCGAAAGTCAATATAGTCGAAGATGGTGAATTGGCCAACAAGTATAGCTCTACTCCAACATCTTTGTTATTAATGAGATGTGTACGCAACCAACTGCCAAAAGTATCCACGTGTTTTCCTTTAATCCAGTAGTCAGTCTGCTCCGGATATTCGGAGCGTAAAATATCCACGTGTTCCACGATATACGGAGCCACCAATCTGGAATTTGCTAAAACTGTGTAGTGTGCTTGGGTGAAAGAATGTCCATCCATACTTGTTGTTGCTTTCTTTCCTAGCGTGCCTTTTCAACGCAGTCTCCCCTCATGGCGCGATTGAGGAACACCGATCGGCATAAGATCAGGAATAAAGTCCACACAAAACTCAATGACCTCCTCTGTTCCATAGCCCTTGGACATGCTTCCTTCTGGCCTAGCACGATTATGATCGTATTTCTTTAAGACTCCCATGAACCTCTCAAAGGGGAACATGTTGTGTAGAAATACAGGACCAAGAACGGAAATCTCTTCGACTAGGTGAACTATGAGGTGCGTCATAATGTTGAAGAAGGATGGTGGAAACACTAACTCGAAGCTGACAAGACATTGCACCACATCCTTCTGTAAACTTGGTAGAGTTGCTGGATCGATTACCTTCTGAGATATTGCATTGAGAAATGCACATAGCTTCACAATGGGTTCTCGAACGTTTTCCGGTAATAGCCCCCTCAATGCAACCGGAAGTAATTGTGTCATAATCACGTGGCAGTCATGAGACTTCAGATTTTGAAACTTTAGCTCTATCATGTTTATTATTCTCTTTATATTCGACGAGAAGCCAGATGGAACCTTCATACTGTGAAGACATTCAAAAAATATTTTCTTCTCTTCTTTCGTAAGAGCGTAGCTGGCAGGAGCTGGTTCATTCTCTGTCCCATTGTCGTCTCGATGCATCTCTTCGCTCATACGTTGATGGGCCTGCCTTACTTTCGGTGTATCTTTTGACTTCCCTTTTTTTGACTTCCCCTTTTTCCCTTCTTTCGACTTCCCATACACGCCCAAGAAGTTAAGCAGGTTGCAGCAAATATTCTTTGTCACGTGCATCACGTTGATTGCAGATTGAACTTCTAGCAGTATCCAATAGGGCAGCTGCCAAAATATAGATGTCTTTTTCCACATGGGAACGTGGTTGTTTGCGTCATTCGGAACTTATAGTCCCCCAGGACCCTTTCCAAAGATTACTTTTAAATCCTTAACCATATCATATATAACAGAACTACAAGGGCGGGTAGGCCTCAGCCGATGATCTGCCTCACCTTTGTAATGTTTGCCTTTCTTCCTTAAGGGATGCTTGGGTCCAAGAAATCGACGATGCCCCATGTACACAATCTTGTTACACAAATATATACTGTCAGTCTTATCTAAACAATGCGTGCATGCATTGTATCCCTTGTTTGATTGTCCAGAAATGTTACTAAGAGCAGGCCAATCATTGATGGTTACAAACAGCAACGCTCGTAGGTTAAATTCCTCCTGTTTATACTCATCCCACACACGTACACCTCCGTCAGACCACAACTGTAAAAGTCGTCAACTAATGGCCTCAGATACACATCAATGTCGTTGCCGGGTTGCTTCGGGCCTTGGATAAGCACTGGCATCATGATATACTTTTTCTTCATGCACAACCAAGGAGGAAGATTATAGATACATAGAGTCACAGGCCAGGTGCTATGACTGCTGCTCTGCTCCCCAAATGGATTTAAGCCATCTGTACTTAGACCAAACCTTAAGTTCCTTGCGTCAGCTGCAAAATATCGAAACTCACTGTCAATCTTTCTCCACTGCGACCCATCAGCGGGGTGTCTCAGCATCTCGTCTTCCTTACGGTCTTGTTTGTGGCATCGCAACAACTTGGCATGCTCTTTGTTTCGGAACAAACGTTTCAACCGTGGTATTATAGGAGCATACCACATCACTTTGGCAGGAACCCTCTTCCTGGGGCTGGCCTCGCACTCAACATCACCTGGGTCTTCTGGCCTGATCTTATACCGCAATGCACCGCATATCGGGCATGCATTCAAATTCTCGTACTTCTCACCGCGGTAGAGGATGCAGTCGTTGATGCATGCATGTATCTTCTGCACCTCTAATCCTAGTGGGCAGACAATCTTCTTTGCTTCGTACGTACTGGAGGGCAATTCATTTTTCCTTGGAAGCATCTTTTTAAATATTTGTAGCAACTGTTCAAATCCCTTGTCAGATACTCCATTCGTTGCCTTCCATTGAAGCAATTTCAGGGTGCTACCCAGCTTTTTCTGGCCATCTTCACAAGTTGGGTACAACAATTTTTTGTGGTCCTCCAACATGCGCTCTAACTTCAACCACTCGTTTTCAGTTCCGCAGATTATCTGTTCATCAAGAATAACCTGACGAAGATCATCGTCAGACTGATCATCAACAATGACCTCATGCTCAGCTTCGTCTTCCCCCATTTTAGTATCACCGTGTTCAGAGAACAGAGGATAGTTGTCATCATCATCTTCTTTATTGTCCTCCATTATAACCCCTGTTTCTCCGTGCTTGGTCCAACAAAAATAATTGGGCATGAAGCCTTTCCGGAACAGGTGGAAGTTTAGGGTTCTTGCGCTAGGGTAATTCGTCTTATTCCGACACTCATCGCATGGACAAAACATAAAACCATTCTTCTTGTTTAACTCAGCCGCACGGAGAAATTCCTGTAGGCCGCTAATGAACTCCGGAGAGCGTCGGTCAACGTACATCCATTGTCGATTCATCTGCATTATATAAATATATCTAAAACCATTACACCACAGCTATATCATATGACTAAATTCATTAATACAAGTTCACCGGATTTAAACAAATCAAATACATAGTTCTCATAAACATTCATTAATTTAAACTAACATATAACTAGATAAATAATTTAAATCCAACGATAAATGCGATCAAAATCGCAACTAAGATAATTATTGAACCAACAGCATAATGATACCAAGCCTCTTGACTAATGGCATATTTTCTAATCTTTTTAAGCTTCAAGCGTATTGCATTCATCTTGATCTCGTGATCCAAGCGCATTGCCTCCATCTTGATCTCGTTATCATCAACGACGTCGGCAATCTTCAACTCCCATTTCATCTTCTCTTCGAGACGAAGATCTTCGCTTCTTTTCAGTTTTGCTTTCAAATCATCGTTTTCTTTTACAAAAAACTCGAGAATAGGGTCGGGTTCATTTTGCGGTTCAACAACCTCCTAGATAAAAATATATCTACGTTAAGTTGGTCGACTTAATTGTTAGAAACACGAAATTAAACAAATATATAGTTATAACAAACAATCGTACCACATCCGAATAATAGAGCGGACGAGAGCCGGTGTGGACAGATGTCAAAACCATGACACTATATATATAACAAACAATTATCAAGTAAGAAAAATATACAAGTAATAATTATGCATCTAAACCATACAACTAATATTTTTTAAAAATATAAGAAAAAAACAAGAGGCTCACCGAGGTGGTGTCGGTCACGGGGCGCCGCGGGCGATCGGCGGCGGTGAGGAAATGGGGACGACACTATAAAAAGGCACAAATCTTATTTTAAATTGAGCTCAAAATGCATATAAAACAAATAAAATCCCTAACTTAGGCATTTCATCAAACACCTTGCTTGCACTAGAAAAATCAAATGAGTTAAACTAGCAACATGAGCTAAAATTGAAATGCCGGAAGAGAAGATGAAGTTGCTAACCCTTATATAAGTAAGTATCTTAACAAATGTTGTAGAGATCAAGTAGTGCTAGAGCTTGGGAGAGCAAAGAGAGAAGAAAATGGAGCTTGAATGAAAGCAATGGAGCTGTGCATCGGGTGGAAGAAGGCAATATAGGCCGAACCTTTAGTACCGGTTTGTACTAAAGGGTCTGGCCGTGGGGGCCGGGCGCTGCAGGCCGAACCTTTAGTACCGGTTTGTAATACAAACCGGTACTAAAGGGTCTGACCGTGGGGGCCGCGCGCTGCAGCCGACTGAGGCAACCCTTTAGTACCGGTTTGTATTACCAACCGGTACTAAAGGGTCCAACGCAACCGGTGCCGTTGCCTGCCGGCTGTCTCGCCTCTGGAACCGGTACTAATACCCCTTTAGTACCGGTTCCAGTCAATCCGGTGCCAAATGTGGCCTCACCAAAGGCTTGTTTTCTACTAGTGTCCGTTGCCTACGGCCCCACCATTCACCAGATGCTCACCTCCACCGTCGGGAGAATAGGGTGCCACCAGGGCCAGATGCTGGATCACGGGCTCAGGGCGGGAGGGCCGTGAGAGGTGGGAGAGATGCGCTGCGCTGGGCCGGGGGCTGGCTGGCCGGCGGCGTAGGGGACCTTCGTCGGGCGTAGGGGACTATTTGTGGTTATTTGGTTATATTTTAACACACCCAGATACTTGGATAGCTTATGTGCTGCTTGTATTTCCCGATATGTCTTCCATGTATTTTCAACGTGCATTTCAGAGTTTCTTACACCCATCAATGAGATTATGTAGATCCTGTTTATCAAGGTTGCTAAACATAACATTTAACGGTTATAACCAGTGTTAATGAAGCCTAGACTCACTTATAAATTTAGGGATACAATTTTGGTCCTTCGACCAATGGGTGATCATGGACTCCGCACCCGAGAAGGGACAACAAATAGAAATAGCGGTCTCAAAACTACGTAGGCAGAGCTGGCAAATGGGATCGTTAGGCCATACACACACGGCGAGAAGGTTACCGTTTAGGGCATGGCCATGGAGAACCAACCATGAAAAAGGTTTGCACTTCAGCTCTGCCTCGACAGCCCAAATCTTCTTTGCTCAACTTTTGGCTGCGAACCACTGAATTGGAGGTGGTATGCCGAGCTCGCAGAGTAGTTCCCATTTTCAGTCCAGCACCATCGCATGGCGTCACCCCTAAGCGGGTTGAGCTTGACGTTACCAATGAGTGCCCAGAGGCCAATTGAAACCATGCACAGTAGGACACAGATAAAAAAGATAAAAGTAAATATTATCACCCTAAAATTTGCATTAACTTCAAAAAAATAATGCTCCATTCAACACCATAATCAATATGAGATTATAACTGAACTTTGACAAAACATGGTAATGATGTTACGCGGTCACTATGCTAGCTTTTCCAAACAGAAGTCTGCATTTTGATTTATGTCTTCAAAGTTCGGACACAAAGTTTATATTATTCGGCTCCACCTGTTTAAAAAACTCCACCACTTCCAAGTATTATCATCTAGATCTCATCTCCGTCATAGAAAAATCAGTATATCTGGAAGGTGCAACGCTGTCAGGATAAATGTTGTTTCCATACAGTGGCTGCTTGGATTGAGCGGCTGTAGTTCCACCAAAGACTTACTGTCAGTCAATCGTTCAAATTTCATGTAGTAAAAAATTAATGGGTTAGACTATTCTGGTCTGGTGACTACCTTGGCAATTTCTGAAATCACACTCGGAGTGGACTAGCATTTACCTAAATATTGTGTCCAAGTAATGCCTGCTTGGATTGAGTGGGCGTAGTTCCATCAAAGATGCTTTCAGCATAGTATTCAAATCCAATGTAGTCAATGTAGTTGTGCCTGCTCGGATTGAGTGGCGGTAACTCCATCAGAGACTTGTGGTATCAGTCTATTTTCAAACTGAATGGTCTCCATGCATTTTCATGGGTTAGACTTTTCTGCTGACTGCATTTGCTTCTTTTCCAGCGAGTTGCTTTCATTCCTTCACAGAAGAAAACTTGATTACGTTTGAGAAAACCAAGTAGCTTCCATCTTTCTTAACGAGGAAACTTCCTGCCCTGAGAGGAGAAAAATGAGAAACTTCCTCCGCAAGTAGTACAGTACAGGGGGGCATCAGTGATTCCTGTAAAGAGCTCCACCAGCTGTGAGTTCTATTGCCAATTACTTCCACAAAAACTCTCCCAACACCTCAATAGTTGAGCAAGGAAGTTGATCACCCACTTCAAAGCCATGTTTGCTTTGCTCATACTTGCCATGCTAGGGATGACTGAAGCGCGAACATCTGCGGTTTTGAGAAGTGCAGAGGGAAGTGCCACCCAGCCTCTGAACCACTGGATCAGTCGGTTGGGGACTCGGTCCCTGCGGGGCGATAGTACCAGCACGAGTACTTCAAATTTGACTCTCCTCACTACTGGCAGATGTGCCAATACATGCCGTAACTTAACCTTCATCTACCCATTCGGCATAGGAGCTGGCTGCTTCAGGAATCCTGATTTCAGTTTGATTTGCAACCACACGACTCAACCCCCAATATCTTGGATGATGGTAGTACAACCCAGGTTGTCGCCAATATTGATGCCAGTGGCACGATATATGATTTTCTTCAGGTCAATTATTCCAAAACCATTCCCATGAAGTCTGGTGTCGATGCCTACAACATTTCTTGGACTCCGGGGAATAGTTTTGCTGTTTTTGATATCTTAACCTTTTATGTCGTTGCTTGTGACTTGGATGTCTACTTGGTAGATAAAGATGTTGATAATGTTAAGTTGGTTTGTAACGTAACCTGCCCTACCATAAAGATTGCAGAGCAAGTGTACAGACAGGACCCCCTTGGGCCTGGGTCATGCTCTATAACTTTAACATCTTCTGTTCACACCCTCCAGTTACAGTTTGTTCGCCACAAAACAAGTAA
Organism: Poa annua; assembly: GCA_026929855.1. NCBI lineage: Eukaryota > Viridiplantae > Streptophyta > Magnoliopsida > Poales > Poaceae > Poa > Poa annua. The sequence continues at coordinate 100,655,500 of CM049437.1, forward strand.
GATAAAAACACAATCTGATCTCAGCATCTTGTGGGATACAATCAACATAAATATTGAGGGAGGTATCTCCTGGAGTATCATGGACCAAACGAGCTGCCCCAGGACCACGGAAGATAGCAACTATGCATGTGTCAGCCACCACAGTGAATGCACAGTTTCTTATTCCAGTGTTGGTTATCTCTGCCAGTGCAACAAAGGTTATGCAGGCAATCCATATATCTCTGATGGCTGCTCGCCTGACCACGGTAACCTCCTCCATCATATCTTTTATGAATGTTTTTGTCATGGGAATTTTTCTTGTGAGAGTACATCGTCACGCACTCAGGCACACACCTACACATGTCACAGTCAGGAGATAACTTTTAGAAAACTCATGTTGGATTTATTTCTTACAAAAGCATATGTAGTTCTACAAGAGTAACTCCAGGGCTATCAAAGGAATACTATTGTTGAAGATAGTGTATGTATCCTACTAAGAACTGAATTACCGAACAAACTTAGGGACATATCTACTCCATTAATTCAGGTAAAAGTTTCAATTGTTTTGTGCCAGGCTACATGACCAATTGACACACAAGTTGCAGAGGTAGTTCTTTGTTTGCTATATATTTATTTGCATTTGGAATTCTAATCCTATGTCATGACATAAACAAAGGACAATAGATGCAAGTATGAGGTCAAGGGATATAGAAAAAATGAAGTCTTTAGTAATAAACTAATAGTCTCATAAAATACATGCATATTGGAAAAACTATGAGAAAACCCATGTTATAAATAATTTACTTGATTTGTCATATTATTTGTACTTTCTAAAATTTAGCCTGGGAAAACAATTGGATGTTTATAATAGTAATATTTCCAAAGCTTGTTTCTACTTCCCTTTTTTGGACTAGTTCTAATTCATCAAGCACAATAAATTTTACTCATATTTAAAAACTTATTATGTTACTTCTGTGTTGTGAACCTAAGCATACGGTAAGTGGAGTTGAGGACGAGAGTGACTTATCAGTTTTTCTTTGTATTTTTGTCCCAACTGAATGATAGAGTATTATTGTATGCCTTGAAGTCATAAATATTTCAGTGTAACATGCCTAAGATTGGGTTAACGTAAAGCACCATTATTGTCTTGAAAATATTAAACTGCCTTGGGGATGCAATTTTAATTTTCACCTTATGCCCACTTAGTCTAAAATGCTACCAGCATTTTCGTCTGGCTGCACTGTCAGTTTTCTGTACCCACAAGTATAGACTCTGCAAACTAGTATTTTACAAGGAATTGTGTCATTTAATAAAACAATCTAGGGAGAATGGATATATTGTTCCTCCACCCTAAATATACACTATACAGTACCATGTGTTGATAAATAAACTTTATATGTGAATAAATGATCTTGCTTTCTTTAGCTAATTCTCATAATGGAATCTGATGAATTTGAATTCCTTTTGATAAATAGAGTATAATTCAAGACCACTAAAGACAAATTGTTCTCGGCGCTGTGGGAATGTCAGTGTCCCATTTCCTTTCGGGATAGAAGAAGGTTGTTCTGCGAGGAAATCTTTTCAACTCAATTGCTTAGACACTACACCGCCCGTTCTCCGGCTTGATAGCGGCCTCATGGACGTGACATACATAAATGCAAGTGAAGGGATTCTAGGAATCAAATATGATTCAAGCATTGGAGAGGACATCTTCAACATAATGTTGAAAACGCAACCTTCAGACTCTCAAGAACCAAACCTGTATGTCGATCCTCTAGAATCAGCCTCTGTGCGATGGGCTGTTGACAATCTTACATGCGAAGAAGCCAAAAAGAACACCTCTGGATATGCGTGTGTAAGTATCCATAGCTCCTGTTTGGCTGTCAGGAGCTCCAACGAAGGTTATTACTCCTTTAAATGTTACTACAATCCTTGGGCTGTGAGAGCTCCTCAGAGGCAGCTTATCTTGAACGTTGAAATCGGGTAAACAGTAGCCGCCCTTTTACCCGTGGCCGTTGGATGCGGTAATTTTCGAATTTTACATCTTGCCTAACACGATACGTCGTTGACATGTGGGACAGCTTTCCGGGCTGGACCCAGATTTCAGTGCGGACGCCACGCTCGTCTGCGTCACACCCTTTTCTCGTGGAGTAGATAATGGTTGTCCAATGGCAGCGCGCCCGTCCAATGACGTCGCGCGGAGCGCATCCAGATTGACCTCACCGAAAATCAATCTTCACGCTGGCTGGTGGACCCCCCGTAGTTCGCGGACCCATTGGCAGAGGCAGAGGCTGCGGATTCATTCGTGTTGGGTACAAGAGTTGGCAGGGGGCCCATGCCACGACCACGGTCCACGGTGACACGACTCGCACGCCTCGCACGTCGCAGCCACCTGCCCTCTTCCTTCCTGCTCGCAACGCTGTTCTCCCTCACTTTCCCCAAATTAGCTCGCTGTTCGCGCTCGCATTGCCCTGCTCGCATCGCGTTGCTTCGCCCGGATCTGCTCGGATGTGCATGGTTTCAGGATGAGCTCCGTCGATTCTGCTGGTTGAGGTCTGTTGGTCCTGGATTGATTTCTCTCCTGCGTTCTTGTTTATCTCGCGTTCTTCGTCGGCTGTTCCTAAAATTGCTCCTTTTGCTTGCTTGCAGGTTTAGATCGGTAGCTGCTTCCTGGACGTCCGAGGGGTTGTGGAGTACGTTTTTGTCCTCTCTTTCTCTCCCTACATTTCTTCTGAGGCTTGCGTTGCGTCTAATGTGTTTGATGAAATGCCTGCTCCTAGGTTTTGCTGTACCGTGCTGTTCGTTCTCTGCTGCTGCTGCTACACCATCTGCTCCTTCTGCTCGACCGCTTGTTACTGCTGCCCAGGTTTGTACCTCGTTCCTTTCTGCTAGCAATCTTGACATGCCCTCAAGCTGCTAGGGCCCTCGCTCAGGTTACAGCAGGTATGTGCATGCGTACATGCAGGCCATTAGTTTAGCGAGAAAGAAATAGGAACTAAGTCAGCCCAATCGCTAGCAGTTTCGGCAGGGAACACACGCGCGACGACGCTAAAAAAAACACCGAGCGCAGTTTATCGATTCCCGAACCCTCCTTGTGATTCCCTGTTTCCCAATAATCATGGCCAACAATGGTTAAGTTTTGTAGCCATTTTGGGAGAATTAACGGACGAGGAGATCATGATTTATTGAGTCCCTCCCCGATCCGCATAGGTTAGTAAAATCCTCTCCTATATATCACGATATGCAAAAGAAAGTCAGTTGAACTTTCTTTAGAATCAATCTCGATTTTTTATTTAGAAATCTCAAAAAAAATCTATAGAATTGTGTCCAACATATAAGTTGCTATTAATTATATAGATGGAGAAAGCTTTATAACTATTTGTACATATAGGGGCCCTATTTTTTGTCTTGCACCGAGGCCTTTATTTAGAAATCTCAAAAAAAATCTATAGAATTGTGTCCAACATATAAGTTGCTATTAATTATATAGATGGAGAAAGCTTTATAACTATTTGTACATATAGGGGCCCTATTTTTTGTCTTGCACCGAGGCCCTAAAATCTCAGGGCTGGCCCTGAATCTTGTGCCTTTTTGTAGATCTTTCTGTTCCTTCTTATTGTTTACGCTGCCTTGTAGGCGAATCTTTTGGTTTCCTTTGGTCTTTTGTTTCTAGAGATGGCCATTTTGCCTTACTACCGGTTCACAAAGGGGTCTCTCTATTGGTTTGCCTTTTCTCTTTCGTTTAGAGCTCGGCTTTTTTTTTACTACCTTACTACCGGTTGATAAAAAGGGGTCTCAGATCTGTTGCGTGCTCTTCGCCTCTTTGGCGTTCACCAAAACTTTTTTCATCGTTTGTTTGTTGCAGCTGGGGTGGATAGTCCAATCTCGCATGTCGCCTGGTTGCCTCTGTGTGTCGTTTTCCAAACATTATGTCTGTTTTTGCGTCTCTTGCTTTGGAAGGTTCTATTTTCATCTCTTTTCTTGCATTTGGGGTAAACGGTGGCATCTCGCGTGTTGCCTTTCTTGCTGAGTCGCGTTTTTCTGATTTGTTTATATTTTGTTAGGCGCCTTCCTAACATTTCTTTTGTTTTCCTTCTCTGGTTCTCATTGGAGCAGGTCGACCCGGTCTTTCTAGGAGCGAGACAAGGATTTCACTCCATCCACTGACTGAGGACGAGGACTTTTACACCGCTTTCGCAAGGTCAGTTGCTTCGTTACAAAAAATATATATGTGGGATATGTGCATTTCTTTGCGCTTGTTGTTCTACTTACAATTTTTCTTCCTGCGGATTATTTCCGTGTGTTGTGTTTGTCTGTTCTGTTTTTCTCATTATTTTGCTGCGATGCTATACAGGATGTGTACTGTTGTTTCGTTCGTTGTTCCTATTTTAGAGACCCTTGCAGCTCATTGTGCTTTGCCGGCCTTGTTTTACTTGTTTGAGGTGGCTGAGGACGGGACGGTTTTGGCTGGTGTAGAGCTTGAACTACCTTTGGACGGTGTTGGCGCGGTGCCGCGGAGGCAGTTTTTTTGGAGCACAACTTGGCGTGGCTGCATTGGTGCTTACGATCATGCTGCTGTGCAGGCGATTAGGTTTTTGCAGGGGGTCTATGGGTTCGTTGTCCGAGACTACAACTATGAATGCATGACAACATATAGGGAGTCTATGCGTTCGGCTGTTCTTGTCCCTGCGTGTGCTACTAGACACGCCGGCAGATTGGAGAGAGAGGGTTTTGGAAGACCAGAATCATTTAGTTCGCCTCCTGCTGCCCATGTGCCATTAGACTGGAATTTATTGTGCTCTTGCCTTATGGCATCAATGCGTAATGTGTAGTGTCTGTAATTCTTCTTGTACTGGAACTGGAACAAGTGTACTTGTTGTTTGAGATTATTATGGTGGCGTGTGGTTTATGGTGAAATAAGTATGTGGTCGGGTGTTTTGTTTCCTGCCATCTGCTCTGGTTGTAAAGCGTGTTTGCTCTATTTGCCCGTGAGTTGCTTCTCTGTGTACCAGAGGTTCTTAGGCTGCGGCCTGGTTTGGGCCCATATACGGTCCAGGCTTTTTCGTGGCTTGTTGCCTTTGCTGCTGTCTTGACTTAGAGAAGACAACAATTAAGCCTTTCTAGGGCCCTCTTTATTTTGGTGTTCTTTGCCCTTTGTCTTTGGGTGTTTCTTGTTTTTAGCCTTTCTAGGGCCCATGCTTTCATGTGGCCTCATGTGGGCTATTGGCTTTGCTGCTGTTTGTGCCTGGTGGAGATAGCAAAATGGCCTTTCTAGGGCCCATTTTCTTTTGGTGTTCTTTGCCTGTTGTGTCTTTTGGTGTTTCCTGTTTTTAGCCTTTCTAGGGCCCATGCTTTCATGTGGGTTCATATCATTGTTACTTTTTGGGCTCTCAGAAAATAAGTTGCCTTCCTCTGAAAAATGGAATATAGGCTTTGGTTCTTACTAAATCAATCTTGTTTTCAGTGTTCTACCTTTATCTTTTCTTTTCCTCCTGCTTTCTGGAAGATTAGTTTAGGTTCTTCTTTTCTTTCCATTGTTTTTTGGGCTTTTAGAAAATAGGCTGCCTTCCTCTGAAAAGAGGAATATAGGCTGTGGTTCTTGCTAAACCAGCCTTGTTATTTTAGTGTTCTTGGTTCTATCTTTCGTTTCTTCTCCTCCTACTTTCTGCAAGATTAGTTTAGGTTTTGCTTTTCTTTCCATTATTATGTTACAGTTGTCAGTATGAGATGCAGAGGTCAGAGTAGTTATAGGTAGACTGGTTTCGTCTTCGCGGCGTTGTGCTGTTTTCTTTTCTTTGGTTCCTTTTTTTAGGTTAGTTTCTTGCTTTACTGTTTTTGATAAAGGGTGATTGCTCCTGCTGCATTTACTATGGTTGTTTGTTTTAGTTAATGCTTGCAGCTCTGACGTAGTTAGCTTGGGTGATTGGTTGATATGTGTTGCTGTCTTTCTTTAGCCCATGTACTAGAGGTAGGTGCTATGGATGGCCCTCCTGCCATCCGTCGCCGCCGCAGGGCAGCTAAAGGGGTACCCCTTGTGCCTCTTCCGCGCGCCTCTCGCCGCAAGGATAGCTCCCCTCTTGGGTATGGCTATATTTCTTCTGGGCGCCCCAAAAGAAAATGTACGACCCTACTTTTTACTTTTTTCGTGGTCACATGTTATTATGCTACCTTATTCATGTGTTTGTTCTTGTAATTTATTTGTTATTGCTATAGACGATGGCTTCTTCCCTGTTCTTAGCTCCGAGGTTACCTCTGCGAATCGAAAAAAACGCAAGCTCATACACGATAGATGGCTGGGTCGTATACCAGGTGCTTATTTAGTTCCTTTGATATTTAGCGTTTCCTTGGACTTGTCTTATATTGGCACCACCGTGTGAGTTTTTGGGTTCCTGTGTTTTCATACAGATGCCCCCTTTACTTCACCCTTAGAACCTGGTTGGGTTGGTTTTACAGACAAGGAGGTCGAAATTTTAAAAGGTAATACATGTCATGTTTTTTTTGCGCTGACTCTATCTTAACAATGTTCTTTCATCTAAGAACAAACTTCTACCCTAGCTGGCTATGTAGGAAGGTCGTTCTATGGAGGCCCGGACTATAAATGTCCTCGCTGTAAGGCGAGTTTCTGGTTTCTTGAGAGGGTGAAGTCCTTATCAAAACTGAAGAACATCCAGCTGGATATGCGGGTTGTCTACCACCTCTGCTGCAAGGGTGGGAAAGTCTTTATTGAGCCTTTCAAAAAACCTCCTGAATTTCTTGTTGACCTCCTAGATTTTGATGGGCCCCCACGGAGCAAACAATTTATTGAAAAAATTCGACAATATAACTGTCTATTTGCTTTTACTTCCATGGGTGCGACTATAGATCGTTCAGTAAATGATGGGGGTGGTCCAAACATTTTTAAGATTTCTGGTGCTATATGTCATCGGATAGGATCTCTTTTGCCTTTGGAAGGGGGTTCTCCAAAATTTGCAGAACTATATGTGTTTCATGGTGGAGATGAAATTGATAATCGAATTCAGGCTTTGACCAGGGAAGATAGAATTCTGGGTGCATTAGATAGGGATATTGTTGATGGTCTCAAGATCATGCTCGATGCGCATAATTCTCTTGTGAAAAAGTTCCGCATGGCTAAGGAGGTTTTGCTTGAAAATGAATTTGCTGAGGTTTCGGTTCGTATACTTTCTCCTGGCAAAGATGATGGACCTCAATTTAATCTTCCATCCACGGATGAGCTTGCATGTTTAGTTGTTGGCGAATTATCATTAGAAAAACCTTGCCGTGATATAATAGTCCGTGGTAGGGGAACTCATTTGCAGCGAGTTTCATCCTTACATCCCGCTTACATGTCCCTACAGTACCCTCTGCTTTTTCCATATGGTGAGCGTGGATTTCAGCTTGATATTAAATACATTGGTGTAGATGCTTCAGTCTCCACAAAAAGACAGAACATGACCATGCAAGATTTTTATTGTTTCTGTTCACACTATAAAGAAGGGCAGCATAACCCCTATCTGTCTTGTGGTCTATTGTCAGATCAGGCAATTGTAGATTCTCGTGTTTGCATAGATGAGGCGAGGTTAAATTTTATTTTGCTATCAAACAATGATTTGAGGGCTGAGAATTTGCAAGGGCTTGTGGATGCGGTTGGCGCAGGCCGTATGGATGGAAGTTCAATTGGTAAAAAAAATATATTGCCCTCTTCTTTTACTGGTGGCCGTCGCTATATGATTGAAAATTTCCAGGATGCGGTAGCTATCTCTCGTGTTCATGGTTGTCCTGATATTTTTTCCACCTTCACCTGTAATCCTAAGTGGCCTGAGATAACGGAAGCTCTTTCTGTTGAACCTGGCCAGAGACCGCACCATAGGGCAGATATTACTGTTAGGGTTTACCATATGAAACTTAACGAGTACCTTCGTGATATTAAATCTGGAAAGGCATATGGCAAAGTGGTTGCAGGTAATGCAGCCTGTTCTTTCCTTTCTCTGTAGGGTTCTGTTTTTCTCTTTGTTTTCTTAACTTGGCTATCTTTTCCCAGTGTTGCACACTGTGGAATTTCAGAAAAGAGGTTTGCCGCATGCGCATATACTTGTCTGGCAGGACAAGGAGGAGCGGGGTGAGGTCAGCCCTGTTGTAGTCGATTCGTTCGTGTGTGCTGAAATTCCTGATCCTGTGGCGGATCCCCTTGGGTATGCCCTTGTTGCTGAGTTCATGATGCATGGACCATGTGGGGAGGATAACCCTAAGTGTCCATGTATGAAAGATGGCTTGTGTTCAAAAAAATTCCCTAAAGAATTTCAGGAAGAAACATCGATCGATGATAAAGGGTTCCCTGTCTATAGGCGTCCAGATAATGGCCGTTTTATAATGAAAAACAAAGTTCGGCTTGATAACAGGCACGTTGTACCTTATAACATGGCATTGCTGAAGAAATACCAAGCTCATTTAAATGTCGAGTGGTGTAACAAAACACATGTCATAAAATATCTTTATAAGTATGTCACCAAGGGCGCTGACATGTCAAAAACTCTGTTTAGTAGGATTAAAAATCCTGATGACCCAACTGATGGTGGTGTAGATGAAATTGAAGAGTATAGAGAGTGTCGTTACGTGTGTTGTCATGATTCATTTTGTAGAGGTTATGGGTATGACATTCACAGCAAAACACCTTCTGTCGAGAGGCTCACTGTACACTTGTTGAATAAACATGTTGTGCGGTTTCGTGCAAAATCCAACCTTAGAGCTGTTGTTAACAATACCTTGCTGCACAAAACCATGTTAACAGAATGGTTTAAGGCTAATGCTAGATACAGAAGTGCCAGGTCTCTAACATACTGTGACTTTCCCACTTGCTGGTCTTGGAATGCACAGGGTAAGAAGTGGCGTAAAAGAAAACGTAGCAAGAGGATTGGTAGGATTTACTATGTGCATCCTTCTACTGGTGAACTTTATTATCTTAGAATGTTGCTGATGATAGTGAAGGGTGCAAGGTCTTATGCTGATGTTAGGACTTATAGTGCCGTTGTGTATGAGACATTCAAAGATGCATGTGCTGCCAGGGGATTACTTGGTGATGATAACGAGTGGTTTTTTGCATTTGACGAGGCCTTGAAATGGGGTATGGGAAACCAACTGCGTCAGCTATTTGTTACTATGATTATTTTCTGTGGAGTCATTGATGAAAATGGTTTTTTCGAAAAATATTGGACTCATCTGGCTGAAGACATCCAGTATACAATTTGTAAGAATCGTAACGAACTTTCCTATTCTGTTCCTGATGATCAACTAAGAAATCTACTGTTAGATGAGTTGTCTCTTATTTTTCCAAAAAATGGGTGTAGTATTCTGGATCATAATTTGCCTTTAAAATCTGTCTGCGATACCGCGTCGTGGGACAGCAGTATGATTGGCGATGAACTCTGTCACAATTCTCAGTCCCTCATTCAGACTGTTGAAGACATGCTGAAAAAACTGAATGTAGACCAGGAAAAGGCTTTTAAAACTATAATTGATCGAGTCAGGGATGATGAACCTGGGCTGTTTTTTGTTTCGGGGCATGGTGGTACTGGAAAAACTTTCCTTTGGAATGCTCTTGTTGCGTATCTTCGGGGTTACAAAAGAGTTGTTTTAACTGTCGCATCTTCAGGTGTTGCATCGCTCTTGCTCCCTGGGGGTAGGACGGCACATTCTAGGTTTAAGATTCCTATTGATCTTGATGATAACGGGGTGTGTGACATTAGAAGATCTACTATGTTAGCATCTTTGATTCAGTCGGCATCTCTTATTATTTGGGATGAAGCATTGATGACACATAGGAAGTGTTTTGAAGCGCTTGATCGAAGCTTGCGTGATGTTTTATCTGACCGTGATCCTACATTGGCTGATGTTCCATTTGGCGGTAAAATAGTTGTCTTGGGCGGTGATTTGAGGCAGATTTTACCTGTTATTGAGGGTGGAACCCGGTCTCAGGTTGTCAATGCTGCTGTTACAAACTCTCCTCTGTGGAATCATGTCACAGTTCTTCACCTTACTATTAACATGCGACTTGTTGTTCAGACTGAGGATCCTAATGTGCAGGCTGAGGCAGAGGCTTTTGCTCAATGGGTTCTACGCGTTGGCGATGGCACCATCCCTGCCGTGGCACGGCAGGGGGAGTCTGACCCTACCTGGATAAGCGTCCCCACTGAACATTTGGTTCACACTGATGGCCCCAAAATTCCAGCTATCGTTGACGCTGTTTATGTAGATTTCTTGAAGCATTTCTCTGATCCTAAATATTTGAAAGAGAGAGCTATTTTAACACCAACAAATGATATAGCTGTAGCCGTCAATGATCATGTTCTTTCTTTGGTGCCGGGTGAGGAAAGGGAATATTTAAGTTGTGACTCAACAGGAAATTCATCCGATGGAGCTCGTAACATAGATGTTTTTTATCCTGTTGAAGTTTTAAATACCATCAAAGTAAATAACTTTCCTTATCACAGGTTGGTTCTTAAAAAAGGTGTGCCAATCATGCTCCTTAGGAACATAAGCCAGGCAGCTGGTTTATGTAATGGCACAAGACTAATTGTTACTAGGCTTGCTGAGAAGCTTATTGAGGCTGTTGTGATGACTGGTTCAAATATTGGGGATATTGTTTATATGCCAAGGATATGCCTAACTGTTAGAGATCCTAAATGGCCATTTACTTTGCACCGGAGACAGTTTCCTATTAGAATTTCATATGCGATGACTATTAACAAAAGCCAGGGGCAAACACTTTCATCAGTTGGTCTTTATCTGAAAACTCCTGTGTTCACCCATGGTCAGTTTTACGTTGCTGTGTCTCGTGTTACCTCTAAAAAGGCTCTCCATATATTGATTGAGAATGAAGATGATACCTGCGGTTCTGAGACTAGGAATATCGTGTTCTCTGAGATTTTTGAATCTCTTGTCGATAAGTGATTCTGGCAGCTATAATGATTATGTAGATATGTATAATAGATGCTTTTGTGTGCTGCTAGCTTCTAGGCTATATCTTTTGAAGTATTCTATATTTGGTGCATATTGTTCTCTTTTGAACGGTGACTTTTGAAGATCTAGATGCTTTTGTTCTCTTCTGCTTGTTTATTTAATGTAGCATTCTCATTTCCTCACAGGTATAAATCTGTCTTCTTTCCTATGATTGCCTTTCCTTCGGCCTCTTTGCCATTTCTATTCAGTTTGGCTACCCGTCACACTACCCTTCTGGTTTTAATGCAGATGGCGTGTAGCAAGCTTTCTGAGATTAACAGCGATAGTGACCAGTGGACTATTTGTGTTCTTGTTTCTCGCCTCTCGCATTTCCGTGGCGGGACTGATGACGGTCCCATCAAGCATACTGACGTTGTCCTACTTGACAGTGAGGTCAGTAGTGCATCTTTGCACGGGAAAGACTCATATTTAGTATTTGAACTAGGTTTCTGTCTCTATTTTCTGCTGGATCTAATGAAAGTAGTGTTTCTTCAGGGAACTCACATGTATGGTCAGATCCCTTCAACTAAGGGCACGGCAGATCGCTTGAAAGGTGTGTTGGAGGAAGGAAAAGTCTATGTTATTAAGAAGTTCTTATGCAACCAATCAAGGCCAGCTTATAGGCCTGTGGACAGCCCTTTCATGGTACAGTTTACAAGGTATACCTTGGTTGAAGCAAGGCCTGGCTTGGAGGACAGTTATCCATTCTGCACGTACAGCCTGACTGCTTTCACAGATATCCCAAAGCCCAGTCAAAACCCTGAATGCTTCATTGGTTAGTTATAGATCCTGGTTTACACTCTTCTGTTCAATTGTACATTATAGAACTATGTCTGTCTTGACTGTGATCTATATAGCGCACTTTCAGCCCATGTGTTTTAATCGTTTTTTCTGATCTGTTTTGCTGCAGATGTTATTGGCAAAATCACCATGGTTTCTGATGTGACGCATGTTCAGTCCATGTACCAGACAACACCTTCGGACACAAGGACGATTATGTTGACTGACCTGTTGTGAGTTGTTTTGCTTCTTATCTGCTCTAATTCATGTTCATTGTGGGTGGCACTAACTTGCGCCCTTTACTGATTCTGTACATGCGACTGTACAGGGGCAATGAGCTGAGGCTTATACTCTGGGGTGAACGTGCCGTTCAATTTGACGGAGATGCAGTCCGTGATATGGGTGCTAAAGAGCCAGTTATAGCTATCTTTGTAGGAATGCTCCCTAAAACAGCTCGTGGTAATTACTAGGATCCTTACTTCTTTACAGACCTAGATTTTTATTTCTGTTACTGTCCTGCCATGGGTGTTCTTTGCTGCTGAACTGTTTTGTTATTCTTTGTTTACTATATGTACTGAAATGTGCCTCATCGCTATGTATGTTCCTCGTTTTTTAGATAACGGTTGTTTCTCATTCTATGATGTTGCTGTAGGCGCTAGAATCCTTAGTGGGAGTGCTGCCTCCCTGACATTAATTCCTTTCGTGAAAGGTTTATACTACATAACCCCAATGATTATGTCTTTGTTTTATGTTCAGTTAGCTAAACTATCTGCTTACATTTGGTGCTTACTTCTGCAGTCTTGGAGAACAGTTTATTCCACTGGCTTCACATGTTCCTACAGGGCCAGATGCTCTTGTGTCTAGGGCTCAAGAAAAACCAATTGATAAAACTGTAAAAGAACTTACTGACCTGGATCCTTTTGTTGACATGGTAAGAGCATGCTATTACTCTGGTTCAGCGGCTGGTCTTTTGTAGTCCAGTTATATCATTCGTCTTAGCTGTTTCTTTTCTCCAGGACAAGCGTTTCTTCTGCACTGTCACTGTTGACAGGCTTGGCTCTGATCAACGTGTGTGATACATATATTCAGCTTTTGTTTCCACTATTATTTCCCATTTCTCATGGGTGTTATGATTGTTTACACTTCCATACATATAATATTTAGCTCTTCATCTTTGACACAAACGGCATTCTTTTTATTCATGCATTACAAAGAGGTACAAACCAGGCGTCGCAATGCATCCATACACAAAATATATAGACTATAAGAGCTTGTTTGAAATTCCACTGCACCATCCTACCCTCCTCAAAAGGTTCCGGCGCAAGAAATTCCACCTCCTGATCAGCCATCTCCTCTTAAGAGCTTGTTTGAGCAAATGATGTGTTCTGAGCTTATACGGCGGTATAACTGTAGCAATTTTCAAACGAACACAAAAATATAATACGCAAAATATATAAAACTTAAGGCTACCTTACAGTCTTGAATTTGGCACCTGCGCCGGTGGCGCAACCGGTCATCTAGTGTTGGTTATAGGTGCAGATGCTTGCACGGTTTTCAAGGAAACCCATACATCCCAGATGGTTGCGAAGGTCCGCCCCCCTCTAGTCTTTTATTTGTACATATGTTATGTATCTCTTGGCACTGACAGAGATATGGTTACAGATATTGACGAGTGCGAATGGACACCAGGACTTTGCAGAGGCATTTGCCTGAACACGGTTGGAAACTACAGTTGCACTAAGTGCCCTGTTCATACAGTTTATGATATAACAAAACTGTGGTGCGCTCCAGTAAGAAAGAAAAATATATTACTAGGTGAGTCCATATATACTTCAGTTCTTCTCCTCAAAACATACTCAAGATATATAGGATTGATGGATCATTTTCCTTATGGTAGATATTGTAATTGGGCTTGGCAGTGGCTTTGGCATGCTACTTTTTGGGCTAAGTGCAATATTTCTTGTTCAAAGATGGAAAAGAGATGTCCAGAAGAAACTAAGAAGGAAGTATTTCCGAACGAACAAGGGCCTTCTCTTAGAAAAGTTGATATCATCAGATGAAAATGCGAGCGAGAAGACGAAGATTTTCTCAATAGAAGAGCTTAAAAGGGCGACAAATAACTTTGATCCTGCACGTATCCTCGGCAGTGGTGGGCATGGCACGGTCTACAAAGGGATCTTATCAAACCAGCATGTGGTAGCCATAAAAATATCCAAGTTTATCAGGAAAGGTGAGATCAGTGACTTCATCAACGAGGTTGCGATCCTTTCTCAGATAAATCACCGGAATATCGTAAAACTTTTTGGGTGCTGTCTTGAAACTGAGGTCCCCTTACTAGTGTATGACTTCATTCCCAATGGTTCATTGTTTGAAATTCTTCATCATGATTCTAGCAACATATTTTCTTTGTCATGGGAAGACTGCCTGCGGATCGCGTCAGAAGCTGCGGGGGCTCTATACTATCTCCATTCTGCAGCATCAATATCAATCTTCCATCGTGATGTGAAGTCCTCTAATATACTCTTGGATGCAAACTATGCTGCAAAAGTTTCGGATTTTGGCGCTTCGAGAACTGTCCCTATTGATCAAACTCATCTCGTCACAAATGTACAGGGCACGTTCGGTTATCTGGATCCAGAATATTACCAGACCGGGCAGCTAAATGAGAAGAGTGACGTTTACAGTTTTGGCATGGTACTGCTAGAACTTCTTACGAGGAAACAGCCAGTGTTTACAGCTGAGGATGGTACGAAGCAGAACCTGTGCAACTATTTCTTCTTGGAGATCAAGTCGAGGAAACCCAAAGATATAGTGGCAGCTCAAGTTCTTGAAGAAGCAACCGACGAAGAGATCAACATGGTTGCTTCCCTCGCAGAACTGTGCTTGAGGCTAAAAGGGGATGAAAGGCCTACGATGAAGCAAGTCGAGTTAACATTGCAGCAAATACGGGGGAATCGGGTGAATTCATCTCAAGTTGAGCAAGAGATGCAATGTCACCGGTCCTTGGTCTTGAACCTGGACGGGAGAACTTGTGATATGTCATCTGCATCTCAGAGCAGCCGAAACGTGTCCTACAGCTTCGAGCAAGAGGTTCTGTCACCCGCTAGCCTGCCATGATAGATACGCTTGTGTATTTTCCAATGGTTTTGCCAGGTTTTTCTTTCCAAGCACGTACTATATACTACTCCCTCTGTTCCAAATTAGATGACTTCTATTTGGACAAAAGTGCATGTATCTAGATATGCTATAAGTCTAGATACATCCACTTTTTGACAAAGAGAAGTCATTTAATATGAAACGGAGGGAGTAGATCACATCATCTTGTAGGCTCTAACGGGGTCCTCTTTTACAAAATGTATTGTGCAAAGCACCATCTTAATTGATGGATGGATTCACTTGACAAAATTAGAGGCTCATCCTTCACATAAATCACAAATGTCTTGGGGTTTCAGTATCACTGGGCGCAGAAATGATGTTCCAGTAAGCAGTAAATGAACTGCAATAGTTTTGTATTTTGTACAACTGACGGCAGTGTTGTCTATTCATTTGGCCAAATGTTTACCTATGTTTTTTTTGACAACTCTAAAATTATGCATATTTTGTACCGTCTTTTGCCAACTTCGCCGAAACAAGAAGCTTTCAAGGCTTTGACTACTACTAGTAGCCGTGCACGTGTGTTCTTTATAGTACAATAATAACTTTATACCTAAACTGTTTAAAAAAGTGTGAAAAACATCTTTATAGTACAATACAGATGTGCAAGAATTCCACTGAGATATCTTTTAAAAAAAGATAGTTCGAAAATATATGCCCATTTTCCCCATCGTTTTCAGCCATCAACGTGTTTGACCGACAGGCTACTGCCGGTTCGTATTTTGTCATGGCCCGATGATACTATGCAAAAGCTTAAACAATAATAAAATAAGACTGAACAAACCGTTTTTTTTTTGAACAAGAACAAACTGTTTACAACAACTGATTATCATACCTGGTCAACATCCACTATGCAAGTAATTAGGTGCAGTACCAAAGTCCAAAGGCGAGGTACAGAAAAGCAGCCAGTTGCTTAAGATCACGATAAATTACTACCAAGTTAACTCTGCAACCCGGCCCCCAGCCATTGCTGCAATAAGCCACATTGAGGGAAGCTAATCTTGCTCTCTGTTGTCAATGCGGAGGTTTATTCCATCGACTGTACTGTCAATGCACTCGGCTGCGCCGCGTCTACGGCCGGTGTGTCTCTCCTGCGGCGTAGCTCACTGATGAGCTTCCTCAAGGCGGCGGAGGCGCCAGCCCCGTCGCAGCCCATGAACACCTCGCCGATGTCGGCAGGCGTGATGCGCACGTCGTCGGCGGCGAGCAGGCCCTGGGCCTCGGCCATCAGATCGTTCACCGTGTCGGGATCGTCTTCCTCGGGATCCTCCCCGACGCCGAGGTAGTTCTTGGCGAGCACGTGTAGCGCGGCCGGCGAGCAGTAGCCGAGCTCGATCTTGCGGTCCATGCGTCCGGGTCGGAGCAGCGCCGGGTCGAGCCTCTCCGGGTGGTTGGTGGTGAAGATCATCAGGCGCTCGCCGACGCAGGACGACCAGAGCCCGTCCACGAAGTTGAGCACGCCGGAGAGGCTTATGGACTCCCGCCTGATCGGCGCGGACTGCATCGCCAGCTGCGCGTTGTTGTCTTCGTCAACATGAAGGCATCCCTTATTCTTGCGATCGGAGAGGTCGAGTGAGCAGTCGATGTCCTCGACCACGACGACGGACTTGGGCGTGGTGGAGACGAGCAGGCGGCGGAGGTGGGAGTTGGTGGGCACCGTGGTGAGCTCCAGGTCGTAGACGTAGAACTCGAGGAGGTTGGCGATGGCGGCCACGAGGCTGGTCTTGCCCGTGCCCGGCGGCCTGTGGAGCAGGTACCCGCGCTTCCAGGCGCGGCCCACGCGCGCGTAGTGCTCACGCCGGGACGCGAAGCGGAGCAGGTCGGCGCGGATCTCCTCCCGCAGCGCCGGGTCGACGGCGAGCGTGTCGAACGTGGAGGGGTGGGAGAAGGCGTGCGAGGTCCAGAGGCGGTGGTGGTCCGCGGCGCCGTTGGTGTAGAGCCTGCGCTCCCGCGACGTGAGCCGCATCCTGGTGGGCTGGTGGCCTCGTCGATGATACGGGGGATGTAGCTGTCGTGCACGAACTCGCGGTGCTGGAGCGGGAACTGGAGCTCGAGGCTGCGGTGGTCGGCGCCCCCGCGGTCGACGGGGCGCGCGGTGGAGGTCCACTTCACCGTGACGCCATTCCAGGTGTCGTGCGCGGTGTGGGCGTCCGGGAGGGAGGCGACGGCGCGGCTCGCCTGGCGTGGCATGTAGAGGCGCACGGCGGGCGCCGTGGCGAGGCAGCGCGCGCCGAGGTAGAGCTGCGCGGCGTCGTAGAGGTCGTTGGTGGCGCCGCCGTCGGCCTCGTTGATGAGGATGGTGACCGTGGGCGCCCTGAATGCGGCGGCGGCCCGCGCGAGGAGGCGGCGCAGCCACTGCTCGGCCTCCAGTGGGATGAAGTCTCGCATGGCCGTCCGGAACACCATGACCGTCGCGATCAGCGAGCCAACCGAGCGCCAGTCCAACAACATCTCCATCGCCGCCGCCCCTAGCTCACTCGCACTCGCACGTACGCTAGCTCAGTGGGAGTTCCAGTGGAGTGTGGTTTGTGTAGGTGTAACGTGGTGGGTTTATATAGTCGTCGCGAGGGCCTCGTCGGAGAGCTCGGCGAGCGGCGTCTTCCCCACCCCCCTTCTGCGCCACCAGGGCAGCCCTGCTCCCCGCCCCGTCCCCAGGTGGGTGATGGAGGCGGACATGCTCGGCGGCCGGCGGTGGGCGGATATTGCGGAGGAGGACGAAGACGCGGCGGCGCTCGAGGTCGAGTTGGCCGCCCGTTGCACCACTCCCTGCTCCCCGTCCTTCGGCGAGTTCCTTGCGCTGGCCTGCCGCGTCCCTCCGCGGGCGGCGCAACGCGCCCAGCCGGCGACGACCCGCGCGCGTCGGTCAGAACCGGTAGCTAGGTCTAGGGTTAGTATTCCGGCGGCGAGCGATGCGACGGCACCGGCTCCGGTGGCCCCTAGTCCCCCTCCAGCGTCGGATCCTAACGGCGTGGGCTTGCTCGTCCAGGAGCTGGAGGCGCTGGCGGCAAAGGTGGCTTGCCGGTCCGAGCTGCCGGCGGCGGCGACGCCAGGTTCTTCGCGGGAGCAGACGATGCAGGCGACGAGTCCAAGCCCTAACCTCCGTGGGCCGGTTGGGCCAGGTGGGCTACACAGCCCGTCGGGGCCCATTTTGGAATGGAGGCTCCCTGTGGCCGGTCGGCCGGTAAGGGTGTGGCCGAGGCCCACCTTCCGTGCTGGTCGCGGCGGCCCAGGCCCACTTATTCCTTCGCAGCACACGGGGTGTGCCCTAACCCCAGCGCATCCTCCAGCCCTCCCGCACTCATCCCCAACCGCTGCCACCCGCGCCCCACCTCGCCCCTCCCCGACCCTGCCCACGCTGCTGCCGCCGCCACCGGACGCCTCCGGCACGGCCGCCGCCATGAAGCGCAGCCGCGCGGAGGAAACAGACGAGGAGGTCCATCCCCGCCGTCGTGCCCGTTCACCTTCGCCCCCGCCCGCTCCCTCCCGGCCGAGGTCTCCGCTACGGCGCCGCTCGCCCCCGGCCCCTCCTCCCCGGCGGTCTCCTCCACGCGCGTACCGGTCTCAGACGCGGGAGGCCCCCCCCCCCCCCCCACCTCGCCGACCTCAGGAGCAGCGGGACAGGGCGCACTACCGCCATCCCCATGCCCGGCAGCTCGCTCCGAGGGGCGGGGCGGCGCCGCCTCGCCGGGAGTCACCTCCTACGCGGTCCCCTCGTCGTTCTGCTTCCCCGGATGGGGTTCACCGGGAGGCCGAGCTTCGTAGGGCCCTGGTCGCACGGGAGCAACCCCGGGCACACCCGTAGGCCAACCACTGGCGCCGGGGTCATGGTCTCGTGACAAGGACGCCCGCCCGCAGCAGCAGCAGGCCCCGTGTCAGCCACACCCTGTGCCCGCGACCGGTGAACAACCCAAGAAGAAGCCCAACAAGAAAAGGAAGAATAAGAGCTCAAGTGGGGTGGGCGGCGGAGCGGGAGGGAGCCTAGGTGGGCTCCCACCTGGACTGGCCTCGACTGCCCCGAGTCGTGACCCGGGTAGCTCGTCCCAGGTCGGGATAGCTGCGCCCCTACCTCAGGTCGAGGGGGGGCGGGAGTCTCCGTCGAGACGCATGTGATTCAACTGTGGCGCTGAGGGACACTACCGCTCGGAGTGCACTAGCCCGCCGTCGTGTCTGAGGTGTGGAGATCCCGGACACACTCTGAGTGAGTGCCCCGTGCAGCCGGCCCAACTTCACAGTGCGCGGCTTGAGCTACTTGGTCTCGGGCTAGATGCCCTATTCTACTTCGTCGACCTGGGGGGGGGGGGGGGGAGCCAAGGTTGGCACCCCAGAACCTGGCGACGCTGACAGTGCTCCCTGACCAGTTGCCAGAGGTCCCCACAGAGCTCATCCTGGAGGTCCTACGGGATGAGCTAGCTTGGATTTTCCCGGCCCATGCGTGGTAGATTCGGGAGCTCTCTCCCTCAGAGTTCTCCGTGGTGCTCCCCTCGGCTGAGATGATGAGGCTCTGCCGCACCCTGGACGAGGCCTACGCCTTGCCGCTCAGCAGGATCCAGGTGTCCATCCGCCCCTCGACAGTTGTCCCCTCGGCGATCCCAGCTCTCAGGTCCACTTGGGTACGGCTGTACGGACTTCCGGAGGAGGCCAGGACACAGTCGGTTGTTGCGCTGGTGGCCCGGCTGTTGGGGAGGTTGGCGGAGGTTGACGCTGACTCCCTGGCTGGCGAGGGTCCAGTCCGTCTCCGGGTCCTTGTTCCCGACCCAGCCCTGATCCGCGGCGACTTGCCGCCGTTCTACTTTGGGGGCCGGGGCGGGAACCGGGGGGCTGATCTTCGGGTGGTCCGGGAGGAGGTGCTGCCTCCTCCCCCGACTGTGACTGACCCTGCTGGGGACCCCTCGGACGAGGAGGATGGCTATGGTGACTCTCACTCGGATGATGACGACGACCCAGGCTTGGATGACCCCCAGGTGTCCGCTGCGTCAGCTGAGGCCCTCCTGACCCCGGCGCAGGTATCTTCGCCTGCGCCCTCTGTGACGGCGGGTACCACGACCGCTCAGGCCCCTCTGGCCCTGGTACAGGCATCTTCGCCTGTACCCCGCCCTGCTCCAGCTGGGCCGGTCCACTCTCTGAGTGCGCCGGCTAAGCTGCCACCCGTCGACTGCCCGCGCTCCTTCCGCCCCGACCCCCTGTCCTCGTGACACCCCCTCTCGCACAGTACGGCACCAACTTTGGCTTGCCAGGGTTGGACGCCTCCTCCCTCGGCCTGGTGTCCACTGAGCCAGAGGAGGACTGTGGGAGTGTTGGGATGGAGGTGGCGCCGCCTTCGTCGTCTCGCTCGGCTGGCGCCCTCTGCTACACCCTCTCGCCAGGCTCGACTCCCACCTCGCCAGCGGCCTCACCGCCACTGTTCCCGGCTACGCCTGCGGCGGGTACCTGTGCGCTGCCCACGGTCCTCCCCGACACTCCTGTGGGGGGCACACAGGCACCCCTAAGCCGTCCCAGCCGCCAGCCAGCGCCAGTGCCCCAGACCCCCCGCTTCAGTGCCAGGCTCGCTTCAGCACGGGGTGGGCTGGGGATGCCTGCGCCGACCGTGGTGGAGCAGGTGATCCAGCGGACTGCGGTCAAGCGGAGTCTAGCAGGTACGTTGCGTTGCACACCTCCCCCCTCCTCGGGTTCGAGATTTTCTGTTCTAGATGAGGTCCCTTTGGACCATTTGGTGCAGGTTGCCGACGATTGTGGCATTGTGTTTCGGGGCGAGCGTGGCCCCAAACTTGAGCAGGTGTCCGCCATCATGGCAAAGGAGGTGTATGAGGGGGTTCTTGCTGCCGCACGGGCTCAGGTCGAGCCTGTGCGAGAGATGGCCCCCGAACCAGCCACCTCGAGGCAGGCGTCACCTACTTCGGCCTCTGACACGGCGAGGGCCCCCCCTAGAGAGGCTCCTCCCAACTTTCCTCCCCAGGTGGGGAGGAAACGGAGGCGGCCCCCTAAGAGCGGACCTCAGACCTCGACCGCTAGTAGAGCTCGTTCTGCCCCCCCTGGCGAGGCTCCCCCCACCGTTCCTCCCCAGGTGGGGAGGAAACGGGGGCGGCCCCCGAAGGGCCCGGCACAGCCTTCGGTACCTAGTAGAGCTCGATCCGTCCCCCGTAAGGGGACTACCCCCGCCATTGTTTCATAATGGATACAATCATCAGGTTGTTCGATTGGAACATGCGGGGGTTTGGGCAACCCGGCCGTCGCAAACAGCTCAGGGACTACATGAGACAAGAGGACGTGAACATCGTAGGCATCCAGGAGACGATTCGACAAGACTTCTCCATTAAGGAGCTGCAGGGACTTAGCCCACACAAGTTTGTGTGGCAATGGCTCCCTGCTACTGGCCATTCCGGGGGAATCCTCCTCGGGGTAAAGGAGGATACCTTCGAGGTGGAGGATATGGACGGGGCGAGTTCTTTGTGAGCATGCTTATCAGCCATAGACGATCATCCTTCAGGTGGGAGGTGATTATTGTCTATGGCCCCGCGGACCATACTAGAGCTCCGGCGTTCCTCATAGAGCTGAGCTTGAAGGTGGAGCGGTGCTCCACCCCACTTGTTATTGCCGGGGACTTCAAATTGATTCGATCCCCGGAGGACAAGAGCTCGGCGCATGTGGACCCCCGGAGCATGAGGTTGTTCAACGATTGCATTGCGGATCTCGCTCTTAGAGAGATCTGCCGGGTGGGAGCGAGATACACCTGGTCTAATAACCGAGTGTACCCTATTCGGAGTGTACTGGATAGGGTGCTCGTATCAGTGGACTGGGAGATAGCCTTCCCTCTATGCTCCCTCCGTGCGATTACCAGGATCGGTTCGGACCACTCGCCCTTGCTGCTGTCGTCTGGCGGAGCCGTACCACCAAGGCTCAACCGCTTCCACTTTGAGAACTTCTGGCTAGGTCAGCCAGGGTTTGTGGATGCTGTTCGCTTGAAGTGGTCCTGGGCGGCCGACCACCCTCCGCGGATCTTCAACGCGGTGGATGTCTGGCACCACTGTGCTCAGATGGTGCGCCAATTCATGAGGGGTTGGGGTGCCAATCTGGGTGCGGCCCTCCGCCAGCGGAAGGAGTCTTTACTGCGGGACATCCAGTTGTTGGACAGTGCGTCGGACTCGGTTGGTCTGACGCCTGACCAATGGGTCCAGCGTTACGCACTGAAGAAATCCCTTATGGAGATCTACAATGGCGAGGAGGTGTTTTGGCAGCAGCGTAGTCGTCAAAACTGGCTCCTCAAGAGTGATGCGAATACGGCATACTTCCACGCGATAGCTAATGGTCGATTCCTTGCCTGTGGGAAAATGATCGTCTCCTGGAGGTACCAGGAGAGATCTCGTCCCATATTTACTCCTTCTATAAGGAGCTCTTCACGGCAGGACCCCGCTCGGGGATATCCCTGGCAGTTGACCTGTGGCCAGTTCGGTTTAGAGTCTCAGACAGTGAAAATGCAGACTTGACCCTCCCATTCCTGCCTGAAGAGGTGCACAAGGCGGTGATGGAGATGAAGGCCAATTCGGCCCCGGGGCCGGATGGCCTTCCTGTGGTCTTTTTCCAGACCTTCTGGGAATCGGCCAAGGCCGTGATTATGCCTATGTTCCAGGAATTTTATATTGGAACTTTGGTTGTATCACGACTGAACTTTGGCGTGATAACCTTGATTCCCAAGGTAGTGGGAGCCACAAATATCCGCCAATTTAGACCCATCACTGTCCTCAACGTCATCTATAGGATTCTATCTAAGGTTTGCGCATTGAGACTCACCCCAGTAATGGAGTGGATCACGCATCCTTACCAGTTCGCCTTCCTAAAAGGCCGGTTCATACATGACGGGATCCTAGCTCTTAGTGAGATTATTCACGAGGTGAGAACACGCCGCCAGAAAGGCGTGTTCCTCAAGTTAGACTTCCAGAAGGCGTATGACCGCCTGGACTGGGCCTTCCTCCGCTTGGTTCTGGAGCGGAGGGGGGTTGATGATAGGATGATTGGCTGGATCATGCAGCTGGTGATGAGTGGCAACACCGCCATTAACGTGAATGGGGAAGTAGGTCCCTATTTTCGGTCGACCTGTGGAGTTAGGCAAGGGGACCCCATCTCCCCTCTGCTATTCAACTCCGCGGTTGATGCCCTTGCGGAGGTCTTAGAGCGTGCTAAGACCGCCGGCCACATCTCGGGGGTGGTTGGACATCTTGTCCCAGGGGGTGGCGTGACTCACCTACAGCACGCCGACGATACCATGATCATGGTAGAGGGGTCGGAACTGGATATCATCAATCTGAAGTTCCTTCTCCTTTGCTTTGAGGCAATGTCTGGCCTCAAGATCAACTTCGACAAGAGCGAGGTGGTGATCTTGGGGTACTCGGAGGAAGACCAACAGCGGATCACGGACAACCTGAATTGCAGGTTGGCGTCATTCCCAGTTACCTATCTGGGAATGCCGATCCGGGACACACGGATCCTTGGTAGGGATCTTGCGCCCCTTGTGGCACGGGTTAAGTCCAAATCGGAACCTTGGCAGGGAAGGTTCACCTCCAAGGGTAGCAAGACGATTTTGATCGACTCGTGCATATCTAGCCTCCCCATGTATATGATGGGGATGTATATCCTGCCGGAGGGGACCCATGCTAGCTTTGACAAAGAGTTGGCTAGATTCTTCTGGCAGGCGAGGAATGGGAAGCAGAAGTAACACATGGTGAAGTGGGCCGATATTTGCGCCCCCAGGGACCTTGGGGGCATAGGTATCCTAGCGTCTCGCCACATGAACAAGGCCCTGATGCTTAGATGGGTGTGGCGGATTATGCGGGGAGAAGGGGGGTCTTTGGCTTGACTTGGTGAGAGCCAAGTATCTTCGGGGCTGCCCACTCTTGGCTTGTGACCGCAAAGAGGGGTCTCAGTTCTGGCGTTCTATCCAATCCATTAAGGAGCACATCAGACTCGGGGCGGTTTCATCCGTAGGTAACGGACGAGATACGCTGTTCTGGCTTGACTCCTGGTTTGGTGGAAGGCCGCTACGGTTTGAGTTCCCGGATCTCTTTGCAATTTGCACTGAACCCATGTTGTTGGTCTCCACGGCCTTCCAACAGGGGCGGTAGAACATTGGGTTCCGCCGCACTTTCGGGCCAGGGGAAGTGGCGAGCTGGAGGTGCCTGTTCGAGTTGCTTCCCCTAGCCCTTTCGGACAGCCCGGATAGTGTCGCTTGGGGCCTTACGCTTGCGAGACACTTCTCCGTCGGCTCCGCGTACCGGGCCCTATTCGGAGGGCCCGTGTTGACTTGGATGACACACTTGTGGAAGGCTCCACTTCCTCTTAAGATCAAGATCTTTACGTGGCAACTTCTTCGAGACCGCCTCCCCTCGGGCGTTGAGGTGGCGAAGCGCTTGGGCCCAGGTGATGGCACCTGCCCCCTTTGTGCGGTCCCTGAGACGGGGACGCATATCCTGTTCTCCTGTCCCGCAGCTCGTTTCTTGTGGAGCTTCCTTGCTGAGGCGTTGGGGCCTGAGTGGCAGGCCCATGACTTGGCAGAGTTCCTGGAAGTGCAGGCGAACCATACCGGGAGGAGGAGGTCCCTCTTCTGGTTGGTGTTCGCAGCAATGAGCTGGACCCTTTGGACGATTCGTAATAAGATGGTCGTTGAACATGTCCTTCCACGGCGGGCCGCTGACTCAGTTTTCAAATTATTGACCTTCCTGCAGGAGTGGCACCCGTTGGCTAGACAGCGGGACAGGCAGCGGCTGGACTGCATACTTGAGGATCTTCTGAAGGCGGCACGCCTTTTATCTTCGCCGACCAGCCGTTGAGCTCTACTTCGTAGAGTTTGTATCAGGAGTAGTAGTGAGAACCCTGGGCTCTATTTGTGCTGTGGCCCCAGCAAAACCTTTTTATTCTGCTGCATTTGGAACCCTGTGGTGTGTTGGTTGTAACTGTGGACGGTTGCTTTATTTATAAAGCGGGGCGAAAGCCTATTTCGAGAAGAATATAAACAGTTGTTCGATTATATTAATCCAAGTGTAAACTAAAATCATGATGTAGATAGTGCTAATGACATGCTGAAACTTAACAGTGTAATTGCGTACTAAACATATAGTAGAGACATCTACGCAAATCACTAGTACAACAAACAAGTAGATAATCAGGAGAGGTATAATCATGTTATAGCCGGCCAGTTGGCCGTTGCAGAAGCGGCAGCGTCGTCGGCAGCCCTCTTGTCAGCGGCAGCCTTCTCGATCTCGGCGTCGTTGCTCATGGTGATGACGAAGGCGACGCGGACGTAGTTGAAGTAGACGAAGTAGCCGACGTAGTGGATGAAGATTGGCGAGCAGTCGCGTAGTAGACGCTCCCCAAAAACCTAATCGCCCCTCTCCCGTACAGGAAACGGAGAGGCGGGGTTTCGGAGGCTCGCTCTCCCGCCGACCGTGTACGCGGCGGACGGGATGTGATCAGCGATGGCAGCAACAGGTTAGAGGAACGACGGTGGCGCTGCACGTAATGAATTGCAGTTAAAACATACGTACTTAAGACAGAACATTTCAGCTAGCAATCAATCTCCATTAACACAAAACGTTTCAGGCCGTTGACATTTTATTCCTGCGTGACAAAAAGAACGCATCGGCTCGGTGTGATTCCCGCAACCCGCGGCGCGGCGCGGCGCGTCGTGGCGAGGCGGGCGGCGGAGGAGGAGGAGCGCGCGTGTGGTACACATCCATTCTCCTCATACCTCACACCAACTCATACTAGTAGTAGAATGGCTCAGTATATAAGCTGATGCACATCTCACTAAACTAGCAGTATGGGACTAAAGTCCCACCACTTGTCATGACAGCAGCATGGGCCTTTAGTGATTTTTCTGGAATTGCTAAATGGGCCAAAAGCCCACTCAATATTTGGGCAATATTTCAGCACAATTATGAGTATACGGCACAAGGTGTGGTGCCCTATAGTTTAGATCATGTGAAACTTCACTGACGTCCTATATTATTTTATTGAAGCAGGGGCAAAATCTTTGCCCCAATCTATTAATAAAAAGAAGAGATCTGGACAGTTAACTAATGGAAAACCAGCCGAAAAACGATGCAACAAACCGACGACCAAAACCGAACAACCTCAAGCAAACAAATATCCGATCGCCAACAAAAACACCCAACCTTCTACCATCGAAGGGACAAGACTATAACCTGAAAAGGACCCAACAATCAAGCAAAAGAAGAAGCTTCCCTTGCGATGCCAAGCTTCTTTCTTGCCATCGTTCCGAGAGACTTCTCCACCGTCATGAATACACCGTCTGAAGCTGTCCCCGTTAAGACGCAAATAATATCCTTGCCATATCCAGGAGAAGCCGACTCCAAATCCACAAGCACGTTGCAAACCTCTTTACCAAAGAGATCCTCGGAGTTAGGCGGCAACACACCTGTCCTATTAACCTGGTCACTCAAAGATGGGAAAGTGACATAATCAACCAAACCTCCACTATCCATAGAGGCGGGCAGCTGGCCGAACTCGGACGGAGGTGGTGATGGCGCCATGGCCACCGCCAAGGTTCCAAACACCCCCGCTCCATTGGCAACACCGTAGATGCTTCCCCGCAAGGCTCCTAATAGCTGAGGAATAATCTGCAATACTGGAGGAACAACCTCGATGATGATTACGCTCCCAATGACAGGCGGCGTCGCATGCAAAGCCCGAGGCAGCGGAACCAATCTATATCTGAGGTGGCAAAGACACAACGGAGCTTGGCTATAGCCCCACGAAGCTCAGAGGGAAGCAAATCAACCTTCTGAAGGACCTTAATGCGCAACTTGGCAAACTGAGACTCCAAAGTATAGAGACCAATAAGAGACTGATAATGGAATCCTTGCAACACTCATATGGGGATCTTGGCGACACAACCTCAGCCCAACTTGTGGACAACGGAGGACAAGACTGGACGCACAGGGAGCGGCTTCGCTGGCAAGAGAAGCGTGGGTCTCTGGAAAGCAAGCCCATGCGGCAGAGAGATCATGAGCAACCGGAGAGCGAGCACGACATAAGCTCTTCTGATGACTAGAACGACGATAATGAATGCATCTGAGTGGCTCAAAACATGCATTGTCCCGGTGCGCACACGTGAGACAACAAAAGCACCTCCCTAGACCCCAACGCTTGAAGGCGAGGCTCCACTCGATACCTTCCCTCGACGGCTCAAAGGGACCACCCTGGCTTGAGCGGTGCCCACAACCCACATGCTCCCATGTGAAACGCACGTCCTATTATACATCATCTGGATTGGGTACCCTAGATTTATGATGTGAAACGCAGAAAGTGATGCCCTAAAATCAAAAACTTTTTTTTTTTGCGCTGACCTAAAATCAAAAACTGATGCCCTATTATACATCATCTGTTGGAGTTGACGGCAAGAGAAAGATCCCTTCTGCTTTGTGTGGAAAGGCACACATTTAGCTTTCAGGTTCCTAAGTATTTTTGTGCAAACAAAGTTGCAGACAGTATGGAAAGCAGCTGAGGTAGGCGTGTAGGTGCATGCATTTTGTTTCGCCGGTAATGTAGGTGCATGCATACCGCATTGCCGCCACCAAACAAACAGCGACATCCCGACAGATACCGGCCGGCACTTTGCTGAACCGGCAACTCTCCGATCGCAGTCTCGTCGCTCTTGTTCTTGAGAGGATGGAGCTGAGAGCCTCTCAAGAATAATGCTTATAGTGTTGTGTTGGATGAATTCTTTGGGATCTGATCTTACTGGTTCGAGTAAGACATGCATGAAAGCTACACAGACTCGTTCGTTATTATCCACGTTAAACTAGCGTGTCTGTCGGGTTCAGATTTCATGTTTGGCGTCTAACCATTGCTAAATCCTTCTTCTGGTTTTTTTTGTCACTTAAGTGCCCAGATTAGCGTCTAGGGTTGTATATATATGCCCTTACATTACCGGTTCTCACAGCTCATGATTGTGTTGCATCAAAAGAATTCAAATATCTTTTACAGTAAAAATGCAGATCAAATTTTAATGAAGGAGACATGTAGAAAGGGGGCGAGAACCTAATGTGCTACGTGGCATAGGAATACATTGTATTTGTACATGCAAACGACGGTAGAAACACTAGACGCCGCTCAAACCAAGGGCGAAGGCACCAATAATTGAAGCAGATCGATCGATGGCCGTCCTCACTCGAGTGCGCGCGTGGGACGATGATCGATGGATGTCTTCGGGCGAACGTGTCGTCTACGCGGGATCGGGCGGCTGTACAATGTAGGGAACATCGAACACGTATATATTTGTGGATAGGCGTGTGATTCCCAATTGGTGCTTGCTACCGTCGATCGTACGCTATAGATGCAGCCAACACAACTTTGCGTCAGGAGTTACAGACTTGCAGTGGACAGGTTCTTGTCAACAACATCAAAGTGTTGCAGGGGATAAGCGAATTAGGAGGAGAGAGTGTATAACTTTAGTCCACTCATGAAAAAAAAAGTACTCTAGCCCCCCGGGGTCTCTGCTATATCCGTCACTTTAGCCGTTGTTTAAAATATAAAAATAATCCAATTGCTATATTGTATTTTTTTCAGTTTCTTGAGGAATTTTCGATTGAATTTTGGCTTGAAGTTACATTTTTTAAGGCTTCCAAACCACTAGAAAAATGAGCTTAGCATTTCAAACTTCACTCACTACATGTTGTTTGAGTTACCAGTTACTCATTTTTTTTCTTCTCAAAATGTTTGAAGAAAAGTTGCCATAAGTATAACAAAACATGCGAGAACGTACAAATGGGTACGCAAAATCAGCTCATACTTTACCAAATTACTTAGTCATGTAGTTTAAATTAACAAAACTTTTCAGACAGTGCTAAACGTTTGAATATTTGAACAGAAAAATTATAATATACGAAAACTTCCAAAAAGATCGGTTCAAGTCCCATCCAGGTCCGGTCTAGGGGAAAATAACAAAATACCGCCTCCTCTCTCACGTGGCACCTGGTCGCTGGGTCTAGGTTGTGGTGGAAAATTGAATAAATTGCAAGATTGAGATCTCGAAAACAACTTACGTGAAATTTTGATCTTCTGGTAAAAGTTTCTTAATTTGTTGTTTTATGAAGTCCTACTCCCAGTTTTTGGTAGAGCTCTGATTTTGTGACATTTGCTCTTGATTTTGACAACGTTTACATGAACATGTTGCAGTAATGGTCCATCCTAGTAATCCTCATAAAATCATACTTAAGCGTTGAACAACTTGAAATATATTCATGCGCGGAAAATAGCCTGCTAACCCATGGGTAGCTGTCCCCCCTTTGGATGCCGCCCATTATATTCC
Organism: Poa annua; assembly: GCA_026929855.1. Lineage (NCBI taxonomy): Eukaryota > Viridiplantae > Streptophyta > Magnoliopsida > Poales > Poaceae > Poa > Poa annua. The sequence goes on from CM049437.1 coordinate 100,684,724, forward strand.
ATCGAGATACGTGCCACACGGCCCACACCTAGTTAAGATTTGTCATATGTAGTAGTATCTGTTAATCGCCTGAAATTACCTGAGGAGTAGCTGACAATGACAGTCAGTAAAAAGAAGATACAAATGTCTTGTTGTTTGTATCACATATTCTTGGTTTCCACAATTTGTTTTTATCTCCATGACATGGCTATAAGTAGCCGCATAGTTTATATGGAAGCCGATGAGTTTATACTATGTAGGTACCTGCAAGAAGATTACATTGTTTTTTTGCAGATATAACCACGATGAACCAAGCGGTTGCTCTAATTAATCAAGGTCCTGCTCGCAATGTTAAAGCCAAGCTGTGGTCCATTCTTGATATGGGAGATGGAACATCAATCCGTTACAAGGTTGTATTTAAGCTAGATGGGTTCTCCTTTAACGCACACAAGATGGACATTATTAAGCTGGTCAGTTTTGCAATGGGATTAGTCGATTCCGTGAAGCCTGAAATAGATTTCAAGCAAATCGAGGGGCTTGTCATCAGTGCATGCACCATGCAACCGTGGGACTTCCCGGAGCAAATCCCGCTCTCTTCACGGATCAAGAGGGACGTATCACTAATACGCATGTACTGAATATTAAGACCTACGAGGTTAGCTCGTTAGATTTATGCCACCTTCCTTCTAGCTAGTGCACTTGGCAACGTTGATTATTAGGGTTTCTTAAGTTGTATGCATGAAAGCTTTGTTCGTCATTGATGTAGAACTTTGTTTTGTTTTGTTTCTGCTTACTATTCCCTGGAGTGTTTATGCGGAGCTCGTGGAATCATGGCTTGTGATGGCTTCCATTTTCCCCATCGTTTTCAGCCATCAACGTGTTTGACCGACAGGCTACTGCCGGTTCGTATTTTGTCATGGCCCGATGATACTATGCAAAAGCTTAAACAATAATAAAATAAGACTGAACAAACTGTTTACAACAACTGATTATCATACCTGGTCAACATCCACTATGCAAGTAATTAGGTGCAGTACCAAAGTCCAAAGGCGAGGTACAGAAAAGCAGCCAGTTGCTTAAGATCACGATAAATTACTACCAAGTTAACTCTGCAACCCGGCCCCCAGCCATTGCTGCAATAAGCCACACTAGGGAAGCTAATCTTGCTCTCTGTTGTCAATGCGGAGGTTTATTCCATCGACTGTACTGTCAATGCACTCGGCTGCGCCGCGTCTACGGCCGGTGTGTCTCTCCTGCCGTCCTGCGGCGTAGCTCACCGATGAGCTTTCTCAAGGCGGCGGAGGCGCCAGCCCCGTCGCAGCCCATGAACACCTCGCCGATGTCGGCAGGCGTGATGCGCACGTCGTCGGCGGCGAGCAGGCCCTGGGCCTCGGCCATCAGATCGTTCACCGTGTCGGGATCGTCTTCCTCGGGATCCTCCCCGACGCCGAGGTAGTTCTTGGCGAGCACGTGTAGCGCGGCCGGCGAGCAGTAGCCGAGCTCGATCTTGCGGTCCATGCGTCCGGGTCGGAGCAGCGCCGGGTCGAGCCTCTCCGGGTGGTTGGTGGTGAAGATCATCAGGCGCTCGCCGACGCAGGACGACCAGAGCCCGTCCACGAAGTTGAGCACGCCGGAGAGGCTTATGGACTCCCGCCTGATCGGCGCGGACTGCATCGCCAGCTGCGCGTTGTTGTCTTCGTCAACATGAAGGCATCCCTTATTCTTGCGATCGGAGAGGTCGAGTGAGCAGTCGATGTCTTCGACCACGACGACGGACTTGGGCGTGGTGGAGACGAGCAGGCGGCGGAGGTGGGAGTTGGTGGGCACGGTGGTGAGCTCCAGGTCGTAGACGTCGAACTCTAGGAGGTTGGCGATGGCGGCCACGAGGCTGGTCTTGCCCGTTCCCGGCGGGCCGTGGAGCAGGTACCCGCGCTTCCAGGCGCGGCCCACGCGCGCGTAGTGCTTCCGCCGGGACGCGAAACGGAGCAGGTCGGCGCGGACCTCCTCCCGGAGCGCCGGGTCGACGGCGAGCGTGTCGAACGTGGAGGGGTGGGAGAAGGCGTGCGAGGTCCAGAGGCGGTGGTGGTCCGCGGCGCCATTGGTGTAGAGCCTGCGCTCCCGCGACGTGAGCCGCATTCTGGTGGCCTCGTCGATGATACGGGGGATGTAGCTGTCGTGCACGAACTCGCGGTGCTGGAGCGGGAACTGGAGCTCGAGGCTGCGGTGGTCGGCGCCCCCGTGGTCGACGGGGCGCGCGGTGGAGGTCCACTTCACCGTGACGCCATTCCAGGTGTCGTGCGCGGTGTGGGCGTCCGGGAGGGAGGCGACGGCGCGGCTCGCCTGGCGTGGCATGTAGAGGCGCACGGCGGGCGCCGTGGCGAGGCAGCGCGCGCCGAGGTAGAGCTGCGCGGCGTCGTAGAGGTCGTTGGTGGCGCCGCCGTCGGCCTCGTCGATGAGGATGGTGACCGTGGGCGCCCTGAATGCGGCAGCGGCCCGCGCGAGGAGGCGGCGCAGCCACTGCTCGGCCTTCGGTGGGATGAAGTCTCGCATGGCCGTCCGGAACACCATGACCGTCGCGATCAGCGAGCCAACCGAGCGCCAGTCCAACAACATCTCCATCGCCGCCGCCCCTAGCTCACTCGCACTCGCACGTACGCTAGCTCAGTGGGAGTTCCAGTGGAGTGTGGTTGGTGTAGGTGTAACGTGGTGGGTTTATATAGTCGTCGCGAGGGCCTCGTCGGAGAGGGATATTGCTTGGCCGGAAGTGGGAAGCACTGTTCAAGATATTCCGATACGCCGATTTATCGCTTGTATCTAACCGGTAAGATAACACTAGTAGAAAACAAGGTTTTGATGAGGTCACATTTGGCACCGGATTGACTGGAACCGGTATTAAAGGGGTATTAGTACCGATTCCAGAGGCAAGACAGCCGGCAGGCAACGGCACCGGTTGCGTTGGACCCTTTAGTACCGGTTGGTAATACAAGGCTCAGTCGGCTGCAGCGCGCGGCTCCCACGGTCAGACCCTTTAGTACCGGTTTGTATTACAAACCGGTACTAAAGGTTCGGCCTGCAGCGCGCGGCCCCCACGGCCAGACCATTTAGTACCGGTTTGTAATACAAACCGGTACTAAAGGTTCGGCCTATATTGCCTTCTTACACCCGAGTCACAGCCCCATTGCTTTCATTCAAGCTCCATTTTCTTCTCTCTTTGCTCTCCCAAGCTCTAGCACTCCTTGATCTCTACAACATTTGTTAACATTGGTAGCACTTATTTATATAAGGGTTAGCAACTTCATCTTCTCTTCCGACATTTCAATTTTAGCTCATTTTGCTAGTTTAAGTCATTTGATTTTTCTAGTTCAAGCAAGGTGTTTGATGAAATGTCTAAGTTAGGGATTTTATTTGTTTTATATGCATTTTGAGCTCAATTTAAAATAAGATTTGTGCCTTTTTATAGTGTCGTCCCCACTTCCTCACCGCCGCCGATCGCCCGCGGCGCCCCGTGACCGACACCACCTCGGTGAGCCTCTTGTTTTTGTCTTATATTTTAAAAAAATATTAGTTATATGGTTTAGATGCATAATTATTACTTGTATATTTTTCTTATTTGATAATTGTTTGTTATATATATAGTGTCATGGTTTTGACATCTGTCCACACCGGCTCTCGTCCGCTCTATTATTCGGATGTGGTACGATTATTTGTTATAACTATATATTTGTTTAATTTCGTGTTTCTAACAATTAAGTCGACCAACTTGACGTAGATATATTTTTATCTAGGAGGTTGTTGAACCGGAAAATGAACCCGACCCTATTCTCGAGTTTTTTGTAAAAGAAAACGATGATTTGAAAGTAAAACTGAAAAGAAGTGAAGATCTTCGTCTCGAAGAGAAGATGAAATGGGAGTTGAAGATTGCCGACGTCGTTGATGATAACGAGATCAAGATGGAGTCAATGCGCTTGGATCACGAGATCGAGATGAATGCAATACGTTTGAAGCTTAAAAAGATTAGAAAATATGCCATTAGTCAAGAGGCTTGGTATCATTATGCTGTTGGTTCAATAATTACCTTAGTTGCGATTTTGATCGCATTTATCGTTGGATTTAAATTCTTTATCTAGTTATATGTTAGTTTAAATTAATGAATATTTATGAGAACTATGTATTTGATTTGTTTAAATCCGGTGAACTTGTATTAATGAATTTAGTCATATGATATAGCTGTGGTGTAATGGTTTTAGATATATTTATATAATGCAGATGAATCGACAATGGATGTACGTTGACCGACGCTCTCCGGAGTTCATTAGCGGCCTACAGGAATTTCTCCGTGCGGCTGAGTTAAACAAGAAGAATGGTTTTATGTTTTGTCCATGCGATGAGTGTCGGAATAAGACGAATTACCCTAGCGCAAGAACCCTAAACTTCCACCTGTTCCGAAAAGGCTTCATGCCCAATTATTTTTGTTGGACCAAGCACGGAGAAACATGTGTTATAATGGAGGACAATGAAGAAGATGATGATGACAACTATCCTCTGTTCTCTGAACACGGTGATACTAAAATGGGGGAAGACGAAGCTGAGCATGAGGTCATTGTTGATGATCAGTCTGATGATGATATTCGTCAGGTTATTCTTGATGAACAGATAATCTGCGGAACTGAAAACGAGTGGTTGAAGTTAGAGCGCATGTTAGAGGACCACAAAAAATTGTTGTACCCAACTTGTGAAGATGGCCAGAAAAAGCTGGGTAGCACCCTGGAATTGCTGCAATGGAAGGCAACGAATGGAGTATCTGACAAGGGATTTGAACAGTTGCTACAAATATTTAAGAAGATACTTCCAAGGAAAAATGAATTGCCCTCCAGTACGTACGAAGCAAAGAAGATTGTCTGCCCACTAGGATTAGAGGTGCAGAAGATACATGCATACATCAACGACTGCATCCTCTACCGCGGTGAGAAGTACGAGAATTTGAATGCATGCCCGATATGCGGTGCATTGCGGTATAAGATCAGGCGAGAAGACCCAGGTGATGTTGAGTGCGAGGCCAGCCCCAGGAAGAGGGTTCCTGCCAAGGTGATGTGGTATGCTCCTATAATACCACGGTTGAAACGTTTGTTCCGAAACAAAGAGCATGCCAAGTTGTTGCGATGGCACAAAGAAGACCGTAAGTAAGACAAGATGCTGAGACACCCCGCTGATGGGTCGCAGTGGAGAAAGATTGACAGTGAGTTTCGAGATTTTACAGCTGACGCAAGGAACTTAAGGTTTGGTCTAAGTACAGATGGCTTGAATCCATTTGGGGAGCAGAGCAGCAGTCATAGCACCTGGCCTGTGACTCTATGTATCTATAATCTTCCTCCTTGGTTGTGCATGAAGAAAAAGTATATCATGATGCCAGTGCTTATCCAAGGCTCAAAGCAACCCGGCAACGACATTGATGTGTATCTGAGGCCATTAGTTGATGAACTTTTACAGTTGTGGTCTGACGAAGGTGTACGTGTGTGGGATGAGTATAAACAGGAGGAATTTGACCTACGAGCGTTGCTGTTTGTAACCATCAATGATTGGCCTGCTCTTAGGAACATTTCTGGACAATCAAACAAGGGATACAATGCATGCACGCATTGTTTAGATAAGACTGACAGTATATATTTGTGTAACAAGATTGTGTACATGGGGCATCGTCGATTTCTTGGACCGAAGCATCCCTTAAGGAAGAAAGACAAACATTACAAAGGTGAGGCAGATCATCGGCTGAGGCCTACCTGCCCTTCTAGTTCTGTTATATATGATATGGTTAATGATTTAAAAGTAATCTTTGGAAAGGGTCCTGGGGGACTACAAGTTCCGAATGACGCAAACAACCACGTACCCATGTGGAAAAAGACATCTATATTTTGGGAGCTTCCCTATTGGATACTGCTAGAAGTTCAATCTGCAATCGACGTGATGCACGTGACAAAGAATATTTGCTGCAACCTGCTTATCTTCTTGGGCGTGTATGGGAAGTCGAAAGAAGGGAAGTCAAAAAAAGGGAAGTCCAAAAAGGGGAAGTCAAAAAAAGGGAAGTCAAAAGATACACCGAAAGTAAGGCAGGCCCATCAACGTATGAGCGAAGAGATGCATCGAGACGACAACGGGACAGAGAATGAACCAGCTCCTGCAAGCTACGCTCTTAGGAAAGAAGAGAAGAAAATATTTTTTGAATGTCTTCACAGTATGAAGGTTCCATCTGGCTTCTCGTCGAATACAAAGTTTCAAAATCTGAAGTCTCATGACTGCCACGTGATTATGACACAATTACTTCCGGTTGCATTGAGGGGGCTATTACCGGAAAACGTTCGAGAACCCATTGTGAAGCTATGTGCATTTCTCAATGCAATATCTCAGAAGGTAATCGATCCAGCAACTCTACCAAGTTTACAGAAGGATGTGGTGCAATGTCTTGTCAGCTTCGAGTTAGTGTTTCCACCATCCTTCTTCAACATTATGACGCACCTCATAGTTCACCTAGTCGAAGAAATTTCCGTTCTCGGTCCTGTATTTCTACACAACATGTTCCCCTTTGAGAGGTTCATGGGAGTCTTAAAGAAATACGTTCATAATCGTGCTAGGCCAGAAGGAAGCATGTCCAAGGGCTATGGAACAGAGGAGGTCATTGAGTTTTGTGTGGACTTTATTCCTGATCTTATGCCGATCGGTGTTCCTCAATCGCGCCATGAGGGGAGACTGCGTGGAAAAGGCACGCTAGGAAAGAAAGCAACAACAAGTATGGATGGACATTCTTTCACCCAAGCACACTACACAGTTTTAGCAAATTCCAGATTGGTGGCTCCGTATATCGTGGAACACATGGATATTTTACGCTCCGAATATCCGGAGCAGACTGACTTCTGGATTAAAGGAAAACACGTGGATACTTTTGGCAGTTGGTTGCGTACACATCTCATTAATAACAAAGATGTTGGAGTAGAGCTATACTTGTTGGCCAATTCACCATCTTCGACTATATTGACTTTCGAAGGGTACGAGATAAATGGAAATACATTTTACACGGAAACCCAAGACAAAAAGAGCACTAACCAAAACAGTGGTGTCCGCTTTGATGCAACAAACGACAATGGGACAAAGGACACATATTATGGTTGCATACAGCAGATATGGGAACTTGACTATGGACCTTCTTTTAAGATCCCTTTGTTTAAGTGCAAATGGGTCAACCTGTCAGGCGGGGTAGAGATAGACCGACGGTACGGAATGACTACCGTGGATCTCAACAATCTTGGGTACTACACCGAGCCATTCGTCCTAGCCAATGATGTGGCTCAGGTTTTCTATGTCAAGGACATGTCTTCCAGACCGAAAAAAAGAAAAGATAAGCAAGCTGATACATCATACGATGAGCCAAGGCGCCACATAGTTCTTTCAGGGAAAAGAAACATCGTGGGAGTGGAGCACAAGACAGACATGTCAGAAGATTACAATAAGTTTGATGAAATTCCGCCATTCAAAGTGAGAACTGACCCAAGCATCGCTTTAAATGATGAAGATTGTCCATGGCTACGGCGCAGTGAGAAGAAAGGGACACACACGAAGAAAAAATGAACACTAGATAGGGTGGTTGTTCGTGATGTGTAACAATGTATTAAACCTGCATATCAAATGCATTGTTGCGAATGCTTTGTATTCGGTCGATGAACTGAAGTATTATGTAGATAGAACAAAACACACAGTTTCCCCTGCATACAGCCCAACAGTGGCTCGTGAGTGCCCGCATATCAAATGCACTGTTGGGCGTATGCAGGGAATCCGAATGCTTTGTATTCGGTCGATGAACTGAAGTATTATGTAGATAGAACAAAACACACGGTTTTCCCTGCATACAGCCCAACAGTGGCTCGTGAGTGCCCGCATATCAAATGCACTGTTGGCCGTATGCAGGGAATCCGAATGCTTTGTATATCAAATTAACTACACTGAGTGTCGAACTTGTTCGAGTGGGGGGGTATATACAGGGTCATGTGGCTGATCCAACACTGGAGTGTTGCACTGAAAATAAACACACCCCTGATCCAACGGCTCACAAGAGATTGAAAGAAACACACCCCTGATCCAACGGCTCACAAACGCTTGAAAGAAACACACGATCCGTGTGCTTCTTTACTCCCGGTCGGTGTTACTAACCGGGACTAAAGGCGGACGTCGCGGTCACGACTCGTGTCAGTCACGTGTCCTCACTTAGCTATCGATGTCCTGGCCACGTGTCCTCCTCCAGCGCTGCCATGGGCCTAAATTACATAGAAAAAAAAGAAAAAAACTAGAGAAAAAACAAATAGATATACGGTTATTACAAATTTTTAGACAATTAAAATATATAGAAATAAAAGAAAAAAACTAGAGAAAAAACAAATAGATAGTCATTACAAATTTTTAGACAATTAAATTACATAGAAATAAAGAAAAAGAAACTAGAGAAAAAAAATAGATATATGGTTATTACAAATTTTTAGACAATTAAAATATATAGAAATAAAAGAAGAAGAAAAAACTAGAGAAAAAACAAATAGATAGTCATTACAAATTTTTAGACAATTAAATTACATAGAAATAAAGAAAAAGAAACTAGAGAAAAAACAAATAGATATTTGGTTATTACAAATTTTTAGACAATTAAATTACATAGAAATAAAAGAAAAAGAAACTAGAGAAAAAACAAAATTGAAACCAAATAGATATAAAGGAAAACAGAAAATATAAGAAAACAGAAAACATAACAAAAAAGAAACAAAATTCAATTCAAAAGCCCTTTAGTACCGGTTTGTAACTACAACCGGTACTAAAGGGGTTGGCTTGGCGCGCAACCGTTTGGTGCGTCCGAAAACCAACCTTTAGCACCGGTTGCTGTTACCAATCGGTGTTAAAGGGTCTAAAGGTTGGTTTCGGACAGTTAATACAGGGAACTCGCCCCCAAATCGGCTAAGTCTCGTGTCTCGTCTTCGTCTCTCTCACGGGATCAACCTCCGGCGAAGCCTTGCCCGCCGCCACCGTCGCCGCTCCGGCCCCGCTCCAGACCGCCGCCACCGTCGCCGCTCCCGCTTCCGCCATCGTCGGCCTCCCGCGCGCCCTCGCGGCCTCCCGAGCTCCGGCCATCGTCGGCCAACGCCGGCAACGCGCACCTCCACCGCCTCAGGCACCGCCATCGCCTCCGGCACCGCCACCGCGCCGCCTCCCCGCTCCGGCCACCGCTACGGCCGCCTCCCCGCTCCGGCCACCCCACCTCCACCTCCCCGCTCCGGCCACAAGGTTTTTTTTCCTTCTTTTTTGATTATTGCTAGCTTTAATTAGGATATGTTTAGTACTGTTTTTTTTGTTTTTGAATTTATGTTTAGTACTGTTTAGGCAATGTGTAGCAAATTTAGATATTTAGGAACTTTAAAAATATGTAGCAAATGTGTAGCAAATTTAGAAATTTAAGAGCTTTAAAAATATAGCAAAGTTGGAAAATTTAGTTGCAATATTTTTGTGTTAAATAAAAACCCTAATATGCTATGTACCAATGTTAAAATTTGTGTTAGTAAAACAACTATTGTATCAATTTTTGCAAAGTTAGCAAATTTTGTAAAACACCTATGAGAAAATTAGCAAAGTTGGAAATTTAGCAAAGTTGGAAATTTTTGTTGCAATATTGTTAATACTTCATATTTTGTATCAATTTTTTGGAAAGTTAGCAAATTTTGTATCATATTTTTGTATCATATTTTGTATCAAATTTTTGTATCAATTTTTGCAAAGTTAGCAAATTTTGTATCATATTTTTGTATCATATTTTGTATCAATTTTTTGCAAAGTTAGCAAATTTTTGTTCCAATTTATGTATATAAGAAATATTTGTTCCAATTTATGTGTATAAAAATATTTGTTCCAATTTATGTGTATAAAAAATATCTGTTGCAATTTTTGTATCAACTTTAATTGTAACCTTGATTCAAATTTAAATTTGAAATGACATTGAGCTATGGACAACAACCCCTTCATCCGAAACGAGGACGATGAAGCGCGAATGGCAGCAATAATATATGAGAAGAGTCTTGGAGTAAATTCCGATGGATAAGATTCCGATGACGAACAGGACGATGATTTCAGCTCAAGATGTTTGAACGACTCTGGTGAGGGACTTGAGCTAGAAGAAATAAGAGACGACGACGAAGTGCCCCCGGAAAACTCCGGCCAGGTATATATATATATTAAGTCTTGTTGATGCATAAATTGATTTATATTGCACTTACTAACAAAACATTTTTCTTTTAGCCCTCCGGATCTAAAAAGAAACCGACATACCCTACACGAGGCCCGGCCAAAAGGTTGAAGCTGCAAGATGGTGCAAAGTTGTCGATCGTTGAAGTAGGCGATGATGGCAAACCGCTGAAACCCGAAAACACCTGCCGCAAATATGTAGCTCAATGCGGAGCGATTGTTAGGGACATTCTCCCGATCACCCTTGCAGAATGGAATGAGCCGAAGAAAGCCAACGTTGGCGCAAGTTATGTCGACGACAGACTTAAGCAAACACTTTGGGACACAATCTTGAGTGATTTCAGCCTACCGGAAGGTCTCCCAGAGAAGAAGCTGGAGAAAGTCAGGGAGTGGACTCTTAAGAAGATGGCCACACAATTTAACAGCTGGAAGAAAAAATTGTGGAAAAATTATGAGAAAAAGACTCCAGAATTCAAGGGCCCTCTAGAGAAGATAAAAGATGACTGGGCCGCATTTGTAGCTTATAAGAAATCAGCCGTCGCTCTGGCCCGATCCGAAAGAAATAAGGAGAATGCTAAGAAGAAGAAATACCACCATACTTTGGGGTCAGGTGGCTACAAGACTGCCTTGCCTAAGTGGGAATCCTTTGAAAATGAACTGCGTCTAAAAGGGATCACTCCACAGACAGATGACTGGCCCGAGAGGTCCAAGTACTGGTTGTTCGCGCATGGAGCAGTGTTGGACCCAGAGACAGGGCTAATTGTTGCAAAAGGAAAATGGAAGAAAAGAATTACACGAGTTGTAAAAAAGCTAAAGACTGCAATAGCGGCCGTCCGAGAGGGAACATTTGTTCCCAATAGAGAGGACGACGAGCTGACCCTCGCCCTCGGGAATCCTGAACACTGGGGACGATGTCGAGGTAGAGGAGGCGGGGTTGGTTTCCTTCACGGGTTTCCCGCGGATGTTGCAACATATAAAAGCCATTCCAGAAGTAAGAAGAAGGAGGCGGACCGGTTATCACAATTAGAACGCCAGGTCCACACATGGCAGGCCCAGGTGAAGCGGCAGCAGGAGCAACTGGACTCAATTACCCAGCAAAGGGAATCTCGGATGGTGCTAGAAGATCCTCCAGTCGATGTCTGCCCATCTCAGCGGAAAAGCAGCGTGGGTTCCACGCATCTAGAATATCCTGCAGTTGATGAACCGGCGGCTCACTACCCCGTGGATGATATCACGGAGAAGACAAATTGTGAGTTACATGTGCCAATGAAGAACATCAGTTATCCGGTGGCGAAAGGATATGCTTTACAACATCAACCTGGAGCAACCTTCCATTTTGGTCAGATTCCAGCTGGATATGCTCGTGTCGGGGTCACAAAAGTTATGTCGGGATTCCACTCAATGGATCTTGACATTCCTGGAAATGATGACGAGAAGACTTTGGGAGAAGTCGAGCATGGTATCGTCCTATGGAAGAAGAAATACATCATCTTTACAGACTCTACGCCAAGGCCACCGACTCCTCCGGGTAGAAATTTATCACCTCAAAGTCCACCCGCCTTCCTCAATGATTGGGTGCCCACCGCAAGTCCATCGCCCACGCCGTCCCGTCAGCCGACTGATGCGCCCACTAGTCATGTGACAAAGTGGAGTTTGTTCAGGAAAGACAGGTCCCCCGTCATTAAACGTGCAAGGAAAACACATAAAGTGAAGTCTCCTGAGAAGTTAGCTCCTGAGAAACCGGCTTGCGAGATGACTATGGAGGAAATAACAGTGAGCTTAAATGCCAATGCGGCAACCTTTTTTGAACGGAGAAAAGAGGAAAAACATGCCGCAACCCTGGATCCCATAAAGGAACTTCTGAAGACTATACCAATTGAGGTAAAAGATCGCACCATTGACAACTTATATAACCCTCCACCGCCGCCGTTTACAGACTATGAGCGCGGTATTAACAAGGTACATAGCTCGCAGATGGAGGAAGAGGAGGAGCAACAGAAACAAAAGAAATGCGGGAAACAAGTTGCCCAGCTCGGGGAACAAGAAGTACAATCGATGGCCCCGCTCATTGTGTCGTCTCGAGCTCCTCAGGAAATCGAGCCTGGAGAAGTTGTATACCGTGCAGACAGAGAGTACGAGACTCTTGAGATAGCATATCAATATACTCTCGGGCTGCCTCTGGTGACAAACCCCAGTGCTCTAACAACACAGTTATGGAGATTGCATAACTGGTACATGGACATCTCAAAAGATGGGACTTTCTATTTCATGGCGGGAGTTAAGGATGAGCACTACTTCCAAGAATATGCTGTACAGGTTGAGTTCTCTGAACTTTTTCAGATGTACAATCAACGTGCTCTCGACAAGTCTATCATCAGCTGCTATTGTCTGTAAGTAATTTATTTGTGTATTTTCGTTATTTAGTTAAGCTCGTTCATTGCCAGTAATTATCCTCACATCATTCTTTTGTACGCTATTATGCAGAATGAAGATTCGTGAATGCAGACAGCTCAAAATCTGGGGCATTAGGTTCATTGACCCGGATAAAGTTCATGTCCAGACTTTAGAAAATCAACCCGACGCCATAGAGGACGTTTTACTGAATTTTTTTAAGCGACAAAGTACCAAAAAAGAAATACTTTTTCCTTACAACTTCAAGTGAGTGTTAATGTCTTGTACACATTCTTTTTTGCTTTCCCGATATTAAGTGCAATTGATGAGTTCTGAATTACGTGCGCAGTTACCACTTCATTCTCCTGATCATTAGACTCGACGATGGAGAAGTTGAAATCTGGGACTAAAAAAAAACAAATCCAGATGCATACTGTCGTGGTGGTATCACGGCAGATGCCATAGGATGGCTAAAGTGTGGGGCCGATGGACGCTGGTGGATCCGGGGAGGGCTAGCGAGCTAAGGAGCTCACACGATAAATGGCTAGGTGCTGCCGAAACCGACTCGGGGAGGGAAGAAACCGCAAGAACACACGAAGAACACACCCGAAACCTCAAGCGAACACGAACACACACACGATATACCCAGGTTCGGGGCCCTCGTGAGGAGGTAAGACCCCTACTCCTGCCTTGCCTCACTATATATGTGTCTCACAAGATCTACAAGATTGCTCGTTGAGCTGTTTTGCCTCTAACTCTAGAAAGATCTCAAGAACAAGGATGAACTACAAGGAGGAGAGGAGTAAATGCGCCTATAGTTTTGGCTCTCTGGTTGGTGTCCCTCCCACAGGAGGAGTTATGGCGCTATTTATAGAGGGTCGGCCGAGTTGGCCGGGAACCCTAATTCCTCCGGGCCCCACCGGACAAGGGCTACTGTCCAACAGTGATGTCGACACCCCTACCACGACCTAGCGCCGTGCTATCCGACATAGGTCGAGGTAGGCCATAATGCCTCTTACCGTAGCCGCCGCCGACATAGGTGATGATCGATCCCCTGTCAGAGACAGGACGTGTCTTCTCCATGCCTTGTCTCCTGTCAGTCAGTTCCCAGTACAGCGGAATGATCACCTCGCCCTTGTCTTATACCCTTTGTCCCGCGCCCGTGTCAGGCGGGAGGTGACTTAGCTTCCTTGTCAGAGAGGTCAGTGTCCTGGCAGTGTACTTGCCCTTGACTTCTGGTCCGACATAGGATATGCCGGACAACCTTGCTCTACCCGGCTTAGTCATGCCGGATCCTCCGTCGTATCCCGGCAGGGATATGTCGGGCCTGCTTACTTCTGCCCGCCTTTCAGAGTCCCGGCGTACCTATGCCGGAACCTCCTTCCTGCACACAATAAGTAGAGAGATTACGCCGACACGCTTATGCCGGTCAGCTTATGTCGGCCAGGTTATGTCGGCCAGGTTATGTCGGTCCGACCCATGCTAGTTTATCAGTCTCTCCTACCTTAGCCTCTCCCGCGCCGGGTGTATGTCGGATACCTCCAAGCCGACTTTACTCATAGCCCGAGCCACCCAGGACCCTGCTCACTAGCACCTGTTTCTGATATTGCACAAGAGAATGCCCCTAGGCCCAGCTACACGAAGATGTCTTAGGCTTGCTCCCAAAGACATCTTCGAGAAGCTGGTTCTTAGGAGAAATCTCTGCCTCTGCCTGAATGAGAGTGAGGGGCGGGGGGTCCATTTATAGTATCGCCAGGGGAGACAGCCTGGCCCCTGCTTCCTCCAAAGGGCACCTCTTGACCTTTTCCAAGAGCCACCTCCTGCGTACCTCCAAAAGGCGTCCCTTTACCTCCCGAAGAGTCATAAGACCTTTGGCACCAGGCCAAAGATATTTACCACTGTAAACACGAGTATCTTACCCTCGCCTTTACCCTACCCGGGGGTAGCCCCCCGACACTAGTCCCCGAAGCTGGTGTAGTCCTGCAGACTTGGATGAAGGGTTGCATCAGATTTAACAAAACCACTGCCTGGGATCAGCCGCCGACATTGCTATGACGGGCTGACCAATCACACCGAGCTGCTTAAGTCGGTTGCCATACAGCCTGTCCGACATCTGAAGGGGTTCCGGTGCAGAAAACAATAATTTTTCTAGCGTATGAACACCCTAACTAGCCAGGATCTATCTATCTAGTACATGCGATAACGGTGGCGGAGCGGGTTACATTACCTCCATGTAGACCGATAGCGGGGATTACGCTCCCGCACAAGCGTTGCTGATGAACTCGTACGTAGCCGACCTCAAGGTCGCGGAGAACTTGCCGCGATGATGTAGATGATGACGCCGGGGTGTCGATGATGACCTGCGTCAACGGGCGTCGGGCGGAAGGTGGCGTGGCGCCGGCAGCCGAGGGGGGTGGTGCCGGCGGCAGGGCAGCGACAGGGCTGCTGGGTGGGCGAGACGACGTCGCCCTGGCTCCTCAAATGTGGCGCCTCCGAGCACTCGCAAACATACGGAGCTTAACAACAACCCCCGGTCATTCAGATCCAGCTGAAATCGCAGGGGTAGAACTTTTCTGGAATCCCGCAGGGCAACGGTGCCCGACGGTATAGCTTTTGTGGAGATAGGAGGCAAAGCGGGCGGAGAAACAGCTCGGCCAGCTTGCTACAATATTAATTGTATTTTCTGTGTTATTAATCCAATTAATATGCCTTGCTATATAAAGGGGGGAGGGGGTGTGCAAGCACCTTGCCTCCCCCATGTGGGACTAAAGGAGAGGAAGGGGGACGGGGGTTCGGCCGGCCTCCTAGTCCGAATTGGACTAGGGGCCCAAGCCCCCCTTTCCTTTGTTTGGTGCGGCTCACCTTAGTGGGCCACAATTGGCCCACTTAGGTGGCCTGCCCCCTTTTTCCTTTATTATTTAATAATTAAATTAATATAAAATATAATTAATTCATAATTAATATATTTAAATACTATTTAATATCCCGTGACCCCGAAACATTTTCCAGACCACCCGAACATCTTTCGGACATTCCCGGAACCATTCCAGATTTCCCCGGAACTCCTTCCGGACCACCGGAACCCTTTCCGGATCATTTCTCTCTCTCCAATAAAATCCTATAAAATCCAGAACCTTCTCCAGGTGTCGTTAAGACCTTAAGTTTGTTACGCTACGGTTCGAGAACACTCCAGACATGGTCGAGACCCTTCGCTCGCCAATGACCGCCAGGGATACCTGGATGCATATGACGGTCCCTGTGCATTCTACGAATATCGTCGTTGAACCATAAACATGATATTCATTCCCTTTGTCTCTGCGATACTACCTTGTCCGAGATGTGATCGTAGACATCCAATGTCCTGTTGCATCTCGTTACCGACATAGGTTATTAACTCGTCTGTGATATTACATCTCCATGACCTAGTCATAAGCTGCGCAGCTATATAGATGTAATCTCACCGAGTGGGCCCAGAGTATCTTTCCATTACAAGAATGAACAAATCCCGCTCTTGATCCTTACATCTTAACATACTCTTTCGGGATACCCAAGATGGACACCGTTATTGTCATGCTATGTAAGACACAACGTTTGATGTTCTCAAAGTACTCCTACGAAGTAGTAATCAGCACGATCTCACGGTCTAAGGAATAAGCTATCATATTACTTATCTATTGCAAATGACAAACATCGTAATACGATCTTGTTGCAATACTTTGCGTATGTCCATCACCTTATTCTACCAATAATATGACCCCATTGTCAACCGACGTTATTGTCCTTGATCGGGAATCTCGATCAACTGTTACCCAATGGACTAGTTCATATAGAGGCTCACTAGGGACTCTGGTTGTCTATGTATTACACGTGTATTAATAATTTCGATTAATACAGTTATAGCATAACACAAAAACCTATTATAAACTTTATGAGATAATGCGATAAATACTACTTATTTATTTGCCTCTAGGGCATATCTCCTACAGTCTCCCACTTGCACTAGAGTACAAATAAACTAGTTGCATTTTACTTCATCAAAAACCCCTTATCAAATAAGCGTTATATGATAATGCTTGCTTGTGGAAGAGTGTTACTCTGACAATCTGTACAATACATAATTGTGCATTCTTTTGCGATCCATTGATATCAACTTGTTTGATACCAACATGTTATCCAATAACATATATACAAATACCGTAACTAAGTGAGACTTCTGTTTTCCAGCGCTTACTCTGATTCTGTTAACCAGATAATTGCCTTGAAAACACACTCAGTCATAGAGAGCTCCTTGTAACAATTACAACCTCGCGATATCTATATATACTTTCACACCCTATGTAGAAAACTCGACATTCCATTGTCAATCTAATAACTAATACACCTCTTTTTCCAGTAAATTCTAAATTTACTTTCATAATTGTTCTTCTTTTAAGAACATGGGTCATATTTTATCGAGCACATAATATGGTTTCTGTATAATGTCTAATATCACATAATAGACCAACATATCATACAACCACTATTACCGTGTATCATTACTCTTAATGAATAGTTGGATTTCCAAGGACCATCCTTTGGTTTTAATCTATTCTGACTCCTGAGACATAATCCAAAACAACTCGACTAAATATTTAAAATTCCCGTTCTATTCCAAATAGACACTAACTTTCAAATAGTTTCACAACTTCATTAATTCTACTGGTACAATTCACAATGTGTCATTTACACAAGATGAATTCGGCTCCCACTCAAATTATGTCTCCACACATTTGAGAACACGAGCTCCCACTCAAAATATGTCTTCTACATATTTGAGGTTCTAAGCTCCCACTCAAAAATATGTCCTTTACATATTCTACCCGAGTGAACTAACTTTGACTCCCACTTAAATTCATAATTTATTTCGACATTTTGGTCAAACCAAAATCATTGATCTCTTATCAATTCGAACTCAATACAAACTACAGTATTCCATTAATACAAATCCCACAGACTTCAAGCATGTCTACATTAATGTAGTCAACAAATTTGATCTTGTCCAAGACACATTTCTTGACAAAATATGCTTTCACGTCTTTCTTATAGTTACATTTCTCATATAACATTTTATATGATGATCAAGAAATTTTCTCCAAAAGGTATTATAGCAACATTTACTGTTTTAATCCTTTCTAAATGTAATTGGATTTTTCAGGCACAAAAGCCTTTGTTCGTATTCTGATATTTTCTCAACTTTCTTTGTATTCATAAAGTGCACCATGATCTGTCAACAAGATCTGAAACACTTAATATTATGCCGTGACCTGACAGCAATATTAAATATAACAGCACTTTATTTAGAGGCTTCTTTCATGAAAACATTATGATCTTCACGAAGAGGATTGCAAGCAGAAAACAATTTTCTAGTCTCCTTCACTCTCAATCATCAACTTTTCATTTGTAGACATATATCTTTTTGGAACACTTTCCAATATTCTACTTTTATGAATATAGGTCTGACACCTTATTTCAAGCTTCTAATTTTATTCCATTAACCATAATTCGAAAAATCATATTTTCCTCGGAATTACATAGACAACAATACAAGTTTTGTTTCTATTGGGTTTTGGAATACACTCTCATCCAATGTGAGTGATCTACAAAGAACTATTCGTGTATATTCTGAATTATCGTATAATCATCTATATAACGACACTATTGTCGATCACACGAATTACTGTTGAAAAACATCTATTTTCTAAAGTGGACATCGACTATAATGTTTCGAACATATTAAGAGATTCTAAGACAGATTCTGAAAGACCACACTTTATCTAAAATAGAGTATGATTATAATACTTCACATATCACCATATATGATATTATAATATTGTGAAACGAATTTCCACAAGTCTTTTGTGTTGAAACCATAATTCAAAAATATTGCCCTTTTGATCGAATCTTGCGAATACAATATTCATCAATCTTTCTTCTGAAAAACCCCATTTGATCTTTTATCAAATTAATTTCAGACTCATGATTTATTATGCAAATACACTTATTTACTAATAATCGTAGAAGAATTCGGATCAAGTAAATTTCACCATATAATTAATTCAATAATCATCCGATATGACTCTTAATTAATTTCCTTTCGTATTGACACTTCAATACTTAATCAATTCGGCACATGTAATACTTAAATAGATCAAAGTATCTATTACTTCTTACATTGCCTTTATGATCAAATTCGATGGTGTTTGTTCTAGTAACAAAATCTTTTATTCCTTGGACACATAATTTTATCATTCCCGCTATTATAAATGTATATCATACGCATAATGTAATTGAGATGTGATACAAATTATTCATAACATAAAACAACTGCTTTGTTTCATAACATAAAACAACTGATTTGTTCTATTACATATATGAATAACTATGTCTTGTAACAATCAAGACACTAAACACACTTTCTCACTATTACAAAATGGTCTTATCAAAACTATTAATGATAACTATGATAACTTGAGGACGTGAACACCACTGGTCATCAACTTCCTTGATTGTCATCTTCAGTGCCGGGTCACATCATTATTCGCCACAGATAAGTAATAATCAGGGCCTGTTTCATAAACAGAACAAGTATCAGATACTTTATCACATATCAAGTGTTGAATACACTCACAATTCTGTATATCAAATATATACCTGTAGCGTCGAAGATTTCTCCTTCGATGGAATCAACTTCCAATGATTTGAATTCGGACACGAACTTGTAAAAGTTCATATTGTCTGCCTTCAAAACATATTCACGCACATGCTTCTCATAGCTTGGAGGCAGAGATATCAGCACAGTCTGAATAGCCCATAAATCCGCCATCCAGTAATCGTAGACATTTGTCAGCTTGAAATAGATGTCATACAATCTCTTCAAATGAGTCTTCAGACAGGTATGCTCCTCCATGTGAATGGTCTGGAACTTTCTAAGCTGCCTGAATTGCTCATGCCTCAATTCATCTTTGAAGTGCGTTTTGATCGCATCAATCATGACATATGGCTCCTTGTGTTGAAACAACTCTTTCAACTCAGGTGCTAGGCATACGGTCATGGTGATCTCCACTTCTATGAATATGTCTCGACGCCTACGAAATTCATCTTCCTCCTCCTCGCTAGCAGAATCATCTGGTCTTTCTCCTAACGCTTCATCGAGGACATATAGGATGTTGTTGTGTTGGAGAATGTTTCTAAAACCATTGTACCATCTGATGAAGTTGGACCCGTCGGCTTCTAGGGTGGAATCTGGATTCTTAAGGAAGTAACCGAAGTATAGTTCCGTCTACAGATATGATCGCAAAAGAGGTAAGGTAAAGTTTATAACATATGTGAGTTTTAGTTTTATAATCATATTATCAAACACACTCCACTAAAATTATTATCCCTAAAATAATAATAGCGATTACACGACCCCCATCTACTATACCACCCCCGATCGTCACGGCCGGCGGCACAGCTTCAAAGGTGGACATAAAATGTCGATCACAACAACTATGTGACTCATGCTCGATCTTTCGATCTTCCCGTGTTCCGAGGCCATATCTGCATATGCTAGGCTCGCCAATCAAACCTCGAAGACCCCGCGCGTGCAACATGGCTTACACCCACTGTATGCGAACGACGATATGTCTGACACTCGATCGTCACGGCCTACCTCATAACGTAGAACTTTCTTGGTGGTGCGCAACGAGGGAGAACACACTTTTGGTATTTGTTAGGGATCATCCTATTTAAGTTGCTACCGTTGTATATCTAACATATAAGCAATCAACAGGATGCACACACAACAGCACACAATAATGATGCAATGAAGTGCGATGTGACATGGTCGATGCGCCTGGACCTCCATGGCGCCATGTGCCTGGCCCCGGGCGCCCCGGCATAGCTCCGAGTCTACGGTGCCCTCCATTGCCTCCGATAGTACGAGTAATATCAAACTTACCGTAACCATGTCACATAAAATAACGCCTCTGCAAAACAAAGTTAGACGACTCTACCTTTATTTAGTTTTGCAAGTTTTACGTGGCATATAGGCTTATTCGTAAGAGAACCGTTTCCCTACCTACGAACTTTGTACCACAACGTCGATCGTATAATTGCATGTTTAAGCATCCCTTTCGGGCCCTCCATTGAAAATGCTTTGCCGACTAAACAGAGAGAAACAGACACCCGCCAGCCACAGATACGGTGCAACCCGTATGTCAGTAGTGGAACCAGTCTCGTGTAAGCGTACGCGTAAAGTCGGTCCGGGCCGCTTCATCAACTCAATACCGAAGGCATCGCAAGTGCACGCTAGAGGGTAGCAAATATAAGAAAGACGTCCTCATTCAACATGAGTTCTAACCGTACCATCATTACTACGCATAGATCGGCTCTGATACCACTGAAGGGGTTCCGGTGCAGAAAACAATAATTTTTCTAGCGTATGAACACCCTAACTAGCCAGGATCTATCTATCTAGTACATGCGATAACGGTGGCGGAACGGGTTACATTACCTCCATGTAGACCGATAGCGGGGATTACGCTCCCGCACAAGCGTTGCTGATGAAGTCGTACGTAGCCGACCTCAAGGTCGCGGAGAACTTGCCGCGATGATGTAGATGATGACGCCGGGGTGTCGATGATGACCTGCGTCAACGGGCGTCGGGCGGAAGGTGGCGTGGCGCCGGCAGCCGAGGGGGGTGGTGCCGGCGGCAGGGCAGCGACAGGGCTGCTGGGTGGGCGAGACGACGTCGCCCTGGCTCCTCAAATGTGGCGCCTCCGAGCACTCGCAAACATACGGAGCTTAACAACAACCCCCGGTCATTCAGATCCAGCTGAAATCGCAGGGGTAGAACTTTTCTGGAATCCCGCAGGGCAACGGTGCCCGACGGTATAGCTTTTGTGGAGATAGGAGGCAAAGCGGGCGGAGAAACAGCTCGGCCAGCTTGCTACAATATTAATTGTATTTTCTGTGTTATTAATCCAATTAATATGCCTTGCTATATAAAGGGGGGAGGGGGTGTGCAAGCACCTTGCCTCCCCCATGTGGGACTAAAGGAGAGGAAGGGGGAGGGGGGTTCGGCCGGCCTCCTAGTCCGAATTGGACTAGGGGCCCAAGCCCCCCTTTCCTTTGTTTGGTGTGGCTCACCTTAGTGGGCCACAATTGGCCCACTTAGGTGGCCTGCCCCCTTTTTCCTTTATTATTTAATAATTAAATTAATATAAAATATAATTAATTCATAATTAATATATTTAAATACTATTTAATATCCCGTGACCCCGAAACATTTTCCGGACCACCCGAACATCTTTCGGACATTCCCGGAACCATTCCAGATTTCCCCGGAACTCCTTCCGGACCACCGGAACCCTTTCCGGATCATTTCTCTCTCTCCAATAAAATCCTATAAAATCCAGAACCTTCTCCAGGTGTCGTTAAGACCTTAAGTTTGTTACGCTACGGTTCGAGAACACTCCAGACATGGTCGAGACCCTTCGCTCGCCAATGACCGCCAGGGATACCTGGATGCATATGACGGTCCCTGTGCATTCTACGAATATCGTCGTTGAACCATAAACATGATATTCATTCCCTTTGTCTCTGCGATACTACCTTGTCCGAGATGTGATCGTAGACATCCAATGTCCTGTTGCATCTCGTTACCGACATAGGTTATTAACTCGTCTGTGATATTACATCTCCATGACCTAGTCATAAGCTGCACAGCTATATAGATGTAATCTCACCGAGTGGGCCCAGAGTATCTTTCCATTACAAGAATGAACAAATCCCGCTCTTGATCCTTACATCTTAACATACTCTTTCGGGATACCCAAGATGGACACCGTTATTGTCATGCTATGTAAGACACAACGTTTGATGTTCTCAAAGTACTCCTACGAAGTAATAATCAGCACGATCTCACGGTCTAAGGAATAAGCTATCATATTACTTATCTATTGCAAATGACAAACATCGTAATACGATCTTGTTGCAATACTTTGCGTATGTCCATCACCTTATTCTACCAATAAGATGACCCCATTGTCAACCGATGTCATTGTCCTTGATCGGGAATCTCGATCAACTGTTACCCAATGGACTAGTTCATATAGAGGCTCACTAGGGACTCTGGTTGTCTATGTATTACACGTGTATTAATAATTCCGATTAATACAGTTATAGCATAACACAAAAACCTATTATAAACTTTATGAGATAATGCGATAAATACTACTTATTTATTTGCCTCTAGGGCATATCTCCTACAACATCATCATGCCGGCCCGACAAGGAGCTTCCGATAGGTTTTATTCGACATATCGCGGAGCCCCCGACCTCAACAAATCTTTTCCCTGATCCTCTTCTGAGACGTGTCATTGATCTGCTGCACCATCCCGCGAATTACGCCACGCGGCCTGACAAACCGTCACAAACGTGCCGCACGGGCCCCACCATCAGTCTCGTCCATCAGGCACTCGAGCGGTTTGACCCCGAGACGCCTCCTCGATTTCCGGGCTGGTAACCGCACCAGATCCGCGGCCGACGGTTCCCATTCTGTGACCCGCTGTGCGGCCGATCGTGCGGCCATAACCGCTCCACCCATGCGAACCGCCGCACGCACGATCCCACTATCCGTTCCAAACGGGCGGGCGGGAAAATCGGTAACCGCGCCTCTCCACTTCCTCTTAACCGCGACGGCGGGCGAACTCCTCTTCTTCCTCCGCATTCTCATCTTCCTCTTCCCTGCTCCCTGCACGCTCCCGAACGAACCGCCGCCGCCAAGCACGCTGCGCACTCCGGAGATCTCGACGCCGACGAACGATAATCGCCACACCACCATTGGGACGAGAACATCCCGCGCCGCGCCTCCACCTTCTCCGGTACGCTTCCTCCCGATCCTCTCTAGATTCACCCCATGCTTCGGCCATGGCGACCCCTCCTCTTCTGTTCTTCCCTAGGACGAACGATGCCGCACTGCATCTCCCCGTAGATCTTCGTAGTCGTTCTTGTCGAGGCCCTCTTGACTCTTTTCTTCCTATATCTAGCGGTAGATTCCACTCCACGCTCCCGTAGCATTGCTAGGGTTCTTCCTAATTAAACTCATTTATTTTTCTTTTATTTGGCCCTGGTAGATCTTCATTCTGGCATCTCGATAGTAAATTCGGTTTACAGTCGGAATGCCCCGACTTACTGCCTGTCTCTTCTCGGTGCCCCCGATTTAACATACTGCTCATGCTGCAGGCCAGCTCCGACATGTCTTCCGAAAACGCCGACATGGGTACCGAGGGAGTCCGGGGAGGATGGGAAGGCTCCGACGCGAGTCAGGATGACATCGACTGGCTGCGCCAGACTCACCGCATCCCGGAGGAGGTCATTTGCCGACTTCCCGAGGGAGAGAACGAACCCCAAGTCCAACCCGGGGAGCGGGTAGTCTTCGTCACGCACTTCGAGCGTGGCTTTGCCCTCCCGGCGAGCCCATTCTTCCGCTCTTTCCTCGACTACTACGGTCTGCAACCCCACCATCTTCCGGCTAACGCCATCACCCTACTCTCCGGCTTTGTGTCCTTCTCAGAGGGATATCTTGGCCTCTGGCCGGTGGTCAAGCTCTGGGCCAAATACTTCCAGCTTCGAAAGCAGAGCATACCCAATAAAGGCGTCAAGGACAAGGAGATGACGGCCTGCGGGGCCGCCATTGTGGTTCCTCGGCGGGAGTCCGACTTCCCTCGGATCTCGGGCCTAGAGTCTTGCCGCAAATGGCAACGGAGCTTCTTCTATGTGAGGAATCCCGACTCAGCTGAAGGCAACGAGCAGGAGGAGGCCGAGTTCCTCAATCTTCCCGAATTCAATATAGCCCCTCCGACAGCTCAGCTTCACTGGAGCTCCGACCAGAAGATGTTGGACTCGGAGGTCAACGAGATTCATGAGTATCTCCTGTCGATCAAGGATGAGCTCACGGCCGAGGACCTGCTCTGCACCTTCGTCAGCCGCCGGGTTTGCCCCCTCCAAGCCCGGGTTCACAAGATTTGCCATATGAGTGGCAGGTACGACCCGACGCGGGTCAGCATCTTCACGCTCACTCAGGAGCAGGTATATCGGCGGGTCCAAGCCATTGCCCAGGCCGAGATGGATGCAGACTGGAGCTGGGGGCTGAGGCCCTACTCGCGCTCTCGTCCCCCACCACAAGTAAGCTTGCTCACTTAACCGACTTAAGCAATTCTCCGACAAACTCATGCGATGTTCCTTCTCTTCTTTCGCAGAGGTTTGCCCGGCAGCTCATTGAAGATCAAAGCCATGCCGCGGGGGAGTGGCATCCGGACCTTCCCATCCCGGAGGTTCCACCGAGAGAAGATCCGGATGACGAAGATCACCTATCCATTCCATTGGCTCGCGCCCCTGCCCCGGGTAAGCCTCGTGCCCCCGTTCCAATCAACGAGTGGTCTGATGACGACGAAGATGAATGTCGAATCATAGACGTTATTGACGCTACTCCTCTCAACTGCTACCTCCACCAAGCGAGCCGCGACTCGCAAGCGAGCTGGCACCGGTACGTCCGATACTGGCGGCTCTGAGGCTGGGGCCAAGAGGGCCAAGATCGGCAAGAAGCCGGCAACCAAGCCGCCCAAGAAGAAGAAAGGTCCTCCGACTTCTTCCGGGTAAGCCGATCCCCTGAGATTATCTACTCTGTGCCACTTGAACCTTTCTGATAGCACCTTCCGAGTTAACACACCATTGCCTTGAAACAGCGCCCCACTGAAGCTGAACCCGACCGGGCCCCAAGGTCGGAGAGACACCGAGGATGCCGGGCCGACCCGCGCAGAAGTCTCCCCGACACGCAGCAGCCGGGCTGCCACACCGCCACGGAGTGGCAGCGCCGCGACCGGGAGAGACAGAGGGGCCTCCGACCGGGATGTCGGATCCGGTGGGGATGTCCACTCCCCCCCGTTGGGGCGACCTCAAACCGCGTCACCCCCGCCCCACTCGGGAGGGGCCCGCCAGCCGCCGACACAACGCCCTCCGCAGCAGCAACAACCGCAGCAACGGCAACAACAACAACCACTGCCACAGCCACAGCAACAACAGCAACAGCCACCGATCCGGATTCAGCAACAGAGGCGCCCGCAGCCCTCAGACGCTAACACCTCCAAGGTGATTACCACGCAATCCGGATCGGCCGCCTCGGGCCAGCGTGCAGGGAAATCTGCGACCACCGGCAAGACCACGGATCAAAAGAGAGGTGAGGTTCCTCCGGGCAAAATCCTAGTGGTGCCTCCTCCTCGCGTGGCAGTCAAGACAGCTGCGTTGCAAACGCTAGAGGCCACTGCTGGCCAAACTCCTCCTGCTGCCGAGTTGCTCATCCTGGGTGATGACTGTTCAGGTTCGCTGGAGCAGTTCAACTTGGACTGGAACGCTGCCGATACCAGCGAGGTATCCTCCTCGGACCCGAACATCCGACATCCTGCCGGCCCCGGGAAAATTGCCCAATCTCTGCATACTCTTCAGTGCGCAGTTCTCCGGATAACCTGAGACGCCGAGGTAAGTCTCTTAAATATATACACCCCCACTAGTCCCCGAGATTCGTGTGGAGTAATCGAAAATCGACCGAGTGAAGATTACTCGGCGGGAATCTTCTCACAAATGAGTTAACGTCTAGCCTCATTCCAGGCTTGCAACAAGGAGCGGAGCAAGCTGTTTCAAAAGCTGCTCGTCAAGCACAGCGGCCTCCGGAAGAAGTATAAGACTCTTGAGGCGGCCCAAGGTACTCTTTCTTCTCTACCGACATACTTTCCCTTTTTCTACTTCCTCTCCTGATATCCCCGACTCGTCGACCTTGTCAGCTGAGAAGGAAGCCCAGGTTGCGGCTGCGCATCGGACTGCGCTTGAGAGAGAGCAGGCCGAGATAGTCCGGCTTCGCCAAGAACTCGCGAAGTCCAAGCATGAACAAGCCGAGATGACCAAGGCCATGAATGAAGTAATGGAGGCGCAGGAGACGGTTGTGACGGATCTCCAATCTCACGCCAGCCTGGCCGAGAACAAACTGTCCGTCCTCACAGCCAAATGCGACACCTGGTTGGCCGAGTTGCAACGGATCAACGGCCAAATGGACAGTGAGTCTCCTCCCTTCTTGCTTATTGGGTTTTCAATATTACCCCGTCACTGCCGGCTTGCCTTCTAACTCAACAATAGCTCTTTTCTCCTCAGAATCCTTCTCGCACTCGCAACATGCTGCTGTCCAGGCTGTTAGCAAGGCCCGGGGTAAGAGAGCGCACCTCGGTCCCATCTCGACTGAGTGGGACGTTGAGGATCACCTGATTGCCCTCAACGCACGTCTTGTCCCCCTGAAAAGCATCGGCTTAGGCCTGCTCGACGCCGGCATTTCGGTCTTCCGGCAACTGTGGCCCGGCATCGAGCCTCCCAAGAATGTTTCCGAGTTGGCCGAAGAACTGAGGAAAGCCGAGCTAAGACTCCGGGAGTGGAGATCCTCCGCTGCTCGTGCCGGGGCGGACCAGGCCTTGTCCTTCGTACTATCTTGGTATGAAGGGATTGACCTGGACCAAGTCAAGACGCAGCGCGAAAACTCCGTCTGGACCACTGACTCGGCCAAGATCCAGCGCCGCCAAGAAGCTGCCGACTATATGGCCAAATACTCGCGCTCGCATGAGTTTGTTGCTGGCACTGTCTATCCGGACGACGATGAGTCTGACACCGATGTCAGCGAAGCCGAAGATGAGGAGGAGGAGGAGGCCGATCCGGACGAGCACGCCGGCATGGACGCCGAGGCGGGAGTCCCCGAGTCCACCGAGCAGACCCCTGAGTCTGGGACCGTGGCTACCAACACCGAAGAGCCTACCGCCGCCGTGTCCACGTCCGCTGCCACCGACATCACCGCTCCGGAAGCGACCGACGTCACCAAGTCGGCCACCACCGACACTGGTCACCCGGAAGCGACTAGCTCCGTCGTGCCGCCTGCCCCTGAGACAGCCTCCGCGCAAACTTCTGCTGCCGCCTCTGCATCGGTTTCCACTCCTGCTGCCGAGACTACTGCGTAAAACCTTAGAGAACAATTCTGTCAAATCCCCCAGAATGCCGGGTGCATATGTAATATATACAATCTTAAGTAGAATACTCTGCTATCGGTCTTATTGAACCGAACAAGGACTTAGTCATGTCGGATTACTTTACACCGAGTCCCCGGGTTTACTTTCTCGTTTACTATACTTAGTGATTTTTGCTCTTGTCTACCATACAGGCGTTCGACAGTCGAGTCACAAAATCACGACTATAGCATACGGTACTAGAAAATGCCCGAGTTAAGGTTTAAAGGTATTCGACATAACGTAAGAATAATTGAAATACAGGGTTAGCATACGACATGTCCCGAATTGCTTTTATACCGAGTCCCCTAGTTCGTTTTCGTGTCTACCATCTTCCACCATCTTTGCTCTTGACTACCACTCTGGGCATTCGTCAGTCGAGTCACAAGATCACTTCACACGGCATACATTACTCAACTTTGAAACAGGGTTGAAAGCTCATTCGGCACATGGACAATAACTATGAAACATACAAGGCAGTCCCCGAGTTTCACCTCGAGCCACCAGTACGCAGATAATAGAGAAATAACTGAGATGCAAATATAAGTAAAGACCGGGCAGTCCCCGAGTTCACCCCGGGGTGCCGACATGCAAAAGACATAAGAAAGAAACAATCATGCGGATAAGGCAGTCCCCGAGATTCATTTTGGGGTGCCGGTATTTCATTCAAAAGGGACCGAGATACATACACTGTACCCTTTATGCGAAAAAGGGACGAAGTAGAGCTACATTCCATGGTCGTTTGGTTTCCTCCCCGGCTCTATCCATTACACCTTTTCTAGCTTCCTGCGCATCTACAAGATAATATGAGTCGTTGTGCAGGGTTTTGCTCACAACAAAAGGTCCTTCCCATGGAGGGGATAACTTGTGCATGCCGGCGGTGCGCTGTATCAGTCTCAGCACCAGATCAACTTCTCTGAACACCCGGGGGTGTACCTTCCGGCTATGATAGCGTCGGAGGTTCTGCTGGTATATCGCTGACCGAGATAGGGCCAATTCTCTTGCCTCCACGAGCAGGTCGACATCATTCTCTCGGGCTTCTCTTGCCTCGGTTTCTGTGAACATCGCCACTCTGGGCGAGTCATACTGTATGTCGGTTGGCAATACTGCCTCAGCACCATACACCATAAAGAATGGTGTGTACCCGGTGGATCTGTTGGGTGTGGTCCGGAGACCCCATAGCACTGCCGGTATCTCTTCTATCCAGCATCCAGGAGTTCGCAGGAGTGGCTCTATCAGCCGAGCTTTTATGCCAGAAGCACTAATGCATTGGCTCTTTCAACTTGCCCGTTTGCCTCCGGGTGAGCCACCGAGGCCACATCAAGCCGGATTCTCTTCTACGCACAGAACCGAGCAAACTCCCCTACTGCAAAATTGGTGCCATTGTCGGTGATAATGCTATGCGGGTAACCATATCTCAATATGATATCCTTCAAAAACGAGACGGCAGTAGCTTCATCACACTTCCGAATTGGCTTCACCTCGACCCACTTGGTGAACTTGTCCACCATGACCAGTATATGAGTCATGTTACCTCGTGCCGGCTTGAACGCACCCACCATATCCAAGCACCATACAGCAAACGGCCATGTGATGGGGATAGTCTTTAGTGCTGCCGCTGGCATGTGTATTCTGTGGGCAAACCTCTGGCAACCTCCACATTTCCGGACAATATCTTCTGCTTGCTACAGAGCTGAAGGCCAATAAAACCCATGCCGGAAGACCTTTGCAACCAGTGCCCTTGAGGAAGCATGATGACCGCATTCACCTTTATGTATCTCGAGCAGCATTTCTTGCCCCTCTTCTGGGTCAACACACCGCTGCAGCACCTCAGTGACACTTCTCTTGTATAGCTCTTGGTTGATCACCGTGTACGCCTTGGATCTTCTTACCACTTGCCGAGCTTCCACCTCATTGTCGGGCAGGGTCCCATCCAGGATATATGCCATGATGGGTAGCGCCCAACTCGGCACCGGCCGCACAGGGAAGATTGGGGCGTCTATTTCCATAGGTTCAGCTGACATCACTTCTGCCGACATATTCTGCGCAGTCCCCAGGTTCAGCCAAACGTTCCCGACATCCACCTCCGTGGGCACAGCCTCTGCCACCGAGCTCTTCGGGATGAAGATGGACTTGAAGGGGATCGTGTGCAGAAAACAAAAAAAATTCCTAGCAACGATATCCTTAAAACATGCCAAGATCTATTCTATGCAGATATAGTAGTACGAACGGAGATCGGAATACATACCCTTGTAGACCGAAAGCGGGGATTACGTTCCCGCACAAACGTTGTCGATGAAGACCGACGAAGCCGACCTCAAAGTCGTGTAGAGGAAGCAGACCTCCCAGTACCGCTAGCGCAGCACCTCGCAGGGCGTTACACACGTACGGTGGAGACGACGGCCTCCGAAGCTCCAGTCCAGGACGAGCAGCGGAAGACTTGGACCGGAACACCAGCAGCGCGGCAGCGGGCTATGGTGGAAGAGATCCCCCTCTCAACTCGGCGCAACTCCGACAAAGGGAATCACGAAATCGAGAGAGAATTGGGAATTAATTGGATGAATTAAAAGGCCAGGGGTGCCCCTCTATATAAAGGCTCCCGGGGGGGAGCCAACTTGCCAGCCAGGCAATGTGGGACAATTCCCACATGCCTGGTTCGGCCAGGCTGGTGCGCCGGCCCCATGGTGGGCCCATTTTGGCCCACCTAGGCCGGCCATCATGTCCCCCACCGAATTCCCTAGGGAATTTTCCCCTCTTGGGCCTTCTTTCGACCAGAAGGCCCATTTAGAGAAATCCGCCTAAATAAATTCGCAAATAAATATATAAAATCATATTTAGACATTAATTACATTAATTAATATCAAACATATTATATATAATTTATTCTAGCTCCGAAAACTATTTCGTCGCTGCCCGATCTCCATCGGACCTCTCCCGGGACGTTCCCGGTGATCTCTTTCCTTTCCGGTTGTCTTGTCGAAACCCCTTAAGTGTGTTACCCTAGCGGTTCGATATAATAACAGGTATGATCGAGACTCCTCTCTGATCAACGACTAACTCGTAGGCCTGGACCCCATGAATTAATCCCTGTGATATAACGAATGACTTTCATCTATCAAACCTGAACGTAAAGTCTTAAACCTTTTGCCACAGCGATACTCAGCGTGTCCGAGCGTCGTTCATAGATATCTCCATATCTAGCTGACCTCGTTACCGACAACACTATCTTCTACTCGTCTATGATTTCATGTCTCCGTGACCTAGTCACATGCTTGCAAGCTCATTAGACATAATCTCACCGAGTGGGCCCTAGAGTATCTGTCCTGCTATGCGGACTGGCAAATCCCGCTCTTGACCCCTCGTCTCAACTACTCCTTTCCGATACCCAAAAGTATCACCGTTATTGTCATACTAATTAAGATACGACGTTTGGTGCAATCAAAGTATCTTCCAGGAATAACAATAAGAGTTGGTCTCACGGTCAAAGGCGTAATGACTACGTCCTACAAATATGGGTATGTCCATCATATCGTTCTCCAACGATATGACTTCCATTGCCGACCGGCGCCATGCCCTATGATCGGGAAACCTCGATCATCGATCGCGCAACGAAACTAGTCTTAGTAGAGGCTACTAGGGACCTGGTTGTTTACGCATCACACCCGTATTAATGTTTCCGCTTAATACGGTTATAGCATGACACAAAAACGTATTATGAACAAACGAGATATGATAAAGAAATACTCTTTATTAATTGCCTCTAGGGCATATCTCCTTCAGTCTCCCACTTGCACTAGAGTACAAATTAATCTAGATTACAACTTGGTAAAAGCCCGACACCCATAGCATCTTGGTGTTTCACGTGCTTGTCAAGCGGAAGAGGCTTCGTCAGAGGATCTGCCACATTCAGATCCGTATGCACTTTGCAAATATTCACATCGCCTCCTTGTACGTACTGTCGTATCACATGGAAGCGTCGGAGAATGTGTTTGGCGGTGGAGTGAGACCTTGGCTCCTTGGCGTTAGCAATGGCACCCGTATTGTCGCAGAAGAGGACCACGGGGCCTTGCACGCTCGGGAACACTCCAAGTTCAATGATGAACTTCCTCAGCCACACAGCTTCATTCGCGGCTTCGCAAGCAGCAATGTACTCCGACTCCATTGTACCGCCCACCAGCGATTTCCCCCCGCGATGTGCACTGCGGTCACATAGTCGGTGAGCCAGTCCTCCGGCTTGGTGCTGCCGTCATAGGTCTTGGCCCCTCTATTCAGCTGAAAATGTCGGACTGGTGGCTCCGACATAATTCTGGGCCCGAAGCAAGCAGGACCGGGTGGGCCTTGCTCCTCCATCAGTTCGGACCGGTATATCCGATCCAGCTTGTACCGGGCATCATTTGGATCTAACTGGCGAGTTCCCAGTCGTGACCCCAGAGCACTCTCATACGCATGATACCCGGCTTTGGCCATTGCCGATTTGCCGTCATCGTACCGGCTGGCTTCCTGTCCGCCCATCTGCCGCTGCGGCATTGCTCCAACAACTAGACGCCTCGGGGCTTGATTCGGCACCGGATACCGAGGTGGGTGTCCTCGACCAATTGAGTTGGCATTTCCGACATTCCGATTACTCGGTGCCTGTCGGCTTCTGCTCTGTGCCTGCCCAATGTTGCCCTGCTCTGCTATCTGCTTCCCGGCATAGGCCGGGTCGTAGGTCTGCATCTGCTGATTTCCTCCGGGGTTCCTATTCCGGTCCTGACTTCCTCCGACATGCGGAGAGGAAGCCTGTCCTCTGGACCTGTTACTGGCCGCTCTAGTTGAGTGAACAACCTGAGATCCTCCCGCAGCCGTGTTAGCCCTCTTGAAGGCCTCGTTCTGCCGGGTTGCCACCTCCACCAGCTCGTTGACTCGGTCCTGCTGCCTGCGGCGGGCCTCCCCGGTCAGACCGGAAAGCTCGGCCCTCGCTGCCTCAGCAGCCCTGAGAGTCTTGGCCGGAGAACTGTAATTCGGCCTTGCTGCCGACATTACGCTGGGAGTCACACTGGATGCAGCCCTGCCATCCCTATCTATTTCGGCATTGAGGCCCTTGCCCCTTCTGCGTACCTCAGCCTCACGGTTCGGCCGGCCTCCTACCGGCGATAAACCATGAGCCGCGTCATACTCACGCATGACCCGGTCGAAGTCCCTCCGGACCTCGGCTAACTGTTCGGCCTCCTCCAGCAAGCTCAGCCACTCTGCCTCTAACTCGGCCGCCCCCAGCACGTTCAGCCTCTCTACTGTCTCTCTAAGAGGTTCAGTCCTTACCGGGGCACGGGATGTCTCGGCGCCATGTTGGACCTGCCTCTCCAGTGCTTGCTTGGCTCTCCGGGTCGACCTCTACACGGGCGCGATGACAGGTTCTTCTGCCAGAAGAGCCGTCACCTCAGCCATCATGACCGCGCAGCTCTCGGGGCGAGTGGTACGCCGGCCGCGAGCCGCACAGACAGCTGGGGGATCCTCGGCCACGAGCACCTGTTCCGGGTACTCGCAGACGAGCTCGGTGGCGACATAGGTGGCGAAGGCGCCAAACTCGACGATGCAGCCGTTGGCCGGGAACGGCCTGCCGCGGAAGCAGCCGGCGTTGTCGCTGACGAACTCCATGTCGCCGAACTTGACGACGAGGCCGGAGAGAACCCTCACGGGGCCTGTCCGGATGAGTACACCAGCCAGCGCCTCTACCTGCCCCACGGTGGGCGCCAACTGTCGTGGTGGTATCACGGCAGATGCCATAGGATGGCTAAAGTGTGGGGCCGATGGACGCTGGTGGATACGGGGAGGGCTAGCGAGCTAAGGAGCTCACACGATAAATGGCTAGGTGCTGCCGAAACCGACTCGGGGAGGGAAGAAACCGCAAGAACACACGAAGAACACACCCGAAACCTCAAGCGAACACGAACACACACACGATATACCCAGGTTCGGGGCCCTCGTGAGGAGGTAAGACCCCTACTCCTGCCTTGCCTCACTATATATGTGTCTCACAAGATCTACAAGATTGCTCCTTGAGCTGTTTTGCCTCTAACTCTAGAAAGATCTCAAGAACAAGGATGAACTACAAGGAGGAGAGGAGTAAATGCGCCTATAGTTTTGGCTCTCTGGTTGGTGTCCCTCCCACAGGAGGAGTTATGGCGCTATTTATAGAGGGTCGGCCGAGTTGGCCGGGAACCCTAATTCCTCCGGGCCCCACCGGACAAGGGCTACTGTCCAACAGTGATGTCGACACCCCTACCACGACCTAGCGCCGTGCTGTCCGACATAGGTCGAGGTAGGCCATAATGCCTCTTACCGTAGCCGCCGCCGGCATAGGTGATGGTGGATCCCCTGTCAGAGACAGGACGTGTCTTCTCCATGCCTTGTCTCCTGTCAGTCAGTTCCCAGTACTGCGGAATGATCACCTCGCCCTTGTCTTATACCCTTTGTCCCGCGCCCGTGTCAGGCGGGAGGTGACTTAGCTTCCTTGTCAGAGAGGTCAGTGTCCTGGCAGTGTACTTGCCCTTGACTTCTGGTCCGACATAGGATATGCCGGACAGCCTTGCTCTACCCGGCTTAGTCATGCCGGATCCTCCGTCGTATCCCGGCAGGGATATGTCGGGCCTGCTTACTTCTGCCCGCCTTTCAGAGTCCCGGCGTACCTATGCCGGAACCTCCTTCCTGCACACAATAAGTAGAGAGATTACGCCGACACGCTTATGCCGGTCAGCTTATGTCGGCCAGGTTATGTCGGCCAGGTTATGTCGGTCCGACCCATGCTAGTTTATCAGTCTCTCCTGCCTCAGCCTCTCCCGCGCCGGGTGTATGTCGGCTACCTCCGACATACCTCCAAGCCGACTTTACTCATAGCCCGAGCCACCCAGGACCCTGCTCACTAGCACCTGTTTCTGATATTGCACAAGAGAATGCCCCTAGGCCCAGCTACACGAAGATGTCTTAGGCTTGCTCCCAAAGACATCTTCGAGAAGCTGGTTCTTAGGAGAAATCTCTGCCTCTGCCTGAATGAGAGTGAGGGGCGGGGGGTCTATTTATAGTATCGCCAGGGGAGACAGCCTGGCCCCTGCTTCCTCCAAAGGGCACCTCTTGACCTTTTCCAAGAGCCACCTCCTGCGTACCTCCAAAAGGCGTCCCTTTACCTCCCGAAGAGTCATAAGACCTTTGGCACCAGGCCAAAGATATTTACCACTGTAAACATGAGTATCTTACCCTCGCCTTTACCCTACCCGGGGGTAGCCCCCCGACACATACAAAAGCGTGCGTATAATGCTCAAGAGGTAATTTCAATCGCACTATATCGGCCTCTATTTCGTTCATTTACTTGATATCAAAAGTAAGTAATAACTCCTCAATTCATATTCTTTTTGGGCAGGGTTTGGAAAAAGTTCACTGAGCAAGAACCCGGTGAATGGAAAGATAAGCTAGAGTTCAAAGCTAACAAAGTAAGTACTACTACTTAACTAGGTCCGTGTATCTTTCTAATTCTCTTTATTATTATTTGATTAAATCATATTCTTGTATATTGGTGTCTGCAACAACCAGATGGGACGGATTTATGTGGATACTATGTTTGTGAGTTCATTCACATGAAAGTCAATGAGAGAGTCAATAGTCAAAGAAACATAGAGGTACGCAAAAATCATTCACAACTTTATTTTTCTACCATCACTTGTGTTTAGTTTCAATCATAACTAATTTGATCTCCTCCTTTTAAAGATGGCAAGAAAGCGGAACCAACTCCTACCAACGAACCGCGTTAAAGCAATTGTGGAGGAATTGGCGGGATTTTTCGTTACGCATGTCGTAAATCCATCCGGTGAATTTCACAATGTGGAAAAATAGACTCCCTCCATGTAATAGCAGTGATATCTCCGCGAAAAAAGTAATGTAATTATGGGTACTTAATTTATATGTGTAATGAGTACAATTTATATGTGTACGCAGTGAGTATAATTTATATGTGTAATGGGTACTTTATACGTGATCTCCTCCAAAATCCAGAAAAATAAGCGAAAAGGAAAATAACAGAAACCCTAAACCCCGAAAAATAAGCGCACAAGAAAAAAACAGAAACCCTGAAAAATAAGCGGAAGAAAAAAAACATAAACTTTTAATACCGGTTGGTAAAACCAACCGGTACAAAAGGCCTCCGCCCCCGCGCGCCCCCAGCTCTACCCACGTGGAGGCCCTTTAAAACCGGTTGCAATCTGTGTCGGTTCCAAAGGGTCCACCCCTTTAGTCCCGACCTTTTAACACCGGTTGCATAACCGGTGCTATAGGCCCTTTACAACCGGTGCTAGTGCCTTGTTCTCTACTAGTGTAACTTGGCCGATTTATCGGCCGATATGCCAATAAACCTGTCGATATGCTGGTAAATCGGCCGATTTAGCCCTTATCTTGGGTCGACCGATAAGTTCCCGATAAGCGATATCCCCAACATTGGTGGGAAGTGGCCACCACTACCCAGTGGGCACTGGTGGGTGGGTGGCTGAACTTCCAAGACGAAGGATGTGACCCGGGAGGCGTGAAATCGAGCGGATCAAATCGATCGTCCTCTGCTCCTGTCACCCAGGACTTCCTCCGGCCTCCCTTACTGCCAGGGTGTACCGCTTCCGGTGAGCAGCTGGTCCTATTGGACCTCTCTGTTTTCCATGTGCAACTCACATCACGGAAGAATCACAATATAAATCTGACGGGACTAGAGTTGAGTGAGATCTAACTTAATTTTCACTCGAGTTAGAAATAACAAAACCGAATTTTTATATCCATGACAATTGATCGTGTCTGCCAACTCCTAATTTGTGTCATATTTTTTATATTAGTATTTCGGATCATTTAGATACGATTTTCATCATATTTGTGTCACATATATTGCAATTTGTTGAGAATATAAGCAATTGTTCGATTATATTAATCCTAGTGTAAACTAAAATCATGATGTAGATAGTGCTAATGACATGCTGAAACTTAACAGTGTAATTGCGTACTAAACAAATATAGTAGAGACATCTACAAATCACTAGTAAAACAAACAAGTAGATAATCAGGAGAGGTATAATCATGTTATACCCGGCCAGTTGGCCGATGCTGAAGCGGCAGCGTCGTCGGCAGCCCTCTTGTCAGCGGCAGCCTTCTCGATCTCGGCGTCGTTGCTCATGGTGATGACGAAGGCGACGCGGACGTAGTTGAAGTAGACGAAGTAGCCGACGTAGTGGATGATAGTGGATGAAGATTGGCGAGCAGTCGCGTAGGAGACGCTCCCCAAAAACCTAATCGCCCCTCTCCCGTACAGGAAACGGAGAGGCGGGGTTTCGGAGGCCCGCTCTCCCGTCGACCGTGTACGCGGCGGACGGGATGGGATCAGCGATGGCAGCGACAGGTTAGAGTAACGGCGGTGGCGCTGCACGTAATGAATTGCAGTTAAAACGTACGTACTTAAAACAGAACGTTTCAGCTAGCAATCAAACGTTTCAGGCCATTGACATTTTATTCCTGCGTGACAAAAAGAACACATCGGCTCGGCGAGATTCCCTCAACCCGCGGCGCAGCGCGTCGTGGCGAGGCGGGCGGCGGAGGAGGAGGAGCGCGTGTGGTACACATCCATTCTCCTCATACCTCACACCAACTCATACTAGTAGTAGAATGCCTCAGTATATAACCTGATGCACATCTCACTAAACTAGCAGTATGGGACTAAAGTCCCACCACTTGCCATGACAGCAGCATGGGCCTTTAGTGATTTTTCTGGAATTGCTAAATGGGCCAAAAGTCCACTCAATATTTGGGCAATATTTCACCACAATTATGAGTATACGGCACAAGGTGTGGTGCCCTAGTTTAGATCATGTGAAACTTCACTGACGTCCTATATTATTTTTTCGAAGCAGGGGCAAAATCTTTGCCCCAATCTATTAATAAAAAGAAGAGAGCTGGACAGTTAACTAATGGAAAACCAGCCGAAAAACGATGCAACGATCGCCAACAAAAACACCCAACCTTCTACCATCGAAGGGACAAGACTATAACCTGAAAAGGACCCAACAATCAAGCAAAAGAAGAAGCTTCCCTTGCGATGCCAAGCTTCTTTCTTGCCATCGTTCCGAGAGACTTCTCCACCGTCATGAATACACCGTCTGAAGCTGTCCCCGTTAAGACGCAAATAATATCCTTGCCATATCCAGGAGAAGCCGACTCCAAATCCACAAGCACGTTGCAAACCTCTTTACCAAAGAGATCCTCGGAGTTAGGCGGCAACACACCTGTCCTATTAACCTGGTCACTCAAAGATGGGAAAGTGACAGAATCAACCAAACCTTCACTATCCATAGAGGTGGGCAGCTGGCCGAACTCGGACGGAGGTGGTGATGGCGCCATGGCCACCGCCAAGGTTCCAAACACCCCCGCTCCATTGGCAACACCGTAGATGCTTCCCCGCAAGGCTCCTAATAGCTGAGGAATAATCTGCAATACTGGAGGAACAACCTCGATGATGATTAAACTCCCAATGACAGGCGGCGTCGCATGCAAAGCCCGAGGCAGCGGAACCAATCTATATCTGAGGTGGCAAAGACACAACGGAGCTTGGCTATAGCCCCACGAAGCTCAGAGGGAAGCAAATCAACCTTCTGAAGGACCTTAATGCGCAACTTGGCAAACTGGGACTCCAAAGTATAGAGACCAATAAGAGACTGATAATGGAATCCTTGCAACACTCATATGGGGATCTTGGCGACACAACCTCAGCCCAACTTGTGGACAACGGAGGACAAGACTGGACGCACAGGGAGCGGCTTCGCTGGCAAGAGAAGCGTGGGTCTCTGGAAAGCAAGCCCATACGGCAGAGAGATCATGAGCAACCGGAGAGCGAGCACGACATAAGCTCTTCCGATGACTAGAACGACGATAATGAATGCATCTGAGTGGCTCAAAACATGCATTGTCCTGGTGCGCACACGTGAGACAACGAAAGCACCTCCCTAGACCCCAACGCTTGAAGGCGAGGCTCCACTCGATACCTTCCCTCGACGGCTCAAAGGGAGCACCCTGGCTTGAGCGGTGCCCACAACCCACATGCTCCCATGTGAAACGCACGTCCTATTATACATCATCTGGATTGGGTACCCTAGATTTATGATGTGAAATGCACAAAGTGATGCCCTAAAATCAAAAACTTCTTTTTTTTTGCGCTGACCTAAAATCAAAAACTGATGCCCTATTATACATCATCTGTTGGAGTTGACGGCAAGAGAAAGATCCCTTCTGCTTTGTGTGGAAAGGCACACATTTAGCTTTCAGGTTCCTAAGTATTTTTGTGCAAACAAAGTTGCAGACAGTATGGAAAGCAGCTGAGGTAGGCGTGTAGGTGCATGCATTTTGTTTCGCCGGTAATGTAGGTGCATGCATACCGCATTGCCGCCACCAAACAAACAGCGACATCCCGACAGATACCGGCCGGCACTTTGCTGAACCGGCAACTCTCCGATCGCAGTCTCGTCGCTCTTGTTCTTGAGAGGATGGAGCTGAGAGCCTCTCAAGAATAATGCTTATAGTGTTGTGTTGGATGAATTCTTTGGGATCTGATCTTACTGGTTCGAGTAAGACATGCATGAAAGCTACACAGACTCGTTCGTTATTATCCACGTTAAACTAGCGTGTCTGTCGGGTTCAGATTTCATGTTTGGCGTCTAACCATTGCTAAATCCTTCTTCTGGTTTTTTTTGTCACTTAAGTGCCCAGATTAGCGTCTAGGGTTGTATATATATGCCCTTACATTACCGGTTCTCACAGCTCATGATTGTGTTGCATCAAAAGAATTCAAATATCTTTTACAGTAAAAATGCAGATCAAATTTTAATGAAGGAGACATGTAGAAAGGGGGCGAGAACCTAATGTGCTACGTGGCATAGGAATACATTGTATTTGTACATGCAAACGACGGTAGAAACACTAGACGCCGCTCAAACCAAGGGCGAAGGCACCAATAATTGAAGCAGATCGATCGATGGCCGTCCTCACTCGAGTGCGCGCGTGGGACGATGATCGATGGATGTCTTCGGGCGAACGTGTCGTCTACGCGGGATCGGGCGGCTGTACAATGTAGGGAACATCGAACACGTATATATTTGTGGATAGGCGTGTGATTCCCAATTGGTGCTTGCTACCGTCGATCGTACGCTATAGATGCAGCCAACACAACTTTGCGTCAGGAGTTACAGACTTGCAGTGGACAGGTTCTTGTCAACAACATCAAAGTGTTGCAGGGGATAAGCGAATTAGGAGGAGAGAGTGTATAACTTTAGTCCACTCATGAAAAAAAAAAGTACTCTAGCCCCCCGGGGTCTCTGCTATATCCGTCACTTTAGCCGTTGTTTAAAATATAAAAATAATCCAATTGCTATATTGTATTTTTTTCAGTTTCTTGAGGAATTTTCGATTGAATTTTGGCTTGAAGTTACATTTTTTAAGGCTTCCAAACCGCTAGAAAAATGAGCTTAGCATTTCAAACTTCACTCACTACATGTTGTTTGAGTTACCAGTTACTCATATTTTTTCTTCTCAAAATGTTTGAAGAAAAGTTGCCATAAGTATAACAAAACATGCGAGAACGTACAAATGGGTACGCAAAATCAGCTCATACTTTACCAAATTACTTAGTCATGTAGTTTAAATTAACAAAACTTTTCAGACAGTGCTAAACGTTTGAATATTTGAACAGAAAAATTATAATATACGAAAACTTCCAAAAAGATCGGTTCAAGTCCCATCCAGGTCCGGTCTAGGGGAAAATAACAAAATACCGCCTCCTCTCTCACGTGGCACCTGGTCGCTGGGTCTATGTTGTGGTGGAAAATTGAATAAATTGCAAGATTGAGATCTCGAAAACAACTTACGTGAAATTTTGATCTTCTGGTAAAAGTTTCTTAATTTGTTGTTTTATGAAGTCTTAATCCCAGTTTTTGGTAGAGCTCTGATTTTGTGACATTTGCTCTTGATTTTGACAACGTTTACATGAACATGTTGCAGTAATGGTCCGTCCTAGTAATCCTCATAAAATCATACTTAAGCGTTGAACAACTTGAAATATATTCATGCGCGAAAAATAGTCCGCTAACCCCTTGGGTAGCTGCCCCCCCTCCCCCCCCCCCCCCCGGAGCCGCCCATTATATTCCATCGATATACGTGCCACACGGCCCACACCTAGTTAAGATTTGTCATATGTAGTAGTATCTATTAATCGCCTGAAATTACCTGACGAGTAGCTGACAATGACAGTCAGTAAAAAGATGATAAAAATGTCTTGTTGTTTGTATCACATATTCTTGGTTTCCACAATTTGTTTTTATCTCCATGACATGGCTATAAGTAGCCGCATAGTTTATATGGAAGCCGATGAGTTTATACTATGTAGGCACATGCAAGAAGATTACATTGTTTTTTTGCAGATATAACCACGATGAACCAAGCGGTTGCTCTAATTAATCAAGGTCCTGCTCGCAATGTTAAAGCCAAGCTGTGGTCCATTCTTGATATGGGAGATGGAACATCAATCCGTTACAAGGTTGTATTTAAGCTAGATGGGTTCTCCTTTAACGCACACAAGATGGACATTATTAAGCTGGTCAGTTTTGCAATGGGATTAGTCGATTCCGTGCAGCCTGAAATAGATTTCAAGCAAATCGAGGGGATTGTCATCAGTGCATGCACCATGCAACCGTGGGACTTCCCGGAGCAAGTCCCGCTCTCTTCACGGATCAAGAGGGACATATCACTAATACGCATGTACTGAATATTAAGACCTACGAGGTTAGCTCGTTAGATTTGTGCCACCTTCCTTCTAGCTAGTGCACTTGGCAACGTTGATTATTAGGGTTTCTTAAGTTGTATGCATGAAATCTTTGTTCGTCATTGATGTAGAACTTTGTTTTGTTTTGTTTTGTTTCTGCTTACTATTCCCTGGAGTGTTTATCCGGAGCTCGTGGAATCATGGCTTGTGAGTTTTGTCCGTTTCGGTAAGGGCCTCTTTGGATTGAGGGATTTTCAAAGGAATTTAATAGGATTTCAATCTTTAGGATTTTTTCCTATGGAATGCCTTTGGTTTACAGGAATGACACCTCTAAAATTCTTATGGATTGGATTCCTACATCCCAATTCCATGGGCGAACATAGCAACCCATACCCTGCCCATTAGGGTCGGGTGCCCGTGGGCGGAGGTGCCCATGGGCGGAATTGTCGGCCTTAACTGGATCTCAGTCCGTAATCTGTAATCGATCCATTGACCTAGCCCCCACAGGATCTAAAAACGAAGGGGATGAATCTGACAGTAGGTCCGCAATGTCAGTTAGAGTAGCTCGTTATCCCGGTCGGGATTGTAGTATTCCCAGTGCACCAAACAGATACAGGGTTTAAATTGACCGGGATTAACAAGTTTAGAGTGTCAATTTCCGGGATTCAAAGTTCAGGGTTCGATTTATCTTTCGCTTATAAGTTTAAGGTTTGTTTTGTACTTTTTCCAATAAAATAAGAACTGTCATGAAATGGTTATATATTGTGTCGTGCTATCTTTTTAGCCTCTAAACCTAACAATCTGGCTCCATGACTCGATAAGAGAGAATAAAGTTGTCGACCCTAAGATCTTGATCGAAGACTTTGGTCTTTTGCCTTATTTATGCTTGCATAGCAACTCCCAGATGACTTTTGCATGGGTCGGCCATGGCCCAGTTGGGCCCTAACTTAGCTCCACTAGCGTGGTCGATTGATTGATAAGGGAAATAAGTTCATGTATTCTTGTGTAGACATTGCATGATATCACAGTACCATCGTTTATTTTTGTCTAGCCTTTGACGGATATATTATCCAATATGCATCGCGCTTGGCTTGGCATAGCACCACATGACCGGTAATCCAGAAGCTGGCATGTGTCAACTATATATGTCTACTTTTAATCTCTTATCTCCAACACAGATGTGCACACACAATTTCTATCCCATCAAAGTAGAAATTTCTTCTTATTCAAGGTCACACATTATTTTCGAAAACTGGATAAACCCTAGCTACAAATTAGTAGTCTTATGCGATGTTGCATATTTTTATGAAGAGCATTGAAATGAATGTCTGATATACTCTTGTTGGAATCATTCACTCTGGTACAAAGTGTGTTGTTATTACCAAATGATATGATGCTGAATAAACAAGTGTATAAAAATAGATTTTTTCAGCCTCTCGTCCTAATGTAGGGGTAAGTTGATGCATGTCTCTCGTGATGTGTGTATGCTTTTTACATTTATCCGTGATTCATACGTTTGTTTTTTCCCTAAAGGGTGGGCACAATCTTAATAGTATTTCCATTTAATTACGGCTGTACAAAATTATTTTTATGCACATGTTTTTTTTATCACAAACGATACAACTTTTCATATACGTGTTTTGACGAAAATCCTTTTGTAGTCACCCCTTAACCTTTTGGTGTGTGTTCTTCGTGCGTTCTTACTGTTTCTCCCCTGCCTAAGTCGGTTTCGGTTGTTCTTTGCCTTCTCTCGTGTGAGCTTCTTAGCTCGCTAGCCCTCCCCGGATAAACCAGCGTCCATCGGCCCCACACATTTAGCCATCCTATGGCATCTGCCGTGATACCACCACGACAACTCACTACATGTTGTTTGAGTTACCAATTACTCATATTTTTTCTTCTCATAATGTTTGAAGAAAAGGTGCCATAAGTATAACAAAACATGCGAGAACGTACAAATGGTACGCAAAATCAGCTCATACTTTACCAAATTACTTAGTCATGTAGTTTAAATTCACAAAACTTTTCAGACAGTGCTAAACGTTTGAATATTTGAACAGAAAAATTATAATATACGAAAACTTCCAAAAAGATCGGTTCAAGTCCCATCCAGGTACGGTCTAGGGGAAAATAACAAAATACCGCCTCCTCTCTCACGTGGCACCTGGTCGCTGGGTCTAGGTTGTGGTGGAAAATTGAATAAATTGCAAGATTGAGATCTCGAAAACAACTTACATGAAATTTTGATCTTCTGGTAAAAGTTTCTTAATTTGTTGTTTTATGAAGTCCTACTCCCAGTTTTTGGTA
Organism: Poa annua; assembly: GCA_026929855.1. NCBI lineage: Eukaryota > Viridiplantae > Streptophyta > Magnoliopsida > Poales > Poaceae > Poa > Poa annua. The sequence goes on from CM049437.1 coordinate 100,728,587, forward strand.
GAGCTCTGATTTTGTGACATTTGCTCTTGATTTTGACAACGTTTACATGATCATGTTGCAGTAATGGTCCATCCTAGTAATCCTCATAAAATCATACTTAAGCGTTGAACAACTTGAAATATATTCATGCGCGGAAAATAGCCTGCTAACCCCTGATACGTCCATTTTACATCACTATTTTATATCATAATTTGCTGTTATTCATTGATATATTTCATATTTGGAGATGATAGTTATTTTATTTCATCTATTTTGCATGTTTGATGATTATTGGAGAGTTGATCACCGGAGTCTGGAATCTGCTGGAAAAAGCACCATCAAGATACATTATTTGCAAAGCTCAGAAAACAAAACGAAGACCGTGGAAAGTAATATTTTGCCAGATCATGGAGGGAGCCACGAGGGGAGGCCAAGGTGGGCCCCAGGGGGCCCACACCATGCCATGGCGCGGCAGGCCCTGGAGCCGCGCGGGCACGTGGTGAGGCCGCCCTAGCCCACCTCTGGCCGAGCCCTTTCGCGTACTTCATCCCCCCGAAAACCTAAGACACGAGACGGAGAGCCAGAATTATTCCGCCGCCTCCACGAGGCGGAAAACACCAGAGAGAATAAAGCTCTCCGGCAGGGAGAAATCTACCGGGGAAATCCCTTTCCGGAGGGGGAAATCGTCGCCATCGTCACCGTCATCGAGCTGCACTTCATCGGGATCATCATCACCATCATCTCCACCGCCGTCACCGTCATCTCCACCGCTCCACTCCGTTCCCGCTGTAACATCTAGGGCTGAATCTTGTGTGTTTGATAGGGAAAACTCTCCCGGTGTTAATTACTATTGTTATTGATGCTATTGGGTGGAACCGTTGAATTAAGGTTTATGTTCAGATTGTTACCCATCATTATATCATCTCTGATCATGTTCCAAATGATGAGTTGTGAGTAGTTCGTTTAGTTCTTAAGAACATGGGTGAAGTCTAGATGTTAGTAGTGAACTATGTTGAGTAATATTTAATGGTTTGATATTTAATTTGTGGTGTTGTCTTCTAGTGGTGTCATGTGAACGTCGACTACATGACACTTCACCTTTATGGGCCTAGGGAAATGCATTGTGTATTCGAGTATTAATTGTGGGGTTGCCGGAGTGACAGAAGCCTAAACCCCAGTTAATATCTCGATGCATGAGGGATGGTAGGATCTCAAAGTTTAATGTTGTGGTTAGATTTATCTTAATTACTTTCTTGTATTTGCGGATGCTTGCAAGGGCTATAATCACAAGTATGTATTAGTCCTAGGAAGGGCGGTGCATTAGCATAGGTTCACCCACACAACACTTATCAAAACACTAAAGATTAATCATCTATATGAAGCGAAAGCACTAGACATAAATCCCGTGTGTCCTCAAGAACGCTTGGTCATCATAAGTAAACAAACCGGCTTATCCTTTGCTCTAGAAAGGATTGGGCCACTCGCTGCAATTATTATTGTTGCGCTTTATTTACTCGCACTTTATTTATCTGTTATATCAAAAACTCCTAAAAACTTGTCTGCTAGTATTTACAGTGGAATCCTTATCAAAACTGCTTGTCAGCACCTTCTGCTCCTCGTTGGGTTCGACACTCTTATTTATCAAAAGTAATACGATACACCCCCTATACTTGTGGGTCATCAAGACTATTTTCTGGCGCCGTTGCCGGGGAGCGAAGCGCTATTGGTAAGGAAAACTTTAGCTGTAAGTGCTGTTTTTATCTCTGTCTCCTAATTTGCTTAATTATGGAGAGACAAACTATTGCCTTCCTGTTTGGAAAGGCTTCTACCACTGCTGAGCTAGAAAATGACGCGCCACCTGAAGAAATAGTGCCATTTAAAATACCTATGAAAATTATTGATCGTGTTATGGATAACCGCTATGAAGGGGATGGAACTGTCCACCCCGGTGATCATTTACTGTTTTTACATGAATTATGCGAGTTGTTCAAGTGTGCACAATGGACAAAGTCAGGAAGAAATTATTCTCCATATCACTTACTAGAAGAGCCGCGCATTGGTATAAATTGTTGAAGAACATGATTTCTCTTAGATGGGAGGAAATTGTACCTCTCTTTTATTCTAAATTTTATCCTCCAAGTGAGATTCACCAAGATCGGAATTCTATATATAATTTCTGGCCTCATGATGGAGAAAGTATTGCCCAAGCGTGGTGGAGATTTAAGGCATTAATGCTCAAATGCCCCATTCATGAGCTTCCTGGTAATATTATTGTTAATAACTTCTATGCAAGACTCTCCTTTGAAGATAAAACATTATTGGATAATTCTTGTGCTGGATCATTCACGCGTAATAAGGAGGAGTTTAAATGGAATCTTCTTGATCGTATTGAAGAGAACACTGAAGCATGGGAGAACGACAAAAGTAGGGAGTCAGGTATAAAATATGACTTCGAATGCATTAAAACTTTCATGAATACTGATGCATTTCGAAATATTAATAATGCGCCATGGCCGTTGTTCGAAAGTCAACCGTACCGTTGTTGGAAAGAATCGAAGCCGAGGACTCTATTACCCGGAACTCAATACGATTCAACCAAAGCCTTTGCTTTGCTAAAGATACCCGTTCCGCTGTTCCTTTACCGGCAACAACTATTGAATAACAACCTTCGCTTTGCTTTCGATAGTCTCTCGGCATTAGCAAATCTCAAAATGGAGTAGATCCCGGGGCGTACCTAATGGTTTCATTGATTTGAATGGATTGATCCGTTGTACCGTTGTAGGAATCCTCGCGCTAGTTGCTCAATCCGTTGCTTGTTTGGTAAGATTACCGAAATAGGATTTCCTATGCTTGCTAGATTGATAAGCCAGAGAGGTAGTCGGGGAATTCTCTAAAGGCGAAGACTCTGAAGTGGGCGAACACTCGGCCCAGCGGGCGAACATGCCGGCTCCGGCTCCGCGCACCTGCTGACACCTTTCGAAGCACTTTCACGTGTGAACCGAAGTCGTCTTGCCGAACTCCCTCCTTATTGAGTTCTAATAATTCCGCCAACTGACCTCTTCTACCATTTAGCTCACATTCTAAAATAGTATCTTTATCTTGGGGCTTTATGGTCTTGACTCTCAAGTTGTTGCAAATTATTATAAATCCTTTGCTGATTATTTCGGTTTGCCCAATGAGGGCTTTGAAAAATATCATGAACCGTATAAAGATAAATCTATTACTCCTATAGCTAAAAGCATTGAAGTTAATGTTGTTGATCATATTATTCCTGAGCCCTATATTGAAAAGGTTCATTTTCCTGTTAAGATGAAAGAACATTCTGTTATGGCTAGTGTTGTTAACAAAAGTGTAAAGAAAGCTATAGAACCTGATGAACAAATTAAAATTGAACCTCTTGTGGCTATAGTTAAAGATCTTGTTACTAAAAATGTTTGAGATGAGTATATTATATTTTGTGAGGATGCTTCTAATGTTGTTTCTCATCCTAAAAGTTCAAGGAAAACTAGTGTTCCCGTGCTATCTGTTAAAATTGGTGATCATTGCTATTATGGTTTATGTGATATTGGTGCAAGTTCGAGTGCTATTCCTTATAAGCTTTATAGAGAAATTATGCATGAGATTGGTCCTTGTGAACTTGAAGAAATTGATGTGGTTATTCAACTTGCTAATAGAGAAACTATCTCTCCGATTGGTATTGTTAGAGATGTTGAAGTTTTATGTTGTAAGACTAAATATCCTGCTGATTTTCTCGTACTTGGTTCGGCTGCTAGTAAGACTTGTCCTATCATTTTTGGTAGACCTTTTTCTAAATACTTCTGGTGCTGTTATAGATTGTAAGAAAGAGAAAATCTTTACTAAGATTGCTGGTGATTCAACTTGCCTTTACTAAATTTTTTTGAAATTTGCTAAAGTCCCTTATGAAACCGAATTGCCAAATGAGGATTTTAAAGTAGAACAACTTGCCTCTATTGCTCTTGCTCCTAACAATGTTTTGCAGCAATTTATGGAAGATCATGAAAGTGAAGTCTTTATGGAAGAAAGGAATGAACTTGATGAAATATTTCTCCGTTAACCTATACTTAAACTTAATTTACAGGTGAAAGACTTGGGTAAAACACTTCCACCTAAAGAGGAGCCTGTCTTTGATTTAAAACTTTTGCCCGATAATCTTAAGTATGCTCATATTGATGATAAGAAAATATATCCTGTTATTATTAGTGCTAACCTTTCAGGTAAAGAAGAGGAAAGATTATTGGAAGTATTGAAGAAACACCGTAGAGCTATGGGTTATACTTTGGATGATTTAAAAGGGATTTCTCCTACTCTATGTCAACATTCTATTAATATGGAGCCCGATGCAAAGCCAGCTGTTGAACATCAACGCCGTTTAATACCCAAAATGAAGGAAGTGGTAAGAAATGAGGTATTAAAACTTCTTGATGCTGGTATTATTTATCCTATTGCTGATAGTAGATGGGTTAGTCCTGTGCACTGTGTCCCTAAGAAAGGTGGAATTACTGTTGTGCCTAATGATAATGATGAGCTTATTCCTCAAAGAGTAGTAGTTGGTTATAGAATGTGAATTGATTTTAGAAAGGTTAATAAAGTTACTAAGAAGGATCATTATCCATTACCCTTTATTGATCAAATGTTAGAGAGATTAGCTAATAAAACTCATTTTTGCTTTCTTGATGGTTATTCTGGTTTCTCTCAAATTGCTGTTAAAGCTCAAAATCAAAAGAAAACCACATTTACTTGTCCTTATGGTACTTATGCTTATAGACGTATGCCCTTTGGTTTATGTAATGCTCCTGCTACTTTTCAAAGATGTATGTCTGCTATTTTTCATGGTTTTTGTGAGGAAAATGTGGAAGTATTCATGGACGATTTTTCTGTCTATGAAAATTCTTTTGATAATTGCTTGCACAATCTTGATAAAGTTTTGCAGAGATGTGAAGAAACTAATCTTGTTCTTAATTGGGAGAAATGTCACTTTATGGTTAATGAAGGAATTGTTCTTGGACATAAGATTTCTGAAAGAGGTATTGAAGTTGATAGAGCTAAAGTGGAGGCAATTGAGAAAATGCCTTGCCCCAGAGATGTTAAAGGTATTCGTAGTATCCTTGGTCATGCTGGTTTCTCTAGAAGGTTTATTAAAGATTTTGCCAAGGTATCAAAGCCTCTTACTAATCTCTTGCAAAAATATGTACCATTTGTTTTTGATGATGATTGTAAGGAAGCTTTTGAGACTCTTAAGAAGGCTTTAATAAGTGCTCCTATTGTTCAACCACCTGATTGGAATTTACCATTTGAAATTATGTGTGATGCTAGTGATTTTGCTGTTGGTGCTGTTCTTGGACAAAGAATAGATAAGAAGTTAAATGTTATTCATTATGCTAGTAAGACTCTCGATCCTGGTCAAAAGAATTATGCTACAACTGAAAAAGAATTCCTAGCTGTTGTTTTTGCTTGTGATAAATTTAGACAATATATTGTTGATTCTAAAGTTATTATTCATACTGATCATGCTGCAATTAGGTACCTTCTGGAAAAGAAAGATGCGAAGCCTAGGCTTATTAGATGGGTATTACTTTTGCAAGAATTCGATTTGCACATTGTAGATAGGAAAGGTGCTGAAAATCCTGTCGCTGATAATTTGTCTAGATTGGAAAACATTGAATATGATCCTATTCCTGTTAATGATAGTTTTCCAAATGAACAATTAGCTGCAATAAGGGTAAGTTCCCGAGATAGTCCTTGGTATGCTGATTATGCTAACTTTATTGTTTCGAAGTATTTGCCTCCAACCTTTTCAGCTCAACAAAGAAGAAAATTCTTTTATGACCTAAGTCATTATTTTTGGGATGACCCACACTTATATAAAGAAGGAGTGGATGGTATTATGCGAAGATGTGTTCCGGAGTATGAACAAAAAGAGATATTGAGAAAATGTCATAGTAGTGCTTATGGAGGACATCACGCTGGAGATAGAACTGCACAAAAGGTTTTACAATCAGGTTTTTATTGGCCTACTCTCTTTAAAGATGCAAGAAAGTTTATTTTATCTTGTGATGAATGTCAAAGAGTTGGTAATATCTCTAGACGTAATGAAATGCCTATGAATTATTCTCTTATTATTGAGCCATTTGATTGTTGGGGATTTGACTTTATGGGTCCTTTTCCTCCTTCAAAGGGTTATACTCATATACTTGTTGCTGTTGATTATGTTACTAAATGGGTAGAAGCTATACCTACTAAAAGTGCTGATGGTGAGACATCATTAAAAATGCTTCAAGATATTATTTTCCCTAGGTTTGGTGTTCCTAGATATCTCATGTCCGATGGAGGTTCTCATTTTATTCATGGGGGTTTTAGAAAAGTTCTTGATAAATATGGTGTTAATCATAGAATTGCTTCAGCTTATCATCCTCAAACAAGTGGGCAAGTAGAATTATCAAATAGAGAAATTAAATCTATCTTGCAAAAGACTGTTAACAGAACGAGGAAGAATTGGGCTAGTAAATTAAATGATGCATTATGGGCTTATAGAACTGCTTATAAAAATTCCATGGGTATGTCTCCTTATAAAATGGTCTACGGAAAAGCTTGTCACTTGCCTTTAGAATTAGAACACAAAGCTTATTGGGCAGTGAGAGAACTAAATAGAGATTTTAAACTTGCTGGTGAGAAAAGATTACTTGATTTGAGTTCCTTAGATGAATGGAGAAGTGAAGCTTATGAAAATGCTAAACTCTTTAAAGAGAAAGTTAAGAAATGGCATGATAGGAGAATCCTAAAGAGAGAGTTTCATGTTGGTGAAAAAGTTCTATTGTATAGCTCTCGTCTTAGATTCTTTGCAGGAAAATTACTCTCCAAGTGGGAAGGACCTTATGTTATCGTAGAGGTGTTTCGTTCAGGCGCAATTAAAATTGCCTCACTTAAAGATGACTCTACACAAGTGGTGAATGGACAAAGACTCAAACATTATATTTCTGCAGATTCTTATAATGAAGATGTTGATATTATTCAAGCAATTACTCCGGAAGCTTTTATTAAAGAACATATCTCTGAGTCTGCAGAAGCTGAATTCGAAAAGGTACAGTTTCGGTAAGAAAAAGTCTGCGTTTTAAATTTTGGAAGACATAATATTTATTTTTAGAAAATATGGAAAAATAGGAGACAAAAACGAGCACGAGACGAGGCGAGGAAGCCACGCCATCATGTGCTGGCGCGGGCCCCATCCTGGCCGCGCCAGCACCTAATGAGTGCGCCTCGGAGTCCGTCTCCTACTCGATTTCGTCTTGTTGCCTTCCTTTTGTTGCGTAAATTTTTCCTATATAATCCCCCTGATACCCCGAGGTCTGTATATCGTGTTTTGGACGTGTTTTTGTTTCGAGCTGTTTCTGCCAGATTTTAACCTTGGATCTAGAGCTATCATGTCTTCGTCCGAGCCCTCCAAGGACAGTTTCTTTGCGAACGTCGTCAACCCGTACTTAAACGAGTTGAAGATGCATCCCAAAGAGTTGCTGCTCAAGGAAGGGAAGGTACAAGTTGAAGACTTTCAGGGGCCTCAAGGAGAGGGGAGCATGGAGTAAAGGATGAAGAGTCTGGAGCAAGAGGTCTTCAAATATAAGAAGATGGCAGAACGTGAGGTGGATATCGTTCATCGGATCGTGGCTGAACTTATTGCCAAGCATGAGGAGGAGACCACAAAGCTCTGGGAGGACATATTCTCGCTCCACAAGTCTACCAACAATCCTCAGGCGCAACTCTATGATGTTCAGAATCAAAACTGTGAGTATGAAACCAGGTTTAAACGCATAAGTGCTGCTGCAAGTTTCAGGATACTCGAGACCAAGTCATCATTTGTTGATGGAGAGCCCCTACCTTGGAAGTTTGATGAAGAGTACTCTCCACCATCGCCACCTCAGGAGTAATTCATCATCAGTATTGACATCTCCCTTAGCTTGTTCCAAGCTTGGGGGGAGTGCCGCGGTATCACACCATCATCTTTTACCTTTTATCTTTTAGTAGTGTCATATCATGAGTAGGGAAGTTATCTTATATGATGGTTTGCAATGTGGAAGTATCTCTCTTTTAGTTGGTTATCTATCTATGTATCCCTTGGTGTGAGTTGTCGTTATGGAATATTAATGAGAAGTTTTATCATTTACCTTCTGCACACCTCATTTTAGTTTGCAACTTCTATCATATATGATTGATCTTGTCATTAGTATTGATATCACTTTGGGAACATATAGTAAATCTTTTGGTTTTGGCAAACTTAGCATTGGTCAGTAGCTACAATACTTTGAGACTTAAGTGGAGGAAAGAATTACATCTAGATATAGTTTTCAATGATCTTTCTCACTTGTAGATGATAAGCTTAGTATTCACAATTTAAAATTGTTTGTGCCTCCAAGTAAGAATTGCATGATTGTCTTTACTACATGTATATTTGTTTGTATCCATCAACTCTTATACTTGCTACCCAACCCTGCTAGCCAAAGACCTGTATCGAGAGGGAATGCTTCTCATACTTCCAAACCTTGAGCCAAAACCCTTGCCACTTGTGTCCACCATACCTATCTATTATGTGGTATTTTGCGCCACTCCAAGTAAATACTTCATGTGCTATCTTTATTCAAAACTACTATTCCTTATTTGTGTCAATGTTTATTAGCTCATGAGGAAATAATAGTTGGGTTTGTTATCTTCCATACTAATTAAGTAACCCTTGAATTGCATGCTCCATCTGCTCGTCACTAATATTGCAAAGGGCTGGTTAGACCATTATAATATCAAAAAGTTGAGAAAGTTAAAAATAGACACTCCTCCATGGTTTGAGATTGATTGGTAGGCACCCGAGGATTCGGTTAGCCATGGCTTGTGTAAGCAAAGGTTGGGAGGAGTGTCAAGCTATGAGAATAAAGGAATATAAGGATGCATATTATAAATGCTTGTTTTAAATAATTCGGAACCGCTCTCAACTTGCTTAGTATGGAAGATGACAAGAACTCTATTATCATTCGTTGACAACAGCAAACACCGCTCAAAAGCTTACTTTTATGCTCTCTATATGATTTCAAAACCTATTAAACTAAAAGCTCTGGCACATGCTTGTATCTCTGCTTACCTTTGCGAAGGGTGTATCTTTTACTTTATGTTGAGTCAGTAAACCTATCTCCTTCTATCTTAAGCGAGCATTTGAGTTGATTGTGATTCAACCATTTATACATTTGTTTTGTTAATCATGTCCCTTATTCTTCCTTGTTTGGCACATTGTTGTTATCTGATAAATATGACTTTGGGAGTTAGCAACTATGTAAGAGGGCTGTTTTGTAGAGTAAGCTCAATATGTTCATTGTTCTCTGACCAAGAACGAAGTTTGCCAACACCAACTATGGTTTTCTCTATGCACCTTATTGTGATTTACCTTTACTTGTTACAAGTTGAGTTATATGAACGGAGTTGATATGTAAGATGACTTGTGTATTATTAAATGTGATGCTTCTTGTCCGTATGTTCTTTATCGACACTTCACTCCATAAACCTGTGGTCATGTTTACTGAGTTCAGCTTTCGCTTGGGGACAAGCGTGGTCTAAGCTTGGGGGGAGTTGATACGTCCATTTTGCATCACTATTTTATATCATAATTTGCTGTTATTCATTCATATATTTCATATTTGGAGATGATACTTATGTTATTTCATCTATTTTGCATGTTTGATGATTATTGGAGAGTTGATCACCGGAGTCTGGAATCTGATGGAAAAAGCACCATCAAGATACATTATTTGCAAAGCTCAGAAAACAAAACGAAGACCGTGGAAAGTAATATTTTGCCAGATCATGGAGGGAGCCACGAGGGGAGGCCAAGGTGGGGCCCAGGGGGGCCCACACCATGCCATGGCGCGGCAGGCTCTGGAGCCGCGCGGGCACGTGGTGAGGCCGCCCTGGCCCACCTTTGGCCGAGCCCTTTCGCGTACTTCATCCCCCCGAAAACCTAAGACACGAGACGGAGAGCCAGAATTATTCCGCCGCCTCCACGAGGCGGAAAACACCAGAGTGAAGAAAGCTCTCCAGCAGGGAGAAATCTGCCGGGGAAATCCCTTCCCGGAGGGGGGAAATCGTCGCCATCGTCACCGTCATCGAGCTGCACTTCATCGGGATCATCATCACCATCATCTCCACCGCTGTCACCGTCATCTCCATCACTTCACTCCGTTCCTGCTGTACCATCTAGGGCTGAATCTTGTGTGTTTGATAGGGGAAATTCTCCCGGTGTTAATTACTATTGTTATTGATGCTATTGGGTGGAACCGTTGAATTAAGGTTTATGTTCAGATTGTTACCCATCATTATATCATCTCTGATCATGTTCCAAATGATGAGTTGTGAGTAGTTCGTTTAGTTCTTGAGGACATGGGTGAAGTCTAGATGTTAGTAGTGAACTATGTTGAGTAATATTTAATGGTTTGATATTTAAGTCGTGGTGTTATTCTTCTAGTGGTGTCATGTGAACGTCGACTACCTGACACTTCATCTTTATGGGCCTAGGGGAATGCATTGTGTATTCGAGTATTAATTGTGGCGTTGCCGGAGTGACAGAAACCTAAACCCCCGTTAATATCTCGATGCATGAGGGATGGTAGGATCTCAAAGTTTAAGGCTGTGGTTAGATTTATCTTAATTACTTTCTTGTATTTGCGGATGCTTGCAAGGGGTATAATCACAAGTATGTATTAGTCCTAGGAAGGGCGGTGCATTAGCATAGGTTCACCCACACAACACTTATCAAAACACTAAAGATTAATCATCTATATGAAGCGAAAGCACTAGACATAAATCCCGTGTGTCCTCAAGAACGCTTGGTCATCATAAGTAAACAAACCGGCTTGTCCTTTGCTCTATAAAGGATTGGGCCACTCGCTGCAATTATTATTGTTGCGCTTTATTTACTCGCACTTTATTTATCTGTTATATCAAAAACTCCTAAAAACTTGTCTATTAGTATTTACAGTGAAATCCTTATCAAAACTGCTTTGACAGCACCTTCTGCTCCTCGTTGGGTTCGACACTCTTATTTATCGAAAGTACTACGATACCCCCTATACTTGTGGGTCATCAACCCCCTGGGTAGCTGCCCCCCCTTTGGATGCCGCCCATTATATTCCATCGAGATACGTGCCACACGGCCCACACCTAGTTAAGATTTGTCATATGTAGTAGTATCTGTTAATCGCCTGAAATTACCTGACGAGTAGCTGACAATGACGGTGTCATCGCGGCGAACAACAGATGCCTACGGGTAGGCTAAAGTGTGGGGCCGGATGGACGCTAGAGGATTCGGGGAGGGATTATGCACTAAAGAGCGCACACGAATAAACAGATGAACACGTGGATTTACCCTGCTTCGGGGCTCTTGTGAGGAGATAAAACCCCTACTTGAGCATCTAGCCTATCGATGTATTTTTCCTCTGTATACGTGTGGTACAAATCGCTCCATGAGCTGGGCAAAGTATGCCTCTAGGAGGACTTGGCAGGAAAAGAGCAAAGGGCAAGTGAGAGCAAGCCCGTGCGTGGCCGGCCGTGGCCTCTTTGAGCACTCCCCCTGGTGCTCTTTATATAGAGAGAGCCCATGGGACAAGGGGTGGCCCGCATGACACAGCACACACACTATTCACGATGTGACTACTGGGGTCACATCCGCACTGTTCCGGTGTCACGCAGGCGTACTCTTGTCACCTCACAGGCACTGTAGCCACGTTCGGTCACCTCCTGGACTGGCATGACCCGTGCGTCCCGCGTCCTTGCCCTTGTCCACTTGCGCGTGTCCGCGGAATCACCTCGCAGTGCCTCTGTACCTGTCAATGGAGTGTTAAACATGTCGGAGACCTTGGCAGCATCGAGTGGACTCGGTTTGCTCTCTGGCACAAAGCAGCTCCACCAATCCGTGGCTTGGAGAAGTGCCTCAGTCCACCGAGTTGAAGGAAAACACCTCGGCCCTGCCAAGACGGTGATGGCCTTGCCGAGTTACATGTATTCTCGGGATGACCGGGTCGAAGCGGAGGCGGCACGGCGTGGGCGAGGTCGAGGAGGAGTAGGGCGCTGCCGAGCTTGGAGATGCCGGGGCGAGGTCGGCAGCCTCCGACCCCCAGCTGGAGCCGAGGCGGTGAGCTCGGTTAGTGCCGAGATGAAGATGGAGCTGGGGGAGACGCGGGGCGATGGGGCCGGGGCGGAGAGCTGCCGGGGCGCGTCGGTGTCGGCGCACGCGGTCGAGGTTGAGGCGGGGGCGAGCTCGGGCGAGGAGACGTGGAGGCCGTGCTCGGAGGCGAGGTCGCGGGCGGCGTCGGGTCGGAGGCGAAGTCGGGGCAGCGCTGGTCGTGGGCGACCAAGCCGCTTGTGTCGGCGACGAAGGTGCAGCTGAGGAGACGTACCCCGGCCGGGGCTGCCGGGGCGGAGCGCTTGTCGGCGTCGGGGCGGTTGAAGTCGGGCGCGGGAGTGTCGGCCGGACCTAGCTCAGGGGCGAGGCGGCGCTGGGATGCCGGATGCGGCCGGAGCCGCGAGGTAGGAGGAGTCGCGGAGGCGGCCCGGAGCGGTGGCACTGGTGTAGATGTCGGGGAGGCCGGTGGCGCCGAGGCGGGGAAGTCGGGGAGGCGAGGGCGCTCCGGCGACGGGGAGGCGCGGTCTCGGATCGATGTCGGGCGCAGGCGAGGTGCGGAAGTCATGGGCGTGTCGGCCCGCAGCCGAGGTTGAGGAACGGGCGGCGAGGTCGGGGCGGTGAGGTAGGAGTCGAGGCGGGGTCTAGCGCATCCGAGATGCAGCAGAGGAGACGACCGAACCAAGGAGCAATTGCCCTGTCCGAGGTGAGGGGAACTCGGCCCATCTGTGGCCCAACCGAGAGAAGGTCAACTCGGTTCCACCGAGGCTGGGCATGTCGGCCCATTCGAATAGGCTATCTCGGTCCACTGAAACTGGGCATCTTGGCCTTTTTGACAGAAGATGCCGACCCACCGAGATAAAAAACAACTTGGACCGACCTGAGACCTGCCACCTTGGTTCAACCGAGTTAAATATAACATTGGTCCAAAATACATTTCTTTGCCCTCTCCATTATCTTTCACTCATTTATATCCTCTTTTACCTCCGATACCAGCATTATAACACGGTATCCTGGGGGTAACGGGGATTACATCCCCGACAAACAGTCAGTAAAAAGATGATAAAAGTGTCTTGTTGTTTGTATCACATATTCTTGGTTTCCACAATTTGTTTTTATCTCCATGACATGGCTATAAGTAGCCGCATAGTTTATATGGAAGCCGATGAGTTTATACTATGTAGGTACATGCAAGAAGATTACATTGTTTTTTTGCAGATATAACCACGATGAACCAAGCGGTTGCTCTAATTAATCAAGGTCCTGCTCGCAATGTTAAAGCCAAGCTGTGGTCCATTCTTGATATGGGAGATGGAACATCAATCCGTTACAAGGTTGTATTTAAGCTAGATGGGTTCTCCTTTAACGCACACAAGATGGACATTATTAAGCTGGTCAGTTTTGCAATGTGATTAGTCGATTCCGTGCAGCCTGAAATAGATTTCAAGCAAATCGAGGGGCTTGTCATCAGTGCATGCACCATGCAACCGTGGGACTTCCCGGAGCAAATCCCGCTCTCTTCACGGATCAAGAGGGACGTATCACTAATACGCATGTACTGAATATTAAGACCTACGAGGTTAGCTCGTTAGATTTGTGCCACCTTCCTTCTAGCTAGTGCACTTGGCAACGTTGATTATTAGGGTTTCTTAAGTTGTATGCATGAAAGCTTTGTTCGTCATTGATGTAGAACTTTGTTTTGTTTTGTTTCTGCTTACTATTCCCTGGAGTGTTTATGCGGAGCTCGTGGAATCATGGCTTGTGAGCAGGGACGGAGGAAGGGGCAAATTTTGATTTCCTTCATAATCCTACTACTAATCCCACCTATATTTGGCAAATTTGAGTGATTCTAGCCTATTTCGCCCCCTCCAATCCTTGTGGCTGGCTCCGTCCCTGCTTGTGAATTTTGTCCGTTTCGGTAAGGGCCTCTTTGGATTGAGGGATTTTCAAAGGAATTTAATAGGATTTCAATCTTTTAGGATTTTTTCCTATGGAATGCCTTTGGTTTACACGAATGACAACTCTAAAATTCCTATGGATTGGATTCCTACACCCCAATTCCATAGGAATTTCAACATCCACTCTAACCTTTTTTTCAAACTCATTCGCGTAGAATCGAGACACTTTTCCTGTGTTTTTCCTGTGTATCATCCAAATAACAATTCCTGTAGTTTTCCTCTGTTTGCAATCCTCTGGTTTTTTCAAACTCATTCGCGTAGAATCGAGACACTTTTCCTGTGTTTTTCCTGTGTATCATCCAAATAACAATTCCTGTAGTTTTCCTCTGTTTGCAATCCTCTGGTTTGCACCTGCAATCCTATCAAATTCCTGTGTTTTTCCATTTCCTCTGTTTTGTAATCCTGTGATCCAAAGAAGCCCTAAAAGAGATAGCATGTGTACGTGTGTACAAGTTATCGTCTCATGTGTACGTATGTACAAGCTATCATCGTGCTTTGCACCATCATTGTTTCTACCAAGACAAATAAAGCACTCTGCTTGGCTCTACAATCACTCTCCATAGGAATTTAATTGGCATGAAAACTTTGTGTATTTAACGAAAAATAATTGATGACATGGACAATTGTATGACAAAAAAGATGACTTGGATAGATTGCATGAACGATATACCGTAATTATTAAACATTAGTGGGGGAATGACATGGACAATTTATTGGCTAAGAGAATGGATGATGTGAATACTTTGCATGTTGAGATAATAAATCATTAATACATGTTACTATGTTAGTAGGGTTTTGCTTATAAGAGATATAGATATATATGATTTGAAATGGACGACAACTAAACATCGTAGCTGCCACAAGCAGCAGCGAGACGAGATGAGAGGAAACCTGCCAATCGGGATGAGTGAAATTTCAGTTAACAGAAAAGAGAGAGAAAATTCAGTTAACTACAGTAGAGACAGTGCATGAAAATTCAGTTAACAGATCAGCAAACCAACAGCAAAAGGTGCTCAATGTGCAGACTTTAGTACTGGAAATTGAACTGAAAAATGAAGAGTTAGAATGAGGGATTCATTATACAATGAAATGAATTAGAAAGTGAACTCGAAATTAGTTGAACTCAAATTCAACACCAACAATCTTTCTTACATAATCATTCAAATACATAAAGTAGGTCAATCTACTTGTACACTTAGGCCACGAACGACTATAGTCAGCCCCAAAATCCAAAATACTATAGTCATCTTTGTCCAAAATACTATAGTCATCTTTGTCCAAAATACTAGTCAAAATGTCCAAAATACTATCTAACAAGCTTATAGATGTTAGAACAGATCTTCATCATAAACACCACCAGGGAGAGCCATCAAGAGCTGCGTGTAACTAATGACCGTGTTGCTCTCTTGAAGATCCTCATTTTCTCTTTTATCGCCATCGTCATTCTCTAGCACAATGTTCAGTAAACTAACAATCTATATGACATAGCCAAAAATTGCAGGTACAGTATGTTGCCAATCTGCAATCGATTGAACTCATATACAGAGAACTACCTACTGTACCGTATTTTCAATTGGTCACAGAGGTCATAGGAGAGAAGCTAGCCTGAGGAGCTGTTCGCAGGAGAGAACCTCGGCTGAGGAGGGGTCGTAGGAGAGGCGGCGGGGATGAGGAGCTCGTCGGAGCGGGACGGGGAGGAGAAATCCGTGGGGGCGGAGCTGAGGTAGGCCGCGTCAGGACGGGGACGAGGAGCTCGTCGGAGATGGGCGGATGGGAAGCGGACGGCGGCGACGAGCCGACGAGGTAGCGCTCGGCGCGAGAGTTCCCGCCGGCCGCCCGCGCTGCGTTGCCTTCCCGCGTGCTGCGTCTCGCGCGTGACGAACAGGCATGGAGATGAGGAGACCAGGCTTTGCTTTTGGGTTGGCTGCTTGTGGCTGTTAGATGCTGGACGAACGACGGATATTAGCCTCAAGGCAACCTGTGCCTCGCCTAAGGCAAGGCACTGGATCTAAGGCCGGCAATCGGGTCGGGTTTGGTCGGGTCGACCTCTTCCAGACCATGCCCGTTTAACAAATAGGCAAGCTTTTCTACCCGCGACCCTGCCCATGTGTCAGATTTCATGCCCATGCCCATGCCATGCCCATGCCCATGCCCATGCCCATGCCCGTCGGGTCTGCATACAACAGCTCCTCATGTCAATTCTGACACTATAAAATGACATATTTTATGTGTCAAACTGCATCAGTACATCAATAAAATCATAATAAGTGTTGAAATGCATCACAACATCAGTACATCGATATCATCAAACTTGGTGTCGGGGATTAACATTGGTTCTTCTTCATCAGCAAGAACATATTGAAACTCCGCAAAGAGTGTATTGGGGACGGCAGGGAGTCGGGAACGGCGGCGTCGAGGCCGGCTGTGAGTTGGGGACGGCGGCGTCGTGGATGTTTGGGAGGCAGCGAGTGGCGGCGCAACGGAGCGGCGGCTCGATGGACAGGGAGAGACTGGGAGGGACACGGTCACACCTAGGGTTAGCGGCTTAGTGCGGTGCGTGTTGGATTTGGACTGTTGGGCTAGACTGGAAATTACATGGGCTCTGGTCATGTCTTACTATGAGACCCCACATGTCAGGTAATCGGGTTACCCATCGGGTCGCCCATGGGTACACATGTCTACCCATACCCTACCCATGACTAATCGGGTCCTGTGGGCGAACATAGCAACCCATACCCTGCCCATTAGGGTCGAGTGCCCGTGGACGGACGTGCCCATGGGCGGAATTGCCGGCCTTAACTGGATCCCAGTCCGTAATCTGTAATCGATCCATTGACCTAGCCCCCACAGGATCTAAAAACGAAGGGGATGAATCTGACAGTAGGTCCGCAATGTCAGTTAGAGTAGCTCGT